>CANUEZ040000106.1:0-2400000 GCA_948099385.1 Fasciola hepatica
CTTGTGTTGAACATCAGCCGAAAAGCTCATTTCCACCTAGATTTGCAGGTGCCTATGAGCATAGAAATTGTTATTTGAAGCTTTGAGGTTAATGTAGGTGCCTGTATATTTCCGACTTTTTCCATGATTCTCAACGTCACTTGGAGCAACACTCCTTTGTTGTACCGACGTTTCAATGTAAAACACACACACACACGTTTTTGAACATCAGCACCGCGCAATACAAAAAGACTGTCAATAAACCTTTCATTCTGGCACGGTCTCATCTTCTGATTTGGAGTGTCTTGGAATTATATCGGTCGGAACTACTGTGAGAAACAAAACATTTTAGAAGCTTCCACGGCGTCACTTGGCACTTCGCTCAATACCATCCTGTTCTGTTAAACGAATGGCTGTCAGACCGAACTGAACTGAAGATATTGGCGGATATTGGCGGATATTGGCTCTTCGGCGCTCATTTCCTAATCAAAAGAACAGCGAACAACCGTGAGTTTGTATCACACCTTTTGTTTCATTTTAATTTCAAATGTACATACCCTTTTGGCTCTTTATCACAGCACGCTCCTCCGCTCATCTTGGTTTGGTAGAGTCGTCTTAGATATTGTTGATAATAATTTAGTGTACCATATAGGTAGAGTAGTACGCTACATAAATAAATACAGTTTCTACTAGAAGCTGACAAGCCCTTGGGGAAAAATGGACCAGAATGTAGTACTGACTACGTCAACACACACGAAAATGCCAAGAGAGGGACTATACTCAAATAGAACTCTGTTAGACCCAGACCGATCATAGTGCACCATACTATGTATATGTATATTGTCGCATTTGTTTTATCTTTCGTCTCAGTCCTGATCACGCTTCTGTATAGCCAGATATTGCTTTCAGCCTAGTTCACCGTCAAGGACGAACTGGCGGAAAGGCTGAAGTAAGATACATCGAGGATTCTCATGCAGCACATGTAGCTGTTCACGATTTTTTGGCTTTCCTTACATGGGACCGAACAAATCACATTGCAAAAAACTGTTGGCTTTTTCCGACCTAATCCGCTTCCCAGATTCACGGTCATTTATCCCAGCTGGCTCATACTACCGGTCACACCTCCATCCATGACACAAACCAAAAATGTGAGTTTACTCAAAATAATTACGCAGGCAGAGCTGAAATGTGCAGGTGCCACGGCTTGCTACTTTCAACTACTAAACCTTATCGGAATTAAAGACAGTGTAACCTGTGTGAGAAACAATCCATCCACAATGGCTAACAGAGTCTCATGAACACGGAGAGGAATAATTTGGGCCACAATTTATCTGGTCGTTGCGATGTTCCCTCGAAAGTATAGAGCACCACACAAGTCTTGTCCTTTGTCTAAAAACCGTATACAGATGGGAAAACTTTCAAGGAGATTCAATCTTATGAAGTCCGCGGGGTGCTAGAATTTGACCATTTGTTTTTTTACCTTGTTTAACGGTTACCGGCTGGAGTTTGTCAGGCTATTGCTGATAATGCTCTCTAATATGTAAAATTGGGAAGAATTCCAGTTGTTACGGTGCAGTTTGGCTATTGTTTCGATTGTTGAATCCCTACACGAATGTACGCGAATGTAACAAAAGTTCGACCATGCCGCGAACGGAATATTGTATTCTAACTGAAATGAGTGCAGACACGTGACAACCCATAAAGAACAAGGTCAACGGACATTCCAGGAAGCAAGGCAACGGTGTACGGTAAATCGGGGTGAGTGGTGGTCTAGATAAGAGCAATGGACAGTCTATCAGTCTTAAATGCGTGGAAAACATCGTGCTCCATTCTTTAGCTGATGCTCATGAGAATATGGCCTCAGCTCCCGGGATTATCAGTTTCTTTCCAACTACATGCAAACTGGCAATGTCTATTATGGTTTGCATAGTGTGTCCCGAATAAAACGTTTTCTACGCAGAATTTTACATGTCCCCGTTTCGAGAATCCATGTTGCAGTTTTTGTCGTGCTGCGGCTGGTCTGTGGAATTTCCAGGTACGGATGTTTGTTGGTGAGATCGCGTAGACTCTGGCTGTTGACTTCTCTTACTAAATGAACAGGCCGATCAGTCACTGATCACCAAACGTGCTCGATTTGAACTGACTACAGACAGGACTGAACAACAAACGTACACGTCAGAAAACAAGGCGTAGGCGAACAAATGTTTTCGGTGATTTCATTCTCAAGCCAATTTCAATCACAATCAAATAAGTGTGATTGTAATTGGCTTGAGAATGAAATCACCGAAAACATATGTTCGCCTACGCCTTGTTTTCTGATGTTAATCAAGGGCTTTTTCCGTTTACTCAACAATCGTACACGTGTCTGATTTATCTAGACAATGATTTGCGCGCATCATTCGGACTACCCGTTTCTTTCGATTGCCGATCGCTCAGCGATGGACGTACACACCTGTTCGTCCGGTACAGTGTCCGTTCTTTAACTATATCCATCTCATCCGGAACCAACAGTGGTTGATTAGTGTGCGCACACGATGGCAGTAGGTTTGCGGACCAATTACTGACCGGTCGTATACGTGGCACGATTTCACAGTGCGGGGTGGGTGTCATGGTTGGGAGCCCACGGTGAGAGAGAGTGTGTGAGGGGCTAGAGGTGACTGTCGGATTTTGAAATCCGGTCACTCATTGCACACAGTGACGCGAGTTTCATATGACTGCGGCGACCAGTTAACAATGAAGGTGTACACACGGGGGACAGGTGCTACACACACACACACACACGCTGTACACGAGAGTCTTGGGTTGCAACAGCCGAATAAAATAGGATGTTTCTCATCTCGTTTGGCATGGAACACATGGAGGTTGTCAAATCATGCGGGACCAGTGCCAGAAAAAACAATGTCACAGATATTCTCGAAATGGCTTGGAAGAATAATAATCTACCCTGAATTTATCTTTTCCAATTGTGTATGATATGTCATAGCAAAGATGAGAGATGTGAAATTCCTCAAAATTTCATGTCATTACCGTTATTTGTGATTGTTGGGCAAATGAATATGTTGAACCTTCATTACCATGGCAAGTTTGCCTGACGCTTAGATCAGGGAAAATTCTCACATTTCGGCTTCAGAATGTGCCATGTAGCGAGCGCAGATTTGTCTTTTCGGTACTTCCCGTCGGGCCCATTCAGCACACGTACGAGGTTATGTAACCCAATGAGCCTCAGAGGTTCACAATGCTATAAATGTCAAAAATGGGATAGTCAAAAGCCCAATTCACCACAAATAGCTTACTTCTCGGATGAAAAATTTCGGGTCCTGCTAGAAGCTCATTTTTGCTTCAGCTTGATCAATGTTTGCCCGGCAGAAAGAAGCAAAAACAATGAAGACGTATTTGAAAAACAATGTGTAATCTTGTGGCTCAGTCATAAATCATCTGCATACGTGTGAAATTCCAACGCAATGATTGAACAGCGGCAATTAACCGAAGTCTGGATGAATAGCCGAACACAACAATTCGAAGTACGGAACACCGTCAATTATTTACCCAATCCAAGGTCTCAAGTCTGTAATGATATAAAGATCGGATAATGAATAGGTGTTTTATGGACAATCTTCCCACCCACCACAGTTCCAATAAAGCTGGATTTTTTTGTAGTCTCTGGATAGTTGAGTGGCCGGGCATTCAAAACCTCTCAATACGGGGTCACTAGATGTTTCTGAATCAGAATCAACGTGTGAGGTACTTGGAACACCACCTGTAGCAGCAAGAATTTCAGAAACTCGGTTATGAATTTGGTCAGCTCGTCTCCGACGAACCGACCCATGATCCATATCCAAATTTCGTGCCACACGATAACCACGTTGTCACAACACAATTCCAGACGCTGGCAGTAACTCATTTCACCGTGGGTAGGATACGTCAACAGATTCATTGCGTCTTGAATTCGAACGGAGTACTTGATACTTGAGTAATGTTGTTTGACTAGAACACGTGTTGCCATGAGCTGTATTTCTGTACTGAAACAGGAAATTGTTCACACCTAGTTGATGCTCTTGGATACATGACGGAGCGGCTGCCTTTTCAGCACTTTTCAACGTGCGAACGAAGTTTTCGGCCACTCCATTTGACTGTGAATGTCTGAGTGCAGTGAGTAGGTGGCGACATCCCATTCCTGTCAGCCAGCTGGTATACTTTCGAGTAGTGAAGGGACTTCCATTATCAGCAATCAACCCATGGGACACTCCTTCATGGCTGAATGTCTTTTTCAGAGTAGTTGGTGCGAATTCCGCATCAGCTGATGTAGTCAGGTCTAACTCCAGCCAAAACGGAACAGGAATCAGTAATCACTAGGGCTGAATAATTATTAAAGAACGGGCCACAGAAGTTGGTGTGAATTCTTTCCCAAGTTTAACAAGATGCGGAGCACGGAATCCTTTTAGAAGGCAGAAAATAGGCTCCGGGTACACTAAGGACAAACGTTTTAGTGAATGGCACAATGTCATCGATCCCAGGCCACCAGAAAGTTAGGTGAGTCAAAGCTTTCATTTTCTCAATTCCCAAATGAGCAGAATGCATATCACACAGCAATAATCGCCGGAGTGATCGAGGAATCACAATGTGATCGTTTGAGCACAGAATTCCATCTGGAGTCACAGCTATCTCCTCTCGCTTTGAAACTAATTCAGCAACAAATCATCCGTGTATGGTAAGTGTGCAGCGACCTAGCGATGACTGAGTCTGGAATCGTGTAAATTAGTGACCACAAATTACTAATTAGTACTTAGCTCTAGGCAGTCAGTATGTTGTTCGAAGCCACAGGGCTGTTCGTTCTTTGTCTGCTTGTTGTAGGGACAACTGATTTCCGCCAACTGAAATGCACACCCTAGACGGCTCTGCTCACGGACGGTCAAATCTCTACCTCTCCTAGCTGGTATCGTGTCCGGTATCGCTCTGAAAGGTAAACGTGATCGACACTGTTTCAACAAAACGCATCCTTCACCGACTTTGGCCATCTTTTGGCATGCTTTGGAAGATTTTGGGCTTGTTGCCCGTTCCGTAGGCCATTCTGGGGATCTGGTTAGTATCTGGTATCCGTCTTTTCTATTATTTTCGTAGATCCTCAAGTACCAGTAAACCTTACTATTAATTTTATTTGACGGCAACTCAGTTTTTTAAAACTAGCTTTTCCTTTTTTTCTGGCGTCGGAATTTTTGCTCTCCCGAATTATTTCAATATGCTTTACCATTTACAGTACGAGCGACCCTATACATTTTGACTTTTGAGGGGAATACACTTGCCGTGCAGTTTGGACAGTTCAGGGCAATTAATCCTAGGGCTCGGTTTGAGCAGCTAGAATCAACTTCCGCTCCGTGCAATGTGACTACAGGAGTAGCAGATTTCACGACGTGGTTGCAGTTCTTCGTCCACACATCGTCGACGAAGTGCTAGATGGGGAGTTAGAAGAGAAACAGCTCCAAAGTCTTCCCAGGGATAAGGTTTCCTGCCTGTCTACAAAACAGCTTCTTGAAAAACTTGCTGAGATAGCCGACGAAATTTGGAAACCATATTAGCCGAAGGTCAGAATGGCGTCTTCCTCACCAACTTAGTCTTCCATCGTCTCTTTACCAGCTTCTGTGCACTATCTTGTCCGGTTCAGCCATCGTCAGCGGAGGCTATTTGAAACACTGGGTCCCCTTTATCCAATACATTGGAACAGAGAGAAGATATAAGTGGCGAGATGCAGGCATTTCGTTTATTCTTGTCAACCGCGGACGTAAAACGTGTCAGTATATATACATGGTACAGTAGGGGGGTAAGTGCAACAGTAAAGTAGGCACGATCGAAAGCTCTTACAGTACGTACGTTGGGGAGAGTGAAGTCTGTCGTGTTAACACCAAAGCAAACAAACATTTTGGGTCAATCGTTTTTGTGCACAGAGTGTTGGCTGATGCATCATGATTAGAATAGCTTCACTGAACGCTAGTAGTTTCGGTACTGGATTGCGCAACAATGCTTTGAAACACTGGGTCAGGTCAACTTTGTGACCTGATGCAATCAATTGTCTTGCAATCGAAGAAGCTGGCTGTTTCACGTCGTTGTGTATTGCCCCAGCAGGTTGCGTCATCAAGTTTGACAGTCATTTGGGCATGTGTTCTGACACTCGTTGAGTCAAGCAAACATCCGTCCTGCCAATGCATACGTCACCGCAACTGCAAGTGAACTGGTAGACAATATGTGAGACATTGGGATCAGCAAGACTGTTTGAGTGATTTTGAAAACATAACCTTTTTGATCGTCTGCAGTAAATGCAACTGTGTATGTGTGTCCTAGAGCTGACTCAAGATTACAGTTTATTTGATTGAATAAATGATCTCCTTTAAAAGGTAAAGTGATAAAAACTCGCTTCTTCTACACTTTCATTGTTTCCTCGTGCACAAGTCTCGGCTTCTGATGTTGTCTGATAAAGTTCTCCGGATAACCGTTGGCCAACAGCGTTCTTTTTATGAACTCCTCTTCGTTTTGTATTTGATCTTCTGTACAGATTCTCTGGGCTCTGTTGAAGAGAGAGCTCTGACCAATCCACGTTTGTAAGTCACTGGAGCGAAGCTGGAGAATTGTAAATAACATCCGCCCCACGTTGCTTTTCCGTGGATTCTGCGCTGTAGAGTCCCATCGTGACTCCTAATTAATAAAATATCTAAAAAGGGCCAACTGAAATCACGTTCTTTTTCTTGAGACACACTGAGGTTTGGATAAACAGAGTTTAGGACGTTAACTAAAGGGATAAGACGTTCTTCAGTCGTAAAAATTAAAATATCATCCATGTATCCTCTATAAAACAGAAATCGGGAAATATTATCACAGAGCTGTTTTTCGACCATACCCAAAAATACATCTGCCTAGGTTGGGCCCAGAGGGCTTCCCATGGCCACACCATCATTTCGTTTGCAAGCTTTACCTTCACAATTAAACCGAATGTTTTCTGTGCCTATAAGAATGAGTTCCTTAAGGTATTCAACAGGAATAGGCAAATGAAAGTTGTGCGAAGAAATGAAGTCACATAGATAATCTACTGTTTCACGAAGAGATACCTTTGTAAAAGGTGACTCAACATGGACGGAATACATTTTATCCGAACTCACTGCAATACTGTTTAGCAAATTCGCGAGTTCAAATGAGTCTTGTAGACAAAATGGTGTTATGTGTTTCCGAATGGGCTTAAGAATCTCGACGAGCCACTGGGCAAGCTTGTGATAAGCCGAGTTTTGCGTGCATAATATCGGCCTCAAAGGGATTCCAGGCTTGTGTACTTTGGGTGATCCTCTCAAGTAGGGCGTCTGTGTTCCAAGTGGTTTTAGCTTGTTGTACGTAGTCTCAGAAATGAAATCATGTAGGAGTAAAATTTGGAGTTGTCTTGATATTTGTTTCTCTGTCAGCATATTGTTCTCCGGAGTAGTGTCCAGTTTGAAGCGCTGCGCATCGGAAAGTATTTGTTCCACCTTTTCCGTGTATTCTTTCTTTTCCATAATTACAATGCCTGATCCTTTGTCCGGTCGTAGAAACAATAAATCATTCATTTGTTTGTGATTTTTAACCACCCTCCCCCCGCCCCCCTCCGATGTTCTTGTGATAAACAACACCACTGACGTATGGGAGCAGAGAGTTATTGTTCAGAAATATCAACCAGCTTGGTCTTGAACCAACCGGCTTTGTCGGATGACGTGGACACTGGATCCTTAACTTGATCATAAAGGTTCCCTAGCTGATCGCGTGTTTGTAGCTGGCTCACTTGCTTGGGCGGCACTTTGAAGTTTAATCCCAACGACAAAACCTCACGTTGCGCTGTGGTCAACTGACAACCGGAACGATTGTGAATGTATACGCCTGTGTCCGTCGGGAATATTGACCACTGTTGCGTTTTGCACAGACTGCCCTCAAGGCTTTTGATTATTTTCACTCTGGTTCTACGTACCATTTCTCTTGAAAAGTTCTCAAATTCGATTCGACAGAATAAACATAACGTGCCGAGAACAGTCCGTAAAGGCTGCTGTGTTTCAACGAGTCTGAACATCTCCTCACGTGCATCTTCAGAGTGGGCAGTTGCAATTCTTACGAGATTGACTTTGTTCCTTGGCAAATTCTCTTTCGACAAAAGTTTCACAAATCGATTTTGAAAACGACAAGGTAGTACGCTCCCCGTAAGGAATTCAATTAGCGCCTTTTCTACTGTTATTTTACAACGTAATGCTATTAAACGATCCAGAGATCGCGTGACACTAGAGAGGAGTCTTCTTTTGAGAAATATGAAGCACTGGGCCCCCTTTATCCAATTCATTAGAACAGAGAGAAAACATAAGTCACGAGATTCGAGCATTTCGTTTACTCTTGTCAACCGTGTACGTAAACACATGTCAGTATATGTACATAGTGCCTGCTTTACTGTTGCATTTACCCCCTACTGTACCATGCATATAGACTGACATGTTTTACGTACGCGGTTGAAAAGAGTAAACGAAGTGTTTGCATCTCGCTACTTATGTCTTCTCCCCGATTCGCAGCTGTTCGGTGACGTACTATGTGTATACATGAAAGTGTTGCCCCCACGGTCCGTAATGTCTGCCGTAATCAGCCCAGTAGGTCATCACATTAGCGAACTAGACCCTCCAGTTTTTGCGGGACAAGCCAGCTTTATTTCACTAGTCACCAAGCTATTAGCCTCGATTTTGCTGCGTCGTCTAACTCCGGCTCGCGAGACGAAAGCCCGCGAACAACAGCCGTGTTCAGCCCAGGTGGAGGATGCATGGACCAAATTTTTACTCTCCATGTCAATTACTTGAAACGCCTCACTAGCACCGCCGACCGACAATAATAATTTTCCTTGACTTGCAAAGCACCTTCGACTGAGTTGACCGAACAGCGATATTCAGAGTTCTTCACCGAAAAGGTATGCTTTAGAAGTTCGTGAATCTACTGAAGTCATTGTATTCTCATACTTCCCATCGCGTATAGATTTACGGTGAACCATCCAGTCCATTCGAAACGACCAACGATGTTCGACCACGGTGTCCCATTTCTCCGTTCCAGTTCAACTTCATCATGCGTGAGATAATGGAGAAAGCCATGCAAAATCGTCAAGATATGGGCTTCGAACTGTGTGACCTTAATAACGCGGACGACCTTGTCTGCTTGTTCGAATGGAAGAAACATGCTCAACTTGCACTTGGTAGACTCGGAAGAGCTGTAGCTCCATTCGGTATTCACTTTACACCTTCAGAGTGCAAGACTGGGCGTCAACGATTCCGAGCTTGATGCTCGATGACGGGGGGTTGCTGGCAATTGTCAACCGCATCAGTTACTTCGGCAGAAGCTTGAAGGCGCATGGGAGTACAGTAGTAGAGGTGAGCTCTCGTATATCGAGGCCTTGAGTGAAGTACGTTGGAGTGAAGCACTTGCGGTGCCTACCTGGTATTTCGCTGAAGTTGAAAGTTAGTGTGTATTGTGCCGCGGTGCTTTCGGTTTTATTGTATAGTTGCAAGACTTCGAGTCTATGTGCCAAAGATATTCGTAGTCTTGAGGTTTTTGATCATCGATGTTTGCGTAGTATCACTAAGATTGGATGGCACGGCTGAGTGAAAATGCCAAGACCAGAAATCGAGTATTGGGTAGTAATTCAGCGAATGTTTTATCGCGGCGTATCCAACTTAGTAGACTTCGTTGGTTGGGGCAAGTGTTACTCATGGCAAACACACGTCTACTGTACCGTGTCCTATTCTCCGTTCCTCCTAGGGAATGGAAGAAACCACGTGGAGATCAACAGATGATATGGCAAAGGGGGGATAAGAAAATGTATGTCGAGCTAAGAAAAAGTAGGTGACTCAGGTCTTCGTGGTTGGGATCTGAAGGATCTCTTAATCAGTTGGCTGGAAACACTGAAGAATATAACAGCGAACCACGTACAGTGGCGATCGTGATGTCATTTTGTGTCGAATCATACTGATAAATCAATGAGTGTTTGTACTGTTAGACTGTGTATTCCGTGTGCTGGCTACTAGGGCGTTTTTTCCTTTTCCTACCTGTGTAGGTCCACTCCTAGCCCATCATTCATGTTCATTCTTTTTCTTTGCACGTGCAAAATAGTGAGGAAGGCAGTAGTCAATAGGGCTTGTCCTGCTGTTTAACGCTGTAAGATGATGATGCTGATGGGGATAAAACGGTCTTTAACATAGTTATAACTTATTGGCTTCTGTTGCTTTGTTCATTCATTCGGACGCTGATGCTCCATTGAGCATGGCCACCAAAGCGCGTGACAAAGCCATGGGCGGCATGGCCCAGCTGTGGTCCACTTCACGATGAAAATCACTAGCCTTCTTCTCTCATCGTCTCCTACCAGATGAAAATGAGTATTTCACTTTTAGTCTGCGACTACCTACTGCTTTCAGTACTGTTGGACTCGTCTGACAAGTCCTTGAAGGCGGTCTATTCATCATCGTTACTGATCATAAACCGCTGACGTATGCTTTTCAAAGCCAAACCGATGGGCGCTCACCACGTGAGTTACCTTCGGAATTGGATTTCACAGATCCATTCCAAATCGCATCACTTAAAACTTTGGAATTCTCTTCGGTCGCTTTTAGGGCTCAATAATGTGACAAAACTTTGTCACACTGAAGCCCCATCGCACCCACGTCTTTCCGACGCACGTTCTTCGAAGTTCTACATAATTTAGCCTATCCTGGCATCCAAGCCATCACCAAGCAGATAGGTAAATTTGGCACCGTATGCAAAAGGCTGTTCGTAATTGGGCTCGTTCATGTGTTCAGTATAAAAGATCGAAGGTAATTAGACATAAAATGGCTCCATTAGGCCACTTCCCAGTGTCATCCACACAATTATCTCATATCCACATGGATATCGCTGATTCTCTCAGCCACTGTAAAGATTTCCGTTACCGTAATTATTTATTGAAACTGGACAGAGAAATTCAGCTCGTCATATGGAGAATCTGCGTTAGATTGATCCACTCCAGGTCCCATGCTCCCAATCCCAAATTTATCTTGTATTGACCGAACTGTTTGCTTCCCTTTCATGCTTTGTCAATACTAAATTCCATGCTGATCACACCCTTGGCTTCCACAACCGCAATAACAATTGTTGTTATATTGCATCACTCAGCTCTGTTTAGTCTTGTCTCGATGACAAGTGTCGATGTGCCCCAATTCTCATGAGTCTAACAGTTGTTCTTATCTGTTCGAGTTGATCGTTTACGCAACTTTCCCCACCCCCCGTCGGTCTTATCCGTGTGAACGATTGGATTTAGCCGTCTACCGCTGATCTCGCTCTTTCTGATAACCACGTTAATCCGCTTGTTCTTCACCCGCGCTTGTGTGTATGTGTGTGTGTGTGTGTGTGTGTGTGTGTTACCTCCAATTATTATCTCCCTTTTGTTCATTGATCGACCAGAGGGCTCGCATAAATAAGGACCCTTTTCGTAAGCTACTTGACTCGTTCCTGTATTGCGGTCTCGAAAGTTTCCTATCTATTGTTGCTTGGGCTTCTTGAAGCCTTTCTTGACTGTATCGATTCTGTGATCGGTTCGTCCACAATTTGAGGTATGTTATCATTATTGTTTGACAATCTGTCCTCTCGTACACGTAATAAAGCGAGCCGGTGTTCTCTGTCTTGGGACTTGGGGTTTGTTTATCTGCTAGTCACTCAATTACGGGGCCGAAATGCTGTACAGTTGCTTTCTTGCCACGGTGGACCGTTTCCCCTTTTGCTCAGAGGCTGTTCCTATGGCCATTGAAGAAACACAAACCGCGTAGTACCTGCTTTCATTGAAATTTGGGTCTCATTATTTGAATGCCCTGCAACAGTGACTACTGATCACGGCACTCTATTCAGTCACACTTGTTTGGTGATACAGTGAGTGTTTTCGGTTGTTACAGTTCCCGTAAGTCCGCAACGACCCGGAGCCAGCGTATGGCTGAGGTTTTCCCTCGACAGCCCAAAGCTTTGCTCACCGATTCCGACAGCTTCATTTGGGCGTAGGTGCTTCCAATGGTTCTCTTAGGTTTGCGTTCCGCTTATAAACCTGATATTAAAGCGTCAGCTGCTCAACTGGCATCCATTCCTACAATTCGGTTTCCCAGGGGTTACATTGTTGTAGACCGCGTGAATGACGACGGTCTTGCCTCGCATGCCCAACATCTGTCTGCACGGATGAGCCGTTTGCAAATGCGTACGCCACGACTTCAGTCTCGATCAGACCACACACTCCTCCAGAAATACGTACTTGCACCTACGTCTTCATGCGCATGAAAAGCGTTAGAACGTTTCTACAGCGGCCTCTCGAAGGCCCATTTAAGATGCTCGAGCGACCCGAACAATTTTACCTCGTTGATCGAAACGGTAAACATGAAACTACATCTATCAACCGTCCTAATGTTGCTCACCTTGACGATAGTCTAGAGGGAGAAAGGCATACACTGTTCAACGAAAGTACTCAAACACTCCCTCTAACCATCATAGATGCCACACCTGCGTCTCAAACAGCACAGCTCGAAACCGTGGAGCTACAGAGAACAACACCATTTGGCCGTCATTTGGGTTGACCAAAGCGTCTTGTAAACAGTATTCACTTTTTAAAAACCCCACTTGAAGTTGCCTTCACCATCTGACGTTTTATAGAAGCTTCTTGAAAATCATAAATCAAAACATTTCGTATATTTTGCAATTTACGTATTGCTCCGATCGACCGGGATAAGTTCCTCTGTCGTTTCGTTTTTACTTATTTGCCGTTTGCTCTTTCATTTTATTTTGCCTTTCCTCTGCCTGTACAGGCACGGAGGATGGAGGAACCCGCGGGGAAATTGTGTCCGCGTATTTTCCACGGTATTTTTTTCTGCAACACCTAGGTGAAACTCTGATAGATGACTACTGGGCCCATGCTCATCTTAGTTAACTCTTCCGGCAACACAAGTTGACCACCGAGAGGTTGATGGAAATCAGCTCGCAGTACGCCCTCAATTAGATAGGCGGATCACCTCGGCAGTTTCCTTCGAGAGGGGGGGGGGGGGGGAGGAGTTGTTGTAACGACCTGCTTCAGGCTTGTTGCCCATTCCTTAGGTCATTCTCGGAATCCAGTTAGTACCTGGTAACCCGGAGTACTATCAGCCCACGAGAAAACATCAGTTTATTTGGAATGTAAGGCCCCCATATAAGTATCATATCAATATGTTCCGTGAAATAAACTTTTTCCTCAATGATGGAGAAGAGTGTACTCAAACTTTATTAGTTTTAGAAAATTTCCAAAGAGACTTTTACCATTATTATGAAGCTGCAAAGATCAATACACCGGTAACAGTGAGCTTAAATAAATCACGGCCAACCCCGTCGGGGCAGTTATCAGCGAACAACGCAGAACTCACGTATTCAAAAAAATGTTTCCAACCTGCCAGACGATAAGTTATCCTATGAAAAGGACCAGCACATGGCATGCATCATAAAATGTTCGATCACTAATAGCAGTGAACAAATCTGTTTGTTTGTTGTAAGCTTTTACGGTAGCAAAACCACCCGACAGTGGGAATTTATTTGTACCTTTGGAGGAAGACGGTGATACGCTTTCTCCAGATTGAACAGATACATTTATTACAATTGGGGGTGGATTGAAATACAGATCTTACATATATCGTTATATGTCTACAGTAAAGAAGAGATCACATCTAAGTTCACGATCCAACCCACACAACAACTGTTTCTACCCCAACAAATTTCTTTCATTGATCTTTCCACGTTGTTTTCGAGGTCTCAGAGACGAAGCAATCAGGTGTATCAAGTATCCATATAAATATCAGCCGGTTTAATGCATCTCGTTTTATTGCTTAGAAAGGAGACAGTTTAGAAATATGTTACCCCCTGTTATTTGGCCAATTTCTCTCGGCAATTACAGAAATGGAAAAGATTTCCTTTTTTTGACCGAATTCATTTCCACTACAGCACAACAACGCCATAAAAGCACTAGGTAAAAACACTGGATCACCATAGTAATAACAATAGCAATCTTTGGAAGAACAATATTTTATTTCTGGTTTGCTTTCAGTGTACAATAGTCCGAGAGGAGAGGAGAGCACAACCAATGTAAATGATTACTGGTGGCAGGAATTTAACTTGAGTTCAAATTGCACAACGATGATCATTTGACCACGGCCGAATGAATGCACAACCACTTTTGATCTTCTCGTAACTGGAATTTTCATAGGATAGACGTGACCGGTAATCTAACTCCGTCTGTGCCGGTCCATCTACGTGCCCCAAAGACCGATCGGTTGATCAGTTGGATGAAAGACTGACTGACTGCTTGATCAAAAGAGAGAAATAGCCTAACAGAGACCGAATTTCCAACTGTCCGTATCACCATCATCTAGATCCGTATTTGTTGGGACATTTTCATTGTTGATTCTACTTTTACACAGTGTTCAATAAGTTAATTCCTAATCTGTTCTAGACAGGCGAGACAGAACTTCATGCTATCTTGGATTAACTCACCGACGGGCAACATTGCAACCATTGTTTTCTTCAAACAACCCGCTGTCCTGCTGAGGACACCTGTCTAGCATTTCCCAGTGGAGTTGGAAATATTTTCAATACTACTTTTTGTAACATGGTAGTTCATATCTACGGGAGCGCGAAATAAACCCTTGTTGATTCTGTTCCTTGTCTTTGTACCACGTGACCGTGTGCTCGTCATTCCGCCTGGGGTCTGACGTTGATGCAACTCATCCTGGTGTGAGTTGTCGTGCTCAGAATGTGATTTGCAACGTTCAAAGCTCCCATTCGACCTTTTCATATGTAAGTGTTCCCGAAAATCCAGAAAGAAGGTTGCACTCGAAAACCGTTAAACTAATAGTGGGAATCAATATGGGAAATGCGTGATTCGATTTTATTTGGGACTGAATAAAATTGGTGCTGTGAAATAAAAATGTCATATGTTGCGAATAAAACACGCTAATGTTTCGGTTATTTCACGCCACCACCCCCTATCGCTCCGAGTTGAGGGAAACTGGAGAGAAACGGATGACTGAGTGTGAGCACTGAATCAATATGGAAGAGTGCAGCCGGTCATTTCGTGAATGAAACAAGGCAAATGATCCGAAGACTTTTCACTTATGTCCCCATTTTAGGCAAATTTCAACTCTGGCTGGGAAACAGATCGCGATCGATTGGATGAGCATGGTGAACAAAACGGCAGCTGCCCAATCAATAAGAGGCACGGAGAGGTAAAATCGTGTACCTCGAGTGATTTATTGCTGATCAAAATCAAATTCTCATCTCATCGTACACGATAATCGACTGGAAGCATATAAGAAATAAATCAACCGCATCGACACATTGTGCTAACCAGAACTGTATGTTCACTCAATGGAAATCTATTTGATGTTAACATTCGCAGCATCCGCGCAGACATGAGCGCGAAAGCAATCAGCGTCAAACTAATACAAGGCATACGCCACAATAGTTAGTTATTATCAAAAACATCCTCCTCCACCTCCTCCTCCTCCTCCTCCTCCTCCTCCTCTTCTTCCTCCTCCTCCTCCTCCTCCTCCTCCTCCTCCTCCTCCTCCTCATCATCATCATCATCATCATCATCATCATCATCATCATCATCATCATCATCATCATCATCATCATCATCATCATCATCATCATCATCATCATCATCATCATCATCATCATCATCATCATCATCATCATCATCATCATCATCATCATCATCATCATCATCATCATCATCATCATCATCATCATCATCATCATCATCATCATCATCATCATCATCATCCGAATCATCATCATCATCATCATCATCATCATCCGAATCATCATCATCATCATCATCATCATCATCATCATCATCATCATCATCATCATCATCATCATCATCATCATCATCATCATCCGAATCATCATCATCATCATCCGAATCATCATCATCATCATCGTCCGAATCATCATCATCATCATCATCATCATCATCATCATCATCATCATCATCATCATCATCATCATCATCATCATTATCATCAATATAGTGAACTGAAAAATCACACCGGTCCTTCCTCAAAGAGGCGTTCTACGACCGTTTTTCTTCTGCTTATACATCTTTAATGACCGTTCTCGACGACCGTCTGCCTTATAAATACTCCGATAATGTGATTTTTGGAATTCTCAGCTCTAGCAGCTCCAGATTTCCACTTTTACAACAAACGGTATTTGATCTCGTCAGCGGGTTTTCAGATCAAAACCTAAGGATGAACCCCGCTTATTCCTCTGATATTCTGTTTTCCCCGTAAAACCCGTCAATAGTCCTGATGGCATCCAACCCAGACATAGTCATCAATGGAGAACGACTACAAAGAGTGTCGTCCGTAAATTACCTCAGTGTGACCATCTGCAATAACCTCGCCTAGATAGATCACGTATCGGCCTTCTTGTCAGGCTTTCGAAGACTCACTTTCTACTTGATACAACTCAGTTCATCTTCCAATCCGTTCACTCCAACGAGACGTTTTATACTTTCACGTACGCTTCCTCTCTGATTCTATGCTTTTCGCGTCCTATTTCTCCGATGGCTTGTGAAACATTCTAAAATTATCGTCAGGTCCCTCAAACATTAGTCTCAACATAGCGGCATCACTTATGACATGTTCATCCACTTCATCGCTATCCCAACATCACAAGGCTTGTTTGACTTTCTCTGGTAAGATCTAGGATGACAGCGCACGCTTCCCTCTTCCCGATCTTAGCATTTGCATATCAACGTCTGGCACTCGACCACAATATCAATACCTGTTTCCTCGCACTAAAGCAAATAGATCCTCTGTAGCTCCTAACCTCTCCCGTTTTCTCACCACTTTAAATACCATCACCACGTGCTTTCTTAACTCGCTCCGTTAAACATACGTATTTTCCTTCACTGATGAATTGTGCATTGCAGAGCAGTACACTGGTTATGTAGCAGTTGAATATTCACCCTCGGGTGTATAAAGCATATACTTGACTTGACTTGACTTATCATCATTATGCTCCGTTGCTACGCGAAATTCGTTCTTTGACAACAGAATAGGCATTGTTCACTTGTAAGTGTCTGTCAGTGGCTCCAGTTCCCTGTCGTCAGGATCTACGGGACCTGAACTGAAAAGAAGAGAAACCAGTTTTTCACCTCTAATCCTTTTGCATGCCTCTGCATGTACCTTCTTCAAGCCACCCCTTTATCTCCAGGTGGTATCTTTTAGTCCACTTGTTCCAGGGGTTTTGCTCATTGCTGTACTTTTGACAAAAAATAATTGGATGCCTTTTTTCTCTTCCGTTTTCCGTTAGTTACTTCATTCTGGCACCTTAAGCCGCTAACAAACTTCACAAATTCATCAAAATGTTTTTCGCTCCTTCGGAAATTGACCGGTGAGACTAGTTCAGTGAACAAGACCGGAACAGTTGCTGAGTTTCATTGGAATCGTGGTTGAGCATAATTGGAAGTTCACTTGTGTTATTTGAATTCGACTGACTGAGCCGTAATATTTTATACGACGGTAAAGCCACCGCTCGGTAAGCAGAACGTCACCGGTTCGATTAGGGTGCTTAGCTTGAACTTTCGGCTGAGAAAATTCAAGTGAATTTTCCGTTATCCATATCATTTTGGTTCCTTGTGTCACGAACACATTCTACAGTTTTTCCCCAGACAGCTGGTTTGAGGTTTACCAAGAGCACCCAAACAGATGCACGCATACACACACACACACACACACACACACACACACACACACGGTCACGGTGATCTGACTAAAGAGTTAGGCTTCAGCGCTATTTGTCGGCGTAAGTTGGACCGGTCACGTGACAACCTTGTCTCCGTAAATAGGTCACAGTCACTTGCGGTTTAAGAACATTGTCTGCTATCCGAAAATTGGATCACGATTGAGTCGATGTTGTGTCACGTTGGCCTCGTCCCGAAAAGCTCCATTCAAATTACAGATAAGTACACATTGTTTGCTTATTCTCTGAAAGAGGGGATTGCCTAAAAGCAATTTATGCTCTCTGTTTTTATAACACATCCAAAATACCGATACGCCATTATCTAAGCAATCATGATAGACTTGCGACTCACTCGTACGTAATTCCAGTGCACGAAAGAAAAATGCCCTATGAAATAAGAGAAAAAGCGTCACTGCTTTGATTTAAGCTGAAAAGATAAGCGGGACATTAGATATTCTTGACGGATAACAGCTCACCACGATCCATTCGGTAATTCTCAATCGCAATGAGACAAATGAATCTACTCGGCCACCTGGGGGTATTGGAATCACTCGTAACCAGAACTACGTGCAACAGGAACTGATGAGAATAGCAGGCTTATATTCAGGCACACTTTCGTATACATACCTGAATAAGGTAGTGACACAGTTGGTAGACAATATACTGACGAATCATAAAATGCTGTGAGTGCATCGGAATGACCAGTGAGACAAAGTCTGACTTCATCTGATTGGTTGAATCCTTAGCCCGGATCAGTAGAGCAACGAGCGGTGCTCAGTTGTTCAGACTTGGTTTCTTGCTTTCTGCTTGTGGTTTGCTTAGTCGAGGAAGAACACCGGTATAGATTTATCTGCAATAATCACCGAAAGGTTGTCCAGCCAGAATCAGTGATCTCAGTAGGCAAATTCGATCTATTTCCCCGACAAATTCCATCTCATCTCCCATGCATGTTGCCTGTTGGGGATTCCGAGCGATCTGCTTTCATCCGATGACTTCATCAGTTGGAATCTTCCATTCGTCGTCATTTCAAATCGAATTAAGAAACATTCAATAAATCCATCAACAGACAGACGTGGATTCAAAACCAGAACATTTCAGACTTGGAGATATTTTCAATATTTTCGAGTAAATGGATAAAATCAAAATGAAATCTATCTACTTATTTCAATTACGTACGAAGTTCGGAGTGTATCGAAGACTCGATGCGCTTGGTGCTGTTGTTTTTAAAAATAATCTATTATCAAAAACACAGCTTTGTTGGTAGAAATTTTAATTGGCACCCGTTCCAGTTACTGTGTGTAACCGTTTTCAAGGCTAGTTTTCAATTAAATGATTGGTGGAAAACTTGCCTTAAAATGGTTGCCCACCGAAAAGTAGGCTAATTAAAATTTCTACCAAAAAAGCTGTTTTTGAGAATAAAATACATATAAAACTATCTATTTATGTCTACCTTACAAATGCGTTTCTTTCTTTAGTATAACGCTTTCCACTGGTATTTTTCTAGAATCTGAAAACAAAAAGTGATTCAGATGTGAACTGATGGACACTTCGTTCCCATTTGACTGACTGACGATGCCGGATTGTCATACATAGAGAGGTATCGAGTCTGATGTGTTGGCATTCAGCTCCAACAACGAGGGTCATTTCGCGAGGTAGATTAGGCCAGATTGTTCGGGTTGTCAAAGACGGAATTCTATCGGCGAGCTCCAGGTTTGTATCTTTGACCGTCGAATATGAACAAGAGTTTCCCCGTCGTTGTGCATGACGAGAGCTTTACGGTTGACACACATGGAGTGGCTACGGAACAATGTGTTTGATTTGACCGCGACTGTGTCGGGTAGAGAGGAACTAGACAAGATGTAATACGTTTGCTATGGTTGCCTAGTGGGTCAAGTTATCGTGCATGTAATGTATAGGCAGGAGACGCTAAGTTCCAACTTGATCAGTATCAGAAGATAGAGATCAAAACTGTTCCCGATGAGTCATCCATTTTACTAATGAGCTTTTAAACACCGCCAGTTAAGTTACATTAATATCAAAATGATGATTATTTTTATGCCGTGAACCCACATGAGTACATACTCCATTGTTTAAACGATATGCTGCACCACCAGAGGTAGACGGAAATCACATGCACGAGACTTGGAGTGGTTTACTGATCAAAAAGATCATGCTTGGTAAAAAGTCTAGGGGCCATGGATCGTACAATGAGCCGCGAAGGCATTCGAATTACCCACATCATAATTGCAACGTATGCTGGGATAAATTCCTTTTTCCAGTCTGAGGCTTGAGGAAGGTACGTTAGAGTCAGATTCAAAACGTGAGTAAGATCGGAATTGGTCTACAGACTCTAAGGGATATATCTACACGCAAGGATACCAAGGCTTTCATTGACTTAAAGCCTACACGATGATCAGCGACCCTGGATGTAGGTATTTTCTCGGTATGGAACTAAATGAAAGTGAGGCGCGTCTGGCTAGTTGTTTCATGCTGTCCATTGGACACCCAGGATAAGTTCTGTCTATTGAAATGGCCTGAAAATAGAACTGCACTCACCCCGACCTAAGACTAATGGGGCTGCGATTATGTAATAGTCAGATGGATATTTAAAAAGCTGTACTAATGGAATTGCTCGAATGGGTAGGACCTACCAAAATGGCTTTTACCCGGAACTACTTATACCAAAGTGACAAAACGACCCGGGCAGCGGAATTTTGCGGCAATTCAATCACAACTTTTGTTTGTGGATGTATATACGTACTATCAAGCTTACCAACTTGTAAACCACAGGAGGTTAATGGACTCCAGAAATACTTGGATAACCGAAGGGCGACTAATTTTATTCTTCATCTGAACAGGTTCGGTGATCAGATGCGAGAATGAACAGTCGGGAATAGTCTGTTGGTCTGATTACATCTCTATAATTATGTCATGTGGAATTATTTCCTGCAATGAATTAGCTGTTTGAAATCCGTTATTAGATCGAAGATGACCAAAACCAACGATTCGGTCCCCTGTATTATCGTGCTGTCCTGGAAGTACTCCACAAAACAGAGGAAAATCCACGATAGCACAGCACTCAGACAATCAGCGGGCTATCCTCAGAGGGTGGATTCTCCTTATCACACAGTCCAAAGAAACCGATTCTGGAACAAAAAGAATAAGAGGACGAGTTATCTGTGTATCTACACCTTTTCCCAGCGACCTTTAGCTAAACCTAGCCGTTATTTAGGCGCGTGCCACAATCCTTCAGCCGCGACTCACATTTTTCAAGCTGAAACCCGAATTCCTTTAGCTTTGTCAAGCAAACTTCAGCCAAGCTACTGCAAGCCAGTCAGGTCAAAACTCTCGGAATATTATTACTCCAGGAAATGTTGGAATAACTTATTTTTTTCCAATGAAGATTGGTTTTGCAAAGCTAAATGAGAAAATGAGAAAGTGTGACTACCGTATGCTGCCTAATTGACCGTAGTAATGGTATCAAATAGCGCGACACGAATAAACTGATGACAGTTAAGGGGGATGTAGCCACAAACTGTACAGCACCAGTCTTTGTGAAAAACTAAATTGTTTCAACATTTCTAGAAGTCATAATATTCAGAGACTTTGGATCCGACTGGTTTGCGTCTGCGTGACTAATGATTTTGCTTCAGCGCAAAATAATGTCGCATCGTCGCTAATGGGTTGTGGGCGGCAGAAATTACAGGTTTTGGCTAAAGTGTGCTGGGTGTTGCGTCTGGTTAATCTCGCACACACTACTCGGACAACCGACCAATATTTCTCTCGTGAATGAACATACGTCTGATTTGCCTCGATGTTTAATCATGCTTCAGCCCCAGAAGCAATGACTTGTCAATTTTGTCACGTACTGCTTAGCCTTACTCTTTAGCTTGTGACAACACAGAGTTGGGGCTCTTTTTGTTAAATTATTTGCTTGGTTGCGGCTTACTTGCTCGCTATGGCCGCGTTTCGTGTTTACGTCCGTACAAATAAAAGCAGCACCAAATTTGTGTGTTCCCCTACTGAATGGGAACACAACACTCGGAAAAGTCTCAAGTGACAGAGGTACAACCTGACCTGTTCAGATATTGCCGTTTCATTCAGAACCCCTCGGCAGTCTTACACACATCGGTTGAACGAAGCTAAAATCATCACAGACCTACATCAGTGAAAATATTGACCCCAAATAGTACAACGAGACAAACGACCAGTTCGCAATAAACACCAATGCGGCTAAACAACTTTCCAGGCATTCAGAAGTGCATGCTCCGTGTCGTCTTTGTATCAGGGGAAATAGCTTCTAACAAGGTCATAATACAAATAACCTGTGAAAGGTAACATCCAAAACAGCCCTTCGAATAATGTTTGCCTAACAGGAAGCCTGGTAAGAGGCGAAAAACAAATTAATAAGTGGAACGTAAATTTGTTTTCTAACTAACAAAATTGGTCTTGTTCTCATGAGTTACCGTGTTATTCATCCCAATAACTGTGAAATGTGCGTTAACATCTTTTTTTTTCAAGGATATATTGGAAATCATCAGACGGCAATGGGAATTCCAACCGAAGAACGATCGATAAGTGCACATTCTATTCATCATTGACTCATGTCAATTCAAAACAATTATGACGTACTCATGATATGATTATAGTGAGATGGAAATCATATTTTGTAATCTGATTCACCACGCAGTGCTGAAGTTCAACTCACCACTGGAAATCATTTGAAACGCAGTAAAGCTGAAAATTTACGTTGCTGACGAATATTTAGAAATTTCACTGCTTGACGAGTTGAAGCCCTAACAACCACGAAAACTCCGTGGGACGTGTTCCAGTAGGATTTCTCGCTTTTCGCACTGTGTGGTTCATTTGGGATCTTCCAGGCTACGGTTGATGAGTAGTATTCATGGTATTGAAGGGATAGATGGTGTATCAAGATGACTTGCTCATTTTTGGATCCACCTAGGGAGAACTTGATCGCCGATTGCGACAGCTGTTGCGTAGGTCAGTGGAACAAAGCGTGTAACACACAGCCACAGAATGCAAATTTAGTGCTGTGGAACCGGATTTCCCCGGTTTCACCGGTAAAGCAAATCGATACCACCCGGATCTGGATCGTCTCGAACCACTAACCGGGGTCGAGTAGCCCGAGAATCGGGCACTATTGCCTTTACTTTTCGAACTTCGAGACACCACCCGCACCGTTGTTCATGGACCAGTTGTCCGATGTGTGACAGTGGGGCTAAGAGTGCGAAAAGACAGTAGGCAGTCTTTTACGAAATACTGGTCACTGACCAATATTAACCCCAGCAGCACCATCTAAACACATCATGCTCATTACCAACTTGTCAAAGGTGGGGATAGCAGCCGTTCTGGAACAGGATGAATGTCCAATTAGCCTTATCTCGTGTTTTCTCAGTGGTACATGGGTGCTTTAGTCTAGGACTCAGGAGGAAGCTTTGATCGTTTTCAGGGTGGTACGTCAACCACACATTTAAATCTTTGGACTGAAGTTTACAACCGTCACAGAACACCAAGCTCTTCAGCTCCTATTTAACTCAGATCAATCTATCGACAAGTAAACGACTGCTGTGATTCTGCGACGGAGCATTACCTTGGCTGCCTATAATTACGGTACTATGCGATGATTCAGCTAGACTATCCCGCAAAGAGACTTCTTGTCAAGGTACCCACTCTTTGCGGTTACAGAACAGTGCTGTTTTATCTCCTCAGCTGTTCCGATATAAAGGGAGGAGACTAAAGAGTATACTGCTGGCTACTGCCTATCAATGATTTCGGCCATCAAGAATGGATGGTAAAGCAACGTGGAAGAATACTGTCCTCAGTTGTTGGTACTTCGAGAGGGATTCGGTATGCAACAGGACGGAGTTTCTCGTGGCTTCAGTCGAGTTTCCACACCACCTTTGTTGCTTAAATCGGTCCTGGGTGAATTGCACAAAGGCTATTACAACGAGAAGGAAGTGGATTCACTGGGTTGACAGATGTGTCGGAGGCCGGAGTTGGCCGAAGATGTCTGCATTACGACAAAGAACTTCCATACGGGTATGCACAAAGTCAAGCCGAGACTAAACAACTAGAACCCGTGGCCCGAAAGCTGCATTCCGTAGCAGGAGGTCGGTGCGGACTTTATGGCCCTGTCTTGAACCGATACCACGCCCTGATACTAATGGACTCATACTCCTAATGTCTGAAGGGTCTTCCCGGCGAGAGCATCAAACACATTTTCCGTGATTCTAATGTTACGGAAAAGCTTCTTTAAGGAAGGAACCCGTCAATACAGGCCACAGAGAAAGGGGCCTCAGTTTGGTTCCACAAACGATTTCAACGGATACGATAAGTATCCCACGAGTGATATCAAATAAGACGATAGAGTTTGACGGTTTTGCGGGCGCAGTGGTGATTCTCTGAAAATGACGGGAAGTGGAACGCCAGGTTAGTCAAAGAAAGTAGCCAGTGAACCAAGTTGCATCAGATTCCCAGAATCACTTGGGAAGAATTGGTAGTGAGCCAGGTTGACTCAAAAAAACTAACTTCGAACAACCACTCATTAACTAGGATTCAAGCTGACCTGGGTTGTTAACCTATTAACGAGAGTGACCAGGGTTTGGGTGACTAGTGTTATGTACATGCGACCACAAAGGAGAATTCTGTTGCTCTACTTAATTTGAGAAGATTGTGATCATCGTTTATGTGTCTTGATTCCAGAGACGTCATATACTTCAATGGGAACGAACTTCCACCAACTCTCAGAATAGTTGCCAGACAACATGACCAATCAGTGGTTGA
The DNA here is from genome assembly GCA_948099385.1 of Fasciola hepatica. Classification (NCBI taxonomy): domain Eukaryota; kingdom Metazoa; phylum Platyhelminthes; class Trematoda; order Plagiorchiida; family Fasciolidae; genus Fasciola; species Fasciola hepatica. The sequence goes on from CANUEZ040000106.1 coordinate 24,595, forward strand.
GGTTACGGACCTGGATAATCCACCAGTGGGTCTATGCCATCTGAACAACAGTTGTGTTGAAGTCGATGGCCGACCTGCTCCGCCATCTGAGATAAATGCCGAAGAGGCCCAACTGCGACGGCCAGTCTCAAATCAAAGATCTCTATAACAGGAGAGCCAAAATGATAGGGATCTTTTTTAGGAGGAAGATTATGATGATTTAGCAGGCGTCACTCGCGACACGGTCCGGTACAGCCTCGCGGTCACTTACACTGAGCAACTGCAACCAATCAGAATAGCTGCAGATAGGCACAAAAAAGCTTGCTGTGATTGGCCGACTTGTGATCTACCAATCATCTATAAGATGCTTCAAAGTTAAACAGATCAGTTCTAAATACTCCCTTTGATATAACTTCTGTACAAATATATTTTTGCGAAAAGACAAACTTACTGTTCCGCAGCCTAGGCTTTCTTGCTATTCCAGTTTGGGTAATGCTGGGTTGAAACCATTCCGATGCGCTCTAATTTCAAAGAATGCAAATAGTGTCAAGTCGGAAGGTGACTAATACACCTAATTCTTCAATTTCAACGATAAATTATGTAAGTATTTGGGGTTTATCTCTCCCCCTCCCCCGGTATACAATTCTCACAACTCCAACTGGTAATCGCTAAGCCTGTCACCAACAGAGTCGGTTGATTTGGAATAGAAAAAAACACTTGGAAAGAGCATAGAATTTACTATAAGTTTCGTCACAAACGACAGAGTATAGCTGAGACATGAAGAGGCACAACCGGTTAGCTATGCACACCCAGAACTCTGCAAATATCGAAAATGGCGAAGTTAGTTACCTTGATTTGGTGGGTTGTTTCCACTTGCTAAATACTTCCACGTTTGGTATCGCTGGCTGAACAGTCTTTATCGCGTACATCTTCGGTCACATGACATGATTGCGGTATGAACTGGTTAACTTGCATTGAAATGTTCCAAACTACTTCACACAACCTAAAGTTCTCGGTTTATGGGTTCAAATTTGCTAGAGAAATATGGTGCGTTCTATGTACAATACAAGCTCAGAAGTTCAGAAAAACGGGTAGTAGATAGTAGATAGTCAACTGACTGTGTGACATTTGCCTGGTGATCGTTCATCATCATTGCTGTACATTTGGTGTGGTCGAACGCGCTAAGATGATCACACGGCAGAGCCGGGAGTCGAACCCTGGTCGCCTGGGTCACAGCCAGTAATCCTAGGATGTCGAACAGAGAAGTGAAACGTAGAGCAAGAGTTCAACTCGGTACGGCACTTTCTGAAGTACACAGTTATGATCGTTTGACTGCGGCCGTCCGCATACGTTATATAAAAACAAGTAATTTATGCTACCAGCAAAATGTCAGTTAAATGAATTAGATTGGACCAGTAAACTTACCACCTGTTCAGTCCTGATAACTTAATTTCAATGCTCAAGACTGACCATGATCAAGGTTAACTAATTTAAGAGGTTACTCTGACTGGCCTATTCAGCCCAATTTGATGTTTCTGATCTTCAGATGAGATGAAGAATTCACAGGTATTTTGCGGTCAATAGGAAATGATGGGTAACAAAATAAGCAATACTAAGTATGTCTGAAAAATATCCATTGCATCACGTAGAAGTCCAAATCGACGAAACAACTGTTTTTCAGCAATTCATTCTCAAGCCATTTACGGACTACATAGTAGACATTAGACAAAAGATCATGAACGTAGACATGGAATAAAAAATCAACCGTAGGCAGAGGTTTGTCAGGACATCAGGTGAATCCGGACGCTGCTTTCAAAGTTCTTTATCGTGTCCCGTCAAACAAACGCAAAAGTGTTCAGTTGTACACTTTAGAGATAGCCGAGGCAATCCGAATAAGGAATATGACCCCTGGCCTGTGCACCCAAACGCGTTTGCTCCGGCCACTCCAGATCCCATGGCCCAAGATTGATCAAGGCCTCATGAATGTACCGTCCCGTTACCTAGAGGGCGTCAGATAGATAAATCAATCACATGATAAGGATAACTTGACTGATAAACCCCTACCCATGATTGTCGGTTACTCCACGTCTATGCTAATGATTTTTTGTCTAATGTCTACTATGTAATCTGTAAATGGATTGTGAATGAATTACTGAAAAACGATTGTTTCGCGGATTTCAACTTTTATATAACACTGAGTATGCATTGTACAATGCAGTTCTCCCATTTCATCTGGTCTCATGTTTCCTGTTGCGTATCCAATAGCATTTGGGATTTGGTCATGAACTGATCAGGTTCGTCCACCTCCAAGTGGTTTCGCGACATTGAAACTCTGACTGCTTCGTAATAATATCTCAATGCGAACTTCTTAGAAAAGGATTAAAAGTATATGAAAACACATTTTATACAATCTGCATCATCTGACATCGATGAGTGATGCGAATCTAGGGCAAACATACCAAGTCAGAATGTGACCAATGCACCTCGTTCTTCCGTTTCAGTGATAAAATTATGTCAGTATTTGAGGTTCACCTCTCCCCCTCCACCCGTGTACAGTCGTCACAACTCCAACACCTGGTAATCACCAAGCCTCCCACTCACACAGTCAGCTGATGATTAGCTTTGCATGTACGCTAACTGTATTCACAACATCATCTCATTCTGTCTGAAATCCTCGCGACAGCCACGTGATCGCTCGAACTACTGGCCTCGTAAAAGAGAGCGACAATGATAATCAGACCACGGTTTACCGTTGTTCATCTCTGTAGAATAATTGTCATGTGAGTGTGCTTGTGCATACTTCGTGACTTATCTTTCATCTGAGTAATCCGTTCGGGGTTCAAAATGACACACAACAGTCGATATAAGTCCAAATGGATTAGACCAAATTTCAATGGCGAATAGGTTTTTACCAATTTCAACAAGCAACATTGAGCAGCCCTTACTTGCCTTTCAACCTCAAGCAAGAAACACTAGCTAGGATAGCTCGAACTATTTCCTGTTGGTAGATATTGCATTCGGAGATGGAGATGTTCAAACGGAAGAAGGCGCATTAGCAATATCATATCTAGGGTAATTTTTGCTGATAATACACATTCTTCCTTTTTCAACCATTCTGCGAAGTAAAACAAATCGAAAAGATCAATAAATATCCCACAGCATCATCTTTTATTATCGTAACGTTTCTGTGCAGTGGAAGTAACAACATCTACGCCACTGATAATTTACAAAAGGGTTGAACAAGATTCCTGAACCATATGGTATTTTGGTGTGAAAAAGGTAATTTTATCATGTGCAAAATTGCATTGTCTCTTAACCCAAGCTACCATATGTCCATATGGAGATTAGATGTGACAAACTACTGCAATATTGTTTCTCAAAATTAGGGATGTATGCAATCTCGGGGACCTAACTGTGGTTTGTAGTAAATTCGTATCGTTTTGCCATTGTTTTTCTGCTAGAACTTCCTTTTGTGAAACTCCCCATTTCTGGAAATCGTTGACACCGGTTGATTCTCCTGTCATCCGACTACATTCTCCAAATTCACTCAGTGAGATAGTTTTCATATTTTGATTCGGAGATGAATAGTTCCTTCTTGGTGGACTTAGGATGTAAGTGTGGCTACAAAAATCTGACTGGATGAACGTTGCTGACTTGTGTATACTGGACAGCATGAAGCGAAACGCGTGTTGCTATGCCCGATCTCAATGCTCATCGAAAATTGATTCAAAAATATAGCTGAAACACGTGATTTGGCAAATCAGCCTATCAGTTGTGGTATAGATAAACGCCTAGTTGAGTCACCCTGACAATTGCCTGTAGTGTATCTTGTTTTATTCTGATAAGGGGAGGTTTCTATCGAGAACACTGTCTACACAGCAAAAGTGTTTCTTGTAGGAAGATCATCACAGTCATGGTGGTTGTAATCTGTGGAAGTGAGACCACGGTATCGCATGCAGTGTGGTCATGCTATCGAGTGGCATTTACGTCTAACTCTGGACAGTTGGAACGGACTTCTCGCAATGCTTTTCCATCACTTGTTCCCCTATAAGTCTTAAGTTGTTACGTCATTCTCGTGATTGCATAACAGTGTAGATCAGAAGGTAACTCACTGTTTGGCGAAAGCGAAAACAGATTCGAATTCTAAACTGAGAGCAGTTGAATAAGTAAGGAAAATGGTACTCAACCTTGGTGGGGTATGTTGATGATCTGCTGTTGTGTGACGGTTTGGTTGAACCAATTCACTGGTGTCTGCCATGAAATATGACAACTATTGCAATTTTAGAAGTCTAGCTGTGTTGTGGATTGTTCATCCTATGTATGCATATTATTCTGATTGGTCTGGTGATGCCTTTTTATATTTCATATTTGAATGAGGTGTAGGAGATTAACAACTACCAGTCTACACGCTGTCCATGAGGGTTGATATGAGTTCACTCACGACAAAAAACAACCTTGACAACTAGTTGTTTCCACGGACATTTTGAAGCTGGTCACTTGCACCTTATGATGCTCGAATAACTCAGATTTATCTCTCTTCTACACAAACAAGTAAACCGTACAGAATGACCTTGAACGATGTCACTTTTATCGCCACACTGGTGTGAATTACCCTTGAGACTCGATGAAATCATCACCTTCAAGATGGTCGAATACTGATATCAGTCTCCTCCATTCCTTCCACCGATTTTGGGTTCATATGATCAAGAGTAACTGTTTTGGTACTTCAGTTTTCCTCTATTTGATATGACCCCTGAATTCTTGTTGTTCGATAAAGTACCATCTTAGGGCCATAGATGAGAGCTGAATGCGTGGTGTGAATCGAAGACCGCAGGGGATTCCCTATGAGTACGAGAGAAACGACAATCGAAGATCCAACTAATAGCAATCGCTGTCGGGATTGAGCAGCCATCACAAGTGATGCGGCCAGGTACAGCTTTGTGGCTAGGTACGTCGAAGAGCTTCAACCAATCAGGATAGCCGAGGAAATGTACTGCAAATACTCATTGTGATTGGTCGACATCTACCAATTATTATTTTCGACTTAAAATATTTATACAGACCAGTCCTATGATACAATTAACGTGCTATTCCACAGATTTGGTCATCTTGCCACCTTGGTTCGCATTGTTCCGGGATGGAGTGATTTCAATAAGTCTTTCTATTTTTGGATTAGTGAGCACCGTACCATTCCATAGAATCGAAACCTTTTATTCTCAGACAGTTGATCCGGTTTAAATTCTAGCAACCTGATTTCAAATTACGGATTGTCATTTGCTTTGAATATGAAATGTTCATTAGGGTTTGTATGCCAAAGCCACACAACGACTGAACCAGGAAGAATGGGATCAGATTGTCCCACTAATGATCAGAGTTTGATCATAAATGTGAATGCTGACGAAATGATGTAAGGATGTAATCTGAATGAACTTGGCCGAATGAGAAACAGCAAGTAAGCACAGCTGAGGTGAGCACGTTTGGACGTTTTACTTCTGGTCCGTTGATTTATTTAATTTCACACCCACTTCTCGATTCAACTTAGTGATTCTGCGCGTCCATGAACTGTGAACACATGGGTGCAAAGTGTTGTATACCTGTCACAAAGCATTGCCTACGAAGGTACTGACGTCGTCCGTAGTGCTATTTATAGTTCGAATGATGCTGACGGTGATCTGGAGGAAGCACCAGAGATGAATCTATTCCACGGTTTTGATTATTTCTATATTCCCCAAGACGGCATGGTTTCTATACTTCTGGAAAAACTGCAATTTGACCGGTCACGCCTTCATAGCTCCTCATTGAAAAACATGGGAGCACATCACGGACGTTTCATATGAATTGTTGAGAATCCTGAGCAGTTCAGACACACTGAGCCCGAAGGATTGTGAGTTGAACACCTTAACTACCAGACTATCCGGAATGAATCTCAACAGTTTGCCTAATATCAACACCAAGTTGTATAAGCCCTGTTATCACTGACTTTGGACTGGCACATCCCGTCAGCCGCACAGCGATTGACTTCTTCGTAAGAAACACAAATCAAACGAGGAGGCTCTCTTACGAATACCAAGAATGGAACAGCTTTACGTCGTATCCATTGTATTTGATGGAGAGTTGAGAGTTCATGCTGCAGGAAAAAACACTTCAGTGCATTTTAATCTTCCACCGCTACTACTGACACAAATAAAGTATCCGTGACATGTGGATTGCTTGCATTTCACTTATGTGCGGAAGCAATGTGACCATCAAATAAAGTGCGAAAAACAGATTTCTGACTTCATTTGAAGTTGGAGTTAGCTCTCGAAGTAGAACACACCACCACCTAGACGGAAGTGATGGCCCACAACTTTTATTCCATGTCACATCAATCCAACTATCTATGTGGAAGCTACGTAGATGTGTGCTACAGATGATGAGATGAAATGGCTATGTACTGTTTCCATGGTTTGCAGTGACGAGTTGAGTGCTGTTGTCGCCTGACGACGCATAGTATGTGACCATAATGATATGAGCTGAAGAATATTGTAATTATGTTTCCCTCATCGCAATAGATCAGGAAAATCTTGCACTGTGAGACTGTATTACATTACACTGATTAGTCAAAATCCGCAAGCACTGAACAAGACGGTCAGGAATTGCAGCACAAAAGCATAAATCTGTGGAATGAAGTCCATTCGTTAGGCGGACGATGACATACCGACCTTGAGAACTGCATAAACTGTAGACCAAACCACGAAACTCCGTGTTGTACTAAGGATGGAGTAAATCAAATCCTTATTTTCCTTCCTTCTGATTGATCAGACTGATTCGCACAATGTTCAAATCTGCTGACGTTGGAAAATGCTCCACAATAATATTGACACTGAAATACTTGAAAACAACTGAACAGGTATGCAATAGACAGGCTAAGTTGATCCTTTCTGGTTTCGTGCACATCCATCCCCGGTTCGTGTGTGTCGTTCTATCCACTTAGCTGCAGCGTTTTCGGGGCATATTTCGTGCTTAGACGTTAAGTGCAAGCAAGAAACGCGCATTGGGCAGACCACCCTGTCGGACACGGATTTCGTAATTCCGAGTAGCGCAGTATTGATTATTCAGAACAACAATCGGATTCGCCCACACGCACGCACGCACGCGCTCTCTGTCATACACATCATAAGACAAAAAGCACGTTCTACTGAACCCACATACCTGCGTCGAAATCATTGCACTTGCCTGATGTTCAAAATTCCACAATTGTCAAGAAAACTGACAATATTAACCGGTACCAATTCGAAATATCCTCATTGTTCTAGAAAATAAGAGCACAAGATCTACTGTTTGTTTCATGTCACCCAAACGGAACAAACACTGACAAGCTGTGATTTTGTGGTTCTAAAGTATGACTCAAATCCTACTGGGTGAACAAGTTCTGACTATTCATCTGACATATCTGGTCACTTACCCAATGACTGCTACGTCACAGGGCTACATTATGCATGGTATCGAGTTTCCTTTTTTTCGCCGTTTCTCCCGGATTTTTCTCCCATTCCCACTTATACTCTGTACGTTATGAACAGTGCAAAGTGAATTACATACCGAGGCAAATCTGGTAGCCACTTCTACCTGTCACAAGGTACGTTAGGCGTCGCGATCTGCAAAACCACAACAGAATAATACTCGCTACAAAGATGAATTAAGTACAGCCCCATATATTTTGGAAAAAACAACTACGACGGTCTGCTTTGAGCGTTGTTTGAAGGCCTTTAAAACCCCTGTTTATTATCCCACCACTGCTTGTAAACTGGTATGTTTTACGATCGTGACCGAGACACATAACAATGAAACGGTAATATCCTGGAGTTGACATTTAAATACCACGGTGCATCTCACTTCCTATACTGACGGGACCCGTTATCGGAACGTAGACGACTTTATGCTGACCTCGGCTGCACGGAAATTCCACTTTCCAGCTGTACCTGGATTATCGATTAACTCATTTTACCTCGTTAGGTAGGATCATGTGATTTACGACCGCAAGGCACGTGACCTATTCCCCAGTCTACGGAATAATAGAGTGAGATCATGGCCAGGGCGAATTCAGCGTAAAATATCGATAATCAATGATTCGGCGGACAGCATACTTGTTTCCCATCAGTCTAATAATTGCACCAATTAAAAAACCAACGGGAGATACACTCAGAGCAATTCCACAAAAGGAATGACAAATTTTCTTCAGTTATTTGTTTTCTTTCAATCCGAAATTGACCAGCGTCATTTAGACGAAGCCCGGCAACATCCACATATATGCTAGGCGATTTTACTCCATGTTCAACTAGTGTAAACACCGAGGAGATTGTCCGGTAGTGGAACGCGGCACCCCAATTGCGAATCGCATTTTCTCCGGACATATGCACGAAGCATTTCTCCACTGGCAATACCGGTTGGGTCATTTATAAGTGAATCAAAAAATTCATCGCGAGTTGCATTTAGGACAAACATTCATCGCATCTAAATTTTGTTCCATTCATCATGATGACGGTGGTTTTTACGATTTCAGAACAAAATTATTTTTTGGATCTATGAAAATTCATTTTTCGAAGCGAAGTTCAATCGGTCGTAGAAGGATGTATTAAATGTACAATTACGTATGAAATACAACAGAAGGTGAAAATCCCGAAGTCCAATGTGAGCAGAATAATCATTTGGTTAGTGACAAGAGAAATACAGCAAAAAGAAGAGTTCCATTAGGTGTCATCCGGAAAATGATATATTCAAGATACTTTTCGAGCGATTCTTTAGAAGTAACTTCATGATTAACAGAAAAGCATATTGAGATGAACTTTCGAAAAGCGAATGGTGGACAGTGAGCCCTCGAGGCTTATCCGTCCTTGGGGGCTTGGTAAACTGATAGACGCAGATCACGACAACGGATCTCGTTGTCCATTATTTCCCACGAAAATAATTCATCCTATACGAGATCAGGAATCAGAATCCAGGTCAAAATCATGTGAAGAGACGATGTACACGTCGTGCGTGGCAGTAAACGCGCATATTGCTGCCTTCAGAGGACTTATCCAATTGGCTGGGCGGAAGAGTCGAGTCAGGCAGTGATGAGTTTATTAAACACTGACCGTTCCTTAACCAATCCGAAAACCAAATAATATTTCCTACGGATTATAAGAGAGGTAAGACTTCTTAGTGTCAGCCAACTACGCAACATTGAAAACCAACTATCGGGTATCAGGGAGCATGTTTGTATGGACTTGTTGGACACGGTGAGACGAGCAAATCAAGCGGACCGTAGCTGTTTGAAAGCAGCATATCGACACCAGAAAGAAATCTTTTGACAATTCCCTAAGTGTAGGTCACAAGATGTGGCCTCGTAAAATGCATCCGGACCGAGGAATACCGGAAAAATTTCACCAAGTATGGCAGGTGTCTCGCTTTGTTGAATGCGTCTTGTCAGTCTCGTACTGCATAATCCGAGATTTGGGTGGATTACAACATTTGTTCTCTCCGCACACTGAAATCAATTGAAAATGTGACCACAGGATTCAGATCAGCAAAGGGAACCGGATAGTAAGAACATTATTGTGTCTGAATCTCTGTGAGCATTATTCTGTTTTACGATAAATATGCAACGAGCATCTGTCGTTCTTCGGTTTTCTGAATACCTCACACCAACACATATACATTTTCCGGTACAGACTGGGGCTAGGCGAACCACCGCACGGACATCAATTTGGGGGAAATCTGTTTCAGAATCGACCGGGGAGGGGGGGGGGGACGAAGAAAGAGATTGATTCTTAACTATAATTGCCAAATGTGAGAGATATTCTTTGGGATTGTTGATATGAAAGTTGATTTATCCCAGAATTTCTCGGAAAATAAACTTTGAAGATGTGAATAGTCATTAAGTGTAAACGAAATATTCAGAGCCAGAAAATAAAGCGGCTAATAAGAGGTCAAATGACTGGATCTGCTGCAGAAGGAGAGTCCCCTTTTTGCCTGACAGAAACAATAACAGTGTAATCAAAAATGAAGAACAACACATTTCTTGCGACGGTTGACAGATATGTGACAACAGAAGTTCGATTTGATGTTCTACAATAATACTGGTTGATATTCGCCAGTCGTCACTCTTGTCTGATGTTGTTAACGCGTCACTCGCATCCTCATAATTTCTTTGAAATAGCTGAAGTCATCAATACCCTGATGGATTCACAATGCACATCACTACACGACTGAATTCTGTTCGGATCTTGCTACCCATGTCGATAATTACAAATGGCAATTACACAAAACTAGTTGATTGAGCGATGACCCCAAGTAATCTGGGTCACCAACATGGTGAATTCAAAAATGAAAGTTCGAAAAAGGATAACCCAATACCTGAGGAATAATTGATCAATAAGAGCAGGCAGGTCGCTTGAGTTTTTCATCAAATGATTCATCATGCCGTATCAACTCTCATCTTCCTTGGGCTTTCAAGAAGAAGGCACGTAACCGTGACAGAAATCAATCGATCTGCGTGCAAACAGTTGGTAACGTCCACAGTCGGTATAACAGGGCAGTTACTATGAAGAACTGTTCATGTGGAACAAATATTTGTGCGCCGGTTGGGATAGCCCCGGTGGTAAGGCGCCTATCTGTGACAAAAAATCACGCATCAGGGAGTACCCGTTCCATTTATGGGCTCTGTAAATGCGCTTTATTGGTGACGGTGATGATGGTTCGGATGATTCGGATGTTGATGTTGATGTTGTTGGTGATTCTTAACACGTCAAATGAAAGAACTGTACATTTTTTCTATGAATTGGAAGTTGCAAATGCTTTCCTAATCGATTGGTGATGGATGTTTTGGGTAAGTAGATAGTGGATCCCTTCTGATTAGACATTCAGCCAAACCAGTTATATCATTTATCTTTTAGAAATCAACTGATTCTGTGACAGTCTGTGTTATAAGCAACACATTAAAAAGGACGTAAAATTCCCCCGTATCGTGCCCTCATCCGTTCTGGATATCCTTAATTCGTCAAAGTTAATGATACTTTGTTGGGAATACACGGCAAACTGCAAATTGTGAAGCGCAGGCCGAGAAGCATATCTGTGGAATAACCGCGGTAGTTAGGAGATGAATTCACCTAATTCTTATGCAGATCACGGGCAAGAACACGTACCTGGTCCAGGGATTTCGCTGGACTTCCGAGCTCTCCCGGTTATTTTGGGGAAACTCCTACATTGACTGATATTAGGTAATTACAATCTACATCGGTTTTCTTCCTAGATAGAGACGGTTACATCCTCATTATGCTTCTATGACACTCGGATTTGTGAATCACCGGAAGATTATTCCAAGACAGCATATTTGATATCTGCGAAAATCGAAGAAAAGTGAAACATCTACAACTAAAATCAGTTCGAATACAGAAGACACCAAAAGACGTGGAGGTTGCATTCAGTCGTGCCACTGGCAGAACTAAATATTATTATGATCAGAAGATATCTACCAAATTCACCGTGGCCATGTGTGATGTTCAGAGTTTATATACGTCTCCTACGCATTTCGAATTTTCCAGCTTTGTCAGTTTGTCCTCTAGCATAGCTCTGAGAGATTCGCAAGATCTTTTACTAAGAGGATATGTACAAAATATGGTTGTCTCAAAGCCGAGGAAACTCGTTGCATTTCTTCTTCTTAGCGAAACATGATAAATGATTTTCCTTGATATATACTTCAGCAACAACAAAGCCGGAGCTCTTGCGGTCGAAATGTTTACTTCCGTTTTCAAATCCTCCGTGTCTGAGTTCTCCCACTCAACCGCTACTTATTTGTCACTTCCCCATTTGGCAGCGTTTCATCGGTCACTGCACATTTTTGTACTTTTGTATTCTACTTCGAAGCTGATACAATTCCTGTGAAAGAGTGATTGGTTAAATCACTTTATGTGAGCACACTTCAAGAACCCCGAACTTATGGGTGTAAACCAATTTGTGAATGTCCACTTTTCCACTCAAAAATTCTCACGGTGAGGTAGGACAGTAGGGTTGACCGTGCTGTACCAACTCAACTGTCATGGTACAAACCTTTGAACGCAAATAACAAACGACAAGCCCCAGTAGAGCTCAAGCGACGTGTCGATAGCTTACGCTCTCACTGGGGTCAACAGTCCAAGTTGACTATAGATTTGCCTGTCGTCTTGTGGACAACGCCGATCGTCGGGTGGTCACCGACGTTTATTTAGGTATCACGGCACAGGCTACAGCAACCAAACCTTTACGAAACATCTATGCCGTGCAAGAGCACAGGACATGTGAGATTTCAATCCCAATTGCGAGGATTGGTAGGCCTATGCGAGTCACTAACTTGAATACGCTGGGACTACGAAAGAGAATCGCCAGGCTGTTTAATGATAAAAGTATCATATCAATCATCAAAGGAAAACAGGGATGCAAATCGAGAAAACTTTTGGAAGCACTATGAAAGTGAAATTATATCTGTCGCATACAGCACATAAATCGGGCAAAATCCAATACCATGTTTGTTCGCATAACTGCACCAAAATCTCGAACCTCTGTTCGTCGATTTCTTACCCTTCCGGAACTCCATGAATCAGCTCCCCGCACAAGGCTATCAAGTCCCGTAAGTGGAACCAACATCTCACACGTGATGTGCCTTCGCGCGGAATCGGTATGTCAAAAAGGTTTGGCTGTTGTACCCTAGCCGGTGATCCGTGACTAGCCGGTAGCAGCATTCCGACCACCACCGAGAACCCGTACATACACCACTGTCAGAGCAGCAGTTTCACTGACTGCGTGGTAAATACTCGACAATCTCTCACTAAGGCTCCAACTCGTCGGTATAAATGAAATAGGGTGAGTCGTTCACTTTCACTGTTACACAACTTCGTTAGGCATTTGAACGATCGGTTTCGAGGCAGCGGGCTCAACAGTTTGCGTTCTGGGTTGCTTTCGTCTCGTTTGTCTTCTCACCCGTTGCCTTAGCTGACAGGCTTGTCATGGCCTTTTGGAACAGATATGCCCCGCCTCCACATATTTTCCATGAAAAGTGACGCATTTTTACGGAGCACGTTACGCTCCATACTACTACCGAGATTATTTCGGTAGTCACTCACTTTCATTGTATAAGTAGGAAAAACGTTTACCACAGTGTGAATGACAGTTCTGACCTGATAAATTATCTCACTGTCCTTATTTCATGTACTAAGAAATGGATAACACAAAAGAACCTCGTGTTCACATTGTTGTAAATTGTTTTTCGGCAGAAGCAATGTGTGAGGTACTTTTTGAGTACCCTCAATTGCGCTTGCACGCAAATCATGCCATTGGGACGCATGATCTGATCACATGGTTTCCTAACTTGTACTGATGGGGTTTTCATTCCGGTTTATCAGTACGAATTAATTTGAAGTCGCAAACTCCTGTCAGAGCACTGTAGGGGCGAAACACACACACACACACACACACACACACACACACACAAACAAACAAACAAACAAACAAGTCCGTCTTCTGATGGTTACATCCACGCAGGTTATTTGTTATTACTTTCACAGGTAACAAAAGCGTGGAATTTTCTGAACCTATTCCGAATGCTATCTGAAGCCCGGTTGGTCGAATATGTTGCCCGTCCATCGTTATTTTCAGTTCAACAGCAGCTTGTACACAGATCCGATAAATAAATCCATGGACTAGGAATGCCCCAGTTTCACACTTCAAAATATACTTTTCTAGAAGTACACGCACAGTCCTCAAAAAAAGTTTGGCCGTTTTTTCTATTTGTTCCCTTTTCGTGGGTGATCAAAAGTTTCACGAGTTAATGGATTGAACTTTGTTATGAAGCGAGGCTACTCCGTGTAGACCGAATGCAAAGGCCCGCAATTTGTCGAAATATGGTGCAGCTCCAGGCGGAAAATTTTCTGAATTTTCAGAGCATCAGAGCCCTTCTTACTCGACTGAGTCTAATTACATTTCGTATCAGGGCAAACGCGGGTACTCTGCAAACTATATGATCATTTTCTGAATAACTCAGTTTCACACAGTTGTGTTATTCCTATCGTGAAAGATCCATCAGCACTAAGGCACGTTCAAGGGGATTCACATCACACGACCGGTAGTGATGAAAAGAAGTCATTCAAAATGGTTTAAGATAGCATTTTCAGAAGAACTGGTAACGTTTGTCACACAGTTTTCATCCATTTCTGTTCAATAATGGCATGACTTAACTCCAATGACAGATTTTTGCCTCACGGAAGCCCTCTTGATTGTATTCACCAAAGAACGTCTGTTATACAGCATTGCGGTTCGATAGCATGAATCAAGTCCGCCAGCATAGCTTGAAGTGTAAGTTAGCAAACCACTATATTCGCTCGTGTTTCGCCAACTAACACTTATCCAGAAAAATGTACAACAGAGTTCCCACCAAAATGCAACCTGCCTGACTGTTGCAACTTATTTGAGAGAAACGTTTTTGTTGTACAAGAAAATTTCTTCCTCTGACTATCTCACTCCCTGAATACAGTACCTCTCAAAGAGGAATAATTTGAGCCATCCCTACTATTGTCTCTCGACGGGTGGGACTATTGTATTCACAAGTCAATGTGTAGGAAACAGCATAGCAAATACAATGGTCATATTGAAAGTTGTTAACGTTAAAATGAAGAAAAGTATGACCGGTGGGTTTAGTTCCAATGAACTGAATAGTGGTTTGCGCATCATTAGGTATTCATCTGTGTTACGCCCACCCTACTGGTTGTGCCACGATAGCTCATCTGATATAGCATCTGTCCAGTAAGAGGACAGTCACGGGTCCGATTCCCGCTACCTGCGTTGGACTTTTAGATACGAATCATACAAGGGAATTTCCCATTATCTATAAATAAGACCATCGGAAATCACGTGGTCCCGATGCATAAAACTACGATGGTGCAAGCAACGAATCACGTTGGCGGTGGTATTTCGTGCATTTCTGCCACATCCTCATGTAAAAGCACATTTTAAAATCATGGCAGCTGATTATTCTGGAATAGTACAGTTGCTGTTTCTAATATACCTGTGCGCCAACCTGTGTCAAAAAATTGTAAAAATCTTTATGCGGGAATGTACAATATCACTGTTAGACGATACGTCTCGGTTCGTCAGTTCTCTGCAAGGATTCGAACAGCGCTGTTGTCCATCTACTTTTTTAGTTAGCGGAATAATCGAAACTATTCGCAGTCTACAATTTTCAACTATAAAGTCCGTGTGTAGTTTACTACCCGATTTCACGGATTGAATGTTCTGGGTGAAATTACGCGGAAGATTTTGTAACGGATTTCTAGTAGTCTTTGAGATACGCGTAACACAATCCAAGAATTGCCAAACATCTAGTTGTGGTTTTCAGTTCGATTCTTTATAAAACAATCAAAACTGTGGCACAGATCTCAACAGTAACCGTTTCGCAAATCCGAGTCAACCAAATGCAAGCAAATTCAGAATCGTTTGAGATGCGAGCGAATAAGTCAACGACATGTCTTTAGACAATGTGGGTCAAAGATCATGGGACAGAATCAATGCACCCACCAATCAGCACCCGCATAAGGTCAGTGTCCAATGTGTGGTTCATCGAGAGAGTAGGTGTGGCACAAAACCTTAACAGGAAACACAAATTCGGGGTGAAGTTAAGGGGACTGAATAGATCCTCAGCTTAAGCCTCGAATTCAGTTGTTTTGTCAATTACAAAAGTCGTGATTCTAATTGAAGATTCAGGTGATTTGCAAATTTTCTAGCTCGTTTTAGACATTCTTCATTTAGATCTTGTGTGATACCGCTGAACACATCTCGACGCCTCTCCGTTTCTCCTCTGAACATCTATCTCCGTCACCACGTTATCCCCGTGAACCCAAGGGGGTTGATAATGGTAGCCATAGCCACCAGAAAGATCAGAACGTATTCATGCTCACATCACTCTTAGACCTAGTCTGGCGTCTGATAAAGCCTTATTCCATCGGATGGAGAGTTGGGTTTTGAATCCTCCACAGGTCATCAAACTTGAGGGATGTTAGAAATTTCGGGGCCAATGGCAAAAAGTGATAGAACTTTTCTTCTTGTCAACACGTGACTGCCTTCTCTTTCTTTCCCTACTCGTGCTGTCCTTGTTCATCATTCGTAGTGTATTTGTAGATGGATTATTTTGTGGTTGGACCTCTTTCTGTTCTGTATGAATCACATGGCTTTTCAATACCATGATGAGAGTCGCCGTGGAGATCTCAGTGGCAAGGCAACAAACTGAACTGCCTTGGTAGACTACCTCCTTTTCACGGCATTAGCAAAACCACCTCTCGTAGCTATAAAATAAGAGACCGTGAAGGAGAGTTACTGGACAGATTTGAGCAATCGCATGATTGTCCCACTTCCTCCAAATGAATCAAGTCTTGATATTGATATATGTGTCCATAAATCTTAGCTTCCAGACCACAATTTTTCCCGTCTCTTCTAACAACCCGGGATTGATTCCTTGCCAACTGGTATTTTTTTCAGTCTACAGACGTCGTGCTCAGTCGTATTAAATTCCATCCGGGAATGTGATCGATATTTCACTCCCAGGTGAAGTAACCGTAGTCATTCACGTGACCACTGTTCGATCGTATTTCCAATCCGACTGAATTAGTTTTGGTTTACCGAAATGGAAAACGCTTCAGACAATATGACCAGTTACAATTCCGTGCTCCAAATATAGCTATATTGACGGTATTCAAAAAGTAGGAGATCTCCTCGCTGGAACCTCTAGCTGAAGATCGATTCGAACATCCCCCCCCAATAACCTCATGGCAAATTTGTGTGTCCTATTGACGTTTTGCGCCACACCTGTTCGCTCGCTGGACCACATATCGGACATTGACCTTACGCGGGTGCATTGATTTTGTCCCATGACCTTCGGATTGTGGTATGCGTATCTCAGCAAATTCTAAAAGTCCGTTACACAAAAAAATATTTCTACTCTGGTTTTGATTCCTTGTGGTCCTTTTCTGTTGTGGATGGTGCTGTTGGATTCATGATTCTTTCTCCGTTCTCATCATCGTTCCGCTTGAGATCTACCCAATTTACATTCCCCTAGGGTCCGACGAACGACTATCTTGCTTTATTTGGTTTACACTCCGGAAAAAAAACATTGAACAAAATGAGGAAGTAGATTTTCTTCGTCTCCAGTGATAATGGAACTATGTGTCCTATTTGGTTCGAGGTTACGCGTTGCTCAGGGTGTAGACACCTGAAGTCGTACCCCTGTTACAGTAGCCTCAATGGTACTGTATTTACGCGCATAGCTTAACCGAACAACTTCATGATCCCAAAATAACATGATTTCCCATTGTCGCTCAATCAGCGATACATGAACATCAATCCATAACAAGATCAAAATGAACACCAAATGAGTTTGGAATCATGTATTTTATGGTATCTGAGAATGTACGGTAGTGTAACACGTAATGCAACAACTCGTTCGGTCATACCAGACGATAGTCCCTCTTAGGCAGATCGTAAAAAAACTAACAAGACGAATGTAAGAGCTTAACCGAGCGTAACCGAACGAGAAACCAGTCCTCCAAATGAGGTAATGGTAAACTGGCACAGATTAACAAAAATTGAACAATACGGAGACAGAGAATAAGAGTACCATTCATGGACACACATAAGGAAACGACGAAATCATTAGTGTTGAAAACCAGGGATTGGGTCAGCTGCCCTAGCAACTACATGTGGTTGCGCACCACTACAGATTTCATGACTTCGATGGTAAGAAGGATTTTTGGAACAATAAGCTTATGTGAATAAACCGAAAACATCTCTAACCGATGTCAAATCATTGAACAAAATTAAAAAAAAAACAATGCACACAATTTACTACCATTGGAATTCGAGTACGTACAGAGTGTAGCGCGCAAATGACAAAGCACTTCCGAAGGGGGTTCCACGTGTTCATTCTGCAAAAGCAAATCAGGAAGAAATACCCCATTAGTCGAAACTCGGTAAGTGCATCAAAAGACACCATTACTTACAATAAACGAACACCAAAATGGTGACCTCCAGTTTGACTAATACACTACCCCCCAAGAAAAGAATACCGTCCCAGGGTTCAATGGTCTTCCGACATGCGCAACAGGAGTACCCGTTTCCTTGGGACCACACAATGGGTAGGGCACTCCACGAGGCCTCAGTCGGGCCGAAAATACTGTCCAATCAGATCTATCCCCCAAAAACTTCCCAGCCCCCTCGATTTCTGGGCGGATGCATACCAATTTAATGCCCAACGACAATGTTCTTCCAAATGGGGTCCCACTTATTCACTCTGAAAACCACAAGAGGGAAAACTCCATCAACTGCTGCTCAGCAGTTACAACTCTTGCACTAACTGAACATGATATTAGTGGCCTTCTTATCTGGTATTTACAACGACAGTTTCGAAGCTGAAACATAACCACCGCTATTGATTAGGATGAACAGGCTAAATCTAGTCAAAAAATACGGTGGGGATGATAAGCGATGAAAAATCACTTCTGTAGCAAAATGAACAAAAGAATGTTGAACGAATTAAACAGTGATATTATACTAATGAACAAACAGATACTGTCCGAGTTGTTTTGTGTAGAGTTCAACGAGAAGGAACCTTCAAACGAATTAGTTCGGACAGGATGAAAGCGAGCCTACTGTTGGTGCCAGGAAAAATGCGCATGAAGACAGCGAACAAAAGTGGTCATTCAGCTGACCACAGCTAGCAATATGCTGAACACAGCTAGGTCTGATCGGTAACTCATCGTCACGGAAGCTCAACACAGGGTTGATTATTTCGGAACACTTTGCTTCCAACATTTTGTCAAAAAGCTTTCATCCCACTACGGTCACTTCTTTTGCGACCAAGCCGACCAGATGGGCTGTTCCTAACTGATAACGTTTCTTTTTTATTGTTCCAAATGACCCCCATCAGTTTGCCTACAGAACCAACAAAAGCAGTTCCTTCAGTTTGCCAATTAATTTCAAAGAACTTGAATAGTTACATGAAATCATTTCGATATATTTTCTCCCATGTATCGGTAGAAGCTTTTTGCTGGGGTCTGCAACAACTCATTCACTCATTCCTCTTCCTTCCATATTTTCCATTTTTTTCTGATCATGAATTTAAAGTACTTTATCAAATTGGGGCTCGAAATTTACTGATTTGTTTGTCTGTTATGTATCACTGCACATAAGTTTTAGTCCTTCAGGAACCGAATCTTCTTCATAAGCAAAGCTATTGGTTAACATTGGAAAGAAAAATATGGTCACGTTATTCCTGGGGCAAGGATATGAGTGGCCAAATGCCACTTCTGCTGAACTTAAAGCTTACACTGTGTGAGCACCCAATACCATGATGTGAGTCTCACACACACCCACACACGCACACGCACACGCACGTACTCACACACACACACACACACACACACACACACACACATACAGAAGACCAAAGAGGGGTGAGTGTAACGGACAGAAAGGGAAAATACAATAGTGACAATGGAAGAAAACTTGTCTTGTGTCAGGTTATTGTTGTAGCGTCTTCCAACCGAGACTGATTGCTAACGATATGTGTCCGTATTGATTCCAGACTGCCGACGTAGAGTTATTTCATCGGGCAACGTAACTGCTTATTCGGTGGAATTAACAAACAAACGGCCAAGTCACGCAACCACCTGAATCGGCAGTCAGATTTGACCCACCAGTTACAAGACAACCTCAGTTGCTTTGATCTGCTTCCAAGGATCTGACGCGGAGCAGATGTTTCGGATGATAAATAATCAGTGTGTACATCGCTTGGGTTTATTTGTTTGAAGCTGTGAAAACGGTGCCCAAAAAAGGGCGATATCGGCAAGCCTTTCGTAAATGGACCAACAATACGCAATCTGTTGCTTAGCATCACTCGAATTATCATTGTAGCTAAAGGGGGGGTGTCGGAGAAAAGATTCTCGGTGCTCAACTTCAGTGGACTGTGGAAGTAGGAACGCCATCAGCATTTACAGTTCTTATCACGTTTTTGGATTTCTTTTGGCATTCGTTTTAATCTTGTCGTTCTGCATTTGCTGCTCCAACAAACTGCAAAAAGAGGAGCACCCGACGATAAGACAATAAAATGTATATCACTTGAAGGAAAACAAAGGAAATATACAACTTTTGCTACCCATTGTACTGCGCAGTTGTTTTATCCGTGTTAGAGATCATCAGCAGTGCACATTCTTCGAGCCCCAATTGGGACTCGAACTCGCGGTGAATGATTGGGAATCGATCTCCGTAACCACAAGGCTACCTAGGCTAGCTCTCACCGGTTTACTGGTCTTATGCGCGTTACGTTATAGCGTCCTTCTAACAGTGGCTTCGAATGTTAGCAGAGCTTTTCCCACACAGCTAGAGACTTCTAAGCTGGACGGCTTCTCTGTAGGAGCCTACGTACAACGAAGCAATTGGAGTCTATAATTTCAATAAACCACTAAGAGCTAGCCTGGATAGCCTTTATGGTTAAGGTGTTCGATTCACATTCGTTTCACACGAGTTCGAGTCCCCGTGGGAGGCTCGTTGGATGGGCACTGCTTGTGAATCCTAACAGCGATGAAACAGCTGTACAGTACTTCCATGATTTTCCATGGTTTGAATGTCCACACCGCATGGTGAATCTCACGTAATGTAAAATCTAATCTCCTTCTGCTAATTTTCATTTTCATTTTCACACTGGTTTGAAATCAATCACGGTGTCAAGGCAAAAAAGAAATTACAAAAATACGGAATGGGAAGTGCAGTAGAGCACAAAAGTCACTAATTGTGGGCATTGTGGGCTGTTGTACTACTCGGACGCACATTCCGGAGCCGACCTTTATACTCGAGGACGCCTTAGCACAGACAAGCCTAGCCTTCGAGGCAGAAGCGTTGGTCCAGATGAGCCGGCTACCAACTGTACTGTTCTTTTAAGTCGTCTGGGAAGCCTTTTCGGTTAATTAGAATACGACCAAAGGCTATGGCCTTCTTCTGTGGCCGGCTACACTCTCTACGTCACTGATGTTAGTAAACTTATGTGTTATTTTAGAGCGAAGAACGCTAGCCAAGAGGAAATTTTACCGTGTCCTCGAGCGGTACTGCTGATCATCCACAACCGATTGTTTTATGAGTTCACTTTATTCGTGGTTAACCGAGGGAGTGACCATTCCTTCTTCAGAGACATGGGAACGAGTTCGGTAGCACATAGCTCTGCTCTGTCCGGATTTGACAAAAGAGCGATTTTCCCATCGGCAGAGAATACGGGAACGATTTCCACCGCGGTTAATGAAACCTGTAGTTTGTGTATCATTCGGAAACTACGATAAAATAACACACAGCAATATGCCCCTTTCGGATAGGTGAGCTATTTTAGCGACAAAGGCGCATCTGGCTATTCAGAGTTACAGGAGATTAACTTGATTGAAGAACTGTCATGCCTTAGTAAAATACACGTGACTGGACGTCATGTGCTTTTAAAATTTTGCTAGAGCTAGAAAGGTACCCAAAAGTTTCCATCAACTGACAACATCAGTTGGCTCGCTTTGCTGTATCTATGACAGTGTTGTTATTTTTTATTGTACACAACTGCGCAGTTTCAAAAATCCGTATATCCGACCACAATTGGATTGTGACTGTATTCCGTCGGTTGACATTGTGATTTTTCTGGGTTTTTGTCCAGTTTTTTCAAGCAGAAAACCAAGACGGTTTTACACATTCCTCAGATTCAACGGATGTTACAAGTGAGTGATAACAAAAAGCTGAATACTATAGGACACAACACTGAATTTAGTAAGTTCTCTTGGAAAAACTCTTCCACTCCCGAAAACAGCGGTTAAACTGAATCAAAAATCCACCAGTGGGGTGTCGCAGAGGAGAAACACCTCTGAGTTAGCTGACCGTCGTGGCTGTTGGGGTATCTTCCTTCTCTTTGGGCTGCTTCAGTTACCCAGGTCTCACCCGTGACTCCCAAAAGCTGCAGCGTACCTCTGCAACTACATCCTGGCAAACCACTCGGCAAGCGGGCTAAGCTAAGTTGAGTGTTACCGAGGTCTGAAAAAGTTCGGTGAGACCGTGTTCGGCATGTGAAAACTGATACTTCTGAGTGGGCGGACGAAATCTACTGACCTAATGGCTACTGAGGAAAACTGTCCAACTTACCTGACCCGGTATTCCAGTGGAGGCGAAAGAATCGTAAAACGAGCCACCGGTCCCTTTGGAAACACGCAGCTACCTTTTAGTCCGCACTTAGGCCTGCAAAGTCTAGAGGTGCAACCTCGAGCAAAAAGCCAAACTGTGCTGGGGACACCACTTCGTACCCTTATCAGTCAACTTTCTGTGATTACTCACGGGACCTTATGCCGTCATCATGCTACAGCGTACCCGGTAAGCGACGCGCTTCTTGCCCCAGCGGACGAGTTGCTATGACTGCGGGCGGGGATGATTCTCCGCAGGAAAAACGCACATAGCCTGTTGTAATGTCAGGACTTTTCTAGACTTCGGCAGTCAGTGCATCACCATGCGGACTCTACATGACTATGACGTAGATATTGCTTGCCTCTCAGAAGTCCGCTAACCCAACTCAGGTAGCTGACAAATAAATGTCCCGAGAGTGGATACATCTTATTGGCTCTATCAGAGTTGTCCAAAAGACCAATCCGGTCTCTACGGTGTAGCGATTTCTCTGAACAAAGCAGCTTATGATGCAGTGATCACTTAAGAACCACTCTCATCCAGACTCGCCTTGACACCCTTTAATTGCTCCTAGAGTGATCCAGCGGTGACAGGGGTTGCGCTCTAACCAACTCAGCTGGAGACGAAACAAAAGATGAATTCTACCATAACTTGCAAGAGGTAATCAACCGGGCTTCGGGGCTCCAAGTACTTTTCGTCCCAGGAAATTGAAACGCTCGCACAAGTTAGGCTGACGAATCGACTCGCCATATTCTCAGGAAGTCAGACCTTGGTCAGCGCTATGAGAACTGTGGCTCACTGATTGGTTTAGCCAACGTCACCGGAATGGTTGTATGCAGCACTCGGTTTCAGTATCCCAAGAAGCACCAACTAACAAGGTGTTCCGATGACTGTCACACTGAGCACCAGCTCGACCACATCGTGGTGAGACTCCTTTGGGGCCGGTCTGCATAGGATTGCCGAGAGTACCTAAGTGCAAAAGATGGCAATGGAAATGGCAGTGACCATATCCTGCTATGTACTTGCTTCAAAATTCACATGTCCACACTTGCTAGAGTCTCTGCACCCTCCCGGCCAAACGTTTCTGCCCTAGAAAGTTTACAGAAATGAGAGGCGAGAATGGCTGTCACGAGCAATCACATCTCGACTGATCATTGCAACCACCGCACAAGGAGACAAAGGTTCTGTGGAAGCGCAGTGGACTCATGTAAAGTCGACAATCAAGGATGTTGCATGGACGGTACTCGGGAGAACAAAAAGGTGGGGGGACAAGATTGGATCTCTGAGAGCACTCTTCAGTTTTCAACCAGAACACGTGAAACCCGGCTCACAGGCGGTAGTGAAAGCAACAGACTGCAAAGAGAGGTCACACAATCCACCAAAGCTGATCTTAAGATACTGGATAGATATAGCCGAAAAAAGAAGACCGAGTCAAGAACTGGTATTTTTCGCGGTCTGATCCATGTCAATAGCAATGCAAAGCAGTATTCGATTCTTCGTGAAGTAGCAAGAAGCCTAATGCCCGGACAAAGCGAAGACGTGGGCCGATGGGACGAACACTTCGGTCAGTCGCTCAGCAGGCCTACAAACCAGCCGATGGACCAATGTCAACTCCTCAAGTCCAGTAAGAAAGCAACTGTGACCCACCCAGTACTGCCAAAAGCTCATAAATTATTAGCAAACTGGAAGACAAAAAGACAGCTGAAGAAGACAACATCCCCCCGAAAGTATATAAAGCCTGTTTATCGTCATTAATTAGCAGCCTATTTACACGTTTTCGCTCCATTTTGGTGAGAGGAATCATTCCCGCCTGACTGGGGCAAACCTATTCTGCCTCCCATTTCGAAAAAAGGTGAAAGATTGGCATGTCAGAACTACTGATGGAGCAATCTGATCGATGTCCATGCAAAGATTTTTTCTGCATTGTTACTAAACCGCTTCTCTGAGCCACGAGACCGACGCATTCACTCGAACTAAGGGGTTTTTTGCAGTGGCAGAGGCTGTACGGATCATATCTTCATACTGCTTCGAATACTGAAGCATCACTATAAGTTCTATCAGCCAGCGGTAGCCTGATTCGTCAACTTCGTCAACTTAATTGGGGTTGTTTTATTTCCGTGACCTGGGTGAATTCGTATGATTGCTTGATGTGCCTGACTGCGACGCATACAAAAATCCACATACTGGAACATTGTCTTCGTCCATTGGTGACTCAGAATCCCCAGCCAGATTTCGTATTTCAGATCGATAATGCTGAAAGTTGAATACTGTTTCATAGGGGCAAGATCGTGGCATGGCCACCGCGGAGCCCCGATATATCAACCCAGTTGATATGCTGTGGGGAACGCTCGTACACTGAAAATGCAGAGGCTTTAAAGTTTGTGCGTCGATCACTGAGTTTACTCGTAATCTCACGAAAATGAGAAGACAGCCTGAATAATAAGAGTATCGTCTGCCTCTGAAGCCGTGGGGTACACGCCTGAACTTAGTATGCGATTTTAGGAAAATTTGACAAGATAATGTGTTTTGTAAGCGAATAAATTTATCGAGATCATATTCTCTGTTTACCGTCGTGTTTGTTCATTGGCAAGTCTGTGCCTTGAAATTCGCCATTATATCTTAAAAAAACGACACCTTAGAATTTGACAAGACAATAAATTCATGACGATGATGACGATGAAAATCAACGGGGGAGGCTGGCCGAAAAGTGTGTCGCTGGGGTGTTGTAACTGATCTAATCACGTCATGAACTCTCTGATAGATCCAGTGGAATTTTGCACTGTTTTCACTTTTATTCTCTGTTTGAATACCGACAGATCATAAC
The DNA here is from genome assembly GCA_948099385.1 of Fasciola hepatica. Classification (NCBI taxonomy): domain Eukaryota; kingdom Metazoa; phylum Platyhelminthes; class Trematoda; order Plagiorchiida; family Fasciolidae; genus Fasciola; species Fasciola hepatica. The sequence continues at coordinate 49,625 of CANUEZ040000106.1, forward strand.
ACCCCTGTGCGTGGTGTGTAAAAAATGTGATCACGGTACCCATATGATCTTTCACATTCAGTTGAGCAATTGCATAACACGTGTGACAAACTCACCTCTGATCGATTGACCACTGTTTTTCCTATCCCTTACTTAAACACGAGTGCAGTTGCTAAAGTCACTAGGACCGACGGAATTATAAATGAGGGCCGGCGAAATTTACGGCGAAACTCGGAAAGAACAATGACATGGCGTCCACTAAGTCAAGCATGGTATCCGTCGGGACAACTGTGGATTACTGTCCACCTTACATGGGGAGCCAGCTGCGATGGGATTTAAACCACATACATCGACCATTCAATGGATTTGGTTCACTTTGGGGTGGGTTTTGGTTAATTTTATGATTGTATTTCCTAAGGCCTCAAAATAAAACTCACGACATGTTTCTTTGTGTTGCGAATATAACACGACTGACGTAGTCACTCAGAGATCAGCTAAGAGACGTGCTGACCGTGAATAATGTTTTTTTTCGTGAGACACGATATATATATATATATATATATATATATATATATATATATATATATATATATATATATATATAGGTAAACAGATAGATAGATAGATAGATAGATGGATAGATAGATAGATGAAAAACTTAAATTTCAGAAAAATTAAGGAACAGACGGTCTTTAGTAAACCAGCTCTTCCTGACACAGATCTCCGCAGTGAGCAGGAGAATGTCACGTGCAAGTGTTGAAGACGGTAAACAGTCAACACAATCGCAGACCGATAATGTCAAGTCTCCCATAGTCAGTCAACAAGCACATTAATCAATCCGACTAGACATCCACAAGAAGTTAGTTCTTCAGGCAAAATCAAACAGTGTATTTTGAAAGGGTATACCAATACAACAATCTCGTTCGGCGTCAAACCTGCAGTAGCTCGCACATGATCATTTTTGTCATTCAGATCCATCGTGACAAAGAAGCGAAATTCGGTTCTACTGTGGCGTGATTTCTACCCTAATCAAGTGCTTCCCCGAAAATAAGAATCAGTCTCATTTATTTCGGTCTCACAAACTGCACTAGACCATATTTTACGTGATGTCTTTTTCCGATATAAAAATCAATATTTACGCACACACAAAATTCGGCGTTTATTCAAATACCGTCATGTAACTATTTTCTGAAACATCGTCATTATTTTCCAAATCCTTCCTCTGGGCCTGAATAACTTACAACTCTATTTTTTGTAGAATCGCTGACCCCAATCTTTTTTGTGCTCAGAAAATATTCCTCCTCAAGTGAGCATCCATCGTTCATGGGCAACATCTGGTTCTATTCCCTATACCCCTGGAGAGTAACTTCAGTAAATAAACACTGAGAGAAACAGTTTACCGGTCAAAAAGCCTCCACTAAATGGCCGTGGCAGTAGAGCACCTGGGGTTTTTCTCGACAGTGGGAGAAATCATCGCACTTCATTGGGCAGCTATCGCCCGCCTAAGCTGGGCAGCCCCCAGCCAAATGATACTGCCCCGTCCACGTTCCGCTTGCTCCATTGGGTGTATGGGGCTAGGGACTGAATCCGAAAAGCGGATCGATAACGAAACACCAGCGACGACAATGGAGCATGCTTGTGACAATCAGGTCTCACGTGACGGACCAGAAGAAATTCCTTCACGGGTGCTTCGATCACGTTCCCGTGTTGGGCCAATGTCCCACTGCCTTGTGGGTGAAACTTTTGAGTCTAAGGCTCCGGTTAGAGTTCCCAAATAAAAACCCTTTTCTGCGGTGTGGGTAGCCGCGAAGTAAGATTCGCCCAGAAACCTCCAGTATCTTTCTTGTAAAAGGCCTTACCACTTTTCCTTTTTTTAATTTAAAATCGATGCAAAACACCACTGGTAATTGCGGCTGTGATGAAATCAGTAGTTCAGGAGTTGGGTATAAATCAAATGCACTTCTTAAGCCTAAGTATTCACTTCACTTGGCTCCCTTTACCGTCCGCACACTATATCAGACAGGGCAACAGGCTGCCCTCTCTAAAACTCTTGACGCTTTTAAAATAGATGTGTGCTGCGTCTCCGAAACATGCGTACAAGACCCCACTTCTGTGATAACTGTTCACATCTCGGATACAACCTCAGTCTCTCATTTCACTCTTCGCGAGTCGGGTGATTTGGTGTCTAAAGCTGGTGGCCAGGCTGGCGTTGGGATTACCTTGAGCATGAAAGCTGAGCGTATACTGCTAGATTGGATTCCAGTCAGAATTCGTTTGTGTGCAATTCGGTTGGACGGTTCTGTTCGTGTCAACAACAACACACTGAAGAGCCGATGTCTGTTCGTCGTGTCTGTGTATGAGCCCAGTGACTGCAGCTCCTCTGAGGCTAAGGACGAATTCTATCAGGATTTGTCTCAGCTACTTCGAAGCGCACGTCCAGCGGATATTGTGGTCGTTTCTCGGGATTTCAACCCCCAAGTTGGCCTTTTGGAAGATTTTGAAAGGCACATTGGAGGCCCATTTGCTATCCCAGCCGATCGTACCGATAATGACGATCGTCTCATTCAGCTGTGTTCTGACCACGGACTGTTTCTGGCAAGTACGAACTTCTGCGTTAAGAAGTGGCGTAGACCCACATAGCGTCCTCCTTCGTCTTCACAAAGTTGGACTCAGATTGACCATATTGTGATTTGTGACCGCTGGCGTGGATCAATTGAAGATTGTCTTTCATTTTGGCCTGTGGACTCAGATCATACCTTGGTACGTGCTCGCTTCTGTTTACGTCTCGTCTGTGCAAGCTCCAACGGAAATGCGACGCGTCTCGCGCAGTTGCTTTTGGACGACAACCAGCGACACAGTTTCCAGATAGAGCAGCCTACGCAGCTATCGATGCAGCCTGATGTTCAGGATCCAAATGAATGCTGGCAACAGATCAAGGAAGCCTTGTATGCCCCGTCCAGTGTCACCCAGAACTCTGGTTCAAGTCGGTCTCACAAACAATGGATATCTTTGACATCAGTTGCCCTGTTCGATGCTCTTAGATCCGTCCCTCCGGATGCGAAATTCGATGAAGTGCGCAAACCCCTGAGACGCCAACTGACTAGGAGCCTGAAAAATAACCATGAGCAGTGGTGGATTGCGAAAAGTAAGGGACTTAAAAAGACTGCATCCATTGGCAATGCTCGCAGCCTCTTCCGTTTGATTAGAGGTACCGGTCCAGGGAAGCCTGGTGTAAGTGAGTTAATTAAGGAATCCGATGGCGCACTGATTCACTCTCAGGGACATCGTCTGGATCCTTGGGCGGAGCACTTTAGGGAACAGTTTAATGGGCCCACTCCAATGGTGGACCTTCAAAGTATACCTACCAGCGAAACAATGCAGGTGGATATCAGTCCTCCATCAGAGATGGAGATTATACGGAAGATAGGTTACTTGAAAAGACAAAGCCTCTGGACCGGATGGATTGTCTCTATCTTTTTTCAAGGATGAAGGCGAAGATTTGATTTTGCAGTTGACGAAACTCCTCCACATCGTTTAATATAGTCTCAGATTCCCATGGAATGGTGTGAGTCAGTGATTGTGTCGATTTACAAGAAAGGTGACAGGTCCTCTTGTGAGAACCACAGAGGGATTAGCTTGGTAAGAATCGCGTCTAAACTGCTCACCCCTCTCATTCTCCACCGACTACTCAAATCCCGCGAAATGTGTACGCGTGAGAATCAAGCCGGTTTAAGACCCGGTTGGGGTTGTATCACCACATCTTTACTCTTCGGAAAACCTTGGAGCGCAGACACTTCTTCTGTAGGCCCAAAATCTGTGTCTTTCTTGATCCAAAAGTGGCTTTCGACTTAATCGACCTCATAGTGCCAGAGAAGTTTATTTCTCTTTTCCAGTGCTTGTATGCAAATAGCCGAACCTGAGTTTGCACTTGCGGCGATCTTTCCCCCGAGTTCACCACGGAAAGTGGTGTTCGTCAGGATTTCCCTCTTTCATCCTTCCTCTTCAATTTTGTAGTTGAATTGACTCTTGAGATAGCCCTATTTTCATGTGAGAATAGCCACGTCAATCTTTGCTCAGACAATAAACTGTTTGACTTGGAATTTGCGGACGGTTTTTTTCTTTTGAGTGAAGATCCAGGTAAGTTGATAGCTCTTTTTGATAGCCTTAAAAACAGTGTAGCAACGTTTGGGATGCGTTTTGCACCTTCAGAGTGTAAAATGGTGCTGCAGCACTGGGTCGGCTCAACTCCATACCTCTCACTGGCAGGGGAAGCTCTAGCTGAAGTGGATAAACTTTGTTATCTGGGCAGTTATATACCACCAGGTGGGCAGTTATCAGATGAAGCGTCATCACGTATACAGAAGGCGCGTTTGGCTTTTGCCAACCTCCGTCATCTGTGACTCCGGCGTGACATCCATTTGTTTGTTGAAGTTAGAGTGTACACTGCGGTGGTTTGGTCCGTTCCTTTATACGGTTCCGAAACATGGCCGTTGAGGGTAGAAGATAGGCGAAGACCGTCGGTGTTGGAGCACTGACGTCTCCGGAGCATTGGCCGAGTATGGTGGGAACACCGTATCAGCAATGCTGAGGTTCGGCATAAGTTATACGGAACCAGAGGTCAGTCTCTGGATCAAGTGCTGAATCTAAAAAGAATAATGTGTTTGAGATATGTGGTACGCATGCCCAACGACAGACTTCCTCAGTGTACGCTGCTCTCTGAGACAGGTGGTGATTGGAAGGTAGGTCCAGGTCGCCAGTCCACGACATGGCAAAAAAGTATGAAAACCTTGACCAGTGAACTTGGTTGAGCAGGAAGTCTTAGACTTCCAGGTTGGGGTTTACGGGACCCGCCTACTTCATGGCTGGAGACATTAGATCATATGGTTAGGTGTCGTGGTCAGCGGCGCAGTTGCATTCGGACTCTTTCCTTGTCCTCTCGATTTCCGTTTGATACTTTGACTTTTTATCTTTATCACTAAGCTTCTATTCTTTTTACCCTTTACTGGACGATACCGGGAGGTAGCAAACAAAACCAGAGCACAGAAATGCGGGGTTAATTGTTGAATAAACTGAAATGAACAGATATGCAAATGGTCCTCAAAAGGTTTGCTGATTGAAATATCACGTGCTTGGAGATATGAAGGGATTCCTGCACGAATCATTATCGGATTTATTATTCTTTCTACAAGAGAGTTACTGATGTTTTCGATGCTTTGGTTTCTGCCCGAATCCCCATCTAACCGACCTCGTGGGTCATCTCACGCAACAAGAGACTGTAATAAATCGACCTATTTTCATATTGCTGCTCGTGTACACCAGGCTTTTTCGGCTGCTAGAGCATGAATATCTGAAACAAGTTCAATTAGATTATTCTTACCGGTAGTGGTATTTAGAGATGAGGTTTTTCTTCCGTCCATATAAACTGCTAAAAGCGGGTAACACGTGCAGATTGACGAGGTACCCACGTGAGATCCCAGGCCTATAAACACGACCGTTTCATTCACGTCAATCATTCTGGAGAACTGGTATTTGAAGAAGTCTAGTCCGTCAACAAAGTATCGGAAAACAAGTCCACACCTAACAGCTTCAGTGTGTTTTTCAGGTTAGATGGTGTTGTCGACAATCTAGGAGCCATTTCATACTGCACAAGAAAGTCATCGGTAAGGAGTTATGATGCTTTGAATTCTTTCAAAGTTGTCTCAAAATGTGGCCTCGTTGCAAGGTCAAATGCGTGGATATCAGTTGTGCGCACAACCAAAGGGTTTGCTCTCGTGTCAGCAGTCCGCTCACAGATAATATCTTACAGTCCAAGAAATGACGTCTGCCGACCCTATCCACACCTGCATTTATTAGAATTTCTTTCTTCCCCAAGTTGACCGAAGGTACTGATCTCTGCTCTCCATCTTTCGACCATTCGAAGATCAGGAGTTTCCTCCACTCGAAAAGCCTGAGGATTCTTGCCTTGAGAGCCTTCAAGAATTTATTTCTTTTTGTCGACGGAAAAGCTCTATCATTTTGTCACTTCGTTATAACCGTCTGTATGCACCAGGCTTTTGAGGTTGTACGAACATGAATACCTGAAACAAGCTCAATTTGATCTCACTCACCCTTAATGTTGTTTAGAGGCTGGGATTTCCTTCCTTCCAGATAAATTGCCAAAATGCAGGTGTGCTTTCGTAACCAATGGACGACGTGAAGATTGACGAGACGCGCCCGTCTGATCAATTGCAGTTTGGGATTCTAGGCCCATAAACAATGCAGTTTCATCCATAAAATACCAGGCTGGAGAGTTTGAATTTGGAAAGTTCTATCCCACCAACAAAATACTTCAATGCGCAGGCACGTATAATAACTTTAGTATCTTCCAGATTGAACACTGTTGTCGATCGCCGACGAGATAGTTTATATTGTGCAAGAAAGTCGTCCGGACCACTTCGCGATTCTTGGAATTCTCTTGAGGTTATTTCACAATGTGATGTCTTTGCACGAGCAAATGCTTGGATATAAGCCCATAACCGAAGAATTTGCTCTCGAGTCAGCAACCCATTCATAGATGATATCTTCCAGTTTAGAATGTGATGGTGACCGACCTGGCCCACACTTGCGATTCTTAGCATTCTCTGCTTCCGTTTTTTAACTGAGGTTACATTACTCTGCTGTGCATTTTTGGATCTTTCGGAGGTTACGGTTTTTCTCTTTGCAGAAAGCCTTCATATTCTTGACCTGAGATTATCGAACAACTTTATCATAATCGACGGAATAGCTCTTTTTGCCCTCATCTTATCCTGATGGTTTAAACAAAAGGGAAGAGAAAAGTGCGGCTCCACAACTATACTACTTTGTTTCACTCGAGTGACATATCGAGTTATACTCCGCATCCGTTTATTATCAAATGTTTACCAGTGGCATCTGTGCTCCAATGGATCATCCGACAACCAAGGACACCATGCCTGACTGTTCGCCCTACACAAGCAATTTACGGGTGTCATTTGTAGCAAGATGAATCTAACAGACGGTAAAAGAGCGCATTTGTTATGTTCGAAAGCTTCAGATAACGTTCTCTTAGGTCCAACTTGCAATAATTGAGATCTGGAAACAGCCCTTGCCCAACGAGCATTCGGGCAGGCCAACAGATCGCAAAAAACCGATTGAGCCCTACGGCATTTGATGCGCAGACTAATCGGTCACGAAAAAAGCATGTATTTTGCTATCATACTTTTCCATCTGATCTGGTTTCGGAGACCCAAAAAGCAATTGCCCCACGGTCGAATTGTATTTTCATTTTTCAGCATGTTTCGGCCTTATCGAATCACATGGTAGTTGACCGTCTCAACTAGGGCCTATCTCCGTGTACAGATCAAAAATCCGAATCATGCTCAAAATGTGTATGTTTGCTATATGAAGTTACTACCATTCGTTATACTATTTTGTTAATACTACATTCGTTTAATTATATATTACTAAATTACATTATCATAATATTTCATACTATACAATCACCTTTCAATTGCATTTATATTTATTTCATATACTTATAAGCACGTTCTGTCCACGGACTTTGTTTTTAGTGAACGTGGCCTTTGAGCCAAAGAAATTTCCTCCATTAAGAAACCTGGTTGGCGGAGATACGATAACACCTCTTCTCCACGGTGTGCCTCACTTCAATCTGAAGCTCGCGTAACAACTTTTTGAAGGCTGTGCTGAAAGGGGAACACAAAAAAGGGGGCGTGAGAATCACGATATGGTAGTACTTTAACAAGGCATAGTACCCAGCTAGAATTACATCTGGTTTTGGTCGCTACCAAGCCGAGTAATCTAGTCAGAAATGAAATCAGAGAAAGCACAATTTTACCAAGGGAAAGTTCCGTCGGTGATTAAAAATATATGAAACTGGGTAAGGTGACTGGCAATGTCACCCCGTGTCTTCTGCCACCCAGTGTAAACCCAGACCCCGAGTGTCTATTGTGCCCTTAAGAATTTTGCACATTTACTTTCTACCTTTTCACACAGACTCCTAAAAAATTAACGTTTTCTGTCGTGTTTATTTTACTCGAGTTCGTCTCCACGTTTTCTACACCTTTTTCACAGGCGAAAGACCATACGAACGCACAAATTGCCGTAATGCCTTCTCCTATAAAGGCACAGTGTGACGGCATTTGCAAATTTACAAAGCAGCTACTATACGCGACCGACTTCAAGGCTCCGATAAAAACAGATGGATCTACTTGAGATGTCAACAACACGGTTAAAAAGGGACACGACGGCAACACGTAAGACAGGACAGAGTAACAGAACGACTAGATTGTAATTTCCCGTTCAGTATAAAACTCTCGTCAGAAAATTTCCAGGGATTTCCTGAAGTCGGAACAAAAAGTGAACGTAGGACTCACGCTATATTAGCACCCGCAAATCTTTCCTCGACCATTCACGAAACAGTTTAGGTGCGCGAACCAGGTGAAATTCACATAAAGACATCCAAAACTCCACTCAGCCGATAAACAGCCCCGTTAAAGCCAGTCCTAAGTAAGTTTCTGTGTGAGGAAAGCCGTAAATTAGTTACCTCGGATATGTGCCAATTTCACTTCGGTCGAGCAAGGAAAACAATGTGGACAAAACTGATATTGGCCATCAATTTCGTGTGCTTCCAATCAGCTAAAAGCGCACATTATCTGTGATTGAGTACAGTTCAAGCAAAAGAAAAATGCACACATACAAACGGACAGAAAGAGTCAGTCAATCCAAAACAAGCGATATAATTATGGGGGGCGGGGCAAGCAAAGTAAAATGTGATCACAGGGTACTACCACGGCAACACAAATTGCATAATAAATGTCTTTTAGATGCAAATTTCCGGCTTTATCCTGTGGATGATTACTGCCTCCGCGATCTGTACGAGAAGTACCCATCCAACAAGAAACATTTTCGGATCGGATTGATTACTTTTCTGAACTGATTTGGTTAAAAACACTGTCGACCACGAATGTGATCTCAGTTAGAATGACTAGGTCACCGGTTTTACTGAATTTGACTGTTTTATCTAGACCAGAAAGCAATAATGATAGACACGAAAAATGATTGAAGATGGGGTAGAGGGCGTTCGTGTCATGTTAAGACCTTGCTATAGGCAACTGTCAGGGTGACTCAACTAGGCGTTTATCCATACCACAACTGATAGGCTGATTTGGCAAATCACGTGTTTCAGCCATATTTTTGAATCAGTTTTCGATGAGCATTGAGATCAGGCTTGGCAACACGTGTTTCGCTTCACGCTGTCCAGTATACACAAGTCAGCAACGTTCATCCAGTCAGATTTTTGTATCCACACTTACATCATAAGTCCATCAAGAAGGAACTATTCATCCCCGAATCAAAATATGAAAACGATCTCACTGAGTGAATTTGGAGAATGTAGTCGGATGACTGGAGAATCAACCGGTGTCAACGATTTTCAGAAATGGGGAGTTTCACAAAAGGAAGTTCTAGCAGAAAAACAATGGCAAAACGATACGAATTTACTACAAACCACAGTTAGGTCCCCGAGATTGCATACATCCCCAATTTGGAGAAAACATTTTTACAGTAGTTTGTCACATCTAATCTCCTATGGACATTTTATGGCTTGGTTTAAGAGACGATGCAATTTCGCACATGATAAAATTACCTTTTTCACACAAAAATACTAAATGGTTCAGGGATTTTGTTCAACCCTTTTGTAAATTATCAGTGGCATAGATGTTGTTACTTCCACTGCACAAAAAACGTTCCGATAGTAAAAAACAATGCTGTGGGATATTTATTGAACTTTTCGATTTGTTTTACTTCGTAGAATGTGTATTCACAGCAAAAATTACCCTAAACGTGATATTGTTCATGCGTCTTCTTCCTTTGGAACATCTCCATCTTCGAATGCAATATCTACCAACAGGAAATAGTTAGAGCTTTCCCAGCTAGTGATTTTTGCTTGAGGTTGAAAAGCAAGTAAGAGCTGCTCACTGTTGCTCGTTGAAATTGGTAAAAACCTATTCGCCATTGAAATTTGGTCTAATCCATTTGGACTTATATCGACTGTTGTGTGTCATTTTGAACCCCGAACGGATTACTCGGATGAAAGATAAGTCACGAAGTATGCACAAGCACACTCACATGACAATTATTCTACAGAGATGAACAACGGTAAACCGTGGTCTGATTATCATTGTCGCTCTCTTTTACGAGGCCAGTAGTTCGAGCGATCACGTGGCTGTCGCGAGGATTTCAGACAGAATGAGATGATGTTGTGAATATAGTTAGCGTACATGCAAAGCCAATCATCAGCTGACTGTGTGAGTGGGAGGCTTGGTGATTACCAGTTGTTGGAGTTGTGACGACTGTACACGGGTGGAGAGGGAGAGGTGAACCTCAAATACTGACATAATTTTATCAATGAAACGGAACAAAGAGGTGCATTGGTCACATTCTGACTTGGTATGTTTGTCCTAGATTCGCATCACTCATCGATGTCAGATGATGCAGATTGTATTAAATGTGTTTTCATATACTTTTTAATCCTTTTCTAAGAAGTTCACATTGAGGTATTATTAGGAAGCAGTCAGAGCTTCAATATTGCAAAACCACTTGGAGGTGGACGAACCTGATCAGTTCATGACCAAATCCCAAATGCTATTGGATACGCAACTGGAAAACATGAGACCGGATAAAATGGGAAAATTGCATTGTACGGTGCGTACTAAGTACTATTAATTTTGCTACCCATCATTTTTCTACTGATCACAAAATACCTGTGAATTGTTCATCTTATCTGAAATCAGAAACACCTAGTTGGACTAAATAATTCAGCCAGAGTAAACTCTATAATTAGTTAACCTGAACTACGACCAGTTTTGATCTCAGAAGTGAATTGTTTGAACTGAACGAGTGGTAAGTTCATCCGTTCAAAAAAATGATCTCAGTGACATTTTGCTAGCAGCTTGAATTATTTATTCTCGTATAACTTATGCGACCGGGTTGCGGTTCTTTAATTGATGGTAGTTGTCTCTCAGAGCTTACTTTCCCATCTCAAAAGACTCTTCTTCCTTCTCGTTACCCGGCAAAACAAATCGCTCTTGACGGGCAAACCTCGATGCTGAACGGATAACAGTCAGGCTTAGCTCGTACAACGGGAACCTTTGTGCTGTTTTCAGGTGATTTGCTTTCAACAGTCTCGTCCAATCACTCCGTTGATGCCCCCATCTAATCCTTCCAGGAAGTTTCACTGACGTATTTCTGAGGACTCTCAGTCGGCAGTTTGTAGTCTTGTTGGCGCTGTCATGTCTCTTAGTGAGAGGGTTGAGTTCATGTTGTTAGACTAGATCCTTGTAGGCAGTCGACTAAACTCGGTGAGACCTAGAATTTTGTGCAGAGTGAGCAATAGCCTTCACGTTGAAAGCAGGCTTTTTCTTGTCTCCGCGCATTCATCCACCGATTGCAGCCCAGATGCAATTCAAGATGATGATCAAAGATGATCCCTCCCAAAGAACTTTATATTCTGGTACGCAACGCGGGTCGGGCTGATAACGTGATTTTAGCGGAATATACTCATGCTAGAGTACATCGGCTGTCGTCGACTGAGGCGCATTTAGGAAGTTTTTTGGTCTGGATTCCTGTCTTTCTCGAAACGAGGAACTTTTTGTAGCTGTTTGATCTGATCGAAGTCCTTTCACAGCCGCTAAGGACTTCAGAAGTTCCGATTGTCCGTTCCTTAGGAGATTAGAGGTATGAAGACGCCCGCATCAGCACTGGTTTCGGTTGGCACTTCCCACCTTCCAGGAAGGGGAGCTCCGGGATGAGGATTGAAGCAGATCGAAGACGTTGAGGGAAATGGCTCAGAAAGAGACTCGGTGGCGCTAGTGCAATCCGTTATTATTCCGGTCCCATAAAAACAGAAGTGTAAAAGTTAAAAGCAAAATCTGAATTCTTTTTTCCTAATGAACGGTTTCCACAATCAGTCTTGATTTATTCCTTCCACTGCTTTCGATGCTTTCGTACTTGCGCTCAATTTGATCTCAAGCTAGTGTTATATACGTTTATATAGATGCTGTGGGCTGTTGATATCATCACTATTTTTTGGTACTTTTTAGATTTTTGGCGTATTTACCTTTGTTCGGAAGTGATTGTTAGTGTTTGCATATCAAAGGCTTTTAATATCCACTGACGCTAGGGGTTTCGAACAGCCAATTCCACTTTTTACCCAGTATGTCTTTCACGCGCTCTATGGACTAGGCCAGTTCTGTACTTTATCGGGGCGAAGCTGGAAAAGGTCGGATATTATTTTGACGAACTTTTTGTGTGACTGCCTGACTTATGCAACATTTCGTCGAGCAGTATTACTAACTAGAAAGGCAACTTTATTTTTATCCTTCCCATGTCCGATCAGCTGAATATTTCGGCGCAGAAGTGACGGAACAACTTTGCTCTCGGTACTGGTGTTCACAACGAAGATGATATCGTCTATATCCCGTCGGTGGATAGATGCTTCGGACGTGATTTTCTTCATTCTCTGTCCAAGACTAAGAAAAAAAAACATTTTCTAGAAAGGGGCTCCTTGGACTTTCCGTCGCATAATTGTATAATACATGAAAGATAACTACAAGGTATTGTTGTTGTTAGAATTATTATTATTTTTGTTGAAATTGTTGTCTGATCATTTTTTTCAGAGTTTTGTAATGGTTTCGTCAGAATTCCGTGAATAGCGGTAAGAACAGAATGCAGCATTGAAGCCATGAATATAAATAAAAATGAAAAAAAAATATTGGTTCCAAATGCTTGATTTGTTGCACGATGAGGTACGAAATTTCTAGAAGTGGGCTCCAACCAATGAAAGGCCACCACATGTTCAAGCTATCGGCAGTGACCCGAATCATACCCGGGTAGTAACTGTCCATAGTCCAAGATGATGACCACTGCCGGCAAAATTTGGCAAGAATTAGTTCATAGGATATGTTGCCGACTCAGTCTTGTCAATAGTGGTTAACTGAATATTTCTAAATACAAAACTACGTTCAGCCTGAACCAACAGGGGGCAGAATAACGAGTGGGAATATTGTGTGACCTCATTGGTAGGTGACTTACCAACCAATCAAAATGCAATCCAATTGTATCACGATGTTCTAATCACTTGGACTCAGATGCATCTGACTCGCCGGTTGTGACTGATAAACACAGAGCTATGGCGCATAGTACCTCTTTCAGGTGTGAGCTCGAACCAACACAGTGGATTTGAATTCAAGACTGACTGAGCCCTGATTATAATAAAACGGTTCAGTTCATGATACGGAAACTCCGATCAACAGTATCTCTGTGTTTGAAAGACAAAATAGGACAACCTGTGATTTTTCGATAACAGCCAACAAACTTTCCGGGTTGAAAAGATACATCCTATTCGACAGTTCGCCGCGCAGATACTGTTTACATCTTTACTATTATTATTATTTCCTATGGTCATCGTGACTTCGTATCAAACGTTTTATAACTTTGACTAGGCACCGAATTATAATCCAATGATAGTTTGCCGACTTCTTTGTTTGCCTGATCTCACCTGAGATTTCAACTTAGTATTTTTACATCTTGATTATAATTTTTAATGCTATGATATTTGTATTGTCTCCGCGACACAACAGAAGGTGGTCAGATAATGCCCCAGAAATTTTGTACTGAGGCCTTTTAGCACATATTATCCAAATGGGGTTTGTACCAAGTGATGTGAATCACAGGACTTCGATTGAAGTCACTACTAAGCCCGATCTTTGGTCTGGTCCATTTCGGATGACTCACGCGATTGGATGTCAACGACAAAAACACCTAAGTAGCAGCTTGCTCAGGTTTTTGGCATTAGGACTTGGAATTAGAGCTGGCAATACTGATGATATTGTCACCACTAACACCACCATCACCATTATGACGAACATCAAGAGCAACGTTGTGAAAGCTTCTCGAGTCATATTGTGACGGAGAATGTTGGGGAAAGGGATCCACATGAAGATCAAGGTGAACGGACGAACCAAACGAGGGCCACAGACAAAAGAACAGACGACGAATATGTCGGAGGCTTCTCGAAGCAGACAAAAGGAGGCATACGGACTACCAGAGCGAAAGCAGCGGAATCTCCGGCAACCAACAAGATAGCTCAGGTAAAGGGCTGCCGATCAAGTCGTCAACTGAGACAATCGAACAAGCCGAACAGAATTGATGCCCAAGAGAATCAAACTATCGGTCACGGGCAACTGGCCAGAACGCAGTAGAAGCACCCAAGCAACCGCAAGAGCAACCTTGGTACCGCGCAGTCTGGAAAACGGCCTATATAAACGACTGTATGTGTTTCATGACTTGACTTGTTTGGTCGTTGGAGTACAGGTATCCTCTACCCCGTGTTGGCGTCCTTGTTACAATACGAAATAATGTAGATTTCTAGATAAATATGCGAAGTGACTGGGGATACATCAGTGGATGTTTGGTACTGCAAGAAGAATGACGTATGACCACTTTATTCAATCAATTTCACCGCAAAATTTCACCACAAATAAAACTTCGCCTCCGTTGTACAGAGGGGAAATTTAGTGCACTGTGAACATCCCACTCATCAACACCAATTCGTGACAGTTCTAGGGGAGTGAAATTCGTTTAGTAGAGCGGAACTGCCTTGGACGGTATTCAGTGTTAAGCCGAAAGAATACAATGCATATCAGGGAGCTACATGAGCTAGAAGGATTTCCAGTTTCCCGAACAGTTTGCTTTACTGCCCCATTTCTTCTGTTGTACTCTAACAGACCTGTGCAAAGAGATGAAGAAATTTCACTGTTGGCTGCATTGCACAATTGTTACGCGTCTCGCGAGCACTTTACTTACTACGTTCCGATTCACTCGTCACTCGAACAAGAAAGTGGTTATAATCTGACCTGTCTTGATCAATCAAGTCAGATCTTAAACAGCTCTACGATCTACACACTTTTCAAAGCAATCGATCCGTTTCATTCTAAGCTGGGGACCAAGATTCGAGGTCTTGAGGCACTTTGATGAGGCCATAACTGAAGAACTATGTAAGTGTCTAATTCGCCATTATCCCTCTATTTTCCTCTCGTTTTAATGAATCGATTCCGACAGGATATATATATATATATATATATATATATATATATATATATATATATATATATATATATATATATATATATATATATATATATATATATATATATATATATATATATATATATATATATTGAATCAATAAATCAGCTAACTTTTTCGCTAAATTTCGGTGGTTCACCCTAAGCAGGAATTTTTGTAATTTCGAAAATTATCTCTCTTGAAGATAAAAACCCTTCATGCTCAGCATATCGGTGGATAAGGAGTAAAGTGGTTTGCTAAACTAATACAAAATGTGATTCGGAATAATAAGAACATGAAATTTAGACGTATTAAACGTTATTCGTCATTATTCAAGATCTGTCCATAATGAGATCATTGAATGGACACAAAATTACAAATAGTGTAGTTTACTTTACCAAAGAAGAAAATTGGCCACTTTTTCTAGGCTTTAGATTGCTCTACGAACCGAAAATCCTATATATCGTGGGAAATTCACCCAACCTCTGTGATATCATTAATGACTTTATAAATGAATTCTTGGTGTGATTGAATCCACTTGCCGAAAGTCTTTGATTCACCCACCCCTGGGCGAGTTTCGTATCCACCGTTTAGTACCACGTGTGCTCTACCAGCTGTTGTCCTTTTAAGGGATATCAATGTATTCGTGTAGAACAGACTTCTGGTACTTCGACGAATTCACTCGGTTCTCTTCTAACACACGTGTTACGTAGCTTGTAAGCAATTTAGTGATTGTGTTGGCAATTAAACTACGCAGTAAGACGAAACGAAAAGAATGCCCAGTAACTGAGGGAGTTTAGGACGAACGTCGAAGTTAGAGATGAATGCGGCGTCAACTTTCGTCTGTTTATTGTCCAGATCCGAGGGCAATTCTCCGTTATCCTCAGTGCGCGACATAAGGCTTTTAAGTCATATACAATACCGTCGGGGAAGATAACCGTTCAATTCATGATAACTCGCATTACCTAATATCCCTCTTTTGAGCACAATCTATTTTGAGTTCGTATCTAGATACGATCCTCTCCTTTTTGACAGCCTAGTTTGTAAGGCCACCTA
The DNA here is from genome assembly GCA_948099385.1 of Fasciola hepatica. NCBI lineage: Eukaryota > Metazoa > Platyhelminthes > Trematoda > Plagiorchiida > Fasciolidae > Fasciola > Fasciola hepatica. The sequence continues at coordinate 65,801 of CANUEZ040000106.1, forward strand.
ATCAGATATGTGTGGTTCTGATTATTTACTTTGCTGCATTGATTTCATCAATTCCACACCATACCAATAGCTAATCGCTTCCTGAATTGAAGAGACACAGCTAACAAATTCAATTGCTTTCAGTGTTTGAACCACGGACAATGTGGAAACTTAACAAAACTCTTTTTTCCTAGGTAAATGGGTAAAATGTACAACTTCGCGTTGCTCGAAGTTGTAATCATTCGTTGTATGGGGATCTTTGACAATTGAAATTGAGTGGCCTTACGTAAGGCGATAAGATTGTCTGAAGCTTAGAATTTTACAACCTTGTAAAGTATCTAATGCGAATAATTCTTTCAGACTGTAAATGGGAAATTCGCCACAAAGGATTCCCACCACGGATGACTGAATGCTAATTCTGTCAGATGCAGTACATTTTTCTCAGGTCTCTTCCATGTGTGTTCCCCACCAAAGAAAGAAAACACAATCAAAACATAGATCAACTGAAAAATCCTGGTTGTTAACAGGTTCACTGGAGGAAAATTTCCAGGTAATTCGAATACACGACCATATATAAGTGGAGTCCGATCAATATACGTTTTGTTTTTGAGGTTATGGAAAACGATGCATTAACGAGCATAGAAATATACTATTTTAATAGAGTTTGTGTCAAAACCCACCGCATCCGACTTGGAAAATGTTATCGTTCACACGGAAACAAAAAGAAAGTCAGACGATCAGCAAATCCACTAGGCAGTAAGAAGATTTCCCAGTAAATCCTTTTTCGGTCATTACAAAGAGGGGTGAATCGAAGTGAACAGATTCAGCTTTCGGCCGATTGAAATCTGGCCTGAACCGCCCATCGAAGGAGGTCATAAGCTGCAGAGGAACAGAAATCCCAATCGCACTTTGGGCCGTTTTAGCTGTGGACTTAATTTGTGTGACCTACGATGTGATTTTGGGGGCTCTTGAACGTGTGACTCACGATAGGAAACCCCTAAATAACCCCAATCAACTTCGGTGATGCTAAGCTTGTTACGCTGGTCGATATAGGCGGCACTGAATCCTAGTCAGCCTTGTCAGAGGAATGTCATCAAAGACAGACTGACTAAGACGGAGTTCATCGAGATGATACAATAAATGTCTCCCTTCTTTCAAACCGGAATTCTTCTAGGAAAACTACCTTGTTGAAGGATAACTTCTCAAGTCATGTCCCACAGGAAGTTGCACGTCTTACAATAGAGGACACCTTTGTTCATCTATAATATGCTTTACAGTGGCGAAGCCGTGGCCAGTTCTAAGATTCAAGGTCTACAACTGCCCCTTAGGAACCCAGATCTGAATGCGATTGGGGGGTGATTTTCTAGCTATTGAACTTCGGAGGCGACAATGATACACTTAATGAAGTAATGGATAACAGGTTGTCTCACTACTAAGCTGGAGTAAGTCAATAAAAATAGAGGTGGATTAATATGATAATAATTGTATAAGTTCCTATAGGAACAAATATCTCCTAATGTGTCAGAACCAAGATCTGTTCGGAGTGTATGAAAAAATCGATGCGCCATATGAAATGTCGTGGTAAAATTTTATTGCTTGATAACAGAACTTAGTCGAAATCTGGTTTTACAACCTGTCTGGAAAAAGGTTACCCGTGGTGACTGAACCGTTGACAACCTACCAACCACTTCGACTAAGCTGTGTTATTAAACAATAAAATTTTACCACAAATATCTCTTATTTTTCTATCGGTACTTCACTTTCTGTTGTGTATATGGGTTGATGGTCTGAGGGCTGGGACTGACTCATTGCCGATTGATAGCCAAAGCTCGTCAGCAGTCATCCCGTGACAGCCTGTTCAAAATCCAGGCCAAGTTTTGCGAGAACGGAATCACGAACGTCAGAACCACGGGTCGATAAGACGAGTGAGGATTCCCGTCATGTGGTGGCTAGACGGATCACCAATTAACCAATCAGAAGAGACTCTACCCGATGCTCGCTTGGACCAGTCGATTTCCGATGCGACAATTGGTGACAACGAATCTGGCGTCCCACATGAACCGTCTGTTTTCTGGTAATAAAATGAGATGGTTCGAAGCCAGAGGAATCTTCACCCTAGAGTTAGTGGGTGGCGAAAGAACAGATGGCGTCTACAAAGCGAATAATTTTACGAATACACTACGTTCTATTTTTGGATAGGAAGCAAAACAACTCGACATACTTTCAGTACAACACGGTAGATTAAGATAACATAAAACGTTTGCACCAGGATGCAATGCTTGCATACCAATTACAAAAACTGCGATAGCCATCGGATTTCGACAATAATTTCAATGACTGCGCAAGCGGTGTTTCTCTCCCTCTCTCTCTCTCTCCATTCCTTGAACTAACTGAAGGCTGTTTCCATATCTAAATATAATGCGATTTCAGTAGCGTATTGACGGAGCTGTTCAGAACTATGTGAATGAAACTATTAAATAATTTTGAAACCCGTAAAACTAAAATGCTTCATTAAAGTTGACGGTTACTAGTGGAATCATTTTTCTGACATATCATCAACAGTGAAAATTGTCACCGGGGGTCAGTATTATGCCTGACCTATTGGTAATTTGTGTGCTGCCAAAACTGAGGTCCGTAGATTATTTTTCACCCTGACAGAGCTGCGTGCTCGTCGTCACGGCATCCATCGGTTGGCAGGGGAAAAGGGAAATATAATTTACGGCATAGACTAACCTTTGGGGAGAAGAATTTTCCTCTTGCGGTGGCACAGGGGTTATTTTGGGTAAAATACTACTGATTCACTAGTCATTTTTGTGGCTCGGGGAAGAAAAAAAGCGAACAGATCTTCCTAGTGTGCAAAATTCTGGGGAAAAATTGACGAAATAATACAATTTGTGAAAAGACGTTTTTAACTGGAGCAAACGAACCGACCAGATTCAGACTATATATATATATATATATATATATATATATATATATATATATATATATATATATATATATACCATTTTGAAATCAGGCAGAGGGCCAGTGGAGCAACAAAAAATGCAAAAAAGGGGAAGGAAGTAGAACACAGAAAAAGAAACAGTTAGCCAAAAGTAATATGCAGTGGTCCTTTTATTTTCCAGTGCAAACTTTTTGATATCTTTCTTGTCATTTTGGTCACTTAAACGATTTTTTTGTATTAACGGGGCACGAGAGTTTGACAAGCAGATTGCCTATCATTCCCGCCGCTGACTTTTATTCTTAGTCCTGTCCCTTAACGTCTCCAACCAACGATAGTCCTGGTCCGCTGGTCCCCAACGAGGAAGGCGGAAGCCCCGGCCGACACCGCTGCAGATGTTAGCTTCCTCATACCTCCAGGCCAAGTTACTTTCTGGCCACGTCACTTCTTCCGCCTTTGGTCAGCAAGTGCAAATAGAACACGGCAAGGAAGACAATGGGCAGGCATTCGCAAAACGTGAATGAACCACCGGAAGCAGAGTGGAGCCGTCACTTCGGCTTGAGAGCCTAAGATACCACGGGGCACATCATCATTACTCGTTCGACGTTCCTATAAGACGCAAGCAGTGCTTCGGAAACATCGGTTATCGAACACGAAAAGGCGTCAAGCATCCTAAAAGCGAATTAGCTAGGTCTCACATCCGTAGAGTAAAACACTACGAACCGCGGCAACGTACTTCTGTCCCTAAAGAGAGAGCTGGATGTCACAGCGACACCATAAGTGTCGTAGGTTTGCGAAAGCTGGTTAGCTGTCGCTATTCGTGAATTGATCTCTTTCCCAACTCCACCTCCAGCTGTTATCAGGCTCCAAATGCACTTTAAGTTATCGACTAACTCTAGCTGATCACTGCAAACGGTGAGTTCAGGCACAGGCTCCAGCCAATCTTGCAAAAGCACTTTGTACTTAGAGCGCGCAAAGTGCTTACCATATCTGGATACCTCGATCGCCAGATGGTCCAAAACGTGTTGTACTGCTTGTGTATTATTATTCCACTAGGAGATCTCATCGGTCTATTCCAATTCGAAAATTTTGTTCCCTAGGAAGAGTTCAACCCCGCCGTTTGGAAGACCAGACAAGACATTCTATGGAACATCCTGAATGGAGAATTTGAATAGAAATGGGAACATAAGGCAACCTTGTCGAACTTCACTTGAGACGGCATAGAGAGACGAAAGCTAGCCGTAGGCCCTAACTCAAAGTTAGGTGAAAAGATAAATTTAGTCGAGGATTGATACATATTTCTCAGGTACTCTACTGCATCCAGTAATCAGTAGTTGGAAGAAAGCATGCACGTAATAATGGACGTGTGCTTTCAAGTACGCCGTACGGAAAGCGCAACCATGATAATTTGACGAACGGATGAAAATCAAGTATCAGTGTCTGTCTAACGCGCAGCTGAAGACATACTTCTGCTAGAGAATAACAAAGCAGCACGGTACAGAATAGAATCGCACACGCGAGAGCAAAGCTAACGTGACCTAAATGAATCACATACGAGTGCCAGTGATACATGGATGGGCCACAAATCAGTGCTCCGTTGTTGGTCTTTGGATTGTGTGACGATGCTCTAGCAGTTCTTGGAGGGCACAGATTTGAGCAATACACCCATGGCTGGCACGAAACCCAGCTTCCTGCTTGCAAGTCTGCTCTTCATGCGTTTGGTACAACCTGCGAAGTATGGTAGACGCAGGCAGTTTGGTCGCTACTGGGATGAGGCATACACCCTTCTGGTTAGCGCAGTCTTTGCGCACGCTCTTCTCATTTATGCGGGATAACAATGGATTCTTCCCATAAGAAGGAGACTTCCATGGCTTTCCAATCTTCTGACAACAAAACATGAAGTTCTCCAACGATTTTCTGTCCACCTTTCTTAATCAGGGCTGGAAGAATGCCATAAAAGCCCAGAGTTTTGAGACGTCCTAAGGCTTAGATTTCCTTTCGGATCTCTGCCTCGGTAGGTGGATTTGTTAAAATGCACCATTGGACGTAAACCGGAAGAACTATAAGTGGTCCCGACACTGAGGACCAGCTGGACTGTGCCTGAAACTGATCCCCTGTGCCTTCGAGAGGTAGCTATTGATCGTAAAATGGGGAACTGTCAGCTTCACTGATGGCTTCACTCACTCCCTGTGGCTTCCTACAGGTGACTGGAATGAGACCAAACAGCTTGCGGGAATTCCCCATGGCGGCAGCAAGTCCCACCTCTGGTACTCGTTGCAAAAACCATATTTCGCGGTCTCTACTAAGACTAGAGTTAGTTTCACATCTTATTAGAATTCATGCTCTTTCATACTCGCTTCCAGGCAGAATGAGCTAGTGGGCGTCGAGAAGGCGAAGAGATTCAGCAGAAACCCAGGGTCTTGCGGTATGACTAGACAGGCCGCTACTCACTAGGCCAGCAGAATTCAGGGCATTCTTGATAGGCAATCAGTGCTGGTTTACTCCATCATGTGGGGCTTCAGCTAGCGCGTTTTGAAACACGGACAAGCTAGGTGTATCGGTGAGCTTATAGCAGTCTAACCGTTGTTTCTAAATGCATTTGTGGCGCCCACCGAAGCCCACAGACAGCTTAGTGCAAACTAAGGCACGGTCGAAGTCAAAGGAGGTACTTTAGTAGGAGCGACAGTCTTGCATGCAATTGAGCTTTTTCTGGCTTATAACAATGTGTTATATTTAGGTTCACTGCTGCCTCGAACAAGACGGACGCTACGTGGCGCATCGGCGATCAGAAAGCCTGAAGTTTATACTGGCGAGGAACAGACGATGGTTTGAGCTTCAAGCCAATGACCGTTCCATGTTGCCCCAGCGACAGGAATCTAGCCCAAATAGGCCCCATCCGATAACAGCGGACATACTCAAGCATTCATACCTCTTTCGAAAATTACGATATCGGCCCGGCTTGGTTCACGCAAGAGATCGTGGAGTTTTGACAACAGGTATCCTCGATTGCATCTGGGATGCAATCGGTGGGTGCTTCCTCGGAAAAAACAAACAGAATGCCTCTATCGGAAAGCAGACTGCTCAGTTTGCACTGCTGACTGGGATCCAGTCTAGTAGCGCCGCTTCAGCTCTTTTACTGACAGAAATACCTATACCAGCACGACCAGAAGCCGCATCCTTAGCTTTCTCGAAAACGCTTGAATGAAACCTCACGGAAGGACTAGATGAGTGCGTCATTCGAAAGATGGAACTGGAGTCTTGAATGCGAGTTTCTCGAATGCAACCCACGTCGATGGGAAGGGATTCATGCGTATGAGCTAAGCCTACTTGTCATCCTATACGTACCAGTGTTCGCACGTAGAACTTGGCTAGTTTGAATGGACATCTAGGGTGAAGGAGGGCATCAGCCGATGGTGGCGGGTTCGGTGAGACTTGGGAGCTATTTGACGAAAGACGAGAGAGGACACAGACAAGATTTTCACCAGTTGCACTACAGCGAGTATGATCGCCCGAGGAACCCGTGGAGTGTGAAAATGGAAAATAAAGCGGGAAAGGAGTGGAGATTGGGGGGGGGGGAATTTTGTACGATGTATGACAATGGTCGTTCGTGATCTTAAAAAGGCCGTCAATCATGGCAGCCCCATCCTCCATGGTTGTTTTCGTTGTGGGCCGTTGTACTACTGGGTCGCCCAGTCCAAAGTAGGTATTTTTATTCGAGGATGCACCTCTAGCCTGCGCGGAGCAAAGCACGACCTGAAAGGTAGCAGGATTAGTTCATATGGGCTGGTGGCCAATGGTGTGGTTCATTTGCCTCTTCTAGAAACCTCTGGGAGACGATGACTGATTGCTCAGTTCATTCGACTTCCGAGTGAAGCTAGATATCCTGGGTGCCTAGTACACCCCTCAGTCACAAATGCCGGTGAGCGCACTGTTGTACGCCTTATACGACATCAGTGGTTGGTATGGAATCAGAGTTTAGTCATAATAGTAGTAGTGACCGTAGTGTGTTGGAGTGTGTATACTACTCACTGAATAGGTAAGTAGTTGATTGCTCAAAACACAATTATGGATGGTTGAGGATTGATAACAAACTCGACCACGTCAGAAGGACCGACCATAATGAGGTAAAAGAAAGCATGCGAACCACAAGACTGCATCGGGATAACGACCATTTCCAAGTGGACTGAACATGTTATGGAAATAAGCATTCTTATTCCTTTTAATCGGTTTTGACGCTATCCGAACGACCATTTTCTAGTAGGTAGCCCATTTACCAGGCACTCTTTCCAGATTAGGACGGTAATGGTACCGGCTGCAGTAGTACTTAATCCTCTAGGATGTTTCTCGCAGGTTTTTCCCCACGTAAATCAATGTGTATCTCTATTTCAACGAAGATTTGTCAGACACTTCGTTTAGGTTGAAAGCACCACAAACGCGCACAACGTACCAGAGACACTCACGGAGTAGTAATAGTGTGAATCACGTAACCACTTTCCTTTTCTATTATTCCATCGTATTCTCCATTTGCGCAATGTCGTGCTCTTATTATCAGTAAAGAAAAGGTATTTTAATTGACGCCTAATTGTTCAGAGTGAGTCAAACGGTATCCGAATTGACCTATACATTTCTCTGACAGTGTGGCGCGTTATTTGTCCAGCAACACCATTACCGACACTTGCCCACATCACGGGCTAGCCATTTTATCTATATCCGAGAAAATCCTCTTGGCGGCTCGAAAATAGCCCACCAATTTCTTATCGTAGTTAATCGTCGACCTGTTTACGAGTGGAATCAACCTGTGATGGAATGTTCATCAGTGATGTCACACGTACTCAACATTAGTTACTTTTTGACAGCCAGCATGACAGCTGCGTACAGACGCACATACACAAACTCACACGCACACTCACGAAAATGGACTCAGAATGGTTCTCATAGAGAACGTTAGAGCATTTTTGTCTATTCACATCTAAACAAGAATCTGTCAGTTTATATGTCTGCACGTGAAACCTTGCTTGACAAGCATTTCTCCCGTGCTTGTAGCCATTCACTCCCACAGTAGCTCAGTCCAGCCTTCGTTTACAGACAATCTATCAGTCTTACCCTGCTGTTCATAGGCTAATTATCACTAATAGCCAGGCCTTGAATCAGAGAAAATCGTTCCCATTTATTCCCAGATTTAGGGACGTTTATTGGGGTGCGCAAAATATTGCCCACTGTGAAAGAATCCAGATAGATGGAATTCTGCATTCCTATACTGCGAATGCTTTCTAAAGCCGTTTCGCGAAAGTGTTCAGGAAAAACCTTCGTTAAAAAAAAGTTATATCAAAATCTACATCAACAGCTGCTTTGGAGGGTATATATATATATATATATATATATATATATATATATATATATATATATATATATATATATATATATATTCATCTATCTATCTATTTATTTGTCTGATATTTTCTGACTCTTTTGTATTGCCGGAATGATAGTTTCGGAATTGAATTCTGGTAATTTCTTTTGAATATTTTTGCTTTTAATCCCGTGTGCCTATATTCCGTCGGAGAATATTTACTCAGCTCCCCACGATTTTTTTAATAGGAAATATGAAATCGAACAAAATATGTGAGAAGGAACTGACTTTTCTGCACCAGGACTAGAGCACAATTCAGTTACTACTAGATGATCGTCAATACAAAATACTAATTTGAGGGTGACCGGGGGGGGGGATGTCAAGATAATCCCCATAAATTCTTATGCCAGATTAGACACATCACAAGGCTGAAGGTGTTTTTGAATGGGAATATCAGGAAGACATTTCTGCGTGTAAGATGGGCATTCCGTTCGGAAGTATTCAGTGTGCAATTTTCAAGCACGATTCACTGCGTTTATCAACAAGTTTTAGGACCATGCCATCATTGGGGATTAGGAGAACACTTACCTGTCATTAGACCACGCAGTAAAACTGTGTACTCTTATTTCCTAAGGCCAGCGGGATAATAAGCTAGAGCTATGTAGTAAGATAGAAGAAAGGAAACAGCGTGGATAGCTGGGTCTGGAATCACCAGAGATTACTGAAGTGAAAAGATAAATGTTGTAGATTTCCAACAGAACTGTTGATGACCAAACGATGAACGAGTTTCCATCGCCGAAATAAACAACTTCATGTTTATGCGGTTCCATTTTCGTGCTTCAATATTTAACACTTTTTCCGGTAATTTCCAGTGGACACGTTTAGTTCTATATTCGCATAAGTCACGTCACCCCTTGTCTTTACAAACCACATTTCTCTTGTATTGATTTCCACTGTATTGTTATGAAGATTTCCGCAAGTGAACGAACTCATATTTTGAGCCAAACGGAGAGAAACTGATCAATTTTCAATTTGAAATAGGCATAACAGTAAAGACTGTAGAAATGAAACTGGTTCAGTCACCAAGGTTCACGTGAAGTTTCTCTGTGACTTTCATCTTGTCATCCAGAGCACGTGCTAACAAGGCACGGGAGAGTTGTCATAGATATTTAGGCGGCAAGGGATAAGTTTTGATACAGAATGTGTGCAGGATTGAGAAAAGCATACGGATAATTCGTGGTACAGGGTATGGGTGGGGTCAGCAAGAATCTTCCTGGCTAGCTTTTCTCAGGTTATAATGTGCAAATGGCAAATTTTATAGATAAGTGAGCCCATGAAAATCAAAGATACACGGCTGATAATGACCAAGCCGTTGTGAGGAATGATAAAATCTTTCTTCAGCAGACTAGGAAAGATTACGGGAGGACAGTAGAGTAAGATTGGGGGAATACACTGACGAGAAAATGACGGCATGTGAGGCTCCATACTGCCTAAGCCTGCGAATTCGAAGAGAAATTCTACGTATTTTTTTAACACAATGAAGAATATGAGAAGACCACTATAAATTGGTGTTGATTGTAACGCCTATGTATTTGGCCGAGTCATCTCTGGAAGTGAGGACACTGTTGGAGACTGATCATTCATTGGGCTGAGAACAATGAAGAGAGAAAGTGCCCCAATGACCTTTGGAACTGTCCAGAGTAGGACAAAAAATTCTGAATATTGTATATGTTCCACGACAAAGAGTTAAAGTCTTGTTTTTTGGAGATAGATTGACAGAGCATGACGTATCAGCGTATTTAAAGTGTCATACAGGCGGTGGATCTGTCAAGTAGCTGGTATATTTGGTAAAGAGAGAGAGAGAGAGAGAGAGAGAGAACGGCACCTTGAAGAGTACCGGACTTATTGGTCAAAAGACTCGATAAACGTGTACCGACTTTCGTACGATGGGCACTGTTGGAAAAATGGTGTTTCCACGCAGCGAGAATAAAGAAATGGGTAAGTCGAAAGACTCAAGCTTTTGAAGAAGTAGGGAACGGGGAACCAAATCAAAAGCGGAGGAACCGTGGAGGAAAATACATCGAACTGAATTCATGTCACTATTCAAGTTGTTTGAAAAGAATTGGCAAACAGAAGGAACTGCATCGGTTGGGTTTGTACGCAAACTGATGGGGATCGTTTGAAACAGCCACAGAGGGATACAATCGACTTAGGACAGTGCTCTCGGTCGTTCAGTTTGATGGCAGAAGAACTCATGGAGATGGGACGAAAAAGTTTTGACAAAATGTTGGAAGTAGAGTGTTTAGGAATAGGCAGTAATGTCACGGGTTTCCAGGACCAAGAAACAGCACCAGCTTCAACAGATTTATTAATGGGAGAGGTTATAATTCCGGATAGTTAACTTGTTCCAAATTTGCGAACAGCGAAGGATGGGCCTTCTGGAACCATAACAGAAGCTGATTTTGACTTTCGAAGTAACTTAAAGACCCCTTGTAAGAAGAAGGACTTTACATCTGAGGGAACGGAAAGAAAGTAGGACGGTAGGGTATCCGATGAAGGACGAATAAAAGTGGCGTTTAGGCCATTGGTATTTACGTCGCAGGTTTTTGCCCGGGCCCGTTGTCCTCACAGACGCCGGATTCCGTACCAGAAAAGTTTGCTATTGGAGGTGCAAAAGAACAAGTGGGGAAAATGTCGTGTTCAGCCGTCGTATCTCTTGCCTGATCGGGGTGGAGTGGTGCTTTACCAAAGCCTGATGGTCTAGTTTATGGACATGTTCTTTTTGCCTTCTCATAGGTTTCAATAACGGAGAAGCTAATGAGCCGTTGTTAAAAAATAAAGTCTCCATAGAACAACATAAAGCAAATACCACACTCAGTGTCTTCACAAATAAGTCTAGCGGCGTAGACGGCAATCGAAAAGAAATCGTGAAGAAACAGTTGTGAGGGATCTTTGAAAAAGGGTGATGTTGGTGGATGACACGTTTCTTAAGGTGACTTTTATTTGTTTTGTCCTGACGAACGAGCAGTATGCTGAACCTGAATAAATTTTGGGTCTGATGGTAATGAGAACGTGATCACTCGTTGAAAGTGGAGCTTTAAGTTGTAGGTGAAATGTTCGGGATGGCTGCTGTTAATTCTTTCTAAAACAGCACTTCTTCTAGTTGGGATAAGGCAGAGGTCACGTAACCTAAAAGCAAGTGAGAGATACGTCGGCGCATGATTAAGATCACCGGACAACAATCCATAAACTGTCAGACAGTAATGGAACCGGGACGGGTATAAAAGCGTCAAAGAACAGGTCGATGTTCCTCTGGGAGCAAAAAGGAGCTATGTACAGATTACTGATCACATAACCTCGAGAAAGCAAGAATTTAGGATAACATTTAACAACCACCCAGTCAACATCATTATAGGAGGAAGTAGAAACAATTTCAGACTTACCAGACTAGTTAGAATTGATGTGAGTAACCGCACCAACACCTGTCTTTTAGTACAGTTTCTGTCTTGATGAAAGCATTCGAAGTTCTCAAGAAGAATGGGTTCGTCGTCAACACTTTCATTTAACCCAGATTCTTGAATGCAGGTCGCACCAGTGTTCGCGTTAATCCGAGAGTTCAAGACATTGGTTAGAAAAGACCTCTCCCCAAAAAAGGACCAATGCGGGAACTGTCATCTTCCTTGACGTTGGGCGGCTTAGAGCAGTCTGCCAACCGGCTAACCCAATCCCAGTGAATAATTCTTTCGAGTGACGGCTTCTGGGCGACATGTTTGCTGTTATCGCATTAAGTCAGTCTGTCTGAGACAATCGAACCAGCCAGCCGCAGAAGAGACAGCGGAAAATAAACACGATGGACCACTGGAATCAGCCGTCCGTATCTTGACTGATAACGTTCTATAACTGGGGCACTAGCGGAAGCCGTTGTGGTATGAAGAATGAATAGAAGAAACTAATATGTTCAGGTTTGCTGAACTCATTATGGACAATTTCAGAAAGCATGACATAATCCTGTTTCAGGTCGTTTTCTTTTTGTCGGTCGAGTGTTTGTGTGGATCACAGACATTCCACTATCATCAGAAACCTACTTATCAGCGTCTCGCATTCCTAACTTTCGTGAACATGATCCTTTCTCGATGTGTGAACGCGGTCACGTGTGTGTGTGTGTGTGTGTGTGTGTGTGTGTGTGTGAGTGACCAACAGTGAACATTTTCGAATTAAAATTTCCCACTTGACCAGAGTTCCGGCTTATTCAGGGACTGAAATGAAACTGGGTGAATTGCATACTACGGAGTGATAATTGTTGGTTTTCAAATTCTTTTTTTAATACCCCAGTTTGGTGCACATTTTGCAAACTTTAGTCCACAAGTCCTCATTTAGGAAGTGTTTCACTCTGGGTATAGTACCTGGAAATTCCCACGTGACCTGGAATCTGTAGGATTGCCAGTTACGAGAACTTGACCTTTCGTATATTTTTTGCCATAGATTCTACTCCTAAACTTCAATAATCCGGTTAGCTCAAATGCAATTTTATCTTGTTCGCTTTTAATCGATTTATCTGGCATCCATGGTCTTCATCAAACCCTCCAGATTCGAGAAAGATACCCAAGCTATTTGGATGAATTTCACATGTAGGATTAAATAACCACCCAATGAACAAAGGACCTCAGAAGCTTAGCACTCAGCGGTTGACTTCTTCAGCAGACCCACTGAATGGGATCACTTGGGGGTTTTCTTGCAGACTGAGAATGGTGAATCACGAAGTTCGTGGATCCAGTGCATAATGACTTCAGACAAACTGTCCGTGTTTATTGTGAAAGAAACTCCCAGAACTCGATGTGAGCGGGTCAAGTTCAATAAATGTCCTAGTAATTACAGCTTTATTGAAATGTTAATTCGCAAACTTTATCAGTGGTCACGAAAAGATAATGTCAGATCTTCGGAGCTGGAATTTTGAAATTTTCGAGTTCTTTTTCAACGGCAAAATCTTTTTGTCTTCGAACTGGATTCCAGTTTTCTTCGCTTGTAAAACCGGTCTTGAGAATGGTTACCCGAGGGGACCGAAAGGTTGACAACCTACCAACGATTTTCGACCATGCTGTGTTATTGAACAATACAAAAAATTCCACCATAAGATCTTTTTTTACGTACTCATTTCACGCTTGTTTCGTCATAGGCTTGTACTGGCTGAGCTCCCGAAAGCTAGTGCTCGAAGGCTGAACAGGTTCGCACCACCCGGCTGAGAAAGAAGTAACTCACCACCACAGTCGGCACCGCATGCAGTTGAGCAACACTATAGTTCCGCTTCAACATGAAAACGGTCACCCCACGAACAGGTAACCTCTTAACGCTCACCAACCGTGGCTTCCACCAGCTACTGCCCCAGGTCCAAGGCTGAACTATTGGCCGTGCATGCTTCAGTCTGCTGAGACCTTTCTTCCCTGTATTGGGTTAGCCAGCTGAACATCGCACAACAGCTTCGCCACCTGAATCGGGAGAGGTGTGCTGATTACATGTGTAGCGACGGCCGCAAAAAGGGCCGCTGGATCCCGTCTACTGCACCTGCACATGACTGGCTCTTTCACGAGACTTAAGGCCAATTCACTGCCCGCCTCCCAGCTCTGGGACCTAGATTCCCGACTTGCTTTCCCTCACATAGGGATGCTATTCCGACCAGCTTTTTGGGCGCTTGATGGATGGAACCCTGACACAGCTAGCCACCCACCTCAGCATGACTCGAGACCCTACCGCCACCAGCGTATGGATCTCGCCAGGGAATGTCACTACCCCCGGCGGCAGAGAAAAGGTCTCTGAGCTCCTGACTCTTGGCCAGTACGACGACAGTTACCGCAAGGTACCACGAGGAGGTGGTCAGCGCGAGGCTCGTTCCCCACCAGCTCCAGGGCTCACACAGAAGGCACTCAAATCTCGCACATGACATCGATTAAGGGCAAAGGAAGAGCAAGCCCAACCGTCATGTGTAGAGGTACACGGAAACCGCCGCCGTTGACCAAGGTACCAGCGTAGTTAGAGGCTGTTTCCGCCATTACCCGTGCTAGCTTGGCCACGCTCAGGGCGTCACCAGACAGGAAGAAAAATTAGGCAGCGCTTGATTGGATTTCTTTACTTTGACATTCAAAGCACTGGGTAGAAATCAGATTGCAAATCTTACACAGGATGCCTGTGCATTGTAGATAACGTCTGAGCTACTGATGATCCAAATGACCATCGATTCCAGAGACAAACAACACCAAAATTTGAAATTGATATGTTTTGTGATATCCTCAAAACTCGTACACGCACGAATGCACGCGCACACAACACGTGACAAGGTTGGCAAACAGGGCTGAGCAACGACGTACACGATCGTTACACACGATACGGTTGCTCTTCGGTTGGGCCTATTCGACCCACAGTCAAACGACGGAATGACCCTCGACTGGTTCCCAAGTTATACAGGGGTGGTGTGGACTCATACAAGGCCTGCCCAGCCGATAGCTAGAAAGAGAAGCCGAACAAAAAGCAAGAATGGGCGCAAATTAACAAATGAACAATGCAGCTGTTTTGTACTAATTAATTAGGGGTAAAGATACTTGTTCCGAAACAAGAAGTCTCTTGAACAGTTTGACGTTAGTGACCGAAAAGAACAAATGAAATAGTAAATAAAACAAATATAGTTGTGTTTTGATGGCAGGCTTCTCATTGCGTGTTTATCCGTGGGGTCAATCGACTTAGCTATGCCAGGGAGAAGACCAGTCGTCAAACCAGACACAGTCTTCACGCATTCCGTTGGTCGGGACAAATGTGTTAACCGTATTTCCATAACTTGTTTTCTGAGCCAAGTGGTGATAATAAGATGGATTAGATGATAAAAAGAAAAACCAGAACCCGTGGATTTGGCTGAATGAAACTCGCTGGTCTTCTTGATTCGGATAGACGGATGGTTCCTATGTGACGTTTCCAGACACTATCGCAACTTAGTCAAATTTTTACTTGCACTTCCATTCCCCATGCTTTGGTTGTTTTCGTGTCAAGTCACCTAACCTTCTTTGAGACAAAAACCAACTGCTACAGAGCAACCTGTTAGGAGAAGGTGCCCAGCCGATCCATCTTCACACAAAATATCAGCATGGGCTCAACTCATGACTCATCAACGGCAGTTCACCCTGATCAGCCAGCGCTTCTGAAACCTAAACAGTGTGACTAAGATGCAAGCCTACTTGATGCAAACGTGCTCACCTGTGAGAGATTACACACACACACTTTAGGTACAAAGTTTTTTTCTTCGATGCATTCGATGCGATTATGTCTTAATAAAGTTTAGGTGCGATAGAAGTAGCGGAAATGTTGACCGTATAGGGAGATCGATATCAAACTGAAAACTGACCGAGGCGAATGAAACTAAGTCTTCTGATTTCCAATGGATTATTGCCGGGGTTATGGTGCTCAAGATCTTGAAAGATTTACCAGTATATCCCACCGCATGAACTATGTGCGAAATCTCAAAGATGATTGAATTTTCGGTATCAGTATCCACTATGAATAAACCACACAAAGAAAATGCTGTAGTCAGTACTTCCTGAACCAACGAGTCACGGTGATTTGACGAGCCCGATGCAGTTTGGTTTTTCTCAGCTATTTGTGGTAACTTGAACACTTCTGCACACGGCGCGCTGTGCCATCACTTCTTGCCCAGGATTCAACCGACCAAGTGTGGTCAGACGTTGATAGCCAGAGCATTTGGATACAACCAGATCACTTTCTGACTGGTCAGTACGTTACCTATAAATAGTGTCATGTCTCACTTCAAAGATGGACTACCATGTACCAGATACAGGTGGTAGAATACAACCTTGAAATTCTCGTGTCCTTGCTGCTCATAGTTCCCAGTACGTGTTATTCTGATGCTTACGGTTGACCAGGTAAACCGAAGCTCCACACTGTCCCAAAACCGTCCGTGCTCATGGCATAGAAATTTACATTTATGATGATTTGGTCAGTAGGCTTATTGAGATAAGTAAATTGTGTGAAGTGGCCTCTGGTATATGTTCAGAACATTCGACGTGTTTGTTGAAAGTGTGTGAATATAAACCATGCGACAGGTAAGATGATCTCAGATATAAATTTCCATATAATGCGATTCCTATTTTCCGGTGAGACATAGTGAGCTGCATAGTTGAATCAATAAATGCTTTTCGAACAAAAGCGCAGTCACGTCAAAGCGTCTCAGTGAGTGCATACATTAGCATGTTGAAACAATATATCTTCGAGCAACGTGCTTGATCATATTTGTGCGATCGTGCATGACTGACCATTCAGGAAGGTCTAGGGAGGCCTACTCTCATCATTCATTTACGCAACAATACATGGTGAATAAAGCCTTGTTGACAAACAAATCACTGGATTTAATTAACCAAGTTTTGTTTTACTGACCCGAGGAGAACATAAATAAACCTAGCTCCTGGTCTGACTTGGAAGTAAAGCATAAACGTAAGCTCGCAAAACTCGACAGTCTTCAGGTGCTTTCTTCTTTATTTCATTGGCTGAAGTTTCTCTTAGTCAGGTATTGTAGCTAAGGTCCCAACAACGGGTTCCTTCAGCTAGTCCGTACCTGGATCCAGCTGAATCCCATGGATGACATTTTTTTCCCCATCACCTAGTAGGGAATCTGACCGGTATGGCCCACCACCCCTGTGACTCAGAATAAGCCACATTGTGGTTCTTTGCTATACGTGTTTCGTCTTTATTATAGATTGTTCCGTTCTCTTTACAACCACTACGTATCTTGCGATGCAGTTTTCCATTTTCGTTCTGGATGTTTTCTAACGCGTTTTGATCAGAACACTTTTATCCCGGGGGCGCAAAGTTTGGGCTCCTGATCAACACTGAACTTTTCATAAACCAAATCATTCTATCCAATATTTATTCTGAAAAATTCAACGTAAAACACATCCTGTTTACTTTATTTCTTCTAAGTCGCCGATGCATGGCAGCCTAATAAGGCATAGTACAAACCACCGGACGACTAAAATTCCCTTTGAAGGCTGCATTGATCATAATGTCTCACTTGTCTGTCACGCCAAGTATCATTGAAGCAACATGCACGTAGGTGCTGAACAACGATAGTCGGCTCAAAGAATGGAAAAACGTTCAAAACTGGCTTTTGCACGCAGTCAGACTTCATGATACATCATCTATAGCAAAGTGTCTCCTTTCAAAAGGCCATTGATTTACCGTGACCCGGTCATTAAAAAAGCGACTGCTGATCGGGAATACTAACCCACTCAGGTGATGCTGTAGGTGAGCCGATCAGAAAACGTTTACAGCTAGCTGTTAGCCGTACGTATTGTGCTGCCGATCTGGTAATTACATTGACGACCAATCGGTTAACTAAACGAACCATGCTAGAACCTTCGCCTATCCAAGCCAAATCAAACTGCATATAACAGTGCAAATGTCTTTTCTCGGCCACCTATATAGAACGAACGGAAATGCAGTTACGTCATGGAATGGCTGGACACATTCCAGTATGGCTTCGGAGGACAATAAACAATAAATTCACAAATCCCGTTTACATGAATAGCCGAAGCCGAGTTCGAGCTTACGGTGGTCTTTCACCTGAATTTACCACAAGAGGTGGTGTACGTTAGGGTTCTCCACTCTCTCATTTTCTCACTAACTTCGTGACTGATGTGGTCCTACAGACAGCGATTTTATCAGGTGAGCATAGTGGTATTGAACTTCCCCTAGTGGAAAGTGTCATCTTTAATATGCGGACGACATAGTTCTTCTAAGTGAAGATCCAAGTAAGTTGCAAGTTTTTCTGGACAACTGGACTGACTGCAAAGCTGTGTTTGGTATGCGTTTTGCACCTTCATAGAGCAGATATTGTTGCAGGACTGGATTGGTCTAAAGCCAAACTGTTCAGAGCCTAAGGAGACCATAAACCGGATAGACAAGTCCTGTTGTCTGGGAGGCTGCTTTTCACCCAGAGGTCACATTTCGGGTGAGGTGTTTTGTCTATACAGAAGGCACATACGGCTTTTGCCAAACTGAGTCAACTGTGGTGTCGACATGAAATCCATTTATTTATCAACGGTCGATTGTACGCTGTAGCCATCAGACCAGTGCCAATGTATGGTTCGTAAACATGGCCACTGCGGGTGGAGGATATACGAAGATCGTCGGTATTTGAACACTGAAGTCTTTGTAGAATTGCTCGAATATGGTGGGAACACCGTATAAGCAACGCTGAGGTTCGACATAGAGTCTTAGGTCCAAAGGTCAAATCACTGGATGAAACGCTTTGGCTCATCAGGCTGAGATGGTTGGGACATGTGTTGCGCATGAGTCTTGACAGGATTCTTCGGCGTGCAATATTCTGTGAGGCGATTAATTGTTGGAAGATGAGTAAGGGTGGTCAGTCTATGACAAAGAAGAAAGGTGTGAAAACCTTACCCAGTGGACTTGGCCGTGTAGGACGTGTTAGACTTCCTGGATGGGATTCAAGATACCTTTCCATTACCATGTTCCGATAACTGAGCTTGGCGATAGGATCATAAACGTTTCATCACCAGTCGAAGTGATATCGTCAGTGCACGTGCTTCCACTGGTGATGAAACATTTGTCATCCAAGCGCTGAGCTCATCAATCAGAGCATCACGGCAACCAACAACCTGAGCTATAACCAACACAATAATTTAGACCCTCACACTCAACGCTTAAACACAATGGAGAATATGACTGTTGTATCCACAAACTTTCTTCATCGACTTGATACCAAAGTCTGTAGTTCTCCAGTTACTTCTTTAATACTCTAGTTCTTTCTCATCATTCTTAGTGAGGTGGTCGCTAGGAGATTGTAAACAAAAAGCCTCACCTCGTGCACGGTAAATGGTTTTCTGAACAGGACAGAAATGAACTGAAATTCATCTCCACTGCATCATCAACCGGGCGAAATTCAACCAGGTCATCAATTTCTGGACATCTTTACGAGACCAAGCTTTGTGTCATCAAAAGTTAGGCCTTTAAAGTGATCTACTCGATCATGAATATCAAACTAGTAAGATATATGGAAGCCCTGTCGATTCACACAAACCACCCTGAACACCCTGTGCAAACAACGCGAGCTTATGACCAGTTTACCGTTGCCGTGGTAACGAAATACGACAATTTTTGTATGTTTATCAGATAGACGTGTATATGTATACGTCATACGATTTCGCTTTAGTTTCTAAAATTAATGTACAGGATTTTCGTGCCGCAATTGAGTGAATCCAGATAAACGAACCCCAAGTCCCGAGGCAGAGAACAGG
Source organism: Fasciola hepatica (assembly GCA_948099385.1). NCBI lineage: Eukaryota > Metazoa > Platyhelminthes > Trematoda > Plagiorchiida > Fasciolidae > Fasciola > Fasciola hepatica. Next base: position 85,386 of record CANUEZ040000106.1, read on the forward strand.
CTCCTTCTTCTATGTGTGCTGTAAGACAAATTATCGTATAATAGAAATAACATACCTCAAATTGTGGGCAAACCGACCACATAATCCAAATAGTCAACAAAGGCCTCATAACCTCCAGGAAACAATAGAAGGGAGACGCTCGAGACGGCAAGGCAGCAGTGAATCAAGTGGTTTATGTAGTAGGTTCTTATTTATGGGGGCATTATTACCACTCAGTAGTCAGAGAAGAAGTAATGGTCCGAGGGAACACACATAAGCATAGTGAAGAGCAAGCGAAATGTCATGGTTATGAAAAAGAGCGTGATCACAGAGGGATGACCAAGTTCAGTCATTCACACGGATAAGGCAGGTAGAGAGAGAGAGAGAGAGAGAGAGAGAGAGAGAGAGAGAGAGAGAGATAACGTCCAAACTTATGGGTCTTGTCAAGTAATCCAGCCACTTATGACGTACTAACAGAACCGGTCATGGATACCAGTATTTCAGCTTTAGAGGATTCCAAAACGGGGAAGAAAGACTACGTAAGCGACGGAATATGTTTAGAATCAGAGTTCACTACTGACGGATTAGATTACCAACTAGACAAATGACAACTAAAGCCAATTGATATTTATCGTAGAAACAAGACCAACAATCGCGTGAAGCAATGGGACTGAAAAAACAAACAAATTTCTCGCGGGTGAGCAAGCGATGGGGTGGTGGCCGGCGTGGGAATTAGTGGCTAAAGTGTATGGAAATCAAATAAATTGTTTGATAAATACAATACAAAAAAGCGTGGGATCTGGACTAAACCGGTTTAAAGGAGTTTCTCCATATGGCGAGCTGAATTTCCATGTTCGACTTCTTCCTTTTTCCTAGAACAATATTCGCTTTGACTGCAGTATGTACTTTGTAAACCAAGCAGCAATATGATGCAGGATGTACATCATCCAATCCGTGTTTCTGACTTCTGTTTTCAAACCCGTTACACTTTAATGAAGCTGTGCTGATCAAGTCAGACCCCTCCCCCCCCCCCCCTCCAGTTCTTCGTGTTAGAAGAAACCATTATTACCGACTATTTGCCTCCCCGGGCATTAGTGACACCTCCCTATATGAACTATTAGCTCTTGCACAAAATGTTTCTTCACTTTTGACACGATTTAGCATATCATATACATAGGCTGGCATACCTCCCGTTGTCTACCAGGGAAAGTAAATTAAATGCTTTCTTCGTGCAATCTCTCTCTCTCTCTCTGTCTTCTTTTCGTCACTATTAACGTGATGAGTGGAACTCAATGTCTGAAGTTTCTGAATCCGCCCTTGTCAGACACCAAGCGAAAACTTTTACCAATGCCCACTTGATTTGCTTGATAGGCTAACAGTAACAGACCACAAAAGGATTATTTAACCAAAGGACAAAATAAAATCTGTCGATGACCACTGCCAGTATTTCGAATTTTTATCAAACCTTACGTCCATCTTTGTAGGATCAGTCTCTGACGTCATTGTCAAAACACCCATACTGTTTCTGAATTCACTTGGCACCGATCTTGCGTGATTCGGGTTTTGTTCCGATCCATCAAGAGTCTGTAACTCAACTGTCATTACCAAGTACACTTGAACGCGAACACTATCAAGTTCATCTCACCGAATTCTTTATTAGAAACTGTTTTTTCAAAGATAATGGAAAGTTCACTTGCATTTGTGTACGCCAAAGTCCACCGTTGTGGCCCGGAATCGAACTGGCGACCTTCCGCATACCGGGAAGATACTCCATCAACTGAGCTCCCGTGGAAAGGTCAACTGGGTGTCTGTAATGCTAATGGGTATCCTTTATTGCGCAAACCATCATGTTTTGTTTCCATTCACCTCGTTTTGCCTACCTCCATTCGGTCGGACTTAAGTTTGGAATTGTCACAAATGTGTTCAGAACATCCGCGTACCGCTAGTAGACTCAGTTTCACTCCGGACAACAGAATCTGATCCATATTCAGTGTCCCCAGTGAAAAGTCATCCGGCTAGTCCAGCGCAGTTTGCTTTTTTCAAACGAATACAATCAATAAACTGTTTGTGAAGTTGTACTCTTCTTTTCTTAGCCCTGCTATCTATCTGGAATGCCTCCAAAAAAGTCATCTGCGAACAAATAAAGTTTCAGTGTAAATTTGTACGCATGATTTCCCTTCGTAAGTATAAAAAGAGCAATTGTTCTATAAACATAACACGACCATTTCAACTGCTACCTGTTTTTTGCTGTTTTATTGTGCACAATCGAATGCTGAAAAGAAGACGGTGATGGTAGTCTTGGATATTACGAGAATAAGTTTCTGACATTCCTTATCGACTATCGCGTGTGGCCTTGCTTCGTTAACCCCAGTAGAGAGATCACTACTCTAGTAATGACCATCGTCTGACACAGACTCCAAATGTCAGGTTTCAAAACACGTCAGTTTCCTTGGAAGTCGTGTGAAGGAATGCACCCAGCTCGTTTCTAGTAGACGGCTTGGTTCAATGAAGCAGACAGCACGTGATCGGCTGACCAGAATCGCCGACGAGATCTGAGCGAGTCAAGCAATCGATGGATAAGTCAGCGGTTAACATTCGACCAGAGCCGAATCAACCAACCCAAGCGCAGCCAGATAAACCAGTCTGAAAGGCCGTTTAGGTCCATCACTAGACCAATAATCTTTTTTGCACGGTTTTGATTATGACGAGAGCATATCTTATATAAACAACGTATTCTTTACCAATAAAACGAAAAATGATTCTGAGGCAGAACTGAGTTCTCACTAGAGTTAGTGGGACGGAGCAAAACAAGTCCGCTGTAGGCTTTCTTTCTGTGCCATCAGAGCGTCGTTTGGCTCATGCCATCCTAGTGAAATGAAATATCGGACCTGAAAAAGCTCTTGAAATCTGAGTACACCCTTTACCTTATGCAGTCTTTCCCAGGCCGTCAGTTCTCCAGTTTGATTGAATCATCAACGTCTAGGACTTTGTTTCATTAAATTTAACATTTCATGTGAATCAAACCTAAGGTATAACATTATTTTATCTAAGTCTAGCTTACTCACTAAAAGAATGTGCACCAATACATATTTTGTGCGAACGTTTGGTATTCTCGTATGATGACTTCCTGCTTCCCAACATCCTTTTACTCATTCATCTACTCTGCGTTATTAACTCTATGACTTCCCCATTATGAACAACACGGCGCATCGAATTTTCGATGCACTCGTTTGGTCCGGATATTTACATATTCATCTACTTCATTAGATAATTGAACTATTGGATATCTAAGAATCCAGCAATCACCCAAAAACCTCCTTTTTAGTATTCAGAAGTCAGCCGTCATTGAGTGGGCATTTATGTGGTCAATGTACTGAATAAGGAAGTGTAACAAAACATTTCGAATTTCTTCAATACTCGCCACGGCAGCTCACGTAACACAGTAGACCGCACACCGCCCGGCGTATCGTTACATTCCAAGGTCAACCGAACAGACACACGTGTGGCGTGACATCTAGCCAATACCATAACGGCGCGTCACGTGACAATGCCCTGGGGACGAGAAGGTCATGTGACTGAGTGGAAAGCGGATGAATAAGTGACTAAGCACCATTTAAAAAGCGACCGCCTGGAGAGCGTGGAACGGCATTGATCGACCTTGTCATTGTGATAGGGGTTCCAAAACATTTATCACCGTGATTACTTTTACAAAACAACGTTTCCACGCGTGATTTCGGGAAAAATCGAGCCCAATCTCACTGCCCTTAACAACTCAGTACTGGATTTTTTTCAACATGGAGGACACAACTTCCCAAATGGAAAATGTTCAACGACTCTGATCAGAATAAATCCGAGGACATGTGCATTCTAAACTGGATACTGACAGAACAAGCTTCAGTCCTATGCACACGCACACACAGGCTTTTGAAAGGTAACAACCCGTTGTACTCTGGTGTCGATCGTTGCGCATGTGGTCGGCTGTTACCTTGCAAACGTCAGTGACAGAAGTGCCATGCAAACTCTCCTCTCGTTCTATGGTTTCATTTTATGCGTTGTAATTACGTTGCTGTGTTTTTGCTTTTCAGCCCATGTACTCTTCTTACTAGTTGAGTAAAGCGTTACATTCTAAATCGGTGTTCCGAAGTCATTTGCATTCAGTACGTACGTAATCGGTGATTGTTGTTACAATTTACTCAACGAGTAAAAGAAAGTAAGAAACAAACAAACAAATGGACCGTTATCTGCGCCCGGATAAATTCGACACTGACGTGAAAGCTCCCGATGTATCCAAACAGTAGACATACTGGCTGCGAGCCTTCAATGCGTTTCTGAAACGAGTGCCATCCGAAAAGGCCGACAAACTTGATGTACTCGGTAATTTTCTCTCTCCAAACGTTTACGAGCATGTTTCTTAATGTCAGACTTTTGACAGTGCTATTTCAACCCTCCAGTACCTGTACGTCCGTCCCAGAAATGTGGTTTTTGCCAGTTATCTTCTTACTACATGCAAACAAAAGATTGGGCAAAGCATAGACCAGTTCGTCCAGAACACCAAAACACTCGCAAAGGAATGTGACTTTCGTCATGTATCTGCTGAAGAATATCGTGACGATGCCATGCGTGTTGCTTTCTCTACCGGTCTTCAATCCAACTCCATTCGAACAAGACTACAAGAACAATCTACCCTTAATTTTCAAACGGCCTATGATGTGGATAGATCATTAGAGGCTGCTTAGAAACAATCTCAGTTCTATGCAACTGAGAATGCACTCTGTTCTTCTTCTACTCCACTGTGCTCTCCACCAGCGACAAATCCAGTCAATCCGACGATCGAAACCGAACTAATTGTATCCGCTGTTAACAAAGATAACTGCTATTCTTGTGGTTATTCTAAGCATCCTCGTATTAAGTGCCCTGCCAAAGATGCCATCTACAAGGCCTGTGAGAAACCCGTCATTTCAAGCGTGTATGTCGTTCAAAACCGATTAACTCATCCGTTACCTCGGCTGTCCGTCCACTACTGTCCTCTGTTTTGACGGCTGGCGCACCTCCTTGTCTGTCTCGCGCGACCACTCGAGTCTACGTAAATAATGTTGAACTTCAATCACTCATAGACACTGGTAGTTCTGACAGTTACATTTCGCAGTCTGTTGTAGACTCCCATCGGTGGGAGGTCAGACCATGTGACTCTCGAATAACAATGGCCTCTACATCTCTGTCGTGTGCCATTACAAAATATTTCTTGGCAAATATCCGCTGCCAAAACGTTTCGCATGACAATTTCAGACTCTCTGTCATGAGTAACCTCTGCGCTGATATTCCACTTGGCCATGATTTTCTAGGGTTACATGACAAGGTGGAGATACCATTCGGCGGCAAACGCGGTACTTTTTTCCTATGCCGTCTGGATGCGACAAGGTACAGCCTCCTCCTTTATTTGCCCATCTATCGCCTGACTGCAGACCCATCGCTACAAAGTCTCGCAAATATTCTGCTGAGGACGAATACTTCGTACGGTCTGAGCTCTAGCGTCTCCTGAATGGTGGCATCATCAAACCGTCTAAATCCTCTTGGACAGCGCAAGTTCTTGTAACTAAGAACGCGACCCACAAGAAAAGAATGGTTGTGGATTACAGCGAAGCTATCACTCGTTTCACTCAGTAAGGTGGCCATCCGCTACCTCGAATCGATAAAAGGTTGAGGCTGTATCTCGTTATTCAATATACAGCACCCCGGATCTAAAGAACGAATATCATCAGATTCCTGTCGCGGGGCACGAGAGGCCATATACTGCATTTGAAGCGTATGGTGCTCTATCATTTTAGGCGTATACCGTTTGGGGTTACCAACGGAGTTGCCTGCTTTCAAAGCACCATTGACGAAATATTGAAGGCTGAAGGTGTTATACATTCATTCGCCTACATAGACAACGTGACAGTATGCGGCTTGACCAAGGAAGACCACGATCGAAACCTTGAGAGTTTCCTGAAGCCCGCCGCGAAATACGGCATAACGTTCAATACGGCCAAAACTGTGACTGCAACAATCAAAATCCAACTTTTGGATTACCTGATATCGCAAGGAGAAGTAAGACTTGATCCGGAGAAGATGAAACCTTTGCACGAGATCCCACCAACAAACGATATGAAGTTATAGAAGACGTTCGAGAGCGTCTGGTGAACGTGTCTCCTATTGGGTCTAGCAGCGAAGTACCAACGATATCCCCTCTATCGGACGAATAGAGAAGACGAAAGTCGGTTTAGAGATGTGAGGTGTATTCTATATATCGTGGCACCTAAACAGTACCGATACGAGAGATACACCGAACGGAAAACGAAACAAAACGCAACGGCTGTGCAGAAAGCGAACCGCGAGCGTGTACAATCGGCGAACGACTGAAAGCGAGATTGATTTAAAATGAGGTCGACGGAAACCTCGAAAAAGTCAGTCCAGTGAAACGTACGCAACCGGAGAACACTATGAGGTCGATGTCAAATGTCAGAAAAGAACGTAGAGAAAATAGATCCAAAATGGTGTCCAGTCAGTCATTTTCTCAGAACGATCGAGGTCACTACAAATTCCCTGCATCGTGTCATTGGCATGTTTTCCTACTATTCGCAATGGATACCACCGTCCTCTGATAAGATCAATCCACTTGTGAATAAACACATCTTTTCCTCTGCCAGAAAATGTAAAACTTGCCTTCGAACTCCGCAAAAAGACAGTAGGAAGCGCTATGGTTGTGACAGTGGACCAAAGTGCCCCGTTAGTGGTTGAAACGGATGCTTCGGACATTGCAATAGCCGCCTCACTGAGCCAGAATAATCGCCTTGTAGCCTTTTTCTCTCGTACCCTGACAGCCAGCGAAAGGCATCACTCTTCTGTCGAAAAAGAAGCATGTGTAATTGTCGAGGCCCTTTGTAAGTGGCGACATTATCTCCTAGGACACCACTTTAAACTTATTACTGACCAGCTGTCTGTGGCCTTTGTGTAGGACGGAAGACAAACAAGCAAGATCAAAAATGTTTAGATTCAACGATGGGGACACAAACTATCCGCGTATTTTTATGACATAATTTACAGGCCCGGAAGAGACAATGCAGTTGCTGATACGCTATCTCGCAACATATGTGGTACTCTTTTTATTGCTGCCAAGTTAAGAGAATTGTACGATTCGCTGTGCCACCCGGAGTTACCCGAATGGCCCACTCAGCACGATCTAAAAATCTGCCCTGTTCGATTGAAGAGAAAAAACACATGATCTCGTGATGCAGCGTTTGTGCGGAAATAAAGCCACAGTTCTATATACCCGGCATCGGTCGTCTTATCAAGGCAACGCAACCTTTTGAAAGACTGAGCATTGACTTCAAAGGCTCTCTGCCTTCGACAACTCGTAATCGATATATGTTGACTATCTCTGATGAATACTCGCGTTTTCCCTTCGCGTTTGCTTGTGCGGATATGCGCTCATCTACCGTTATCGACTGTCTATGCCAACTTTTCACCATATTCGGCATGCAGGCATATATACAATCTGATCGAGGAACGAGTTTCATGTCGACTGAGTTGTCTGAATTCCTGCAGAATAAGGGCGTGGCTCAGTCATACGACTGCATATAACCCCCAAGGAAATGGACAGGTGGAACGCCTGAACGGCACGCTTTGGAAAGCAATCACTCTCGCTCTAAAAACCAAAGGTCTACCAATCTCGCAATGGGAGACCGTTCTCCTAGATGCCTTGTATTCTATCCGCTCACTGCTGCGTACAGCAATGAATTGCACTCCGCATGAGAGGCTGTTTAGCTATTCCCGGCGATCAACTAACGGTACTACATTGCCAACATGGTTTACAGTCCCAGGCTCCGTACTTCTCAAACGGAAGGATCGATCCTCTAAGTTTGATCCCATGGTTGAAGAAGTTGAGCTAGTCAGTTGTAATCCCCAATACGCCCACGTTAAGTTGCCTAATGGCAAAGAAGAAAGTGTTTCTGTAAGACGACTGGCTCCAACAGGCAATTTTTTAGTGCCAGAATCGGAACTGACTGAGATATCGGAATTTCCCCCTGGTACACCACAAACGAATCCGCATTCCATAAATGATGCGATGGAACATGATACTAAAGATGTACCCATAATCCCATCCATACCCAAGACTACTACTCCCGACACCGTTTCAGACATTCTCACTAGACAACAGAGAACTCAACCGTATAATTTACGCAATAAAGAAGCCTGAGTAAGTCATTTTCCTCTCCTTACCGTGGCCCCATCCTTACACACTAAAACTGGTTGTTTTTCTTTGATGGGGATGAGTGCCATGAAAACTCTCCTCTCGTTGTATGGTTTCATTTTATGCGTTGCAATTACGTTGTTGTGTTTTTGCTTTTCAGCCCATGTACGTTTCTTACTAGTTGAGTAAAGCGTTACATTCTAAATCGGCGTCCAGAAGTCTTTTGCAATCAGTGCGTACTTAATCGGTGACTGACTTCACAAGAAGCATGCTATTTTATGTAGTTTGGATGTTAAACAACCCTTCCAGAATAATCCAGGATACTTCTGTGGTTAAGTGTTCCGCGTGTAGCGGTTCAGCTCGGGATCAAGCGCCAGTGGGGGTTCTTTGAATGTGTTCTGTTGATGATTCTTACCGCACTTACCTGGCAACCTCACTGCAGATCATGGTGTGACTTCCCCAGCGCTTCTCCCAACCACGCCTAAGGTGTGCCGCCGGAACAAGGAAAATACGTTACGTCACGGAACTGCCTTGCATTCAACAGCTGAACCAACATGCCAGTCCATCTGAACATAAGTATTGGATTGAATGGTGGGAGATATGGTACAATACACGCAGGAATATGAAGACGGAGAATCAACCGGCTTTCTTCTTGGCAGCTAACAGTCTTTCATTCTACTTGTTGATGGAAAATCTTACCTATCCGAAAGCACCTCCTTCAGTTCCGTTTAGAGATTTGAAGGCTCTGATCCTGGGCCACGTTGTTTCGGTTATTTTACAGGACACATAGAAGGCCAAATTCCTTTCACTGGTCTGCAGTCCCAGCATGATGTTCCGTGAATTCATTCTTATGCTACAAAGGCAGGCTTTGAGATGTAATTTAAGGGTTCTGTCGGAGACCAGAACTTGTGATGGATTAATTGCCTGTGTGAATCATCCGGAGCGGCAAATGAAGCTGCTTCTGAAACCAGACCCGCCGATCTCTGAGGCCCGGTCTACGTGTGAGCAAATCGATAATGCGTCGCAAGCCAAGCTCGAATATTTCGTGGTTCATTACCAACAGATTCAGCCCCTTATCCCAGACTGTTCACATCGTCAATCCAAAACCAGGATCAAGCAACAAGTCGACTCCTGAACGAAAACCAGCGCAGCTGAGTCTTTGCTTCTTGTGTGGTGAATTCCATCTCCGTTCGCCTGCTGCTTCCGTAGTACAGTTTGCTATTCCTGTGGGGACACTGGCTATATCCGCAAGGTGTGCTGCCAATGCAGATCCGATGTGGGGAAGGCGACCTTTGGTAATTGGAAGGATGGTGCCAATCTAGTGTTCACAAGGAAACTTGCGAGCAATTCTAACCTACTGTTTTACAAAACAATTTGATTCTAGTGTTGCTTGCGGCATTGTTTCATTGTGAATATCGGGAGCCGTGAGTTTATCATTTCCAAAGCAGTGTTCGACTTTATCGATCTCAGTGTGCCCTCACAATCCACTGACGTGAGTATATACGGTGGTACTGGTCATCGCCTTAATCTGCTGGGTGAACCTATACCGATGGCGCAGTTGAAAACCGAGTATGTTCCGATACGATTCCTGATTTCAGTGGACAGTCCATTGAACGTGGGTTTTGAAGGCCCTGGGTGTACTGGAAAAATCAGAAACCCTCCGGTCAACATCGGAAACTCCGCTGAGGCAACTTATTCCCCAGAATTTTATCGTTCAACGATCCAAAAACGAAGATGGCATGGCGGTTAAACCCTCGAAGTTGGAATGGGACGATGATCCTGAAGTGAATAGTCTTGCCGTACGGCCAGCGATAGCATGTTTTGAAGGCATTTATCAAGATGGAACAGGATGGTGTTATTACAAGTTTGGTTTCACCCGCTTCGATGACTCCGATTGTGGTGGTGATGAAGAGTGACAGATAAGTACCCCGAATATGCGGTGACTATTGGCTGATTCTGAATCCGCCGTTGAGGAGGTGCGCACCAACTACTAAAAAAGCTGGCGGGCTTCTCGAAATGCATGTTCAGAATCAAGTTTTTTAAATTCCACTAGTTGGTGCATATTTGCAAATCCCGGTACACACGAAGTCCAAACCAGTTACAACAATAAACACACTGCGGGGCCTTTTTCAAATACAATATCCTATCGTTCGGACTGCACGTGTCTTTCAGGATATTCCAGGCTGCAATTGACGAGGTTGTGGAACGGTGAAATTTCATTTTCTCAGCTGTTCCTGTGTCACAGGAGGAGTTGGAAAGTATACGGAAAACTGCTACTCATCAGTGATTTCGTCGATCAAGAAGGGGTAGCAACTCGGGGTAAAACAGAATTATTTCCACTTGTCTGTACTTCGAGGGGAATTCAGTATGCAAACAAACGGAGTTCCTTGTCGTTGCAATCGAGTTTTCATACCACCTCTACTGCTTAAGTCGGTCCTGAATGAATTGCACAAAGGCCATTACAATGTGATGGAAGTGGAGTTACTGGGTCGACAGACGTGTTGGAGGTTGGAGTTGGCCGGGGATATCTGCACTACAGCAAAGAACTGCGATGTGTGTCGGCACATGATCAAATCGAGGCCAAACAACTAGAACCATGGTCCTAAGGCTACATTCCGTGACAAGAGGTCTGTCCAGACTTTATGGTCTCGTCTTAAAGCGATACCACGCCCTGGTACTGTTTGACCCATAATTCAAACGACTGGAAGTGTTCCTGGCACATTCACCAACCATCTCGTTCGTAATTCATGTGTCACGGGAAAGCTTCAGTCAGGAAGGAATTCCACAGGTACCCACCATCCATAAGGGGGTGCATTTCTGCGCACTGAAGCTGACATGTTGACCCGATAAAATCGGCTGCTAGTATTTGCGAATGGCGTCAAGTTACCCGTGCTCAACTGGTGATGAAGACCTGGTGCTCTCCGTGAAAAGTGTCCTAACATCAACCGATTCGAGATTGTTGCCCAATCTGGAGGCGTTCAGTTACATCCCGAATTCGTTAGGCAGAACATAAGCACGTATGTACGAAAGAAAATACATGCACCCCAGCGTACGGTAAGCATGAGCACAAGCGTGTGGGCAGAAACGTAAGTAATTAAGTAAGTACGTGAAGCAGAGACACATGCAAGTAAAAAAGAAAACTAAGTGTGCAATCTGACCCGTCCTTCCAACGCCACAAGACTCGTGGGAATATCTGCTTGGTCAACTCAGTTCAGGGTGGAGTTAGATAAGCATCAACCTGTCTAAGTGCAAGCATCCACGCGGTGCGGGATGTGGATCATCTGCCCGCAGAGTGTGCGCATACGTGTGACATTGTCGGACTGCGCATGTGACTACTTGAGTCAAACACAACACGTTTGTCTACAATTTTCCGCTAAAACGTAAGAGCGCGGTGCAAGCGACCACAAAGAGGAGTCCAGATATTCCATTCAGGTTGGGAAGCTTGCGTTCATCATTGGCATGTCTTTATCTCAGTGACGTCCCATCTATCCGCGACAACGAACTTCAGACAACTAGCGCAATCATTGCCAGACAACTTGGCCAATCTATGGCCGAGATTAGGGACCTGGATAATGCATCAGTGTATCAGCTTTATTTGAATCAAATTTACTTTAAAGTGGCAGTCGATGATCCGAACAGCGATCTCGCTAAAGTCGATGACCCATCTACTCCGCCAGCTGAGACGAATATCGAAGAGGCCTAACCACAGCCACCAGCTTAAACTGGAATATCAGTAAAATGGAGGAGCGAAATAAGCGGCAGCTGTTCTACGCGGAAGTTTGTAGAGATTCGCTAGACTTCACAAGGAACACGGTCCAGTGCAGCGTCGTGGCTACGTATGCTGAGGAGCTCCAATCAGTCAGAATCACCGTGGACAGGTACAACAAAAGCTCACTGTGATTGGTCAACTTGTGATCCACTAATTATTTCCTTTGATATAACTTCTATACGAATCAGTTCTGCAAAAGAAATAGCGCACCATTCCACAGCTTTCGCCTTCTCGCTGCTTCGGTTTGCGTAGTTCTGGGTTGGAGCGATTCCGATACATCTTCAGGTCAATCATTGCGAGGATGGCACCTACCTACTTCCAAACGGGGATTAGAAAATTGATGAAGTGTCAATAGACACAAAAACTACCGGTCTTGCAAGACAACATTGCCCATCGACTCAAAAGCATTATGTTGATTAAAATGAAAATATGTCAGCTTCACAGACATTTTTCTACTCTTGTGTGCTTGCATATTCGCATATGTCCGACATTCCATCAATTAGAGAATTGATCCAACTAACACCAGTTTCACGTCGAGCGACCGAAAGGCCATGACGGAAGATTTGGGTTCGTTTGTGCAATCATTTCAGCTATCCAAGCTCCGTGTGGACGGTCTACCTAGCATTCACACTCGCGTGTTCATTGCTATCGGAAACCGATACAAAGCGGTCAGATAGCCTTTAAGCAAACCGGTTTCTGGTTTGTAGGCAATGATAAATATCGACCTCAATTTGCTATCTCTCGTCAGATGGCAGAATAACCTTGAGGATGATATCGGATATAACTTTAATGGTCAGGCTCTGGGCAGCTTTGTTGATTTTTTTTATTTCGAACGCACAACATGTCTGCGGAAGATCACTGAGCCTTGCAATTAGCAAAACACTTACGTGAAACTGGTTTTTACAGTCTTTAGGATAACCATCTCGAAGCCAGCCAGACTAAACTGCTTTTGCACGTTTTGCAGGACGAGAGACCTACAAACGAAAAGAAACCGGTGATCAGTGGTAAATTTGCTTTTCGGTACCACCTCGAGTTTGAATTTAGATTTAAGGAAAAACTGTTAATGGAACCAGGACCAAAATTTTCACTTAGCCCAGCAGACCTAAGATGGCTTAAGACCATGGCTTCACTCGCTTGCTAATGCAATGTAACGGCCGCTTACCGACCCGGTTCCCCACAGTAGAGACTGATATGCTGGAATCCGAACTATATATCGTAATAATGAATATCACTCCAATAAGATGGGCTCGGCAGTCTCTGAGCAAACAGTCGTTTAACGAAAGAAGCCCATCTGAAGTTCCAGGACGGATCTGAAAATCCGATACCAATACAATTTCACACATACATGACAGAGCGTAACTTATGTCCACATTCCTACTTTAATTTATCACTGGGTTTACAAGTATTGTCCTTTTGTCATCTCGGATGACTTTGACAGACATTTAATCCATGTTTTGCACAGCCATTTCATGCGATAGTGAAACAAGCACGAAAACAAATTATTAGGATGAAATCCAGAAGGAAAATTAGTCCAGATGCGACCACACCATAGGCGCGGCACGACCAGTTCACTGAGTGTATTCAACCATCTGAGAGGCGGGTGCAACTTTTGTCAATAGATGTGGTCTTCACCATTTCCCTACATTTAGTGATCCGCCACTGTTCACGGTCAGTTCACAAACTCCTAGTCAGTAGGCGCCTCGGGAGTTTGAGCACTTCATTGAATGAGACATCCCGAGGGACGGATCAGTGAGCATCTAACAGAGAAAATGATGTCCAAGATATGCATGATCGTGGGGCCCTTATTGAACTGCATTTTTATGTTTCCTTGGAAGCAGAGTACAAGGCTTGATCTATTCCTAATGTCCATTTCAGTCTCAGGCTTCTGGCTGCGTCGATAACTGCGTAGAAAGTTCCCCTGGGAAATCAAATCTTCGGATATCTTCTAGAAGCAACTGTACAGGACTAGCGGCTTTATCGTTCGCACAGACGAGACACAAACAGAAGCGAGCAAGTACTAAGATGCGATCCGATTTCACAAACGTAGACCAATCTTCAATTGATCAGTGACAGCGGCTACCAGTGATAATATGGTGAATCTGAGTCTAACACTGTGAACATGTAGCAGGAATTCATTGCCATTTATGCTTCTTCTTATGACGGAAGTTCGTACTCACCAGAAACAATCTTTCCCTAGAGTACAGCTGGATGACACGATCGCTGCTGTCAATGCTATCGGCCGGGATAGTAAACCGGCCTCCTATGTGCATTTCGGAATTGTCCGAGAGTTCTGGTAGAATTCGTCCTTAGTCTCGGAGGAACTACAGTCAGTCGGAGCATACACAGACATGACGAACAAACATCGACGCTTCAGTTTGTTGTTTTTGACACCAACAGAACCGTCCAACCGAACTGCACATAAACGGCTGCTGAATGGAATCCAGTTTCACAGTGCTCGCTCAGCTTTCATGCTCAAAGTGATCCTGACTCCAACCTGACTATGCTCACTCAACTCAGGATCACCTGACAATCGGAGAGTGAAGTGAGAGACTGAAGTTGTATCCTGCAGCGCGAAGAGTTATCACAGAAGTGTGGTCTTGTATGCATGTTTCGGAGACACAGTGTACATCTCTTTAGAATGTTTCAAGAGTTGAAGTAAAGGCAGCCTATTACCGTGTCTGTCACAGCTAGTGGACTTTGAAGGAAGTCAAGAGAAGTGAGCATATAGGCTTCAAAAGAGTGTTTAATTTATATTATTCTCCCGAACAATTTCTCTCTTCAGAGTTGCAGTAACCTATGGCGTGTTACTTCGATCTCAAATTAAGGGATAGAAAGAAGTTGGTAAACGCTGGTTTATCGTAAATCAGAATCCGGAGCCCTCTTGGTGTACGGAAGCAAGCATGTATATAATCTGTGTCAGATACAGACTACACGAGCTTTGTGGACGTACAAAGGAATCAGTGATCTTATGAGTGGGTATGAACAGCTAATCACAGTATCGTATACTGCACAAGGGAAAATAGTCAGACAGGTCCAGTGGAGCGCTTGATCGAACTCGTGCGCGCACATACTGAACACACAACAAGGTGGTTTACAGGAAGAACGTTGTAGGCTTCTGGCAGATTCATACTACGCGACCGCCAACACCGTAGAAGGGGCTTTTCTTTGTAAACTTAACTGGAGCTTTTGACTCAACAATCTGATCCACAAGGCAATGGGACGTTAACCTAGCACGAGATCGTGACCGAAGCATCCATGAAGGAACTTCTTCTGACCTGTCTTTGCCGGTGCTCAGTTGCCGATCCACTGTTCGGATTCGGTCCTTATTTTCGTGCCCCTGAAGGAGTAAGCCGGACGTGGACGGGGCAGCGTCCTTTGGGCTGAGGGATGTCCAACTTTGGCTGGCTAGAGCGGTCCAGTGATTTGCGATGATTTCTTCCACCGTCGAGAGACCCCAGGTACCCTACTTCCACCTATATCCGATAGAGGTAATTTGAGCGGTAAACTGCTTCTCTCCGTGTTTATTCGCTAGTGTCTTCTTTAGGAGCACTTAGGGCCTCTGGTTTCCGGACTAAATAGTTACACATTCTTCTCGGAAAACCCAGTCACTATCCCTCCTGGGTGTCGACGTACTCTTGTTGATTTTTAATCATGTTGTGTTTGTTGACTGATCGTTCCTGCTGCGTATTATGGATCAACCTAGCTTGAATTGAAGTGAATGCCCGCTAGTACATGCACGAAACTCAGCCATCGCGGATATTGCTTTCATAACTTGCACCTGCTTGCTTTTTGCTTGCCGGCTGTGGCCGGGTTTTGTGTTTACTCTCACGCGAATTAATGGATTGCCACCAATACTACCGATCACACAGCACAGCAGAAGCAAAAACTGACTTTTACTTTGTCCACCAATACCTAACTCTCTCCTACTGGAGCATGGATCGGTTCCATGAACATCGTGGATTATGGAGAACAATGAGCAGCTCTTGCAAGCGAATCAGGCGCAGATCGCGATCCAGTTTCTCTTCCAGTAGAGAACACAATAAACCGACCATGATCCTCGGCATTATACATCTTTTTTGAAAGTGCTGATCTGAGTTTTGAACTGGCCACCGTAGCGATATTACCATTCGGGGCAGATTTAGCGTATAAATGTGTTCAGTTAGTTCCGTCTCGGGTCGCCGTAGGATATGATCCGACCACCACCGCTGACTGCATCGGAGAAAATGGGTTGTTCGTCAGTTTCGCAGGATTGTCTCGTAAAGTCGTCTTTGGATACTCTGTCTCCCCAATTTACTCTTGAAATACGCCGCAGGCAAAAGTGGTCAAACACCTCCAACCTCATCGTATCTTCGGCTCTTAGTGGCCTGATATCTCAGCTGTAGCTAAGTACTGGGAGTATAGCGGCCCGGTCGATACTTACCTTAGTCGGAAGGTTGATTTCACTGCCGGTCCACGACACCAGTCGTAGCTAGAGGAATGCTGTACTGGCTTTGTCGATTTGTATTATAACTTCGTCCTTTGCCCGACCGCTCGAAAGTGACTCAGAGTCTACGTAATTTTAGTGATAGAGCTTGTTCGATCAGTTGGCCATTGATGGACAGCTATTGAGTTGATGGCCCTGGGAAGCCTTAAATAACTTTAGTTTTTGCTGTGCCTACTTCTAGTTTGATGGACTATGCAAAAAGTCGACTCCATCAAAAACTGGTTGATACTTGACAAGGGAGTCTCCTAGCACAACAATGTGATCCGAGACCTTCAAGTCCGGGATGGGTGAATAGAGTCTACCTAGCGCTGTACGAGTTCTTCCGACATCCCGTTGGATTCCATTATCTCACAGAGACACCCTCAGTTGACAGAGTCAAAAGCCAACGGAATGTCTATGAAACGGGCTTTGAGTGTTTGCCAAAACTTGTAGTGGTGCTCTAGTGTTAAACGCAGTCCGAGAATTCCATCCATGCAGTCTGTCACGGCTGAAACCCCCTTGATTCGTTCGGGTATGGCGCTCTTTCTCAGCAGGGAAGTAGTTGAGTAGCAGCTGGCATGAAGTCTTTGCAGCTACGTCGATCAGTCTGATTCCTCAATAGCTCTCGCATACTGTTTTGTCTCCTATTTTGGAGTTGGAAGCAGAACAGAGAAGTCCCGGTCAGCCTGGATGACTTCGTCTTACCATATAGAGCCCAATGGGGTGTACTTCCTGTCGACCAATGAAGAGCGACAGCACTTGTAGACTTCTAGCAGTATGCTATCTTTTCCAACGGCTTTCCCGCTCTGAAGCTGGTTGATGACCTAGGCGATATCATTTGCACTCTGTGAAATGTAATTAACATCGTACCGCTCTGCAAGAGTTAAGTGAAGCAGTTTTATTGAGTGGTCTGAGGTTCGAAATGCTTTACCTTTGGTCCTATTTTACTTTTTGGTCCAGGTATGAGATGACTGGACGCGCGGACTCATGCTTGCAACGCCAATCCTTTGAGTTTCAAATGAGGCGGGATAGCTTACCAGAGACACCAACACCTGAAGCAATTCCTTTTTTCCAGCTAACTCTATCTTTTACCACTTATATTCGACCTTGTCAGAGCGAAAGTGTTCCTGTTGCCATCTACGGTATTACCTACTTCCTGATAACCAAACTTCGTGTGGTTTGGCTGACAGTTGATGTGTACCCTCAGAGATCCAGTCTTTTTGCCGTCTCAATACTTTCCCCAGCTTTTTTCAAAGCAGCTTCTCTGACCGTAGGTTTGATCAGAATACAGAGTTGGAGTTGCATCTGATGGTGCGTTGAATACTGTGAGTGGTTGGGTTTTGATGGCATGACAGAGCTTGGCATTTCCCTGAGATTTCCGAAGACGCGACCTTTATCCAGGTCGGTGGACAGGTCTGAAGGTATATAGATAGATGAATTTTGAAGCACACTTGCAGAAGCACTGGGTCTGTACCTTCTGAGTTTCCTGTCGAGGTACCGCAATAAACTCGACTGTTCTCCACAGACGAACCCCAAAGGAACCTCGCTAGAAAATGGTTGATTTGATGCGAAATGCGACCGTCATTTGAGCACCACTTCTGTAATCATGAAGATTCTCGGGAATGTGGTACGATACGGTATCTCCTGAACCTTTTGGGACTGTTTTATTAATTGGTCGCCCAGTCTCGAGTAGGAGGTAAGTTGACGATACCTGAAGTCCAAGTATGCACCTCTGACATTTGCACATCTAAGGGAAGCTTGCAAGGCAGCCGAATTACTTCAGACACAACAGCTGTCTATTGTATGGTCCATTTGACTTTTTCGGAAAACCTAGTCGAGTAGATGGATCACGACGAAGGGCTACGATCACATTTAGTGACGGGTCACATTCGCCGTAGTATAGTGCTGTCCACAGCCTCATGTGATATTCTATAGTAGAGAAGGCCTGTCTAGCAAAAAACCCACTACCTCCTTGAGCACTAATACTTATTGTCCCCAACAGCTTATTTAGTGACCCCGAGGTTCACCTTACTTGCCGAGCGTTACCACGATTTTGGCCGACCCCCTATCCATGACCTGGAGAGGCGTTCGTTAGCCTCCAACTCTGCTTTTATCCCGGGAACTGGGAGTACCCGGGTACCCGGCTCAGAGGAAAAGAGTACCGAGGCAGAAAGTTAACCGGGTAGTAAAGCCTGAACTACCAAAAAGATGGAGAAATTACCCGACTTTGTGATTTTTCAAACATTCAGGCTAAGATAAGCTTATGTCAGATCTTTCCGTCGCAGAGGTTTAAATCAACTCCAAGTGGCATCAAACTAAGCATGACCCGATCGTACCTTAAATCTATATTCAAGTCAAACAAACGGAAACGTCAATGTGGACTCGGTTTGCGTCAATTACATTTCAGTCACTAATTACCAATCTGAAATTGTGGCTGAAAGTCAATCATAGCCCGAGAAATCTCAGACACTTTATCGAGTTGGAGTTCAATCCGTTAGTTTGGAACAGAAAATCGGGAAAAACAAATGCGCTACAAGTTTCATTGCCGTAGCAGACTACGTGAATGAACAAAAATATTCTGATACGAAAAGCAATTCACTGAAGCTCGTTTTGTACGACGGAAATTCTCGGTCACAAATGGTTCTGGGGATAAAACTAAACGAGACAACAACAAAATAAATGCGGTCAGAAAGAAAAAAAGAAGGATAAATAGGCAGTTTGTGTCCTGCGAAAAAGTGCCTCAAACTGCCAGATTTGCGTTGTTTTCATTTTTTTGCGTAAATGACGCTTGAACAATGGGAAACGGTTTGAACGTTTCCGGTATGTCATCAATTCACAACTCTTCTGATCCGTCTAGGTAACTCCAGTGAGAGGAATTTGGTGCCTTCGAATCATCTCGTTTTAATAGGTAAAAACACGCTGCATGAATAAGAAGAGACACAGTCAAAACCATGGTATTGGTCCAGAATGATTGATTTAACCGGGTCTTCTGACTGGCTCTTTTGGTTTTGTCCTGATTGACTGATTTCTTCCCTGTCGGTTAAAACAAGCGACAGAGGAGTTCAAGAAATCTTATCCTGTTCATCAACATTTTTTACAGTCAAATTTTTTTAATTCGTACCACCTTTCTTCACGTTTCGGGTGTGTCGTCAATTCACAACTCTTCTGATCCGTCTAGTTAACTCCAGTGCGAAGGATTTTCTGCCTTCGAATTACCTCGGTTTATTGACTGAGAACACCCTGTTTAACTATGCAAAGAGGTAATCGCAGTCAACACCATGGTACGAAGTGCACTGGTCCGGAAAGCTTCCCATAACCGGGTCTTCTGACTGGCTCTCTGGGGGTAACAACCCAACTGACTGATCTCGTCCCGGTCGGTTAAAATAACTCTTGGCATCTGTTTGTTTGATTCTGTTGTGTTCATTGAAAACAATGCTAAGCCGCTGATTGGACGATTACGCTCGATTCGGTGAGAGTAGCAGATGGTGGCTGATTGGGTGGTCCCGTTCCGTTTCGAGTTCGATCGGAAAGTGACGTGGTCTTTGTTAACGGAACTAGTCTGTCTATCGATGCTTCAGGAAATTGTCTCGGAAAAAAAAGCTTTCAGAATCTAACTTTAAAGAAAGAATGAGCAGTGAGAACATGAGAAAAAGAAAAATCATGTAGGTAGTTTTCGACGCTTGCTGCATAGCAGATTATTACCACCCAAGTGGAAGTAGAATGTGACGCCAGTACATCGAGATTTCCAGCTTAATGTGCCCTGGCAGAGAATGCATACGAAAATGATGCAATATTCATTCCGATCTCGTGTTCACTACGAACGAAAAGATCACAATCAGCACCAATAGTACCATAACCAGCCGATTTATCCCAGCCGTTCATTTAATTTATGTTACCAACATTAATAGGTTCGTGATCATTATTCGAGTCACCGTCTGAATCGTCTTTATCACCAACCGAATTATTATCATCCTCATCATCGTTATCCGATGCAGCTCCATCATCACGTTCCTTGGAATGATTATTTCGGTAATTTGGAGCAATTTTTCCCGCTGCCATTTGGATCTTCTTATGACTGCTTGGCTTCAGATTTTTCACAGATGCGATTCGAATAATACTGGTTTTCTATGAAGACTGATTATCTTTTTCCTCTGGTAATCACAAACTGGATATAAACATTTTTCTCTTTCACGGTTAAAGAAGAATCCACCTCAAACTGCTTGCCATAAACCGTTCAAAATTTACAGTCACGGTTTGCTGGTACTGCTAATCGTGGCAAATCTTCCCACCAGAGTCAAAACTTCATGATCGACGGTCACTGTTTGAGAATGGATAGAAGAAAGAGCTACCTGTAGACGATATAATTTTAGACATTCAATATTTTCTCCTACACGCAATGGGGTTTTGGCATGTGGCTTGATTTTTTCGAAACGTGTTGTGCCCAACAAATTTTGATACGATACAATCCCAGCTAGATAAATAAAAAATCCCTTATTTAGATGCATTCTTATCTACGTAAGGAACAAAAGTAAAACCTCCGGTAATAGTGTTAGTAGTACCAGTATTAGCAGTATTAGTATTAGTAGTAGTATCTCTACGGGATCGAAAATTGGCACGTGCCATTGGCCCTGATGGGTCTTTTCTGGCCTCTTTCGTTTCAACAGAGTGGAGAAAGTTCATGTGTCAATCGAACCTCATGGGGTTGATTTTTTACTGCACGAACTCATCAGTAAATCTGCTCTGCGACTCAGTCAACTTCAATAGGCTGTTCAGAAATTCCATCTACTTATGAGCTGTGGAGCGTAGGCTGTCCCATACGTTAGGTTCATTGTAGATTATATAGGGAATAAACTTGAGTATCTACACCCCGGTGTAGTTCGCCTCGTAAAAATAAGTCAACCGTAGGTAATTACCTCGAAAATGAATTTCTTCCACTTATGACTGATAATAAGTTGATCGGTTTTTGTTAGAAATATGTCCGCTGCTGAGACTAAGACTCTAATCTTAGACATAAATAGATTTCAAGTAGGGGTCTGTTCACCCTACATACAACACGGCAGTTTTCCAAGGACTGACTTTATTGTTTACTAAATATGTGGCTTGGCTAACGGTATCCTGATGTGGTGAGTAGTTTCTACTTTGGTACCCAGTGTGATTTACACTTTTCCGAATCCAAGAATTACACAAATGCCCCATAGTGGAGTTCACTTGTCACCTTCCATTATGAATTAGTGACGGCCTTTGGGCGAACAGCATTGTGTACAATGTACGTGTGAAAATTCTCCAGATTGCAATTAGCCCCGAGTCTACAGTCTATCAGGGATCTACTGGCTAGCCCCTATTCGTTACAACCAATTCCTAGTTTCTATGTCACAAATCCGGGCAAATAAGTTGAGGTCATTCCGGATCGGATGCATCGTCGTATAATTTGGTATGATTTTGAAAATCCCAGTTCTCAGATCGTAATAACTTCAGTTTGCAAATCAAGGTGACACTTCTCAACCATACTAATCGTCCGGGATGTTGAGACGTAACCACGTAGACCGGATTTTCGAAAAGACCACAGTTTTATCATGATAAAAGTCAACAGCGGTTAGTGAAACGGCCTCGTGTTCACAGGCTGGCCTTTTTCGTATGTCAATTTGTAAGGTGAATAACTGAGTAATATGGTATCATTCCCCATTCAGCATAGAGACAAATGAGATGTCCTTCGTTTCACATATTTCCGAGTGTGCAATTTTACATTATAGAAACCTGGTTTTCATTTCAGCTTGATCGGAATCACTTATTGCTTAGGATTTAGTAATTTTCTCATAGAACTAATCCGGTTTTCCGGAAGAATCTGCCAACAAATCACCACTGATTTGACCTCTCAGAGTCCGTCACACTCCGAACATTCACCAACTCCTGGTAAAGCAAATGAACCCACAAAATAGAATTCAACACCTGGTGTTATTTATGTGTCACTTGATAGCATTTGTGTTCTCGTATATCAATGGAAGAGTTTAGTTTATTACACAGAGAATATCAGTTCGAATCAGATTATTTTGAACTTTTATTGCGCTAGTATCAATGGTTCTGAGATCTGGCATCATTCGAATCTAAGATTGACAGATTTTCGCAAGCTCTTGATCACAATGAGTTGGCGTTTTGGTTCATTATGACACCAGTACATCTTCGAAAGGGATGCCAGCTACGACCTTGTTTGTGAATGACAGTTTCTAGCGCTCTCTTGTTGGGTCTAGCCGTCTTGCTCCGTACAACAAGCAGCCAACTATTAGGAGAGAGATTCAGACGGTGACTCGTTTACTGTTGTCTGGTGAACCTGTGAAGCATTCGGTTTCACGGTGAACGAGTTTAATGATGAAGTGCACCGGCAACAAGTAAATCTCACTGATTGTTTAGGTGAAGAAATCCTCCGCGGCCCCGATTTAAGGCCACCACGTGACCTAAAAGTTAGGCTCAGCAGTCAGCAGCATATGGAGAATTATCATCACCCACTTATCATAAAAGTAATTTATCTCATATTGTCAGAGATAAGTTGAACGTAGTTTAATCTTTATTAAAAAGACCGGCGGTTGTCAAACGGTTATCGTCGTGGACTTTGGACAATAACAACCCCTGGTTCGATTCCCGCCACGGCCGGTCACTTTCCTATTCGGCAGCCTTTCATTGGCTGCTGCTCTCTTTCTGATTTGTTGTACATTGCTGTGTAGAAAAAGTAAATAAGGAAGAAAAAAACAGTAAGTTAAAAAGTTCTAACTGATGGTTTCGGCATCATGTGGGTCTTCTTGTGCTTTAAGAGCTTTGGATCAACCCGTCCTTCACATGCCACATCTTCTTTTCATTTTACGAGGCGATAGAACATATTCAGTTTATGTGACGCACCTTTTTTATTCACGCAAATGAATCAAAAACATTTCAGGAGAACGACCTTCTGTGGCCTTCGCATAAAACTCGTTTTGGAGCGAGAGCATGTTGTTTTCTAATCACTGGTAAGTCTGTCAGTTGGGGCAAAACCGATATTGGGGAAGCATAATTTGCGACCAATTTAACTGCACAGTTTTTCCACTCTATCAGACAGAATAATCTTGCTTACAAAAGGGCAGATTTCAGCCATTTCAAAAACGCCCAGGCACGGAAAATAATGATAGAACTGAACAATCGAAAACCGTTTACGCCTTTTCTGTTTACCTACAGACAAAATAACATTGACAGCCAAGGTCAAACACATTCGATTGTCAACGGATTAGACTGGAATTGACTTGATCGGAGAGAAACTGAAAACCATTGGATCTTACTAATTGAAAAGAACACATGACATCAGAAACTGCACAAAGAAAAACCTCCTTGAATAAAATGTGTGCTGATTGAAATGTGATAAAGACTCTGTCGTTTCTTTCAGTGAAAGAAACTCCGTGTCCATGTGCAAGATACGTACAAAATCAGCTTCTAACATCAATGCGGTAAGATAAATTATGCCAGTTGTCTTTCGATGGTTGTACATGTGACAACATGCATCCATTGTGGGGAAAACGAACAACTCTGGGGCTTCCGTGAACGGCTCGAGGGCCGAACTACTGTTGGAATGAAAGACTGATTTACTTTCTTACGGGATGACAGATATCTAGTATGCTCGGGATTTTCTGCTCGTTTTCTATCAATAATTTTTTACCGAGCCTCTAAGGCAACTGAGGGGTAGGGTGGGGGACATCTTCTGTCGGGGCTGAAAAAGGGATATTCTGTTGTGGAAGAAAAAAGGAAGAAGAATGTTTACCCACCGCAGCGGCTTTGGACCAATCTAGCACAAATAATAGTACGTTTTGCGCAGGCCACTTTCACTCATCTTCCTTGTGAAGGACACGTTGGTTGGAACTGTCATTAGTCCATTTTTGATAAGTGGCAGAGAAAAGCATCGTTTTCAGAGACAATTCAATATTTTCCACATTGTAAATCGTTTGTTTACCCAATTTCTAGAAGGATTTGTATTCACGGAAAGAATGAACTGTTGAATATGTGGTAATTGTCAACTTGCCAATAACTGAATGCCTATCATTTTCATTGGGCAAAAATGCTACTATCCTGGGATGTTCGGTTTTTCCTAAATTTAGCCTTGGTGACCAAGATCAACAACAGTCAGCCGAACACTGTCCAAACGGGAATCATCGTAACTCGGGGTGGGGTGGGGTGGGGGGATCGGGGGAGAGTGAATTTTATCAACCGATTCGATGATAAAGATGTCTTAGTAATAAAAACATGTTCATCAACAAATATTTATACCAAATCACTGGCCCTAACTCCGGCGAATTGTGCCGTGTTGTTATATTCAAGTTCAAGAGTTACATATATCTGTTACAAATTGAACTTGCTGCACCAAATTGGTTAAATTTCGCACATGCAAGTCGAACGCGTGACTGGGGCAAAAAAGACAGACCAGGAAGTCGGAGAAAGTAAACGGATAAGAACAAGTAGGCCAAGTGGACAAATTGTACATACCGATTCACGTGACTGATTGTACCATTGGGCCAACTTTCTTCATCTCTTCCACGTGTTTTTCTGTTTTTGCACGCTTAGCTCTCACGGTATCATTTTTTTAAGTCTCGTATTTTTCTCCGAATAAGCATGGGAGATCTCTCCCAGAAAGTTTACCAAAGAAAACTTGTTGTTCGTCTCGGCTTTGCAGTTGCTTCATCAACGGATAAAATGTGTTTTGTGGACTTGTGTTCAAATAGAAAGTTTAGTGACCTAGAGTAAAGAAATTAGCCAGTTTAAATCATTCCTAAGTAATCCAACTGACTGTGCTTCACAATTTTCAAGACGGGTTTTTGCTGGTTTGTCACCAGCACTGGTCAAAGCAGTTGAGTTCAGTAGCCTGGGGAGCCATGCCCAAATTGACAGATTCCGCAGAAACGCCTTCACGCAAACAGAAAACTTGGTAAACTTTTGACAGTCTGAGCCTTCTGTGACGTCCTCCGAACGTCCGTTTGTACATCAGAGGTCCAGCAGGTGCTGCAAAAATCAGATCTGTATTAGCAAATGACTCGGAAGCCTGGTTGGTACAGATAGGTGACACACCACGATCATCGAAGCTTGATTGACAAAGTCTTCAAAACATTGCCCGAACATAATAGAACACCGCATCGCCGATGTCGAGGTTAGGCTTAAGGTTCTAGGAACAAGAGACAAATATTTGAACCAAGAGCTTAATTTGATCAATTTACTGTGGTTAAGGCGTGTTGTCTGTGTTCCCGGATAGACTCTGTTGGCGTGCACTACTCTTGGAGGCATGTGACATTTGGGTGGTTGGCCTAGCTGGCCAGTACATGATGTGATATAAATGTGGGGAAACTTTTACTATTAGAGTTGGCAGCCCGAAGCATTTTGATTAGATTCCCAGGGTTTTGGTTCACCTGATCCCACTACCGGACTGACGCGAAATCCGAAAGCCACCGTCAGTGGACTGCTTGCTTTCGAGCTCCTCCCTCGATTTATTGATTGATTGCTCGAACTAATCTTCCGTTGGCCACTGCCAATTGGGAAGTAGTGTGAAGGAGGGACTGTAACCGAGATCAGTGACGTACAGTGAAAATGGACGGCAAAGTACCAACAGAAAACATCCTAACTCGTGACTTATTTCTCGCTTGGCTGCTCTAACGAAACGAGAGAACGGTTCGATTGACGGCGCTGTCGTGGTTCGATGCGGTCAAACATGTGCAAAGGATGTGCGAACCAGACGTCATTTTTTGTCTGTGAGCTAATACGGAAACTGGAGCTACAGAAATACTCGAGAGTTGGACGTCGTTCTCTGGAAAGCGTTCAATCTACAAAATTCTCACATAATTACCATATATTCTCAAAAAGTTCAGTTCCGGCTCACAGTCACATTTTCTTCCAGTAAAACGTGCCTTGAAATTGAAGTGGTCGACAGAAAAGTCATCACCAGTGCAATCATGGTGCATCTTGCGGATGCCGGATACCAAGAGAATGAGGACTCATTCAGAACATCTCACAAAGTCTATACGAAGGCACCGACTGTCGTTCGATGCCAACATTTAGTTATAACAGAGGCTGTGGCAATCGGACGGTTCAGCCCATTGAATTATTCTCAGAAGCGACTGGTCAGGGCATTCCAATTGACCTGGTCAATATCCGAAACTGGCCTTCGCACCCAGTATGACAAGGACGCTGACCCTGTGGTCGGAACCGGAAGTGGATAATGCCCTAAACTAAGATTGATTCTACCGCCTGTACCTTCTTAAACATAAAACTACGAAAATTCGCCCCTCCGTCATTTCTTAACCATACAACACCATATTTCATGACCACCTAATTAGATCTTTAACCCCAGACACTCTTAATAAATTACGCATTTCTATCCTGTAAATGTAAGCGTATTAGTCACGAGGATGGTAGTATCGAGAACCAGTCAGTTGGCCATTCCTGTTTCCTCTACATTTGATGAAATAAGATTACTTCGTGGAAACTAAAATCTTCAAATAGCAGACGTTACCAATATGTTACAGACTTTTAATTGTCCTGTGCCATTTGTTTGGTAATCATATTATTTATTCGTGCCAGAACAAATGCTCAGAACTTTCAGCTTGAATGATACGAAGGTCTCGTCTGATCATTTTCACTTGTAGGGAAACTGATTCGTTTACCGAATTATCAATCTGCTGCAGTATAAATGCGTAAGTTCAGATTGGAATTATTTTTTTTTATCACATGCTTGCGCGTAACTGCACAGAAAGAGGTATACACCTCATGACCTCTGAGGCCCATTGCACTATTAGGAATAGCCGGCAACTTGGAGAGGCAGAGAACCACATGAGACCCCAATAGGTCAAGCCTGGTTGCATGTCGGACGACAGTGGGGATTACTGTTTACCACACCAAAATGACCTGTGTCGGTTGAGAGGTATGGGTGCCGCCATAGATTCACAATTTTGAGTGAAGATTTAATAAGCTGAGTGATAGGTGATATATATATATATATATATATATATATATATATATATATATATATATATATATATATATATATTGCATCAGTTTACACCTGTCACCTGTTTTATGAAAACAGTAAAAACATCTGTTCGGAAAATTTGGCCTGGAGTTGGTGGTGAGTAACTGACAGTCAAGCAAAAAAAAAATACCAGCAATATTTCAAATAGACCGATTCGGCAAAGGAGTGCCGAGTACGCATATCTGATGAGCGGCAACAACCGCATAACCGGTCGTGTGCTTCCGGGGAAATTTTATCCTGTCTTCCAGACACAATACCATACAACCCGTTCTGGAAAACACCGACGGAAGACCAAACCTACTTTATGTTGAATCGAGCGACTTATGGTAATGTAAATATGCCATGCATACGGATTCCTTCAACAGCATTTCGAACACCAACCGAGAAAAGCACACGTTACTATGAGAAATGGTTGGGGACAATGATTTTGGTCAGTTCTACGAACCTGATGTCTCAATATACTGCGACCATTAAACATGTTACGATATATGTTGCCCACTAAAGTCGATTTAAATCCAACCTACCAGGTTATCGTTGCAATACTTCAAAACATTCAGGATGACAGAAAGAGGTGAGTTCGCGGATATCCAAGGCTCGAGCCGCGTACGCTGGACTGAAGCACTTGTGGCGCCGATCTGATATTTCACTGAATTTGAAAGGTCGTGTTTACTGCGCCGCAGCGCGTTCAGTTTTGCTGTATGGTTGCGAGACTTGGAAGTCTGCGTGCTGAAGATATTAATTGTCTTGAGGTTTTCGACCACTGATGTATACGTAGTATCGCTGGGATTGGGTGGAATTGCCGAGTAAGTAATGATGAGGTCAGAAATCGAGCATTGGGTACCAATTCGGAGAACGTTCTGTCACAGCGTATCCAGATTAGTAGACTTCGTTCTTTGAGACACGTGTTACGTATGGCAAACACACGTCTACCATACCGTGTCCTATTCTCCGTTCCTCCTAGGGAGTGGAAGAAACCACATGGAGGTCAACAGATGACTTGGCAACGAGGAATGAGAAAGTGTACAGCAAACTTAGAAAAAGTAGGTGTTTCACCTCTTCGTGGTTGGGTTCCAAAAGGTGCTTCAGCCAGTTGGCTGGAGACACTGAAGGATATGGCAAAAAACCGTGAACGGTGGCGATTATTGTCTACTTCTATCGAATCAGAATGACTGATCGATGTGCTTTTATACAGTTAGACTGTGTATTCCGTGTGTTGGCAACCAGGGCATTCTTTCCTTTTCTCACCCATGTAGGTCCACTCCCTGTCCATCTTGTACATTCATACTTTCAAATTCAACGTGCAAGATGGTAAGAAAGGCAGTGGTCAGTGGGGCTTGCCCTACTGTTTCACGCTGTACGATGACGATGATGAAAGAACAGGTTCAAATTATTGTAAATCGTGTACCAGAGAAGCAAGCAACTTACTTGAATAAATATGAGATCAAAAAAGGGACAGGCTATACACAGAAACTATACTTAGAAACTTTATCGTCAGATTTGTAATAAGATTAAAAAAACCTGTGGTATGAGTTCCACACACCGGGGACTCCAGAACACGGATACAGAGATCAACAAAAATGTTTTATACATTACCAATAATCAATAAAACGCTACAGGTATTCGGAGTTGGGCCTAACACAGACCCGGCTGCGTTTTTTCCAACCCAAGTCGAGTTCCAACTGGGCTGAAAGGACTCGAAATCAGGAAGGTTACTGGACCTGTCGAACTTCTTATATGGCCGAACCTTGTATTGAAAAAGCCATCTCTGAGCACTGGAGACCATTTCATATCACCCCTAAACCAAAATAGGAAATCAGGAAATTCCGCCCAATGACATGCACTTCTGTTCCCCTGAAAGTATTCGACGAACATATTCTGATACGCGTTAAGTCGTACATCGATTCAGTTCAGCTCAGTTTATTCAACCATTAACCTCGCACTTCTGTGCTGTCGTTTCGGTTGGTACCTACCGGCATCGTCCAATAAAGGGCGAAAAGAATAGAAGCACAGTGATAAAGATCCGAAAAATCAAAGTATCAAACGGAAATCAAGAGGAAAAGGAAAGAATCCGAATGCAGCTACGCCACTGGCCGCGACACTTAGCCATATCACATGATGTCTCCAATCATTTCGTAGGCAGATCACGTGGACCCGAACCTGGAAGTCTAACACGTCCTACGTGGCCAAGTCCACTGGTCAAGTCTTCATATCTTCATACCTGGCCACCTGGACCTATCTTCTAATCACTACCTGCCTCAGAGAACAGCGTACGCCGAGGAAGTCTAGCGGTGGGCACGGATAACGCATGTTCTTACCATATTTAGTAAACTCTACCTTGTTCTCCGTCAACCGCACTGGAAAACCCTTCCGCATATGTTTTCTCGAGAACAGCAATGCACACAGCTGTGTTGACGGAACTCTACTGCTATGAATTTTACAGAACGCGAGCATACCTCAGCCTGTGTTGTTTCTAATCCAAGCCTATTCTACCAAAAGAACTCGACTTACGACCTCAAAAGCGGCATATCTGATTCTGTGCTCAGCAATACATGAGTGCTCCAGAGTGCCATTCTGTCTCTCTGCCATTTTCGTTTCACATTCGCAACGTACCCAGAGTTTCGGATGATCTTCCGATTAAGTAGGCTAATGATGTTACCAATGGGACCAAATCTGATGTGAACTTGAAATTTCCACTGATTTATTATCGGACTCGACTCATCCATCGCACATGTAGGTAACTGGGTTTGGTCCTTTCTCATCCAACTTGTTCTTCTCCCGGACAACCGTCCATCGTTTATCTGTCCCTCCATATCTTGCAAGTTACCTCCGCAACCCCTCACAGATGGCCGATGAACTCAGAATGGCTTTGTTTTAACTAATTTTGCTATCGTTTTCCTGTTACCGCTGCCTAGAACAAGTACTTGTTTTATTCCCGTTTAATTATTTAAACGGCCAACAGGTTTATCGAGCCGTACGCGTACTGTTATGATCGTGATTGAATTGCGCTTCTTTGACTGTCTTCTTGAGCTCAAAACTAGTAGATAGTAGTAGAGAAACAACAAATATTTAGGTTGTACCATTATTGTGGTGGAGTACGATACATACTACTCGAAAGTAGTACACGTGGTGTCAACACCGCGGACACTGGAGCGACGAAATCACGTGGACAGAACATGGTGAGCTAAAACAATAAAACGGGCATACAAAGTGTTTGGCATCACTCTCCTCGCTCGAACGATTATCGTTGGTTGGGTGAAAATGAGATCTTTATTGGAATCCTTATTGGTTGAGTCCATTTCGAAAGTGAGTTTCTTGTATCAAGTGCACAGTTACCCCGTACGACTACAACACCAATACCAATATCAAAACTGCTGACTCCTCTCGTGTCATAGTTATCTCTTCCTCCCACCGTATCGGTTGAAAATGTCCCAATGACCGTTAACTGAATAAATTCACAAATTCGTTCCATAGTTATATATCAACAAGAGCCGTGGGTCGATTTGTTGACCAGCATTTACTCAAATCAAACGGACCGCATATTTTTCGACCCGTCCCTACTAATGTTCTTCTTTCTCCGCGTAGCAGATTACTGAAGGTGAATGGATTTGTGTCACCTTCTGTGTAGTTTTAATTAGGCAGGACACAACCCCGTGTGTGCCCGATACTCCGATGCCCAGTTTGGCGGTGGTGCGGTTTTCCCCTGCACAACTAAACTAACCGGTGCGTAATGCGTGGATGATCCAGTGTTTTAATCGTAAATTGTCAAAACACGACAAGAATGGGATGATTATTGAATCATTCGTCAAATTCAGTAAAATGAACCAGGTTAACCGCAATCCCCTCTACTCGGCTGAACCGCTTGGTGGAAAATAATGGTAGCTCGTCCCATCATCTCAACTTTGATGCCACGCTGTTTATTGCGGCCACCTGTTGCAATCATTGTGAGAGACGGTTATAGAATCCAACAACTTCAGCAAGATCCGAGAGCTCTATAAGTATTGTAGAACTGCGGCAACCGCCTTGAGTTGTAAAAATCTCTCTCCTAAAATATTGCAACAAACGTTTGACGTCGGACTATTGCCCCCATGAAACAGTCCGATTTTTTTATTTGCACGGACTTTTTGTCTCGTACTTTGCATCATCCGTTCTGTATGAGTGCATAAACGAGACGATAGGTCGGTTCGGAAATCGCTATTAAATGGTACAAATCAGCCATAGAACTTGGGATAATTTGCCATATTTTACCGAAACGGTTCACATAACTTGTGTGTACTTCTTGTTTCCACACACAAAGACCGGCCCAGATATTTAAACTGCAATCCAAACTTGATCCGACAGAATAGTTCACAATCCCTCCTGATGCATCAAGAAAAGTTAACGTGCATGGTCCGTCAGCGAAGTAGAGCGATCATGACCGCGGCTCAGAATACTGAAACTAAACGCTCTGGACGTTCAGTCTCGATGTTCGACTTTCAACCCCCAGAAAAAGGCTATCAGCTTTGCGCTAGGGTTTTCAAGTTTCGAATATAAAGACTATTCAGACACCAGGTGAAGTAGTATGAGAACATTCCGTCATCACCTAACACATCCCTCAGTCACATTCAAACCTTTCTTCTCCCACCCCCGATTCTTCGGGATCGTCATGACTTATTCGCGTTCTCACATGTCACCCAATTTGTTAATTTAACTCACATTTATGCGCCCTGCCTCTGCGAGAGGCTGAGGCAGCTTCGCGAATGTCCCGAACGGCACCTGCCCGTGTGCGATGTGTAGAGGATCTGTTCATGAAGATTCCTGGGAATTCGGCGCGAAATGGCATTGCCGGCTTCATTCCACCATTATTCAAGGTGGCAACTCTAGTCTGTGCACAACCAATTATTGCAAGTAGGGCAATAGGAATTTTGTTAGGAGCCGGTGACCGACCAAGTGGTTCATACACCTTTTGGATAGCGGTGCCAGTTGAGGATGCCCAACGCATCTCAGTGTATCCTACCCCCTCCCCCTCCAACTCGGGACAATTGAGTAAGAGACAATGGCCTTATTTAGGGGCGGATCATATCCGCGAACATCACGTTGCTCTCTATGAGCGTCTGCGGTTATGTAAGAGAGTTCCCTGCCAGGCGAAACATCCAGCAAACCGTCTAGCAAGGCCACGCGGCTTTTGTCCAGCTATTCGCCTTCGGCCTGTCCAATATGGGTGGCCCTGAAAGAGCGCTTTGCGTTCCAATCGATATAGCTCTCAGGGTCATCGTAGCCTGCGACCCTTATCACCATGATAGGGCAGCAACATCGATCAGGTAATTTATGTAAGGCAATCGTAAACCCAATAAAAAAACGCTGCTTTCAGGACACGAATAAAACGACAATATCTTCAGAATTTGTCAACGGCACGAGCAGATGGAACGATGCCGACAATGGAGAATACAGCTGGATTTTCTTGCATCCAAAAGTTCACTTCGTGAGGCAGAATAGACCTGGAGCGTCACTGCATCATTTGTGCCCGAATGGTGGTACTGCAAAAGCGCAGTTTGTATGGTAAATGCCTGCTAAGCGGAAGGTCGCTGGTTCAATTGTGGCTCGCAACGCGAACTTTTCGGTGGAGAAAATAAGTGACGGTAATTGCTTGTTGTTTACGGACTTGCATCCAGAAGTTATTTGTGCGGTGGTTTTGTGAGATGAAAGACATGAAAACTTGCACTTTATGTCATTTATTCCGAATCATCCGATTACGAAGTTAACGATACTCATGCTCTCGTACCCACACAATCCATACATGCCAAATTGGCACCAAAGTGAGGCACTAATTCTAGTACTACTATAGCCATTTGGCCCATGTGTAGTCCGTCTTACGGACTTCTCTCTTATTCTCCGAATTATCGATGATTATTCTTCTTTTCTATGCAGAGATTGTTCTTCTGATGTTATCCTGAATTTAGTAAGATGAACAGATCGATGGTCCATTCTTGAGACTGTTCATCCCGGGAACAAAAACTACAGAGCAAAATTATGAATTGTTTTTTTTCTTCATATATCAATAATGGAATCCGGGATAGGTTGATGATGTGCATGCGTGCACCTGTATGTATGCTTTACGGGATGTACGTCCCGGTTACGAGTTTCGCGAATACACATACAACAACACCAGAGGACAGGAGCTGACGGGATTGCGGAAATGTGAGATGAAGCACAGAGTCACGGGGCCTGAGGTATGTGAGAAATAGATCGCAGAAAAACGTAGGTGTAGAAACAAGAGTGCTGTACACTGGTATCAGACTGGGTGTGTGCATATGGAGGGGGGGGGGGGGGGGGTTGGTGTGCGAGGAAGTTTCGTTGTCTGGTAAAACCCGATTCATTAGTCAGACGCCATCTGAAGATGGGCAGATAGACAGAATGATCTTGAGGTGTGTAAGACTCTCCCGTGCACACAAACACGTGGAGGCAGCCCAACTGACTAGTAAACAAATACGGATGGAAAGGGGTTGGTGGGTGATCCAAGAGAAGGAATGGGATCAGTCATCAAACAAAAAGCGAGGGAGAAACAAACCAGAGAGCTAGATAACCCAACCAACGGGATTTTTAGACGGAGGTAATAATCCATCGATGGTAGCAATAGTCCAATTGAACAAACGCGCACAGTCCAAGTCTATCTATTCAACAAGGTAGGCCAAACCACATCAAATTTCTTTTATCCTTAAGGTTTGGAAAAACTGCAGTGAGAAACAAGACAAATACATCTAGGGAAAACATTGGGGGCCGAATAGGAACACATGGGTTTCTCTAACAGAACGCTCCAGGAAGATAGGACTGACGTGGTGCAGATAATTAGCTGAAAGACAACTGAAGAAAGATCGCGGTTGTACTGTAAACGAAGACGAGGATATTACGAGAGCGCCCTCGGTGATCACAATTCCCAAAGTGAGATTGTTATTATGGTACTCCTACCTGCGTGAAACAAATAAGCTTGAGAGACAGTACACAGAGAACATCCAAGGAGTCATAAGGTACTACTGCTGCACCTCGCCTTTGTGCTCACGTGCGAGTTCGTTGATACAGTTTGCGTGACTGGAGAAAGGATATGCCGACAGTGATCAAAGTACACTAGACAGAATATGGAGTGGACTAGAATGGCACAATATTTGAGTCTGGGTATTTCACAGATCGATGATGGAGCTGAAAAGCCAGGAATCAAATTGCTCGACCAATGTTTACACTTGAGTGTAGGTATACACCGGAAATGCGGCAAATAGCCAGAGTTCTGCGGGAATAACACTGAAAAGGGCTACGGAAAAAGGGAGAAAGATACTGGCAGGGAAACAAAAATCCTCTTGGAAACGTACGTAATAATTCGTGTTTCCAAAACGATGTGAACTAGGCCGTAGTACTTCAGATTTTTCGCGGTAAGATAGACCAGAGGCCGACTGCGAAACTAGTGGTACGGACAGGTTGATCCCGGATCACGAATTGAATGGACCGGATACGATGGATTTTTGGTTTATGCAAAAATGGAAAGACTGGAGGAGAACAAAGGATCATGAGACGAGGATATCTGTCTGTCCACTCAGTGCCTATTGGCGGAAGTGGCGCTAACGGTCTGAAAACACGGTTTCAAGTTGGATTTTGCCAAGTTACGTGAACTGGTGGCCGACGGGGACCATTGGCATGAGGTTCGGGACTTGACAAAGCAGTCTCGCTTCGAATATTTATATCCGACGTCAGACTAACTGCGGAATGATTATCTGGGTCTAAAACAGGTGTTTGTGATGAGGCACATGTGTGAACCGGCGTACTATTCACCGTGGGTGTATGACTCGCGGAACCCTCAGACGATGACCGTGAGAACGGGTTTGTGGACTCCATAGATGAATTCACATTCGTCTGTGCTGTAGTAACATCTGGGGACAGTCTCTCTGTGACTGGATCAGTGATGGTTAGTGTTAAACAGTTAGTTGAGGGAGGACAAAAAAGATTGCATGTAGGGGCGGAGGCAGTATGTGGCATGAACACGGAAGACGAGGAAGATACTGACGGATCTATCTCTGATTTAGCCGATAAGCGTCGGGAACGCCGGGTGCTGGAATGCATGATATTTTCCAAGTCTTCGTCCGCGCTCCAAGGCAGAAAACATGGATGTCGCAGCTCTATGGGTTTCCGACAGATTGAACACTCCTCAACACGGTCAGCACAAGTTGCACAACAAATGATGTGACCACAGGGGAAAAACACGCGAGATATGGGGGCATCCATGCATAGTCGGCAAATACCGACCTCACGAAGTCGTTCTTGAACTATCTCTTGAACTTCCTATGAGGTTAGAAGGAAAAGAAAATCCCGTCAAAGGTAGCAATGGCTCTTATTCTCTCAAAGCGATAGCATGTACAAATGAAACTACACTATTAGCTCCTAATTATCCTGATCTATAGTGCTGAGTCACATTTCGGTTCGTGAAAAAGACAGGAAAACCGAAACAAAAGTATCAGAATTCCTCACCAGTAAATGTTCTCGTCGTATTAGACTCTAAATCAGATGATAAATCATATTATATTCTTGGCCTTCGCTCGGGATATGAAACTTTGATTTCCCTGATGGTAGCGAGTAACGCAAATCAACGGCAAACGAATCCACGTACAAGAATGTCAACCCTATGGTCATTGGTGAACTCTGTTGTTAAAACGCTCTCCTGTCAACCTAAAGCACAGTAAGCCGTCATTTTGACGAGAACTAACCCCTATCAATGTAACAATAGTGGACACTGGAATAGAAAAAGCAAACTGGACGTCGACGAGTAGGACATCCACTCCGAATAAAGACCCTCCCTCTACCTGCAATCCCATAAAACAGAAAGACCAATAATAGGTTACCGAAACAGGCATCCCAAATTTTGATTTTGAATCCGATATCCCACAGCTTATATTAGAAAACAGTCACCTCTAGGATGTCGGGCTAAGTACTGCTTGGTCGGTATTTTAGTTACCGTGGGTAGAAGCTTTCGCTTTATCGTTGTGAACGACTGGATGTTGATTTAGAAGCCGATCCTTTAGTTACTGACCTGATTTTCCTAGATAGGATTCTTATTATCAATGACCTATATTCGCTTACCAGAATATGGTTAGATAAAATGTAGCTTGCAGCCGTTCCTAGTGCAAGAATCACCCCCATATACAAGACCAAACCATTGTCCGAGTACATGAGATGCGCAACAGTACAAGAGTAGATATGAGTCGTGACGACGTACAGCATGCCGTGACCAAATACAGAACTATAACCATAAAGAGTTCACCTCAATAAATTCACATCAGGTTTGCCGACATGATCCAGTGGTACCACGAAAGTACTCGTAGAACGTCTCGCTACATTGTAACTCTCAATCAGTCTCACATCTTTCCATAAAAATGTAGGAGGATAAGTACTTCGTTTCCGCCCACCAGCTCTAGTGAAAAGGCTTTTCTGGCTTTGAATCATCTCGATTTATTAGTACAAAAACGACAGTTTACATATGAGGCACGGTAGTCATAGCCAAATCCTGGCCGGCACACTTATTGATCCACCTGTCATTCATAGCGTGCTTTTCTGAGTGGTCAGTTTGATAACATACCCAATTGCCTGACTCGGTTCAGACGACATTTTGATGGCATTTGATTGGTCCTCTGATCGGCTTCGTTCGATCCTATCTTGACCTCGACAGGTGAAGACGCGCTGGATGCTCACCAAGCCATTGTGCTGCGAACTAAACGAACCAAGCTATATATTAGCAACGTGCAAGCCCACTCCCTCACAGTTGGTAGACTCCGAATTTAACGACAGTGAATTTCATGACGTTCAGTCTTCCAGAAGATGTCACTTACGTTACGGCAGCCTTCGCCTACATCCAGCTGACAGTGGAAACCGCAGGAAGCCCATGTTTTGAATATGGGCATCCAAAGCAATCTGCAACACGGAGACTTGACAGTGATTCTGTGGGGCAGAGTGTTGACAACTCCATGATAAATCACTAAACAACTAACACACCAAGTCACCGAAAAGCCGCGGAATCCTGGTACAGATATGTCTTCCGTGTTAAGAGTTGTTGCCGGACGTATCACTCCGGTGTGAACCAGGACTCGAACAGAAATTTTTGAATCCCACATAATAACTGTTAGGTTAGCGACTTGCCTCATGTAACGTTGACACTGCGCGATTGATCATTTCATGACAATTTAAATCTACTGATAAAGTTTGGCGGACTGTCCTTTGGACTCCACCTTTCACGCATAAACCTCAGATCATTTGACCAACCCTATACTCGGAACCACCAGACGGGAGTCTCGCCCCTGGTAAAGCTCATCAGTGGGTTCAAATCCTGGGTGCGGTTGAGGATATGCACCACTGATGAGCTCTAACAAGAGCGAGCCTCGAGTCTGGTGCTTCCGAGTGTAGGGTTGGTCGGATGACCTGAGGTTTGTGCGTGAAAGGTGGAGTCCAAAGGACAGTCAGCTAAACAAAGACTCATCACGCCCCCCCCCCCCACACACACACTACTAATCAGGTCATTCCAACTTTACGTATACCATTTTTTATTTAGGATATAACAACTGAACACAACCTCAGTGGGTGGAGGCGGTTGATTATAGGTTGTCGAAGGAGAATGTTGGTCGTGATGAGCCTCGAAAGGGGTGTACCAAGTCTTTACGGCATAATGTTCGACAACATGTGGTCATCGTTTGGGGTTTAGGCACGAAACTGGACAGTCAGTTTCAATAGTGTTGCGCATTATCACACCCGACCTACTGGTTCTCTGGAACAGTAAAGTAGACTCTGCTCCCTGTACTAACGTTTAGTAGTCTTGTAAGGTGAACTGCAGTCCAAAAAGACACAAATATGCACAAAGGTGGCGGTAATGATCCAATCTGTAGTAAGAATTTGTGGTACTGTTCAGTTAATCGCGCTGTTTATTTTTTTTTGTCTCTACTACCATCACTGGCTTCGTGCGTTCGCGTCCTAGATTCTTCTGTCAGGGTGCACTTGTGTGCAACACAGGATGTACAGATGCCGATCGCATTTGGAACAAATGATGCCGTGGTAAACGGACAAAATCTAGCGGTGATCGACCGACCGCACGACTTATCCACAAATGGACCGCACAACCGAGTAGGGGACGGTAGACCAAGGGACGTTTATCTCTGGGCAAATCAATTGTACCAGGCCGACCAACCAGGTGACCGCATCGACAGTCCACTGGTCAAGGTCGTTTGACACGCGCTGAAAGCGTGATGATGCAAGGTCGTTCAAGCCAGACAGCAGAGATTGGCTGGGTAGGATGAATAGAACGGGCAGCCAGGTCTTTGAGGGGCAGTTGTGACTGCTTTTGCCGTGAAACACGCGGTCGCGTTGGTAGAGAAATGAAGCTTGCAAACGCGTGTGCGCGTATATTGCTGCGCGCGCGTGAGTGCGTGTGCATTCATTCATATGGCAGTGACAGAAGAAGAGAAAAACGCGATGACCACTGCAGAGCTGTATCATGTGCATCCGTTTACGAGTGCGTCTATGCCTGCGGGCTACACGATAAAGGTGAACAGAGAGCGCGCACACATGAGTTGCGTGCGGCAAAGCATGCAGGCAATCCGGTTCAAAGAAAGGTGAACGATGTGATCCGTGCCACCCGTGTCACGATCGAATGTATGTGAACTCGACAACAGCTCTGCACGTACTGTCGATGATATGAAGAGCGAAATGGAATTGAAAAATGGATAGTATTTTCAGTCGAAAAACTAACGGGTCAGCGTGATCCGAAGTTTTCACTCGACTGTACACCTTTTTGATGAGCGATATCATAACCACCGGCAACCACTCAACACAGCTATGAGATTTTAAACACTGCATTCTCTCTCTCTCTCTCTCTCTCTCTCACACACACACACACACACACACACACACACACACACGCACACACGCACACACACACACGTTATTCCAATCCGAGAAGGCTTTCCCTAATCCAAGTTCTCTTTCTGAACAAGATATAAGTAAACCATAGAGGTCTATTGGGAACAATACACCACGACAAATCGAGAGAACAAAGAACAATCCAGAAGAATCATATGAAGTCATCGGAACAATTAAGAGGCGACGCTTTTAACGTAAATGGAACGAATCAATCTTCAGTGATCACAGCATTTCGAAAAACAATTCAAGATCAAAATGGACAGAAACAGTTTATCCAAGCCAATACTAATATCCTGTTATCTACGTCATTTCCGCAGAGGGTATACTACCCTGAACCGTTCATTGTCTGATGTTACATCGTGGTTAAAAGACTGTACACTTCCGTGTGTTCCCACCAATTTTGAAACGGAAGTGATTAGGCGGATTTTCGACACTTGCTGTCCCGCGGAAACTGTTTACCTCTAATCTGGAAGAGTGGTCTCTCTACACCTGAAGCAACTACGCAGGAGGAAACAATTAGCCTACAAGATGCAAAACAAACCTGAGGTCCGCCGACTGTCACTTTAGGTAAAATCTCAGATTGCATGCCTTGATGCTAATTTTTCCCGACAGTTCTTAAACTCCCGGAATATCAAACACACGTGGCATCAGATAAAGCTTCTCTGTGGTCAGACGATAAAACCCAAGAAGGTAAGTTTAGATGTAGACCATCCCAATGTCCAATTTCTCCGACAATCAGACGACCCACTTCCCATTTCCCCGTTGTTTGGCCCACCAGAGGTTCTCAACTTACTCAAATCAACAAAGATGACCAGGTCAGCTGGTCCAGACGGTCTTCCAACGGAGCTGTTCATATATGGGGCCGGCTCCCTATGTAGTCTGATGATTTCGGTAACTAGCAATTCACTTAAATCACATTCCATTCCAGAATTTCCAGATCTTCAGACCATGGTGAGAAGCCCAACCGACGAATTACAATTTGCGTACAAACCTAAGTGCTCTCTCTACAGCTGATGCACTAGCGTCCATTGTGCACCATATTGCTAAATCTCCCAATGATTCAAGCAAGTCAGTTACATGACTACACGTCGGCCTTTGATGGTGTACCACGCTGGCTTCTCAAAAAAATTAGGATCGTTTGGCTGCCCCGCATGTTTACTAGATTGGTTGAAAGACTATTTTCCTGGAAGGAAACAATGCACCAAAGTGGGCACAAAGGTATCCGAACATCTCTTAACTAGTGCCGATGTACTTCAAGGTGCTGTCCTTTCTCCGTATTTTTTTCAACATTCATTAGTGATTCGTCTGTCTCCCAGCCAACCCGCATCTTTAAATATGCTGACGAGGTTGTTTTGGCTAGGTCTGTCTCAAATAGATCAGAATTCGACGAGTTCACTGTAAATACTTCACACACTCAGAACTTTTCTAATCAATCCGATCTTCTGTTGAACAGTATTACCTGTCAGGAGTGTATTTTTTCCACCGTTCGTTCCCGGGTCTTTGAAGACACTCCCGCCATTGATTCTATTGCCCTCGCACGTAGTAACAATGTGGAATATCTTGATATTGTGATGCAGCATAATTTGCATTGGTCTTTGCACATTGAAATCACAATAGGAAAACTGCGTCGCTTGGCACATCATTGTCTGTCATTTCCACTTTTGAAAAAACAGTTTATATAACCCATCATTCTTTATTGTTCTCCTGTCATTTCCCCAGGATTACTAAAAAGGATTTCATCACTCCTCGTCGAGGCTTAGGCATCATTAGTTTTTGGTATAAACATGAATGAAATATTCTTGGAGCTATGCACTAGCCACATCACAGCATCCATTGCGTTCGCACTGAAAAATCTTTCTGATACTTCGCACCCATTGCATTTTGACCTTACTCTTTGCCAGTCAGCCGCATCGACCCGGTCTCGGGATAAACTGCTTCCTTGCAGATTGTCTCTGTACAGGAATTTCGTTGTTCCGTTTCTAGTACGTGTCTAAACAAACGAGGATATCACTCTGTCAGAAATGAAATCCTGTTTTGCTCTGTAACCTATTTTGGTGGCATTTGTGGCTGAAAAGCATTGTACAACTACGCCCAAGCTGGTATATATACAATATATACAGTACAATATCATTCTATCTCCTCGTGGTATCGATAAATGTCAGGCATATATCAAAATGTCCTTTGGACCTCGGTTACTCGTATGCGCTCCATCCTTCTGGAAAGCGGCTGACTAGGCTAGTTCAGTGAATAAAACTAGAGCAGTTGCCGTATCATAGGATAAGCGGTTGAGTGCCGTTAGATATTCACCTGCGGTATTTGCGTCCGAATGGACGTATTGCAGTAGCGCAATTGTAAGGGCAGTTGCCCGGTAAGCAGGTCACCGGTTCGATTCCGACTCACCGGCGTAGAGTACTGGGTGCGAAAAATGCAAGTGAAGTTTCCATTACCATCGATACTAAGTGGTCAATAAATTGTTTAAATGGTTAACTGAGTTGGGCCTGGAAGAGCAGAGCTGTATGCTACCGGGTGTGTCCCCAGGTCGCGGATGCGGGATCGGCCGCTCTCACGGTTAGCCCAGAATAAGGTGGACTCACCACATAAGTGTTCGTGGGCGACCTGCGGCATTGCACGAGGATGTGGTGGGATTTCCTCTTAGCTAGCATT
The DNA here is from genome assembly GCA_948099385.1 of Fasciola hepatica. Taxonomy (NCBI): domain Eukaryota; kingdom Metazoa; phylum Platyhelminthes; class Trematoda; order Plagiorchiida; family Fasciolidae; genus Fasciola; species Fasciola hepatica. The sequence continues at coordinate 127,435 of CANUEZ040000106.1, forward strand.
CTCCACTCTGAAACGCTACATAAGTCTTCTGAACACCACTAAATAAAGCCACAGCTCCTTGCCGTGATCCACTTACCTGATAAATTTTTCCAGTGTGCGCGAATGAACCATAAAATTGGCCACCGGCTCTTCTGGGCCAACGAAGCTGCCTTGCGAGAGGCCCTTGACTCTGCAAAGGCTGGAGGTGTATCCCCGAGTAAAAAGGTCTATTCTGGTCCGGGCGACCGAGTGACATAAGAGCTCACAATGCAAGCAATCATGGGAGATATCACTAACCAAATGACTGACCATCCACTCACATGCACGCACTACCGATCTCTTACACAGCACAACGGAACTTGCATTTCCCTCTCCACTCCCTTCCTACATTCCTTTTCTTTATAACATTCAACGGGAACTTCTGTCGACCGTACCAGCTGTAGTGCTACTGGTAGAAATCCTGGTCATGTTTTTTTCTCGTCATTCCTCGATTAGCTTCCGAGTTTTACCGAACCCACTATCATCGGATGGTGGCCTTCTTCGTCTTTGGTGGCCATTCAAACTAGCCAAATTCGACGTGTGAATCCTGACGCGTACAGGATAACAGACGGGTTAAGCTCGTACGCTTCGGTCTTTTGCCATCGATGTGTGTTGCATCCAAGATTCCAATTCCATCATCCGATAGATGCTACCATCTAATCCATCTCTGAGGCTTAACTAAGGCTCTTCAGCGGACCCTGAGGCTGCGGCTTTTGTTCATGCTGATGTTTCTACTTATTACGAGCTTTTGCATGAGTGTATTGGAACTGGTACAGATCATAGCCGCAAAGGCGAACTGCATCCCTGGGGATAACCAGCAGTTAGAATCTGACACCTGAAGTGGAGAAACACATAAGGTCCCAAGCCGGACGACAGTGGATTGATGTATATCAACAAAGTAACCGGTAATGACGGGGATTCGAAACTCTGACCTCCAGGGTCGTAAAAAAGGCGCTCTAAACAACTTGACCACCACGGGCATTTGTTTCAGTGAAAGAGCTGAAGCAGTGCTGCTAGAGTAGATCTCAGTCAACAGTCGTTTATGTGCAGTGAAACTTAGGCGTTCGTGCAAAGTGAACAGTCGCCGTCCCGATAGACGCATTTTATCTGTCGTCTCTGTTATTGCATCCACTGACTGCAGCGTAGATGCAACTAAGGACGACCTATATCAAAAGATCCACGACTTCTTGCGAAAAGCGATTGGAGTTGATATCGTCATTTCGGCAGGATATACGGATGCCAGAGTCCATAGGCTGTCGCCGGATGAAGCACCTGTAGGAGGTCCTTTTGGGATAGATTCCTGTCAATCAGAAAACGGGGAACGACTTCTGGCGCTCTGCTATGACCGTCACCTGTTCCTCGCCAGTACGAACTTCAGGTACTCAAACCGCCGGTACGCCACGTGGCGTCCGTCATCATAGAGTCAGCAATAGACCCATATTGACCACATCGCAATTAGCCAGAAATGACGTGATTACATTCAAGACCGCCGTTCGCCGTTCCCCTTGACTCCGAAAATGAATTAATTTGCACTAAACTGTCCATGTGCTTCGGTGGGCATCCCAAATGCATGCTGGCACGACGGTCAGATTGCGAATAGCTGCGTCTACCATCTGGCCTATCCGTTTTTTAAGTGCATTAACTGAAAAGCTAGATGTAGACCCATGAGATAACATCAACTAGCACTGGGGCACTTCGCAAGGATGCATCGCATTCTACCAGCCAAGTAAGTATTGACCTATCGCGTCGTGCCGTAAGATCCTGAATTTGTGTTAAATATGTGCCTCCTCGACGCACGCCAGTCGATCCCGGCTGGAAGCGAGTATAATGAAACGCGACTCACAATGTGCACTTAACGCACGTCTTCTTGAGCACCGCTAAATCTAGTAGTTCCAACGTAGATAAGAGATCGAACGTGCTGCTGCCATAAGAAGTTCCCGTGAACCGTTCTGTCTCATTCAAGTTATCGGTAGAAAGTCACTAGGCATGAGTGAAACAGTTCGCGAAGCTGATTGCTCACCAATTCCTAATCAGCAGCAACGTTTCAAACGCCATAGAGGTGTGCTACGGAATGCCTTGTCTGGTCTTCCAAACAGTGGAGTTAGATTCTTCTCAGGGAACAGTGGTTTCGACTTGGAATACGCACAGGTAGTTCGGCACGCTCTGAACCGCTTGACGACTGAGGTGTTCCGATATGGTATACACTTTGCGCTTTCTAAGTGGAAAGTGCTTTTGGAAGACCGATAGGATCCTGTGCCTGCACTCATCCTTTGTGGTGATCCGCTGGAGTAACTGAAAAACAAAATCACATCAAGAATGGCGAACCAGGGCAGCTTTGCCAACTTGCGACACCTGTGGCGCCGCCGTGATATCCAGCTCTCTTTCAAGGTACGGCTGTACTTCACCGTGATAGGTTGTGTTTTCCTTTACGGTTGCCAGACTTGGTCACTTCGCGTTGAGGATGCTCGACGACTATATGTGTTCGACAACCGATGTCTCCGGAACATCGAGTGAGCAATGACGAGGTGCAACGTCATTTATTGAGTGCGAACAGCCGCCCTGTGACTGAAGTAGTCGCTCTGCACCGCCTCCGACGGCTCGGGTGTTTTGCTGAGGCCTGTCCACCGGTACCTTTCGATGCTTTGTTTGCACATGCTGGGCAAGGCTGGAGAAGCGACGCGGCAGTCAGGTCATGACTTTTTATATAGCGGTATGAAGAAGACAGCATCAACACCCGTTTCATTTGGTGCTTCCTACCTTCCTTCCTGGGGTTCAAGCGACCAGGATTGTCGTTGGTTGGAGACGCTGAGGGACACGGCTAACAATAAACGACCGTGGCGCGAATTCTGTACCGTCTGTCTTTTGAATCATAGATAGAAGAATGTCATTCAGACATACAAAATGATAAAAACCATCACAACATATATCGTTTTGCCGGCTACTTCCTATACTCTGTTGTACAGACCTCCCAATTTTGCACTAATAGTTGTCGTGTTGGCCCGATTTTTGATTTCAAGTAGGTGTGAATGCATATAACTGAGTTACTGATTGGAAATAAAAAGTATGGATAACGAAGAGTATCACCTTGGCTCATATTACTACTCATAACCTCGTGGTCATCCTAGAATTCGGACGTTAGGAAACAGGACCGATCGCAGCGAAATCAATCTCACCTGAAACCAAAGAACCAAACATCACATATTAGCCAGGGGAGATACTTACTGATATATCAACAATCCTTCCCCTGCAACAAGACTAGTTATGTTTTCTTATTGGTCCAAAATGAGCAGAATAGCTGAGATGATAAATGGTAAACAGACAGATTTGATATGAAGCGACATACTCACCTCGGTACTCACGATCGACTCGGCTCGACTGGAGTATTCACGCTTGAGGCCACCCGCGGTGCTCGCATTGTCTCCACTCGAGCGTTGCAAAGCATCTCCTCCACTGGAACTAGCAATCGATTCGTCATTGTTAAGCACTATCCCCGCGTGATTCAGTGGTGATCCGCGCGGGCTCGTGTTACTGGTGCAATGATACAAATGACGTCGGGCCCGATCGTACACCTCACGGAACGTGTAACGCACATCGAACGCGTAATCTTTGCCTGAGACCACGCAGCGGACATCCGAAGGTAAAATGACAGTGACGATGAACAAAAGAAAGAGATGTAGCTAAGCCAGAGCATAGCGAGTGCGGCATGTGTGGTGCGACAGTGAGAAAAGATGGGGAAGCCCGTAAAACCTAGCGAAACTCGCAAACCGGGGTAGTCGAATTATTATTTCTACACTGAGTTTGTTAGACCACGTCCAACTCCTGTGTGCGGGCCTCGATCTGCGTGGGTCTATAAGAGTCCAACAAATCAAACTGAAAACACGTCGTATTTGATCGTCAAATTGTCGTAAGGATTCTCGTGAAGCAAATCAGTCACTCAAGATGGGCTCAGTTTGAAGAACATTTAACCATGAACTGAGTAAGTTCGCTCTGGTTGCTGCCGTTCGACAAAAAATCTAGGATAAAAACCGAAACATTAGGAGCATGGAAATATTGAAAATTGGACTACATACGACTGCAAGCAGATAGAGAAAGTCTGAGAATGTAAAATCGTCACTGACTGTACCCTATTGCTACATCATTTACTGCCGCTAATCATTGACTAGGCAGCTCTTCTGGAGCCCATTTGGTTAAGAACTACAAAAGCTTGGCAGAATTGAAATCCATGTTCAGATATAATTAACTCTAAAAACAGAGGCAAACATAAATCGGAAAAAAGAAATTGCCAGCCAGGACGATTTCAACCCAACCAATTCATTAAGCTATGGAGCAGCAGTTAATTATCCAGTGATTCTTAGGCCATTTCCATCCCTAGATCAGTGTTCGTGTTGCAATGAGTTTCAGTATGAAACCGAACGCCAACGAATCCCCGGTGAGTTCACTCACCGAAGTGGGAAAACCAGCCTTCTGTTTACTGCTTATTTCAGAGACTGGAATCAAGTGCTTACACCAGGAACATCATCATCATCACTGTACAGCGCTAAACAGTAAATTGAGCCCCATTGACCACCACATTGCACGTAGAATTAGAAAGTATGAATATAGAATATAGACAGGGAGTGGACCCACATCATAGGGGAAAGGAAACAACACCCTAATAGCCAACACACAGAATACACAGTCCAACTGTACAAACGCACACTAATCAAGTATTCGGATTAGATAGAAATAGACAACACAATCGCCACTGTTCGCGGTTCGCTGCCATATCCTTTAGTGTCTCCAGCCAACTGGCTGAAGCACCTTTTGGACCCCAACCAAGAAGACCTGAGACACCTACTTTTCCTAAGTTTGCTGTACACTTTTTCATTCCTCGTTGCCACGTCATATGTTGACCTCCACGTGGTCTCTTCCACTCCCTAGGAGGAACGGAGAATAGGACATGGTATGGTAGACGTGTGCTCGCCCTACGCAACACGTGCCTCAAAGAACGAAGTCTACTGAGCTGGATACGCTGTGATAGGACATTCTCTGAACTAGTACCCAATGCTCGATTTCTGACCCTAGCATTGCTCACTCGGCCGTGAGATCCAATCTTAGTGATACTACGCAAGATGGCGAATATCCTCCGCACGCAGACTCCAACTCTTGCAACCATACAACAAAAATGAACGCGCTGCGGCACAGCACACACGACCATCCAAATTCACCGAAACATCAGGTCGCCTTTCAGGTGTTTCAGTTAAGCGTACGCCGCTCGAACACTGGATATACGCGTGTTCAGCTCTACTACTGTGCTTACATCCGTCGTCACGCTGCTGCTGAGGTAAATGAACTGTTCGACAATTCCCAGCACCTCCCCGTCAAGCATCAAGCTCGGAATCGTTGACGTCCGGTCTTGCAACATCACTTTACACTTTAAAGGTGCAAAGTGAATACCGAATGGAGCTAAAGCTCTTCAGAATCTACCTAATGCACGCTGACCATGTTTCGTTCATTCGAACAAGCAGACAAGGGCGTCCGTGTTATTAAGGTCACATAGCTTCCCACTATTTCCTAGTTCGACGACCACATCCTGGTGATTTTGGTAGGCATTCTCCACGATCTCGTCAATGACGAAGTTGAACAAAAATGGAGACATGAGACATCCCTGTCGAACACCGCTGGTCGTTTCAGACTGACTGGATAGTTCACCGTAAACTCTTACGCGGCCAGAAGTATGATAATACAATGATCTCACTAGGTTCACGAACTTCTGGGGCATACCTTTTCGATGAGGAACACTTAAAAGCGCTGCTTGATCAACTGATTCGAAGGCGCCTTTCAATTATAAGAAAACCTTTATTGTCGGTCGGCGATGCGTGTGACGCGTTTCAAGTAGTCGGCAAAGAGTAAAAATCTGGTCGATGTATCCTCAACCTGGACGGAATCCAGCCTGCTGTCCACGGGCGTTCCTCTCACGAGCCGGTGTCAGACGACTCAGCAAAATCGAAGTTAGTACCATGATGACTATCGGAGTTAAGCTCATGCCACGATGATCACTGCAGTCACTGCGTATTCCCTTCTTCAAGGTGGGTATATTCAATGACTCGCCCCATATTAACGGAATACGCTCCTCGTTCTCAACGTCACGGAACAAGACGGTAAGTGATTTTATCAACGCCGCACCACACACTTTGAAAAGAACTGGGGGAAGTTCGTCGGGACTTGCCGCTTGCCCTCGCTTTAGTGATCGGACGCATGACTCCACTTCCACTTCCGACGGGGGTTCAAACGATACTCCCCAAGGAATCGTAGTTGTTGATACGGGAGTAACTACACTAGCCCGCGGCCAGCTAAACTGTTTCTTGAAGTATTCCGCCCAACGATCAAGCCTTTGCTGTTGGCCATGAATAGGCTTTCCATTTCTATCGCATATCGTTTCACTGACCTGGGTACCCCGTTCACCGGTGTCACGAATAATTTTGAACAGTCTCTGACTGTAACCTGAAGCAGCTGCTATTTCCATTTTTCGGCTATCTTGACCCATCAATTTTCGTGATCCTTCGTAAGGCTTGTCGGAACTTGTTTTTATGTTTTCGTATCTCATTCATCTCCTTACAGTTTGAGAGCTGACGCTTTTGCTCCATTATACTTAACGACTCTTGTGAAATCCAGTGTCGTTGAAGAACATCGAATCTAGGACCACAGGCAAAACATACTGCCACTTGCACTGACTGCTGGATATGGGCCCAATACTCATCCACATTACTGTGCGTCGTGGATCCTAGCTCATGTGTTAACTTCTGCTCACACCGGGTGCGTACTTCTGGATCACATATACGTTGCACGGCTAACCGGGTTTGCGATGATGACCATGGAGCTGGAGAGATACTCGCAGAGTCTGACTCTACGTACGTGGACCAATAGGATCTGCAGTTCTGAACAGAACTGCGCCTCCGGTAGCCTACGGCGATATGATCAATCTGGCTTAGAGTACCTGTACGTCGCCGTGCGACGTGAGCTTTGACGGAAGTTCTTACTAGACAGGAATAACCAATTGTCTGCACAAAACTGGAGAAGCCTATCCTCGTTATCTGTACGCTCAACGGGTAAAGCTCAACGGCCACCTAAACAAGCTTCCGACACACTCAGTTTGCCGACTTGTGCATTGAAGTCACCAGCGAGCACTACAATGTCAGAACCTTTACTGCTGCGAACGAGGATGGTGATTTCATCATAGAACTCATCTTTCTGCGCGTCTGAGCTGCAGTCCGTTAGGGCGTACGTCAAGATCACAGACAAATTGCGCTTAACACAACTAGCCTTTCGAACGCCAACTGACCCCTAGAGTCTCATAGTACATAAACGACTGTTATTCGGGATCCAGTCTAAGAGGGCAGCCTCAGCCTTGTCAGTCAAGACTATTCCGACACAACGGTGACCCACAGCTCGAGCTACTTCGTCTCCTGAAGTGCGCAGAAAATACCTCGATGAGATATCAGGAGCAGTTAGTTGAATCACTGCTCGAACCCTGGATACGCGTTCAACTCACATAGCAGACATCAATCTTCAGAGAACCTATTGTCAGCGCTAGGCACGCCTGCTGACCGGCCTGCATGAGTGTACACACGTTGAAGGAGCCGAGATTCGGAAGCTGAGAAGGCAAGGGGATGATTAAGTGGAAGCCCATTTGCTTGGATCAATTATTCTTCCACTGATTTTGCCGACTGAATTGCCAGCTCAAATTGACAGCCAACCTGGAGGACCAGGAGACTGGACTCCGTCCGGCCTGTACCCATTGACCTGTCAGGCACGACTGCATCTCCGGCTTAAAGAAGCCGTGCTGCATAGCTCTTTTGGTCATAGAGGCACACAAGCCATCACAACACCACGTCAAGGTGCAGTCTCGTCGTGATGTAAAAACGTGAATGGTGGCGCGCTCTAACTGACGTACTGAAACATACTCCCGACGACGTTCGAGTGACCTACTGTTTGAATCACTGAAAACGACGTTTCCGGAAAGTTTGTGCGCGTATTAGCTGACACTGTGACAGGAAGACGTTCTCTGCCTGCAACTGCCGTAAAAGCGAGTGAACAGTCCATGATGTGACAGCACTGTAGGAAAAATGTAACGATTATGCTTTGTAGTGTAGAGATCCACCTATGCACTGGTTAGAAACCTTGGGGAATATGGTAATACGCCAGGACAGGAGGTGATTTTTTAAGTCTATACTTCTAATTTCGCTGCTATGTGAGAGTAGAGAATGCACCTTTTTCGCGGTTAAACTTGTAAGATTGCGAGTTTCGAGTTCCTTCATACAAAGAAAAGAAACACAGTGACCACTCAGTCAGTGTGTTACTTAGCCCCATGGACAATATTTATCGCCAAAAAGTGCAGTATACCAGCACGATAGGTCACTCATTTGCCCATGACAATGAGGAAGTTCTTGTTGTATTTTCCACTCCGCATCATCAGCACAACAAACGGATTTTCCATCTCTCTATTCCTATACTGAAATGACTCAGAACATCACCAACGGAAAATCGGAATCTCATTCGAAGACTGTCTTTGGGTGCATTAGCAACCAAATAATAGCTACGTTAAGTCAAATAAATTCATATTGAGTCGCTTGATCAGAGAACGAAAAGCAGCCATACACATGGTGTGGGAGACAGAGGAAGCTGTGAATGCAACAATATAGCCCTGTCTATCCATGTGAAATTTCATGAATGGGGGAAATGTCACTTTATATGGCAGTAATATCGTCCCGCTAGTTTATGCGACTTTCATGAATATCATGGAGACAACTTCCTCCTAAATGGATCACAATGCATCTGTTCTAATCGTACGAAATACATTGGGGGTTGACAGTCTACAGGACCGTGGTGACTGAAGCGGATACTACTGTACTGTCAGTCCCGTGTCCAACTAACAGGAAAAATGGACGACGACTGTCGATGACAAAACTAAAAAAAAACGTTTGGCCCACCCCCTACCCCCAAAGAACAGATCTGCTGATCAGACTAATGACACCGACGACAACCACTCACGGATTGGAGATGCATGTGGGTCATGCGTGTGAAACTTAGTCTTCCCCTGTCTTTATTTTCAACCTATCCTCAGTTTTTGTTTTGTTCACTAGGCATTGTTCATACAAAACGCTAATATAATGGTACGATTACAAATCACTGAAAATGGATTTGTTCACCACCTTGTGTTGTACTTCATGTGTGTTCTATGGAATTCGTCGGACGCATGCTAGGCAAGCTATTGTGAGACCTCTCTCTCTCTCTCTCTTCTTTCCACTTTGCTTCGGATAGGTTGATCGACACACTATAAACAAAAAGATCTCCCACGACCGAAGAGCGTATGAATGGTGCGAAAAGTTCCTAGTCATTGTGCAAATTTTGATGATCACAGAGCACAGCTGAGTTTTTCTCCCCGAGATTCAAATTTAGGAGAAACAAATTGATAAAAACGGTCGGTCTAACATGCTACGTATGAACATGTTGAGTTTTTTTGAATCTCAGTCTTGTGCCGCAAACGTCGCTTCTGATTATTTGAACTCATAATCTCATTCGGAAGTCAGATGGATAATATGTCATCTGGTACGGAAAACGCGTATTGCTAATTTATCAGCGACAGTGTTTGCCACAACAGTCGGGTCAGTTTTAGCATGCGTTTAAAAAGCTTTACCGCCTGTAGGGGATACACAAAGAGCGGCAACTGTTTGACTGCGGATTTTTCCCAACCTCTAATAAGATCTGATGGCATTGCCAAATCAGCAGTACTAAGGTTGAACGGGGTAGGAACTTCCTAGCTGGGGTCTACGTGATCCATTGCCCTACTGGTTCGAGACAAAAATCATTAAAGCAACGTGTTGTGGTCAGTATTTTACTTGTGTACATCAAGTAGAGGAGGACACCAGATCCTGGTACTTGCGGTTACAGTAATTGGAATGAGGGAGTACAGAACGGTACAGGGAGGAATGTGGCAAAAACAAATCCAAGAGATTACGTAAGACAAAATGACCTCAAGCAAGACAAACGGCGGTTGTGGTACAGAGCACGATTGTGCCCACCGGCAGGCAATAGACTCCGATTTACTAGTCAGGCACTGTCTAGTCCTCGGTTTTCTATAGGGCATTGGCTAACCTGGTGCAAAACCTTGTTCGTCCTTTTTCAAACGACAAGACAGAAAACAAAAACTGGACGAATTAGAAGCCGAGAAGCAGACAGCACACTGATACTTTCTTCTAATCTGTCGGTTTCGGAAACGGAATACTTTAAACGTCAAAATGTGTGGTGAGGTGAACAATTTACCTATTTATGATTTTCATGTGCCAGGTCATTGTCGTAAATTTGAGAACATCCGACGAATTTTATTGGAGCTGAAGTATGGACGTTAGGTAGGCGTACTCTAAATAAAAATGTCTGTCCATGGGGCACAGACTACAGTTTGCAATGTTCTCAAAATTCAATACCATGAGGCCACAGGAACGCAGCTACTTTACCGTTGAAAGAATTCATTTTCGCTCCTAATTTGGAAGCACATCCATTTTATATGAAGAAGTGACCGCTGTGTCAATAAGTTCCAATTGGGAGATAAATGCGTGACGGTACATAGGCAATCAGGATGAGCACTAGCAAGGGTATCCGGTGGGAAGAGTTGGGAATACTGCACACCATCGACCTAAGCACCTGGGTCTCCTCTATCTCCGAAACGAAGCAAAACGGATCATATGCAACAAACTCTTCACTAGTCGAATGATGCACACCATTTCGTAGAGTCATTAGTCGACGAGTCTTTTCCGAACTCAAGGGTTTATCTGTTCGTGAGTGATTTGACCGCTCAGATCAGAGACTGGGACAAACTGCGTGAGAATAAGCAAACGTGAAATAGACCAGTTGCGAACTGGACGTCGGTGGAACTGTGGACGAGCGAAACGCTTTAAAGCGATCTCCTTAGAATTACTACCGACTGTTCGATTCAGTCCACCTGTTGATCGACCGTTATACAAATAAAATTCAGTTCAGCTCACTCGACCATAGCCTTTACAGTTGGCCAAGTCCACTGGTCAAGGCTTTCATACCATTTTTCCATGTCATAGACTGACCATCTCGACCTACCTTCCAATCACTACCTGCTTCGGAAAACAGCGTACACCGAGGAGTTCTATCGGTGAATGTGCGCAACACATGTCCCAACCACCTTAACCTATTAGAATTCAGTGTCTGTCTTAACGAATGACCACTGGTTCCTAACACCCTACGTCCAACCCCATCGTTGCTTATACGGTGTCCCCACCATGTCCGAGCAATGCTACGGAGACATCCATGCTCAAACATCGACAGTCTTCGTCTATCTTCTACACTTAACGTTCATGTTTCTGAGCGGTACAAAACAGATCTAACTGCTGTGGTGTACACTCGACCCTTGAAAGACAATCGGAAGTTACGCCGGAGCCACAGGTGACTGAGGTTAGTAAAAGTTTAACGCGCCTTCCGTATATGCAACGACAATTCATCCCATATCTGTCCACTTGGGGAGATGTAACTGCCCAAGTAAAAAAACTTACCTACTTCAGCTAGAGCATCCCTGCCAAGACAAGGCTTGATGTAGAGTCAACCCAGTCCTGCAGCAGCATTTTTCACTCTGAAGGTGCAAAATGCATCCCAAACATTGTTACACCGTTGTTTAGTCCATCGAAAAAGCTTGCAGTTTGTCTGAATCTTCAATCGGTAAAATGATATTGTCCGCGTATTCTAAGTCTGACAGTTTACTGTCTAAGCATGGGTCGATGCTGTTATTCTACCAGGAGGATGCGGCTATCTCGAGAATCACCTCAACTGAAAAATTACAGAGGAAGGGCGATAGTGGACAACCCTGACGAACACCACTTCTCGTAGTGAACTCGGGTGAAAGATCGCCGTAGGTGCGAACTCAGATTCGGCTATTTGCATATAAGCATTGGAAAAAAGAACTAAATTTCTCTGGCACACTCTTCAATGAGAAGCAACATCAGAGAACTGTGTGGTTGACTGTTCCAATCAAGAAAGACAGATATTGTGGGTCTATGGAAGGTGTCTAAGTGATTTAAGATTTGTCGAATGGTGAGGATGTAGTCGATACAAACCTTACCGGGTCTGAAACGGGCTTGATTCTCGCGCGTACACCTTTCACGGGCCCTGGATACTCGGTGAAGAATATTCCCGGTTAGTAGTTTAAATGCGATAATTACCAAGCTAATTCCTCTGTGGCTTTCACAAGAAGATCTGTTCTTTCTTGTAAATCGGCACAATCACCGATTCGCACCATTTCCTGGGAATCCGCTTACTATCCCAGATTATCCGGAGGATTTTTGTTAACTCCGAAACCAAAGCTTCGCCTACATCCTTGAAATACAAATGAAACAACCCATCCGCTTCTATGGCTTTGTATCTTTTCAAGTAACCTATCTCCCGGATAACCTCCATTTCTTACGGAGGAGTGATATCCACCTGCATCGTTTCTATTGCAGTTATATTTGGGAGGTCCACAGTTGAAGTGAACCAACTGAATTGTTCCTTACAATGCTCCACCCAACGGTACAGAAGACGTCCCTGAAATTTACTTAGTGAGTCGTCAGATTCCTTGATTAACTCATTTACACCGGGTTTCTGTGGACCGGTGCCTCCAATCAAACGGTAAAGGGTGCGAGTATTGCCGATAGACACAGCCTACTTCATTACCCTTGATCCACTACTACTCACGGTCACTTTTTAGGCTCATAGTCAGTTGACGTCTCAGGTATTTACACACTTCATTGAATGTGGAATCCGGAGGAACGGGTTTGCGAACATCTAACAGAGCAACTGATTTCGAAGATATCCATCGTTTGTGAGGACTACTTGGACTTGAGTCTCGTGTGGCACTGTAGGCGGCATGCAGGGCTTCCTTGATTTGTTGCCAACATTTACTTGAGTCCTGGACATCCGGCTGCATCGAAAACCGTGTAGACAGCTCTGCTTGAAAAGCAAATCGTCGGTTATCGTCTAGAGGCAATTGCGCAGGACAGGTGGCTTTGGCGTGTGTGCGACTATGTACTTGACACAAAGAGAAGCGAGCACGTAACGAGGCGTGATCTGAATCCACAGGCGTACACCAAAATGAACGACAATTTTCGACCGGTCGACGACAACGGTGACCAATGATAATATGGCCAATCTGAGTCCAACACTGTGAACACACACTGGGGACGCCACGTTAGTCTATGCCGCTTCTTATGGCAGAAGTTCGTACTTACTAGAAACAGTCTGTGGCCAGAGCGAACCTGAATGAGGCGATCACCGTTGTCGGTGCGATCGGCCCGGACAGTAAACCAGCCTCCAATGTGCCTTTCAAAATCCTCCGAATGTCCGACGTGGGCGCTGAAACCGCTAACAATGACCATCACGTCCGTTGAACGCACGCTTCGAAGCAATTGATACAAATTATTTATACGTGAAGAGAGCTCGAATGCTATTAGGCCACCGACAGCAACAAGTGGTCGTGTCACCTAGGTTTTCTAAATATCCAGTATGCAAACTCAAACCTAAAAGTCCGTTTATCACGTCCTACATGGCCAAGCTTCATGAAATGGGTTTTCATACTTTCCAACACCGTTATGGACTGACTGTCAGCACCTATCATCTTCCAGAGGCTACACGTAAAAAATGACACTGTTCAATTCTATAACAGGAAATCCTCCTACGGAAGGTGGATAAAACGGCTCCCCCGCGAAAATGACCATAAAATAGTAAGCTATAAAATGTACATTTTCCGTTAGTTTTGAGAATAGAAAGACTACGGTAAAAACCGTTCGATCAGTGAACTACCGAATTGTTGGCTAACTCCACGCATGCACAGGTTTATGTCCCCGCCTAAGCTCCCACCAGCTTCCAAACAATCAGCGTCCAAATGCAAGATACACCACGCTGGATACGTGATAATTAACTTGGTTACATTTTAGATTAATAGTATCTGAGCATCTTGTGATCTAATGACAATTTGTTATTTTAAAGTGATCAGAGTGACTTCTATTCACAATCTTTCCCAGCGCATTCGTTTCCGCGCCGAAATGAAAGTTCAGCGCGGAATTCACTGCCAGCCCAGTGCGACCGTTTAGACGCTCAAAAGGCTCAAAAACAAATCTCACACACATTTAAGCATCCAAAACTCGTCTAATCAGAAACAACTTCTATCAGCGTACGCGCACTTTTGCATATGTGCATACCATTTCCCTTTGTGCATCAAAACTGACCTTTGTTTTCTTTTTTGTACAAACACGCACAAACTAGCGGTGTGCCACAGAAACCAATTCAGACAGACGACCTTTGCAGAGCACATAGCACATGACTCCAGATTCGGTAAACTACTGACCTTGTAAGCAACTATGCTCAAAATCAAAGGCCATGGGATATGTAAACATCGAACCTTTTTCTATTCCATCAGCAGTAAATTTACGTTAACGTGGGGTGAAAAGCGTATTCTGGCACTTCAAAACACGAAATCTAAAATTGGTTTGCTTTGATTAAATTACAGCAAACGAGATCCCGACAACATAGACGATCGATTATATTCCAATTCTCTCTGTTTAGTCATGCACACTACGTAGTGGAAAGACAGGGTGCACAGAGTTACATCTTCTATATTCCACGTCACTTTCTTCTTCACTCTTGTCCAACAACTTTTCTCCCACAAAGATCAAATTCGCTCAAACCTTGGATGGTGCACTCGCATGCGAAACATTTCTCCTCTATCCCCTCACGACAGGGTGCAAAGTAAAGCTATCCGCCTGATCGACGGCCCAACTTTAATATCCTATCTGTAATCGCTTGCAACTCATCGGGTCGTTGCTACTCATCCCCTATTCCACTGATAATTGGATTTTGTTTCTCCGAGCTTGTCTCGGATCATCCCTTTTTTTAAATCTTTGAACGCCGGTTCTGAACACAGACAGCCAGTCACCGGTAACAGGTTTCTATGCCCATGTCTGGGAAGTCAAACTTTCAGTCTTTCTTCTTCCCTCAGACTGATAAATGATATCTTCCAATCCACCTAAGACCTAAATTTTTTCAAAAGCAGATTTCGATGTGGAGGTTCCTCCAAACTCCTTTTATACTGGTCTGGAATGGTAATCCTCTTCAAGTGTAGAAAACATTAATGAAAGTTAGCTTTGCCAACCTTAGTTTTAGGGGCGCATTCCGGTTATAGGGATGAATGTGACACCAACCATCTTCATGTAAGACTGACAGCATAATAATGACAGTTATCATGCTCCAATTTACGTCATCGATACAAATGAACAGCGACTGGTTAATTCCCCGGCAACCACGGTTCATATTCGTACGAGACGTCTGACAAAAGCTGCAGAGTAGACGGTAGATACCAAGAAATTTTACACATTGCTGTACTACATACACGTGACGCGTGCATTCACACGGTCCAACTCCACTGATTCATATCGCCTGTTGAAGCTGGTAGAGATGGTCCACTTATGATACGGACCTAGCCTGGTGGGACGCATTCGATTCCCTCGGTGTGGTTCACTGAATCTACATACAAATTGGTCGAACACACTAAGCAACATGGGAAAATGTCACAACAAGTGACGCACCTTCATCCGAAAACTTCATTACCTATCCGCCTTTGATTTTAGATAGATCTACTTAAACTAATGTTTCGACTTGTCAGCTTCGACTAGGATATGCTGTGTTGCCAAACAAAGTCAGGACCCTTAGATGAGAGACAAATGTTTGACAAAATTGAAAAACGCGCGAATTGTGGGCTTAGAACTTGACTGCAGTATGTACCAGTGAAGATGCAGCGAATTAGTCCGCAATACATCGTGCAATCTACTGTTACAGACTTCTGTGTTCAAATTTGTATCGGGAAAGTTGTTTTCAAGAACACAATTGACCGTGGGTACTCACGCATGTTTGCATTCAAGCATTCACACATACACGCACAAGTACAAGCACTCACCATTGTGATCGAAAATGGATACCAAAGCATCTTTCAGATCTCGAGTGGTTTGCCACAGCACTGTGTCTCGGACGGAGTCGCAACGGAAGAACGCGTGGATCTCGGTGATGGAACGATAGAGTGAGCTGGCCAGACGATTTGTGGCCAGCTGATAGTTTCGTCCCTTCACGCTGCCATCGTCTTCCAGAAGATTGAGCGTCACCACCCGAGCACTGGTTGTGACCGTATGCACTCGGCAGTAGGGAAATCTGAAGTTTTTGAACAATGAGATAATGCGCAAGTGGACAGATAGACTGGGTGTGAGAACGCATTGACTGCTGGTTCGATGGAACAAAGAAGAGGCGGTATTTTGGAAAAGCAGTTAGGAGAATGATTTCTTTCGGATTAGTGCAATCGGTCAGGGCGGGGTTATACACGCGTACATCATTTCGATCGACAGTGAGAAGAAAGCGATAGACACCGATATTGGCGGGTTCATGTTAGCAAGAGAAGTGAGTAACCTCAAGCTGCACGAACTGCACCCTTGAATAGATTGGATGGGTTAGCGTTTTTGAAACTTACTGGACACGCATCCCCATTGTGAACAAATACGTGGAATTTGATGACAAAGAAGGAGATGGGGAAATAAGTTGTCCAGGGATAAGCAGCAAATTCATGGGAAAGTTTAGGAAAACAACACATTTCTCTCATTATTTAAAGCTGTAATGCTGCCAGCTCGGAGAAAACGCAAACCGCTTATAATGTGACACAATTATGAAACCCGTTACTATGGAAAGTGCCCAATAAATATGTTGAATCCGTTTTCTCGCAGAAATGAAACGTTTCCTCATGAGGATATATCAAAGAAGTATCTATTTCCAGCGATATCGGTGCCATCAACACAGACGTCTGTGGCTCGGATGCTCTATCCCGCAATCACAAAAGTGAATTACCCACGAGTTTACCTGGTCTCGACAATGAAAAGAGCGCTGCGGACTTAGTATACTGTTTATTGATTAATAAAAGCCAAAATTCACTGCATCACAACGGGGTTTGAAATCACACAAGACTGGAGCATTCAGGATTTTGTGCATCGCTCATATAACTGAGCAATTCAGCTATAACGCAATGCTAAATTTAAGCTAAAAATATACACTGATTCACGTTTCTCTGGATATGTTTGGGGGAAACGGTGAACTGAGATCATTTAAATCTACTCCTAAGATAACTGTTGGCGTGACATGCCCACAAAAGTTAAACCATGGCAACATTTTCAACAAGATACCAATTTACCTATGCAACAGTCGTTATTTACCTTTTGCAGCAACGGTTATGAAAATTCGAACAACGGTAGTACCGTATAGCATAAACTAAGAGTACAAGGTTGGTCAACCAATGCTATCTATCAAACCATTTGTCAACGATACGGATCTGGTATGCGAGCGACCAAAACTGACTGCTAGCTACAAGAACAAGACACCATCCGGTAGAAGTGGATGACGTCATATTCAAGTGATTTCTAAACACAGTTGTTATTTGAATAAGATGACTACTAGGCGAATACAGTCTATGGACAACTGTCGCTAAGTACAACAGTTATTAGGTCTAGATATGCATAGTACTGATAACACAATGTACAAACACATTATGTAAATCGGATATGGAGCTTTCGGAACAACGGAAGATGCAATTAATCATGCAGTGTGAACATCCAAACCATTGTCAGGAATCATCAGCAGTGCACATCCAACCAGCCACAAATGGGACTCAAACTTGGAGTGAAGGATTGTGAGTCGAACACCTCAACCACAAAACTATCCGGGCTGGCCCTCAACGGTGTATCGAACTTGTTCACCAGAACACCTTCGTTGTATATAGGCCCCTACAGAGAAACAGTCCAGCATAGAAAAAACTCGGTGTGTGGAAAATGCTCTGCTAACTTTCTGAGCCAGTGTCAAAAGGACGTTAGATCATAAAGTGTATGAGATCAGTAAATCGGCAAGAATCAGTCCAAATAGCCTTGTGGTTAAGGTGCTCGACTCACAATCCTTCAACCAGAGTTCCAGTTTCAGTTTGGGCTCGTTGGGTGTGCACTGCTGATGATCCCTAACAAGGATGAAACAGCTGTCCAGTGCTTCCATGGCTTTCAATGGTTTGAATGTTCACACAATATGATGAATCACTATATAAAAACTTAATCCCCTACTGTTCACACTCATAATGAACATAATGAACAAGTAACACCTAACCATAAGTTCAGTGAAGGCAATGCGAGTGCCACTGAATTCGTATTGCTGTTCCTGCATGTACTATTGTTTTCCGCACTAAGTCAAGTGACTTTTTTTGGTGCATCCGTCTCCTTTTTCTTAACGAAACAGATATTGTCTTCAAAACTACCCGGGGACCGCAGCACCGGTAAAAGAACTACTGCTTCCCTCCGCCAAATCCAAAAGGATGCACTGATTTCAATGCTGATGCTCAGGCGTCCACCTAGGTGGAACACAGAGGCACGTGTCATCAAATAATCGAACGTATCGAGAAAGAACGCGATGGAAGATAGTTTTGCCCGAAAACATCATCAACGAAAAAAACAAAAACATCAGACCACCGATAATAGCATTTGTTAGAAGAGACATTGCGCCAACCTCAGCAAAGCTTTCAAATCAATTACTTCAGCTCTAATACCAGGATGAATGGTGTGTGCACAGGCGGGATAAACCAGGTTGAGGAGAACCTAGCTCCAAAAAACTCGGTGAGACAGTGCTCGGCATGCGAAGCCAGTTAACCGTGAATAAACGGCCGAGATTCACTGTATAATCCAACGGCTGTGAAGGAAATCCTTGGAACCAACACAGTGTATGGATCATTGAGTTGGAATCAATTCCACCGAATGGCGAATGAGCTCCCAGGCATGCACCGGCAACCATGCATCAACACGCTGCTGCCTCGCAGCCTACACTTGGTTATGCAAAGGCTAGAGCTGCGCCCTGGAAAAAATATCCGAGTGACGCTGGCGGTGTTTCGTACCAAGCATCCACGAAGCTTCATGATCATGTCATCATGAAACTGGATTATCGTTTCAAAGAAGCTAGCCGCAGTACAGAAGTAATATCAGACTACAACTTGGCTACGTTAAAAAGGTTGGTCTTTTACAATCACAACTCTGATCAATGTAAGCAGCGTGAACGGACCATCAGCTTGCCCCTGTCTTAGCAGAAAGTTGTCCCACCCTCTTCTTGTCTCCTTTAGTAATGCCACAAATTGGCTTCATCAGAAGTTCGTTTTTATCCTTATTGAATGAAAAATCACTGTGATTGTAATATTCAATTGCAAAGGTTCAACAAAGTGCTCAAATCAATTATCGTGGCTCCTTCAATATAATTTGCAATCGGAAAGAAATGTTCCCAAATTTCAAAAAGGCAAAGCAAGAGACATCCGCGCTGACTGATGTCTTTTTCGTTCTCCATGACTTGATTTGCAGCTGTTTAACATTACTTAGTTGATGCACAAACTTCGGACAAAAGGTTGGCCAAGATGTAGAGATTGTCCATGCGTAATCTTATTATCGGGGCTCTGTAAGGTGTCGGCTAGGAATATCTCACCTCGTATTGGATGTCTATCGCGTTGCGAGGTCGAACTCATCCAATATTTGGTTTTCATCTAATACTAAGATCTCGCCTATGGCTCCAAGAGGCTGCTTCTCTGTTTCCATACACTCACTTGACAGGCAAGCCAAGTAAATTGGATAACAGTTGGAGGACTCTTTGTCTCGTCGATACAGTACTTTTGATGCAATTAAACCCAGTTCCGACGAAATGTGCGGAAATCCGATCAAGGTTGAAAAGCCATGCAAGCAATGCTGTTTTGAAACCCCAAAATCAAAACGGGTCCCTGCTTCGTTGCGGGCTGCATCTGGCTATGCGAACGAAAGATACACTCGTGGATAAAAAACGACAGTAAAATCCCGACATAAGGCCGCTACTGTTACCGAGGTGACCAAGTGGTATAATAGCTCCTACCATTCAGTACAAATAAACTCTCACGTTAATGACTCTTCCGATGCTCTTCCTTAGATCAAAAGCAATCCCAAAACGCATCAAACACTAATTTCCGTTTCGACCATGCATTTCCCTATTTTCTTTCCTGTTGGCTATTCAGTGGGAGCTCCTGTCGTTAGTGTCAGCAACAGTGCGATAGGCGGGCGCTCTAGCCCCACTTCCCTAAAAAGACTAGACAGTGAAACAGACACGAGCTTGCTCTTGTCTTATTTCGGCGTTAACGTCCATTAAAAAACCAGCCACATGAAAAATCCGTACAGTGATGTGCATCGAACAACAGTCGAGATTAATCCATCCGTTTAAGAATTTTGTCGCCAATGTGCGTTACATTGAAGGGATCCCGATTCAAGACCGCAGTTTTGTAGTCGGATTACCACCATCAAATCCAACCCCAACGATTTACTTGCACCCTTGTGGGACTCTATTTGCGGTTTCTGGTAGTGCGGGTGTTGATGTAATTCTCAGAGCCAGAGGCTGCGCTGCAAGGCTGGATTTGAGTTAACAGCCTACTACATGTGGTAATACTACGAGGCTCGTGCATAATGAACAATCACTACCATGAAGAACCGATCCACCCAGATGCAGTCGAAGAATTCCTAAGAAATACTGCACAAGCTCTTGCGTATAGCAGACTGGGTCGATATCACAATTCTGTCACGGAAATTTAAGTGTTAAAGTCGACGTTCCCCAAATGAAGTGCATGCATGGGGCTCTTTAGGGCTGAATTCATCGTTCAGACAACAGAGGTGCGTTGTAAGCCCTATGCAATGGCCATTTTCTGTTCCTGGTCAGTATAACATTCGGGCACTCTAATCATCCGAACGCCACCTGGCGTTCTCCGTTTTCGATCCAGTCACACGGCCAGACAGGCCACTTCACAATAAGCTACAGACAGTAGAGCTGTAATCAAAGTACCCGATCGCACCGGTCTATTTGCATTGACTTCGACCACATTTTAGTGTGCGCTAAGCTTTCCATGTACTTTAATAGGCTTGCAAAAGACACGTTGCTGCAGTGTTCTGACCGCAAAAATCCGTCACAAACAGTTTGATTAGTAAATTTTTCAAAAAACTTAGTCTCTCACTCTTATCAAACTCAATTGTCACAAGCGATAAGTTAGATAGAAAACGATGAAAAATTCGATGTTGCAGATTAACTTGATCTTATTTGCCTAACTCGTGGGAAACTTGGCCCGAGGTCGAGGCTTATATGGAGAGCTTTATCCACTAGCACTATTTCTCACACGTTGCAGATGATGAAAAAGTACATGTCACCATCCGACCTTGAAACTTAGGAAAACCCAGTTTTTTGTGAAATGAGAATCTGAAACGTGACTACTAAGTACATTTTATTCAATTCCGTCTTTTTTATTTGTTTTTTTAAGGCAAGGAGTGAAGTATCATCGGTTTTAGTTGTTTTCATTGAAATTATTACCGCAATATAACTAGCCTAGAGAAGCGTCGTTCTTTATATAGGGCCAATCTGATATCTAAAATCAGGTAGTTTATACCATCCAGTCGTATCATACATCTCGAGTTGCGCAATTCAAAGTATGATTCTGTTCAGTTCAGTTCAGTTTATTCAACCACTAACCTCGCATTTCCGTACTCTGGTATGACTCTGTCAAAAGAAGCGTTCTGGGGTTAGTTATTTTTTCTACAATCATATCTCATAGAAGGAAAAAGAATAACCCTCACTGCAATTGATTTTCTGCCCTGGCAAAGAAATAATTTGGATTCCAAACAGGAAAGCCCAAGAAGCGTTCCCCACGTTTTTTAATTCTTATCTAGACTTCACGATAAATTAGCAACCAGTCAGTATCATTGAGTGAATAAAAGATAACTTCAATCCACGAGTAGAAACCCGACAAAAGTACTTGTATAACTGCGTTTGAGCTATATCTGTGAACAATAATTCATCGCCTAACGTGCGTTATCTAAATGATTTTTACTGTATACACAAGTCTCGTGTAGTTCCTTTTCTGCAATGACGCTCCAACGTCATTAAGTAGTTTATGACATTACAATTCATAGCTGTAATACCATTGGCGTGTTCAATGGTCATGACACATTTATTCACTCTCTATTAAATGGTCTTATTTTATATGTTGCATCTACTTTACTGTTTTTTGCATTTCTCCTCATGTATGCCTCATACTAGGTGAGCAAAGCGTTATATCCCGGATCGGAGTTTCGAAGTCGTTTGCATTCATTACGACCGTAACTGATGACTGACGTTACAAGTGAATCAACTAGCATATAGAAACAAACAAAAATGATTAGGCCGTTATCTGCACCCGGATAAATTTGACACTGACATAAACACTTTCGATGCAACCAAGCGATGGAAATACTGGCTGCGGATCTTTTACGCGTCTCTTAAAAAAATACAACCCGGAAAAGCCGACAGACTTAACATGTTGGTTATTTTCTCTCTCTAAGTGTTTGCTAACGTTTCTGGATGTCAGTCGTTCGACAGCGCCATTTCAACTCTCCAGTGTCTGCACGTCCGCCCCAAAAATGTGGTTTTCGATAGTTATCTCCTTACTGCAAGTAAGCACGAGATTGGGCAGAGCAGAACATCAAAACACTCGCAAAGAACTGTGATTCTCGTCCTGTATCTGCTGAAGAATATCGTGACGATGCTATGCGCGATGCATATAATAGTGGTCTTCAATCCAACTCTACTCGAACACGATTCCTAAAACAATCAGCCCTGAATTTTCAGACGTCATATGATATGGCTGGACCACTAGAGACTGCTCAGAAACAATCTCAGTTCTACGCAAGTGAGAACGCCTCCTGTTCTTCTGACACCCCGGCGGCCTCTCCATCCGTGGTACAACCAGTCAATCAACTAATCGAAACCGAACCGACTATGCCTGCTATTATCAAAGATAACTGCTACTTTCTGTGGTTATTTTAAGCATCCGCGTATAAAATGCCCCTCCAAAGAAGCCAATGGAAAGGCCCGTGGAAAAAAGGTCATTTCAAGCGTGTATATAGGTCAAAGCCGACTAACTCATCCGTCACTTCGGCTGCCCGACCACTACTATCCTGTTTTGGCAGCAGCCACGACTCCTTGTCTGTCTCGTGCGACTACTCGGGTCTACATGAATAACGTTGAACTACAGGCACTCATAGACACCGGTAGTTCCGACAGCTGAATTTCACAATCTGTTGTAGACTCCTACTACTGGAAAGTTCGGCCATGCGACTCTCGAATGACTATGGCGTCTATGTCTCCGCCATGTACTTTACAGAATATTGAATGACAAACATCCGCTATCAGAACGTTTTGCATGACAATCTCAAACTTCCTGTCATGAATAATCTTTGCGTTGATGTTTTTATTGGCCATGATTTTCTCGGGTTACATGACAAGATGGATTTACCGTTCGGCCATGGACGTGGTACGTTTTTTTGATGTGTGGCCTCGATGCCGCGAAGGAACAGTCCCCTCCGTTATTTATCCCTCTATGGTCCGATTGTAAACCCATCGCAGTGGAGTCTCTCAGGCATTCAGCGGAAGATGCATGTTTCATACGGGCTGAAATTCAGCGCTTCCTGAATTAGGGCGTCACTGAACCCTCCAACTCTCCATGGAGAGCGCAATTTCTTGTAACTAAGACCGCGACTTAAAAGGAAAGAATGGTTGTAGATTATAGTCAAACTACCAATCGCTTCACTCGGATGGACGTCTATCCGCTACCCCGAATCGACAAAATTATCGCGGCTACATCTCGTTATGCAATATACAGTATCCTGGATTTGAAGAGTGCGCATCATCAGGTTATCATCGTGGAGCACGAGAAGCCACATACTGCGTCTGAAGCATGTTGTGCTCGCTATCAAATCAGGAGTATACTGTTTGGAGTTACCGATGGAGTTGTGTGTTTTCAACGCACCACTGACAAAATCCTGTAGGTTGAAGGTGTCCTACATACTTTCGCTTACATAGATAAACATGACCGTATGCGGCATGACCAGAGAGGACCACGACTGAAACCTTGAGTGTTTCCTGAGAGCCGCTGCGAAATACGGTATCGTATTCAATACAACCAAAACTGTGACGACCGCCAACAAAATCCACCTGTTGGGTTACGTGGTATCGCAAGGAGAAGACCTGATCCTGATTGAATGCAATCTTTGCCCGAGATTTCACCGAGGGAGATGAGAATCCCCTGCGTCGTGTCATCAGCATGTTTTTCCTACAGCTCGCAGTGGATACCGTCATACTCTGACAAGATCAATCCGATTGCAAAGAAATACAACTTTTCCTCTACCACATTTGAAATGTGCATTTGAACTCTTCAAAAAGACAGCAGAATAATCTGTGGTTGTAACAATGGACAAAAGTGCTCTCTTAGTGGTTGAAACGGACGCTTAGTACATCGCAACAGCCGCCTCACTGAGCCAGAATAATCTTCCCGTAGCCTTCCTTTTCCGTACCCTAACAGTCAGCGAAAAACTATTCTTATATCGAAAAAGAATCATGTGCAGCTGTCGAGGCTCTTTGTGGGTGGTGACATTATCTCCTAGGCAACCACTCCTAACTTATCACTGACCAGCGGTCCGTGGCCTTCACGTACGACGGAAGACAAACAACCAAAATCAAAAGTGACAAGACTCAGTAATGGAGACTTGAACCATCCGCTTATTGCTGACATAATTCACAGACCCGAAGATGAAAATGCGGTCGTAGATACGCTCTCTCGCAACATATGTGGTACTCTTTTCGATGCGATCAAGTTAAGCAAACTGCACAACTCGCTATGCCACCTCGGAGTTTCCAAAACAACCTACTTCTTGCGATTTAAAAATCCGCCTTATTCGATCGAAGAGATTAAACACATGATTTCACAGTGCAACGTTTGTGTGGAAATAAAACCACGGCTGTACGAACTGCCCAACGGCCGTTCTACCAAAGTAATGCAACCATTCTAAAGATCGAGCGCTGACTTCAAAAGTCCCCCGCCTTCGACAACCCGTAACCGATACATTCTGACTATTGTTGATGAACACTCGCGCTTTCCCTTCGTGTTCGCTTGTGCAGATATGCGCTCATGTACTATTATCGGTTGTCTGTGCAAACTTTTCACCATATTCAGCATGACAGCGCACATACACGCTGATCGAGTTTCGTTTCGGCCAAGCTGTCTGAGTTCTTGCGAATAACGGTGTGGCTCTCAGTCACACCACTGCATACAATCCCCACGGAAATGGACAGGTGGAACGCCTGAACGGCGCACTTTAGAAAGATATCTCTCTAGCTTTAAAAACCAAGGACCTAGCAGTTTGGCAGTCGGAGACCGTTCTCCCGGATGCCCTGCATTCTATCTGTTCACTGATTTGTACAGCAACGAGTCGCATTCCACAGGAGACTTCCCAACTTTTTCCGGCGGTCAACTAACGGTACAGCATTGGTCACATGGCTTACGATTCCAGGCTCTATAGTGCTCAAACGAATGAACCGATCCTCTAAGGTTGATCCGCTGGCTGAAGAAGTCGAGCTCATTAGTTGTAATCTCCAGTACACACGCGTTAAGATACCTAGTGGCAACAAAGAAAATGTTTCTGTACGATGGTTGGCTCCGACAAGCGGCTTACCAGTATCAGAATTGGAATTGACTCAGATACCGGAAGTTCCCCCTGATGCTTCACAAATAAATCAACATTCCATGAATAATGCAACGGAAAATGATGCAAGGGGGTGTACACACACACACACTCCACGCTTCTACACTCGACACAGTTTCAGACATACTGACCGGTCAATAGAGAACTCGCTCGTATAATATGAGCAATGGAGAAGCATGAGTCAGTTATTTACCTCTCTTACTTATCGTGATCCCCTTCCCACTGAAACTGACTGCTTTTCCGGAGCCAAGATGAATGTCATGTTAACTCATTCCTTACCATATAGTTTTATTTTGTACGTCGTATTTACGCTACTTTTTGCATTTCTCCTCATGTATACCTCCTACTAGTTGAGTAAACCATTATATTCTGGATCGGGGCTCCGAAGTCGTTTACATTCATTACGACTGGAATCTTTGACTGACGTTACGGACCAATATCGAATTTATGGTGGTAAAGGGCTGAAAAGAAATTCACGGAACCAATTTTTACATACAGGACTTTCTGTTTGGGGGTTGGGATGGTCGAGTCACGAACTTTCACTTTGGGTTCGAGTCCTAGTTGGGACTCGGTGGATGTGCACTGCTGATGATTCCTGGCAGAGATGAGACAGCTGTACTGTGCTTTCATGGTTTTCAATGGTTTGAACGTTCACGATGCACGATGATTATATATATATATATATATATATATATATATATATATATATATACATATATCTGTGAGTACAGAAGTAGCCGTCAGATCCTGAGTACGGTCGCCCAGATTTTGTACAGACCGTATTCCATAAAATAGAATGTGTTCCCCCCGAAAACCGCCAAGTAAACCAGCCTCCACTGACCTGAGAAAGCAGGCATGTCTTTGTAGGCACGCTTGTGGTGGAACCGACTACCGTAAAAAAATTCGCTTGACAGAATGGGATGACTAGCACACGAGTGCTGACCAGATGCATAAACCGTTTGGTGTTTACGTGTGCATCGGACAGAAAACAGCCTCATTCGGTAAATATCGAACCACAGTCACTCTGCTAAGACAGAAATTCAGTAGCACCAATGACAAAGAGATGTTTGATCGACTGAAAGGAGTTATTATCAAAACTGTATCACATCGAGTTTGGGAGTTTATTCGAATTGGCTCGGGGCAATTTGGCAGTCGTTAGCTTCACTTTGCAGCAAGTAAAACATTAAAGTGTAAAATTGTGACACTAGAACATAAAACGAGGACGATGCACGGAAAATACGATTTATTGCTGAGGTCTGTAGGGATAGTCATCATCATCATCATCATCGTACAGCGCTAAACAGTAGGGCAAGTCCTAGTGACCAATGCCCCTTTCACCATCTTGCACGTTGAATTTGAAAGTATGAATATAGAATATAGACGGGGAGTGGACCCACATTATACGGAAAAGGAAACAACACCCTAATAGCCAACACACAGAATACACAGTCCAACTGTACAAACGCACACTAATCAAGCATTCTGACTAGAGAGAAATAGACAACACAATCGCCACTGTTCGTGGTTCGCTGCCATATCCTTTAGTGTCTCCAGCCAACTGGCTGGAGCACCTTTTGGAACCCAACCACGAAGACTGAAGCACCTACTTTCCCTAAGTCTGCTGTACACTTTCTCATTCCTCGTTGCCACGTCATCTGTTGACCTATACGTGGTTTCTTCCACTCCTGAGGAGGAACGGAGAATAAGACATGGTATGGTAGACGTGTGTTTGCCATACGTAACACGTGCCCCAACCAACGAAGTATACTAAGCTGGATACGCTGTGACAAAACTTTCTCCAAATTAATACCCAATGCTCGATTTCTGACCCTAGCATTGCTCACTCGGCAATTCCACCCAATCCTAGCGATACTACGTATACATCGGTGGTCGAAAACCTCAAGACAACGAATATCTTCACCACGCAGACCCCAAGTCTCGTAACCATTACAACAAAAATGAACGCGCTGCGGCACAGCACACACGACCATCCAAATTCACCGAAACATCAGGTCGCCTTTCAGGTGTTTCAGTTAAGCGTACGCCGCTCGAACACTGGATATACGCGTGTTCAGCTCTACTACTGTGCTTACATCCGTCGTCACGCTGCTGCTGAGGTAAATGAACTGTTCGACAATTCCCAGCACCTCCCCGTCAAGCATCAAGCTCGGAATCGTTGACGTCCGGTCTTGCAACATCACTTTACACTTTAAAGGTGCAAAGTGAATACCGAATGGAGCTAAAGCTCTTCAGAATCTACCTAATGCACGCTGACCATGTTTCGTTCATTCGAACAAGCAGACAAGGGCGTCCGTGTTATTAAGGTCACATAGCTTCCCACTATTTCCTAGTTCGACGACCACATCCTGGTGATTTTGGTAGGCATTCTCCACGATCTCGTCAATGACGAAGTTGAACAAAAATGGAGACATGAGACATCCCTGTCGAACACCGCTGGTCGTTTCAGACCGACTGGATAGTTCACCGTAAACTCTTACGCGGCCAGAAGTATGAGAATACAATGATCTCACTAGGTTCACGAACTTCTGGGGCATACCTTTTCGATGAGGAACACTTAAAAGCGCTGCTTGATCAACTGATTCGAAGGCGCCTTTCAATTATAAGAAAACCTTTATTGTCGGTCGGCGATGCGTGTGACGCGTTTCAAGTAGTCGGCAAAGAGTAAAAATCTGGTCGATGTATCCTCAACCTGGACGGAATCCAGCCTGCTGTCCACGGGCGTTCCTCTCACGAGCCGGTGTCAGACGACTCAGCAAAATCGAAGTTAGTACCATGATGACTATCGGAGTTAAGCTCATGCCACGATGATCACTGCAGTCACTGCGTATTCCCTTCTTCAAGGTGGGTATATTCAATGACTCGCCCCATATTAACGGAATACGCTCCTCGTTCTCAACGTCACGGAACAAGACGGTAAGTGATTTTATCAACGCCGCACCACACACTTTGAAAAGAACTGGGGGAAGTTCGTCGGGACTTGCCGCTTGCCCTCGCTTTAGTGATCGGACGCATGACTCCACTTCCACTTCCGACGGGGGTTCAAACGATACTCCCCAAGGAATCGTAGTTGTTGATACGGGAGTAACTACACTAGCCCGCGGCCAGCTAAACTGTTTCTTGAAATATTCCGCCCAACGATCAAGCCTTTGCTGTTGGCCATGAATAGGCTTTCCATTTCTATCGCATATCGTTTCACTGACCTGGGTACCCCGTTCACCGGTGTCACGAATAATTTTGAACAGTCTCTGACTGTAACCTGAAGCAGCTGCTATTTCCATTTTTCGGCTATCTTGACCCATCAATTTTCGTGATCCTTCGTAAGGCTTGTCGGAACTTGTTTTTATGTTTTCGTATCTCATTCATCTCCTTACAGTTTGAGAGCTGACGCTTTTGTTCCATTATACTCAACGACTCTTGTGAAATCCAGTGTCATTGAAGAACATCGGATCTAGGATCACATGCAAAACATGCTGCCACTTACACTGACTGCTGGATATGGGCCCAATACTCATCCACATTACTGTGCGTCGTAGATCCTAGCTCCTGTGTTAACTTCTGCTCACACCGGGTGCGTACTTCTGGATCACATATACGTTGCACGGCTAACCGGGTTTGCGGTTTGCGACGAGGACCATGGAGCTGGAGAGATAATCGCATTAAAACTAATGCATGGTCCGACTCTACGTACGTGGACCAATAGGATCTGCAGTTCTGAACAGAACTGCGCCTCCGATAGCTTACGGCGATATGACTAATCAGGATTAGAGTACCCGTTGAGTTAGAGCGCCATGTCGCTGTGCGACGCGAGCTGTTTCAGAAATTGGTGATAGACAAGAACAATCGATTGTCTGCACAAAACTGGAGAAGCCTATCCTCGTTATCTGTACGCTCAACGGGTAAAGCTCAACGGCCACCTAAACAAGCTTCCGACACACTCAGTTTGCCGACTTGTGCATTGAAGTCACCAGCGAGCACTACAATGTCAGAACCTTTACTGCTGCGAACGAGGATGGTGAGTTCATCATAGAACTCATCTTTCTGCGCGTCTGAGCTGCAGTCCGTTAGGGCGTACGTCAAGATCACAGACAAATTGCGCTTAACACAACTAGCCTTTCGAACGCCAACTGACCCCTAGAGTCTCATAGTACATAAACGACTGTTATTCGGGATCCAGTCTAAGAGGGCAGCCTCAGCCTTGTCAGTCAAGACTATTCCGACACAACGGTGACCCACAGCTCGAGCTACTTCGTCTTCTGAAGTGCGCAGAAAATACCTCGATGAGATATCAGGAGCAGCTAGTTGAATCACTGCTCGAACCCTAGATACGCGTTCAACTCACATAGCTGACATCAATCTTCAGAGAACCTATTGTCAGCGCTAGGCACGCCTGCTGACCGGCCTGCATGAGTGTACGCACGTTAAGGGAGCCGAGATTCAGAGGCTGACGAGGCTTGAGAAAATGTGAGTTACCGGACACAGGATTATTCCCGACACTATTTGACAGTGAATCGTTGCGAGTATCGAGCGTTATTAGTGGGAGCATTATGGGTGGATAGATGGGGCAAAGAGAGATGGCTGGGGACAGAAGACAAAGACTGAATAAAAAAGAGTGAACAACACAGGGAGAATACGTATTACGAAAAACTGCCAGACTAGTTTTCAGTCCTAGTAATGATTCTGTGGCTGCATTACAATACCGGTTCACGAAACAGTATCTTGAGCAGCTTTACAGAAAAGATTTGGAGAAAATGTATGGACAGGAAGGTTGCGCATCAGAGTTCTCTACTACTGGAGCTCCGTAGACACTCTAAACCAGGCCAGTGATTGTCAAAAATTCACGATCCACCTTCCCTGGGCACATTTGCAGGTGCGTAGCGTATTTTAGCGAATCACACTTAGCCTGCAAACCAGTATTCAAAAAAGTTACTCGTGAAAAAAAACTTTACCAACTACCAAATTTTCCTACAACACTGCGTTATCGAAATATTTATTCGAGCTTATATGAGAACAGTGAACCGAATAATAAAGGAAAAGTAAGTATTCGAAAATGTCTACCGGTGTGCACGTACAACACATGATTTCACCTAGTGTTTACGTTCCGAATGTAAAAGATATGTCAGCTAATATTGTTACAATATGGCACCGAAAGGTATAAGTAGTTATTTCCGCGAAAATCTAGCTGTTCACTTGGCTGTCAGCAAACCTTCATACTTCAGATAAGTTCAGGTAGTTCACTTCAAGTTCTAAACATAATTTTAAATATCAATTAAGTTCCTAAATCCTTTCGAAACGCATACAACGATTGGCCATATCCTCATTCGCTGATTTGCTTGTGCACAAGTTTACCCGTAACGTACTTTGTTCATGTAATGGTGACCAAATATGTGGTCACCACCGAATCGCGTATAAAATCCGTCTGAATCAAGTAGCGTTTTCCACGCGTCATTCAGTTCAGACAACCATAAACCATGCACTGGGTGTGATGGCTGTGGCTGTTATCTCCTAGCGCCAACATCAAAAGGAAGTAATGAAAGGGAAAAGTGTGAAAGGAGTAAGAAGTGGATTACGCATATTGGTATCAAGTCCATGAAGGAAGTCTGTGGATAAGAGAGCGCCACTGAAGTGACCGACAGTGGCAGAATAATTACCCACGACCAACAGGTCTAAAGTTCCTTATGACCGTTTGACCACTTCGATGCCCCACAATATTTCCGATGACACGCATTACCATGCACAACGGCAGTACAAGCGCTTACACAAGACGCGTTTACTGGTACTGAGAAGTCTTATATGTTGCTAGACCAGTATAAAAATTTA
The DNA here is from genome assembly GCA_948099385.1 of Fasciola hepatica. Taxonomy (NCBI): domain Eukaryota; kingdom Metazoa; phylum Platyhelminthes; class Trematoda; order Plagiorchiida; family Fasciolidae; genus Fasciola; species Fasciola hepatica. The sequence goes on from CANUEZ040000106.1 coordinate 158,952, forward strand.
CCATGCCGATCAACACAAAAAGAGGCGCCTGGCAATGTGCTATTTATTGGTACAAAATTTGCTTGGGTGTCATTTGGTCAGAATCGGCTGATTTGCCGGATTTACGTATAAGTGTTCAAACGAAGTTAGTGGAAACAACAGCGTGGATTAGTTTTTACTTCACGCACCCGTTTAGTTAGCTTGAGCACCACTGTTTCATACCAATGTAAACATATTCTTACCCTAATCGTCGAGGTGAGTGCTGATGACTTGTTTGCTTTTGCAGATCTCATCGTAAAATATTGCCGAGTAGGAGCCAAATCCGATTGGCTAGGAAAATAGCAAGTGTAATTTGATTTTCACCATACTGAAATTACGGTCATAGAATTGCTCGACCGGTACCAAGTTGGCCATAGAGATTCTGCCCCATACAGCATATGAAACAACTTCATTACGCCACACGAAGTGACACAACCACAGTACGTAAAAATCAGAATATTGAAGACCTCAGGTTACTCGTAAATTATGATCTGCGATTTACTTTCACTGATATTTGACAATTATAGGTAGACTCACCGTTCAATCACCGAAGTGTGTGACGAGCACAAGGCAAGGCCTTCAGGCCCCACACCAAGAAGCAGCTTTCGATCAAAGATATCTTTTACCTCGTAGAAGTGAGTACCATACGATGGGAATTCCATAGAAACAATTCTCAGCAGTTCATATTTAGCATGTGAGACTGTGAATCCATCGAGATCGCGGTGGAAATTCGCAGCCATACGTATAGCCTCTGGCGGAATCTCACCACGACAATCCGGCCAAAAGCAAGCGTATTTACACGGGGTCGTGTTAGCATTATACGGTCCAAATTGTGTATAGGCCATCAAAGCAATTAAATTGGCTTGTGTTTCCAGAGTTGACTCCGCGTCCCACACTCCACCTTTCAGCTGTTGAACTACATTGTTATAAAACTGGTTTCTGGTTAAAATTCGATAACTTATGACTTCGGACCTCACCTTGTGTCTTCCAGTAAGATAGCATGAGGTGGGACGTAATATTTCACTCTGAAATACAAATGGTACGGCGACGAGCCCGGCACCTGTTTGGACAGCCGATTACGATTATTCAACCAAAGCATTTCGTTCTTTAAGCCCATAAATTGGACTCCAAAATATTCTGCCTCATCCATGATACCGAGCATTTTGCAGATCTATTGAATAAACGCATAACGCATGGAGGACGAACCTTATCAAGAACTTCTTGCCCATCTGCCTTATGTTCAACTTCCACATGGAACACGTTATTATCTGCCTGCGTTATGTAGCAAATTATTGGAGCTGCCGTTTGAAATCTTCCCGATTCACTTGTAGTACGCCCTAAATGTCGCGTCCCAGACCTTTGCGACATGCCGTCAAGAACTGAACCGTGAGCCATAGGATGCGTAGTACGAAAAATCTATTGATCACAATAATGAATAATGGACATCCGCCAAGGCAACAACAGCCACAGCCGCAAGAGAGTAAAAACCACGACCACTAAGTGTAGTATGCAAGATGCAATGTCTTCCGTGGGGGTTGCACGTTTACGATCTGCAAAGACAAAGAGAAATCGGTGAGCTCGAGCTCAGTAAGTGCATCAGCAAGCATCAACACTTACACCGATAAAGATGGGAGTGGCGATCTGTCTGAGTGCATTACACTGCTCCCCCAACAAAGGAACACTGTCCTCAGTGTGTGTACATTATTTTGGCTGGTCAGCTGGCAGGTTCTGCCGGTGGGGTTTGTGTGAAGTGCTAGATGACAGGGATCCGGGCAGGGTCGCCAAAAATGTAGTTTGCGAGATGCAGTGTCCTCCGCGGGGGTTGCACGTGTACAATTTGCAAAGACAGAAAGAAAAATCGGTGAGCCAGAGCTCAGTAAGTGCATCAGCAAGCATCAACACTTACACCGATAAAGATGAGCGTGGCGATCTGTGTGAGTGTATTACATAAACCCACAAGTCGAAGATACCCAACCTTCGACCTTGGGGAGTTAATGGGACTCCGCGGGTTAAAACAACAGATAGCACCCAGTTAGGACAGGTCATGTCTTGCCCTATAATTTCCACTGGCCGCTAGGCCAACCAATTGCCAGCTCTCGTCCTAGTTGGCTCTAAGGTATCACTGTGAATCGACTGCAGAAATGTCCCCTTGGCACGAAATGTTTTGGGATTCATTCTCTCATTCTTCATAATAGATGCAGATTTATCTCTGGCTTTCAAGCCTCCTTATCACAGCTCGGCTGTGGGGACTCGGGCATGAGTCCCATACCACGTTTTTTTCTTCAGAAATACCTCCAGCAGCCACTTGAAAAATGTCACTGGGCCCCTCCACCGTGACGGCTGGCAACTCTTTCCATAGATTGGCCACTCTAAGAGGTAGGCGGTACACCGGCGGCAGGCCCACCGATGGCAGCTTCTTTGGAGTCAGTGGGTTTCCCAGCACGCGGTCAAGTTTGCGAAGAGAGGGCTCTGCACGTAGTTCTGGCTTAAACTCGCCTCGGATGGTACAACTTGTGCAGATCAAGTCCCCCCCGGACTCCCTGATAGGCCACCAGAAACAACCCGATAATCTTCAGTCGCCCTCCATAGCTGATCCTGGGTAGTCTCCCAACAGGGCAAGTCGCGCCTCTGCTCTTGGTCGAACTTTGACACTTCTTCCGCCTTACAAGGGGAAACAGCTAGCCTCCACCATCCCCCCCCCCCTTAGTCCGACCTAGGTCATACATGGGGTGCACGCAGTACCTTAGAAGCTTCGAGTGGGAGAAGGCGAAAAAAAATTAAATGATCGGCCCAGAAATGCTCCAAGCCGACTCACAAACCTTGTCAGTGGTCTTCTTGGTTTTTAGTGACGAGGCTACCATCACTTCCAGATCTTTTCGCAGGCAGAAAGGAGAGGGTGTGCCTTGGTCCCGCTGTAAGGTTGGTTAGACCTTACTTCGCGGTTTCCTTATTGAACGCGTGCTTCGGTCCTTTGTCTTGCGTGAACCACCTGCACGTTACTCTCGGCACTGTGCGAATATGTCAACCAGAACAGTATTCTCCACCACCCATGAGAACGAGAAGGCGATTGGGAGAGATAGTGGTTATCGTGTATTTGGGAGTGCGCGTGAGGGCATGCTCAACAGCAACGGTCAAATGACAGCCGAGCTCAGCATTCAGCGTTCAGTTAAACAATAAACGTGGCAAAAGCATGAACGAATTTGGCCACGGCTACAATGCGACCTTGTTATTCTGTCTTTGTTTCATGATCAATCCATCCTAATTGTTATTAGTAGATATAAAATTGCCTTGTAAAAGTGCTGTCATTACGTTTGCGTGCTTATTGCTGCCGTAAATGTTGCATCTACGCGCCCAAGAGCAATTTGCCACCATATTCGCATTTCCATGCTAACACTCCATGGCCCCGCCATTATGAATCAACAAGTTCTCTGGTCGTCTACTGTTTTTTTCTGACCACCTCCCTGATCGTCATCCTGGTACTCCTTCCTCACTGAACATGTGGGTCAGTATCTCGCCCTTGAAATTCACCTCAATGCCGGCCGATTTCTCCATTGAATTCTACTTTGGTATTCCTTTTCTGAGTCGTTCGATTTTCTTTCCATATCCCTCCCGTACTCTGCAGTGGGCCTATTACTTAGCAACCCCTATTTTGAAAAAGTCTTTTATGAAAACATGCAGGATAAACAAAATGCCCTTAGAGTTGTTGCATTTTCCAGCCTTTGTGATTATTTTGGTTTCTTTTGTGAATAGATCCCGCCTTCCCAAGCGACTATAATCAGCTTTCCCTACTTGAAAATGTCACCTAGCGTTTTATCTTTGCCGGGTGCCATTACATTCATTGTGATCTCAAATTTTCTCCTTTACTCTTCGGCTTGCACGTATTTATTGTGCCCTGCTAAAACTTTGGGTGAGCCATGGTTTGTGTCACCAACCCATGTTTCTCAGCAAGTGCCGAGCTGCCCAAACTAGACCATTATTATAACTGCTGTCTATCCGCCGCACTTTTGCATAGTACAAGTCAAATTGGTAGCTAAGGTAATGGTAGATTTACTTCCATGTTCTTCGACACCTAACGGATCATTCACCCTGGCATCCGCTATTTGTTGTTGTTGTCCGCAAGCAGGATACCAAGATCCTGATGATGGACGCCCATTGGGCGGAAAAGACTGAGCCCACTGCAATAGACGGTCAAAAATAGCCCCAGCTTGTGATATCTCTAACATATCGCGGTTTCTATAACCTTCTGAGCTCTCAGGTGGTAATCTTACTATTCGTCCGATCAGCCACCTTGAGAAGAACCTAAATGTGGCTAACGGAAGCCTCATTCAAGAGAACAAAGCCGCTATCGATTCTGAGGCAAACACCCAGCCTCGGCTAAGAGGGCTGAGCCTCGAAACAACTGGGCACCGGGAAGGCTGACAGGTAACACGTGACCAACCATTCTGAATGAAGGGTACGGACCAAAACGTGTCTAAAGGGCGATCGGTTACATATCTCCCATACTATCCTCAAAGTTGTTCAAAAAAGACATCCATCATAAGCAATGGTTAAAGTTTCACTGAAACCCTGTGCTCTGTACACTAGGGACACGAGGCTCGGACAAAACACATCTTCAGATACGCCAAGATTATACAAGTCCAGGGCCACTGGCACCAAACCTTACAGCAGTCCTACTGTTTTATACACCTGACCGCAAAATATTGATGATAAAGCAGAGGTGTTTCCGTAACAGACTGCTTGATTTGAAGGTATCAAGAATATACCTTGAGCAACTCATAATACACTGTTTTCTGGAACCAGACAGCACACCGAAGCGGGAACCTAAGACTTGATCTTAAGCTCATTACAGCGTCACAAATTCAGTAGGCAGAAGAAAGATGCTCTTGTAAGGGTACTCTTGTAGACCGTAGCAACGTGCGGTAAGCGCCAGTACAGGCGAGGAAGTGAAAAATCAAACGATTACGCAGAGGCGTAGGTCAGTGGGACGTGTTATCGGAGGCGTAAGCCAAATCTATGATCGGAAGAAGGCGTGCAAGGCGGCTCAACATGTGACACGATCTGACTGGCCAGCGCTGTCTCAGATGAAGCACCATAAACGTCAACAGCTCACCTACGTGCACGATCGCAGGCGCGCTCCCATGATTGCACGGGGTGTAGATCTTGCGTGCGTGTGAGCACAAGACTGTGCAAGCCAAACACAACACCCATGAATTTGCAGCTGCCAGGGAATGCGTCTTGGAACCGGGTTCACTCCCGAAACTGGTCGCCGGCTCTGCTACCCTGTGCGTGAACTTCACTCCATCACTTCTGATCTATCTGCTTCTGGTTCAGACGTCGATATAAACCGCAGATCTATGATCGTTTCTCGCTGTGCATGCTTGCTGTTTAAATTCTCGCAAACACATCTGTTCCTGTTGTTGTTTGATTCGTCACTAGAAATGTCAACCACATCCGTACGGTATTCTCCTTGTTAGTCCTTCACATTGAAACATCTAGTCCGGTCTTAGGTCAACAAGCGAGCGCTATTTTGGAGTTTCTGACACAGAGTTTATTACTGACTTGGGTCCCTTCCATTATCCTGCCTTCATTCGATTTTCAACCGTTTACCTTGATGAAGGTACTTCAGAATTGTGTTGGATAACTGAACATTTTTGAACACTCCATACCGACTGAGGCTTATTTCTATGCCAAAAAGGCGAATTAGTGGGAGATACCTCAATTTGACGATAATGACTTGGGGAAGAAGGATAGCACGGCTATCCTCAACGCGCAAGGGGATTCTCGAATTCATACCTGCGGAGCCAGCCGGTTCTAACCGAAGCACAATTTCGGAAGGCCCGCACAACCAGCCAATCTACCAGCCCAGCATATTCGCTGGTGCATTTTCCGCCATTTCTTGCGCTAATAGTTAGGAATATTTTATGTCGCCCGTCCGATAGACTGCGAAACACGATATTAAAAAGAAATGGTGGGCCAGCCAAATATGGGCTAAACAGGCTGGTGCTCTATTTTGGGCTCAGCGACAATGGCGCCAAAACGCCAATAGGAGTGTTCCATTTTGTGCGAGGACCGGTCTCCACCAGGAACATGGACGATGAGGCTTTACGAGAGCTTTGGATGCAAACATTTCCGGACAGCATCCAAGCTACCTTCGCCGCTCCGGAAATAAATTTACCTTAGATAAGTCTGCAAAAGTTGCTGATCTAGTTCGAGCACGTGCCTAAACCTCTGCCCAGCACACAACTAGGGGCTCCGGTATATACCATGGCAAAAACATGGAGCGATACGTAAGCGGATAAAGTTACTATCTTGTAGTCTAGCGCGCTGAAAGCATCGCGATCGAAATCCGTATCTCCCGGGCCAGGCAACCCAAAACATCTGAGGCGACTTAGCCCGACAGACTCCGATGTATTCTGGTACCACCGAAACCACGGCGATGAAGATAAAAAGAGCTCCAGGCCTTGCACGTATCAACCTAAGTACCAGGGAAACGTGTAGGCGGAGTGGTGAGGGCAAAAATGGTGTCGGGCCTTTACGGTCGTAGTCGCCCGCTTTTTATGACCAGCAGAATATCCGAAAAGTCCTTCGTGTTAGATGCCGAGACACAGATAAGTACTATTCCGTCGTAATCCAGAAGCCGCTTGAATCAATTAACAAAAGGTTGATCGCAGCTAATCAGAAACCTATCGAGACTTTCGGCATTAGTTCAACCCACTGCCCCTCGTATCTCATCGAGGTGTTTTCTGCGATATTCAGGAGAAGAGGCAGCTAGAGCTGCGGGTCAACTTGGTGTGGGAATTGTCTTGAGTGATAAGGCTGAGGCTGCCCTTTTGAACTGAATCCCAGAAAAAGGTCGTTTATGTACAGTAAAATTCCAGAGGTCATTTGGCTCGGCATACGCACAAACGGACTGCAGCTGAGAAGTGCAAAAGAATGAGTTCTATGATGAGCCTGTAATTCTCGTTTCCCGGAGCAGAAGCTGTGATATCGTAGCGCGTTACAAGCCTGGTAAAGTGGAAGTTGTTCCTCGCCCGCTCAGTGCACTGGTAAAGGGGATAAGTTACTCCAGTCTTGTGCAGAAAATCGGTTATCATTATGCGCTATAAGTCTTATAAAAACGTTCGCGTCTCACGGCGACATGGAGCTTTAATTCTACAGTTACTCCAAACCAGAATGGTCATATTGCAGTAAGCCACCGGTGGCGCAGTTCCGTTCAGGACTGTAGATCTTACTGATCCACGTACGCAACGTCGGACCACGCTTCAGTTTTAATAATAACAGAATATTTCTGGATAGTGGTCGAAAGGAACGCATGTGGGCATGATCAGAGTTTACAATACCACTGAATGAGATGGAAAATTCCCAAATTTTAAAAGGGGATTCGCACATCACAGCGACAATGGTCTAAGGCTGAGGAGAGTTCAAATGAAGCAAAGCAACAAGAGGATACACGGCGAGCACGAATCAATTTCGAGTCAACTGCGGCAATATTAATGAATCGGCCGGACGTGGGAATGTTCAGACGGGCATTAGCTTAGGACACAAAAAATACAAAATTCACAAGAATGATGCAAGAAAATGAACAGTAAAGCATACTCATGTTTACTCAAGAAGCTAATTGGTGTTGAGACAAAGGAGGCAGGGAAGAATTTCATGAAGGCTTGCAACGGAATACCAAATTTTCATACATGTTTGGATATGAAAAGGAATAGTACCCCCTGAAAAGGTGAGACAATTTCCATGAGAAGTAGTATGTGTCATCTGGTGTCGCAGTTCGCAGCTGGGGGAAGATGGATGAAGTTCTAGGAAGGAATAGTCATCAGTCGGAATGCCGTGTCCACAAGAAACAAAATGAGACAAGACAAGGGTGAAAAATTTTGCGATAGGCCAGGACTGTGCTAGTAAATTGGCGAATACATTGTTCTGTTGAGTTTCCTGTGGCTTTTCTGTGTCCGTGTTGGGCTTTTTGGACAAGGGTGGGTGAAACCCAGTGGCTGGATCGTGTTCACGGTAGCCAGTCTTTGGTGCGGTTGTAGACGGGCAGAGAAAAGGATAAGCTGTCTGCGCGATATTTTACTGCCAGACAACGTGATGGCCGGGTGGTTCTGAAATTGAAAGAGAGAGGATCGCAGTCTGGGAGATGTTCCAGCTGAGGGTTATCGCGAGCAAAATAACAGATAATAGTACGGAGGTTGGAAATGAGGTACAATGGTCTTAATAAAATAAGGAGTTTTTAGCATTGTGATTCGGCGTTCGTGAGGGCTAACTGCGCTTGCACTATTAGGCATAGTTATTGATTACCGATTCGGCCGTTCACCGGGAAGTCTTATCTTTCCGGGTTAATAAAGCCGTGGAGGTGAATTTGGACTATAGGGTCTGAGGGCCACTTGAGAAAGCAGCTGGGCAACACGGAGAACCTTAATGGCAAGTTTGCATAACAGGTCTAGGGTATATATGACAAATCCCACAGTATTGTTTTACAGGTCACAAGGAAGCAGCTGGGACACGTTAAGAATCCAAATGGCAAGTTTATATGATAGATCCAGAGGATATATGAGAAATCCTGTCGTGTGGTATCTACAGGTCCAATGCTGCAGGTTGCTGTTAGGTAAAGCTGTAAACTGGAGAGTGGGTTGGATTCTGGGACAAAAGGAAAGCTGTTTTTTTATGGGAAGGAGGAAGAATAGATAAGGGGGCGAAAAATACCGGCTCTTTTCTCTACGTTCTTACGTGTATTTTTATATATACAATGTTATCTACATGTATATAATTAGCGCTTTGATGAGACGTGTCTGTCGTTTGATGTATCAACTTGTTGTACAAACCCACGGGGGTTTTGTAGCTGACATCAACAAACGTGCCAGGCGTTCATGGGAGGGTGCGAGGTGGTCAAAAGTTAGAGCGAGGGGTGGGTAAGCATATGTAGAGAGACCAGTTGGCTATCGTCCCAGTCAGTCTCGTGCGTAGGAACCAAAAGCATGTCAAGCGGACAAGGGCGGTGTGCGGTTTCCCCTTTCGCAGGGTCACGTCTGAGCTGATGGGAGACACCCATGATTGAGGGTTGCTCATTTCCTTCACAGCCCGATATTATTGGTATTTATAGATCAAATCGATCCCACTAGGTATTATTTGTTCTCCACTTTTCTTTTTCAACTTTTTTTCTAACAGAGGGGTGGTCGAGTCCATGTAGGAACTTTCCATAACCCCTCCGTCCGAACGTAATCTTCCGCGTACATGTCATTTTTTAGCAACTGCTGGGGACGGTCTGCTTCTCGACGTCCGGACGCAGCTGTGGTGAAGGTGCCGTTGACGTCAGAGGTTTCGCCTGCATGGGCTGAGAAAAAACAGAGTGGGGCTAAGCAAACACACGGAGTAGGACAGCGAGTGTTGTAATGCACGTGCCAGCATATATGTTTCAGCCTCGTACGGCGTCAGACCGTGCCTAAGACTGACAGAGGCCGTTCTGGTGTGGTTTAGTTAGGCTGCGCCAGTAGATGCTATTACACACACGGAGAGAGGATAGCAGCCTAAGTTAGGCGATGGATTCAGAAATCTTGGCGACACGGGCAAGAGTTCATGTCGGGAAACATAAGAGGAGGAAGTTGAGGCCATGAGGTAGCTATTGGAAGGTGGACGTATGGGGTGAAAGATTTTCAACCGGGATGATTAATGAAGACAAATTACGGCCGGGCAAGAACGCTGAGGAGGGCGAAAGCCGGAATAAATGAGAGAAGATTCGCAGAATCAAGAGGCAAAGTAGTGGACGAAGGAGCTTAATGTCCTAAGATCCAGCACCACTGAACCATTTGATGCTTGGGGAAAACATCAATGGCCAAAATTCTTGATCTAGAGAAATTTGTTTTGTATGGCTGCCCCAGGACTATATAGCGAAGAAGGCAGCAATTGTCTAGACATAGTTGTAAAGACCGACCAGTGAATTAGGTAAGACAGGGTCGTACAGGGATCAGATGGAAGTAGATAAACGTGGGTGAGTAGCAAGAACCGGCAGGCATCCAACTAGTTTTAGTTTTAAAAGGCAAAATGCTTATCCTACTGTAACTTGAGTTGTTTGCGGTATGCTTGAAAAAGTGACAGTAAATAGTAAGCCTGGCTTCCGTCGTTGGGGAGAAAATGGTAGGTTTTGGATGTGACTCTATGATCCTAGTAGTGAAACCCGTTTTCGAGGGCCAGCTCGACGGTTAGCAGAGATCCGGAGGGGAGACGGAAGCTGTGGTTCTAAAGTTCGATGCCTTCTTCATGGGCTCGATCCTCAGATATGCTGGCTTTAGTCGAAGGTTAAGATGGCTAATGGTAATTTGTGATTTTAGGGCATGGCTAAATTGGGTTATTGACGCAGATTTGCGAATAGTCAGGGGTAGCTTCTTCCAGAGCTTTGAGTATTTATTAGGAGAGAAGTTGGATATTGTTGCCAGCCTCGACTGTGGGATGGCCAGACTGAAGCCTCTGTGGCCCGGAGGGTAAGATGAGGATAGGGAAAACTGTATAGAGTTGGTAGAAGTGAACTCAGAGCAATGAATAGGTCTATACAGAAAAAATAATTTAAACATAAATGTCTGAGCCATACGGGGTCAAGCTCTAGTAGAGTGCTTGGCTCTTTATAATTCAGTGGAGAAGAGTATTCTATTAGCTTCTTGGTCAAGGTACGCTGGACTTTCTCAAGGCGTACCCTATCAGATCGAGACATTCCAGAGAAGATTACAGGGCAATATTCGAGGTGGGGTATAGCAAGGGATTAGTATGTAAGGAGAATAAGATGTTTCATTTAAATGAAATTATCTCCCCAGCTCACTGGTCATCGACGCAAACTGCGAACCCGGTTAGCCGTGGAAAGTTTGCCTGGTCCAAGAGTCGGCACCCGTTATGAACGGGAGTTCGCACATGAGATGAGATCCACGAAGAGCAGTTATGCGATTGAACATAAGGTCCATATACAGCGGGCGATTCACGTGGCGGCAAGTTTCGCCTGTGGTCCCAGATCGGATGTCCTTCAAAGACACTGGATTTCGCGACTGTCAGTTAAGTGATTCGCGACAGAAATGGAAAGCCTAGTTGTGGCAAAGAGCAAGGGTTGACCGTTGGCTCGAATACTACACCAAGTAGTTCCAAGTTCCAGATACTGGAGGTTTCTCCTTACCATTGACCGCTGATCCCCAATTTGACGCATCCCAGACTGCCTTTTTCTATTTTTATGTTTCCGGACAACCATTGATATGTATCTTCCCTTCGATGGCTCGGCATTATATCTGGCCCACATTTCCGGCCGAAAACTCGATACATGCCCGTCATTTCATCACTACCACGTTTGCCCTGCTCTCTAGGACCCATCGCAACCTGGTCGCAAGCTCCTGGACTATTCGATCTTTACAGCCATGTGACAAAGCCAATATCATCCAAGCGAAACCGGCCGGTGCGGGACACGGTCAGATCCACCGCTTCGGCCGTCGCACTTCGGGCGTGCAGGGCGTCAGTAACGATGCGCGGGCGCAGCTAGGACAGCAGATCGCATCTCCTGTCAACAAAGATAGTTTTCAGGTTGGGTGTCCAGCGCAAGCTCAGCCCCACCCACCAGCACCGGTTGCGGCACAAAAAAACACCATTTATGCACAAAAAATGCTGCAAATATGCCCCACAGTCACCGCCTATTATTCGTCGTACTCGTCTCCATCTTCACCATCTTAACCTACCGCTTATTACGCCCGGTACAAACTACCTTCCTTATCATATAATTATCGTGGGTTTAAAAGACGGTTACCGTACTTGGCTTAACTTTCATGATGGTTTTTCCCGAGGATTCGGGACAAACCACCAGCTTGTCCCATTTGCAAACTTAACCCATCCTCAAAACAAAACTCGTCCTTTTTATCACGTTTACAGACATATTTGAGAAGCTCACATATAATGTTGCCATATACTTCCGTCCTACATTGTCCGAACAGTATATTCCACTGAGGAATGTTTGTCCCCAGGGCATCCCAACAGTCAACGATATTGAGAAAGTTCGCCCTCTCTATCAGTCCTTCTGTTCGCCCACACGGCTGTAGCATTGCAAAATCCTCACCTTGCAAAGATTCATGCCCTCCCCACATATTCATATCTGGAAACATCCGCATCGCAGCGTTTTGCTCTTTCGCCACCACATGATCCACCTTTTTCAAAGAATATCAACGGATAGTATTTTACCTGTCAACTACTTCACAGCCCAACTTCACAACTGTATCCATTGGTTGTTTTGGTGCTTTTTCATATTCAATATTCTATCTTGTAAATCCTCTCAGGCTATTTTGATCCTTGAAACTCTCTGGTCATCATGTTCAGCCTTTGGATAACGATAATCATTACGTAAATACTTACTTGTCATTTAAATACTCATTTCCTTTGCAAACAGTGTATCTGCGACTATCATGGCTACGCATCACAAATTGATTTGTCCCCTAGTTCTCATTTCCATGTTGGTGCGCCACATTCCGCATTTAAGAAAGTAAACAATATGCTCAACGATTACATGTTTACTTCCGACCACTTCTTTCACCATCACCTAGGCAATCTCTCCCTACAAATGAGCCCTCTACTAGGAATTTAGCTGACTCAGCCGATATTCGGTCGCTAAACGTTGCAAAGGTAATCTTTAAAAGATTTTTCCTGTTCTTTGCCCACAAATTCATTCCTTTCATCGTCTAATTTCCAAAACCAAGCCGTTCCATACTCCGCGGAGCACTACGGCTGGTTCACTTCCCCCTAAGAAACATCCTTTTCCTCAGGGCGAACAAAAATTTCCGTGAATTCTATTTCATTCTCTCGTTGCGCAGTCCTTCTTTTTGTAATATTTGAGTAAGAGACAACTACTTCCGACCAGCTCCACACTGACTCGGCCGGCTTGGTCACCCGACCTTGAGTTCAAATTTTCCGGGAGCCTCCAAAATGAGTATTTTAAGTGCTACCTCCTGTACTGTATCGAGTGCATATACCTGAATCACCCTCTTAGAATTTGGACTCTGTTTCTAATGGTACCTTTTGATCTTGCGTTGCAGGATGCCTCGAGGTTATCCGAAATAAACTATTATCATTATGAACTAAGACATCGTCTATGTAGGTGTTAACTCACCATCTCAGACACAGGTCTGTTAGGTTTTTCCCCCCAAGGTGTTTGCAGCTTGCTGGAAACAAACATCCCCATGCCGTAAGCCAATCTCACCTTTAATACCCAGTTCGGATGCAGAAAAACCTCAGGAGACTTGAAAAACAGTATATCTATCGCTTTAACAGGGACAGGGCAAAGTCCGGGTCAACAACTTTGTGGTCCGTTCTATTTCAATATTCTTTCCCTCTCCGACGATATCCCGCTGAGCAATTCATGCTCCATATCTTTGGATTCCACGCCCTTCAGCCAGCAGTGGATTCTCTTCTTTGCACGATATCTATTATTTCTCCTTATCATCTCACGGTTTTCACGAAATTCTGGTTTTTCTATACTTGTTGAGGTTCTCTTGCGTAACTTTTCGCAGTTTCCCCCTCCCCATGTTTTCCTCGTTCGCTGAAACTGAAAATGCATACTCGATCACTTCTGCAATATTCCTGCGTATACTTTATATTCCACACTCCAAGATATCGTTTGTTTCAACTATTCCTTGTCTTGTCGATTCCTCAATAGCACCGGTAATTGGACTGGAGCTGATCAGTACTTGCGGAGTAAACAGTCATCACAGTGCTTCAGTTTATCTCGGCTCAGTCTATTTCTCCTAATCTTAGGTGGGCCACTCTTGCCTTTAGTATTCTGCAATGTCTTATCTAGTTGAGTATTGCTGTACACCATACGTAATCGCTCTAGCTAATGTCAGTAACTAGCTGGAGCTCAGAATGCAGCATCATGCTCTGATGGAAAAGTGGAGCAAACTGCTGTTTTCGCGCATGGGGGCGTGAGCTGGCTCGTAGGCTTGAAGACGCCAATAACAACTCGTGGAATCTTTTTTGTTAATGGCAAACAATGGATGGGAACTCATAACACCATTATAACCTAAAAGAATCCAGTACCGTACAAGCTTATCATTTACAGCGTGTGTTCGTTGAACACTCATAATGTGTGCATGTGCGTGAGTAGGCATGAATTTCTTACTGTAAACGGGCTTGCCATGGTAAGACTGCCCGTTTGTACTCTCCCTTGGTTTGAAAATTGAAGTTTAATTCTACTAGATTGCTGGTTCCGTGATACCGAGTGATCCATATTCGCCCTCAAGATGACCGATGCGTAGCGCATCGAGAGTCACTTTTCCCCTGGTGGTCTTAACCTTTGTTGCTCTTACTTCCAGTCGGAACTTAAAACGGTTTCTTAACAACTCCAAAGGGCCATGAACCAAAGTGACCGTTTTCATGGGAGACCACCACCACGTCTCAAAAACTGAAAAGTTATTTTGGTTCCTGGCAGTAATTTGTATTCGACTGGTACATGGTCCTGTCAGTTTACTGTTTTCACGTAAGAGCCGGCCAATTCTGCCGTCTTCTATTTCCCCCTGCCAGCCCAAGTAACTGGTCAGATTTTCCAGCGCTACCAAACGACTGGCTTTGCTTGTATTCCGTCTCTTCAGCTGAACGAACTTGTGGTTCAGATAGCAGACAACGAACGATTGCCTCCAGTGTATGCGTAGCCTCATGGTGGTACTTGTGGCCCAGATGGTTTAGGGCTGGAGAGCAATTTTTGAATTTTCAGCGAGATTTCAGACTAGGAGTAGACTCCGATCGCCGTTTGCCTGGCCTATTACTTACCACTATAGGTGAAATTTCGGACGGCCTTGAATGACTGACCGGACGTGTTCATCAGAGTCATCTTTGCATCCGTGTGGCCTTGATCTGGGTCGAGCGATGAGCAGCCACTGATAGCGTTTTTAGCCCGCTCTCGGTAAAGGTGGGCACGGTTTAGCGGGCTTTGCCTCTGGCTCTGTCACTCTGGTTTCCGTGAAGGCTTCATACTGCTTGTAAAATTTGTCTTGCTGCTCCGAAAGTCCATCAAATCTGACCAACTCCACTCTAGAGAGATCGAAAGAAAATTTAAATCGGTGCCGCCTGCTCGAATATCGGCGAGGAAATTCACACCTCGCGAAGGCCTGTCTTACTATCTTCACCATATTCTGATACTCTTTCGCCAAGCTGCGTTTTTTAGTCTTATCTGCTGTCTTGTGCCCTTCAAACAATAACTGCGGTCCTGACATGTGTATCGCCAGCTCGAATACATCAACAACCCTACACTGAGATACAGCATCAGAAATAAGTGGACTAGCACCGGCAGAACTAACAGACCTAACGGTGCCTATTGAATCAGAATTGCCCAAAACCTCCTCAGTAGCTTGCCGCGTTGCCTACTGTCCTGGCAGCTTTGGTTTCATTTTTTGGCGTTGACCAATTTTAGCATCGTAGGTAGTCTTCGAACAAAGCGTAGCCGATTCAAACAAATTCTGAAACAAGAACAGAGTTGAGTAGCGGTTTATAAGATATTGGATTATGGAATGAACCACACTGAAGAATATATGCGAACCTCAGATATGCCGCCACAAGGACTCAAGCTTACAGCCAAGTCCACGGACTGTGAAAAACTGGCAAGCAAGTCATAACTTCATAAGGGGCGCGACAAAGTCGTTCGTTGCAGGTGAATAACCTTAGATTGGTGCACAAAAGGGATAAGTGGTAAAAAACAAAATTAAGGTATATAATCAAGTGTCTTCCCGAAGCCAAGGCGCATGGTGTTCTTGGGGACTTTTCAAACCTGATTGTTACACCGCGTGGTGTCTGTATTAAGTTTTCCCATGACCTATGGCCGGTCTCACCCACGGGTATTTCTTTCACTTGACCGCCTAATCCTCAAGTGGTTTAGCTTTTGCCTGCACCCGGCCAGCTTGAATTCATGAATCCGTCACCGTTGGAAGTTGCACACTTTTTTGTCATGTTTATGAATGTTTTGCGAAGGACCATTCTCAAAACCACAACTAAAAGTTTCGGGATTTTTTGGTTGCCTAAAGCCAATCTTAGTTTTGAAACCTAAATAAAGCACAGGAATGTTGGAAACATTATTTGGTTCTTCCCTGGGCACACCTTTATCCATATCATTAAATATTTACGGCGGCCATGTCATTTTCATTCACCAATCCTTCCTGTGTGTACTCCCGTTCCTAAACGCAATTATTTATCAGTTTGTTACAGTATCATTTGGCACATTCTGCCATCGCCTTTCACTACAGTGATACAAACCACGGTCGACGTTCACTTCAGTTCGGTTCAGTTTAGTATGCGAAGGACAGGTAATGGCCACAGCTAACTGAGCTTGCAGAATCCTTCCGATGGTATGCACGCCAGTTATGCACTCGCCAATACACAGCATATCTAATCGAATCCCTGCTGAAGATGGGAGGGAAAATAAAAACCCTATGGCACTTTAACTGCGAGAGACAATATGCCTCGTGAGCATTCACTAGGATGGTGTGCAACAAAAGGAGATGCCAATTACGATACACCTCAGACGGACCACGGTGCTACCCGTCATCCATCTATTGAACGTACTCAAAGCTCACCACCAGGAAGTCTCTCGTGGAATTTGCGACCTAGGGCCCCTTTGAGAGACTGGACGGCCTGCAGGTCTATCAGTCCACCAGACGGGCCGTTCCAACTTTTCACCGCCCTGTTACTAAAGGAATGCCACCTAGTCATCAACCTAGTCCGAACTTTCGTTGGCTTCTTTTCGTGTCCCCTTGTTCTGGAATCCAAAGCCACTTGGAATACACTATCAGGCCTAAAGCCAGAAAGGTCCTTTATTGTCTTGAAAGCTTCTATATAAGATCCTTTCGGTGCCTCCTCGTTTCCAAAGAGAAGAAATTCAGATCACAGCGTCTCTGCTCTTACGTCCTACTTATTCTCCCCTCCACCACTCGCGTAGTTAGAAGCTTAACTGTCCTTGAGCAGGCAGCTTTCTTTTTGTGGGAGGATAACCAGGCCTGCACACTACCTTCTAAGCGAGGTTATAAAATGGCCAATAAATAAATACGAATATATCCGGCTGCCTGTAAGAAAGGGTCCATCGCAGTCTGAAGGGTTCATCACGAGCCTACTGCGCTACAGCGCTGCACTGGTCCGATTATTTAAAGTCACTACCCAGGATGACCCCGAGCTCCTCAACTCTGCTGACTGCTTCTTCGATGAATAGCCCTTTGGTCACGAGCGACAATTAGGCTTTTTGGTACTTGCTAACAAGTGGCTTCTTCCATCGTTCAGCTGTACGCCCCACCTGTAAGCCCAGTCCAGAACGGCCCAAATATCCCCGTCTAGGTCGGCCTTTCCCTCATATCCAACAGTCATTATGTCGGGCACAAAAATAAAACCACAAGACAAAATGCATTGCTTGTGGCAGTCACCCTCTGGTACCTTGTAATCAGTCGCGACCTCACTTTGCCAACTTCGAGTGACTAACAAACACGCAACGGGACGAACCTCATTAATGGGCCAGTATTGCCCTTTCTCCCAAAGCTTCTCAGCAGTGTGGACACGCGCAACCAAAATGCTGTGAGCCACTCTCACCTTTAATACCCAGTTTAGGTGCAGAAAAAGCCCCAGCAGGCCCAATAAAATAACATATCCATCATTCTGAGGGCAGTCGAGCCCAGTCCATGCCGACACTTTTATCGACTCCTCTATTTCAATATTTTGTCCCTCCTCGAAGTTATTCCGCCTAGCATCTCATTCTTCATATCTTGGAGCTTCATTCTTCCTCGTGAGCCGCGGATTCACATCAATGGATGATAACCATTATTTCTGTTACTCATCTCACCTTGGTCATAGAGTAACAAGGACGACAACACACGAAAGGATACTTGTATCTCACCGGTCAAACAAGTCAAGTCATGGAACACATACAGTCGTTTATGAAGGCCTTTTTCCAGACTGCACGGCACCAAGATTATTATTGCCGCTGCTTGCGCGCTTCGGCTGCATTCTGTCTAGTTGCCTGTGGCCGGTGGCTTGCTTTTCTTGACCGTCATTTCCCCTCGGTTGGTCCGACTGTCTCAGTTGACGGCTCGATCGGCAGCCCTTTACCTGAGCTATCCTTCTGGTTGCCGGAGATCCTGCTGCTTTCTCTCTGGTTGTCTGTAAGCCTCCTTTTGCCTGCTTCGGGACGCCTCCAACATATTTGCTGCCTGCTCTTCCGTCTGTGGCCTTCGTTTGGTTCGTTCGTTCGCCTTGATGTTCACGCCTTTGCCTCGCCTCAGCATTCCCTGTTACAATACTACCTTGGCTCTTTCCATCTGTTATTTTGCAAACGATTTTGCAGTATTTTACTGTTTACTTTGCTAAGTAAACTTGGGACAAGCATCACGCAGCCTTCGATAGCACTTTTGGCTCTCCCACAACAATAATGTAATAAATACAAAAACCTTTGACCAGGATCTGCAACTTTGCACTCAACAAAATTTTCGAATTGTTTCATGAATATACAGCATTGCTCGGGGTGCCCGTCGAAGTGGGACAGCTCCACTCTCGGCAGGTCAAGAGCCAAAACCTCGGTAGTTTCAGGCTGTCTCAAGGGTTTATATTCGTCGATCACAGTGCCTTTTCGATGTTGACATTGTGAACTACATGGACTCTTTGCTGGCTCTCTGAGACCAGTTCCTTGTGTAAGGGGCTCTGCTTCCTTTCTGACTAGCTGCAGCTCGTTTTCTAATTCTATTACTAACATTCTATAAGTACTAATATCGTCAAACGCATCGCGGTTAGAGATATATGACCTGGCACTGACAGAGCTAGTAAACTTGGCATTATCTAGAGAATCAATAACACCCGAATCATCCCCAGAGACTTGCCGAGTTATTTCCTGTTTTCTCAAAAGGTCCTTGCTTCCTCGTCTGGGCATTTCCAATGAGTTTTCTTGTCCAGGTTCCACTTGAGTACTGTAAGTCAAATCTCGCAAATCGAGCAACGCGTAGCCAATTCAAACGAATCCCAAAACCAAAACAAGATTGATTCGTAGCTTCTACGGTACTAAATTGAAATGCGCAAAGGATACAAATATATACGAACCTCAAGTATGCGGCCAAATAGGCTTCACAGTAAAACCCAAAGGTCCAAAGCCCCGTGGCTCAAGCACGACAGTCAGAAACGGTTCAAGGCCAAATTCAAATGTCTCACATGGATAAACAAACGTGAAAATGTGTGGTGTATGAACGAGCTTTCCAAGATAATGTTAAATATAGTCAAATTCACAAAGCACGTTGAACATTTAGAAGGATTTTCAGTATTCGTTCTTTACACCGTCTACATGCCCATGTGCTCCTCCAATACACACATTGTCCCGCACCAGCGTTTTCAGTTCTGCTGATTCGCTCGCTGCCGGGTATGTTTGGTAGTGTGTCACTGGCAGGAGACCGAGGGTTGTAGACTCTATACGGGAGTCAGTCCTGACTTAAATTAAGAGAATCCTGGAGAGCAAGAACAATCCATCCTGAAGCCGCCCGCAAGGCGTTAAGTTGTTTTCCCTCAACGCATCCCTTCTTCAATGCCCAATGTGCTTCTGGAACATCAGCACCTATCAGGGTGTAACAGCCGGTCGTGGAAAATCCCCCTTTTTCCCTCGCGATTCAGTGTTTTTCCCAACATCACTCATTTCCATACACTATTGACTTGTCTTTACGAACTGGTTGTTTTTCTGGACCAATTGTTGTTTGTTCGCGCCCAGAGCGCTACTTTGGCACATCCTTGTTCAGGACCTGCGTGACGCACGTGCTGTCTGCTCACACGCTGCTATTCGGTTTCTCGTTGTTGAGTCCTTGTGATCGTATTATTGAGGTTTGTACATTGTTTATGTCATTGTTTATTTTAATAATCTAGTATCGTAGAATATCACGGATAATCGTCTTCTGATTTCGGGATCCGTTGCGAATTTGGCTACGCATTGCTCAAACGTTCGTAACAATGCTCAATAGATCTATTTGGAACGAGGAAAATCACGCAAATGCCAAGAAAAGGATCAAAAGCAGTCGAATCCGGACAGGAAGTAATACGGCAAGTCTCTGGGGAGGTTTTGGGTACATGTGATTCTTTAGTTAATGCTAGATCGCCTAGTCCTGTCAGTGCTAGCTCATGTGTTATTGAAAGCAATATTGATCGTAACGATGTCGATTTATATAAGCTGAGAATACTAGAACTAGAGCAACAGTTACTTTCGGCTAGACTACAGGCGCATGAAGCAGAGAAGTGTACACAGAAACAGCGAGAGCATGAGACCAGTGACTTCGACACTTCCGATAGGATAGAGTGCAATAAGGTAGGGAACCCCACGCCGGTCGCCGACTACAAACCACCATCGATCGATCTGCCTAGAGTGGAGTTAACGGTTTTCGACGGGCGAGCTGAGCAATACTGCAAGTTTGTCAAACAGTTCGAGACGTTCGTTGAAAACAAGGTAACCGACCCTTGGCAAAGGCTTCTTTACCTTACTCACTACTGCCGAGGCCGAGCGCGAGAAGCTATCGAAGGGTGCACCATGCTCGATCCAGAACAAGGCTACACAAGGGCAAGAAAGATTCTGAGGGACTTGTTTGGCCAACCTTTCAAAGTAGCCCGTAACCTAATAGAGGGCGTGATGGCAGAGGCAAAGAGAACCAAGGGCGACGTCTACACCATGGCCGACCTGGTGATCAAGATGCAGAACTGCTCAATAGCCCTCGACCATTTAGGATACAGGGCTGACCTAGACGCCATGCACACTTTGGAAGGCATAGTCCGTCACCTCTCTCCCGAACTACAGGGTCGGTGGGCGGAAGAAGCTGAACGGATAAGCTGAAGCGACAGAGAAGCCAACTTCGAAGACCCGACTGAATACTTAGACAGGCAAACCAAGATAGCTGACAGCAGATTCGGCCGACTCGTCCGGGACAGCAACCGAGCAAACAAGCCCGGTACTAGCCAAGTCCAAACCCCTGTACGGGAACATACAAAGTACCAGCCTTGGACCAACACACACGTCATCTCACGAGATGCCACGGCGAAACCAAATTGCAGGCCCTGTGGTACTAGCCATGGCCTACCAGAATGCCCCAAGTTCGGCAACGCCACAATAGACGAACGGTGGGGAATGGCGAGGATGGCAGGAGCATGTTTTATCTGTCTCAACACCACGCACCGGGCAGCAGCCTGTAGGACAAGGAATCGATGTGGTTACGAGGGCTGCACGGGCAGACACCATCGGCTGCTGCATCAGGCGAGAGTAACCATATCCGAGGCGAGTGCCAAGCCCAGCGTGATTTGTTCAACTTCACAATCTGCCAGTAAACCGGTACGTTTAGGCCTAGTGGCCGTGGGAGTAGTGACTCCGACTGGGATAGTCAAGGCGTTGGCTTTCGTTGATAGTGGATCCGACACCACTTTAGTGAAAGAGCGGTTTGCCGACAAACACCAACTGGCTAAAGGTGCGAAGTCGTTAGCAGTGAGCACGGTGGGCGGAACACAGGTAATGACTGCCGGTAGATTAAGGCTGCAACTCATCTCTCTAGACACTAACGAGGAAATTGAACCAACGGAGGCATTCACGTTAGCGGATCTCCCCATGCGAGCACCAAGGTCGGTGAACGCAATCTTGACTCGGAGGCCCCACCTGCAGGATATAACCGTTGTAGACTGGGAAGATGATGAGGTGGATCTGATCATCGGATGCGACGTGCCAGAGGCGCATTGGGTGCTTGACCAGAGAGTGGGTGACCGCCAGGCACCTTATGTCGTACGCATGGCTCTGGGATGGATGTTATACGGTCCAGTAGGGGTACGCGGTTCCGTGAATTACTTATCCGCCGAAACGGACCACATAGAGTATCATCTGCAACGGCTTTATGAAAAGGAGTTTCATGACATTGGAGACGAAAGACCGACGTTGTCTCAAGAGGATCACTTGGCTCTACAAACGGTGCGGCAAGGCACTAGAGGCCTCAAAAAACAGTTCGAGGTTCCCCTCCCATGGCGCACATCGGTCGACCCGTGGACTGACAACAGGAGTTATGTTCTCCAACGATTACTACGACTAAAAGAACGCTTCATTCGAGACCAGAATCTGTGG
The DNA here is from genome assembly GCA_948099385.1 of Fasciola hepatica. Taxonomy (NCBI): domain Eukaryota; kingdom Metazoa; phylum Platyhelminthes; class Trematoda; order Plagiorchiida; family Fasciolidae; genus Fasciola; species Fasciola hepatica. Next base: position 181,069 of record CANUEZ040000106.1, read on the forward strand.
GAACGATACGAGGATTTGATGAAGCGAAACGAGACCCTCGGTTACGTTGAAAAGGTGCCTGTCAACACCGACAGCAAATGGGGTATCTGGTATCTGCCTCACCATCCGGTTATCAACCCCAAGAAACCCGATAAACTGCGGGTGGTTTTCGACTGTGCGGCCAAGTTCCAGGGCAAGTCGTTAAACGATCGCCTACTACAGGGGCCTGACTGGACCACTCCACTGATCGATGTTTTGTGCCGTTCAAGAGTGGGTAAAGTGGCTTTGTCTGCTGACATTAGGGAAATGTTCCATCAGGTGAAGATTCCGGTAGGAGAACGAGATGCTTTGCGTTTCCTGTGGTGGGAAGGGAGCGACCGGGACAATGCAGTGGTGAATTATAGGATGACCGTCCACCCCTTGGGAGCCATATCGTCACCATTTTGTGCAAACTACGCCCTCCGAGAATCAGCGAACAAACGTGGCGATCTAGTACATCGGACGGTGGTAGAAAGCGTCAGCAGGAACTTCTACGTCGACGACTACCTTGGGTCATTCGATGATGTGGAATCAGCTCTAGAGCAGTTCAGGGGTCTGACGAGATTGCTGGAAGAGGGCGGCTTCCATCTAACTAAACGGATGTCGAACGCTTCAGAAGTGCTGAAGGTCATCCCGTATCACGAAAAGGCCGAAAGGGTAAGGGATTTGGACGGCTCTCCACTTCCTATCGAGCGCACTTTAGGGATACAATGGGACGCGGAAACGGACGATTTTGTTTTCGAACTGAACGTTCCCGAGCTGCCAATAACCCGTCGTGGCATACTATCTGCCGTCTCAAGTTTGTTCGACCCGCTCGGTTTCGTCTCACCGTGGCTGCTACCCGGAAAGATCTTGCTGCAGCGGCTGTGTCGTAAGAAAGTTGATTGGGACCAGTCACTGGACCAAGGGGACCGGCTGGACTGGGAAGAATTTCTGAACACCTTGAAGAAATTAGGGGACATAAGAATCCCACGATGTTTGACCCCTGGCCACACGACACGGACTGGAGAACTACATGCTTTTTCCGATGCATCCGAAGTCGGTTATGGAGCTGTGGTGTACGGACGATGGTGCGCAGGAGATGGACAATATACCACGAGGATCCTGTTCGCCAAAGCCCGCGTTGCTCCACTGAAGTCGGTCTCAATCCCACGCCTTGAACTCAGCGCAGCCGTGTTGGCAGTCAGGGTGGTGCAAGCTTTGAAGAGATGTTTCGATCTCTACATTTGGTCGGTGAGCTTCTGGACGGATTCAACGATAGTACTTTACTACATTAACAACGTACGGAGCCGGTTTAGTACTTTCAATGCTAACCGGCTCACGATTATCCACGATGAATCAGCCACGCACCAGTGGAGTCATGTCAGGTCTGGCGATAATCCGGCCGACCTGTGCTCCCGAGGTGCGAACAACTTCAGGCAACTGGACACGTGGACGAGAGGGCCAAGCTTCCTGCAATTGCCCAAACAGGACTGGCCCGTGTTCGAATTAAAACCCCCTACGGAAGTGGAACTGGAGATCAAAGGCGTAGTGATAGCAACCAACGTCGTCGAAGCGTCATCCATTCTATCGCGACTGGTCAGGTTTTCTTCCTGGATGAAGACGCTTCGTTCGCTAGTTTGGTTAACCAGGTTCAAGAGAAATTTACTAGTCATGGAAGGGCTACGGCCCTCAGGTCGGATACGGGTCGGCCCGATAGGTCCCGATGAGCTACAAGCGGCAGAGTACGATATTTTCAGAATGATACAACGCGAGGCTTTCGCCCGAGAACTCAAGAGGGCGGAAGAAGTGGGGCCGACCAATAAAGACATGCCATCTCCAAGAGGCGAGCTGAAGCGTTTAAACCCCAAACTCATCAACGGACTGCTGCGGGTGGATGGTAGGCTGACCAACGCCCACCTGAACTTAATAATAATAATTGTATATTTCGGATGCGCCCGAAGCATGCTAGAATGCATGATCAGATGATTATAGTGATGCCGGAATGACAATTCACAAAAGGGTACAACAAGTGCATGCAGAGTATCAGAGAGAGTGTTACAGTGAACTAAAACTGTAGTAATGCCCAGCAAATTTGAAGGTCAAGGTCGAATGATGTCAGTTGGTCTGGAGTACATGCATACGTGGTATATGAAATAATTACACTAGTGGAAATTCGGACATATTGAAAGGAAATGTTTTTGGTGCACTACAGAATATGAGAGGCATATGGATAAAAATCTCGTCGAAGCGTTCGGTGAATTATTCACTTTACTACAGGCATGTCAAGAAGTATTAACATGGAAATATTTCAGTCTGAAAAGATGGTAGTATATAAAGTGGTGGCTGTATACTGGAGGAATCATATATGTTGCAAACAATTGCGTATTTCTTGGGAGGTATACTACCAGAGTGATGGTGGCAGGGAACGGCCGGAGTAAAACAGGTGAGCGTGCGGCAAGTTATAAACTTTATGTAGGGTTGGTATGAAATGTCAAAGCGGAAGTGGAAGACTAATCAATATTGACCGTGTGGTTACATCCATTATACAGGTGTTCAGTTCTGTGAGAGGAAAGGTAAAGTAATCCACAGATAAGTGTACGTCAATAGATGAATGCTGTGTGGTATGTACCATGCAAAAATGACAGATCAATAAAACTGCACAGGTATATCGCGGGAAGCGGCCGTGGATCAACGAATATAGAAATAAAATGTATCGGCCGGTGCAGATAGTGGTGTGATTTAGAGGCTGCATACGGGGTCAGTTTCGGTAATATAACACGAATGCAACATCTGGAAGATCAAAGGTCTCGATAACGGTGATGGTATAGCAAGTAGACGGTGAGTGTCACATTTCTAATGACCAATTTGACAGGTGTAACAAATGATGGGAACGGAGCGGCGATGCAGCAGGGGAAGTGTATCGAAGACGTTCAATCGTGGAGGGAACGCAGTGATCTACAGAGCCCGAACACTCGATGCAACAGCATTGCAGATGCGATCGGATGGACCGATGAAGAGTGCAGGTAGTTACTAATTACTTCGCTGCCCACTGGAGGACTACTGAAAGATATGTCAGCGCCGGACGTTTTTTTTTTGGTGACCGATGAAGCAATGAACAGTGACAATAAAGGTGCCAGTGTGTGAACAGTATTAGCGAGTTCTAACACGGAACGGGCATAATGACATATGGGATTAAAATGAGTTGTATGAATGCAGTGAGATCGAGTAGTCCAGGTTCAAGAAGTCCGATGGCGGGAATCTTGGGGAAAGCGATCGTGAGACGGGCGAAAATGAAGTTGTGTGTAAATCTCGTTTGTCCTGTCCAGCAAGAGAGGGTCCACGTTATTCCTGGGAAGTGGACGGCGACAATCGTCCTTAGGGTACAGGTTCTGAAAACAAAACGGAGAGGGCTGCAGTCTGGCAATTCTACCAGCTGTGGGTTAGGGGAGAAAGACAGAACACCAATATCATGCCAGTAACAGAAATGGGTGGTCGCGACGTTGAGGTCTTGTTTTTTGGATTAAACAACATACGGAAAGCGGAGAAGACCGGTACTAGCGACTAATTCTTGTGAGGCTTAGTGAGAGTTACCAAAAAAGCAAGGAAGCGAGAATAGGCGACACTGGGGGCAAATACTTATGTGTAGTTCGACGAATGGTTTATGGAAGACCACATCGATTGTGGCGATTCGTTCATCAGAACGAGGCCTGGAATCTTGTGTTGAAATAGGGTCTCAATGAGTAAGTAGTTGAAGCGTGGATGAGACTGGTACCTTGAGGACCATATTATATATGCTGCTATGTATTTTCTAGCATTATAAATGCTCTTATACCTGGCGGCAGCTGATAAAAAAAGAAGAACCTAACCGACTAGGGCAAAATCTGACAGCATGAAAAAAGAATCACTGGAGTAACGGTGGCCAGTAGGGGGTCGTGGTCAGAAGCGTTGAAAATAGGAAGTGGCTAGACAAACACGTGGAGTGTGCTGTTGACAGTCATGGAGTATAGGTTGGACTGCTTTTATTTGCTAACTATAATACAGAATGCTCCTTACCATCCGTTGGTACTGAACAAAGTTGTTAAGCTTTTGGTTAGTATCCCAGGCCCAGTTCGTAGGCTCGGGTAATAGACATGTAGGGATCATGCATACGGATCAGTTTTTGGACAGTTAGATGTTTATTTGTTTCTTTTTTGAATAATAAAGAGGCCGAAGACATTGACCTAAGTTGAGGTGGGAGTTTGTTCCAGAGGGAAGAATATTTAACAATAAAGAAGTTTGACCGCATCGCAGTCCTGGATACTGGAATCAAGACCATAGAGTCCCCATGTCGTAAAGAATAGTTGGAGGGAGTTTTGACCTGGGGGGCTGAATTGCAAGATGTACGTTTTACAATATTGCAAAAGAAAGACAGGTTCATTCGTAGACGGCGCAGCCATAGGGGCTCTAGGTGCAATATTTCACACCTTTCCATATAATTTAAAGGCGAGGAATATCCTAGTAGTTGTTTGGTAAATCTACGTTGTACATTCTCAATTGCAAATCTGTCAATCTGCCGCATGTTAGAAAAGACGACAGTGCAATATTCCAGAAGTGGTCTTACATGAGTTTTAAAAATGCTTAGCTTGCTCTCTGTAAGACTGAAGGTTCTATTAATCAGACCAATTAGCCGTCTAGCTTTAGCAACCTGCACGGCCGAATGTTCAGAGAAATTAAATGTAGAAGAATATTGTAATCCCAAGTCCCTTACTTCCGGACTGTTGGGGATGAACTGATCATTAATTTTAAACATTCCCGCGGGAACCTGACATTTATACATAAGGATACAACTTTTGACAGCGGAGAATTTCATCAACCATTGGTTGCTCCATGAGTCTAGCGATAGTAAATCGCTCGTTATGCTAGCAATGGTAGAAGCTAAGGCGTCAGGTTCAAAGGAGTACATAATTTTTATGTCATCTGCAAAAAGGAACGCAGCCCCGTGTGTGATGACGTTGAAAATGTCATTAACATATATAAGAAAAAGTAAGGGACAAAGTACACTACCCTGAATAACTCCACTAGTAACTGGTCGAGGTGATGATAAACTGCCATCAACGTCCACCACCTGCTTTCGGGATGTTAGATATGATGAAAACCAACTCAGGATCGGGTCAACAATTCCGTAGGTTTTCATCTTCGCCATGAGCCTATTGTGGGATACTCGATCGAAAGCTTTAGTCATGTCAAGGAGGATTACAATCACTGATTTACCACTGTTAGTGGCCGTAGTTATTAGGTTAAGGAAGTCACACATACAGGTGGCACAGGATCTTTTTTGAAGAAAACCGTGCTGTCCAGTGTTAATGAGGTTATTGTTTAGTAAATGAGTTGTCAGCTTATTTTTTATCAGTCTTTCCATAATTCGGGAAACTATAGGGGTGTGGTTCACTGGTCGATAGTTGGTTAGGTCCTGGCGTGAACCTTTCTTAAGAATTGGGATAATAACTGATGTTTTCCAATGGGAGGGGAAAACGCTACTGCTCATAGATAAATTAAAAACCTTTGATAGCAAGAATGGGATATCAGTGCCACCTAGACTAAAAGTAGCCGGTGGTACGGCATCTGGCCCGGGGTGGTATGACCTCCTAATTTTAGTTAGCTGTACTGTTAAGTCGTTCGGGTGAAATGTAACCGCTGAGAACTGTGCAGATGTCAGCGGCTCAACGTGATATAGGCATAGGGAGTCATCGGTCGTTAGAGACGAAGCAAAATAGGCACTGAATGCCTCGGAGATCTCTTGGGAGTTCGTTATATAATTGTTGTTAGATATAACGGATGAGATAGGAGAACTGCACTGGCTGTTTCTCAGCTTCATCAGCTTAGATAAAGCTTCGGACCTCTTGGGGTGACTCAGCGCCCTTAATTCCTGTTTTTTACTGCGGGACATTTCAATCAATTTCATAGAATTAGATAAACGGTTCATTTGCAAGAACAACGAAAAGTCTCTCGACCTAAGGAATTTGCGTTGTAGCATAGAAAGCTTCTGCTTTAGTCGACAAAAACTGTTTGGTTTATCTCGTCCAGGTAGACCTTGGGTTGGGGTGATTACGTCAAGACATGCATTTAGTGTGGAGTAAAGATGATCCACCACGGTATGCAAGTCATCAGATAAAAAGAAAGTATCCCAGTTCTGCGAGCGAATAAGTGAGGGTAATTGATTCCAGCTAGCTTGGTGGAACGGTCTTTTAACGGTTGGTTTGTGAACGGTTCGTGCTGGCACTGAAAACTCACATTTTACCGGCAAGTGGTCACAACCTGGGATGCTGTTCACGATAGATGTGTGCACGCGAGATAATCTTACCGTAAAAATGAGATCAAGGATGCTACTGCCTCTAGTTGGGCACATCACATGTTGAGTCCATCCTCCTAAACGAATGCTGGTCAAGAAGTGTATTAAGTGATGTGGAGCTTTCAAAGTGGACCAACGTATGCCTGGTGCGTTAAAGTCGCCGGCCACCAGTTTTGGGCCGGGTATGTCCGCAACAACGTTTAACGCCTCTATGATAGGCAGAAAGTCGTTTTGACTAGTATTCGGGGGGCGGTAGATGCAACTAACAATGAAGTCAGAACATCCTGTAGTGACCTGTAGCCAAACTGAATCCGGCAAGTTATCAAGTATGGGGTGCTGAAATATTTTCGCTCGCATGTTTTGTCTTACATATATAAGACAGCCTCCCCCTCTCTGAGTGAGTCTATTTTTCCTGAAAGCTTGGTATCCGGTGATAGCGATATCCTCGTTTGGAGTGTTGTCTGTCAACCAGGTTTCGGTAATTAAAATAAGATCGTAATCAGACGTGAGCAGTAATATACGCAGCATTCGCATCTTATTCACTATTGAGCGTGCATTCAGCATAAACAATGAGAACTGTTTAGTGGAGTCAAGGTTAACGTTAAGATCTTTATAGGATTCCGAAATTGCATTTGCTGAAGGCGGATCGGATGACGCAATCATTATTTCTTGAGATGGAGTAGTCGGTAATGTGGATGGTGAAATAAGCTGAGTAGAAACACCTGGCGTGGCGGTCAGCTTGGTTGTTAAGCTAAGCCGGGTGTGGCTAGTACTGATGAGATTCGTTAGATTGGAAGGATGTCGGCGGTTGGTAAGTCTACTTAGCGTGGAACAACACCGCGAAAGATCACTATCGAGTGCTTTACTATTGGTAGATACTGGTGGCTGGGGCGTAGAAATATGAGGAGGGAGGGTTAAGTAGCTGTTAAGTGGGAAAGAAAAAGGACGTGTAGCAGCCTCAGGTATCTTGGCACCTGCCTTAATACGGGCGGTAACACAGGTGCCCTCTTGACATCAGTAATTTGATGGGCTGTAACCTGGAGGGGGAATGTGAAATGGAAGTGGGATATACGGGTGTTGGTTGGCGTAGAGACTGGGAGGTCGTGGGTACTGTTGTAAGTGGCCTGCGGCAGAAAAGGGATTCAGGGTGGGTGAGATATGTGAACGATAAAAGGAAAGAGATTCATGTGAGAAAATATTACTTAGGCTACGATAGAAGTTATGTAGAACACTAAAGTAATCGTTTGGTATGAATGGTGGCGTTGTTGAAGAGGCCCGGAGGTTAGTTGTACCAGCCTGATGAGGATGATAACCAGGTGAAGAGAACGCGATACTGGGTGGAATGTACGGTGCAACTAGTGGTTGGTGGTTTGGATTGGGGAGATAGGTCTTGAATGACGTTTTCTTGTCCATTGTTGCACTCCGTGTTGCCTCGCTTGGGGTCCTTAGCCGTTGGGAGTGTGGCTTGATGAGTGAGTTAGGATTGACCGTAGTGTCAACAGCGTGCAGTCCACCTAGTAATGATGTTTTCGCTGGTTTGGGGGATGGCCTAGGCACCGTAGATTGCCGAGTGGCTATTGGAGCCGAGTGGAGAGATGGCAAAGAAGAATTTGGGGTGACTCCGCTGATGGGTTGAGGATTTCTGGGTATGGCTGTTAAGCCAGTTAGGCGGTTCGCATCGTCATCGATCGTGGCCGATATTTCGGTGATAGGTAATGGTGGAATCGAGTTAGTCAGCTCAAGAGAGGACAGCTTGCCCGGGGTAAACTCTATGCTTCTTGGTTTCTTAGGCGCTGGCTGGTGAGGTGACGTTGAACTGGATATATCTAAATCGACGTCAAACATATGGGATCGATGTTCTGGTGAACATGAAGCCGAATTGATATTGCATGCATTTTGCGCATCGTCAGACTGAGAAGAAGCGGATAGTTGAGGGCGGACAATTTTTGACGAAGCTGAATGCGTGCTGGTGGACCTGGCGAATTCCCTTTGTAATGGGGTTTTGTCGGCAGCAATTTTAATGTTCTTGAACGGGCATCTCAAAGCGACGGTGGATTGGCTCTTAATGAATTGTTTAGCGGGTTCCTCTTCAAGAAATTTGAACAACACTGGACAGGATTTGCGTTGAATGTTCTTTCGTAGCCGAAAGCACTGGCAGGGGTGGTGTGCCATATTAATAGAACTTAGAAGGTTATGTTTTACTTTCTCAACAGGGATTCTGTCGGGAATATTAAATACCACAGCATTTTTTGAGTTACTGATTCTTCGAACTATTTCTGAGGCAATGGCGTCTATGAAACGCCCAGCCGTGACTAGGTCTAGGGTTGACGGATTTGTTGGAGGGTCAGAGATATACGTGAGCGGAATTAGCTTGGATAGGGTCGTATCAATCAAAGAAATGTGGCTACTGAGATTAAGAAGATTGTGTTCTATGGTCTCTGCCCTTTTGTTTGCCCCTCCAAATACATCGGTCAGGCTAACGGAACAAGGATTCAGTGGGAGTTTTGCGACTTTCGACTTGGCGAGTACTTTTGGTCGGATGTTGGTACGACCAACCAGTGAGGATGCGGTTTGTCTAGCCGGCAGTTTGGGCATTGAAACACTGACCGCAATTGCACTAGAGAGCTAAATACACAGAGTAGTCTTACGTTCCCCAATGTACAGGCTTACTGAAATAAAAACGTGTAACTCTGTGGCTCTGGATCAAAGAAACTTAAAACTATGGAACTGTTGATATAGAGTCTCTGAAATTAAACGAGGATCCTCGACTTCTTTCAGGGAATTCCCTGAATTAATATGCTGAATTGGGTGGTAGACTGCCACACAGTCGCGCACGATGGTGCCAACTTTTTCTTATTTTAGACACAAGTTTCTCTCAGTTCATATCCTGGGAAGCAGTTCAAAGACTTCTTTTGCGAGAATTTTTAAATTAGCTGTTTAGGTCAAGATTTCGCGTCCGAAGGAAATCCTCAGAAAGTTTTTGGAGTTATGGGACCACACTAAAAATCCGTAATTTTTTTAGTATTACTCTAGATATCTAAGCAAAAACTATACCGATTTAAATCGATAAACGAATTGATGTGATGGTTCAGTTATTCCCGTGAATTGTTCGAGAATCGACAATGGTTTCACAGATGGAGTCGCCAGAAATATTTTTAGTTAGGCTTCCTACCTAATTTCCTATAAAGGTCTTGTGTTGATATTTTACGATCTCACTGTGGGGTGGCGCCAAGGAACGGACGATCACCAAAAGAGTTGAGCTAGCTAAAGAACGCTGGGTATTTTAAGGTTGGGCTTGCAAAGGGCTGTTTGTAGTAGTAATAGATCTAGATTTCTAGGTAGAGGGTTTTGTAGATTTCTCGCGGTAATAAATTACGGACGCACAATGGTGTGTCGCAGTTATTGTCACGGGCAATATGACGCTTTAGTGTGGATAAATGTTGCTACTAGATGTGACCCAAAATCAAGCCCTAACGACGGAAAAAAGAAAAATTTGAGACAACCTGAATCATGCGTCAAGATGACCTTGACCAAGTTTATGATGGGAACAAAAAAAAGTATCCTATACTGCTTCCTGCTAGACAACCTGTAGTAGAGCTAATGATTCAACACGTCCACGCCGTGGAGGGACATGCCGGGGAAAGTCACGTGACGAGCGTCATCCGAAAGCGTCTTTGGTTGTTGAGAGGACGAGAGACTGTAAAACGCGTAATCCGACGGTGTGTGCAATGCAGGAGACGCAATGCCACAGCAGGCAAACAACTCATGGCCCCACTACCAGAATGCAGGGTGACAACGGGCTGGTGGCCGTTCAGTGACACCGGGTTGGACTATTTCGGGCCCTTGTGGATCAAGTGCGGGAAAAGATTAGAAAAGCGATACGGATGTATCATGACGTGCATGAAATCACGTGCGGTACACCTAGAAGTCGCACATGCGATGACGACCGATTCGTTTCTACGGGCCTTGCAAAGATTTATCAACCGAAGAGGCGTACCGGCCGATATATACTCAGATAATGGATCGAACTTTGTGGGCGCTCAACGGGAATTGCAGTGTTGGCACAAGAACATAAACAGGGACGAACTGCAGAATCGAACCGTGGCCTACGGCATACGATGGCATTTCAACCCCCTACGGGCCAGTCACCGAGGCGGCATATGGGAACGCATGATCCGGTCCGCCAGACGGATATTGCTGTCAATCATGGAGCAGCAGCCGCCCGACGACGAGACGCTGAACACCGTCATGACTGAGGTGGAGCGAATCCTGAACAACCGCCCCCTGGTTCCAGTATTGAACGGCGACCCCACCCACCTGGCGCTCACCCCGAACGACTTATTGACGCTAAGGTCGAACGAGGGTTTCCAAGGGCCGGTAAACCTTCGTGGGAGCTACCTCCACGGGTGGAAGCAAGCGAACTATCTGGCCAAGGTCTTCTGGAGGCGATGGCTACGGGAGTACCTACCGGCTTTGCAGACTCGACAGAAGTGGCTGGCCAAAACAAGACCATTCAAAGTTGGGGACGTGGTTGTGATCGCCGACGAACGCGCACATTTCAGCGCTTGGTCTTTGGGAGTAGTTACGGAAACCATCAAAAGCACTGACGAAATGATAAGAACGGTGAAGGTGAAGACAGCTAACGGAGTGCTCATTCGTGACATACGCAGTATTAACCTACTCGAGAGCGAAGACGGAGGAGCTGATAACCCTGAGGCCTAGTAAACCTTTTTCACACCAGTAATCGAGGTGGATAAAGAAACACCATATATACCACACAATCTCCGTCAAACACGTTAAGGTGCTCGCGGTCCTTTCGTTGACATTACAGAAGGTTCTTTCCGATATGTGGTGATGAGTGCGATTCCATTATACATCCCGATACATACACGCATGCACGACGCACTCTACCTCCCGTAAACCCATCATACATGTGACAGTGTTCTTTGTTTGCCTTTTGTTGACGCTACCGAATGCCCCTTGCATATGTGGAAGTAGCGGAGCTCAGGTCACACACACATGCTACATTTACTCGTTTTCTTGCCACGCGGTTTTTTGTTGACATTGCAGAAAGTCCTCCTTTGATGTGTAGTCATACCTGTGACTTCATTGTAACCCCGGCACACACACGCACGCACACACACACACACACACAATCAAGCACGTACATCCAGGACCGGACGGACCCTTACGAGAACAACGTCTATGTGACCATTCACGCCCGCCATCGGTCATTTGGTCTTGTAGAAGATGTAGACTAGCCTCACGTCTATGTATCCAATGGATTAGGTGCGACCAGTAGTAGAACGTCGACGACGAGCATTAGACGCGCGCACTGGCAGCAGGGCCTAGGCAGGTAGGAAGAATCAGTACCTTTATACCGAACCTTTGACTCTGCTAAGGATCCAGGAGGATTTTGGTGGGCGGTGTAACAGCCGGTCGTGGAAAATCCCCCTTTTTTCCCTCGCGATTCAGTGTTTTTTCCCAACATCACTCATTTCCATACACTATTGACTTGTCTTTACGAACTGGTTGTTTTTCTGGACCAATTGTTGTTTGTTCGCGCCCAGAGCGCTACTTTGGCACATCCTTGTTCAGGACCTGCGTGACGCACGTGCTGTCTGCTCACACGCTGCTATTCGGTTTCTCGTTGTTGAGTCCTTGTGATCGTATTATTGAGGTTTGTACATTGTTTATGTCATTGTTTATTTTAATAATCTAGTATCGTAGAATATCACGGATAATCGTCTTCTGATTTCGGGATCCGTTGCGAATTTGGCTACGCATTGCTCAAACGTTCGTAACACAGGGTTTGCCCTCTCAAATCTTACAGATTCTGCCTTTCGAGACAGCGTTGGTGGGGTCGGGAGAAAATGTGCGCATTTGAGCACTACTGGACGGCTTGAATTGCTAGCTTATCAACACGGAAGGCTAGTTTCTATTCATGAATCCCTTTTACCAATGAGTTCATTTGCAGCTCCGTTATTCTCGAATTCCTTTAGGTAGCCCTTTTTACGGTCGAAATCGAAAATTGTATAGAAGACCCCCTCAAGCCTACCGGCCCCATTAGGTCTTTTTTTATTAAAGCCACATTGTACCGGCGGTCCAGCAGAGCGTAGGTCCACACAAAGCCCTTGGTCCTTCCGCTTGCACCAGTAGCACACCTGGACTGACAAGACATTCTGGCCTGAGGTTAGCCGCAATATTATTGGTCCTCCGGCCGGGCTTTCCGCCGGGGCTATACTCGGCCTCTCCAGCTGTAACCCTTGTGTTGAAGCGTGCATATTTCTGTCGGTAGTTTGCTGTTTTATGTCATGTGGTTCAGGACGGTGCCTCTTCTAGCAGCCTGAGGTTGAACTTAGTTTGGACACAGGTCATTTGCTAGACGGAAGTCCACACTGGAGGCACGGAAACCAAGCCTCGATTTCTTTCTGAAATGTCCGACAACCGCGTATATTGCGTGACAGAAAGAGCTGACAACCCTTGATTGCATGTTTTCCATCCCTTACCTAGCTTCCGTCATCACCGACCAACAACGGTCTACCCTACTTTGGCTGTAATATCGTAACCTCTGTGTTCGGTACTTGTAAGCTGTTCCTAAAACCGGATTGCCGCAAATACCTTTGAGCCTTGCTACCCGTCGCTAGTTTACTAAACCTGTTTCGAGCAATACTTGCCTCACGGGGTACTTCATACTGAAAGATCTCTGAACCTGGGTTCTTCCCCTCTCCTCAGGGTATCATCAACGGCCCTAGCCAACAAGTCTCGGAAGCTCCTTGGTAGCACTCGAGCAATCCGTTCCATGGTCTGCAGCGAGTGAGGGTCTGACATGCTATTCATCTGTGTCAGTGCCACTTCATAATTGGGCATTTTCAATGACACTTGCTCAGGGTGCTTTAGTCATAAGCCAGAAGCTTCAAACCTTGCAGTAAAAGGTCAACCAGTGAGCTAGCCACTGCTGATCTTGTCCGTACAAATCCATCAGCATGTCTCCAGCCCTTTTGTATGCCAGTCTTGGGGGCAACACAAAGCATCCTAATGCCGCATCGCTTGCTTGCCCCTTGCAGTAGTGCAACAAACGAAGTAAGTGCTGGTCACCGTCCCGAACTGTACCTTCAACGTTATAAATAGACGAACAGCCCGAAAATTACTCTGGTTCCCCTCTGGGTAAATCCAAAGGATAATTCACTGTACGTTCCGCCACTGGAACCGCTGGTCGTGTTCTTAGCGCATTACTTTGTACATGGCAACCACCCAGGTAGCTAGATGTATGTTCAATGACCATTTCTTCACCCTTGACCTTATCTCTAGTAACTAGGCTTTTTCTCCCTTGGAATGTGCCGAGAGTAGCTTCATCACTTCTGTCTCGTTCCCCACCTCAAGCAAAACAAGTTGCTTATTTGAATGTGACGGCTCCTCAACTTGCTTCTTCACCTACTCAGGAAGCAACAAACCAGCTCAAGCTCAATGGGAAACCGAGCTGACCGTAGAAAAATCTGACAAAATGGAGCTTGGGCGAAAAATGACGAAATCCTACGGGCAAAAGAGTTTGGTTCACCTGTAGGGTACTGTCTTTCGATCCGCGGCGGTTTTCCCGACGTGCCGCGTAATTTCATTTCGCAAGGATTGCCGAGGCTATTTAGTACTGTAACTTCCAGCCAATCGAACTTTTGAGCTAGCCGTACCGGCCAATTTCGATATCATCATATCATATAAATTGCTGCGGTGTTATGTACAGCAAACTGAGAAATTCGACAGTAACCAAACGCCAGTAGTGTTCCATATGAGATCTTTCGCTCCCAATTGAACAACAATTCAGCAGCTGCAACAGAACTGAAGCCATAGGTTCAGAACAGAAGATGAGGTTACCTAACACTCACAAAAAATTCAGGCTGAGTGGCTCATGCTCGGGATAGTGGTGAGGGCCTCATTTGTGACAGATCTGGTGAAATAAGAAAAACAGTATGAATTCCGGTAAGGATAGCTCATATGAATGAAACAATGATGTCCGTTTAACAAACGAATATAAAAGGAATGGGATTCGTTAAGCTCCCTTATGACTTATATAGCGCTTTCATTAGACAACTCCTTTTGCTTTCTGTGTAAACCAGTTTTCGGCAATGCTGATCCATGCTCCCTACAAAAGTGGACTATGAAATGAGCAGCTCCAGCTGCGTAGGAGATCCTCAGAAGTGCGATCAAAAGGGCTCATAGGAAGAAAGGGTGCTTTAGAACGAGCGAATGAATCACGGAAGTCCAGAGTGAGTCACGACCGGAGATATTGGCGTTCTGGAAGCGGATGAATGCTCTTGCACGAGTGTTTATATGGGGCTGTTAGAGCTTGATGTGTGTACACTTGTACTTTTGAAGGTTCAGAGCATTTCGGTGCTCTAAAAAGACTTGACACAACTGGATGTCAAGCTGCAAAGGCGACTTCAAAGTATGGCAGACAAAGGAATGATTTTCCTCGCATACCGTCTCCTTGTTCTCAGGGCGTTTGGCGACCAAAGGGGATGACTGGATTCCGCCCAAAAGCACGACAAACGCATTAAAATATACTTCTCTTTTGAAGCCAAAACACCCACTATTCTCAGCCGTATGTAATCTTCTTCCCATTGACCTCTGGTGGTCTTCACCATTCGAAACAGAAAGGGCCACTTAGTTTATCCCGAATGAGTTGCTCACTGATAATTTCTCACAGAATGTCAGCTGTCGTGGCATAAGGTTAACCATGGAATGCCCATGAGTGAGTAACCCAGAAAACAAAGGAAGACGTTGATGTTCAAAAATTCTACGTACATTTCACTCAGCGTCATGGGCCACTCTCGTGTTACTCAGTAACAACTCATCTCCGCTGGCTAATATAGAAACCTCCAGGTATTCGAGCAAACGAATAAGATGGGAGTAAACACTACCCCCTATCCAGATGGGCTATCATCCGTTGCAATCAGGAAATACGCTGACGCTTTTCCCGTCTCACTTATCGACTTCTTTAGTCCCTGTTCAGCAAGCCGGAAAAACATCTGGAATTCGAATATAGGCCAACATAAGGCCAGTCCCTGGAAAAACTCTGAAAATACTGCTCCACAGCCTGCACTTTCGTGATGCTTAGATGGCCTGAGAAGAGCTTGTCACCTGGGATAACTTGAGGTCTGAGGGAGTAAACAGCAGCCACTTCGCTTCTTGACATTCCGTTTTCACACTTCTGACAGCAGCATGCACGATTTGCTTAACAGATCCGGCAATAAACAAGAGATACAGGACCGTAAGACGGTTTCCACATTGAAGCAGCGCATCTGGCTGGCTCGATTGGTCAGCACTGCTCAGTCTACTTGCCGTAGGAGCTGATGACTGGATTGCGAGCGGACTGGTTTCAAACTACTTCCCTGATCAGAAAGACATAGATGGCTTCGGCGAAAAGAGTTTTCGTCTCATCCAGTAAAGTACTGCTAAGTTTAATTGTTCTATTTTACGCTGTTATTTGTTCTTCACCAATTCTCGGACCAGTCGAGGTTTGTTGATTGCGAAAACGCTGGCGGCTTAGTTTTAGGAAGCATATTGCCGACGCCGGAAGGAACTCAACAAGACCGGATTATCCCAAAGAAGTTGTATACTGATTCTTCTCCCACCCCATTGTACTAAAAGCCGCTAAATACTAAGGTGTGTTATTATCCATATTCTCTACAGAGCCACACAGAATCCTCATCGGAGGGTCTCCTTTTGTTCTGCGAACGTCGAACCCATACCGATATAAACAACGGCTAAATATATTGGAGCTTCACTATCCCATAAGCTTTCATGGTCCGTGCTTCTTCAACGGACTTTTTTGAGGTTGAGGGAGTGTCGATTCCCTGTCCTTATGAGATAACCTTTGGTATCACATCGGGTAAATATTAAATTTTGACTGCATGCTACCTCCCATACCGATTGCATTGTTCTCCAGTTACTATCTCCACCCCAACTAAGAAAGATCCCAACTTGATGGAATTATCCATAGAGGGCATCTCAAGTTGTGGTGATGTTTCAGAAGGTTCGGTAATTTATTCTATCACTGATGGACATTTCCTCGTTGGCAGCCAGTCTGCTTTACAATGCTTTTAGGCCTGATTCATCATCTACATAACGAACTTTCAAAAACAGTCTAAAAAATATGAGTGTACAAATTTCAAGTTTTTATTTGCTTCCACTTCCGCATGTCTCAATTCTGCTTCGCCATATCGTGCTCTCATGCTTGTTGTTTCACTAAAGTTCACTTAAGCCTCAGTAAACCGTTTCATCGGAAGAAAACGACCAAAATGTGTAAGCCACTCTCGATTCAGTATTTTGACCTCCAAAGATAAGGTGTAAATTCTATAAGTCCACCCAGTAGGGTGCACAAAACGACTACTGATTTAGCTTGACTTGTGTTCACGTAAGTGTCTAACGTGTGTGTGTTCCGAGTACACAAGAAACTTTGAACAACAGGCATTCAGGCACGCCTACTTGCTTATAAATAGGGGCAAGCACAGTGGAACATAAGACGCATATGATGGTTCTTGTGAGGGATAAAAATCGATTGGGAACCCATAACGAGGTGATATAGTGGAATTCGGTGTAATGCTGAAATCAGTTACAGACGGGAACTTGTTAGGAGAAGATTGCACGTGTATATGCTTTTGTGCTTGGAGTGGGGGAAAGAACAACGCTCGCGGTCATGCAAAACTAGGACCACTTGAGATATATTGTACCATAGAGATACGGGGCTCCTGGCTTTGAGCGGTCCGTCTTCCCCAGGCAGGGACAACAATCTGCTATCGCGAACTACCCCTTTGTCCGTTTTCCTCACTGCAGTATGCTCGAGCCAGTCGAGGTCTGCACAGCATCAACTGAAATCTCCACGGGTCACCATCGGCTTCGTAATTTGTCTTCAGCTGAGGACCCAACCCCATCATGTCCGGACGACCTCTCCTTGAAGAACATTTTCCGTACGGCCTGTAAAGTTGGCAGATAATCCAAACTCCACCTTCCCCAAAACGCTTGTGCTAGGTAACGTGCCCTTTCCGAAGTAGGCAGACCTCAGCCTTATTGGTACTTCGCCGCCTTCGCCGGGTCTTGGCTTTAGCAAGCCGTTTAGAGTCGCAGCGATTTTCTGCCTCGTTGTAAGTAATAGTCACCTGCGGCTCATTGTCGAGCTTTCTTCCAGCTTCAGCAGTTATTGCACCCAGTACCTAGCCATCCAAAATCCGTTGTTCTGTCAGTGGCGTGTTTTCCATGAGAAAAGCTTTAGCCTCTTCCATACATCCGAAAGATGGCTGACGGAGGGAGGGTTGAAAAGCAGGCAAACTCTTTAATATCCCTTTTATTTCCCTCCATGACTGACTCTTAACCGTTAGCCTTTTCTTGCTCTGGTACTGGAAACCTTTTGCCTCCGACCAAACCATCACCCAGACAGGACAAAAGTGGTCTTCGACCCGCCCTTCTCCGAATAGGCGATCCTGGCATGTAACTGCTCCAACTTAACCTCTACACTGACCAAACTTTAAAGCAGCTTCCTTTTTATTCCATGGAAGACCTCAGTGATGACTCTCCGTTTCAGAAGGGGACCGCAGCATGGTGTTGAAACTTATCGGCTCATCAGTAAAGCTCCCACGATCTGCAAAATCATGGGGCTCTCTTTAAAACTTCTTGTTAGCTATCTCCTGGGTAAGGGCCATTGAACAGTAGCCAACACAAATTCTTGAGCCTCAGCTCCTGCTCTACTTAGCCAATGGACTTTCTAAACTTTTCTTCTTCCATTACTGAAACTGGCAACCTTGCCGTCCTCCCACATCTGAAACAGTCTGAGATATCCCGCTGCTTCCTCACAAGCAACTGATGCCCCAAATTCAATAGTATGGTCTTCCGGGTCCTCCTCCGACCCGGACATCATAAAACCTGTCACGCAGGTTCCAGGCTGTGTTTTGTAGGCAACAACTAGTCTCTTGTCACACCGCCACCAGTGGCTTCATCAAGTTTTTACAAGCCAAATACTGCCCCCACCCGCATCAGTGCCATCTCCAGTATTAGCCCTTGCACCTTACTCCTCTTCGCCGGCTGTATTAAAGTAGTAAAACCCTTCCATCCCACCCACCCACCTATAACGCTGTATAACATATCGGGTGACGTATTTTCTCAGAAGGTGCAGTACTGCACTGCTTGCGATATTCATTACTGACAGGGGCTTCCCCCACATTGAAAATGCACTGTGCTAACCCGTCAGATAACTTCTGATAGCCAATCTGTCACGAGCGCTGTGTTCCTTCCATTTTAACCCTTCGGAACAGGAATAGTTCCAATTTGCCTAAACAAAACAAAATCCCGGGCTGGTTTGATGCACGTTACCAACCGAAAACCTTCTAACGGCGTACCTGTCATAAGTATGGCCACTACCGGAGTACTGCCCGTCCACCTCACCCACTGGTGACTTCCCTCTATCATAGCCATCACGAATGTTCAGCATGCTTTCACCAAGGTGCCTCCGTATTTTTAGCACCCTTAACCCACCGCCAAGGCTGTGAACGTATTCTCGTTGAGCCTTTATAGATTCTTCTCCGGGGGCTCAGCCTAGACTTTTTTCTAAGACGTCCTACATTAAAGTATATACATCCAACAGTATTTCTCCTAAGCCCCCCTGCGCCTATTCCGCTGGACAAAGTATCACTTCCTCCTAAGTGCGACCATTTAACATGAACTTTCGATAAGGGTTCTTCAAGTCTATCTACCTCGGTTTCTGGTGTAAGCCAACCCCCAGTGTACGCAACCTCCGCCATTGGCAGGCATTTGAGCCTAACCCTCTGATTTACAGTGCCATCTTCAACGCTCTGTTGTTAGCCAGTGAACGCTTCACGGAAGATTTTGTCCCTTAAAGAGGTCACCCACCCGGATCCCTTTTCCCCGTCTTCTTACGTACTACTATAATCGCTGATTCTGTGTCTATGACAGATCGGCATACCCCTGTATCACAAACCTTCCTAATAAAATACCCTGATACTCACGCTTAATCTCTTCTGTTAGCGATCCTCGTATCGACCGAAAAGCAAAAGTTCTGATCGGGGTGAAGCTTGTCCAACGGTTCACCACTTGATCCACCAAGTATTTTACCTAATGCCCTCTGGATGGCACCTCAGAAACTCAAAGAGAGGCGTAGCCCAAACTTATGCGGAACCCAGGCCCAAACAAGATGGCGTCGCAAGTTCTACTATACTGCTTTTGAAATGAAACGCCGGGACATAACAAATATACCTTTGACGGGAAACCTCAGACAACGTCCGACCCAAAGGTAGTCGAAGTCGGGACAAAAAGCTCTTCTAGGAGAACGGTTGACCAACAATAATAATTAGAAAGTGCCTGCGGTGTGGTCTAAGTAAATGGAATAAACTCCGCACTCCTGATCAGGCCAGGCACACCATTTGCTAAGGGTGGCGACCAAAGGATCAAAGTTCAAGAAGTGACCGTCTAGGATCCGTTAGCAGGGGCAAGAGAAAGAAACCGAAAGGTGATGAGCCAAACTGCCTTAAGTCAGCGGTGCCCTTTACCACACCAAATGTTCACAAGGTTAAATAACCACAAATCACTATCGGGAGAGAGAAGAGTAAATGCCCCGATCGTAGAAAGGACGACGGCCCCACAGCAGTATCAGCCAGAGAGAGGTGCGGAACTGTGATGCGGAATTTGTAAAGGAGATATATAAATATGACTTATAGGGGATTCTCACTCAGTCAGAGTGCTATTGGTGGACATACATTTTTATGAGAAAAAGCCGTACAGCCAAAGAAGATGATTCAATGTCCTTTGTGTTCCACCTCTAGTAGGACGGCTAGTGTGTGCAAACAAGTTGTCGGGTGACCGGTACTATTTTCGGTAGCTTAGCGCCTCTTTGCGATAGGGAAGCCGAATCGTAGATATCTGTCTCCGGAAAAGGCCACCACTTTTCTTTTACCCTGGCCTCCGGTAGGAGTGACGTTGATTGATTTCGGGCCACTGCTTTTTGCTGCAAGGACAGGTTGCGAATAACAGTGGTTCCTCTATATTGCCGGTCCTTTGGTGGCTATTCAAAACCTTCGAAGGATATTGTTGAACAGGAGATTTCGCCTGCCATACCCTTCTTTAGCACGGATATGCCGGATTATCAAGGCAGTTAAGTGCTGTCTGTCCGGTGAAAGTACTGGTCTTTGAGTCAAAAATCTCGCGTGGGATCTATCCAACGCGACACTCACGCTTCCAAGTCTATCGACGGAAATGGGAAAGAGTTCCCCCAGAGGAGCGTGAACAAGCCCCCCACTTTTCTTATGCGGGCCGTCCTCGCCTAATATGCGATAGTCCAGGGGAAATACTAGAGTTCGTGTTGGACTTGCGGCCTCGACCACTACTTGCACAGATTTGATAGAGAGCATAAGGTCTGTATTCGAGCTAAGTCGCGATCTGAGACTTATCGGTATTATCCTCTGCTGCTTGAATCTTTCCCGCCAATTCACAGCTTCAATCACCTTGGATCAAGCAAAAAGTTAGCATTTCTGTTCAGCGGGGTATCACCGTTCGCGTCGTTAGCGAACGGAATCACGTGGTACTCGTCTAAGTCCGCTTTGCACCTGCGCACTAGTGGGACGCAGGGCCACCCGTGTTTGGACTGCCTCGGGATATTTGGTTCGGCCAACCAATTGGACAACTTATCCAAGTTCTTCATGTCTCGTGGGCAGGAACCTGCAGGATTATTAGACAATGACACACGGCACGAAAGATCTACTTTAGTCATTTTTAGATTACCAGAAGAAAGATTTGCAACAGAAGTTTTGAAGCGTGAGCTCCTATTGCACGTGTATGCTCAAGGAGGCAATTGTCTAAAGGTCGGTGTCTCGGCCTACTCCCACGGAGAATTGTTTTAGCATGATTGCCAGTTTACAGATACTGGTGCCGCGTTTAATTCCAACTTCGAGGTAGACATTGTCTTTAGCAGAGTGACTCCTGATTTGGCCAAAACCAGGCTTTAATACCCTCTTTCGTCCTCCTTTGGCATACCGTACTCTGCCGATTGAAACATACCTCCAGTATATCTAAGGATGTCTACGATTTTCCCACTTTCTCCGTCCCATTTGAAAGCAAGTATGGTGAAATTCGTATGCTCCAGAGGTCTTTGAGAGTGACCAGAAGCACCTCCGTGGCCCAGCTACTTGTTGCACTCGCCTTTCTCCAGGACAATTAGTTGTGATGGGAGCTTCGAGGGATGCAACCAGGGGAAAACCAACGGGGCTGGTCTTAAAACTTAGTGAGGATGCCAGAACTCCTCAAGGCACATCTGATGGGTCCGAAATGTTCATTTCGAAGACAACGGTACATGTCGCACGCCCCACTTTATCCACAGGGTGCCCCTGTTGGAAGCGATGACCCATTCAACTCTCAAACAATCTCCTCTGCTCCTCTTTGTTACCGACCTTTAGGCCTCTGGAGTTCCAGCGAAGATGGATATTTACTTCGTGAAGTAGGAGCCGCTCATCTCAAGGGACATTGTTGAACTCACTAAGTATTTTGTGGTTGTTTCAGCGCAGTGAAGCAAACCAAGTATATAACCCACAAGGAACCTGTTGCCAACGCTAGTCGCTGCTGCGCAAAAGACCAATAATTCTGGAGTAGATGGAGACACTGCAGGACGGAGCTGGCCCACAAGATAGACGATAGTGCTTCGAACGGATGATCTGTCATCCTCTTCTCTAACATGGGTTTGTTCTCACTATTTCCCTTCCATCAAAATAACCGTATTGCGATCGTGTTCATTGTTAATTTCAGCTGAAGTAACCCTGCTTCTGTCTGGTCGAAGCTGCCATAGCGGCAGCCAGACAGTTTACCCCGAGCATGCACGAATCGGTAGACATATCTGCGAAAATTCGCGAAAGCAAATAAACAAAAGCTCAAACCCGGATATATCAATGACCGATCAAAATCCAATGTTCAGTGGTAAATGGAAAGTTGTATTCAGTCTTTGCCGTATCTGAGTTGAACAGAATAATAAGTCTAGATCTTACTGCGAATGCCGTGTAGTGTCAGCAGTAGCAGGCTAACAGCAATGGACATATAATCACAAAGGCAAAAGGAGGAACCGGAAAACGAATGGCTTTAGCCTCGGGAAAACCTCAGAAAAACTGGAACATTGGAACAAGTAGAAGTTTGACTAAAGAAACTCCACTTCTGTGACGGGTACGCCACTTTCGGATATACCATTCACAACCACTTTAAGAAGCGTCATTGGTCGGGACCAGTACCACCCTAAATTATACGAAACTTTATAAAACGTCAGTCCGCAGTGCTATTCATTAAGTTCCGCGTAAAATAGATTGCTGAATGGTTTTCCTTGGAATTTTGAGGCGCAATCAAAAACCACACGGGTAATGGGGCAAGTATCATATCCCTCCTCCAGAGTTAGTTGTGGCAGCCCCTTTCTACCGTGCCTTATCAAGTCCAAGCACCACCCTCGAAGGCCTTAGTCCCAATTAAAATGCTATTTTGAGAGCGGCAACTAGGGAAAAATGGTCATTTTATTCTCTGCAGAACGATTGACCTGTGTACGCGAAGCCAGGGATGCCCAAATTGATTCAATAGGCCCTTGGTCCTGATTTGTACTATCTCTAACTCAAGGCTACTGTTTTATACCATATCAGACTATCGCTCCGAAAGGTGTGAAGACTTTGTTACGCAGCTCACAGTAACGAAGGTAGTTTATTTTGGGGATGTCGGAGACAAACTTGCTTGTATAATCATTTAGTACTCGTGAAACCATATTGGGGTGCCTCGGGTTGATAAATAAATGTGATCACAAAGAGGGATGTAGAAGTTCAGATGACCGTAAATCTGAATGCCTGGAATAGTTGACGTTCATAGTCAGACAGTCATGTCGACTGGAACGAATAAAATTGGTTGGATAGATTTAAACAAAAATGGAACACCGGGGGGGGGGGTGAAAAGGACTGGAAACTCTGCTATTATCTATGACCCACATCGGAGAGGATAGTTTTGATGGAACAAACTACAGCAGCACTTGCGAAGTGTGTCAAAACAATGACGACGTCCGAGCTCATTTGAGTCGTGGTCATTTTACGGCAGCTGGGGTGACGTTGTGAATACCGTTTTGGTATGTTGCCACCAGCTTCCCAGTCTCTAAGTATGAAAGCTCGCAACATTTCTGAATATGCCTCAGTTAACTGGAAAATGCTCTGCAAGAAGTAGGATGAGCCGAGGCCATAAGGTTACGAATGACAAACGGAAAGCTGCGGTGGCCTCACGAGAGTGAGACGCAAACTTCCCTGCCGGTGAAGGTACCGACCCAACGGGCTATGTTTCTGCTGATCTTACCGTAGCGGCGAAGCGCCCAGAAGTTGATAAGGTCTTGATGTTAGATTATGGTCTTCGTTTGAAGCAGAATGGAACCTCCTAAGCTGATAGTGATGCATCCGAAAGTGACCAGCTGATGAGTCTGTTAGAACTGCCCAGATGTGAAACTCCGCATTTCGACAGTTTCCCTGCGCAGTATATACTGCTTATTCGTCCTTTTGGGGGTTAGATTGAAACAGGTATCCCTGAAGACGGTCAGCATCTGAAGTATTTGCTTCGCTATCATAGATAGAAGGTGAGTGAGGCAACACGGGGACGTCCGTTGTACCCCACAGAAAAAGAACATGAAAGAGCTAGAGAAGTGCCGAAATCGCTTGGTCATTGTCATTACGGTTACCCAATACGGCCATCTTCCTCTGAACACTGAATGGAGTTCAGTGCACATATCAAGCTTGCAGCTGTTTCGGGGAGTTGAGCCATTCCGATTACACAGACTGTCGAGATCACGTCGTGGTCATAGAAGAGCGTTTCAGAGAGTTGATGATTCTCATTGTTCTCCATCGAATCATTAGTTTCTAAAACGTATGACGGTGTCGTGAACTACACATTTTTGGCCTATATAGTTTTGACAGCCTGCATGGTCGACTGCAGCCAGAACGCTGAAGCCAGATGCTTTCAACTCTTATGGAGGTACAAAACTTTCAGTCCGGGCATGGCCCAACTGGTAGGAGAGCTTGAGCTTCGTTTACCGACGACAATATTCGTGCCATATTTTGAGGCTGAATATACTCTCATGGGCTGTCCAGATTTCCTGGGACAGACTTCCGGACTGATATAAAAAACTGCTGAGTCTGGGTGGTCTGTAGTACTAGAGACCTTCAAATCAAGAACACCGTGGAGAAGTGAATTGAAAGGATCTGCTTCATTACCTGCTTCTTTGGACACCTAAGGGGCCACTGAATAAAGCCCCTGGCGAACCGCTTCCAAGTGGTCAAGAAGCAAACTGGGACTATGTGCCCGCTACCATCGGAGGACCAGAGGGAGTTTGGTTGTTTTGCGCTCTGCTTAATGGAGAGGCTGGCACCTACTCAGGAGCAGCATGGTTTCATAGTGTCAATCGGTATTTCCCTGGCATTAAATTTTGGTCAACTGGCATCTTCAGAGAATCCAAATGGCTGCTGGGAGATTTTGGATGTTGTCCGGATGGAAGCTTATCTCCAAGGAAAGGAAGTCGTGCTTGCTCAGAGTCCTGCGCCTAAGAAGGGAGCTTCAGGTGTGACCGACCGTGCAGGCTTCACCCAAATAGAATAAAAGAAATGGTATGCCTTCACAAAAGTGCACGCCTGTCTGAGTCGACGGAAGGTGCTCAAATTCCGGTCAATCTAACGAAATGTCACCTAGTAAAAGATATAATTTAGTGCTTTCACGAAACAGAAGACCATGTAGGGTATAATAAAGTGCTTTTCGGAACCCATCGAATGGAACAAATATGCGAATGTGTAACTTTTGTGGGGCCCGACAAGCATACTTCCTCGCGAGATAAAGACAAGCAACTGTCATGACGGCAAGGTCACTTACAAAACTTAAAACCAAGTGGGAGCTAGGTTACAGCACACGAAAGTTGAAGAAAAGGATATAAATCCAATCGTTCACCAGTATATGCGGGTCACTGAACAAACGTCGTCCGTCAGCGTCACTTAAGGCAGCTGTCTGAACCACGTGAAAGGTGACAGTGCATCAAATAAGACGATTTTAAAGCACACAGTGGTCGGGTTTGCAAGGGAACCAAAAAAACACAGATAATCATCAAAAAGTAAAATTGTATGGATGGGCGAACCAGCTGGCATTGGCCGAGCTACGCTAATCCGTGAAGCGGAAAACGGGAGGGACGCAGAAAGGATCTTATCCGATCTTGACGGAAATAAGCTAGAATAGAAGTATGGGAAATCGGTAAAAGACAGCTGAGGTCACTCTTCCGTTCCGTTTGCTCCTTTTTAGATTGTGGCGACAACTTACTGAACTAGATGAAGATAACCTTCTGCTAAAAAAGTTCGCAGTAGCCAGTGACGAACGAATGGCCGACGAGTCTTCTACAACCCTGGTCGATATTTCTTTCATTCGGGGCACTTTATATTCTGTGCCCATTATTGGACATAATTCCGCCTCTTACTCCCTGTAGTAATGGCTTTGCAGAATATCCTCAAGCCCGGCTGCTAAAATCAACCATGGAGTGAGATCTGTAAACAATAATTCCCACAAGACTGTGGACAGCACATCTCAGTGTGGCAACCTGAAATTCTCCCAAGTAGCCTAGGCAGGAGTTCAATACGATATCGAACTTGTGGGTACCAACGAGGACGAAGCCAACTGTCTTCGAGGGCTTTTATTCTCTACAATATAGCGGTGCGAGATCGTTATTGGAGGTGCTTTACCGCTAGCAGTGTAGACGACCAGCCTGTGAGAGCTCCGATAAGGTGGGGATCAGTAACTGAACTGACTTTCCAGAGATAGACACTATAATTTAAATAAAAAACGGTGTCTAGATCCAGAAAACAAGGGGTGTTTTGCTAGGGTTGTGCGAAACATAAATTGGGATGGAGACACCAAAAGGCTGTCAAGTGGACAGAACTGGAGGCCACTGAGTATAGGTTCGGTGGAGTAATGGCCACCCTAGTCATTACTTGCCCGGCCGTATTAGCCTTCATTAATCATCCCGGTTGAAAATATTTCACCCCATACGTCCACCTTCCAATAGCTACCTCATGGCCTCAACTTCCTCCTCTTATGTTTCCCGACATGAACTCTTGCCCGTGTCGCCAAGATTTCTGAATCCATCGCCTAACTTAGGCTGCTATCCTCTCTCCGTGTGTGTAATAGCATCTACTGGCGCAGCCTAACTAAACCACACCAGAACGGCCTCTGTCAGTCTTAGGCACGGTCTGACGCCGTACGAGGCTGAAACATATATGCTGGCACGTGCATTACAACACTCGCTGTCCTACTCCGTGTGTTTGCTTAGCCCCACTCTGTTTTTTCTCAGCCCATGCAGGCGAAACCTCTGACGTCAACGGCACCTTCACCACAGCTGCGTCCGGACGTCGAGAAGCAGACCGTCCCCAGCAGTTGCTAAAAAATGACATGTACGCGGAAGATTACGTTCGGACGGAGGGGTTATGGAAAGTTCCTACATGGACTCGACCACCCCTCTGTTAGAAAAAAAGTTGAAAAAGAAAAGTGGAGAACAAATAATACCTAGTGGGATCGATTTGATCTATAAATACCAATAATATCGGGCTGTGAAGGAAATGAGCAACCCTCAATCATGGGTGTCTCCCATCAGCTCAGACGTGACCCTGCGAAAGGGGAAACCGCACACCGCCCTTGTCCGCTTGACATGCTTTTGGTTCCTACGCACGAGACTGACTGGGATGATAGCCAACTGGTCTCTCTACATATGCTTACCCACCCCTCGCTCTAACTTTTGACCACCTCGCACCCTCCCATGAACGCCTGGCACGTTTGTTGATGTCAGCTACAAAACCCCCGTGGGTTTGTACAACAAGTTGATACATCAAACGACAGACACGTCTCATCAAAGCGCTAATTATATACATGTAGATAACATTGTATATATAAAAATACACGTAAGAACGTAGAGAAAAGAGCCGGTATTTTTCGCCCCCTTATCTATTCTTCCTCCTTCCCATAAAAAACAGCTTTCCTTTTGTCCCAGAATCCAACCCACTCTCCAGTTTACAGCTTTACCTAACAGCAACCTGCAGCATTGGACCTGTAGATACCACACGACAGGATTTCTCATATATCCTCTGGATCTATCATATAAACTTGCCATTTGGATTCTTAACGTGTCCCAGCTGCTTCCTTGTGACCTGTAAAACAATACTGTGGGATTTGTCATATATACCCTAGACCTGTCATGCAAACTTGCCATTAAGGTTCTCCGTGTTGCCCAGCTGCTTTCTCAAGTGGCCCTCAGACCCTATAGTCCAAATTCACCTCCACGGCTTTATTAACCCGGAAAGATAAGACTTCCCGGTAAACGGCCGAATCGGTAATCAATAACTATGCCTAATAGTGCAAGCGCAGTTAGCCCTCACGAACGCCGAATCACAATGCTAAAAACTCCTTATTTTATTAAGACCATTGTACCTCATTTCCAACCTCCGTACTATTATCTGTTATTTTGCTCGCGATAACCCTCAGCTGGAACATCTCCCAGACTGCGATCCTCTCTCTTTCAATTTCAGAACCACCCGGCCATCACGTTGTCTGGCAGTAAAATATCGCGCAGACAGCTTATCCTTTTCTCTGCCCGTCTACAACCGCACCAAAGACTGGCTACCGTGAACACGATCCAGCCACTGGGTTTCACCCACCCTTGTCCAAAAAGCCCAACACGGACACAGAAAAGCCACAGGAAACTCAACAGAACAATGTATTCGCCAATTTACTAGCACAGTCCTGGCCTATCGCAAAATTTTTCACCCTTGTCTTGTCTCATTTTGTTTCTTGTGGACACGGCATTCCGACTGATGACTATTCCTTCCTAGAACTTCATCCATCTTCCCCCAGCTGCGAACTGCGACACCAGATGACACATACTACTTCTCATGGAAATTGTCTCACCTTTTCAGGGGGTACTATTCCTTTTCATATCCAAACATGTATGAAAATTTGGTATTCCGTTGCAAGCCTTCATGAAATTCTTCCCTGCCTCCTTTGTCTCAACACCAATTAGCTTCTTGAGTAAACATGAGTATGCTTTACTGTTCATTTTCTTGCATCATTCTTGTGAATTTTGTATTTTTTGTGTCCTAAGCTAATGCCCGTCTGAACATTCCCACGTCCGGCCGATTCATTAATATTGCCGCAGTTGACTCGAAATTGATTCGTGCTCGCCGTGTATCCTCTTGTTGCTTTGCTTCATTTGAACTCTCCTCAGCCTTAGACCATTGTCGCTGTGATGTGCGAATCCCTTTTTAAAATTTG
Source organism: Fasciola hepatica (assembly GCA_948099385.1). Classification (NCBI taxonomy): domain Eukaryota; kingdom Metazoa; phylum Platyhelminthes; class Trematoda; order Plagiorchiida; family Fasciolidae; genus Fasciola; species Fasciola hepatica. Next base: position 209,744 of record CANUEZ040000106.1, read on the forward strand.
GGAATTTTCCATCTCATTCAGTGGTATTGTAAACTCTGATCATGCCCACATGCGTTCCTTTCGACCACAATCCAGCAATACACCAGTAATAATAATGATGATATCATTATTAACTAAAGGCTCATAGTGAGTTTTGGGCTGGGTAGGCTTGAGAAAACCCGCAAACTTGCCAAACTATGGAGGGACACATCGGGAACCTCAAGGTAACCACCTTACGAACGGTGGGGTTTCATAGACAAACAGAACCAGAGGGAATTTTAAGCAAGTTAGTGGTAATTGACACCGGGTGGGAAATTACCTCCCAGGTCAGTTTTTGTGGGGTTCACTCTCCCTACGAGGAGTGATACCCAGTTGATCCCAGCCGAGCTGGAGAATATCAAATCCCCGAGGAATTCCGCAATGCTGCCGAATAATTCGGACAGTTGGGGCACGACAGATAATAAAGGGAAGGCCGATCTATAAAAGGCCACCCAAAGCGAGCATACACTGTGGTACGCCAGACCCAATCTGGAAAATACACCACTTCCATCCCCTGGATATCTGTGAAACACTAGCAAGCCTCCAACGGAGAAAGCCTATCCATCTCCTGAGTCCGTACCAAAACGCAAAAACCGCTCAGAACTACCTCTCGGGTGTCACATCTGTTAAGTGAAAGGTAATGAACAACGAAGGACAGGTGGCCCCGTCGTGGCCTATGCCAAAGCATGCAAGAGTGAGAAGAAATAGCGCGAGTTAGCAATAATGACTGTCGTCTAAACACGGTTGAGAAGATGGTACGAAATTAGTGTACTGTTCCCCGCCGGATACTGCACACGTCGCGCTGGTAGAGCGAACTGCAGGGATGGCTTTGGTGTGGTGCTGGTGTCCCGGAATGAAACTGGACAGGTGGATTAAGAGACCAAAACAACACCGAGTGTAAGGCTCTCTGTTGTTACTTAAAGCAAAACCAACCGGAAATCCTGGTAGTATGCGTCAGCCAAGGTCCCTCTCTCTTCATCCTCCTGAGATACCGACTCTCATTGACCTATCTCAGTGGGTTTTCAGCCAGAGAGAATGAAATCGTGACCTGAGGGGACTTCATTTACCCCGAAATGGGCTGTGTGAATCCAAGGTTAAAGGAGATCGATTCTCCTTACGTTTACTGAAGTGAGTTCTAGAGGGCAACAATGTCCAAAAACCACCTCAATGAATTGAGTAGAAAGAATCACAGATCCTGGGGTTGACGTACCTCTTAACAAAAAGACAAGCCAGTGATGCCGAAGAAATGCTAGTCTCCACTTCCCTAGGCAGGACTGACTACGAGGCGATCCGTTATAGGTACTTGACTGTTAAGGATGCGCTACCTCATAGTCGGAGGCTGCTCCAAGAAATTTGAAGCACAAGGCGTTGTTTTATGAACCAAAAATATCTTTGGAAATCCCAACGTGAATATGTAGAGAAAAAATGGACAAAACTCAGAGACAACCTGATACCGCTGACGGAGCATTTTGGTTTATTACTCCAAATAAACAAAAGAGAGGCAATGCGGTGAACCCTCAGACCCCCAGAGCCAAAAGCCAGAACCAAAAGGCGTGAACTTATTGCCAGCAGACATGAGGCTACAGGCGGTACCCATGGCACAAACTAGGACCGAAAAAGGCCACTGGGTTCCAAAAACAGAGTGAAACACTCAACGAGAAAATATCAGCGAACAATGGCACACGGTGATCGAATTTCCACTACTTTTGCATCTAATCAAAAGCAGTCTCTCAAGTGGCTTTGGCTTGCATAAAGAATGCTTTGAATAACAAGACTAAGCTAGAACCCTGGAGCAGCAAACCGAGATTTTGAGTAAAACTGACCAGGGACTAACCTTGCCCCCAAAACTCCGCTCGAATTTGGACGATGCTGCCTATCTAAGTCTCTGCTGACTACTTTGAAAAAGTCCCTAGATGACTGAGCCTGCGCCGAGTGAAAGGGACGTATTGAAAAGGTTTTCACAATAATTAAATGCCTCTTGAACTTAATTATATTTGAATTACTTCGCCAAGTTCTCCTGTGCGCAAAACGCCTACACGTTTGCTTGTTTGCGTGGGATATTTAAGTTCGTCCTTACTCCCTTGGTCTACCGTGTTTGGACCACTGGTAGCTGAGCCCCTGGAGTTCACTGTTTAGCCTATTTTGCGAAATACTTCAGGTCTGTGTAAAACTGTTGTTTTTGCGAGTTGCATGTTGGTACCGCAGATCCTACGAGTCAGTCTACTTCTGATCCTGGGCTCCTTGTGAACTGGCTGGCTACGCTCGAATTGCTATTCTTCTGATTCACGCAAGGCAGCAGAACCAGGTGAATCCAAGCAGCCTTCTAACATCTAATTTCCCAAGTTATGGAGGCACTCTCGACTCAGTTGCACGTTACCTCAATGCCCGATGAAAAATTTCCAAGAGACTAGCTGATAGCCGTAGTCACTTTTATACACGGAGACGGTAAGAAAGAAGAGGTTCAGTGTTACTAGCTAGTCAGCTTACTACAGGGGCCCCCGAAAATACTGGAACGGTTGTTAAGGGTTCCGGTGTTTAGTCGCCCAGCCGGATATGTGATCACCTCCAACTGATTTGCCTTTATTCCTGGAAAAATTGGCGGCCGGAGTGAAGAAAGAAGAGGTTTTCCAGATCTGCTACTCGGACTTTCAGAAGGCTTCCGACTCTGAGAATCTCCAGCTGCTGGCAAGCGAGAGTTCGTCGAAATCGTGCCTCAGGTTCTGTGGTGGACTCGGGCATGCCTGATACCTCCTAAAAGACCCGACTAGGGTTCTAGCTGGGACGACCCAGTGATAGACATCATCAAGTTTGGTGGAGTTCTGGCACTTGTCCTAAAACGCAGGAGGGGGTTGAAAACATTCAGACCCGGGTGAACCCATATTTGAACCATAACAATAACTACTTGGATGACCCTCTTTTGATCGCGGAGGCTTCCAGCACCTACTTTGCCTCCTCTTTAATGACGGATGACGCCACATCCATCCCCTTTCCAAATCCGGTGACATCAGTAAACTTCTAGATGGTAGTGTTCTACTCTGATGAGGTTTCAGCCCATGTAGCGAGAACAAGACCGTCCAACAGGCCAGGTCCGGACGCATTACCACCGTCCATTCTTGGTCAAAGTTGCGAAGACGTTCCAGTGTTGCTGACAAACATGTTCAATTTGCCACTCACGTGTAGTGTTTTCCCTTCTCAATGGAAAACTTCCACTATCATACATATGCACAAAAGAGTATCTCGTTTAGATCCAGTTAACTATCGGCCTGCGAACCCCACCCCGGTGGTATGCAGAATCAGTGAGAGAGTGATCAAGGAAAGGATGACAAGCCACCTTCTTAACCGTAATCTAACCAAAGCTGGTCAACATGTGCGACATGCATGACAGGTTCCCTCCACCTTGGTCACAGAGGCTGTCAATATTGGTAAATCGGCAATCGTGATCATTTTGGACATGACCAAAGCCTTCGACCGGGTATCCCACGTCCGGTTACCACAGAAGACCAGAACATATGGAATCGTGGACCCGACGCTTGCATGGTTTGCATCCTATTTAGCCCGAGACCAGGTTGTAAGTATAGGCGGAAATTTGTCCGAGCCCCGTCCCGTAACTAGTGGTATGATACAAGGTATTGTACTCAGCCCACCACTGTTCCTAATGTACTTTACCGATATATTTACCATTTTCAAACAGGGAGTTCCCTTCCTGTTTGCAGGTGATATCAAAATCGTGTACACTTTCAAGCCTGCGGCCTTAGCCTCTACCGTAGATGACAATACGAGGGAATTGCTCGGTCCCAGCTCCCGGAGTGATGATCGGAAAATGAGTTTCTCCACCGAAAAAAGTAATATTATTATGTAAAAATGTCACGTCTCCAATGGAAAATCTAGTATAAACGGCAATTTCACACCCGACAATTCTCAGGTACATGACTTGGGTCTACACTATTCGTGTACGTTTGGATTTTCGGAACGCGCAGCCATCCAGGTGGCCAAAGCTCGCCGTACGATCGGGCTCACACATCAAACACTTATTTTGCCCGAAAGTAAACCAAACGTTTTTAAGTCCCACGACAGACCTCTTCTGGAATACGGATCATTCACTTGTTCCAACGTGCAACAGAGAGACCGAATTGCGTTCGGGAACGTAAAATGGGCATTCACGAAGCAGCTCCTAGGTTTTTCTTCGCCCTCAAATTACATGGAACTTTGTGATCTGCTGAAAATCGATACATTATGGCTACGCCGCATAAGAAATAACTTTCTATTCTTTCACAATATCCTAAAGAATAGATCATGCAGTTCAGCACCGCAGGTAAGAATCCTTTCTAGTCATCACTTAAGTAGCAATGAGTTCTGGGTTTCTGTCCCTTTGCCGAAGCTTCAATCAGGTCACACTTCTTCATCAACAAGTACACTTCATTGTGGAACAAGCTACCACAACGAATTCGGGCATTATCGCCGACATCGGTGGCTTTCAAACAGGAAATATGCATAGCCCTAAGGGTGAACACGCTGACCATGATGTTCAGTCTCTGTATTTTAAGGGCTCAGGCCTTTGAGGCAGGAATAGGGTACTAATAAACCAAATAACCGCTTTAAGCAACCTAGCATCAATTAGACCAGTTCAGTTCAGTTCAGTTCAGTCTGCACAGGACAGGTAATGGCCACGGCCAATCAAGCGTCCAGAATTCCTTCGATGGTATGCACAACCAGTTATGCACCCACCACTGCCGAGTGTATTTCGTCGAATCCCCGCTAAAAATGAGAGGGAAACGGAAAACCTCATCGCACATCAACTGCCTAGGGTTGGCCTCCTCGCGGCAGCAATTAGGGGACTCAGCGGTTCATTCACACGATCTAGGATGGCAAAACAATCTCATTTTTTAACCATCGAGTACCTTTTTTGCGGCAAGCCCACATAGCGGCCTATGGCATACTCAAGTATAAGGGTATCACGTTGTTAGGGCTGCAAGTAGTGCCCCACCCTTGTGCAAACTGGCTTTTCAGCGAGCATGAACCCCATCGAATAATCGCAGGCTGTGGTTGACAGTATTTCCCCCCGCATTTTCTGTCCCATGTAAGCCGCATTGGGGATCTGACTTCACGGATATGGCAAGTGTTACCGCGGCACATCTGTGAGCATTCCTGGCTGTGGTCGTCTCCCTGCACAGAGCTGGCCACCGATGAGACGACAGAGACCTCAAGTAGTAAGAGATTGACATAAAAAAGAGAGAAAAAATACCTCAGTGTTTTGTCTTCCAGGCATATCAGCCTTGTCACATGTGAGCCATGTCTCCAGGCTGTCGTGTTGCTATGGCTTGCCTTGTGTGGTTGACCCATTCCAAACGCGGCTTGTTACATGTGGTCCATGTTTCGGCCGGGGCGTGGGTGCCGTGGTCACCCACCAAAAGCAGCTCCGCCTTATCTGACAGCCAGATATCTGACTGCGATGAAACTAAAAAATAATATAAACATCTAAAAAAAGTGTGGATCACTCTTGGAGCGGCACGAGCTGGATGCCAGTGGATGTGTATCGTGCTGCCTCCCTAACTGAAGCAGGCCCCAGTGCCGCCTACCGTGGGCACTAAATGTAGACCGTTAGAGTTCGCTTCCCTGACGAAAATTTGGCCCCATCCAGTTCCCCCCTCACGGCTCTCGAAACAAGTCCTCACATGAGTGCTTTCATGCTTTGCAATATGCTAACGACGAGAAAGATATCACGGTAACCATGAAAACACCACTATATCAGATATCCTTGGTCTTAATGAAGTATAATCTCAGCACACTAGTACCATCGAGTATGAGCATAGACGAACTTGCGGCTGTGTTTCTCGGCACGAGATCAATTTTCTTTAGTGCTTCATCACCGACACCATCATAGTTTCTTCCACCTCAGTTACCATTCAATATATAGTAACCACTATACCGGAAGTGACCGTAACAAATATAGTGCTATGCTAGCAGGGTACCAGTCCCATTAATTCACATTCTGTTGCTTCAAACCCACCTTACCACCTCGGTGCTGAACTGCAGACTGAGTAAGCAAACTTATCGAGGGTTACCTTCTCGAGATCCTCTTAACCGTAAAGCTCTAGGTTTTTCTTAGTATCCCAACACTGCCACACCAACCTGCGAACCAATAATCCATTAGAATGCATACAAAATGGCCCCGCTGTTGGACGCATCTGTGCTTAGCCGCAGCATTATAGCTCAGTCCTCGGCAAGCCTTCTCCGCTCAGAACGTAGAGTAGGTGCCACTGACCGCTTAAAAGAATTTGATCTTTGCCCCATTCACATAAACCTGACCGGTTCATTACTGTTGTCGTCATATATTACCCTAAACCACAGCCGAAACTACGTCCAGACTGCAATCCCTATTTATTTCAGGTTCGTCGCCTCCCACTGTCTCAGTCACCAAACTGGATAGCCAAAGATGCCACTTTGACTCGTGCCGACAGGAACTCAAGTGGAACCCTTCAGAGCATCTGGGACTGCAATGAAGCCACGCGGCAGAAAACACCCCCAACTGCCTATCATATAAATCAGGGTTTTCTAACACAAAAACCCTTCCTGCCGATATCACCGTCGCAGCAAACACAAGTAACAGTTTACGAGCAACTTGCTAACATACCGATCGTCATTTAAATCCGTCATATATCGCCACACTCGGCTGATTGACCGACACATACCCTTTACCCCGCCAGACGAACCATACCCATAGAATGTTTTACGTTACCAGTAATGACACTGAATAACACTGAGGCTCAACGCGTCAATGCATATATATATATATATATATATATAAATAATCGTCAGTGAAACAGCATAATAATGCTCAAGTCAATGCGGAGATTTTCCACTGTAGTATCTATTGCAACAGTCCACGTTTCTCTCGATCCGTGTCCAGCTGTAAATTGATCCTCCACTTTTCCAGGACCCTCCAGTTATACTTTGGTATTTCTGAATGGTGCAGGTTACTGATCCTGAAATCAAACTCACCTTCACATGGACTTCTGTTCCTCCCGCACCCACCAAAGTTCCCAAAAGTACATTCATAAATCTGATTTCATTTCTCCTAGTTTCACAACTCATCCCTTTTATTGAACCCCGGTAGAACCGACATTACGGGTTTGCATCAGCTTCATGGATTGCTATTCTCTTCGCATGCGTCGATTTCCCCCAGTGTACTTCCATACAATCTCTTTTTCTTCCCACTTAAAGCTTCGCTGTTCGCAGATTCCCGGTAAACCGCCGTTTTTCGCGGCTTGCATCATTCTCGTTGATAATGGACCTCTGGCATCATGAATGAACGACCTATTAGTCATCCCCACGGTGCGCCACCGCCCAGTGCGAAATCAAAACCGGTTTAAAGTTGCCGCGCAAACCATTATTAGAGTGATCCATATAAACTATCGCTGGCTATGTTTTTCCACGGCTGACACTTTTTATTCTTATACCTGAAATTAGTGAATATTTCATCTCACTGAGTAAAGCCGTACACCATGATCATGCATCCGCGCGTGAGTCTTGATCATAGCCGATAAATACACCATTATTATTATTGTTATTAACCACGAATGATAAAGCGGGCAACAGACGTCAAGGACTTTGCCGTTAAGGTTACTGACTGTTTTCAGCCATCTGATCACTGCTTAGTCGTCGCAGCCAAAGCCAATCGCTGCAAGTGTATGCGTCAACAGAAGCTGGTGCACTTCTACCAATCTACAGCAACCAAAAACATTCTATAGCTACGCGGAATCGAAAGGCTCAACAAAGGATGCCATAGGTCCACTCTCCACTAGGGACCATAGTGTTGTTAATGGTGACCCGGACAAGTCAGACACCCAGAGGGAATTTTTGGGTGAAGTACATTGGATAGATAGTGGGATATGGGTTAATCTGGCTCCAGTGCATCCTCCACGGTTAGACGAGCTCCATCTCCCAGAAGAATCTGTGCGTTAGTACCTACAGGAATTAACAAATCACAAGTCGGCGGGACAAGATGGCATCCACACAAATATCCTCGTGCCCTGGGCGGATATAATAACTCCAGGGGTATGCAGGCCATAAAGACCCAAGTTAGACCAGAGTGATCTGCCTCAGGACTAAAAAACCACGGCCGTCGAGGCAATACATAAGGGTGGGCCTAAGTCAGCTACGGATAACTGCAGGCCGGTAAGCTCAACCAGCATCCTACGTAAAGCTCTTCAGATCGTCAGAGCCCAATTCTGTCAGCGCTTACTAGTGCGCTCCGAGACAAGTCCGGCCCAGCACGGATTCCTAAAACCTAATTCATTACAACGAAATATCAACACAAGCCCTTTCTAAGAACTTTCGGTTGAAACCTACCTTAATTACCCTCAGCAATTTTGTCTAAATAGCATTTATTGGTTCTCGGCTGGATCACGTCACTTACTTATCCACCCGTAACTTGCTAAGAGTTATCTATTCCATTTTATAGGTTACTCAGTGCTTAGTTTCGCTTTCCTATGATAAAGCTCAGCATAGGTACTCAGAAAAATCCATCAAGTGTTTTCTGAAGCTCGAAAGGTCGAGAGGCTTCTGCCGGAGTAATCAATGATATTACGGAGAACTTTGAAATCCGAGCCCTCTGGCCCTCAATCACTCACCCCACAAACAGTTTCATATCAGGCACATCTAGCTCGGTTTATTCGAGCCACTATATCTTTCTGAAGTACTGCAGCCTTATAGAAACTTAGCATCACTCGGGTATAATCTGCACGCTCTCCGCTAACACGGTTATCCTTGTTTTAAACTCAAATGAATTCTGGATCTGTAATTCGACATTACTGTCAGCCCGGTCGAAAAGGAACCACTAAGGTCTCCACAGTGAAAAAATGCAAGAGCCCACATGACTGCAGCATTCAATGTATTCCATATCATTCTTCGATACATACAGAGGGGGCCAAAAATAAGTTTGCTGATTTTTAATAGATGAGCTGCGTATATAATAAAAGGCAGTTCAGTGAGTGTGCCCCATCAAACACTTCCCCATCAACAGTCACTGCCAAACCAACAGATCAAGCTGACCCCGAAACCTTATCTAAGGCCGGCTGTCGTACGGACGCAATCGCCGCGGAAAATCACAGGGTATTCAAGGATGTTAACGGTGATATAGTGTTGAATGTCCCGGACAGGCTACCAACACAGTCTGTCGAAGCCACTATAGAGAAAGAATGCAAAGTGATTCATTTTTGGTCGCACGCGCGATTTGCGGACTCGATTCCCGTCCAGCGAATGGAGAAGCAGAACGATAGCGATTGATGGGTTTTTGTAATTATATTGGTTGCCCTGTATAAATTACAGGAGAAGGGAGACCGAACGAGCTAATGACCAGAGCTGATGAGCTGGAGCGCACTTTGTCGTTTGTTGCGTAGCGTGACGAAGGTTTTCGATGTGCTAGTCTTTTCCGGTACCAGGTGGACTCAAACAACTCAGATTTCAAGCAACCAGTCGATCGAAGGAACTGGTGCTAGACCGAATTCCTGACCTATGGAAAAGCCTGGTCAACATTTGCTAAACCAGTTTCGTACCTCAATGTATGACTGGTGAGGATCACCCAAATGTCCTAAACGGTTTCTAAGATAGGCTGATGTGTCCGACCGAAGGAGATTATAATACCGCATTGGTTAAATCGGGTCTGGATGAGTGAAAGTACTCTGATGTACTTTTGTCCTGACCATAAGCCACTTTATGTGACTGAGAAGAAAGATTTGAAAAGGAAGATTGCATATAGCTAGAGGAGGGTCTGACACCGGAGTTGGCCGTTTTTGGGGAGTGGTTGTCAATCCCAAGTAAATTTAAGTGAAAATGCCTATTCGTAAACAAGGCGCGCCTGAACTCTAAGCTTGCGATTGCATTTTAATGAGTTTGGTGTCTGCGAAGCCGTTACATCAGTCCCCTTCCAGAAGGACCATGAGTAGGAGAACTTTGACCTAAGAGAGCGTCGTGAGTTGAGCAAAAATCCAGCTGAATATTTCCAGCTGGAAAATGTTTGTGCTCAGCACCTCTTAGGTGATCTAAGGACCGCTGGACCGTATGTGGCCGCAGCGAAGGTTACTCACGCGTGAACTGGTGGGGTATCCTCTCTCCGAGCTCTCTATATAGAAACCTTACGTGGGGACATGGACGTGCCGAATCCTGTACAAGGCACGTAAACAACAACAACAACAAAAAGTGGTAATGTCCATAAAGTAACACTTGTCCATTGTTTGTGGTGTACCAGATCCTTCCTAGGCAAAAAAAGACTGGCCCTGGAAGAGATCGGAGAAACTGGATACAGTATGCAGTCAAAAAGGGCAATCTATGTAAGGACAATAAAGTCAACGAATCTTGCAGGGAAACGAACATGCCTACCAGACCTGGTGGAACGTGATGGGGGGTCGACCTGTGACTCATGAATGCTAGAGCTAGATGTTGTCGGAGTCTGGCAAACGTTTGTGCTTTGACCATCGACGGGCAACGGCGAAGGTTGGGTTTCCGAGTCGACGAACGCTGGCTTAAGGCGGTCGATGCTGACGGTTTCTTGACGACCATTGAGATTGATAATGAACGTTTTCTCTAAACGCCGAATGACTTTGTGCGGGCCAGAATATGCTGGAGTCAACGGGCGGCGGCTCGGCATACGCGGAAAAACGTGCGTGTAAGTATGTAAGTGACTGGGAATAAACGACGGCCGGTCTACCGAACGGACAGGAATACCAATCCTCTGACGCGTGTGGATCATGAGATGTTGAGTGTAGTCTCCAAGGTTGGGGACAGGTGCGCTCGCCTTGGCTGCGACAAATTCACCGGGGAGACGGGCGGTGGTGCCGGCTGTCATGGAAGCGGGTGTGCAGGGAGTGTCGCTGCGCAGCTTGCTGCGAATGCCCAATAACACCAGTGGTAAGACGTCCGTCCACTGAGGATTGTTGTGGGCACTGAGCGAAGTTTTTTAGATGCCCGTGAAAACGTTCGACCAAGCCATTTGCCTGGGGATGATAGGCTATGGTGCGAATACGCTTAATGCTAGTCAGTTGGGGGAGATTGTCGAAAGTGGTAGATTCAAATACGAGATCCTCGATCGGTGGTTACTGTGGTAGGACAACCAAAACGGGAAATCCAGTGTTCCATGAACTCATGGGTGACAGTTTCACTGGATACATCCATAATGGGTATGACCTCGGGCCAACGAGTGAAATGATCAATACACGTTAGTGGATAGATCATACCTCGGGATGGTGGCAAGGGTCCCACTATGTCGACGTGCACTTGAGCGAAACCGGCGTCTGGAGTCTCAAAAGATCCGACCGGACTGGTAGTATGCCGCTGAATTTTGGCTCGCTGACAAGCAATGCAGTTACGTGACCACTGACGAACGTCGCGATCCATGTTTGGCCAAACGAATCTGGCACTGACCAATTTGCATGTGGCCTTGATACCCGGATGGGATAGACCGTGCAACACATCGAAAACTGGACGGCGATGTGAAAGTGGTACGATTGGTCTTGGGTGATCCAAGGTGGTGTCGCAGAGGATAGTGCCAGCAGATGACGGAAGAGGCAAAGCCCGCACTCGGAGACTTGTGTCGTGAATGGTTTGTTGAAACTCAGGATCCTGCTGGCCTCATGCCAGGTCCTCGAGATCGATGCCGGGAACAGCGGGCGACCCGGGACTATGGATCCTGGAAAGAGTATCTGCAGCCAAATTAGCTGACCCGGGGATAGGACAAACGTCAGTAGAAAATTGTGATATGAAATCCAGCTGGTGAATTTCTCGTGGAGAATGACGATCAGATGCGTTGTTGAGAGCATACAGTAGTGGCTTGTGATCCGTGAAAATGATGAATTCCCGTCCTCCCAGGGCTTGGCGAAAGTGACGGATGGCGGTGTAGACTGCAAGTAACTCACGACAAAACGCGCTGTATTTGGATTCTGCGAAAGATAGGGGGCGTGAGTGAAAGGCCAGAGGCTCCCAAGCTCCGTCCACGGCCTGCTGGAGGACGCAGCAAAATGCGACATCGGAAGCATCAACGGCGATACTGACGGCAGAGTGGGGATCCGGATGACGGAGAAAAACCGCAGACAACAAGGCCTGTTTGAGCTGAGAAAAGGCCACCTGGGCTTGATTGGTCCAGATTAGGGTTCGTTGTTTGCCCCGCAATAGGTCGGTGAACGTTTGCATCAGGGTGGCGCAGTGTGGAATGAACCGGCGATAATAACTGACAAAGCCATTAGAACGTTTGAGCTGTTTGAAGGACTGTGGTAGTGGAAATTCAACAATGTCACTGACCTTGGTTTTAGCCGGACGAATGCCGTTGGCGTCGATGATGTGACCGAGGAAGAGCAATGACGGCTTCCCTAATTCGGTCTTGGCAGCATTGATGGTAAAAAGTGCTCTGTTAACCGCTGGAAGAGCAGTCGAAGATGAAGCTGATGTTTGTCGACTCCGGGGCCAGCGACAAGAATATCATCAATGTAAGGATGAACGAAGGGTAGCCCGCGGGTAACACCGTCAATAAACCGTTGGAACCTTTGGGACGCGTTGCGCAAGCCAAATGGCATACGGAGAAACTCAAATAGACCAAACGGAGTGGTAACAGCGGTTTTTGCAACGTCCTCGTCGGCGACCGGAATTTGATGATAGGCCCATACCAGGTCGGTTTTGCTGAAGATGGTGGATCCAATCGGAGCAGACGTGATATCATGAATGTGAGGCACGGGATATCGATCTGGCGTTGTGACCTGATTGAGGCGACGATAGTCACCACACGGACGCCAGTCGCCCGAAGTTCTCTTCGGCACCATGTGCAATGGAGAGGCCCACGGGCTGCTCGAAGGACGGATGATGCCTAGGTCCATCATTTTCTGGAATTCAAGACGAACGATGGCCAGTTTATCTGGGGCTAGGCGACGAGGACGGGCAAAAACAGGAGGTCCCGCGGCACTGACGTGATGTACAACCGCTGAGCGCACCGCGGGTAAGTGGTTTGCCGGCCCGGTTAGAGACGGAAACTCAGCTAAGATTCTGGCGAAGGTGTCATTGGCGACAGGAGCTACGGACGGTCGAACAAGGTTGACCAAGCAGACAGATCTAACAACAGCACGATGAGTACCAGGGCGCTGGCACAATGCTGGCGGTGATACCAACACCATGTCCAAGTGTGATCGTCGGGAGAGGCTGGCCTGGGAGGACTGCCAGCGGCAATAGGCCGGCCAGTGCGCGTTGGGGAGCGACTACGACGTGCCGAAAGTGAAGACTGAATAGCGGTCACGTCCGCCCAAAGGGCACTGAGTTGTGCAACTATATCTGTGAGAGTCGCCTCCGTAGCGGTCGTGGACGAACTAACACACTGACTAATTTGGGCGGAGGCGGTTTCAATAAAACGGTCCGCTGCCAAAGCCAGTCTGTCTAGTGAGACTTCATCTACCAGAAGGGCCAGAGTGCTTTGCGCTTGTTGGGGTAGCTGCTGCATCCACAATTCTCGCAACATCATGTCACCAACTTGGATGTCCTTAGCCAGTTGTCGCATACGACGCAGAAGCTGTGAAGGCTTCTGGTCACCGAGGGAAATGCCACTAAGCAGCTGACGAAGACGGTTTGAGTCGGAGACCCCGGTGCGTTCTAAGATAGCCTGGCGAAGCATATCATAAGGCTTGTCCGTGGGTGGGTTGGAGATGATATCCTCGACAGCTTCAAGAATATTCAAAGGAAGTTCGACAGTGAGATGCACATACTTCTGTTGCTGGGAGGTGATTCTGGAAGCAGCAAACTGTGCTTCCAGATGAGTCAGCCAAAGAGAGGGATTACCCAGAATGAAAGGTAACGCTTTCACTGGGCGCGCAATAGAGAGCGTTTCAGGCACCGCAGGGTCAAACATAGTTAACTTAGCGTCATCCATATCAAATAAACAGTAAAATAAATATATGATGGCAGTCAGAAATCAACACCAGTAAAACCTCAATACGTAGGCGCACAACGAAAGCAAAGGGAAAGCTGAAGCGCACGGATGATATAACAAATAAAAACAAATTATAATAAAACTTTGAATGGGCTCAACAATTTAGTCGCACGCGCTATTTGCGGACTCGATTCCCGTCCAGCGAATGGAGAAGCAGAACGATAGCGATTGATGGGTTTTTGTAATTATATTGGTTGCCCTGTATAAATTACAGGAGAAGGGAGACCGAACGAGCTAATGACCAGAGCTGATGAGCTGGAGCGCACTTTGTCGTTTGTTGCGTAGCGTGACGAAGGTTTTCGATGTGCTAGTCTTTTCCGGTACCAGGTGGACTCAAACAACTCAGATTTCAAGCAACCAGTCGATCGAAGGAACTGGTGCTAGACCGAATTCCTGACCTATGGAAAAGCCTGGTCAACATTTGCTAAACCAGTTTCGTACCTCAATGTATGACTGGTGAGGATCACCCAAATGTCCTAAACGGTTTCTAAGATAGGCTGATGTGTCCGACCGAAGGAGATTATAATACCGCATTGGTTAAATCGGGTCTGGATGAGTGAAAGTACTCTGATGTACTTTTGTCCTGACCATAAGCCACTTTATGTGACTGAGAAGAAAGATTTGAAAAGGAAGATTGCATATAGCTAGAGGAGGGTCTGACACCGGAGTTGGCCGTTTTTGGGGAGTGGTTGTCAATCCCAAGTAAATTTAAGTGAAAATGCCTATTCGTAAACAAGGCGCGCCTGAGCTCTAAGCTTGCGATTGCATTTTAATGAGTTTGGTGTCAGCGAAGCCGGTACACATAACATGGGACAACGTACTAGGCTGTGAAAACAACCGCCAAGATACCCCTGCTTACAGCTCTTTCACTTTTTTCACCCAAGTAACAACCACCGAGTTCATCCGTAACTTTCAAAGGATTGCTGAAGCTATGTCGTTTGAAAACATCAAAACACACGCTGACAAACCTCTTCCGCAAAGATAGATGTTCGGTATGCAGAAAGGTAAACCAGTGTCTTCCAGTGGCGCTGAGCTACCAGGACCTGCAGAGGCATCATCGCATACTCCCATGAACAGGACCCCAGCCAGAACACCTACTACCCCAATAGTCGAGCAGGCATCAACAGGAATTCATCAGCCGGGCCCCCTTGATCCCATGCAAACTTCGTGCAATCTATCCCAGGTTGATGCTCAGTCTTCCCCGACATGCGGGAGAGGCCCTCACAAAAAGATCCTGTGAAACCCATTAAGGGCAGCTTGGCTGTGGAGAAAACCAAGAACAGTGAACCTGTGGTAAAAACAGCATTGACATTACCGTTGGTGCAAATGATGGCGTCAGCGACTGTAGACTTGAACGGATTGCCGTATGTGTCACCGAATCAACCACCAGGAAACCGTCGGCACCTAGCCTTCCCATGCACTGCGTCCGCCAGTATAAACGGCAAACCCACTTTGCTCAAGACAGCAATCCAAAATTTTCAGGGTCCTCCACAAATTTGCTTAGCATTTCTCCCTCTTCATTTAGTCACAAGACGACCGATTTAACAATAACCTCATTTCTGCTGCCTGGTACGTCCATCTGGGGGCCTCATGACATGACAGCCACAATACGGCCGCTGAATATACCCGGGTATATGGCGACCAAGCCAGGTCAGTACCTTTCACCAAACATGCAACCAACTAACCCCCTAGCCAAAATCAACAGCTACAGCCCGTCCCCTAAGCCAGCTAGCTAGCCATCACACCACTTCACGAACCTCACTTTTCGGAAGACAGTCGTTGCTGGTGACTTCAACCTGCCCAAAATTGCTTGAACATCTTTACCTGCACCCGATAATCTTTTACCATTTTGAACAAGTAAAAATGTAGGAGGGTAGGTGCAGCATATCCTCTCTCCTAAGAAGAAAAATGGCGTTTCAGGTCTCAGTTTCACCCACCGCATCCATCAAATAGTTGTTTCAACCTCCCAAAGTTTTTCCGGTAGCAATCATAATACGGTGAACTGTCGCACTGCCACTCACTCACAGTCCACCCTGAAATCAAGCTGCGTCAAACCCTCTCCCCTCCCTGACTGGAAGGTTCTACCTACGACCATTAGACAAACCGAATGGAGTAAGTTTCCCCTCTCTCGTGATCCACAACACGCCACGGATATTTTCTATGCACAGTTTTTCAGATGCCTTGAGAGGCTTACCTGCCTCCCCCAGCAACAGAATGACCGGAAATCTTTAATTACCTCTCTGTAAACAAACTGTGCCAAAATTTAAAAAAAATCGTAAAAGTAGACACGACTTTTCAATTCATATTCAACTTTTTCACCTCACTTCTACTATTCAAAGACTCGAAGAAACCACACAGCGTAAGCAGGATTTTAAGGCCCTGCGACACACAAATAGATCTTTTCGACTGTCATTACTGCACGTGGCCAGAGCCCCTAATACTCATGGAGATATCTCACACACCGTTACAATGGACAATGTAACCTTCTCTTATCTCCTTTCTATTGCCGAGGCCTTTAACTCATTGTTGGCCTCAACTATGGCCCCTATTATTAATGTTAACCTTTTGCCTCTTCCCGCAGGTACCGATTCAACTCTTCCACAGTGGAATTTGACGCCTCAGTTATCTTCCGATTACTGACCACTTTCAAGCCATCATCTTACCCAGGATCTGACGGTTTACCGCTCAGTGCGGTAGTTAAATGCGGACCTGACTCACCTTACATACTACTCAAACTATTCACCCTATTAATAGACTCAAGTCTTTTGCCGAAAAACTTGAAACGCTCAGTCATAATCCCGCACCACAGGAGAGGCGCACTCTATGTGGTCACAAACTACCGTCCCATCAATTTTACATCTATTCCCTCTCGGTCATTGGAAAAAATCGCGAGAGTCATATTGTGAAGTACCTCTTCAAATTGGACATTATTTAACCTCGAAACCGAGGTTCCCTTCGGTCAAGATCTTGTGCAACCTGCCAACTAAATATTTTGGATCTCATCACTGAAATGGCAGACAATAGAATGGCACTTACTGTACTTTACTTGGATATGTCAAAGACACTTGACCGCTAGCCACACCAGCATCTTCTGGCCATAATCGGATCCTCAGGCAATACTGGCCCATTACTATCTGGGATCACTTCCTACCTGTCTGATCACGCTCAGGTTGTCTCAATAAATGGACACCTTCCCAGGCCTAAACCGGTAACAAGCGGAGTTATACAGGTCCCAATCGCTGGCCCTCTGCTGTTCCTCATGTATATAAACGACATATTCCTTACAGAGGGTCACGGTTCCCAATTCCCTTGTGCTGATGATATCAAGACTGTCTGCTCATTCGAGCTTGAACGCCTCGCCTCGGCTATCTTGGACATGTCTGAAGGCATGTCTGAAGTTGATAAATGGTGCTCAACTTGGCCGATGAACTTTTCAACTGACAAATTTGAGGCACTTATATATGAATGCATGCTACCTCCAAGATCTTTAGCCGTTTGTGGTTCATCCAATGCTAACGAACAAGTCGTTCGGGACCTTGAGTGTAGCTATTTCTGAACATTGAACTTCTCCAAGTATTCGGCCCTCCAAGTCGCTAAGGACAGAAAGCGCCTAGGACTAATATTTCGCTCCTTCCGAATTCGAGACTTCATCCTCTCCCTCTATAAATCTGACGCCAGCCCTCTATCAGAATATTGCCCGTTGGTCTTTTCTAGTATGCGTAAATCAGACAGAATTTGTATGGGATCAGTTCAACGTAGTTTTACTTAGCGACTCATTGGCTGGAGCTCACCCATCACTTATGTGGAACCCTGCTTGTTTTTTAAACTAGACCCTTCATGGGTTCGTCGTATGAAACTGAAACTTACCTTTTTGTATGTCATCCTTCACAGCCGGACATACAATTCTAATCCATTGCACTTTGCGCCTGTTTCTAGCTACTCACTACGTTTTAGAATTCTTACCCTTTCAACCCTCATTACCAACACTAGCTTACATTCACACTTCTTCACCACAGTGCACTCTAAATGATGGAATAAATTGCCGTTAGACGTAAGCAGTTCTGCTTCTAGCCATCGGTTTAGAATGGCGTTGGATAAATTCCTCACGGTGACCCAAACCTTACAGCTCCTCAATGTCGAAATACCCGATGACCAAGCCTATGAGAAGGGTCTGGACTTTTGAATCGTGCAAACATCAGTGGTCTATGACAGATGAAATTGAGAAAATATTCTTAGCATTGTTACCTTCTGCAATCGAAAAGCTAATCCCAGAGAGTCATTGTCTAGCAATGCTGCATCTTTGTATCGATTTTCGTTTATCCTTAGCTGAGAGCATCCCAGACTGTACTCCTCTACTTTTTCTCTATTTCCAGACCCTCATTCGTGCGTACCTTTCTCTCGATGACTTTTAATACTCTGGAGACTGCACCGGACACTAGCATGGCTTATGCATCTATCTGACCGTCTGCTATCCGTACTCTATCCGACCGATGCTCCCTTGGCTACGTTCCGGGATACTCTGGTGCCTCGTCGCGAACTACCTGATACCTACGGCCGTTTGTCCCCACCGAGAAAACTCATGTCAATCCCAACGGTGCGAGGCGCGGTCAGATCCACCGCTTTGGCCGACACATATCGGGCGTGCAGACCGTCTGCAACGAGGGGCGGGAGCAACTAGGCTGGCGGATAGCTCCGCCTGTCACCACAAGTGGTTTTCAAGTTGGGTGTCCAGCGCACGACCAGCCTCACCCACTAGCAACAGTTGCGGATTGAAAACTAAGTCCCCTGCATCGCTTTGCTGCCACCCTTTGCATTCACCTCTGGTCTTGAACAAGACTTACCATACACCCGGTCAAGTTCCAAATCAACATATGCACATTTACATTTCTAAACTCATTTGAGTTTGCAGATTGACCCATTCTCGGTTCTACAGATTCTCCACTGAAACCCGAAATATGAAAATGGCCGTTTTCTAGGACTGAGAATAAATACGTTTTGAACATATACACAGCTGGAAAACTGGTACTTGATTAATTCAGTTAATTCTAGTAATTCTAATGTATCAGAATTAGAGATTACACAAAAATCTGTGGGGTTATGGTTTTAAAGTTTAGGTGTATCATAAGTTATGATTGTTTTTTCAATAGTTATATGGGCTTTTATGCAAACACAAAATAAAGTTTACAAAGCCTAATTTAAAGTGCCTCCGTTTCTGAGACCGATCGCGTTTAAAATGCATAGCTGTAAATTCAACACGTTTCTACCGTACCTTTGAATTCCCTTTCAGGGAACAATACTTGCTTGTAACCGTAAAGGCAAAACACCAGCGGAGAAGATTGTGGCTGTCTATCCCGGACATTTGGGTCCGGTTGACGCATTACAACGTAATCCATTTTTTCCAAAGAACTTCATGAGTATTGGAGATTGGACTGCCCGTATTTGGTCAGAGGATATTCGAGATTCAGCAATCATGTGGACTGCCTATCATGAACATCGACTATCCGATGGATGTTGGAGTCCAGTTCGACCAGCCGTGTTCTACACTACTCGTTTTGACGGCGTGTTAGATTGCTGGGATATAATCTTCAAGCAAAAAGAACCTACTCTGAGTATTCAAGTAAGTGTGAACTGAGTTCAGGAAGTATCCTGTTGGCTTTGTCTAACCAATCCAAAATATTGAAGTGCATGTTGGACTGTTCGGTTTACCGTTTTATCGTTAAAAGGAATAATTAAATTGGTCCAAACTCTCAATACTGAAGGGCCAGAACCTTTTAAATGTCTAAGGCAACTCAGGAGTATTTTTTAGTCAAAAGCAAAACGACGAACAAAATGCGCTGCATCATCCGTTGCCACAACACACATTTACGGTTATACCGTGAGGCACTAGGCTGAACCATTATTTTATCCAGATGAGATGCATTCAAATTTAATATTACAAAAATACGATTGATGAATTGATCGAAATTCCCATCTGCATTTGACGGGAAATTCTGGCGAATTACCTTTTTAATTGCCCATTTAAATTTTCTTTTGTGTTATGTTTCTCAGTATTATTATTCTTCCGAAACACTAGAAATTTACACAGGAATTCTGCAACCCAGAGTGAGAAATAATGAAGACAAAAGACTACTACACGGTAGCACTCAGTTGAACTATATTATGCATAAACTGTAATTACGCCAAGTGGATGATACAATGAGTGTAGATCTTTTAGAATATCCAGTACCTAAAGAAGGAAGCACAATAATCTTCACATTGTTGCACAGTATACCCTCATAAGTCACGGAAATTTCGTCCCTACGTTGATAGAGCTCAGGAATGCCACGCCTAGCATTCATTTTCCATGCTCACTGAATACAAAATACGACGGCATCATATTACTTATTGGTCTCACCAACTAGGCCCTACCGATTAACAGTTCGTTGTTGTGTGAGTAAATTGCAACAACTCGTCCGCATGTGGGATGGGTTGTACTTCGTGTTGCTGGGTGTAGTAGAAATATGCCGATAAAGTGACATTCCATCGCCAAATTATGACTGCTGACGATAGGGATTACAGATAGATATCAGTGCTTCATGGTCATTTGTAATGATTAGGTGAGTGTGAAATAAATTATTCTGAAAACAAGTGATGACCTTATAAACGGCCATTATACCACGTTGTGTTTGTGAATATCCGTGTTCCACTAAGCCGAATCGGTGGGAAATGCACCCCATAGGTTTGAGCACGGCTGCAGTGCACATAGAAGATGCCTCCGTAGTTGTTAACGGAGGTACACGCAGCGTATACGTGCAAAGTGTAGCATTAGCTGAAAAAAAATACTAAATAAGCCTCGGGAGCATTTTTTCATGCACTGAATTGTCCGCTGAGAGTGAAGATTAAGTTGGAGTTCAGTTTTTATTGCTAACCTGGAGACAAGTCTGGAATAATACTGAAAAGAACCCAGCAGAAAAAGTAATTCAGCAAACGATTTTGGAGGGTGCATTAGATAAATAATCAAAGCAGTTGGTGTCAGGGTTGAAACCGGGTTTATCAGCCAAATAGCCGAACTGTGAGAAACCAAAAGTAGAGGAAGCACAATTCTCAAAATTTACAGTCACTACATTTGAAGAATTATTTTGGCAACAAAAACATGCATTCATCATGAAATTCCTTGGTGAGTGCATGTACAAAATTTTCATTTTGATACGCACATGTACATCAATATTCTGAAGTTTGCAGTAGTAACTTGAAAAATGGCAAGTGAGACGCTTAAACCGGAGGACATGTAGCTGTATTTATATATTAAAAAGGTGCAATAATTGAGGTACGTTTGCGGGATTGCCCGTCAAATGTGGTCTGTAAAATGCATCTTTCAAGTCAAGTTTCGAAAAGAACACTTTGAACGGTGGAAATGATAGATGATGTCTTCAGGTTCAATAGAGAAGCAGCTAGACTGTTTGAGCAATTTTGTCGATAGAATATGACAAGTACCACACATTCTAGAGGTTTTTCTCATGGCGTTCCAACGGAAGCACAATTGGCGTAGCCCACGCCGATAAACCCATCAATGTCAGTATTCACTTACGGATCAAATCTTCCAAAGTATTTTCTACGGGCTCGGGGAATCCAAAGAAAACGATGCGATGTTTTATAAAAATGGGGATTCGGTCAATTTAAGATGCACGTGGGTCATCCTTATACAAAGAACAATAATAAGAAGATAAACAATTGGAAGCCGAATACATGACTGATTCAAAACAAACATCGTGCACTTTATACAGTTCAAACCGGTAAGAGAAATGTGTTGGTTAAGTACAACAAAAGATCATCAGTGTGTATTAGATCGTTCATCGGTAAGGAATAATTCACAATATCCAAGTAAGTATAACTGACAACCTTTATTGCCTTCAACTGAAACGTCAGTAGGCTGAAGCCCTACGGGACCATTCTTGGTCTAAAACTATACTGGGGATAAATGGGTCAGCATTGACAACGTCCATAACGAATGAAAGTCGAAAAAAATGATTGAGAATAAACAAACGAGTATTATGGCAAGCAGAATCGATATTTGCTTTAGCCAGAGCGAGGGTTGGAAAATCTGAAGCCAAATTGGGATCGTCGGAAGGTTGTTCAGCGAAGCATGTATTTAAACTTCTATACGCAAACTGAATATGACCTAGCTTTTCACGTGTTATACTTGGCATCACGAAATTGCCTGACTGGCTGAAATGACCGGGACAGAGAATTTTTACTTAATAGATTGTTTCAAGAAGCATATCTCACTGGCCTTGTCCATGAAGTTGAAATGATTTGGAAATAGTTGCATTAAAAAGCATGTTACTGGTCACTAACAGAGCCACACATGCACAAATCTTGATGCTGTTCACAAAGTAGTTTCATCAATTGGGAGGCGCATTCATAAAGTAGGACAGGTCTCTACTGCTACTGTTGGCAATAAGTCCGTCTCGGTACAGTATTTCTCAAGCTGATCACTGAAATTATATTTCGAGTTTTGTGACCAAAATTGTGAAACGAATTCTCGTATTTGTTTGTGGAAAACTCACACTAATGGCTTTAATTTTGCCCGATCAGCTGCTTCGATATTTACTGGTAGAAAATAATTCAACAGCGAATCTTTCTAAGGCTCGTATGGTCAAACTTTGATAAACCCGTAGAAGTCAAGCTGTTTAATAGCAAGTAACATCTACAGTGTGCAATTATCTTACCAGAGCACAAGGTTTTCTAGTCAAACAAATAGTATTCGAAATGTTCATTGTAGTCTTCAAACTCCCGCGCATTGCTGTGAGCATTGTGGACTCTAAATTGCAAATATCTATGATACACAAGTGAACGAGTATTGTAGTGTTTGAAATTATTCTTGTTCATCCGCAGTGCTAAGAGTTTGCACAGGAATGTTTCATCTCAGAATAAGAAATGACGGTAGCACAAACTCAAAATCATACCCCGTTTTTTACTAATTATATTGAAGGTCAGTATTCTTTAATAATAATAATAATAATAATAATAATAATAATAAAAATAATCCGCACCACCGACGAATTCATTATATTCCAATTCATCAAGCAAATAGTAGCGAACGTGGTAACCAGAATGTTCTCGAAATCGTGCAGTATGTCCATTTTTCTCACACCAAAATATATTTCTCTCTACTCAATGTATGCATATGTGCAGGTTTGTGACGAACCATTGCACTGTCTCAAAGTTCAAGAACAAGGACGTCTGATCGCAACAGGCTCGCATAGTGGAGTCTGTACCATACTGGAATTATCGGAAGGGTTTTGGTCCCAACCTAAGAATGAGAAAAATCTGATCACCGCCATGTTCGAGCGAGAAACACATCGCGAGAAGATTCTGGAAGCCAGAGCGCGCGAGATCAAACTGAAAAAAGGCAAAGCTCAGATGGGAGTGAGTTGAATTTGATCAATTTGTATTCAGTTCACTCATACCAATTAAAGAGGTAAAGTACATTTCGTACTGATATAAAGGCCCTTGTACAGAGAGACGTTGGGCAATTTGAAAAGTGGCTAAAAGTGACTCCATGAATAATGTTATCACAAAATCAAGCACAATTTAAATAGTGGATGTCTTAAAGCATTCACGTGTGTGACACGAAAGTTTGGTCAGATGTGGTTCGTAACGGTCTGTACGTGGAACAAATACCCGAGCGAGATTGTGCAGATTGAATGATGTTTAAATTGTTTGGACAAATGAAAATCCAATTGGTTGAATATATGACGATAATGGACTCGTAAAAACGTAGGGACACAGAACCCCGTGAGCAGCCGAATTGACTAAAGCGGAATAACCTGTTTAAATTGAAGTGAGATACTCGACGTGTGAGTACAGAACCAGTGAAGGCTCACTTATCTCCTACGAATCAATCGTGTCCAAAGTCGTTGATAGATAAGTACCATGTTAAGGTAGATTTGACGCAGATAATTACATTCAGAATTAATACAAACAGCCTACAACATGAGGACTGTGTGTGAATCACAATCATCTTTCTGTTGAGTGAATAGTCACTACTAATGATGATTCCCATGAAATGTGATAAAACAACTATGTGGTGATGTACAATTTTGTATCCACCTCATATCGGTTGAATTCCGGTTTTTATTATATTAACAACTGTATTTAACATCACTCCGAGATATTTAGTGCATCAAAATTTGTGTAATTGAATGAGTGCAAAATCGAATGAGTATTCGTGGAAGGCGAACTAGATGGAGTGAAGATTTATTCAGAACACTAGGAATGATTGAGCGAAGTGCCATGTGGTTACAAACAGCTCTCGATATTTTGAAGATTGGGGGATGGGTTCTTGAAGTCCTTTTCGGTTGATATGGCAAGTCAAATAGTTACGCCATCAGCCTACCTATTAGCGGTTCCGCTTGAGCTAGACGGAATGTCTCCAATTAGTGTGCGAACAAACAATCTTTTACCAATCAATCACATACCAAAAGTAAGACTGAAATAGAACGAAGCTATTGTCTATCAGTAGGGTTTGGGTCGGTTCTTCGGTGATTGATATAATACCACACACATTGTTCTTCGTCCAGTATTCAACGCCCGTGAAGATGTATTTGTTAAACAATACCATACACTTGGGTTTAGAAAGCTTATTCCCTCTGGTTATGGTTCAGGAAGCAAAGTCGTCTATTAATCTATCATACTTAGTACTTTTTTCGGAAAGCTAGCGCGACTGAACAGAAGCTATCTTACGCGGGCGGTAGGGGGTAGGTTGATCGATGGGTACCAGGTTCAAATCCGAAAAATTATGCTCTACAACTCTCCTATAATAAATATTTGCCCGGTTATCTCTTTTTATTTATCTGATTTTGCCAACTGACTTCTGCCGTGTGTTGAACACATTTGGCTGGAGTATAATAAGTTTTGACGGGCTTAGTAATCCGGCAATCAATGTTCTTGTTGTAGGCGGATGTTGAGTTGGAGGATGAAGAAGAGGATCAAGCTTCCGCGGAGGAGGAAGAACGAGAGGGAGAAGAAGTCAACGGTGATGCTGAAATGCCCGAGGAAGAAGAACCGTCAGCCCAAGAATAGAAACCGAGAAAAATTGTGATTGGAACTTTTGGTGAAACAAAAAATACCGATTGTCTGAACGTGACATATTATGATCTCAACATTTCCGTGTCTTCGGTAGACAAACAAAACCGAACAACAGAAAAGTAATTTTTTACGTATTTAACTATGCATTGATCTAGCTGTTCGAACCTCTGATAGTGGTCGAACCGCATCATCCGGTACGAACACACACACACACACACACACACACACACACACACTCAAACTCAGACTCAGAGTCAGTCTGCGGTCGGGATTGTTACTGCTGTTCACATTCTCTCAGAGTTCCGTTTCATTCTTGGTTGAGTTTTTGCTCTTTCGAATGTATCCTGATTACATTTGAATGATTCACTGTGAACTAATCGTATACCCCACATTTCACTAGGTATGCCGGATATGCTGTGTAGTTCAATTCCCATCGAATGGAACTATTCAATACATCCAAATTGTGTTTCTTCTATCGAGTATGATTGGGTTGTGTTCACTCTTTCGAATTCCGTGTCTGGTTTTATCGAACAACGAGCGGTTTGTTAGATACGAGTCATTTGCGATGACTGTAAAATAATGGGAGATGATAGTTTTATTATCTGTTGCTAACTGGATTGCTGTTTCTCGGTTGTCTTTTCCCTATATATATATATATATATATATATATATATATATATATATATATATATATATATATATATATATATCGAGTGAGAGTCATGAAAATTCTGTGCAAAATCGAAACAAGGCTGTCATTTGCAGGGCATGCACGTTATCAAGCAATGACTATTTGAACGCTAACCAACGGATAGCGCAAAGTTACACAACCACTGACATAAGCGTAGTGGTGCGTGATACGATATAACGGTTGATCGCATAACGCTGTCAACCAAACGACAGCCACTTGTGGAAGAAGGAGACGTGAACGTGTTCAGGAGAGCCCTTTACAGACAAAACAGATTCAACCTAGGAATAACCAAACCACGGCAATATATCTGCGAACAAAGCACAGTCAAGATTAGTATACCAAGAATGAGTAGCTGGAGACTAGATTTTACATAGTATGAGATTCATCAGGCAGTGTAAGTGTTCAAACCATTGAAACCGCGGAAGCACTGCACAGCCGTTCCATCCTTGTTAGGACTCGTCAGCAATGCACACATCAACCGAGCTCCAAAGGGGACTTGAACCCGAATCTAATCTCCCACAAGTCATACAGTAACCAAGCTCTGTAAGTTATTTACCACAAATCTTTCGTTGTACTTAGGCTCCTACAAAGAAGCCATCCAGCATAGGAGTCACTCGTTGTGCAGGAAATGCTATGCTAACTTTCAAGACCAGTGTCGGAAGGACGCTATTTTGTTTAGTGCATAAGTACAATAGACCACTGAGAAGCAACTCGGATAGCCTTGTGGTTAAGGTGTCCGATTTACTGATGTCCACCACTTGTTCGAGTCCTAGTTGGGTCACATTGGATGTGCACTGCTGATGATTCCTAACAAGGATAAAACAGATGTACATTGACCCTATGATTTTCAGTGGGTTGAATGTTCCTACGGCGTGATGGTCCTCAGATTATATCAAGAAATATTTGCAGCAGATTAGACTGCAATCTCATAGGCACATGGTTGGGAAAGGTTGGAGTAGACCCGTTGTTTGCTAGCCAACTGCAATACGATGTGCATGCGTAGGAAAAAAACTGTTTCAGTGTTTGCACACATCTTGTCACTTAGATTATACGGCTCGGTGAATTTAGTTGTCTTCTATGACTATATGGGCAATGAATTAGCCCGTCTGACGATGAAAAAGCTGTGTTGTACTTCATGTAACTGAGCTGCTGGTTGGGTCGTATTTTGTAGGAAAAAGGCTAGAGGTTCATTACGAACTGAGGAGGAGGACTTACCAGTTATTGTGTTACAGTAAACTGGACAAGTGCACCCTACAACAAGCCACCGAGCGCTTTCTATGACTAGCGCATCGTTTGTCATCGTTTTTATCACATGCCTGCGCTTGAATGCAGTGGAATGGGTACACTCCATAGATTAAAAGGCCTACTGCACTGTTAGTGATAGCCAACAATCAAAATCTGAGATTTCGATTGGAGAACCGCGTAAGGTCCAAACAGGTCAAGCGTGGTCACAAGCCGAGTGACTATGGGTTACTGTCTAACGCCACCAAAGTGACCGGTGTTGACGGGATTCAAAGCTCTGACCGACTTTGTAAGCAAACGGTGTAAACCACTCGACCACCACCAGTTAACATCATAACCATTTGTAAAGCTACAGTAATATATACTTTGAAAGGAATTAGTATAGAGATAGGTGGACAAAATTTCCTGGATGCACATGGTCGAATTCGTGGTTACTGCCGCTCAGCAAGTATGTTTTATCGGCTGATTCACTCATCTGCACACTTACGCACCTCCTGGATGAACTACACTCTGTGATCTATGTCGTTACTTGAGTAGCGTGAGTGGATTCTCTGCGTTTTAGAGTCCACTAGGGTATCACAACTGTAGGTCACTCACAGTTCAACGTTGGTTGACCACGGCAAACTGTTCGTTCTTAAGGCTCGTCGTAATAAACTCCCACAGAATCACGGTTGTGATTCCCTGGCAAATTCTTTCATGAAGACTGTTCATCTAACCTACCTAGGTAAAAAAGAGAAAGCAGTGTGAAATATTTATTTCTTGTTGGGATGTCGAGGTTGTAGTGAGTTTTATGGCGCTTATTTATTAGATATACATATAAAGTGTCTTTGGAATTCGAAGCTATAATGAGAACCAAAAAGACATGACCATTTTAAGTTGTTATCCCAACTAGACTGAGCAAGAAAATGATTTCAAACTCTAATGAAAGTCATGACACTATTACCACTGGCTTCAAATGGTTGGTTAGTAACAGAAAATGTACCAATTAGCACTGGACGATGATGTAATTAGTGCGCGAACAAACAATCTTTTACCGTAAAAATCAATCACATACCAAAAGTAAGACTCAAACAGAACGAAGCTACTGTCTATCAGTAGGGTTTGGGTCGGTTCTTCAGTGATTGATATAATACCACACACATTGTTCTTCGTCCACTATTCAACGCCCGTGAAAGATCGTAATTATATCGATCACATTTTTACTTTTCTATAAAACTTTACAACACAAGAACATTGTCCATTGGCCTACAATCTCTGTCTTCCTTCAGTTGAAAGCACCACTCAATTCCATTGGCTTCGCGGTTCTTTGGCTTTAATTCCCATCGATGGGTGTGCCACAGAAATGTGTTTCTCCTTTTCGGTGGGTGTATGCCAACAGCCGTAGCCGAATTTGAGATTACGGCAACCTTTTACCAGAGTTCAGCACAAGGAGCGGTGTAAGTCAAGGATGCTTTCCGTCCCACATCATTTTCCACCTTTTCACTGAGATTGTTCATGAGATAATCCTATCTTCGTGTGGGAATAGCAGCATCGATCGTTTCTCAGATAGTAAACTTTGTGATTTAGAATAAACGGACGGTATTTTTCTTCGTAGTGAAGATCCAGGTGGCTTGCAAGCTTTCCTAGATAACCTTAGCTACAGTGTATAAATGTGTGGGATGCGTTCTGCACCTTCAAAGTGTAAAACGCTGCTGTAGGGCTGAGTTGATACCACAGCAAACCTTGTTCCGGCAGGGGAAGCCCCAGATAGAGTGGATCAGTGTTGTTACTTAGGCAGTTACATCTCACCGGGTGGTCAAATATCGGATGGAGTGTCGTCGCACAAACAGAAGGTGCGTTTGACTTTGGCCAAACTGGGCCATCTGTGGTGTAGGGTTGACTTCTGAATGCATGTCAAGGCTCCAGTGTAAACTGCGGTGGTTATACCTATGTTTGATGACTCGAAAAAATGGTCTTGACAGGCAGAAGATGTATGAAGATGGTCGATGTCTCGGGGATCGATGTTTCCATAGCATTGCCCGAATGTGGTGGGAACACCGTCTCAGCAATGCTGAGGTTAGACGCAGTGTGTTGGGAATGAGTGATCATTCGTTGGAACAAGCATTGAATCTTAATAGGTTAAGGTGGCTGGGATGTGTTACGCATACCTACCGATTGACTTCCTCGGCGTACGCTGTTTTCCGAGGCAGGTAGTGGTCAAAAGTGAGTCGAGGTGGTCAGTCCATGACATGGTATGAAAACCATGATTACCTTACTTGGTGAAATAGAAAGTGTGAGATTTCCAGGTTGGTGTTCAGAGGACCCACTAGCTAGATAGCTAGATACGACACAGATTCGATTCCAACTAACTCAGGTCATTTCCTTTTTTGATAGCCGTTCACTGTTCGCGATCCCCTCCCGAATTATTGTAAATTGTTCTGTATTAAATAAAAGAGTATTTAAAATAATATTGATATCTATTATTTTTCGTTGTTTAGTGGCCTTATTAGGTGTCGTGGCAATTGGCGTAGTTGCATTCGGGCACCTATATTGTCTTCGTGATTTTCGCTTGTTATTTGACTTTCAGTTATTTCTCACCCTACGTTTCCAGTAATTCTGCCCTCAGCTGGACGATGCTACAAGAAAGTAACCAAAAACGGGTGCAAAGCAATGCGAAGTTGATTGTTGAAAGAATTAAACTAAACCAAACTCACTCAAATCACAGCTCATTTGGGAGAAGGACTGCTAGCTCGTCGCAGAAGCCTTAGTGTAATGGCTCAGAACGGGTGCAATATTCGATCAGAATCGTTAGACTAGGAGAAACTAGATATAGAATCTAAGTGGAAATTCATCGTTTTGTTCATGAGGTGTTGCTCACAAGTGGGTCTGTTTTACTGCGAGTGATTCGAAGTACTTAGAGGCACCCTTCAACTATTTACCATACTTGATGAAATATCGTCAGCTGGTCAATTAAATCCAATAAAGCTACTCACGATACAACATGAATAGGGCCTTAGCATTTAAAATTCGTCAAAGTGCTGAACACTTGCCTCACGGTTGCAGGTTGTTCCTCGGATTCGACCCTGAACTAATTGAGACGGATCTCGACAACTTCCCCCTAGGTCAGAAAGTGACAGACCTCAGCAATTCATGATGCTGAACTAGAATCTCTAGCAGGAAACGACCTTGTCTACCGTGGTTAAACATAACTAAGCATGAAAGCATTGAATTCCACGGCAAATGGATTAAATCTGTCATGAGTTTTGCCCACAGAAAACTGAGACAAGCAGTCTTCCTTTCATTACAACGCTCAAAGCCAACCTTACCAGATGGCTTCTGTTTTAACCAAAAAGTGGGTCTCACTTTGTTCGTAGTCGTGATCAGGCAATATGCTATAGATGACCGCGGATTTTTGTCAAAATATCCTCCTAATTCGACTCTAAATTTGAATGGCCACTTACGGATGAAAATGCTTTGACATCCTTTACGAGTGAATCAATGCATATCTCAAGACAATATTTGTCAACCGCCTCAGTTTACATTTGTTCAAACTAATCCTCCAAATAGATGGTAGATTTCGTGAGAACTGTGTGACAGGGACTGCACGGCCGAGTACAAAACTGAACGGGTGATTCACATTGTTAACCGAGTTGTCTTACTTTGAAGGCTGATTTCCTGTGAGCCGTGTTTCGATTCCAAGTATTGGATGAATCTGTTACCAGTAGCACTTTTACTTTCTCTATTTATAGTGCGAAAAATGCTATTAAACCCACCCTGTTTTCCCTCTGATCGTCTGCGATTACGTAAGAAGCAAACAACTTAGAATGATCAAATTTGGTGTGCCGATGTGTCAACCCTTTTCTATATCAAATACACTCATTAATTTCAAGTGTGAAACGGATGAATAGATTTATCCTAGAAAACGTGTCTAAAAGAGTGCGGACTGCTACTAAACCCACTGCTGGATGACTCGCGAAAGCAGCGGAGTGGTTTAAAAGCAATAACCTTAGTCGGAAATGACTCAATCCCCGTAACCAGCGATGTGTTATTGATCGGTATATATGTTACACGCGATTCGTGAACCAAATTTACTCAGGCTGTACATTGTGATATTAAGTAGATACCTCTTATTTGGGGAAACGGAGAGATAACGCTCTCTTACCTTAAACAATGGAAAAATGTTTGGATACAAATCCTCGATGATAAACAAAAAGCTGAATTCTTGAGGAAATTTCCCACTCAAAAAGAGCTATTAGTACGATTTTGAATGATACCGATCACTATCTCGTCAAGAGAAAAAGTGAGATTTGAGGGAAAATTTCTGACCAGACGAGAAGGAGAGTCTTGTGTGGTTTTTCGAAACAGCTTACGAGTCCATCGGAGCTGCAGAGGTTCTCCAACTGAACGTAAGAATTCGGTGTGCACATAAACTCTTACAGTCTGCACCACATCTGCGGTACAAAAAATGAGGACACTATCTCATATGACCGCTCATCGTTTTAAAAATCGAGAGGAATGGGCCATAAATCACATCACTTGGAATTCTGAATGAAGAAAGACGATAAGTGGGAAATATTCTGATTTAGACCACCTTCATGGAATCCTGCATCACTAACTTGACTCTGGGAGAGTCTAATTGGACTCAGTTCTCGAGTTGTGGCTAGGAGCTCTCCCATGATCTGGACTTTAGTTTTTGCAGACGAAAAACCTCAGCTAGCACTTCTAGAAAGCAAGCAAACGGCTTATTCTTACATCAGGAAATACAGTGGATGGTACTCGTCATAATTGCGGAAAACCAACTGAGTACGGTCATATCTCAATATGACAACGCTAACATACATACGGCCAGCCCCATCAGAATCTCTCCATTTTACCGGAACATCAAGTCCACTGTTAATTCCGCTCACAGTCTACACTGGAACACGATTGAAAATGTCTGGGGCCTGATGTCAATGTGAGTCTGTGTGGATGGAAGAGAGTTCGGATCTTTGCACAAGTTGACGTTCGCCATTCTTGATGAATGGGATAGCACAGAACTCAAAACCATTCGGAATATAACAGAAAGTATTCTCGGATGTTGTGTTTCATTCATTACGAATAGACGTCACTGTGTTCCGTAACCCTCTACTTGTTTAGCTCTTGGTCTCATGGTGGGTTTACCGGCATTTCGAACCCTCTCAGACACATTTTCCGGGATAAATCCTTTTACCTGTTTCACGCCTAAAATTCGAGTGTTTATATGATATGGTACTGGGTTGACACATCCGTATGCCAAATTTGGTGACGTAAGTTGTTTGGTTCAAAAGCAATCGCAAACAAAACTAGGTGGGATCAATAGAATTTTGTGCATCGCTTTTGTTACACGGCACGGGTACGGTGTTTATGAAAAGGGATTACACTCGATAAAATGTTGGCTACTGAACACGAAAGTCACATGCAGTAGCAAGATTTAAACTGAGGACCCTAAGGTCTAGAGTTCACGTTCATCATTCTCTCAACATCGGTTGGCTGTGAACCTTTGTGAGAAATAGCTTTCCGCCGCATCCACGATCCCGTTTTTGGTCTATCAAACGTGTGTCGGTAGCAATAGTATGGAAGGCTGACAGCTAGTGGTATACACTTTTTCATTGGTTCGCTTACATTCTCACCGTTTTCATAAAAATGATTATGATAACGGGCCCGGTTTCGTCAGCAGCTCTTACAGTTAAAGTTCATCGGAGTAGAGTGTGGATGATTTTGGGACCAATGTGATTCTTAAGAAGCTTGAAATCTTCCCTTGGTTATTCTCTCACTGACTGACTGACTGACTGGCTCACTCACTCACTTACTCACTCACTCACTCACTCACTCACTCCACCCTCTCACTCACTCACTCACACGGGTTCATTATTGTATCAGGTTGCACAGCGTGGTTGTCAACGTGCAATAACTAATTCCTGGTCCACAAACAGATATGAACTGTTTTCGGAGACTTGAATAAGTTTCGTTCACTATCACCATTGGGAAACCAACGCACTCCCCTCCTCACCCCAGTTATCAAAGGCTAACAGACTGGTGAGATGTTGATTTCAAAAACGTTGCTTCATATTGGTTCAGCCTTTATTACTCTCGTTTTGTACGAAAAATAATTTTGTAATCAAAATCAGTTAACGAAGACCGCATTCAATGGGTAGAGGTGATGGGAACAAGCGTTATCGAGTATAGGGCTTCAGACATGGAGACCCTTACTGCTATGGGCGTATTCACCTGACTTTCTCTTATGCTGAGCACAATTTCCATATTGAACACAAATCCAAACTGATGGAGTAACCTTCAGCCAGTAACTGACGGACACAACGAATGCCTAACAGTGAATGACGATTGGCTAACTTTGCGAACAACTTCTGATTGTTTACGCTTTTAATGAATATCAAGAAAGCATGAACTAGCTGTGTTGATTCAACGGGCATCATGCATGATACGGCCAACTACAGCTTTGTAGTTATGCACGATCATGAGCCTCAACCAATCAAAATCGCCAGGAATAGTTACAGAAATAGCTCCCTGTGATTGGTCAACTTCTGATCGACCAAATATTTTCTTTGACTAAACATATTCATACAAACCAGTTCCGCAATATGATTAACATGCTATTCCGCAGCCTTGGCATTCTTGCTACTTTGGTTTGCATAGTTCTTGGTGAGAGCTATTTCAATACGTCCTATCAATTTGGAAATTGTGAATATTACACTAACACTATTTAGTAAATCTATAGCAGAAATCACTGGGGTACTGCATTGCTGACAGATAATTTATAAAAAGGATATGCGGTATGAAATGATGCAATAAGATCTTATACCACTTGTCTGTATACAGACTGAACAACTCACTGAACGGAAGCAGTACAGGTTTGTGTTTCATAAGACCAATGTTCCCATTAACAAATAAATGAGGGACATTTAACGTGCAAGGCTAACGAGACGAATGACACACGGACGCGGTCGATAACTACAGTCACGAATCGAATGATGGTTCGTCAGTAGTTAGAAAACAAAATTCACGAACCAACTTATACAAACCTACAGAGCATAGAATATAGGACGAGAAAGGATCAAGGAAGACTCACTAGGGGTGTGTCTTATTGGCGGTCGAACCAGGAGCATCATGTTTGGGAGCGATAAAACAAAGTTTATACATGAGTTGGTAATGAAAATGATGATTGCTAGAAATGGATGTAGTGTCACTAAACAATTGCCCGATAAGTTTCTTTTCTTCTGATGAAGCCTGGATGATGGCTCCTTTATGAGGCATTGTTGAGTTGCGGGTAAATGGAAACAGGACGAGAGGGTTTTTGGAACCACATCTCCATCATCCGACTTGTCATAACAGCAAAGTTGACGCCGTAAAACATCATATTTTGTCGTCTTTCTGGAATCTACATTAGACTGATCAAATTCATTACTAAGTATTAAGGTCATTTTAGATGATATTTGTTATGCTGTGTTTATCATCGTCACTCATTTTTGTCCACAGTTGGAATAAGTATGTAACAGGCGAGTACTTCGAACGTTTTCCGAGAGAGGAGAAATTCAGAGTTAGAATTCATCCTCGGAAGCCAGTAGCATATCAGTGCCTCGGTTGTTTGCAATTAGGAGTTATCAATGACAGTTTATCAATGAACCGTCCAGTAGACGAAAATTATGGTTATTGCGAGAAATGAACATGCTAGGAAATTTGAGAACACAATGATAGACTTTGACAGAAATGGATAATACTGATATCTGAACTGAGTTGAAAGATGATTTACTTGCGTCGTTGTTTCCCAACTAATGAAACAGATGATCGTACTGTAGACTTCACCAAATTAAGGGGTCCTGGTGTGGTAAATTATACAAGTAACTCACCAAAACTAATAAGCAATTATTTGCTCAAAATGAATTATAGACAATAAACCGACAGCGAAGATGGTACATCACATGAGGTACAGCACAATGAGGCGAAATTGGAAACGCTGATTTCCATTTGTAGATTCAAAAAGAGAAATCAGAAACATGGGTTTGCACAATTTATCCCGGATCATTTGGCTGCATCTGTACGTGTGTATGCCTCAGTCAATGCAAATTTATATAGTCAGTGAAATAACCTCTGAAACCGGGACAACATTGAACTGATGAGAAGTTACAGGAACTAAAATGAATGGGAGGGGTCAAAATGTTAAGTCAACAGAGTAGGGTCAAATTCATAGACCATTCATGTTGTCTGTACCGTTCGGGTTTGTAATTGGGAGTGACTAGGGCCTCGACATTTCTAAGCCATCTCGTATTTGTGGTTTTGTATATGACTTCACACAAGTTGCTCGGAGTAACTCGATGTCTTTATTGTGTAGTATGTTGCAAAGTTGATGTTCAAATTGCCTATGGTCTCGTTGATGGCGTTATCATTGTGAACTGACTAGTCATCGATTTTTGAAGCCAGATATGAATATGGTCATTTATTCGGTGATGCAATTGTCTATCCCTGCTGCCTGTGTAGACGGCTGATCATCCGCACGTGAACTGATAGGCGCAGTTTGATTTGGCGTAGAGAGGCAGTGACTGTCACTGATGGTATGGTGTTCGTGTGGTTGTTAAACCATTTACTGAATCGTCTGCTTAGTAAGCGCATTTGACGACTGAATTCAAGCGCTTATTGACTTTGTCACTTTTAACT
Organism: Fasciola hepatica; assembly: GCA_948099385.1. NCBI lineage: Eukaryota > Metazoa > Platyhelminthes > Trematoda > Plagiorchiida > Fasciolidae > Fasciola > Fasciola hepatica. Next base: position 245,392 of record CANUEZ040000106.1, read on the forward strand.
TCTGAGCAATATTGAGGCTTCCTAGCAGATGGCTTTTCTACAGGAAGTTTCAGAATAAACTGCATTGGATAACGGTTGGACCGTAGTGTTGTGGTTAGCTTTCAATACTGAGCAGCTAATTTTTCTTCTGTGCCCTGTGAAAAAGTGCTCCAATGGGACCGATCTTGTATCTCATGAGTATTAGGCTCGTGTAGTGTAGATATCGCCGATTCCATGTATTTTTCCGTTAGAATGATCTAATTGAGCCGTCCCGTCGGCTATAAATCCGTATGTCCAGGAAAATGACGTGATCGTCTTCTACTTCACGACCAGTTAGTTTGATGTTCAGGTGACCGCTATTAGGGCGAATAAATAGTGTATTTGTATGAAGATGAGTACATTATCAGCGTAGCGGCAGGGGAGCTCAAGTCTTCAAATGTTTTGCCGTAATTATTGTGCCAAGCAACCATGAAAAATATCTACCAGAAATGATCCAGGGAACTTCACATAGCCACCCCATCTATTGGCCGAAAGCTTTCGTTAGGGAAAGAGAAGCGCACGTTTGATGTGCAACAGAGCAGAAACCTTACTAGCCCATCTGCGGGTAGTCGAACATTAGGTTTGTTCTCTTTGACAATTTGACAAAATTATCTGAATAGTTCTATGCAGCGAAATATTAGTGAACGTGGAACTCATATCCATTGTGAAAACATCTTTTGGCAATTTCCAAAAATATCTTTCACGTTACCGTTCGTAACTGTTTCTCTGACTGGTTTTACCAACTGAGGCAATCATTTGGCTAAACATGATGGGGTGAATTGACCACGCTCATGACTGGTCTCATTGGAACAACTGTCCTATGCAATTTTGGTAAATCATACTTTTGTGGTATTTGGATTTATTCTGGTCCTAAGTGTTCAGCAATCGGTTCAGATATTAAATTTGTTTGTATTAACGTGTTTAGTTAAGTGCAGATCTTTCTCTCTAGCTCTTGAGGGTCATATGGAAAGGAATCCAGCCTGAAATTCCCATTCATCAGAATAATTAGCATCCTGTCTTCGTAGGATGACTTATCCATTACCACTACTCCGAATCCTTTGTTTGGAAGCAAAATTTAGATGTCTGGATTCTCATTCAGTTGCTTTAGTGCATTGATGTTTTCCAGTCAACAGCGTATTTTGGTTTGTGTGAGTGGTCCTGTTTTGACGTTCCAGGTTCATCTATTTTGCCTTAAGCGAGTGTACAATGTCTTGATTTACCGGTTTTTGGTGCGATAGCTAGTCAATGAATGCTTCAAACGCAACTTGTGATTCGGCAAGATTAGGTCTTGTTGTTCGAATACGGCAACTTGGACCACATGATAATATCTCAAGTTGTTGTCGATTGAGTTGGTAAAAGGTAAAGAGAGACATACACACCATTAGATTGCATTCTCCGACCGGATAAATACCGGTTTATATTGGACTGGATAACTGTGAAGCGAATGAGCAGTTCTGTTATGGCTGATTGATTGTGGCGTTGCATAATCTACTCGACACGTCCCTCGAACTATAGCACTGGCAATGATCTCGTGTCAAATCTGCATCGTTCATGTCTTCTTCTAACCCCGTGGAAATTTACTGAGCTACTACTCTTAGTATTTATATTAGCGAATAATAATGGTTATACATTGAATAATATCGACAGTGATCAATATTTAACTGACAGCTGGAGATGTTGGGAGTTCTTATTATTTACTCACACTAAAACACAACGGAATGCGATGGATGTGTTAAAAATGCATTATACGTTGTGCCTTAACAAGTAGGATGGAAAAACGCATATACAAACTGTATAGAGATTATGTCATGATATAAATAAGAAATGTTAATTATCCCAAACAAATTCGAAGCAAAATTTCATACAGAATAGTTAAGAGGTGAATACTGAAAATGAGCCACAATGTACCTGTAAATTATTCATGTTTTCCATTGATAACAAATCCTACTTACCGGTAGTCGATAATCAGAACGGATTATCCATTCATTCTGAAGGATACCAAGGTTTACTTTCAGTCGTTAATCAGTGCAACACTCGTTGCTTGCAACATTTGTACAAAGAAACTCTTATCTGTACAAGCAAATAAAACAATCTGTCTACTGTCAGACTTTGAGCAAAAAACAGTTAAGGTTATGCTCATTTCACGTTCATTTCAATAATGAATTCTTAAGAGCAATGCGGATAGTGTGCATTTCATTTGGGATTCTTGACGCGATCAACAGACTCACGTAGTGGCAACATTCACAGAGATATTCTCACTGACTTCACCGTTACTAGGGTCCTGGTGAAAAACCTAGAATATTTTATTTTTAAACAGGCAAAAATTACGGGAGAATAATAAATTCAACGAAAGGAGTTCAAGAGATTGAGGATTGAAGAACAAGATCATAAGGTTTTACAAGGTCTCTTAGTGTGAACTATAAAAAAGCAAAAGCTTCCGTGAAAGAACCACAAATACTTCAGTCCCTTCTGATATGGTCAAGCTGCAACTTTCTCCAAGTAGATAATTCTCCATTCTTGTCGACTCACGCATCCTTCGGGATCACCAACAGTTATCTGCGTATGATGCTTTCTGATTTCAGCCTTGATAAATTGCTTCAGCGCATTCCATATCATTTTGAACGGATTCATGGTAAGTGAATATGGTGCAGGTTTCATCTCACAAACCTTGATGCTCTTCTGTTGAGAACAATTGAGATTTCATGAATCAGGCAAGGATAAAAGCCAAAGTGTTATAATTTTCCAGCATCTCTTACTTCAATCAGCCCTATCTCTCTCTCTCTCTTATTACAGTCTCCATCCATAATTCTTATTGTAAACGACCCAACAAAAGCTCACCATTTGTTTCGTTTATTTCCCTCATTAGTCACGAGATGCATCGTCTGTAACACACAACGAACGGTGGCTATCATGGTGTTTTGACACCCAAGAACAACTAATGTCAACCTTTTATTGGCCACTTCAATATGTTGCTGGTCTTTTGTCCCACAATCACGCAGTCCACTCACTTGTCACATTTCGCCTTCGAGAACCAAGTTATTGATCGATTAGATCGTGGATCGTACTTCTGTACGCGTCACAGTCACTGAAGCGGTAATGGTGAATAATGTCCCAGATCTCCCTCCGTTAGCTACCGCACGGATTGACGCACTAAAAAACGAGAATTCAGCTCATCGGTAGTGGAAGCTATCGTCTCGATGTGGTCTTCACGGGGCATAGAGAATTTGTGGGCAAATGGCGAGTGATCACTGCCAAGCCAAACACTTCTCTGTGATTGCGGAGTGGTGAGATCAGGGGCTTCACTTTAAATTACAACGACCTCCCTAGGAATTAAAAAGTTACTCACTATGACGTGACACGGGACCTTCGTCCGCTATCACAACCAAAGACTACGATGTGTCTTTTTGGTGCTAATCGACAATACCACGTGACACCGTTGAACGACTTTCCCAATTGCGTGAGTAATGTATGAGGTTGTCCCGCTGCTTTGTGATTGATGGAATTCCCCCTGAGCGGTTGCAGTAAGCAATCCGTGCTAACCTGTCTGTGATGAAAACACAACCCGCCAAACCTTCGAGCTCGGCTCGTGAACGTGTCTCCTATTCGGTCTGGCAGCGAAATTCCAATGATATCCCCTCTATAGGACGAATAGAGAAGACGCAAGTCTGTTAAAAGATGTGAGGTGTATTCTATATATCATGGCACCGAAACAGTACCGATCCGAGAGACACACCGAACGGAAAACGGAACGAAACGCGACGGCTGTGCAGAAAGCAAACCGTGAGCGAACGACCGAAAGTGAAAGTGATTCAAAACGCGGTCGACGGAAACCTCGGAAAAGCCAGTCCAGTAAAACGTACGCAACGGAAAAACACAATGAGGTCGATATCAAACGTCAGAAAAGATCGTAGAGGAAATAGATCCAAAATGATGTCCAACAAACAGTCATTTTCTCAGAACGATCGAGGTCACCACACTTTTTACCATTTTCTCCAGAATCTGTTTCATGGAAAATAAAATTTCGTTTGCTTATTGGTCAGAGAGTTCTACATAAATTATGAATAACCAACCATCCGGGCCAATTAACTCTCGCTATTTTTGTTCACTTTCTCTATGCTCTCCGTGCCTTACTACGACTTAGTCAATAAGTTATCCAAGAAAATGGTCGATTCGACAATGCGACGTCAACACCAGTGGCTCCGAGAAATGTTTGGGTCTCAGACCATTAAGAATGACAACGAAAGTGCACTCCATTCAGTGATGCCCACTTGTCAGTAAAAAAATTACGAAGTACGTCAATAGAATCCGGCTCACCGCGAGTACATGTAGCGGAGAAAATTGAGATATTATTAGTCATTACCGGACTACTTCGAGGTGCGGTTTCGTTCTCATCAAAAAGCTACCCTCGCTGAGGACATTCCAGTGACGTCACCATCATACTTGCCGTTTAGATCACCGATCGGTCACCGATCGGTCCATCCAGTGAGTCTTCTGTCAAATTTGACATGTGCAACTCACAATTCTCAAGCATCTCTACTGAATGTGTAGCGACCTGCATATGGTTGAATTTGAATGTGTAAATATTGACCGAAAACTACCGTAGACAAAGATAACCAATTAGCACGTAGCTCTAAACAGTTTGTGTGTTGTTCAATGTCATAGGGCTGTGAGTTGCTTGTCTGCTTGTTGTGAGAACAATTGGTTTCCGCTAATTGAAAAACACAGTTTTGACTGCTCTGCTTGCGGACGGTCGTACGTCTAGCTACCTTAGGTATTATCGTCTCCGATGTCGCTCCCAAACGTAAAGGTGAATGACATTGTTTCAGTACAAACCGTCCTTCACCTATTCCACTGACTTTTACTGTCTTTTGGCACGCGTCGGAACTTTTAGCTTGCTGCTCGTTTCATTGGCCATTCTCGGGATCTAGTTAGTACCTGGTATTCGGAGTACTAAAAATACATCTAGTTACATGAACAAGCCAGTGTTAGAGAAAATCAGGCTTGTGCTTTCCGATATGATATCAGTGAGTTCGTTGGTTTCATAGAGGTCGACATCTGAACAAGCTTAAGCTGGTGATTTGGATCAGCTCGAACGGGAGTGGGGTGGCGCAGTGGTAACACACACTCCTTCGAGATGGGAGGGCCCGGGTTCAAACCCTGGGTGTGGCGGAGGATATGCACCACTGATGAGCTCTAACAAGAGCGAAACTCGAGTCTGGTGCTTCCGAGTGCAGGTTGGTCGGATGACCTGAGGTTTGCGCGTGAAACGTGGAGTCCAAAAGGACAGTCAACCAAACGAAAACGTAGAAGCCTCTGTCCAAATTACTGCTATGTTCGAAGCAGAAGGATGTGATAGTCTCAGCCACATTTGAACGGGTGCACCTTACGGGAACAAAAATTCCCAGATTGTATGGATTGTGGAAAAAGCATGAGTGGAGTCCACTTAAGGCCTATCCTCGACATGCGCAATTCACGGTACCACGAGGTGGTTGTGATTTGCACAGAATATGAAGCTTAGCCGCATAAAATGTCTTTTTAACGGCTTCTGATTTTCTGTGATGCATAATTTCCGCAAGAGAATGTATACTGACTTCTCCTGGTCACCTATTATCTTGGCTCTTTCTTCCACCTGTCGCATTGTCCTGTCATCAAAACGCTCCGGATATCCATTTTGAGGGAACGTTTTGCTCAGAAAGCAAAGTTCGTTGTCTAGTGTGTCCACAGTACAAATTTTGCGCGCTCTAGTAACCAAGTAACGATTCAAATGGCACTTCACTTCGAGCGGCACAAAATTTCCAAAGTGAATATGCTGCCCATTCCACGTTGCTGTCCTGTGCACCGATTGTTGAGCGGAACCGTCAACCAGCCGTCTTGTGTAAACATCTGGGATGACTATTTTGTTGCTCGCTTCCTTGTTCACCTTGAATTGAACTTTTGAATGGGCTGTGTTGAGCCTGTCTAATATAAATTCTATGTCGATGGTTCTATCTGTCACACTCATCATTATCATCCACATAGCCTTTATAAAGCACATATTGTCTGATGGATGACTGCAGTTGACATCCTCAATTTTTGTCATCAAAACATTGGTGGATAGTGGTCACAGGAGGGGCATTATTGCTACTCCAATTTTTGACGATAGATTTCCCCCAAATAAATTTGAGCTGGACGTTAAACGTGCATACAAAAAGTTGTTTCAACTCATTCATCGGATGACCCCTCACCAATGTTGTTTGGTTGAATACAGTCACATAGATAGCTACTGGTTCCACTGATCAGTACGTGAGTGCGCAGTGAGACGATATACCAAGTGATCACATTTATTTCCGTCCAAATCAAACGTGTCTGGTAAAACATGTTTTGAGATTGAAACTCTCTCCAGCTTTAATAAACCGGCCAGCCACTTGGCTACCATCTGTTGGAGCAAGTTGCACATATCAAGGAGTGCGAATCCCGCACTTTTAACGACTCTTGATAGAATGATATATTTTCGGTCTGTTAGTCGTTTAGGCGCCTCGAATTCTCCGTCATGAATAGACTCTTGATAGTTTTCTGTCCCGGTATTGGTAGTAGCCATTACCGAGAGTGGGTTTGAGTGCTTCTATCTCTTGTGATGACGACAGGTCCAAGTCTGAGTTGAACAAAGAGATTCTCAGATTCAACTTCCATATCCACTTGTTTTGTTTTATTTCTAGTCAGTGAGAGCCCGTCACAATACCACAGTCACGGCATATATTACGCATGTACAGTCACTACATCATCCTCATTCAACTGTGCTATCTTCACACTGCCATCTGTGTTGTCAACATCAGACACCATGACAAAACAACTGCCATTTGGAAGTGTGCCATCAAAGACAGGTAAAACGTGGGCATTACATAGATTATGCACGGCGAAGTGCACAAATTGTGCTAGCATGGTCATTCTCGTGAGAAGGTGATCAGCTACACTGGCGTTTGCTAATTATAGCCCAAAGAGTGTGAAAACTGACCACGAAATAATGTATTCAGTATAAGGTCCACTTCGGCGGTAAAGTTTTATTGTTCATTAACAGCGTGGTCGAAATCGTTCGTAGATAGTCGGCGTTTTGGTTACCACGAGCAACCTTTTTCAAGACTGGTTTTACAAGTGAATGGAACTCGTGGTTTGCTGAAGGATTCGAGCTCATATTGACTAAAATTGAAGTTGGGTATACCCCAGCCAGAAACAAATAAGTCATAACCGTAAGTTTGACCGCTTCCTAGCCATTGTAAAAAATGGAAGATTTGGCGTCATAGACAAACATGGGACCCCGAATTTGCCGTTTCTTCCCGAGAACCAGTCAGCGGGAAGGGGGTGCGTGCATCATTTGTATTTGTCTGTATCGTGCACTTCCTACCATCTGAACCAATCGGATCATTCCATTCTAACCTATACAACTCGACCCCAGTTTATTTCTCGAGCATGATCATCCGCCTGTTCACGCACCTGACAGGTTCACCAATCCTCGGCCCCACCCACTACCATTCGCTGAAATGGAGTCCTAATAGATAAGTAAATAGATATACCAGCCTGCTATTATATGTAAAAGAGGACTATCTATCGAGTTTATCCTCCTCCAATCCATGTAACTGACTCCCAAAAGCAAAATGCAGTAAAAGGCGTTTAATTCATTAACAAAATGATCGACTAATAAAATTTTACATCCAACTTATTTTTCTAGCTCTATTTCACCGACCCGTCTCTTTGTGTTTCCATTTTCAGCTTTTTTAAATTGGTGGGAAACCGATTTAACCAAATCTTTGGATGAACTTACTGCAAAACCTGACTTGCACTTGAGATTCTTGGCCATGTGGCGTTGTCTACACAGCACGACCGAGTTCACAACTGCTGTTCCTGTAAAACCAACGTTTGTTTCACGTACGGTTACAGAAAAATTTATGACAAAAAAGATGAGGTCGTTGATTACACTTCGCTTGTAAGCGAACTTACCGTGTACCCCGGAATAATTAATGTCAACTGTCAAACTGGTACACAAAATCCGGGGTATCACGTTGCGTACGAACTTTTCTAACGAATCGTAGTTGGTAGAGCTGAAAATGGTTTCCTAGGACAAAGGTTTGAAAAATAACTAGTATACATACCACCTCGCTGAGGTTACCGACGATAGTTACGGTGTCATCCAATTGACGCAGTTTTCTACTTGCGGGTACCGGAAACATGTACAAGACACAGTGGCTACACTTTGACAAAAGCTGCGGCAAGAGCGGAAGCCTTTGAGAAGTATCTTATGAAAACAACGAACTCACTGATATCATATCGGAAAGCACAAGCCTGATTTTCTCTAACACTGGCTTGTTCATGTAACTAGATGTATTTTTAGTACTCCGAATACCAGGTACTAACTAGATCCCGAGAATGGCCAATGAAACGAGCAGCAAGCTAAAAGTTCCGACGCGTGCCAAAAGACAGTAAAAGTCAGTGGAATAGGTGAAGGACGGTTTGTACTGAAACAATGTCATTCACCTTTACGTTTGGGAGCGACATCGGAGACGATAATACCTAAGGTAGCTAGACGTACGACCGTCCGCAAGCAGAGCAGTCAAAACTGTGTTTTTCAATTAGCGGAAACCAATTGTTCTCACAACAAGCAGACAAGCAACTCACAGCCCTATGACATTGAACAACACACAAACTGTTTAGAGCTACGTGCTAATTGGTTATCTTTGTCTACGGTAGTTTTCGGTCAATATTTACACATTCAAATTCAACCATATGCAGGTCGCTACACATTCAGTAGAGATGCTTGAGAATTGTGAGTTGCACATGTCAAATTTGACAGAAGACTCACTGGATGGACCGATCGGTGACCGATCGGTGATCTAAACGGCAAGTATGATGGTGACGTCACTGGAATGTCCTCAGCGAGGGTAGCTTTTTGATGAGAACGAAACCGCACCTCGAAGTAGTCCGGTAATGACTAATAATATCTCAATTTTCTCCGCTACATGTACTCGCGGTGAGCCGGATTCTATTGACGTACTTCGTAATTTTTTTACTGACAAGTGGGCATCACTGAATGGAGTGCACTTTCGTTGTCATTCTTAATGGTCTGAGACCCAAACATTTCTCGGAGCCACTGGTGTTGACGTCGCATTGTCGAATCGACCATTTTCTTGGATAACTTATTGATTAAGTCGTAGTAAGGCACGGAGAGCATAGAGAAAGTGAACAAAAATAGCGAGAGTTAATTGGCCCGGATGGTTGGTTATTCATAATTTATGTAGAACTCTCTGACCAATAAGCAAACGAAATTTTATTTTCCATGAAACAGATTCTGGAGAAAATGGTAAAAAGTGTGGTGACCTCGATCGTTCTGAGAAAATGACCGTTTGTTGGACATCATTTTGGATCTATTTCCTCTACGATCTTTTCTGACGTTTGATATCGACCTCATTGTGTTTTTCCGTTGCGTACGTTTTACTGGACTGGCTTTTCCGAGGTTTCCGTCGACCGCGTTTTGAATCACTTTCACTTTCGGTCGTTCGCTCACGGTTTGCTTTCTGCACAGCCGTCGCGTTTCGTTCCGTTTTCCGTTCGGTGTGTCTCTCGGATCGGTACTGTTTCGGTGCCATGATATATAGAATACACCTCACATCTTTTAACAGACTTGCGTCTTCTCTATTCGTCCTATAGAGGGGATATCATTGGAATTTCGCTGCCAGACCGAATAGGAGACACGTTCACGAGCCGAGCTCGAAGGTTTGGCGGGTTGTGTTTTCATCACAGACAGGTTAGCACGGATTGCTTACTGCAACCGCTCAGGGGGAATTCCATCAATCACAAAGCAGCGGGACAACCTCATACATTACTCACGCAATTGGGAAAGTCGTTCAACGGTGTCACGTGGTATTGTCGATTAGCACCAAAAAGACACATCGTAGTCTTTGGTTGTGATAGCGGACGAAGGTCCCGTGTCACGTCATAGTGAGTAACTTTTTAATTCCTAGGGAGGTCGTTGTAATTTAAAGTGAAGCCCCTGATCTCACCACTCCGCAATCACAGAGAAGTGTTTGGCTTGGCAGTGATCACTCGCCATTTGCCCACAAATTCTCTATGCCCCGTGAAGACCACATCGAGACGATAGCTTCCACTACCGATGAGCTGAATTCTCGTTTTTTAGTGCGTCAATCCGTGCGGTAGCTAACGGAGGGAGATCTGGGACATTATTCACCATTACCGCTTCAGTGACTGTGACGCGTACAGAAGTACGATCCACGATCTAATCGATCAATAACTTGGTTCTCGAAGGCGAAATGTGACAAGTGAGTGGACTGCGTGATTGTGGGACAAAAGACCAGCAACATATTGAAGTGGCCAATAAAAGGTTGACATTAGTTGTTCTTGGGTGTCAAAACACCATGATAGCCACCGTTCGTTGTGTGTTACAGACGATGCATCTCGTGACTAATGAGGGAAATAAACGAAACAAATGGTGAGCTTTTGTTGGGTCGTTTACAATAAGAATTATGGATGGAGACTGTAATAAGAGAGAGAGAGAGATAGGGCTGATTGAAGTAAGAGATGCTGGAAAATTATAACACTTTGGCTTTTATCCTTGCCTGATTCATGAAATCTCAATTGTTCTCAACAGAAGAGCATCAAGGTTTGTGAGATGAAACCTGCACCATATTCACTTACCATGAATCCGTTCAAAATGATATGGAATGCGCTGAAGCAATTTATCAAGGCTGAAATCAGAAAGCATCATACGCAGATAACTGTTGGTGATCCCGAAGGATGCGTGAGTCGACAAGAATGGAGAATTATCTACTTGGAGAAAGTTGCAGCTTGACCATATCAGAAGGGACTGAAGTATTTGTGGTTCTTTCACGGAAGCTTTTGCTTTTTTATAGTTCACACTAAGAGACCTTGTAAAACCTTATGATCTTGTTCTTCAATCCTCAATCTCTTGAACTCCTTTCGTTGAATTTATTATTCTCCCGTAATTTTTGCCTGTTTAAAAATAAAATATTCTAGGTTTTTCACCAGGACCCTAGTAACGGTGAAGTCAGTGAGAATATCTCTGTGAATGTTGCCACTACGTGAGTCTGTTGATCGCGTCAAGAATCCCAAATGAAATGCACACTATCCGCATTGCTCTTAAGAATTCATTATTGAAATGAACGTGAAATGAGCATAACCTTAACTGTTTTTTGCTCAAAGTCTGACAGTAGACAGATTGTTTTATTTGCTTGTACAGATAAGAGTTTCTTTGTACAAATGTTGCAAGCAACGAGTGTTGCACTGATTAACGACTGAAAGTAAACCTTGGTATCCTTCAGAATGAATGGATAATCCGTTCTGATTATCGACTACCGGTAAGTAGGATTTGTTATCAATGGAAAACATGAATAATTTACAGGTACATTGTGGCTCATTTTCAGTATTCACCTCTTAACTATTCTGTATGAAATTTTGCTTCGAATTTGTTTGGGATAATTAACATTTCTTATTTATATCATGACATAATCTCTATACAGTTTGTATATGCGTTTTTCCATCCTACTTGTTAAGGCACAACGTATAATGCATTTTTAACACATCCATCGCATTCCGTTGTGTTTTAGTGTGAGTAAATAATAAGAACTCCCAACATCTCCAGCTGTCAGTTAAATATTGATCACTGTCGATATTATTCAATGTATAACCATTATTATTCGCTAATATAAATACTAAGAGTAGTAGCTCAGTAAATTTCCACGGGGTTAGAAGAAGACATGAACGATGCAGATTTGACACGAGATCATTGCCAGTGCTATAGTTCGAGGGACGTGTCGAGTAGATTATGCAACGCCACAATCAATCAGCCATAACAGAACTGCTCATTCGCTTCACAGTTATCCAGTCCAATATAAACCGGTATTTATCCGGTCGGAGAATGCAATCTAATGGTGTGTATGTCTCTCTTTACCTTTTACCAACTCAATCGACAACAACTTGAGATATTATCATGTGGTCCAAGTTGCCGTATTCGAACAACAAGACCTAATCTTGCCGAATCACAAGTTGCGTTTGAAGCATTCATTGACTAGCTATCGCACCAAAAACCGGTAAATCAAGACATTGTACACTCGCTTAAGGCAAAATAGATGAACCTGGAACGTCAAAACAGGACCACTCACACAAACCAAAATACGCTGTTGACTGGAAAACATCAATGCACTAAAGCAACTGAATGAGAATCCAGACATCTAAATTTTGCTTCCAAACAAAGGATTCGGAGTAGTGGTAATGGATAAGTCATCCTACGAAGACAGGATGCTAATTATTCTGATGAATGGGAATTTCAGGCTGGATTCCTTTCCATATGACCCTCAAGAGCTAGAGAGAAAGATCTGCACTTAACTAAACACGTTAATACAAACAAATTTAATATCTGAACCGATTGCTGAACACTTAGGACCAGAATAAATCCAAATACCACAAAAGTATGATTTACCAAAATTGCATAGGACAGTTGTTCCAATGAGACCAGTCATGAGCGTGGTCAATTCACCCCATCATGTTTAGCCAAATGATTGCCTCAGTTGGTAAAACCAGTCAGAGAAACAGTTACGAACGGTAACGTGAAAGATATTTTTGGAAATTGCCAAAAGATGTTTTCACAATGGATATGAGTTCCACGTTCACTAATATTTCGCTGCATAGAACTATTCAGATAATTTTGTCAAATTGTCAAAGAGAACAAACCTAATGTTCGACTACCCGCAGATGGGCTAGTAAGGTTTCTGCTCTGTTGCACATCAAACGTGCGCTTCTCTTTCCCTAACGAAAGCTTTCGGCCAATAGATGGGGTGGCTATGTGAAGTTCCCTGGATCATTTCTGGTAGATATTTTTCATGGTTGCTTGGCACAATAATTACGGCAAAACATTTGAAGACTTGAGCTCCCCTGCCGCTACGCTGATAATGTACTCATCTTCATACAAATACACTATTTATTCGCCCTAATAGCGGTCACCTGAACATCAAACTAACTGGTCGTGAAGTAGAAGACGATCACGTCATTTTCCTGGACATACGGATTTATAGCCGACGGGACGGCTCAATTAGATCATTCTAACGGAAAAATACATGGAATCGGCGATATCTACACTACACGAGCCTAATACTTATGAGATACAAGATCGGTCCCATTGGAGCACTTTTTCACAGGGCACAGAAGAAAAATTAGCTGCTCAGTATTGAAAGCTAACCACAACACTACGGTCCAACCGTTATCCAATGCAGTTTATTCTGAAACTTCCTGTAGAAAAGCCATCTGCTAGGAAGCCACAATATTGCTCAGAAGTTAAAAAAGACAAAGTCAACAAGCGCTTGAATTCAGTCGTCAAATGCGCTTACTAAGCAGACGATTCAGTAAATGGTTTAACAACCACACGAACACCATACCATCAGTGACAGTCACTGCCTCTCTACGCCAAATCAAACTGCGCCTATCACTTCACGTGCGGATGATCAGCCGTCTACACAGGCAGCAGGGATAGACAATTGCATCACCGAATAAATGACCATATTCATATCTGGCTTCAAAAATCGATGACTAGTCAGTTCACAATGATAACGCCATCAACGAGACCATAGGCAATTTGAACATCAACTTTGCAACATACTACACAATAAAGACATCGAGTTACTCCGAGCAACTTGTGTGAAGTCATATACAAAACCACAAATACGAGATGGCTTAGAAATGTCGAGGCCCTAGTCACTCCCAATTACAAACCCGAACGGTACAGACAACATGAATGGTCTATGAATTTGACCCTACTCTGTTGACTTAACATTTTGACCCCTCCCATTCATTTTAGTTCCTGTAACTTCTCATCAGTTCAATGTTGTCCCGGTTTCAGAGGTTATTTCACTGACTATATAAATTTGCATTGACTGAGGCATACACACGTACAGATGCAGCCAAATGATCCGGGATAAATTGTGCAAACCCATGTTTCTGATTTCTCTTTTTGAATCTACAAATGGAAATCAGCGTTTCCAATTTCGCCTCATTGTGCTTAGTTCATGTGATGTACCATCTTCGCTGTCGGTTTATTGTCTATAATTCATTTTGAGCAAATAATTGCTTATTAGTTTTGGTGAGTTACTTGTATAGTTTATCACACCAGGACCCCTTAATTTGGTGAAGTCTACAGTACGATCATCGGTTTCATTAGTTGGGAAACAACGACGCAAGTAAACGATCTTTCAACCCTCTTCAGATATCACCATTAATCATTTCTATCAAAGTCTATCATTGTGTTCTCAAATTTCCTAGCATGTTCATTTCTCGCAATAACCATAATTTTCGTCTACTGGACGGTTCATTGATAAACTGTCACCGATAACTCCTAATTGCAAGCAACCGGGGCACTGATATGCATACTGGCTTCTGCCCTCGAGGATGAATTCTAACTCTGAATTTCTCCTCTCTCGGAAAACGCTCGAAGTACTCGCCTGTTACATACTTATTCCAACTGTGGACAAAAATGAGTGACGATGATAAACACAGCATAACAAATATCATCTAAAATGACCTTAATACTTAGCAATGAATTTGATCAGTCTAATGTAGATTCCAGGAAGACGACAAAATATGATGTTTTACGGCGTCAACTTTGCTGTTATGACAAGTCGGATGACGGAGATGTGGTTCCAAAACCCTCTCGTCCTGTTTCCATTTACCCGCAACTCAACAATGCCTCACAACGGAGCCATCATCCAGGCTTCATCAGAAGAAAAGAAACTTATCGGGCAATTGTTTAGTGACACTACATCTATTTCTAGCAATCATCATCTTCATTACCAACTCATGTATAAACTTTGTTTTATCACTCCCAAACATGATGTTCCTGGTTCGACCACCAATAAGACACACCCCTTGTGAGTCTTCCTTGATCCTTTCTCGTCCTTCATTCTATGCTCTGCAGGTTCGTTGAAACTGGCTCGTGAATTTTGTTTTCTAACTACTGACGAACCATCATTCGATTCGTTACTGTAGTTATCGACTGCGTCCGTGTGTCATTCGTCTCGTTAGCCTTGCACGTAAAATGCCCCTCATTTATTGATAATGGGAACAAATCTGTTAGCTGAATATTGGTCTTATGAAAAACAAACCTGTACTGCATCCGTTCAGTGAGTCGTACAGTCTGTATACAGACAAGTGGTATAGGATCTTATTGCATCATTTCATACCGCATATCCTTTTTATAAATTATCTGTCAGCAGTGCAGTACCCCAGTGATTTCTGCTATAGAGTTAATAAGTAGAGTCAGTGTAATATTCACAATATCCAAACTGATAGGACGTATTGAAATAGCTCTCATCAAGAACTATGCAAACCAAAGTAGCAAGAATGCCAAGGCTGCGGAATAGCATGTTAATCATATTGCGGAACTGGTTTGTATTAATATGTTTAGTCAAAGAAAATATTTGGTCGATCAGAAGTTGACCAATCACAGGGAGCTATTTCTGTAACTATTCCTGGCGATTTTGATTGGTTGAGGCTCATGATCGTGCATAACTACAAAGCTGTAGTTGGCCGTATCATGCATGATGCCCGTTGAATCAACACAGCTAGTTCATGCTTTCTTGATATTCATTAAAAGCGTAAACAATCAGAAGTTGTTCGCAAAGTTAGCCAGTCGTCATTCACTGTTAGGCATTCGTTGTGTCCGTCAGTTACTGGCTGAAGGTTACTCCATCAGTTTGGATTTGTGTTCAATATGGAAATTGTGCTCAGCATAAGAGATAGTGAGGTGATTACGCCCATAGCAGTAAGGGTCTCCATGTCTGAAGCCCTATACTCGATAACGCTTGTTCCCATCACCTCTGCCCATTGAATGCAGTCTTCGTTAACTGATTTTGATTACAAAATTACTTTTCGTACAAAACGAGAGTAATAAAGGCTGGACCAATATGAAGCAACGTTTTTGAAATCAACATCTCACCAGTCTGTTAGCCTTTGATAACTGGGGTGAGGAGGGGAGTGCATTGGTTTCCCATTGGTGATAGTGAACGAAAATTATTCAAGTCTCCGAAAACAGTTCATATCTGTCTGTGGACCAGGAATTAGTTATTGCGCGTTGACAACCACGCTGTGCAATCTGATACAATAATGAACCCGTGATTGATTGATTGATTGATTGATTGGGTGAGTGAGTGAGTGAGTGAGTGAGTGAGTGAGTGAGTGATTGGGTGGGTGAGTGAATAACCAAGGGAAGATTTCAAGCTTCCTAAGATTCACATTGGTCCCAAAATCATCCACAGTCTACTCCGATGAGCTTTAACTGTAAGAGCTTCTGACGAAACCGGGCCCGTTATCATAATCATTTTTATAAAGACGGTGAGAATGTAAGCGAACCAATGAACAAGTGTATAACACTAGCTGTTAGCCTTCCATACTATTGCTACCGACACACGTTTGATAGACCAAAAACTGGATCATGGATGCGGCGGAAAGCTATTTCTCACAAAGGTTCACAGCCAACCGATGTTGAGAGAATGATGGACGTGAACTATAGACCTTAGGGTCCTCAGTTTAAATCTTGCTACCGCATGTGACTTTCGTGTTCAGTAGTCAACTTTTTATCGAGTGTAATCCCTTTTCATAAACATCGTACCCGTGCCGCGTAACAAAAGCGATGCACTAAATTCTATTAATCCCACTCAGTTTTGTTTGCGATTGCTTTTGAACCAAACAACTTACGTCACCAAATTTGGCATACGGATATGTCAACCCAATACCATATCATATAAACACTCGAATTTTAGGCGTGGAACAGGTAAACGGATTTATCCCGGGAAATGTGTCTGAAAGGGTTTGAAATGCCGGTAAACCCACCATGAGACTAAGAGCTAGACAAGTAGAGGGTTACGGAACACAGTGACGTCTATTTTTAATGAATGAAACACAACGTCTGAGAATACTTTCCGTTATATTCCGAATGGTTTTGAGTTCTGTGCTATCCCATTCATCAAGAATGGCGAACGTCAACTCGTGCAAAGATCCGAACTCTCTTTCATCCACACAGACTCACATTGTTATCAGGCCCCAGACACTTTCAATCGTGTTCCAGTGTAGACTGTGAGCGGACCAAACAGCGGACTTGATGTTCCGGCAAAATGGAGAGATTCTGATGGGGCTGGCCGTATCTGTGGTAGCGTTGTCATATTGAGATTTGACTGTACTCAGTTGATTCTCCACAGTTATCACGAGTACCATCCACTGTATTTCCCGATGTAAGAATAAGCCGTTCGCTTGCTTTCTAGAAGTGCTAGCTGAGGTTTTTCGTCTATAAAAACTAAAGTCCAGACCATGGGAGAGCTCCTAGCCACAACTCGAGAACTGAGTCCAGTTAGACTCTCCCAGAGTCAAGTTAGTGGTGCAGGATTCCATGAAGGTGGTCTAAATCAGAATATTTCCCACTTATCGTCTTTCTTCATTCAGAATTCCAAATGATGTGATTTATGGCCCATTCCTCTCGATTTTTAAAACGATGAGCGGTCATATGAGATAGTGTCTTCATTTTTTGTACCGCAGATGTGGTGCAGACTGTAAGAGTTTATGTGCACACCGAATGCTTACGTTCAGTTGGAGAACCTCTGCAGCTCCGATGGACTCGTAAGCTGTTTCGAAAAACCACGCAAGACTCTCCTTCTCGTCTGGTCGGAAATTTTCCCTCAAATCTCACTTTTTCTCTTGACGAGATACTGATCAATATCATTTAAAATCGTACTAATAGCTCCTGTTGAGTGGGAAATTTCCTCAAGAATTCGGCTTTTTGTTTATCTCCGAGGCTTCGTATTCAGTTATTTTTCCATTGTTTAAGGTAAGAGAGCGTTATCTCTCCGTTTTCCCAAATAAGAGGTATCTACTTCATATCAGAATGTACGGCCTGAGTAAATTTGGTTCACGAATCGCGTGTAACATGTATACCGAACAATAACACATCACTGGTTAAGGGGATTGAGTCATTTCCGACTAAGGTTATTGCTTTTAAACCACTTCGCTGCTTTCGTGATTCATCCAGCAGTGGGTTTAGTAGCAGTTCGCACTCTTTTAGACACATTTTCATCACTCGCAGTCAAACAGACTCACTTGTGAACAACTTCTCATGAACACAACGATGAATTTCCACTTAGATTCTATATCTAGTTTCTCCTAGTCTAACGATTCTGATCGAATATTGCACCCATTCTGAGCCATTACACTAAGGCTGCTGCGACGAGCTAGCAGTCCTTCTCCTAAATGAGCTGTGATTTGAGTGAGTTTGGTTTAGTTTGATTCTTTCAACCATCCACTTCACATTGCTTTGCACCCGTTTTTGGTTACTTTCTCGTAGCATCGTCCAGTTGAGGGCAGAATTACTGGAAACGTAGGGTGAGAAATAACTGAAAGTCAAATAACAAGCGAAAATCACGAAGACAATATAGGTGTCCGAATGTAACTATGCCAGTTGCCACGACACATAATAAGGCCACTAAACAACGAAAAATAATAGATATCAATATTATTTTAAATACTCTTTTATTTAATACAAAACAATTTACAATAATTCGGGAGGGGATCGCGGACAGCGAACGGCTATCAAAAAAGTAAATGACCTGAGTTAGTTGGAATCGAATCTGTGTCGTATCTAGCTATCTAGCTGGTGGGTCCTCTGAACACCAACCTGGAAATCTCACACTTTCTATTTCACCGAGTAAGGTAGTCATGGTTTTCATACCATGTCACGGACTGACCACCTCGACTCACTTTTGACCACTACCTGCCTCGGAAAACAGCGTACGCCGAGGAAGTCAATCGGTAGGTATGCGTAACACATCCCAGCCACCTTAACCTATTAAGATTCAATGCTTGTTCCAACGAATGATCACTCATTCCCAACACACTGCGTCTAACCTCAGCATTGTTGAGACGGTGTTCTCACCACATTCGGGCAATGCTATGGAAACATCAATCGCCGAGACATCGACTATCTTCGTACATCTTCTACCTGTCAAGACCATTTTTGTCGAGTCATCGAAGATAGATATAACCACCGCAGTCTACACTAGAGCCTTGACATGCATTCAGAAGTCAACCCTACACCACAGATGGCCCAGTTTGGCCAAAGTCAAACGCAACTTCTGTTTGTGCGACGACACTCCATCCGATATTTGACCCCCCGGTGAGATGTAACTGCCCAAGAAACAACACTGATCCACTCTATCTGGGGCTTCCCCTGCCGGAACAAGGTTTGCTGTGGTATCAACTCAGCCCTAAAGCAGCGTTTTACACTTTGAAGGTGCAGAACTCATCCCACACATTGATACACTGTAGCTAAGGTTATCTAGGAAAGCTCACAAGCCATTTGGATCTTCACTCAGAAGAAAAATACCGTCCGTGTATTCTAAGTCACAAAGTTTACTACCTGAGAAAGGATCGATGCTGCTATTCTCACACGAAGATAGGACTATCTCATAAACAATCTCAGTGAAAAGGTGGAAAATGATGTGCAACAGAAAGTATCCTTGACTTACACCACTCCTCGTGCTGAACTCCGGTAAAAGGTCGCCGTAATCTCAAATTCGGCTACGGCTGTTCGCAAACACCCACCGAAAAAGAGAAACACATTTCTGTCGCACACCCATCGATGGGAATTAAAGCCAAAGAACCGCGAAGCTGACTGAATTGAGTGGTGCTTTCAACTGAAGGAAGACAGAGATTGTAGGCCTACGGACAATGTTCTTATGTTGTAAAGTTATATCGTAAGGTAAAAATGTGATCGATATAATTACGATCTTTCACGGGCGTTGAATAGTGGACGAAGAACAATGTGTGTGGTATTATATCAATCACTGAAGAACCGACCCAAACCCTACTGATAGACAGTAGCTTCGTTCTGTTTGAGTCTTACTTTTGGTATGTGATTGATTTTTACGGTAAAAGATTGTTTGTTCGCGCACTAATTACATCATCGTCCAGTGCTAATTGGTACATTTTCTGTTACTAACCAACCATTTGAAGCCAGTGGTAATAGTGTCATGACTTTCATTAGAGTTTGAAATCATTTTCTTGCTCATTCTAGTTGGAATAACAACTTAAAATAGTCATGTCTTTTTGGTTCTCATTATAGCTTCGAATTCCAAAGATACTTTATATGTATATCTAATAAATAAGCGCCATAAAACTCACTACAACCTCGACATCCCAACAAGAAATAAATATTTCACACTGCTTTCTCTTTTTTACCTAGGTAGGTTAGATGAACAGTCTTCATGAAAGAATTTGCCAGGGAATCACAACCGTGATTCTGTGCGAGTTTATTACGACAAGCCTAAAGAACGAACAGTTTGCCGTGGTCAGCCAACGCTGAACTGTGAGTGACCTACAGTTGTGATACCCTAGTGGACTCTAAAACGCAGAGAATCCACTCACGCTACTCAAGTAACGACATAGATCACAGAGTGTAGTTCATCCAGGAGGTGTATAAGTATGCAGATGAGTGAATCAGCCGATAAAACATACTTGCTGAGCGGCAATAACCACGAATTCGACCATGTGCATCCAGGAAATTTTGTCCACCTATCTCTATACTAATTCCTTTCAAAGTATATATTACTGTAGCTTTACAAATGGTTATGATGTTAACTGTTGGTGGTCGAGTGGTTTACACCGTTTGCTTACAAAGTCGGTCAGAGCTTTGAATCCCGTCAACACCGGTCACTTTGGTGGCGTTAAACAGTAACCCATAGTCACTCGGCTTGTGACCACGCTTGACCTGTTGGGACCTTACACGGTTCTCCAATCGAAATCTCAGATTTTGATTGTTGGCTATCACTAACAGTGCAGTAGGCCTTTTAATCTATGGAGTGTACCCATTCCACTGCATTCAAGCGCAGGCATGTGATAAAAACGATGACAAACGATGCGCTAGTCATAGAAAGCGCTCGGTGGCTTGTTGTAGGGTGCACTTGTCCAGTTTACTGTAACACAATAACTGGTAAGTCCTCCTCCTCAGTTCGTAATGAACCTCTAGCCTTTTTCCTACAAAATACGACCTTACCAGCAGCTCAGTTACATGAAGTACAACACAGTTTTTTCATCGTCAGACGGGCTAATTCATTGCCTATATAGTCATAGGAGACAACTAAATTCACCGATCCGGAAAATCTAAGTGACAAGATTTGTGCAACCACTGAAACAGTTTTTTTCTACGCATGCACATCGTATCGCGGTTTACTAGTAAACAACGGGTCTACTCCAACCTTTCCCAACCATGTGCCTATGAGATTGCAGCCTAATCTGCTGCAAATCTTTCTTGATATAATCTGAGGACCATCACGCAGTAGGAACATTCAAACCACTGAAAATCATAGGGTCGATGTACATCTGTTTTATCCTTGTTAGGAATCATCAGCAGTGCACATCCAATGTGACCCAACTAGGACTCGAACCCGTGGTGGACATCAGTAAATCGGACACCTTAACCACAAGACTATCCGAGTTGCTTCTCAGTGGTCTATTGTACTTATGCACTACACAAAATAGCGTCCTTCCGACACTGGTCCTGAAAGTTAGCATAGCATTTCCTGCACAGCGAGTGACTCCTATGCTGGACGGCTTCTTTGTAGGGGCTTAAGTACAACGAAAGATTTGTGGTAAATAACTTACAGAGCTTGGTTACTGTATGACTTGTGGGAGATTAGATTCGGGTTCAAGTCCCCTTTGGAGCTCGGTTGATGTGTGCATTGCTGATGAGTCCTAACAAGGATGGAACGGCTGTGCAGCGCGTCCGCGGTTTTCAATGGTTTGAACACTTACACTGCCAGATGAATCTCATACTATGTAAAATCTAGTCTCCAGCTACTCTTTCTTGGTATACTTATCTTGACTGTGCTTTGTTCGCAGATATATTGCTGTGGTTTGGCTATTCCTAGGTTGAATCTATTTTGTCTGTAGGGGGCTCTCCTGAACACGTTCACGTCTCCTTCTTCCAAAAGTGGCTCTCGTTTGGTTGACAGCGTTATGCGATCAACCGTTATATCGTATCACGCACCACTACGCTTATGTCAGTGGTTGTGTAACTTTGCGCTATCCGAAAAACAACAATCCAGTTAGCAACAGATAATAATACTATCATCTCCCATTATTTTACAGTCATCGCAAACGACTCGTATCTAACAAACCGCTCGTTGTTCGATAAAACCAGACACGGAATTCGAAAGAGTGAACACAACCCAATCATTCTCGATAGAAGAAACACAATTTGGATGTATTGAATAGTTCCATTCGATGGGAATTGAACTACACAGCATATCCGGCATACCTAGTGAAATGTGGGGTATACGATTAGTTCACAGTGAATCATTCAAATGTAATCAGGATACATTCGAAAGAGTAAAAACTCAACCAAGAATGAAACGGAACTCTGAGAGAATGTGAACAGCGGTAACAATCCGGACCGCAGACTGACTCTGAGTGTGAGTGTGAGTGTGAGTGTGTGTGTGTGTGCGTGTGCGTGTGTGTTCGTACCGGATGATGCGGTTCGACCATTATCGGAGGTTCGAACAGCTAGATCAATGCATAGTTAAATACGTAAAAAATTACTATTCTGTCGTTCGGTTTTGTTTGTCTACCGAAGACACGGAAATGTTGAGATCATAATATGTCACGTTCAGGCAATCGGTATTTTTGTTTCACCAAACGTTCCAATCACAATTTTTTTCGGTTTCTATTCTTGGGCTGACGGTTCTTCTTCCTCGGGCATTTCAGCATCACCGTTGACTTCTTCTCCCTCTCGTTCTTCCTCCTCCGCGGAAGCTTGATCCTCTTCTTCATCCTCCAACTCAACATCCGCCTACAACAAGAACATTGATTGCCGAATTACTAAGCCCGTCAAAACTTATTATACTCCAGCCAAATGTGTTCAACACACGGCAGAAGTCAGTTGGCAAAATCAGATAAATAAAAAGAGATAACTGGGCAAATATTTATTATAGGAGAGTTGTAGAGCATAATTTTTCGGATTTGAACCTGGTACCCATCGATCAACCTACCCCCTACCGCCCGCGTAAGATAGCTTCTGTTCAGTCGCGCTAGCTTTCCGAAAAAAGTACTAAGTATGATAGATTAAAAGACGACTTTGTCTGCTTCCTGAACCATAACCAGAGGGAATAAGCTTTATAAACCCAAGTGTATGGTATTGTTTAACAAATACATCTTCACTTTTATTATCTAATAACTATCATAAAGAAGAACGGAATCTATTAATAGTTCTATGGAGCAACACCAAGTCTATCTACGAAAACCTCGTGCAAAAAAGTATTTCACCCCCCGGTGTGAGTTTCGCGTATTACAAAATGTTATCGCAGCAAATCTTCTGATTCAGCAGTTTTCAACAATTCGACGGCGCCATCCTCGGTCAAACACCGATAACCTCGAAAGCATTTCAGGATTGATCAAGTACTCGAGCCTCACCACCGATCAGATCGAACTTTTGTATCGGGTTACGGGTGACCGCGGCTTATCACAATCTAATATGCACTCGGGATAACAGAGACCGGTTCTCATCTAACATTTGATTGTCATAGAAGACTGAGTTGCCCGGGCATAATAGCTAACCCATCTGACATAACATTATGACCAGTAAGACGGAATTCGCCATGGAACCAACGCACTTTGTATAAATACCGATTTGGGGTTGAATGTGGTTTTGATCAGCTTGTTTGTAGTACATGGTGCCTTCAATCGTCACTCTTTTCGCGACTGACAAAGAACAAACGATCTAACAGTAAATAGAGGATCATCCGGAAGGAATAAGTGTGCTAGGACACGAGACAAATGCCAGGACAGTATAGTTCAAACCTCCATTTTCATGTGGATTTGCGTATCGCTTGTCTCAAACCAGTGCTTTCATCAAAAAATTACAAGTTACCAGTGAAAATTATCTTTTTTCCTGTTTTGCTGGTCCACTCTGGCTTGTGGGATGAGCTACATTCGTGGTACAACCAAGCACTGATCCAGTCGGATGAGAGAACTCCTCTCAGCCCAGCTAGGTTCAATTCAAGTGCGATTTTATTCAGCCGATATAAAAGAAATCGTTTAGTTGATCGATGGAAAACGTTTTGTCGCATCTATGTGAATAATAGAACCTCATTCAAAGTGTCCGAGTTTCATCAGTTACTCATAGTTAAGGTAAACATAATTAGTTTACAATACCCCAACCCCGTTTTATGCTTGGAAAAATGTACGTACGTGTGTTTAACTGGCCAAGTTCACATTTTCTATCACATGCTTGTGAATGGGTGCAGTGGATTGGGTACACCCCATAACCCCAAAGGCCCACTGCACAAATAGGGATAACCGGTCACCAAACCCTACGAAATGAGCTGGAGGACTGTATAAGGTTCCAAAAGGTCAGGTGTGGTAGCGAACCGGGCAACAGTAGAGATTAGCGTCTACCATCAAAGTTACCGGTTGGGAAGTGGATTCAATCCTCCGATCTCTGAGACGGTAATCAAACGCTCTACACCATTCGATCACCCCCAGAACCGCTTGTATGAAATTCATATCTAGTTGTATCCATCATTCTAACGGTTAACATATATCCCCAGGCTCCTTTGCAGATACCCCCACCACCTCCCCGTCGGTACACATTTTTTTGTAATGCTTTGTGATTAGTCGGTTCAAAAATCTTCGGAAGCAGATGATTTCACCGCACGATATTAAGTTCATATAGCCAGGGAATGAAAAATATTAGGAACCACTGGTATCATTCTGACGTAGGTAAACCATGGTGTTGACGCGTTTTATTCTACCTAATTTGCTGAAGTCGTTTTCATTTGGGTGATTAAACGATTCCGGTTAGAACAAAAGGTGGCCAATTTGAATTAATTGGATATGGGTATTGTGTCAGTATTTGAATAATTTGTGAAGTATACAAACTAGGAACTTCATTTTGTTGGTGAGTTAGTTTCATACCGTCCGCTTCTGTCAGAGTGCAATGCAGTTGAAAACGGCTCATGGCAAACAGTTAGTTGCACTTTATTCTAATTCAGTGGTGGTCGTAAAATATATCGTTTCCTTTGACTGTGTTTGACCTCTCATACTGTTTGCACACATGGATGTGAACAGAGGACGAATATAGTTGCACAAAATTAAAAAGAGAAAATATTTCCTATTTCTTAAGTCAGGATTAACTTGCCACTTCCAGTTAGTCAGATACGTTCCACAGGGCAAACTTAATAAATCCCGTTTTTCCATAAATTCCCCACAGCATTGAAACATATGAGTGGTTATCTTTTCCGTGTACGTCATACGGTTATGTGTTCTCACTTTTGGATTGTTTTAGGAAAAATAGCAGACTTATTCGTTTCTCTTCCCACCTAATATGCCGTATATCTTTCGTATTATCAGTTTTGAATCTTTCACGTAATTTGCCGATCAATTTTTGAGCCAGGAAGGAAATCTTACGGGAAACAAATTAGCCATAACAGACACGGCTATGTTTGTCATAACTATGAACCCTGGTGGTTTTTGCAGCTCATGCCTATCGGCTTACAGGCTCCAGGTTGTTGAGTTTGATGCTTTGATAGCATGCACTTCACCATCAGTCGATCCCAATGCGTAGTTGGTAATGTCACCTTGACTGTGGATAAAAGTTTGCTCATTAGACTTTAATTTCATTGGTCAGGATTTTATGAAAACATCATCCCAATTCTACTGTCGCCTGAGTCATGCAACGCTGCATTTTGACAGAAATTTCAACAGTGTTGTGCCCAGGCTGGTTATAGCTGATCACCAGTGAAAGGCACCTAGTCCATCTGGGATTTTGTGGTATGCACGGAATTTTGAGCTCAGCTACTTTTGTCCCATGCCTGGCACAGATGGATTGGTGCTGTCAGCATACTTGGCCGATTTTTTCGGCACTCTGTTCGACGAGAGCAAAAACCATCCATTTGTTTGCGGTGTGCAATAATTATGGTTCCACTCCGAAACTTGTAATTGTCGACTTTGCCTACTGGAAACATTTGCAGTAGCTAGATGTTTTATATGAATGGTAAGTAAGGGGTAGTCGCGAAAAAGGTATGAAAGACGTCAGCATTCGTCGATTTAGATGCTCCGAAAGTCAAACATTTGCCCCGGAAAGGTATATACACACGCACACCTACGTTGCTAAATGTCTTTAGGGTACTAAAAATATACCAGGTGAATGGATAAAGTTGATACCGTCCCCGCCTGTTGTGATGGGGTGTTTCTCTCAAATCCCTAAATATTGCATCCTTCATAAACTACTTCACTTCTAGGTCTGTAAAGGGCAAAATTCCACATCTTTTTACATCCCAGAGGAGAAATCCAGAAAGAAGAAAGTCCGTTCTTGGTAGCTTCATCCTCTGGCTAATATTATAGTTAGGTTAACTTGATAAGAATGCATTCTTTGTAATATTGTTTTTCGAATCAAATTAAGATTGGTTAGTCAGTGTTGTAGCTATTGCACTGTCTGGAAAACGGGGGAAGTTTATAGTTCAATGGTGAAAGTATATGTAGCATGGGTTAGCTGCTTCCTATCACAAGTGAAAAGATGCGACTAGGGCCTTTTTGGTTTTGTGTCGTTTTCTGATACCAGCCAGGGTAGCTGAAGTAATTTCACGAATCACTTACGTGAACGTTACAATCAATTTAACGGCCTGATTGCTACTACTTCCGCCGTACTCAAAAGGATTCGATGGCCGACCTTCGACGAATTAGCTGCAAATTGTAGATTATCTTAAAAGCTTTGTCGTTCACTCGGTGTTTGGTGTCGGCAAGGTGCAGTACGATTGCACTTGTCCTACCAATGCAACTTGCTGAACATTCGAAATGACAGACGGTTGATAGGACATCACTGCCGAATTTTACTCCGAGATATGAAGCTTCCACAAATGAAAGATAAACTCATGTTTTGTATACATGCAAGTTACAGAATCTCCTGCCGCTTTTCACTTCTCGATGTCAAATAAGTACGCCATGGCAACAGTGTAGTGTTTCACACACTTGAAAATCTCTCAGGTCAAATCCTCATATAGAACATACTATGGGTTAACAGTGAATAGCATGCACAGTTGCAAAATATTTCTACCGTACCGCTTCCACAACCGCTTTGGCTGCTTCCGCAGCAGCTGCTTCTTTCATTTCCCGTTCTTTTCGTTTGCGTTCAATCGTCTCGAAAAATTGTTCCTCTGTTTTCCGAATCAAATCGGCCATTTCTTTCGGATCCATTTCCTCTTCGCCTTCTTTGGGGGCCTCTTCCTGAAAGTTTTCATGGTTAAAAATATCAGTCGGACAATTTTTTGTCATTTAACATAACATGAATCATCATGTAGCGTGAACGTTCAAACCACTTAAGAACATGGCAGCAATGTACAACTGTCTCATCCTGGTTAGGAATAATCAACAGAGCACATCGAGCGAGCCTCAACTGGGACTCGAACCCGAGATGAACTATTGGAGTTGAATCCCATAAGCAGCACAGAAATATCCGATGTGATAATTGCGAACTACACTAAGTTCATCTAAAAGGCAAATCATTTGAATGTGGAAATATCCTCGGTTAGTATATACTTCGTCTAGATTTCCATTAGCTTTTTATGTGATCGGCGTGCTTACGTTAATACCAAGACCAAAACCAGGGTGCGAAACAATTGGTTGGATAAATTAGACTAAACTAGATCATGTCACTGCTTTCCTCACGAACAAAGAACAACTTTGTAAGGTTCAAGATAGTAAAATGGATGAAAATATTACCTAACTTGCGTCTACAAAAAATAAGGAGATTCGTACTGCGTTAAGTTTATTTTCACTAATATAACCAGCTCAGCTGATCGTGTGCGTAAGAAGCAAGCGATATGGTGTAAAATAAAGTTAAGTATCATTGTGGGAAAGCTAACCTTCGACCACAATGGCAACAGTCACAGTGGTAACAGGTTGTATGACACCTATGTGAGGAGCCAAGCAACGGGTGCATGAATCATGCTACGCGTTACCTCAGCAAAATATGTCCACCCCTAAATGCAGGTCGTAGGCGACACCAATTTGGAGTTCTCCAAGCTTCTGTGCTATCACACTTTTACCAAATTGGAGACATTCCGTCTGGCTCAACTGAAACTGCTTATAGGTAGGCTGATGGCGTAACTATTTGACTTGCCATATCAACCGAAAAGGACTTCAAGAACCCATCCCCCAATCTTCAAAATATCGAGAGCTGTTTGTAACCACATGGCCTTTCGCTCAAGCATTCCTAGTAATCTGAATGAATGTTCACTCCATCTAGTTCGCCTTTCACGAATACTCATTCGATTTTGCACTCATTCAGTTACACAAATTTTGATGCACTAAATATCTCGGAGTGATGTTAAATACAGTTGTTTTTATAGTAAAAACCGGAATTCAACCGATATGAGGTGGATACAAATTTGTACATTACCACATAGTTGTTTTATCACATTTCATGGGAATCATCATTAGTAGTGACTATTCACTCAACAGAAAGATGATTGTGATTCACACAGAGTCCTCATGTTGTAGGCTGTTTGAATTAATTCTGAATGTAATTATCTGCGTCAAATCTACCTTAACATGGTACTTATCTATCAACGACTTTGGACACGATTGATTCGTAGGAGATAAGTGAGCCTTCACTGGTTCTGTACTCACACGCCGAGTATCTCACTTCAATTTAAACAGGTTATTCCGCTTTAGTCAATTCGGCTGCTCACGGGGTTCTGTGTCCCTACGATTTTACGAGTCCATTATCGTCATCTATCCAACCAATTGGATTTTCATTTGTCCAAACAATTTAAACATCATTCAATCTGCACAATCTCGCTCGGGTATTCGTTCCACGTACAGACCGTTGCGAACCACATCTGACCAAACTTTCGTGTCACACACGTGAATGCTTTAAGACATCCACTATTTAAATTGTGCTTGATTTTGTGATAACATTATTCATGGAGTCACTTTTAGCCACTTTTCAAATTGCCCAACGTCTCTCTGTACAAGGGCCTTTATATCAGTACGAAATGTACTTTACCTCTTTAATTGGTATGAGTGAACTGAATACAAATTGATCAAATTCAACTCACTCCCATCTGAGCTTTGCCTTTTTTCAGTTTGATCTCGCGCGCTCTGGCTTCCAGAATCTTCTCGCGATGTGTTTCTCGCTCGAACATGGCGGTGATCAGATTTTTCTCATTCTTAGGTTGGGACCAAAACCCTTCCGATAATTCCAGTATGGTGCAGACTCCACTGTGTGAGCCTGTTGCGATCAGACGTCCTTGTTCTTGAACTTTGAGACAGTGCAATGGTTCGTCACAAACCTGCACATATGCACACATTGATTAGAGATAAATCCATTTAGTGTGAGAAAAATGGACATGCTGCTCGATTTCGTGAACATCCTGGTTACCACGTTTGCTACTATTTGCTTGATGAATTGGAAGATAATGAATTCGTTGGTGGCGCGGATTACTTCTATTGTTATTTTTATAGAATACTGACCTTCAATATTATTATTGAAAAACGGGGTATTGTGGTCGCATACACGACAACCCGTTACACCTTATTATTAACAGTTAATCTGATCATACTGTAAACTCTTTTTCTATAGTTTATGACAGCATACATAAAATACACGGGTGCTCATACGATTGATTTCTATGATCGCTTCAGTGGATTCCGGCTCACGAAACATGGATGTTCGAAAATCCAATAGGAGTTCAAAAGTCTGACAGTTTTATTCACTGCGGAATATCGTAAAATATTCTAGATTTAGGTTAGAAGTATAAGTGTGATCAATCTTCTAGTCTTGTTACCAGCTTATATCTTGGAATAGTACTTTCAAACTACTCGCTTTCGAGCCTCTTTCTGTGCTAAACTGATTGTCAAATGATTGCGCTCCATTCAGTCCAGTATTCAACTTTGAATCTATGAGTCAGGTTAAAAATAGAAGTGTGATGGTCGTAAATTTACCGCAAACTTCATCTGGTTTATTGTAATAATGACTCCCTGTATTGGTATTTTTCGCTTAATATGATTTTGAATTTGTGCTACCGTCATTTCTTATTCTGAGATGAAACATTCCTGTGCAAACTCTTAGCACTGCGGATGAACAAGAATAATTTCAAACACTACAATACTCGTTCACTTGTGTATCATAGATATTTGCAATTAAGAGTCCACAATGCTCACAGCAATGCGCGGGAGTTTGAAGACTACAATGAACATTTCGAATACTATTTGTTTGACTAGAAAACCTTGTGCTCTGGTAAGATAATTGCACACTGTAGATGTTACTTGCTATTAAACAGCTTGACTTTTACGGGTTTATCAAAGTTTTACCATACGAGCCTTAGAAAGATTCGCTGTTGAATTATTTTCTACCAGTAAATATCGAAGCAACTGATCGGTCAAAATAAAAGCCATTAGTGCGAGTTTTTCACAAACAAATACGAGAATTCGTTTCACAATTTTGGTCACAAAACTCGAAATATAATTTCAGTGATCAGCTTGAGAAATACTGTACCGAGACGGCTTTATTTCCAAGAGTAGCAGCAGAGATCTCTCCCACTTTATGAATGCGCCTTCCAATTGGTGAAACTACTTTGTGAACAGAAGTGAAAATACATGCTTCGCTAAACAACCTTCCGACGATCCCAATTTGGCTTCAGATTTTCCAACCCTCGCTCTGGCTAAAGCAAATATCGATTCTGCTTGCCATAATACTCGTTTGTTTATTCTCAATCATTTTTTTTCGACTTTCATTCGTTATGGACGTTGTCAATGCTGACCCATTTATCCCCAATTTGGTTTTTAGACCAAGAATGGTCCCGTAGAGCTTCAGCCTACTGACGTTTCAGTTGAAGGCAATAAAGGTTGTCAGTTATACTTACTTGGATATTGTGAATTATTCCTTACCGATGAACGATCTAATACACACTGATGATCTTTTGTTGTACTTAACCAACACATTTCTCTTACCGGTTTGAACTGTATAAAGCGCACGATGTTTGTTTTGAATCAATCATGTATTCGGCTTCCAATTGTTTATCTTCTTATTATTGTTCTTTGTATAAGGATGACCCACGTGCATCTTAAAGTGACCGAATCCCCATTTTTATGAAGCATCGCATCATTTTCTTTGGATTCCCCGAGCCCGTAGAAAATACTTTGGAAGATTTGATCCGTAAGTTAATACTGACATCGATGAGTTTACTAGCCTGGGCTACGCCGATTGTGCTTCCGTTGGAACGCCATGAGAAAAACCTCTAGAATGTGTGGTACTTATCATATTCTATCGACAAAATTGCTCAAACAGTCTAGCTGTTTCGCTATTGAACCTGAAGACATCATCTATCATTTCCACCGTTCAAAGTGTTCTTTTCGAAACTTGACTTGAAAGATGCATTTTACAGACCACATTTGACGGGCAATCCCGCAAACGTACCTCAATTATTGCGCCTTTTGTAATACATAAATACAGCTCCATGTCCTCCGGTTTAAGCGTCTCACTTGCCATTTTTCAAGTTACTACTGTAAACTTCAGACTAATAATGTACATGTGCGTATCAACATGAAAATATTGTACATGCACTCACCAAAGAATTTCACGATGAATGCATGCTTTTGTTGCTAAACAAATTCTTTAAATGCAGTGACCGTAAATTTTGAGAATTGTGCTTCCTCTGTTTTTGGTTTCTCACAGTTCGGCTATTTGGCTGATAAACCCGGTTTCAACCCTGACACCAACTGCTTTGATTATTTATCTAATGCACCCTCCAAAATCGTTTGCTGAATTACTTTTTCTGCTGGGTTCTTTTCAGTATTATTCCAGACTTGTCTCCAGGTTAGCAATAAAAACTGAACTCCAACTTAATCTTCACTCTCAGCGGACAATTCAGTGCATGAAAAAATGCTCCCGAGGCTTATTTAGTATTTTTTTCAGCTAATGCTACACTTTGCACGTATATGCTGCGTGTACCTCCGTTAACCACTACGGAGGCATCTTCTATGTGCACTGCAGCCGTGCTCAAACCTATGGGGTGCATTTCCCACCGATTCGGCTTAGTGGAACACGGATATTCACAAACACAACGTGGTATAATGGCCGTTTATAAGGTCATCACTCGTTTTCAGAATAATTTATTTCGCACTCACCTAATCATTACAAATGACCATGAAGCACTGATATCTATCTGTAATCCCTATCGTCAGCAGTCATAATTTGGCGATGGAATGTCACTTTATCGGCATATTTCTACTACACTCAGCAACACGAAGTACAACCCATCCCACATGCGGACGAGTTGTTGCGATTTACTCACACAACAACGAACTGTTAATCGGTAGGGTCTAGTTCGTGAGACCAATAAGTAATATGATGCCGTCGTATTTTGTATTTAGTGAGCATGGAAAATGAATGCTAGGCGTGGCATTCCTGAGCTCTATCAACGTAGGGACGAAATTTCCGTGACTTATGAGGGTATACTGTGCAACAATGTGAAGATTATTGTGCTTCCTTCTTTAGGTACTGGATATTCTAAAAGATCTACACTCATTGTATCATCCACTTGGCGTAATTACAGTTTATGCATAATATAGTTCAACTGAGTGCTACCGTGTAGTAGTCTTTTGTCTTCATTATTTCTCACTCTGGGTTGGAGAATTCCTGTGTAAATTCCTAGTGTTTCTGAAGAATAATAATACTGAGAAACATAACACAAAAGAAAATTTAAATGGGCAATTAAAAAGGTAATTCGCCAGAATTTCCCGAGAAACACAGGTGGGAATTTCGATTAATTGATCAATCTTATTTTTGTAATAATAAATTTGAATGCATCTCATCTGGATAAAATAATGGTTCAGCCTAGTGCCTCACGGTATAACCGTAAATATGTGTTGTGGCAACGGATGATGCAGCGCATTTTGTTCGTCGTTTTGCTTTTGAATAAAAAATACTTTTGAATTAACTTAGCCATTTAAAAGGTTCTACCGTTTCAGTATTGAGAGCTTGGACCAATTTAATTATTCCTTTTAACGATAAAACGGTAAACCGAACAGTCCAACATGCACTTCCATGTTTTGGATTGGTTAGACAAAGCCAACAGGATGATTCCTGAACTCAGTTCACACTTACTTGAATACTCAGAGTAGGTTCTTTTTGCTTGAAGATTATATCCCAGCAATCTAGCACGCCGTCAAAACGAGTAGTGTAGAACACGGCTGGTCGAACTGGACTCCAACATCCATCGGATAGTCGATGTTCATGATAGGCAGTCCACATGATTGCTGAATCTCGAATATCCTCTGACCAAATACGGGCTGTCCAGTCTCCAATACTCATGAAGTTCTTTGGAAAAAATGGATTACGTTGTAATGCGTAAACCGGACCCAAATGTCCGGGATAGACAGCCACAATCTTCTCCGCTGGTGTTTTGCCTTTACGGTTACAAGCAATTATTGTTCCCTGAAAGGGGTTTCAATGTTACGGTAGAAACATGTTGAACTTACAGCTATGCATTTTAAATGCGATCGGTCTCAGAAAGGGAGGCACTTTAAATTAGGTTTTGTAAACTTTATTTTATGTTTGCGTAGAAGCCCATCTAAAAGAAGCCTCAATGTAGCTATTGAAAATAACAATCATAACTTGTGACACACCTAAACTTTAAAACCATAGCCCCACAGATTTTCGTGTAATCTCTAATTCTGATACATTAGAATTACTAGAATTAACTGAATTAATCAAGTACCAGTTTTTCAGCTGTGCATATGTTCAAAACGTATTTATTCTCAGTCCTAGAAAACGGCCATTTTCATATTTCGGGTTTCAGTGGAGAATCTGTAGAACCGAGAATGGGTTAATCCGCAAACTCAAATGGGTTTAGAAATGTAAATCTTTTTAGAACGATTTGGCTCCCAAAATTCCTTATGAAAACCTCAAATCTTGTATAAAACATGGATGATAAATGTTTCTCAAAAAGTCCTTTTCTGGAATAATGCTTTAGAACCAAGATCTGTTCGGAGTGTATAGATAAATTTATGCGCCATGTGAAATATTATAGTAAAGTTTTATTGCTCAATAACATGCGATTCAGGCTCCTCGTGCCAACAGTAAATTATCTAAATATATTTCAATGTCCGATGAATCACGTTCATCCATGCGCTGTTCGTCCCATTGGGAAGTGACCGACGAGGCTAGCCCAGTGATTAAAACCAGGACAGATACTGTGTATCACTGGTTTAGTGGTTCGTGCCCTATCGATTATTCACTCGCGTTATTCACACTGTATTATTTGGACCGCGATAGCTCAGCTGGTAGAGCTTCCGCCCGGTATGCGGAAGGTCGCCGGTTCGACTCCGGCTCTCGGCGTCCAACTTTTCCATGTGAATGCAAGTGGATTTTCCATTACGTAGTCAAAGTCGTTGGCAGGTTGTCGACATTTTGGCCACCACGGGTAAACTTTTTCAAGACTGGCTTATGTTACTGAGAAACAAAATTTTACCATGCCTTTTATGGACTTATTTTTATTTTTATTTTTATATTATCAATTGTCTATAAATAATTTTTTTCAACTATGCAACCAATTTATACGTGTTCATATTATTTTACACCATTTCAAAATCTAGCACGGTAATAACGTAGCAACAGCAAATAAATAATGGAAGAGTAGGGTATAAGATAATAAATTTAACAGTTAGTAAATGGAAAATATAAGCTGCAACTTATTTTGATTTATTATCGCACAAGTTTTGATAGTTTTTATCACTTGTATTGTCTTAATGACAAATTTATGTTTGCGGTACACAAACGTTTGACAGATAAACTGCACAGCTTTTGCGTCACTGACTTACATTCTAAGCCATATCTCTCAACATCTCCAAACAGTGACAGTCCTCGTCACTTTGGCCCCAACGGGGAAGGCGAGAAGAAACAATGAAAGCCAATGGTGATTCTACTTTCCCCATACCTCCAAGATAAGTCATGATGTAAACTTCACGTCGCTTCTTCCATTCGTGCCCAGCACTTACGAATGGAGCATGTAAAAGTAGAAGATTGACAGGCACACATAGTACGTGTCCAAACCAGCAGGGGCGGTGTAGGGCGATCGTTTCTCTAAGAGAGTTTATTCGCGGCTAACACACGACTGCGCACCGCGTCACTGCTCACTGGATGTTCCCACTAGAAGCAAGCAATACTTCAGTGATACTGGTAGTCAAACACGGAGAGCCATCAAGCACTCTTAGCTCAAAATGGCCAGGTCTCATAACCGTGGAGTAAAACACCACAAACTACGGCAATAAGCACTCGCCCTTCTTGGGAAAGCTGGATTTAACAGTGGTGCCACTAGTGTCACGGATTGACCGAAACTACTTCAGATCTCGATATTTGTGAACTTTTCTCCTCTCTAAAACGACCTCCAACTGCGAGCAAACTTCGAAGACACTTAAAATTATCAACTGTATTCAACTAATCATTATAAGGAGTCTGTTCCAGCGAGAGATTTTGTCAGCCCTTTAAAATATTTCACACTTGGAAGGCGAAAAGCGCACACCATATTTGGACACCCTATTCTCCAAGAAGTCCAAAATATGTGGAACTGCGTGTGCATTGTTGGACAGCAAGGCAATCTTATCGGCGCATTCAAGGTCAACAATTATGTTCCCCAGGAGGATTCAACTTCATCGCTTAATACACCAGAAAGGACAATCCTTGGGACATTCCTCATGGAAAACTGGAAAATAAATTGGAATATAAAACAACTTTGTCATACTTCACGTTTTTTAAGCAAACCAGGATGGGTTGAATAATCAGTGGTCAGTGAGTCATCAGGTTAAATAAGAAGTTACGCAACTTTTGCTAGTAGAGAACTCATCTACAGTCCAACACAAATCGGGTTAACGAACCAATGATCAGTCCGGAAAAGTTTTTACTAAACTAAGTGGTCCAACAGGACTTGAACGTAACTGGACGCTCGAGTTTATTAATGTTCGATTTTTGCTTTAAATACCATGCATTTGTTCCTTTAAATGCACAGCAGTTTGGAGTACTGAGAGTTGTCTTCTGATTCATCACAGCGGCCCGAAGGGATTGGATTTGCGAGCTGAGATCAAGTATGCACGTATCCCATTCAGATCGTAGAAAAAACCCGTAGGTTATAACACATGGGAGAACAAAAGAATGCAAAAGCTGACCATGGGTCTTAAACTGATGTGAGGTGTGACCATAGAATTCTTTGAAGATTGGAAATATTCCCAGGTAATCTGTTTCTCGACGAAAAGTTTCATAGTGCAGCCCTTTGGACAGAGCCGAAGATGACGCCAGTGTCTGGAAACACGATGATCGTTGGTCTTTAAAAGGTACGAAGGCATCATAGCAATTGTTAGATGGTAAAGATTTGATTATCTGAACTAAAATGAATGGAACTAAACGAGTTGGTGGATGCATCACTAACCGGCTCGCAAACCAGCCTGCTCGTCAGGAGTCTGATCTTCACGCGTTTAATAAAAATTTCGAATTATAGCGAACATCAGCAGATTCGACGCTATTGGGATACGGCTCACACCTGTATGGTTAGCGCTGTGACTACGGAGGCGCTTTATAGAAGTTCAGACAACAAACGATTCCTCCATAAGGAAGAAACCTGTCCAAAATACCAAACATTTGGAACTAAATCGCACATTTCTCTAACAAGCCGTGTTCTTCCATTTTTATAAAGGGCTGAGAAAGGCCATCGGAGCCCGGCACTTTGTGAAGTCTTACAGCTTCGACTTCCTTGCGGACGTTCGCGTCATTTGGTGGATCTGTCGAGCCAAAACACGTGAAATGTGCCAAAAGTGATACTGAAGAGGCTGACAACGAGGCAATTCACATATAAAAAGGTGCAAAATGTCCAAATATGGCGTGTTTTAAAATTTGCAGAAAAACATTTTTAGGCTCTTTTATCACCTAATTTTCTGCACACTATTCTCCTACTATATCATGGTCTTTTTGGCTCGCTATTTGTACCATATCCGTGTTAGATGTATATCTATGTATTGAATAAAACCATCTTTCTCTATGAATTTGTGTGTTGGTTGTCAAGCATAGAAATTAAGTTAGCGGGAATTTTATTCCTAGTAGTCAGTAGACTTATCGACTTTTGACCGGTTTCGGTCAGATGGCTAGGTTTCTATGTATCTTTCACGTGCATTCAATCGATGCACGTTTCATGGTTATAAGGCGCATCAGAAGGGATTCCTTTGTCATTTTTTGCAAGGCGATCTAGAAATGTTGCCATTTGTTGGGTCAAACACCATATTTTTTTAGTTCTTTGCAAAATGGAGCTCGTAAGAGAAGAACTTTGTCAGTGAAATGCTGGGTGGAATGTACAAATCAACCGAAATTTACTATTTTGCCTATAAAAACAAAACCCGGACGAGGAATGTAAAAGTACAAGGCCATTTCCGGAAGCCCACTTTATTTGATAAACCGAACTATAGAATAATAGGTGTTCATAAAAAACCAGACTTCTTTTCTCCCAGCGATACTTTTATTACGAATGCGTGTTCACCGTAAAGAATCAAACCACGATTGTTAAAAATTAAAATGACAAACTTCTGACTGGTGAAGATGCTAATATGATTAGTTAAAAAATTGCATGTGATTTAATTGAAATTAACTGTGTTATCCTAAATATGAAAGTAAGTGACAATAAAAATAATAGAATATAGCTGTGCAAGTTAGTCACTGTTGACATGGAAATGAAAAAGAGTGGATCCCACAAATGTCTTTGAAAAAGAGATAACAAGTGCGTCTGAGACGTCTTGGGGACAGGTGCACTGATTGTACCCTCAGTGTTACCTTATACGATTTCAAGATACACTTATATGTTAGATGAGATGGCTTTTTCATTTATTCAACCATTATTCCCGGAATACAAACAAACAGACCATGAAAAGGGAGGAGCAGACATGTGTGAGGCCGCGTCTGACATACTGGGGACAAATGTAGTTTTCTGTTCTAGGTTTCCAGGCTGAGCCATCTAGCTACTCTAATAGTGTAGTAAACCTTAAATCTATCAAACAGCTTTATCTAATGCATCTATTTACATGCGTGGAATGAATATTCTGACGGTCAAACAGCCAATCGATGGTGCATTGCAAAAGTGAAAACAGGAAGCTAGGTCAAGATGGGACGAAAATTTACAAACACATTGGATGTGGGTTTCAGAATGTCAAGGAACTGTGGACTAAATCAAGAAAAACCTTGATGCTTTAAATGTTTCGTGCTTATACTGGGTCTACGTCATCAACTTAAGGTAAACAAGGTTGAAATAAACATTCTGATTGCAACCATTTTAACCATTTCCAGTGTTTTGTCTGACGTGATGCAATACACCACAAAGATCTCTTTGATCTGGTTATTGATGCAACCATTATAAATTACGTATCTGATGACCACAGGTCTCTCGCATCCAAGCCTTGCTTATTAGCCATTTCTGAGTGTGCTAGACCGTGCGCAGATAGTGCCCCTTGGTTCCGCCTTTGTATTGTCAATTGTAAAACGTGTACTTGATGTTTTGTTTAATAAGAGTGCCGCAATGTTAATTCAAGTTGAAGCCTTGTCAAGTGTAGTTCATCAAAAGTTAACCCACGTTATGGTGTTAAATGTTCCTCACATTTAGGTTTATTATTCACCCCCGCATCGTTCTGGTTTATTCATCTTGTTTCGGATGTTTATCAAAAAATTCATTTCACTTTATGTTTCATCGCTCAGCGGCCCCATTTAAATACGCAATCCGTACGCTAATTCATCCACGAAGAAAACATAGCGCACCTCCTGGTTGCTTCTGGCTTGTTCATGTGGGCTGAAGAAGTTATACTTGACCAATTCGTGTAATATATCAAATTTGCTTTAAAACCCTGTTCTAGCGTCACAGAACTTTCATTATATATGGGATCCAAACATCTGCAAACCGAGTATTGTAATGGTTGCGGAGAATATCGTAAACATCTACCTACAAAATGAAATGTATTTTTACGTGTAAATTACTGCTTGATTGTAGTTTATTCCGACTAAGATAGGAAGCTCATTTTTGACCAAATCTTCCTTGGTTATCCTAAAAACCAGATTTGCTGCAAAAGGAGCACCTGAGAGCAGATAGCTTCTGAAAAAATGATCCCGATCGAAGGAGATTTTTTCTCTCGTTAAGCTGGTATTGTATTGTCAGAGTTTTCTGTTACGTTCGGGTTGTCTGGGATTTTATTATTGAGAAACAGACAGTTCAAACACGTTGAGAATAAATTCCGACTCTTCAAATAGATAATACAATCATAAGTAACCTTCAGATGTTTTAGGTGGTAGAAACAATTAATTTAACTACTTCCAAATGAAAGCCATATAGATGTATTGACTCAGAAGCGTTAAGGGAAATGACAATACACACTTGCTCTGTTCCGGCCATAAACTTTGTTGGTATAGTAGACTCGTATTCGAGTGCATAAGCTCCTTGAGCACATGAGAACTCCTGTTTTTTGGTTGGATCCAAGTAAAGTTTCTCAGTTGGTTCAGACATTTTTCTTACATCCCACCAGAGAACCTGACCGTCAGTGCCAGTGGAG
The DNA here is from genome assembly GCA_948099385.1 of Fasciola hepatica. Taxonomy (NCBI): domain Eukaryota; kingdom Metazoa; phylum Platyhelminthes; class Trematoda; order Plagiorchiida; family Fasciolidae; genus Fasciola; species Fasciola hepatica. The sequence goes on from CANUEZ040000106.1 coordinate 285,067, forward strand.
AAACATTCTGTTCCTGTTTTTGACTGAATCCAAATAACCTTCCAGGCAGGATCGCGGTGACTGTGTTCAACCGGCGATACTTCGACCGGCTGTGAACCCTTTCGCCTATCCCAAAAAGCTATTAAATAAAATTAAAAAACCATAGATATTTACCTAGCTGACCGCTATAGCAGCCACTGATGAGCGTGTGAGAATCTTTCGGGTTGTATTCGATACACACTAATGGTGATGCTGGTTTCAAAATAAGTTCAGGTTTGTTCGGGTTGCCCAAGTCCCAGATATATGATTCTAACGAAGTATTAGGCGATGCAGCTTGAAATTCTGTATTGCAGTAGGCTATAGCCAGTTTTGAGGGCCCATCAGGAAACCAGGATATGTGAGTCACACTCCGCTTCAGATCATTCATGTCTCTGAAACGGTACACTGCAACAAAGTATTGTACAATTACCGCAGAATATTGACTGTCTTCGCGGAAGGTGGCTCTTCAGATGTGGTATTGTCTAGTTCGTCAAAGTAGTTTTCGTAGATGTTTATGGCATTGTTTTGTTTTATGCAATGTTCCATTATCTATTAAAAATATGTAAAATAATAGAACCCACCCCACCAAGTCTTTGAACCGTTGCGGTGTAAGTCTCGTCTTTTTCAATTTTTTTCCTATATCGAATAACTTGATCTGGTTCTTGGGCGTTTACGTCTTTCGGCCATCCCCCTTCGGTATGGTTTATTCCGCGAGATTCAGAGTGGTACCTCTCCGTGTTAATTTCATGCTCTGACATTTCTTTCGAACACTGAACCCCTCGATCAACAGGATTTTGTTCGATATAAGTTGCCGCAAGCTCGGGATCAGGCAGTATATCAACATGCAACTCCGCATTTCTGTCGGTGAAATTACATTGCCTCCCGAATTCAGCTCTCTTCTTGGTGTAGACATATGTTATTTCCATTTTCGTTTTTCGCGTTGATGTTCACTCAACACATTTAAATAATCACTCAAACGTTCTCACTGAGTTACACCAGTTTAAACAAGCTTCCTCGAGGTCAATTTCAAGACATAAACAGTTTAACTCAGTTCAGTTTTCAAAAGTTGATAACCATCTGTCAGATAGCTCACTTAATCGAAAAGATCCATATCCGTGACCTGGTTATCCTGTAGTTTAGAGTGAAGATTGCATTGTAACAGTCAGCCGACGGCAGGAAGACAGAATTCAGTGACGTAAGGAGTAAAATAAAAAATGTGACACTCTGTTATTAATGTAAAAGTACAAATATGAACACACTACGAATCAGTCCTCTTGGATTGTTGCGCTGTCTTCTAGACTGGTGGTTTCCCCGACTTCTTCCAGTTTTCTGTACCTTTGTGCAAGGCTGATGCGACCAACTGAAATGGAAGAGAAAAAAGGTGACTTAAATTGGCCATACTGGTACTACCCTCCTAAAGTTTCCATTACAGTGAGTAGCCATGTTGCCGTTCAAATATTGCAAGTATAGGATCCTCTTACTTCAGTCCAGTTCAACACTATTCGGTTCACATCGTACGGGGCTTTGTGCAGCTCAGGCGGGTCGTGTGTTCACACAGTTGTCTTGCCGGAGCTTCTATTTCAGGCAGAGGCAGGTGCCCACCTATTCAGATATAGTTGATAGTGGGTAATTTGAGTGCCTATCCTGTCTAGATTTCGCCAGTGTTCCTAGACGAGCCGGTTTCGCCCTGTAAGTTCTGCAGTGTTTGAACCGCGCCCGCGGTTTAAATTTCACACTCGCAAAGCCCCAGCGCGACTGTACTAACTGAGAGTTGGATCACGGATAATTTACATTATCTTGCTTTTGCGGACTGGGTACGTGCTGCCCAACTTGGAACAGAGCTGGGCCTTGCATACTTTATTATTGTCGCTGACCTTTTGGAGAAAACATTTTCTAAACATCATGTGATAGTTATCACACGTAACCTGCCCCGAGGGCTCATGTTTACTACGTGCCGTCGGTTTTGTGCATTTCCCAAGTTTTCAGGGATTTCCATTTATCCACTTGGGCCCGGCTTTCATTCGCTCCTGCCCCGCTTTGGTTTACGATTCCAGTGTCTTTGAAGTACGCTCCATTTCAGCTCCACGGTGAGCGTAACGCATTTCTGCATTGTTCGTCTCGAAGTCTTGGAGTGATTTACGGGGACTAGGCTTGAGTCCTAATGTTCCCGGATCCTGGGCCTATCTCCATCTCCTCGGATCGCACGACCGAAGGAAACTGGACAGCACGGGGTGGCAAAAGAGTGCAAGAAGAGACCACTGAATAGAAGATGAGAAAACCCAAATAAACATTTGTTCACGTCTTTTATATATATATATATATATATATATATATATATATATCCGTCTTCATCGGCCACACTGGGGGAAACTTGGTGGGTGGATGAGAAAAGAACAATGCGAAAAGGAAAACGAAGTGCAGTTTAGTTTCTCTTTTATCTTTCATCTGCTATGGACCTATTTATTTCTGTAAATTTCTCTTTGGGCTGGTAAAAGAAGAGAAAAATGCGACTCGGAAGCATGACTGAACAGAGAGTTGGATTAATTTGGAAGCAGACCAGTACCTAACCCCAGGTGACTATCCATACGAGCCTAGTGGCTGCCTGGGTGATGCCTTCAGTAGTACTCGTGAAAGATCCGCACGAAAATGTAATCCTGCGAGTGCAGAAACTCGGGCGCACAAATGCGAGAGGACGGGGCCTAAACTGTTTCTTATTACCCCTACCTAGGTTTCCTAGTCTTGAACGTGTAAAACCTGATCCACTGAATTTGAAAGAAATAAGCTGTGCTTAGGGAAAAGGTCCTACCCGGTACGTCTTGCTTCTAGGGGAATGACAGTCAGTTTAGTAGGGCATTCTGGGTACTAAGCATGTTACAGTCTATGAGCCAACTTTGTTTCTCTTCTCTGGACTGGTTCCAGTAGGCCCCGATCCTTGATACGACCGGCTTTTACCTCCTGACAGCCATATTCCAGCATCAGATGGAAGTACTCTCCATAGAGTACATGGGAGCATCTTTTGATATATGACAGAAGGAAGGCTTATTCATCTAGAGAATACGGAGACCAGAACTTTGGCTTTTCCCTGGTGAGGAGAAAAAATTACCACAAAGAGAAATCCTGGAACTTCGTGCTGGTCTCCATTTGAGGTTAATCCTACTGGAGTGCTGCTATTGATCTAGAAAGGATGGTTGAGATTTCTGCCAAATGCCACCGGGAGACGTTCGTAGTCATTGACTGGCTTTTTGTATTCAGAAGACCAGCCTTTTACTGCAACCATAGCCGCTAGCTCTTCCACTGGGTCCGACCCCACGTTGCCGCATCGGCAGCATACATTGTCGTGTCAAAGGGGAGGACATCTTGTAGGCCGCTGACCTGACTAAGAAAAAGAAAAGGGCAAAATACTGATTTCTGGGGTGCCCCCGAGGGGACTGGGGATGAAGAGACGTAGGATGGCTCGGCTCCAACCACGAAGTATCGAACCGTAAGATGGCTTCGAATAACCGAAAGTGGCTGAAGCCCTGAAGCGCCACACCGGTTTGAGGCTCAGATCCCAATAGTCCCCTTTCCTGATGCCCTCTTCGATGGTCAGCCGGATTAATCAGGCCAAAACAGGAGTTAATCAAAGCGCTGGCGTGGCGACAAACCGAAGCATGACATACATGACCACAAGCGGTGTCTCACTACGGATGGTGCCTCAAGGGGAATGAGGGTGTGAATCCATAGACAGTAGGCAAAGTGGGAATGCAATAAAATGTATCTATTTTACCATTTACGGATAAAGAACTACTGGGGGAGACACGGGTGGAGGTCCAACGTCCTCTTGGGGGTAGTTTTGTTCTGCGAAAAACAATATATTCCGGAGATTTCCGCGGTTTAGTAACCCCGTGGCTAAAAAAATGATTCGTAGAGAGGTACGTAGTCTCATTTTAAAAAGCTTTCTTCTGTGTCCTTTGAGGGAAGAGGCTGGACAGACTGAGAGGGAGGAATAGCATGGACTTGATTCAAAAAGATAGCACATCAAAAACGGATCACCTCTTACGAGTCTTTAGTCAAGTAGATAGAGATTACGCAGCGAAAGGCGGACGGGGTGAGTTAGATGTGACAGACCCCAAGCTGCTTTCATGGCCTGAGGTTCCCCCATCATCACATTTACCGTAATCCGGAGGGGAAACAGGCCGGTCTTTCAGTGCCAACTCTGCTGCTCGGGGAGGTGGTCACACGTGGTCAATCTCATCATGACATTGAAACCCGGTTTTCTTGTACTTTCTGCTTTTTTGCTAGCCTACATTTGATGTGTGAAATTTCTAGCGTTTTAGGTGAATATTGCAAAATGGGGAGGAGTGTGCTAACCACGACTTTGGGCTTCATGGGGGACAGGAAAAAGGAAAGGCGAACCAATTCGCGAGAAGTTAGAAATTAAACTACCTGCAGACAAAAAAGCGAACGGGCAAACATGATTGAATGTGCCCAGCAGTAGAATCACAAAAATACCTCGATTCGATCGGTGAGAGGAATCTTCTCGATTGCTGCTTCGGGGCCTGAAAAGGCAGATCCCGAGTGACGCTCTACCTATCCGTCTCCATTATCGGCAAATCCTACTGGAGCACAACGGAGTGGCCAACCTCCACAACTCAGTTCAACACGAAGAACCAACGCAAGCGGGGACATCAAAGGCTAGCGGACGAGTGGGCAGGTGAACTTATGTCTGTGAATGTAACACTGCCTCTCACATCCAGACTTTCAGACGAAACATTCGACGAGTGGTGTGAAAAGCCAAGGAAGCTCGCCGACAACACAAAGATCTGGACGCTTTATTGGTTTCGGCCACTTTGGTCCTCTGAAAAGCAAACTGAACTGAACTGATCTGTAACACTGAAGAACGGCCAATCAAAGTGCTGGTCAGTTTGCAGTAATGTAACTCTCGAGTCTACCTTTAGCTCTCGTTTAAATCCAGAGGAATCTCTTCCTGTGCCTTTACTTTATCTGTAGCTACCTGGCCTGATAGCTGATGGGCCCTGCCATACTAGTTGCTCCAGCTGAACGGCATTTTTGAGAGAATGATTACACGCAGATTCAACGCTAAGAAATTGTTAGCAGTTTCTGCAGTAGCTGCAAAGCATGAGGTCAAGGTGGGGTTTCCGGGCCGTCGGGGGCAATGTTCCTTAAATGTGCAGCAAGGCATATGCTGCGACATTTGCTCATTTTGGTTCCATTGGGAGTATAGCAAAATACAAAAGAAAGACATGGTACCCCATAAAAGACGTGTATGTCCGACTTGAGCGTGCTCAGGGTCCGTAGCAAGGGGCGGGAATATGACTCACTCCTGGGCGATGGAAACCTTGGAATAAGGATGCCAGAAAGACACTCCGATCGTGGATGCCCACGAGGAAGGAGCCAGCTTGGTATCTCAGAACGGCACAACCGAGGCCCATTACTGATGCTGTCAAGTGGCGCAGCTGACATGCACTGTGAGAGGGAAGGGAAAAGTTTGCCAAACAAGAAGTCATGGAACGTCTTTCAGGATTGGGTTGAACTGAGGTGAAAAGCTCTCATGATCTGGTTAAACTTCAGGCTACCCAAATTAAAACGCTTCAAGCTCAGACGGATTCTACGACCGGCGTGATAAGGAAGATACACGCAAACACGGAAGTAACACTGTGATGCAGTAGAAATGTTGTTTCAGAAGGCCTAGGCGGACAGTTTGTGGGGAGACACGACAGAGGAACCAGAACCTGGAACAATTGGTTACTGACCTACTAAGGCATTTTGGGATACTGTCGCGTGCCCTTATTAAGGAGGCATCCCGCCTGGAGAGATGGAGGCTGTACGGTGAAGGGCCGTCACTAAAGAGGGGGGGGGGGTCTGCTCTGGTAAAGTTCCTGAACCCTAAATATCGGGCTGCTTTCCTCGCAGCTGCGGACAGGATCAGTAAGAATTCCAGGGGGGTAGTAGGATAGGATCGGATGACTCAGCATCGTGGAAGGTCACAACAGAATCACAAGAAGCAGAAGTGCTCTCATCAATCCAACTGTGCAGGAAACACGGTCGTCCTGTTCGTCGTCGCCTATAGTGTGCCTCTCACCGATAGTAGCACAGGGGACCAAGACTACACAAAGTGATCGGGTGCTGAAAAATGCCCCATGGAACGGAGCGGAAAGTAAAGCTACCGAGAAATCAAAAATCAGATGCCCGAAAGAAGCAGAAAACGTAAAGGGCACTCGAGCGCGGAGCCAGAGTGTGAAGTCAATGCATCAGTGCCCAGGGACAACAAGGAAGAGTGACACAGAGCAAAGCCTGCAGTATCGGCAATAAACGCGGGGACCTCGCGGTCCATTCAGAGGGAATTGACCGCATAGCTATCACAGAAACATGGATGCCAGAGAGCGACAGGTTAAGTCCGGCTTGTCCGGAGGGACTGAGTGCACGCGGAGCTGACCATGAAAATGGAAGAATAGGAGGATGAGTACTGTTGCTAGAAACCCAACACAAATCTTAAGGGAGGTCATTAAGTATACTACACCCAGCACACAGGCTGTGGCAGCACATAAAATTCCGGAGCACGTGAATGGCTGTAATGCGTATATACAGCAGCCCATCCCCTGACTCGGGGGAAGATGAAGGCCTGCTAGAGTACATAGCATTATCAACAGAATCGCCGATAGGCTTTTAGTCCCGGGGGATTGTACCAATCCAGAGACAGACGGGCAGGCAAATTAGACATCGGCGGGGTCCTTCTGCCAGAGGTTGCCTGACTACATTGAGGACAAGGCACTAACACGGCACATCCACCAGCACTCCAGATAGGGAGAGGGTAAAACTCCAGGGATATCGAATCTGGTTATATCCGCATTTTGCGCGAAAGTAGACGAAATCCAGGTAGGTGCCATTCTAGGGAAATGCGACCACAAAACCCCCAGATTTAGGTTGCTTGGTCAGAAGGAGGCCTTACCAGATAAGTAGCTGTGGACCTCCAGGGAACTGGTCGGAGGACACATGATGGCGATGACAGGGCCGCTTGCTTCAGATACTGGGGACAACATGGAAAAAACGTGGGAGTTATAAGGGGCAGCTTACTACGCCTGATAAATGAAGCATCCCTGCTGAGCAGGGCCCGGAGAATAGGCATACCACAGCGGCGGAAAAGCCGTAAGACTCGGGCTTTGAAGTGCAGACTCTAAGCACGGCGGAGGTTCCAAGGAACTGGTGGACAACGGCGCTCCATCCCGCACAAACGAACAACCAGGCAGGAAGTAGGCCAACAGAAGTCCAAGGAACTGTGATACGAATCGAGGGTCGCCAGGATAGTGAAAAAACACCAAATGTGTTTCACAGCTACATCCGGGCAAAAGCGGCTATGCGGGCTGCGGTGGAAGGGGCAAGGACCGGGATTGAGGACCCAGCTGAGAACAACCAGCAAAGGGCAGAATTTCTTAAGAAGTACTTCGAGGAGGTCCACAGGATGGACAAAGGTGGTCCACCTATGTCTCTAGGGGGGCCAGGCTTGGTGAGATGGAAGAGCTTGAGATTATATCGGAAAATGTTCTACCGGCACTGGAAGCACTTGACCAGAAGAAATCGCAAGTAAACGACAGCATACACCTCGCGACCCTCATAGCGCTGGCCAGGAGCTCTCGGGCCCTATGGCTGAGTCGTTCAGCAAATCTTTCAGACAGGCCCGACTGCCCGTGGAATGAAAAGCCTCGAAAATTATACCAGCACACAACGATGGCGGAAGGGGCGAAGTGGAGCATTATCGGTCTGAAAGCCTACTCTTGGTAGTCCTGAAAGTAATGGAGAGGGTAATTAGAAACGCACTGGTGAGGCACCTGGAAATGAACAGTCCAGATGCGGGGGAACTGCACGGGTTCATCAAAGAAGAGTCCTGTCTCGGCGATCTCCTGAGCCTCCTTAAAGAGGCAGCTTGGAGACCAAACCGAGATTAAAAAGATGAGGAGTGCTATCTCGACTTTCGCAAAGCTTCTGATTATGTAAACCACAGACTGTTGGTCCATAAATTAGAAGGGAGAAATGTGGCTACAGTGTTATAGGGCTGGTTAAAGGCCTACCTGCGGGATAGAAGGATCTACATCAAGGTTGAGGACGCTAAGCCTGCGATGGCTACGGTAACCTGTGGGGCGCCGCGGGGATCACTGCTGGGGCCGGTACTTTTCCTGGTATCTGTGAACGACCTACTGGGTGACCATAGATACCCACGCTTTACGTTGCAGACGGCTTGAAAATGGCCGGATCTCCTCTCTTCGCCCGGATTCAGGAAGACCAAGATGCTATCCATAACTGGACAGTAGCCTGCGATCTACCCTTGAACAAAGGGCAATGTACTCGTCCACTGGAAGGTGAGTCCGGGGCCCCCGCTGCCTGAACCCGGACAGCCCAGAACCAATGGCCCGGAAAAATAGGTCCAGGACTTGAAAGTAGTCGCAACAAGCTACTTCAGACCGTCCGCGCAGTGCCTTCCAGAGGCCGATAGGGCTAAAAGAGTCGCGTGCCAACTGCGAAGAACGGTAACTTTAAGGGGCCGTAGAGTAAAGCTGCTCATTTACACCTCAATGGTGAGACGTTACCTGGGGTACGCGGTCCAGGCGTGGGCTCTCCAGTTAGTTAGGGACACTTGCTCATTTGAGAGGATCCAAAGGAGATGCACAAAATGCATCTCAGGTCTGATAGGACTGGAGAGTGAAGAAAGATTGGAATCGTTAGGTATGTTCTCGCTCAAGCGCATAGGTGCAAAAAGCAACCTGGTGGAAACAGCGAAAGAAATAAAAGGGCTGTCGAGAACGAACCAGCCATTATTTACCCGTGACAAAAACCCCATTCTTTGAGGGCTCGAAATGGAGCTTGGTAGGCCATCGGCCAGCATGAATATTGCAGCTCGGTTCTTCCTATGCAGAGTATCAAGCGACTGAAATAAACCCCCGGCGGATGTTAAGGCAGCAGATACTGCCACTGGGTTTAAAGAGAAGATTGACCTCTCGTGGACACGACGTCTTCCAGTAACCCAAAGAAATCCACGGACTTTTTCTCGACGGTAAACTCTAACTTGGCGTTAGTTTGCCTTTACAGTTCTGCTTCGCTCACGGTGTCTTTTTGGTACTTCAAAATGCCATGCTTAGCGGAGAAGTACTCTTATAATATCCCATCGTGTCATACTCCGGTCAGTAGACAAAGTAGGCCCATTCGAACTCCCGCGGCCTTAAAACAGTGCCCGATTGAGCCCTGTGGCTTTGTAGGTTAAACAAAGGAAATAACTACCCTTTTTGACCACAGCGTTCCAGATAAAATGTCCCGGCTTCTGAAGTAGGAACATACTGTATCGCCCCTTTATGTACATCACTGAAAGCATCGAACATTCCACCCTTGAGAGACTTACAGCAGCTGGCCAATTTGAGGACTTTATTGAGTCCGAAGTTCTCAAAAAGTGAGAATTCCCCCTATTGCAGCCGGGTTTATTGTCCCAGACAGAATACCCTTCGTGCACGTCGCGAATATATTGTTGAACGCCTGTGGCATGGCCCACCTCCCTTGTCACATATCAAAGCTGCGCAAGTGCGTTCAGAGCTTTAACTGCCCAACCCTCATGCTTTTTGTGGGTGATCTATCCGCCAAAGTGTTCATTAAAATGCTCAACACTGTAGCTTCCGTGTCCTCCAATAGAACAAAAGTATCCGGAGAAAACTCCCTCTTCATAGGGAAATTACTGGATACTTCTCGACCCCTCCTTCACGGGAATGAAGCCTGATAATCCTGAGCCTCCGACACAGACAGCTGGTAACTCCACCGCTCCTCCTCGAGCCCCCACCGCTTTATCTACACAAGCTTTCCTCTCCCTCAACCACCCATTGCCCCCTCACTGCTCCCCCTGGGCCCTTTGGAACCAGATTCCATTAATGTTGGCCTAGACGAGCTCGTTTCTCCCTTCTCAACGTCACCCAGTAAAACTCGGTAACTATCGCCTCGCTCTCCTACTTCACGGCCTGCTGGGTACACCCCCAACTCTAATCCACTCTGTTTCCCTCGGTGACAAACTACTGGCCGTCCAGAGCAGTAGGTCAACCAACTATCCCACCATCCTGTCGGACCTCTCCTTCATCCAGCCGCCTCCTCATAAATCCGTTAGCCTTAACTAATTGAATCCGGTTTTGACCCTGGAAGGTACCCCTTGCTCCTATGCGTCGGTGGCCTTCACAAATTCGGAGTATTCGCTGCCTGTCCACACCAAAATGAGGCCTTCACACCCAACCCACTCTGCCTCAAGCCGTACTCTTCACCTGAAAACTATTTCCGCTGCTCCCGACACTAAATGCTCTATATTTGGCGTTCTAGCCAACTTGCCTTACCCTTCTCTCAACGTGCAGCTCATTCTACCTTCTACACCCCCATTCCTTAGACATTTTAAACCCACACTCTGCACCCCCCTCCAGTAAATACTTAACTACGACTGGCCGGTATTTCTCAAATTCTCCGAATCACTCCTGCCTGCTATCGACCCGCCAAATTCCACAGGTTTTTCCCTTCGCCTGGACATTTCCTCCTTTGTTGATGCCCTGTCGTTCTACCCCACCGAAGTCTCTCTCACTGCACCAGTTATTCCGGCTCGGCTGGGAGCCGCCCTATCTAAACCCCCACTAGCCCTAACATTCATATATTCCCCTATGACTCTGTACTCCACTCCTCCCAACAGCGGCAGACTGCTTGTTTCCAGCTTAAACTGCCTCTCTGAAGTGCCTGTACTACCTCCATCAAAAGACATCTTTAGCCCTATTCAACTCGCGTTCCATTCTAGGTAAACCCCTGCACCTAAAATAACTTGTCCTCACATATGATTACGACATTATCTTTATAACGGAATCCTGGCTGTCTGAGAGCAATCCTAAAGATCAAATACCTTTGGTGGGGTACACTCTTCTAAAGACCCACAGGCTGAACCGGTGTAGTGGCGGGGGCTTAGCTTATGTCAAGGAAATCTACACCACGAACCCTCTTTTTCTTACTGCACTTGATTCTATTCCCGATTCCTTCTGGTTCACTATCAGCCCTAAAAACACTTTTCTCCACATCGGCTGCGTGTGCCGCTCGCCAAATTCCCCTAGTTCCCTGTTTCCGCTTTATTTTAGATCCTTCAAATTCCCCTCCTTCCTTTCTTCCAGAACCAATCTTATTGCGGGTGACTTTAATCTCCCTCAAGTTTGTTGGCCTATCCCCTAAGCTCCCCCAAATCATGTGGACCTAATTGTTAATATTCACCTTGGTGGCTAGAAACAACATGTTTCCGAGCCTACCAGACACTGATATCTATTCACAACAGGCCTTACATAGACTTGTCGGCAGCGGAAACTTTCCCCGACGGTGACCATGAAATGGTTACCTGCTATCTGCCCCTCAGTGACCCACCTAACCCCTCACACCCTCCCAACAAAACATTCCTATGCAAAAATCGGTCCTAGCTGGTCACACTCATTCCCCAAAAAGGTGATTATTCTCACACTGACGACCCTCAGATTGCTGCCGAAATTTTCTACTCTCTTTCCGACATTCTGAACAAACTGTCTTATAATTCTCGGGCTGTACGCAAAAAGGCCTCCCGTCTCGTCGATCCACAAGAAGTTTCAATGACTTCTCAAACAACCGCGTAATCTCGATGACTTTTCAATTTTTATTCGCTTACACTGCCTGTCCACACTTATCCGACGGCAAGATAACACGAGAATTCGTGACCAAAAAGCTAAGATATCGGTTCATCTAAATTACTTGAAACTTCGTTCTATGTTGCGTAAATCTAGAGACGATGATGTCAAGGCTGACTTCCAGGGGTAATACTGAGCTGTTGTCCAATAGCAAACCCTCCCATTAATTAGGCTCCGGTGGCCTGCCACCAGTTGCTCTTGTCAATGGTTGACCAGATCTCCCTCTTTTGCTGATCATCCTCCTCAATATTTCACTTAATGGTAGCACCTTACATGCTGACCAGAAGTGCTAGATAATCGTTCCCATTCATTAAAAGGGACCTTTATGAGAGGTGCCCCATTATAGCCCTACAAACCATACCCCTGTTTTGTCAAGAATAAAGGGAAAATAGTCAAAGATCACATTATCACCAACTTATTAGGCCTCATCCTTTTCATTGATAAGTGTATCTTTCCTAATTATGAATGTCAGGTTTCTCTCGGTTCCTCATGCCTCGGTGGCTCACCGATCGACAGTCAGCCCTTAGTAAGAGACCTTGGCTTCAGCTATTATTGCTCGTTTAACTTCTCCGAACACATTGTCTCCCAAAAGGCAAATGCTAAAAAGAGTCTCGGACTTCTGTTCAGATCCTCTCAGTTTAATAATAATAATAATAATAATTGTATATTTCGGATGCGCCCGAAGCATGCTAGAATGCATGATCAGATGATTATAGTGATGCCGGAATGACAATTCACAAAAGGGTACAACAAGTGCATGCAGAGTATCAGAGAGAGTGTTACAGTGAACTAAAACTGTAGTAATGCCCGGCAAATTTGAAGGTCAAGGTCGAATGATGTCAGTTGGTCTGGAGTACATGCATACGTGGTATATGAAATAATTACACTAGTGGAAATTCGAACATATTGAAAGGAAATGTTTTTGGTGCACTACAGAATATGAGAGGCATATGGATAAAAATCTCGTCGAAGCGTTCGGTGAATTATTCACTTTACTACAGGCATGTCAAGAAGTATTAACATGGAAATATTTCAGTCTGAAAAGATGGTAGTATATAAAGTGGTGGCTGTATACTGGAGGAATCATATATGTTGCAAACAATTGCGTATTTCTTGGGAGGGATACTACCAGAGTGATGGTGGCAGGGAACGGCCGGAGTAGAACAGGTGAGGGTGCGGCAAGTTATAAACTTTATGTAGGGTTGGTATGAAATGTCAAAGCGGAAGTGGAAGACTAATCAATATTGACCGTGCGGTTACATCCATTATACAGGTGTTCAGTTCTGCGAGAGGAAAGGTAAAGTAATCCACAGATAAGTGTACGTCAATAGATGAATGCTGTGTAGTATGTACCATGCAAAAATGACAGATCAATAAAACTGCACAGGTATATCGCGGGAAGCGGCCGTGGATCAACGAATATAGAAATAAAATATATCGGCCGGTGCAGATAGTGGTATGATTTAGAGGCTGCATACGGGGTCAGTTTCGGTAATATAACACGAATGCAACATCTGGAAAATCAAAGGTCTCGATAACGGTGATGGTATAGCAAGTAGACGGTGAGTGTCACATTTCTAATGACCAATTTGACAGGTGTAACAAATGATGGGAACGGAGCGGCGATGCAGCATGGGAAGTGTATCGAAGACGTTCAATCGTGGAGGGAACGCAGTGATCTACAGAGCCCGAACACTCGATGCAACAGCATTGCGGATGCGATCGGATGGACCGATGAAGAGTGCAGGTAGTTACTAATTACTTCGCTGCCCACTGGAGGACTACTGAAAGATATGTCAGCGCCGGACGTTTTTTTTTGGTGACCGATGAAGCAATGAACAGTGACAATAAAGGTGCCAGTGTGTGAACAGTATTAGCGAGTTCTAACACGGAACGGGCATAATGACATATGGGATTAAAATGAGTTGTATGAATGCAGTGAGATCGAGTAGTCCAGGTTCAAGAAGTCCGATGGCGGGAATCTTGGGGAAAGCGATCGTGAGACGGGCGAAAATGAAGTTGCGTGTAAATCTCGTTTGTCCTGTCCAGCAAGAGAGGGTCCACGTTATTCCTGGGAAGTGGACGGCGACAATCGTCCTTAGGGTACAGGTTCTGAAAACAAAACGGAGAGGGCTGCAGTCTGGCAATTCTACCAGCTGTGGGTTAGGGGAGAAAGACAGAACACCAATATCATGCCAGTAACAGAAATGGGTGGTCGCGACGTTGAGGTCTTGTTTTTTGGATTAAACAACATACGGAAAGCGGAGAAGACCGGTACTAGCGACTAATTCTTGTGAGGCTTAGTGAGAGTTACCAAAAAAGCAAGGAAGCGAGAATAGGCGACACTGGGGGCAAATACATATGTGTAGTTCGACGAATGGTTTATGGAAGACCACATCGATTGTGGCGATTCGTTCATCAGAACGAGGCCTGGAATCTTGTGTTGAAATAGGGTCTCAATGAATAAGTAGTTGAAGCGTGGGTGAGACTGGTACCTTGAGGACCATATTATATATGCTGCTATGTATTTTCTAGCATTATAAATGCTCTTATACCTGGCGGCAGCTGATAAAAAAAGAAGAACCTAACCGACTAGGGCAAAATCTGACAGCATGAAAAAAGAATCACTGGAGTAACGGTGGCCAGTAGGGGGTCGTGGTCAGAAGCGTTGAAAATAGGAAGTGGCTAGACAAACACGTGGAGTGTGCTGTTGACAGTCATGGAGTATAGGTTGGACTGCTTTTATTTGCTAACTATAATACAGAATGCTCCTTACCATCCGTTGGTACTGAACAAAGTTGTTAAGCTTTTGGTTAGTATCCCAGGCCCAGTTCGTAGGCTCGGGTAATAGACATGTAGGGATCATGCATACGGATCAGTTTTTGGACAGTTAGATGTTTATTTATTTCTTTTTTGAATAATAAAGAGGCCGAAGACATTGACCTAAGTTGAGGTGGGAGTTTGTTCCAGAGGGAAGAATATTTAACAATAAAGAAGTTTGACCGCATCGCAGTCCTGGATACTGGAATCAAGACCATAGAGTCCCTATGTCGTAAAGAATAGTTGGAGGGAGTTTTGACCTGGGGGGCTGAATTGCAAGATGTACGTTTTACAATATTGCAAAAGAAAGACAGGTTCATTCGTAGACGGCGCAGCCATAGGGGCTCTAGGTGCAATATTTCACACCTTTCCATATAATTTAAAGGCGAGGAATATCCTAGTAGTTGTTTGGTAAATCTACGTTGTACATTCTCAATTGCAAATCTGTCAATCTGCCGCATGTTAGAAAAGACGACAGTGCAATATTCCAGAAGTGGTCTTACATGAGTTTTAAAAATGCTTAGCTTGCTCTCTGTAAGACTGAAGGTTCTATTAATCAGACCAATTAGCCGTCTAGCTTTAGCAACCTGCACGGCCGAATGTTCAGAGAAATTAAATGTAGAAGAATATTGTAATCCCAAGTCCCTTACTTCCGGACTGTTGGGGATGAACTGATCATTAATTTTAAACATTCCCGCGGGAACCTGACACTTATACATAAGGATACAACTTTTGACAGCGGAGAATTTCATCAACCATTGGTTGCTCCATGAGTCTAGCGATAGTAAATCGCTCGTTATGCTAGCAATGGTAGAAGCTAAGGCGTCAGGTTCAAAGGAGTACATAATTTTTATGTCATCTGCAAAAAGGAACGCAGCCCCGTGTGTGATGACGTTGAAAATGTCATTAACATATATAAGAAAAAGTAAGGGACCTAGTACACTACCCTGAATAACTCCACTAGTAACTGGTCGAGGTGATGATAAACTGCCATCAACGTCCACCACCTGCTTTCGGGATGTTAGATATGATGAAAACCAACTCAGGATCGGGTCAACAATTCCGTAGGTTTTCATCTTCGCCATGAGCCTATTGTGGGATACTCGATCGAAAGCTTTAGTCATGTCAAGGAGGATTACAATCACTGATTTACCACTGTTAGTGGCCGTAGTTATTAGGTTAAGGAAGTCACACATACAGGTGGCACAGGATCTTTTTTGAAGAAAACCGTGCTGTCCAGTGTTAATGAGGTTATTGTTTAGTAAATGAGTTGTCAGCTTATTTTTTATCAGTCTTTCCATAATTCGGGAAACTATAGGGGTGTGGTTCACTGGTCGATAGTTGGTTAGGTCCTGGCGTGAACCTTTCTTAAGAATTGGGATAATAACTGATGTTTTCCAATGGGAGGGGAAAACGCTACTGCTCATAGATAAATTAAAAACCTTTGATAGCAAGAATGGGATATCAGTGCCACCTAGACTAAAAGTAGCCGGTGGTACGGCATCTGGCCCGGGGTGGTATGACCTCCTAATTTTAGTTAGCTGTACTGTTAAGTCGTTCGGGTGATATGTAACCGCTGAGAACTGTGCAGATGTCAGCGGCTCAACGTGATATAGGCATAGGGAGTCATCGGTCGTTAGAGACGAAGCAAAATAGGCACTGAATGCCTCGGAGATCTCTTGGGAGTTCGTTATATAATTGTTGTTAGATATAACGGATGAGATAGGAGAACTGCACTGGCTGTTTCTCAGCTTCATCAGCTTAGATAAAGCTTCGGACCTCTTGGGGTGACTCAGCGCCCTTAATTCCTGTTTTTTACTGCGGGACATTTCAATCAATTTCATAGAATTAGATAAACGGTTCATTTGCAAGAACAACGAAAAGTCTCTCGACCTAAGGAATTTGCGTTGTAGCATAGAAAGCTTCTGCTTTAGTCGACAAAAACTGTTTGGTTTATCTCGTCCAGGTAGACCTTGGGTTGGGGTGATTACGTCAAGACATGCATTTAGTGTGGAGTAAAGATGATCCACCACGGTATGCAAGTCATCAGATAAAAAGAAAGTATCCCAGTTCTGCGAGCGAATAAGTGAGGGTAATTGATTCCAGCTAGCTTGGTGGAACGGTCTTTTAACGGTTGGTTTGTGAACGGTTTGTGCTGGCACTGAAAACTCACATTTTACCGGCAAGTGGTCACAACCTGGGATGCTGTTCACGATAGATGTGTGCACGCGAGATAATCCTACCGTAAAAATGAGATCAAGGATGCTACTGCCTCTAGTTGGGCACATCACATGTTGAGTCCATCCTCCTAAACGAATGCTGGTCAAGAAATGTATTAAGTGATGTGGAGCTTTCAAAGTGGACCAACGTATGCCTGGTGCGTTAAAGTCGCCGGCCACCAGTTTTGGGCCGGGTATGTCCGCAACAACGTTTAACGCCTCTATGATAGGCAGAAAGTCGTTTTGACTAGTATTCGGGGGGCGGTAGATGCAACTAACAATGAAGTCAGAACATCCTGTAGTGACCTGTAGCCAAACTGAATCCGGCAAGTTATCAAGTATGGGGTGCTGAAATATTTTCGCTCGCATGTTTTGTCTTACATATATAAGACAGCCTCCCCCTCTCTGAGTGAGTCTATTTTTCCTGAAAGCTTGGTATCCGGTGATAGCGATATCCTCGTTTGGAGTGTTGTCTGTCAACCAGGTTTCGGTAATTAAAATAAGATCGTAATCAGACGTGAGCAGTAATATACGCAGCATTCGCATCTTATTCACTATTGAGCGTGCATTCAGCATAAACAATGAGAACTGTTTAGTGGGGTCAAGGTTAACGTTAAGATCTTTATAGGATTCCGAAATTGCATTTGCTGAAGGCGGATCGGATGACGCAATCATTATTTCTTGAGATGGAGTAGTCGGTAATGTGGATGGTGAAATAAGCTGAGTAGAAACACCTGGCGTGGTGGTCAGCTTGGTTGTTAAGCTAAGCCGGGTGTGGCTAGTACTGATGAGATTCGTTAGATTGGAAGGATGTCGGCGGTTGGTAAGTCTACTTAGTGCGGAACAACACCGCGAAAGATCACTATCGAGTGCTTTACTATTGGTAGATACTGGTGGCTGGGGCGTAGAAATATGAGGAGGGAGGGTTAAGTAGCTGTTAAGTGGGAAAGAAAAAGGACGTGTAGCAGCCTCAGGTATCTTGGCACCTGCCTTAATACGGGCGGTAACACAGGTGCCCTCTTGACATCAGTAATTTGATGGGCTGTAACCTGGAGGGGGAATGTGAAATGGAAGTGGGATATACGGGTGTTGGTTGGCGTAGAGACTGGGAGGTCGTGGGTACTGTTGTAAGTGGCCTGCGGTAGAAAAGGGATTCAGGGTGGGTGAGATATGTGAACGATAAAAGGAAAGAGATTCATGTGAGAAAATATTACTTAGGCTACGATAGAAGTTATGTAGAACACTAAAGTAATCGTTTGGTATGAATGGTGGCGTTGTTGAAGAGGCCCGGAGGTTAGTTGTACCAGCCTGATGAGGATGATAACCAGGTGAAGAGAACGCGATACTGGGTGGAATGTACGGTGCAACTAGTGGTTGGTGGTTTGGATTGGGGAGATAGGTCTTGAATGACGTTTTATTGTCCATTGTTGCACTCCGTGTTGCCTCGCTTGGGGTCCTTAGCCGTTGGGAGTGTGGCTTGATGAGTGAGTTAGGATTGACCGTAGTGTCAACAGCGTGCAGTCCACCTAGTAATGATGTTTTCGCTGGTTTGGGGGATGGCCTAGGCACCGTAGATTGCCGAGTGGCTATTGGAGCCGAGTGGAGAGATGGCAAAGAAGAATTTGGGGTGACTCCGCTGATGGGTTGAGGATTTCTGGGTATGGCTGTTAAGCCAGTTAGGCGGTTCGCATCGTCATCGATCGTGGCCGATATTTCGGTGATAGGTAATGGTGGAATCGAGTTAGTCAGCTCAAGAGAGGACAGCTTGCCCGGGGTGAACTCTATGCTTCTTGGTTTCTTAGGCGCTGGCTGGTGAGGTGACGTTGAACTGGATATATCTAAATCGACGTCAAACATATGGGATCGATGTTCTGGTGAACATGAAGCCGAATTGATATTGCATGCATTTTGCGCATCGTCAGACTGAGAAGAAGCGGATAGTTGAGGGCGGACAATTTTTGACGAAGCTGAATGCGTGCTGGTGGACCTGGCGAATTCCCTTTGTAATGGGGTTTTGTCGGCAGCAATTTTAATGTTCTTGAACGGGGATCTCAAAGCGACGGTGGATTGGCTCTTAATGAATTGTTTAGCGGGTTCCTCTTCAAGAAATTTGAACAACACTGGACAGGATTTGCGTTGAATGTTCTTTCGTAGCCGAAAGCACTGGCAGGGGTGGTGTGCCATATTAATAGAACTTAGAAGGTTATGTTTTACTTTCTCAACAGGGATTCTGTCGGGAATATTAAATACCACAGCATTTTTTGAGTTACTGATTCTTCGAACTATTTCTGAGGCAATGGCGTCTATGAAACGCCCAGCCGTGACTAGGTCTAGGGTTGACGGATTTGTTGGAGGGTCAGAGATATACGTGAGCGGAATTAGCCAGCATTCTTTAAAAGCACAAAAAACATGCCAGGCCCCTCCTCGAATATTGTCCTTTGATCTTCTTTAATATGCAAAAATCCGACAAGATGAATGTTTAGTGCATTTAGAGAAGATTCACAAAGTAGCTTATCGGTTGGTTGACAAATTCTATCTAAAGGGAACGATGATCGCGTTACAAATCGAACCATTTTTGCTTCGGCGAGTCAAACTCAACCTGCTTCTTCTGCATAAACTATTGACTAAGCCATATTATTCCTCCGACCAGTTACGTTCCCCCCCCCCCGAATACTAGATATTCACTCCTTAATAGACAGTATACTGTTACCACACCGTTGGCAAGGGCTGCTCTATGCTCTAAGTTCTTTGTCTTCAAGTAATCCAGAATCCGTAATAAACTCCCTTTTTTCATCAGATCTCAGTCAAAGTTTGCATTCAAGCATGCTATAGGTAAACTACTTTGTGTCCCAAATCTTTTACGCTTGTTCAACGTTCGTAAAACTGAAAGTCAAGCTTACGAGGAAGCCCCCGAATTTTAAGCCGTGACATCCCTTCTTCGAAATACCTTGCTTTCCAAGATCATTTGATTTTTCCCCTTCCCAACGCTGACCGTTTAGTAATTATAAATGCTCTGCTTGCCCGCTTTTATTTAGACTTCACAATCGACCTATTTAAAACTTGACTGCGTCCAGTAATTGTGCGTTTCCATACTAACCTATCGAATCCCGCCAATTTCACCTTGAATTAAGTCCTTCAAGATGCGCCCACGTCTTAAAGAAGGTCGCCGTAATACTTCTCACACACTTTCAGTTTGCCTCATTTGCTTCACGGTTTAGTACCGCCATTTAGTTATATGACGTCTGCGGCTCTGAAACCAACCTCAAAGCTGCTGTAGGAACCGCATCACTGACTACATATTGATCGGCTTATATATATATATATATATATATATATATATATATATATATATATATACTACCATCCTGCAATTATTAGCAAAAGCAAAGTAAGCGACCCACAGCTCCTCGAAATGTTCTTAATCGCGTTGCCTCTTTCCCATATCAGGTCCCACCACATATACTCCCGTCAATCTCTTAGCGATTTCGGGGCTAAACCTTACAGTCTAATTTCTCCCGCTTGACGTTGCCCAATAACTGAACTCGACATCCCGTTACGATATCATCCATTCTGCTCTCACCCTATCACCCAGCTTAGTTTTTTCCATAACTTCACGCGGAATTTACTTTTCTTTTCTGCTGATCGACTTCTCTAGGTTGAATCTTAACCTCGTTACTGAACAGCGTAGCTTTCACTTACCCGTTTACTCTCCCAGCGTTAAGATCAGCGGCCTCATGTTTTCTTAGGGACCCGCTGCATCGATGAACCTGTGCTTCACTTCTGTTCCTCCCTCGGTTAGCCGTTGATTCTCATCTGTGGCACACCCGGACGGCGTTTCGCTATCTCATTTCCCATTCCAGTGATCCTCAATGCCGGTCAACCACCTCGGGCATTATACTGATTATCCCTCTGGCTGGCGCACTTGGATAATAATGCCACATAGCCGTCTGTTGATCACTGTTTCTGTTGGCTCTGTTGTTCAAGTTCTCACTATCTGACTAATTTACCCTGGACTATATACCTTTGTCATGGTTGCCCTGCCCTCTAAACAGCCATCAAAGATAACTCACGCCAATCCCAACTTTGCGGGGCGCGGTCAGATCCCCCGATTTAGCCGGCGCACATCGGGCATGCAGGCCGTCTGCAACGACATGCCAGCGCAGTTAGACTGGCGGATCACACCTCCTATGTTCAGTCCACGAAGTGTCTTCCAGGTTGGGTGTCCAGGGCACGGTCAGCTCCACCCACTAGCACCGGTTACGGTTGCATACTGTGACTCTTCTCGCCCTATGGCATCCATTCCTGTCAGTTTCAGATCGAGTGCTTCTACCATTCTTCTTCCGCTAAGTTTTGGTCATTCAGCGTTGTTGTCAACACCCTTATTACTTCCATTTAACCTCTTTCTACCTCTGAATGCACACCTACCCATTCTGTCCTTGTTCCCATCAATTTTCGCCACGATAGCCCTCACTGCATGACGCCACTCTGCCAAAGCCCGCAATTTTTCCCTTTCCACCGATGCTTCACTTGTCAGCTTCTAATTTCTGTTCACTTGTTTTCTCACCAGCTACCGTTTTTTCTTATCTTTTTTGTCCTCTCATCTTATAACTCCCGTCATTACGCGCTAGACACACCCTTACCCATGACCAATCACCATGAAAATCTCGTTGTTCCATCCTATGCCTTATTTACAGCCACCAGTTTTGGCTCTTCACCACCACCATTTTTTCCATGCTTGACTCCGCAATTCTTCTGTGGATCTTCCTCTTAGGCAATGCCCCGACTAGCAACTTCTGGCCCAATCCATTTTTGCAATTGCCTGCAGGCAGGTAGCTCTTCATTTCTGATCTTCAAACTTTAAAGCGCACCTACTTTTCATGCCTTTTGTTCCGTCACAGGTTTGACTGTCTGGTTACTTCTATTCTTTTTCCTCCTCAGTCTTCATCCTGTTACATCCTCAGTAAAACTTTTCTATGGGTCATTTCATGCCTGCTTCTCTCCGGTCAGTATTATCATCTGTTTCGTACACTGTTCTTCGCGTGCTTCTTTGGTGTACCTTTCAGGCTACTCTGTTTTTCTGTGTTTCACATAAAGTAAAGTTATCCTTATGCTACTGTTTTCACAGACAGTTCTAAACCATATGATCTGCCACTCCCTGATCTTCCTGATCTTCTACTTCCTTATTTGCCTTCTACATTATTCGCTGTTACAACTGCTGGGCCTTTGCACCAAAGTTCGCATTAACTCCACTGATACTTCTCACCACTTAGATCACCCTGTATTTTTATTCGCTCTGAGTTGTCCGGCCAGCTGCTGGCTGCACACAGCACGTCCATTCAGTAACGCTCCGCTCATTTTCGACGGCAACCACAAGCCAGTCCTACAATAATCAGCTTATTAGTCTCACTCTTACGTGTTTTTGCCGATACTTTCCTTCATATTCCCTCGTTTTTCAACTTTTGTTCATAGCCAGCACTTCTATGCTACCAAATTTGCCTCTCTCCCTGTTGATCCCCCTTTCTCATTCGTCATAGACCAAGCTATCGGGATTTCACGGAGGTAATTCTTTGCCGCTTGATCTGACCCTGCCTGTCTCTTCCAATCACTGCTAATCCCGTGTTCCATCGCTTCGATGCTTTTCCCCCTCTTTTTATTCACATATATATACATGAATATTTATAAATGTTTATATATATTCATATATTTCCTTCGCCTCCTCCAGTTCTTTGCCGACCGTTTACCTTGAGACCATCCCGCTGCTCCTCATGAATCCGTCCATTTTGCTTACGATTGTGCCTCACATATATCGTATCGCGATCCTTCAAAACCATTGTTGCCATCTGACCCACAATTTGCGTCTTGCGTTGCTCCCTCCTTTTTTCAAATTGAGGCCGTCTTTTGCTGCAGTGAAGCTTACTTCATGGCTATCTAAGCCCTTGCCATGCAACTCGAATTTTGTTTTCCTTTCCTTTCCTTTTTCTGTTTTCTTCATTTTTTCTGGTTACCATAGCTTCACATGCCGACTTTTAATCCTCTTCATGTAAAAATCCCAGGTCCCAACCCCCTCCAGTTGACTCAGCCAGCTCTCCATTTGGCCTTAAACTTCATACTCGCCAGGCTTAGATTTGAATCCATCCCCTGGTTCACGTAAATTTCTTCCATTATTCTTTTGTGTGCATACTTTTACTTCCCTTTAATCTCACTTATAAGTCAACTCAACCTATGTTTGTCATGAATATTTCTGAATCTGTCACAAATTTAGTTTGTCGATCCTGTTGCTTGTAATAAATTTGATCAGGAATCTGGCATGCTTCGGGCGTCTCCAAAATAAACTAATATTATTTATAATTTTGGAGTGCTCTTGACACGGCGGATGGCACTAATAGAATTTCCATCCCGATTTCTTTCCCTCCTTCCTTCCTCTACTTCTATTTACTCTTATTACCATTATAACCAATGTTTTCCCTTTTTAAATATTTATGTTGCGCTACACCAGGTCGTTTTGCGTGCTGTTATCGATATAGTTTTCATTCATCTGTCTTAGGAAATACTGGAAATTATATTTTCTTAGAGTATTCCGTTAACCCATAGAAATTCAGGTATTTTTTTTCCTCAGTGGTAAATTCTAACCCAGGTCTATTTTCCGTTACTCTTCCACCTCATTCACAGCATCTTTTCGATATTTCAAAATGCCACGTGTAGCAAAGAAGACTTCCAATACCACCCCGTCCACTCATACCCCAGTTACTAGGAAAAATAGGCTTCTTCAAACTCCCGTGGCCTTAAAACAATGTTCGGTTGACCTCTGTGACTTTGTAGGCTTGGCGACGGAAAGAACAGCTGTTCTAGACCGAAGTGTTTCAGATATAAAGTCTCAGCTTCTGAATTTGGAAGATACGATATCTAAACTCGCCCCCTTACTGTGCATCACTGAACGCATCGAAAATTCCACCTTACAAAACCTGACAGCTGCGGGCCGCTTTATCGACTCTGTTGCATCCGAAGTTCTCATAAGAGTGAGGAACTCTCGTAATGCAGTCGTGTTTAATGTCCCAGAGAGAATACCCTTGAGCATGTCAAGCACACACTGTTGAATGCATGTGGTATGGCCCACCTTCCTTGTCAAATAACAAGGCTGCGTAAGCGCGTTCAGCGCTTCAACTGTCCAATCCTTATGCGATTTGCAGATGGTCTGTCTGCCAAAGAGTTCATAAAAATGCGTTCCACTATAGCTTCTAATTCTCCTTATAAAAACATAAAAATAGCCGAAGATAAAACCCCACTTCAAAGGGAAATTACCAGATCTCCTTCGACTTTCCCCACTAGAACGACGCCTGATAGTTCTGAGCCTTCAACACAGACGGCTGGTCGCCCCACAGCTCCTTCTCGAGTCCCCACTGCTTTACCTTTACACGCGTCTCCCGCCTCTTCACAACCGCCTACTGCCTCCTCATCTGCTCCCGTACTGTACTCTTTACAATGTAATCCCATTACTGTTGATCTTGACATTTCCGCTTCCCTTTTACTGCCACCCAGTAAGAGACGCCAACTATTGCCTCGCTCTCCCACCTCATCGCCTGTTGGATACACCCAGAACTCTAACTCGCCATCTGTTCCCTCCGGTGATAAACTACTTGCCGTCCAGAGAAACAGGTCTAACAGTCTTCCCATTCTTCTCACAAGCCCCTCCCTCATTCGACTGTCTCCTCTTAAATCAGGTTTCGACCTTAGAAAATACTCCTTGCTCCAATGCATCGGTGATCCCTACAAATTCACCGTGCTCACTGCCGGTCAATACCAAAATACGGCCTCCACATGCCGTCCGCTCTGCCACACGTCGTACTTCTCACCCAAAAACTATCTCCACTGCTCCCGCTTCTAACTGCTCCATATTTGGTGTTCCACCCAACTTGAGTTTCCCCTACCATAATGTGCAGCTTAACCTACCACCCTACACCCCTGTTCCTCACACATTTTCAACCCTGCCCTCTGCACCCCCCCTCAGCCAATACTCGATTCCGACTGGCCGGTATTTCTCGACAGCTCCTGATCACCCCTGTCTGATATCGACCCGCCAAACCCCACAGGTGTTTCCCTTTGCTCCGATGTTTCCCCCTTCGTTGATGCCCAGTCTCTCTACCCCTCAGCAGTCCCTCTCACTGCAACATTTAATCCAGCTTGGCTGGAAGCCACCCCATCTGAACCTCCACTAGCCCCAACATCAACATATTCCCCTTTGACCCTAACCTCCGCTCCTTCCAATCGCGATAGCCTGCCTCCTTCCAAATTACACCACCCCTCTGATGTGCCTATACCACCTCCCACAAATGGTATATCTCTAGCTTTATTCAACTCGCGTTCTATTCTTGACAAACTCCCGCACCTTAAAAAATTTGTCCTTACAAATAATTACGACATTATCTTAATAACGGAATCCTGGCTTTCTGAGAGCACTTCCAATGATCAAGTATCATTGGTAGGGTACTGTCTTCTAAGGACCGATAGACCGAACCGGCGTGGTGGTGGGTGCCTAGCCTACGTCAAGGAAGTCTACACCACGACCCCTCTTTTACATACGGTGCTCGATTCTATTCCTCATTCCCTCTGGTTCACTATGAACCTCCAAACCACTGTTCTTCACATTGGCTGCGTGTTTTGCTCACCAAATTCCCCCAGTTCCTTGTTTCCACTTCTCATTAGGTCTTTCGAATACCTCTCTTTCCTTCCTTTTGGAACCAAGCTTATTGCGGGTGACTTTAATCTCCCTCACATTTGTTGGCCCACCCTCTCGGCTCCTCCCAATCTTATGGACCTGATCACTAGCATTCATCTTGGCGGCTGGAAACAACATGTTGTCGAACCTACCAGAAATGGGAACATACTGGATCTGGTATTTACTCATAACATGCCTCTCATCGACGAGACCGTAACACGAAATTTCCCCGGTAGTGACTATAAAATGGTTATCTGCCATCTGCCCCTTAGTGGCCCACCTAGTCCCGCACACCCCCCCAACAATACATTCCTATGCAGAAATTGGGCCTTCCTAGTCACGCTTCTTCGGCAGAAAGACTGGGGTGATTATTTCCTCACCCAGGACCCTCAGCATGCTGCGGATATTTTCTACTCCTTCTTTTCCGATTGTCTGGAAAAATTGTCCAATACTGCCCAGGCTGTACCTAAAAAGAGGTCGTTTGGCTCGCCACTCCATAAGAAGTACCATAAACTTCTCAAACAACTACATAATTCCAACGACTTTTCAATTTTTATTCTTCTAAACCGCCTCTCCACACTTATTCAACGACAAGATAATACGCAACTTCGTGACCAAGAAGCTAAGGCATTGGGTCATCCCAACAAGTCGCAACTTCTTTCTATGTTGCATAAGTTTAGAAACGCTGATATTAAGGCCGACTTCCAACTTCTGATTCTGGATAATAACTCATCTATCACCTCCCCACCTTATATAGCCGAAGCCTTCAATGCATTCTTTGCTTCGGCCATGGCTCCAGCTGCTGTCATTGCCCCGCTCCCATCTTCACCATCTACCGACTCTGTCCTTTCTACGATACCCTTCGATGCCAGGAGTATTTCCAAGCTACTATCCAATAGCAAACTCTCCCTTCGATTAGGCCCCGATGGCTTACCACCAATTGCACTCGTCAATGGTGGACCGGATCTCCCCCTGTTGTTGCTTAACCTTTTCACTCTTTCCCTTAATGGTAGCACCGTACCTGCTAATTGGAAGCGCTCGGTAATCGTTCCCATTCATAAAAAAGTACCTTTACATGAGGTATCCAATTATCGCCCTATAAACCATATCCCCATCTTATCCAGAATAATGGAAAAAATAGTTAAAGATAATATTATTAACTATTTATTAGGCCTCAGTCTTCTTAATCACAACCAACATGGATTCCTCCGCTCACGGTCCTGCATGACTTGTCAGTATGATTTTCTGAATCTCGTCACCAACTCTGCTGAAAGTGGGAAATCTCTTGTTGTTCTTTATCTTGATTTATCCAAGGCATTTGATCGTGTCCCTCACCCCCACCTTTTAACAAAGCTACGGTCATTTGGGATTGTCGATCCACTTCTTTCTTGGTTCTCGTCTTACTTATCTCATCGTTCACAGGTTGTCTTAATTAACGGGCACACCTCTAATCCTAAGCCTTTTACTAGCGGTGTTATTCAGGGCAGTGTTTTAGGCCCCCTGCTTTTCCTCCTATATATAAATGATATGTTCCCGACAATACTTAATGGCACGCCGTTTTTGTTCGCGGACGACATTAAGATAGTCTACACTTTCTCGCCTGGCAACCTCAGTACTACTATCCCTGAAATCTCTGCTGATTTAACCGCTCTTGATGAATGGTGCTCAACCTGGGCGATGAAATTCTCCGCCGACAAGTGTATTTTCCTCACTTACAAATGCCAGGTTCCTCCTGGTTCTTTATGCATTGGCGGTTCACCCATCGACAGCCAGCCTTTAGTAAGAGACCTTGGCTTAAGTTATTCTTGCTCTTTCAACTTCTCGGAACATGCTGTCCTCCAAACGGCGAAGGCCAAAAAGTGTCTTGGTCTTCTGTTCAGATCCTTTCAGCTTAGGCAGAGCACTCTCTACATGTACAAGGTACATGCCAGGCCCCTTCTCGAATATTGTCCCCTAATCTTCACTAGCATGAGAAAATCCGACAGGGTTATTATCGAATGTATTCAAAGAAGATTCACAAAACAGCTTATCGGTTGGTCGTCCAACTTAAACTACAGGGAACGATGCTTATCTCTCAAAATCGAACCACTATGGCTTCGTCGCATCAAGCTAAATTTGATATTTCTGTATTAGCTATTGACTAAGCAGTCTTATTCCTCCAACCAGTTGTGCTTCTCCCCGGATACTGGATATTCACCCCGTAATAGATAGTATACTATTACCACACCCTCCGCGAGGACTGTTCTACGCTCTTAGTTCTTTCTCTTCGCGTACTCCAGAATCTGGAATAAACTTCCCTTGCACATCAGATCTTCTCGGTCAAAGTATGCATTCGTGCACGCTATTGATAAATTCCTTTCTGTCCCAACTGTTTTGCGCTTATTCAACGTTCACGTAACCGAACGTCAAGCTTACGAGATAGGCCTTGACTTTTAAGCCGTTGCTCTGCTTTCTCTCTTAACCTTACCTTCCAAAATAACCTCACCGCTTTAAAAATTCTGATTGCTTTGTTTGACCGCTTCTCCTAGCCTTCGCCATCGACATATGTAAGCACGTCCGCGTCCACTAACTGTTTTTCCATACTAACTTATAGGATCCTGCTAATTCAACTTTGAAATAAATCCTTTCAGATGCGCTCGCATTTATAGAGACCATCGTATTACTCCCCACAGGTTGTCAATATCTCTCACTCGCTGCACGATTTATTAACTTTATTTAGTTATATTGCGTATGCGGCCCTGAAACCAACCTCAACATTGCCATAAAAACTGCTTCAGTGTCCAACCCCCGATTGGATTTATATATATATATATATATTTACATGTATATATAAATATATACTTATATATATATATATATATACTCATTACTGTCCTATAATTATTAACAAAATCATGGTGAGTAACTCAACGCTCCTCGATATCTCTTAGCTTACAATGCCTCTCTTCCGCACCAGGTCCCACCACTCATACTTCGCTCACCACCTCTGCGATTTCGAATTGGAAAATCCAGTCTGATTCATCGCACTTAGCGTGACTCACTAACTGAACTCAACACTCAGTTATGACGTTACCATTTCTGCTCCCACCCTATCCCCCAGCTAAGGTTCTTCTGAAATTTCATGCAGAACTTGGTCTTTACTCCTGCTCAATGACCACTCTAGGCGAAATACTAACTTTCCCATTGAAAGTTCTAGCCACACTTAGGCGTTTCCCCTTTAGTCTCACGCTTCATGGCCTCAATGTGCCCTTAGGATCCGCCGCACCGATGAGCCCGTGCTTAACTTTTGTTCTTCTTTCCGTTAACCGTTGATCCTCAGCTGCATCACTCTATCTCACTTTCCTTACCATAGTCTTTTGCGTCCGGCCGCTTTCGAATGACCCGTCCGATGATCGCACCCACGTATATATATATATATATATATATATATATATATATATGTAAGGTTGATTAGACCTTACTTCGCGGTTTCCTTAGTAAACGCGTGCTTCGGTCCTTTGTACTGCGTGGACCACCTGCACGTTACTCTAATGTGCGGCACTGCACAAATATGTTAACCAGAACAGTATTCTCCACGACCCGTGAGAACGAGAAGGCGATTGGGAGAGATAGTGGTTAGCGTGTATTTGTGAGCGTGCGTGAGAGCGTGCGCAAGAGCAACGGTCAAATGGCCACCGCGCTTGGCAGTCAGCGTTCAGTTAAACAATAAACGTGGTAAAAGTATGAACGAAGATGGCAACCGCTACAGGGGCCTCCTCCTAGAAGTCCGACGGAGTTGGGCTTCGATCGTGATGGTAAGCCGGAATTATTGGTTGTCCAGGAACTCCTCATAGCTTCTCCGTTATATTGTTGTTGACGTCGAACGACTGCTGATGAGTTTACCGGTGCCTGCACTCTCGAGGTCCGATGTGCGTGGGTCCAACTGTGTTTTGGCGCCCGCGGGTCTCATACGAATGCAAGCCGGAAAATGCCTCGTCAGGTCCATCCTAAAAGGCGTCCAGTTGCCGTCTCCAGTGCCAGGCTGACCAATCGTCCCGTTGTCCAGTGAGCGGTTGGCTCCTTGAACGTGCACGGGAGTCAACGAGGCTACGGATGAAGCCAATGTGACTTGTTAGATCCGTCTGAGAGAGGGCAAGGTAAACTGGAACAAAATAGCGCCTGAGGGCGCCGGCGGATGTTGGACCGTAATAACAACACACAAACGATGTTCGGTGTTGTTGTAGTCGCTAGGAGACCAGAAGAAAATGAAATCATAACTACCGATTGTAATTTCCCGGGTCTGTTGTTTGGTAAATCCATGGCGAACTTCCCAACTTAGTGCTAACAGTCGGTTGTAAAAATCGTCACGAAATCGGCGAAGCGGACGGGATTTCGTAGTTGGCGACCGCGACGGCTACTTCGCGTTGCGGGTACGGTTGGAGAATCTGATGGACTAGCTGCCGAGTCCTCACTAGGCGCAATTGGGGGTGGTTCGAGTGGTAACTCGCTCGATGCAGGTGACTGAGCGACTTGAGTGGGTGTAAATTGGCCGAGCGGCTTGCACTCAATGACGGCAGGCTTGAGACGGTCGATAGATACGGTGTCGTGTCGTCCGTTGATATCTATGACAAATGTTTTAGCCCTACGTTTTATCACCCGAAACGGGCCAGTGTATGGCGCTTGTAGTGGTGATCGAACGCCATCGACGCGAAGGAATACATGAGTAGCGGTTCCTAACGCAGTTGGGACATAACTTGTAGACTGTTGTTCACGCGGCGGACTGGCCTTGAGCACTCGCATGTGCTGCGTAAGGCGCTGAGCATAGTCACCGTAGTCGAAAGTCACGGTTGATGAGGGGGCTACCAGCTCCCCAGGCAGACGAAGTGGACAGCCATATACTAGTACGGCCGGTGTTGTGTGTAACTCCTCCTTAACGGTACTACGCAGGCTTAAGAGTGCTAATGGTAGTGTTTCACTCCAAAGGGGGTTACCGTTTGCTCGAAGAGCGGCTTTTAATTGTCGGTGGAAACGCTCAACCATACCATTGGCCTGAGGGTGGTAAGCTGTCGTCTTAACGTGTTGGCAACCGAGCGTAGCGAGTAGGCTGCCGAAAGCGCCGTCAAAGTGTGGACCGCGATCGGTGGTTACTATTGCCGAGCAACCGAAATGACTAACCCAACCGGTCAGAAAAGCTTTCGCGGCCTCTTCCGAGGTGGGACGAGGGATAGGGATGGCCTGCGGCCAGCGAGTAAAACGATCCACGCATGTGAGTATGTAAACGTACCCAAGCGAAGGTGAGAGTGGTCCTACGAGGTCGACGTGCACATGATGAAAACGTGTTTCAGGTTCTGGGAACCTGGCTAACGTCGCCTTAGTGTGCCTATGGGTCTTAACACGTTGACACTGCAGACAAGCACGAGCCCATTGACGGACATCTCGTTTGACATTGTGCCAAACAAAACGCTCAGTTATCAGTTTCACCGAGGCAGTCACACCCGGATGAGCCAGATTATGGAGTGTCATGAACGTAGGATACCGGTGGGCAGCAGGAACTACTGGCCTAGGGCGACCTTGCGACACATCGCACACGATGGTATTCTGGGAAGCTGGGATAGGCACTGTGGTTAAACTCAAAGAACCGTTTTGTCTAAGTTGTTCGATGTCAGGGTCCATAGTTTGAGCCTGTGCCATTGCGTCTAAGTTGATGTTAGGCGTTTGTGCCAGACTTAGTTGATATACGCGCGATAAGGCGTCTGCGACGGGATTAAGTACCCCAGAGACGTGTCGTATGTCCACAGTAAACTGTGAGACAAAGTCTAAGTGGCGAATCTCGCGTGGTGAGTATCGATCGGAAGCTGACTTCAGTGCGTAAACCAAAGGCTTGTGGTCTGTAAACACCGTGAACGAACGGCCTTCGAGTGCATGTCGAAAATGACGAATTCCCAAGTAGATGGCTAATAACTCTCTACCGAACGTGCTGTACCTTGATTCCGCGGGTTGTAGGCGCTTGGAGAAGAATGCTAAAGGTTGCCAAGAGTCATCTACGAACTGTTGCAGTACTGCTCCAACCGCTGTGTCCGAGGCATCCGTCACTACCGAAATAGGAGCCAAAGGGTCAGGGTGGGTAAGGAGTGCTGTGTTGGCGACAGCATCTTTGACCAAGGCGAATGCAGCTTGTGCTGTGTCGGGAAACACGAACTTCCGCTTACCTCCGCGCAACAGGTCGGTGAGGGGTTGCATCATTTCCGCACAGTGAGGAATAAATCGGCGGTAGAAATTCACCAGACCGGCAAACTGACGCAACTGGCGAAAAGATTGGGGTTCAGGGTAGTCGCGAATAGCGGAAACTTTATCTGACAGAGGGCGGATACCCGAGGATGAAATAGAATGTCCTATGAAAGTGATATCAGACCGGCCTAATTCGCATTTCGCGATATTGATCGTAACGCCGTGCTGGCTAAGGCGTTCGAAAAGTGCTCGTAAGTGCGTAGCGTGCTCTTGCTCTGAAGAACTCGCCACCAAAATATCATCCAAGTATACGTGGACATTTTCCAAACCACGAGTTGCCTCGTGCATGAACCGTTGAAAGGTCTGTGCTGCATTGCTGAGTCCAAACGGCATTCGCAGAAACTCGAACAGCCCGAAAGGTGTAGTGACGGCAGTTTTAGGGATATCGGCCTCTGCTACCGGGATCTGGTTGTACGCCCGAACCAAATCGATACGGCTGAAGATGGAGCAACCTGATAAAGACGAAGTAAGATCCTGTATATGGGGAATCGGGTATCGGTCCGGGACGGTGACTTTGTTAAGCGCTCTGTAATCACCACAGGGTCGCCAGTCGCCACTAGCCTTAGGAACCATATGAAGGGGAGAAGCCCAAGGGCTACTAGAAGGGCGTATTATACCCAGTTCTAGCATATGTTCGAATTCGGCCTGTGCAACACGAAGCTTGTCTGGTGCTAACCGACGCGGCCTACTGAACACTGGGGGTCCCTTAGTATCGATATGGTGAGTGACACTGGTCGTCACTGCTGGGAGAGGCCCGGCCTGCCGAAGCATGGCCGGATAGGCGGCGATGAGTTCGCCATAAGGTTGGTGTGCCGGTGGTTGAACGTAAAATGGCGTGACGTGATTCACTCGCGAATTATGACCCGCAACGGCGAGAGTGGTCTGACGATCCACCACTCTGCGGCGCCGTGCATCAACTAACAAGTCAAAGTGCTGCAGGAAGTCAATGCCCAGAATTGGGTACGGGACGTCGGCGATGATGAATACCCAACGAAAATTACGCTTTAAACCCAAGTTTAAGGTGAGCGACCGCTGGCCAAACGTTGGGATGGCCGTGCCATTGGCAGCGCGTAGTGTTTGGGCCTGCGGTGTGCTATTGTCGTCTTTCGCTCGGGGGACGACGCTCACTTCGGCACCGGTATCTACAAGGAATAGGTTATTTGAAATGATGTCCCTTACGTTCAAAAGACGACTATTGGTGTGATACCCGGCTTCGTGGGTCGCCACCACGGGCCGGGGGTTTAGTTTCCCTGATGAGCACCGGGAAACGTACACCCTCGTTCGCATCGTTTGGCTCCCTCACCGAAGCGACTGTGGTACTTACAATATCCTTCTTTTGAAGAACCGACGAAACGGCGTCGCAATGACGGACTATGGAGCCTAGGTGAGCGTGCGCGGTGCCGCTCCTGTGACCCACTTCTAACTGCTAGGCGTTGCAGGCTGGCGTCAATTCTAGACAAAACTGATGCGAGTTCGTTAGATGTTGGCAAGGCAGGCACCGTTGCGACGGACGGCCTGGTTACTCCAGCTACAGCGGGGTTGTATCGTGACATAATGTCATCAGCTACCGCTGCAGTTTCCTCTAGCGAGCATTTGCGCGCGGCACTTAGTAAAACTGGAATGTTATGCGGCAAACGCTGCAGCCAAAGTTCCCTCAAGAGCGGGTCCTCACCTATTGTCGGTCCTCTCAAGCGCTGCATCTCACGCAGCAGTTCGGAGGGCTTCCTACTTCCAAGCTCAACGTTTTGAAGTTGTTGCATACGTTGGTCTTGCGTTGGGGTCGTGCGGGCAATGACAGCCTCCTTTAAAGCCTCATAGCTTCGGGAAGAGATTATTACGTCCCTTACTTGCATTGTGACCTCTGGCGGGAGGCGGCCTGCTACCCACCTGAAACGGCTGGCGTCACTGGTTATACGGCAGTTTTCGAATTCTAACTCAACCAGCGTGAACCAGAGTTCTGGATCAGCAGGTGTGAATGCCGGTATGTGCAGCGTGATGGCCCCAACGGTGGGGTCTGAGCAGGATTTCCGTTCGGCAGACATAGCGATTACTTTATGGAATACAGACGGGAAAAGAAATCAACGACCAATGGGGCACTACAGTCTTCGCGAAAAAAAAATTACGACGAATTAGACACAAAATATGTATGGACGAGAAAAAAAAATTATTTGGTAAACCAACCAAAAAAAAATCAAGATAGGGAAACAATAAAACACACAAAAACGTACGCAGACGGGACCTTGAACGGTAGAAAACAAGGAAACTCACGTGACCTGAGGATCACGTCGGGCTCACCAATTGTAAGGTTGATTAGACCTTACTTCGCGGTTTCCTTAGTAAACGCGTGC
The DNA here is from genome assembly GCA_948099385.1 of Fasciola hepatica. Classification (NCBI taxonomy): domain Eukaryota; kingdom Metazoa; phylum Platyhelminthes; class Trematoda; order Plagiorchiida; family Fasciolidae; genus Fasciola; species Fasciola hepatica. The sequence goes on from CANUEZ040000106.1 coordinate 319,154, forward strand.
TTCGGTCCTTTGTACTGCGTGGACCACCTGCACGTTACTCTAATGTGCGGCACTGCACAAATATGTTAACCAGAACAGTATTCTCCACGACCCGTGAGAACGAGAAGGCGATTGGGAGAGATAGTGGTTAGCGTGTATTTGTGAGCGTGCGTGAGAGCGTGCGCAAGAGCAACGGTCAAATGGCCACCGCGCTTGGCAGTCAGCGTTCAGTTAAACAATAAACGTGGTAAAAGTATGAACGAAGATGGCAACCGCTACTTCGCTCACCACCTCTGCGATTTCGAATTGGAAAATCCAGTCTGATTCATCGCACTTAGCGTGACTCACTAACTGAACTCAACACTCAGTTATGACGTTACCATTTCTGCTCCCACCCTATCCCCCAGCTAAGGTTCTTCTGAAATTTCATGCAGAACTTGGTCTTTACTCCTGCTCAATGACCACTCTAGGCGAAATACTAACTTTCCCATTGAAAGTTCTAGCCACACTTAGGCGTTTCCCCTTTAGTCTCACGCTTCATGGCCTCAATGTGCCCTTAGGATCCGCCGCACCGATGAGCCCGTGCTTAACTTTTGTTCTTCTTTCCGTTAACCGTTGATCCTCAGCTGCATCACTCTATCTCACTTTCCTTACCATAGTCTTTTGCGTCCGGCCGCTTTCGAATGACCCGTCCGATGATCGCACCCACGTATATATATATATATATATTATATATACATTTATATATATACATATATATATACACCTGTTCATATATATATACATATATATGCATGTATATATATATATATATATATATATATATATATATATATATATATATATACCTTGGGTATGCTCCACTCACTTGTCCCCCTTCCTAACTAGATTGTGCCATTTTACTACACACAATTTGCGTATATATAAATAAAACCGTCCCGTCCTTTAGCGATGAGTGCTCGCTCTCTTTTAATTCTTGGATCAGGCTATAACTCAGCCGTCCCATCCGCTTTTTTGTGCCTTTCTCGTACACTGAAGCCTTGCCACACGGATTACCATGCCTTAGTAACTAGGCTCCACTTCTCTACGCACATGCTCATGGTAAGTTAAGACCCCATTCCAACTGGAATCCGTATGCCCCTGCCGAATACCAGCACGTTTGCCCCCACATGAAAAATCCTCATTTTAACACTCAGTTTCCCTCTTCCCTCTTTACTGTTTGCCGTCCTTTACCACAGCTGGTGAACTGACCAGACTGTTATCTTTCTATTTTCTCATTCTCCTTCCAGACCATACCATCTACCATTGTTTTATTCCTGGTTCCCAAACGGACACCCTATCCTCATCCACCTGATATATCCCCAAATCTCTACTATCACCCAACTACCCTAGAAAGCTACCAGTCTCCGTCTAGGGATCCCTAATAGACCGGTCCACTAGCCAAACGATAACTAATTGTTCGGATAACAAAATGTTCATTTTCTTGCTTCCATATAAACGATAATCATAACCCACAGCTGGAACACTCTCCAGACTGCCGCACTCCTGATCTATCCCAGATTGCATTGGTTACTTGGGTAGCCATCGGCCAAATCGACGTTTATTCCGGATTACCGTAAGGACTGGACGATTTGATCAATGGTTTATATCTATACTCTCGCCTGCTGACGTTACATGGGGCACCGTACATGGATTAACAAAACCTCATGAAAGTCTCACCGGATCGCAGAGGTGATTCCTGACAGCAACCATCAACACATCCGCTCAACGTCTATTCCCAAATAATCCAACCCAACAGTTCAATTCTTCCCGCGTTGCAGTACGAAACCAATGGCCGGAACCCAGCCTTCGCAGCTGTCAACTTCGTCAAACCAGCCCTATTTTACCTGCTTCCCACAACATTCTACCTGCAACCAAGGTCTTTACGGAACAGAATACCAGCCATCCGCAGCCAACCATAATTTGATTACCAATTTTCTATCAAATACAAAAAAAACATTTTACACTCTTCCAACTCCTGTCTAGCCGAACCATTGACGTTTGTCTCCACTAATCCGTTTCATTGACGGCTTTTCTTTTCTTTAATAGTCCGTTATATGTCCATACACCATTCATGCTCTTCAAAAGTTCACTGAAGTCCCTGCAAATCTTTTCGCCTTCATTTGAATTTCCATATGACACTGTAATCACCTGCACAAAAGGTCCGTTTTATTATCACCTTTGAATCACTTGCCTTTATTTCACATGCTTCCCCCACAATTAGTTACCCAATGCTGGATCAGTGTCCAATATTCCGCTGGTATCTCTGACTGCACTTTGAAATCCCCACGCTTGCTTTACTTCTAACAATGTTCTTTGGCATCTCTTCCGCCCGGTTACTTGTTAGTGACCGTCCATTTGTCGCTTATATCAGCAATTCCACGACTGTCCAGCTATCCACACCGCCCCCAGCGATTTCGAAACCGATTTGGAATTCCCGCCTCAACCATTACCACTTTTGTTTACTCAAACACTAAATGACTTTACTGGTGTATTTCAGTTGCTGTGATTTATAAATTTAGAATTTGTGAATATCTCACATTGACATGTACTGCTGTATACTCTGATCTTGCCTTGTGCATGTGTATTGACCATGGTCAAGAAATATACTATACTATACTATTATCATTGATCTTCATCCACTCCTCCTTGACGCTTCTTAGACTTTCTATTCTTCCATTTTACAAGATAGCTGGTTATAGGGTGACTAACTCAAGCATAACGGGGGAGCCTGCCGGTTCCGGAGGCTTTACCAGATCAAAATTTTGCTTCCGCCACCCATTCCGATGGCTACCCGACAAGCGTCACATTTCTGAATTTCCATCCTTGGAAGGACAAGGATTCCGAGAAGTCCAAGCCCATTGAGCTGCACAGGCTCACACGGGCAAGAAACTAGACTGCCCTTTGGCGTCGGCTGCCAGTCTTGTGCTCTGGTGTGATTCGATTTGATATTTATCGCCTCCAGTAATTGCGCCACTCCACAATGATGTTGTTATTCGTTATCGCGAATTAGTGACCTGAGTGTTTCCTGGAAATTCAGAGACCGAAGCCTCCTGAACTTCTTCATAAACAACCCCACTCAAAAACATTACAGGACTCTCAGTCTAATCAGGTCCAGTCAATGATTTACTTCACCGCGTACTTTTGAACCCCCGTCCTTAATGTACAAATCTCGTTGCTTTCTTTGAATTGGTTCTTCACTCAAATAGCAGCTTGCTATGCCGAAGCCTTTTGCATATCACTGGAATTTTGGGGAGACATATTTGTTTTTATCGGACTTACCTTTATCAGCTAATATTTGCCACTAGTGTGAGAAGCTCTTTCGAAGAATGGGCATGTAACACGTAAAACCTTAGACAAAAACTGCTGAAAATGCTGCACACTTGCCTGCTTCATTGGTATCCTTTGGGAAATCAGCCGCATAAGCATGAAATCGAGACCGACAGTTAAGCCTTCTGAACCCCCAAAGGTGCAGTTTTTGCTACTTCCGGGAACAGCAAGCGAATACAAACTTCTGCCAGGGTATCGCCCAAAGACAAGCCCTGCCCGGTAGCTCTAGTTGAATTGTTTGACTAGGCTAGCGAGAAAGCCAGTATATTATAACAAAACTAACTAAAATTGATAAACGGATGTCATCAGTTAAAGATCTGACACCGCTACCGAATATTACTGATCCGGCCACACAATCAGACCCTGTAACTCTAGTGGCAGTCGGAAATTTTATTGATGCGCTTGCTGCGGAAATACATGTGCTCATAAAAAATTCAAAAAAGCGGGTTGTTCTCAATACTCCCGACCGTTTGCCTTTGTCTACAGTGAAAAATACTGTACTCGGTGCCCGCCAAAAGGCATATCACTGGTATCATTGCGCTGGGCTGCTTAAGCGGATACAACGCAGCAACTGTCCCCAATTTTCCTGTTCTTAGATGAATATGCGACAGCAGAATTTATCAGTAATCAGCGGGTTGTAGCTGGTAATGATTCTTCCAAGACCATTAGAATAACCGCTAAAAAGACAACTTTGCAGAGGGAGGTTGCCAGATAGGCAGATAACACCAAAATGTCAGCTACTTCCCTGGGTCCCCAAATCTCATCTTTAGAACTACAGCCGCGTATCGAGCTTTTGGTTTCCCACCAAACTCACCTCGTAACTCACAACTGGCCTCGGCGGACCTACGTGAATCTATATCATCGTCACTGGTACGATGGTCTAGCAAGCATTTTCAAGTAGACTGAACCACTACTACCTTCTTCCCAGGCGGGAGCATCGCAACATCCCCTGTTCTTAAAAGTTAACCCTCTCCGGGATCACCCATCGGGCCAGTGAACTGTGTCGTGGTTATTTCTGCCAAGTTTAATAATTTGCAACTATCCGCCAGAATACCATCAAATAAATACACGCCGCTGTCTCCCCAGAACAATGAGGGCAACAAAATAGCCACTAAGACAAACAACTGCAATAATACTGTTATTCATCACGGATCCCAGATGTGCCCGATTGAAAAGACTGTTTTGTTAAAAAGTCTGGAGTACTACCCAGGGACGACCCCGTTAGGTGCTTTTGACAGTTATCAATATTCAGCTTGCTATTAACAACTTTTCCTGTCGCTTCCACCTGGGTCTTTTACTGTCGTGCGAAAGCATAACTCCCTAAGCGAGTTTCTTTAAACGCCTAGCGAACTTTTAGTTATTTAACTACCTCAGCCTTCTCCTTCTAACATTCCCACACTTATTTCTAAACTGTCTCCCATTTTCTCATCGAATTCCCCCAAAGGTGTTTTCCTTAGAAAGACCAGGCCCTCGGCAGGCTAGAGTAGCAATCCAGCTTCCTCTTTCATTATCAAACCCGTTGATCCTCCCAGGTTCATCTCCTTTTCATCTGTACCAGTTATCTTGCACAAGCTGGCCACACATACTATGGTGCTCCTGCTCTGAACAGCGATCATATCAAGCTTCACAGGGGCACTTGTAATTTTTTATAACTCAGTCGCTCCTATCTCCGGAAGAACCGCCTTAGCAACCACTGAGATCTTTGAAATGTTCAAATAAAAATGTCCTCGGCTCTTTGGTGGACGATCCCCAACTTGACATTCTACCACCTCTACCTTTATCTCATACAAGCCCATCTGCACCTCCAAATCGACCTTCGTCTCCCGCAAAGCAGTTACGCGATGATCGTACGTTCAACGGAGCCTCCGTTGGAAGTCACATTAATGAACACCAACCAGAGCTCCTATACTGGACATTAAACAACACTTGATCGGTACTAAAAAAAGCACTCAGTGTGTTCCGTGGCCGTCACAGGGGACCATGATTTCATTTTGATAAGCGGAGCACGGTTGCTTGATACTAATCCCACCGAGGATACTGATGTGGTGGGTTACGCGGAAAAGGGAAAGTAGGTCGAACCGGCCCGGGGGAGGCTGTCTAACCTATGTGGAGGGAACATCGCGCCACATCTTTGTTTAAGCATCCAGTTCTGGACAACATGAAAGACTCAGCCTGGCTCAAAATCAAAACTCAGCGCGATATTCTATTGGTTGCGTTTTACCTTCCACCTGGCCCATGTAGTTGTACTTTCTAAACTATCGTTGATGCACCGAATTTCGTTGCAGACCTCCCTAGTGGACCCAAGCGTATATCCGGGTCTTTGCTGGCCAACATTCTCCCCTCCACAAAAACTCACTTGGCTCGATGACTGATATTCACCTTGGGGGATGGGCTCAGCATTTGTCTTCGCCAACAAGAATAAAGAGCACTCAAGACTTGATCTGCATCCTAGGTGCTACCCAGATTCCAACTCTAGTCTAAGAGAAAATTCCGGGACGTGGTCGCTCCGTGGTTTCCTTTAGGCTCTTCATCCCAAAAATTGTCTGCCAAAACCTACCCGTTGCTAGTTCGTCCCACCATGCTGAAAGGGACCAATTACCTTTGCTTATATGCACCCAGAAATGGGATAAATTTTCCAAAGACGGCGATGGACAAGCTTTATCCTACCTCAAGTTGCTGCTTCTATATGATCACACCGAAAAATGATTCCATTCAAAGTGCAAAACCAAACGAAATATCCCCAATGAAGCCGCGGCTCTCAAAAATACGACGTACCATTTTTAATGCAAGAGATTTCTCTTTAAACATACAATCCGTCCACTTATCTCAAGATAACTCCCATTCGTAGAGGATAAAGAAAAACCAAAAACATAATGCTTTACGCAGCCAAAAACTGGTAGCTATTTTGGCTAACATAACGAAAAGTAGAACCACTTTATCCACTTCCGCCATTTCTCCTCCTTTCTACTATAATATATATAAACAATGCTTAAGACATATCGGAAGATTTTGGTGTTTTTTGCATATACGTTGACAAATGATTCTCTTGCAGTTATTTCGATATTGATACTTTATTCCTTAGCAGGTTTGTCAACTGTTTGTTTGCAACCGAACGATATATCACCTCTGTAGTCAGGTACTAGACGCGTTGCCTACGGCCTTTTTCAAGGCAGGTTGACCCGATATTCCAGTTGTACAGTCAAAAGTACTTAACTTACCCGTGCAGAGTAGTTTTGTATCCCAACCGGTGGAAAGTCTCAGTTTTTATTTCAACTGGTAAACAAAGAATAAAAAGGAGATCAAGCAAGCTACAGACCCGTCAACCACACCCCATTTTTCTCAAGGGTCATGGAAAGGCTGCTTAAAAGTGAGCTTTCGAAGCACTTTTGTAGGAATAATTTTATAAATGCGGCCAAACATGGTTTTCCTTAAAAGCCGCTCATGTTCTACTCGTTTCACTGTTTTTTAAGTCTTACAACGACGGCTGCAGACGATGGCAGGTGGATGATTATAATTTTTCTCCCTATGACTATAGCTTTTGGCTGAGCTTCTCACTCTCAAATTTTGGCTAAAGTAGGAAATTATAGATTTATTTACCCTTTATATCCGTGAATATCATCTCATTAGTCTCCACTCTATCAGGTGGTAAACGTGAATGGTACTGACAATACGGAAAGCTGTAACTAGCGCAGTCTTTCGAGATGGCACTCCAGGGCCCATACACTTTCTAATGGATATGAACGATATATATATATATATATATATTTATATATATATATATATATATATATATATATATTACAGGAAGACACAGCCGTTCCAGTTTCAGGGGCTCGAAGGCTGATTGGATTATATCATAAAACATTCCCACTACAAGAAATCAAACTCAATAACTATAAGACCCGTTTTGGACCACTTTTGGAGTATGGATCGGTATTTTGTTGCTACATGCGACATTGTGACCGAATATCCACAGCTCAGAATACGCACTGAGTTGTGGTCCCCCTACAGCAAATCAGTTTATCTGTGGTCGCTCCAAATTCTAGGACAAGTATGAGGTCTGCCTTCTTCGTGGTAAAGCTCTCCTCAGTTGGAGATACAAAACCACTAGAAGTTCGATGGCCCTTCCACCACTTCATCCTTTGATAAGAAGGTAGATGAATCCTTTGCAGAGTTTGAAGTAATCCGTATTATCGGCCCTTACATCACGGAGGACAAGGTTTACGAAATCGGTTTAGGTTCTTGATGAATTGCACACCGTCAACCAATAGAACACAGCTGGAACCCATCCACACTGCCGCTCTTCCTCGGATTCTGTTCCAGAATGGTTTATCCGTCTAGAATTTTATAAAAGTCGACTGCCGAAGGAATCTTCAAAATATCCTTCCTCTCAATAAGCTGTGAAGGTATTTCTATCTCCCCTGATTGCTATATACTGAATGAATGGCACCTGGATTACCGCAAAAATTGGTGAACTGAGGACGGACTTCACAAAGGGATCACCTGCGTTATCCCCCTTATCTATACCCGAAACGTCTCCGGAAAGTACCATTGATACCCTCCTCAGCACCTATCAAACTTCACCTAACTTTTGCTTGCTGGCATTTAGCCCTCAACGCTATTCCGTGGCAAAAATACCCTGCTAAATCCGGGCAAGTGGACTTCACTTTTATCATGTTTCTGCTGAAACATAATGAAACACATTTTTTCGAAATGCGTAAAAAGCAGTTGCTCATTGACAGCTTTCAGCGTGTCCATCATATACCCCCCTTGAACCTCTTGATCAGCACTGCATTTTCACGGAATCTGTCGGGATTTTTCTTGAATCCTTCCATGGAGCCCTGCTTGACATTTTGCAATGCTCATTTCATTACCCCTTCAGCAGAACAAGAATCGGCAATACAGCTCACATGCTCACGGTAATTTAATACACCATTCCTCCTAGAATCCATATACCTCTGATGTCTCATGACTTCATGGAATACCATCACGTTTGCATTCACGTGAAAGGGCCTAACACTAACTCCGGATGTTTTTTTTCCCTTCCACTATGTTTGCCGCCCTCGCCCACAGCTGGTGAAACGAACAAACGGCTGTCTTCATTTTTCCCATTTCTCTTCCCGATCCCACTTCCTTCTGTTGTTTTATTCCTGGCTCCCAGATGGGCCTCCCATCCTCATCCACTGCTTACAAACTAAATTATTTTTTACTTCGGCTAAGCCTGCGCGGGATGTCTCCCTACATCCCCACCATAATCTATCTTCCATGGATCCGCTCATCTGCCGTAAGATAACATAATGTCCATTTTCTGGTTTCTATTGGAACAATCACGATAACCCACAGCTGGAACACATTCCAGACGGTGGCACTCCTGATCTCTTTCAGATCATACTGGTTATTTGGGTAGCCATTAGCCAACTCGGCGTTACTCCCGGATTACTGTACGGAGTAAACCATTTGGTCACTGAGATTCACAATGGTTTAAACCTATACTCACGCCTGCTGACTTTATGTGGGGCGCTGCACATGGCTGACCAGTGGTCACAGTCCTATAACCGGAGTACCAACCCCGCATGAAGGCCTCACCGGTTCGCAGAGTGGATTTCTGACACCATTTATCACCCCGCATCCGCTCAACATCTATTTCCAGTACTCCATGCCGACAGTTCAGGTCATTCTGCGTTGCAGTACGAAATAAACTACCGGAATCTAGCCCTCGCCGCGGCGTTTTCAACCTACACTGCCAAGTCCGTCAACCTAGTCCCTTTTTGCCTGCTACCCGCAACGAGCCCCACCTTCCATCACCTGCAACCATGGCCCTCATGAAGCAAAATACCAGCCATTTGTAGCCAACCATAATTGAGTTACTGGTCCTCTTATCACCTATACAGAAAACCTTGTCTTTACACTCCTCCAACTTCTGCTTGGCCTCATCAGTAGCGTTTGTCTGTTTCTTCGACGGCTCCCCTCTGAAAGTCCTTTCTGCTTCCATACATTATTCATGCTCTTTAAAACATCGCTACTCTCCTCGTGGAGCTTTATGCCCTCATGTGAGTTTTCCATATGACGCTCAATTCACCTATACAAAAGGGTCTATCTTATTATCACATCTGACCCACTTGCATTTATTTCGCAGGCCACCCCCACAATTAGCCACTCAATGTTTAAATAATGCTATACATTCCGCTGGCTTCTCCGACTGCACGGTGATAACCCCATGCAGACTTTATTTTTACCAGTGTCTTTAGGTAACTTTGTCGCTCGGTCACTCGCTAGTGATCGTCCAGGTATCCAGGTGGTATACCCTCGCATTCTTTTCTAGACGCCCGACCAGTAGCAGCCAGCTTTCTGCACCCACAAGGCAAGTTGTGCACTATTCGTACCTCAACTCGCAGTCTTTTTGAGCTGCCCGAAGCCTGCCGCTTTACTAGTCCTCGCGATCACTGCACGTTTTGAAATTTTCCAGAATCGCCTATATCAGCATTCCCACGTTCGTCTAGCTATCCACAACGCCCTCCTCAAACTCGAAATGGGTTTACGATTTCCGAGTTGACCTCCTCCATTTTGGTTCACTCAAACACTACTCACGTTTACTGTTTTGCTTCTGCTACTTTTTGATTCTTAAATTTAAAAACTGTGAGTACCCCCCATTTTTATGCACTGCTGTATTCTCTAATCCCACCTTGTGCACGTGCCTTAACCACGGTCTAGAAATACACCATGCTCATTATCATCATTATCGTTATCAAAACCATAAACTTGTCTTTTTAGCATTTTCCACTCCAGTTTTTCGCATTGTCCGACGTTCCAGTCAGCCGACCCCCCAACAAACACATTACAGAGCAAAGTAAGTTCCGACCCGGCTTGATGTAATGCAGACCCCATAAAACTGACAAAAAAACCTAAAAGTCGAATTGAAACAAAAATTCCGTGAACGTTTGCGTAAAAGCAGTGAATTTAATAAAACTGAATCTTTCATTTTTGGTGACTTCTGCTTTTGATTGATTGAATCTCGGTAATTAGCTCTCTAGTTATTGACCTTGCCGTTGCTGGTTGTTGACTGGATTATTGGTAAAATATAATCCATTACACTAGGTCTGGTGCTCACTTGCCATTTCCTTTGTCAAGCCGACCGATTTTCGGTACTCAACGGAGCGTGAAATGAATCGGTTGGGTACGGCATGAAGAAAACCTCGTGGTTTTTTAAACATTTGTTGAACTTCAACAGCTTCACAAGATGGAAAGGAAGTCGCTTCCGATTCCATCCGTCAGTCACTCAATGTAAAATACAATAATATACAAGGGAAGAGTCAGACCCGACGATCAATTAATTAGTGAACTGATATTTTATTGAGAGCCGTAGCCCTCAATGTAGAATGGTACACAACTATGATTACGAAGTCCCAGCATTTACTGTGATTGTGCAAGGGTTCTGGGATAAATACCGAAGGTTTTATGATAAAAGGCGTAGAATAACCTGTATCTACCGACCGTCAGTCTTATATCCACAAAACCCCGGGAACTACCGTTGAAGATAGTAAATATGTAAACGTGTATATGTGTGGTATTTCTTTGTGAACACAAAACCCAATGAGGTTGGTCATGTAACTAGAATTCGTTCAATCATAACTTGTAGAAATCTGGATGAAACTACCTGCACTTTTGCGTCTTCCTCCCTCCATAACAAAATCCTTCTATCTCGGAATAGTACATGTTGCTCAAATGTGTTCGATGCATGCCTCAGAGTCTCACAAAAACAACGATTTTGGGACAGTCGTAGCTCAGGGCTGTCCTCTCAAGAAGTATTTGGAAACATTCGAACATTCCCAATCAGTCAGCATCTTTTTAGCCAATACCAGATAGAAAAAGCCTCTACAAACCATTTTTGTGGTTTAGTACCCACAAATAACGACAAACTGATAGACCGAAATATTTTTGCCAGAAAAAAATTGTCCACATTTTTCTGGTTATAGGTGTAGCAGCTAACTCACTTAAAACTCAGCAACTGCTTCGCATTTTACAATCACTCTTGCAGATCAATTTCGCACCTTTCCAATTAAGTGTCTCAAGAATACGGCAGCCAGTGCCTATTCCAATATCTCCGGGTCGAAACTTACACCTATACCAAAGCATTTTTCAGCAGTGACGTTTACTCTCAATTTCGTCGGGTAAACAGTTCACAATCCACCTCAACCAGTAGCAAATCTAACATGACCTTTCATTTTACTCTGCGTTTGACACTGCCGATACACTTTTGTCCAATTCTGTACATATGCATGACCGGTAAACTCTGGTCATGTCTGTGACATGCATCTCGTCCATTAGCGAGAAATAAACGGTTACCACTACCATTACAATGGATGTTTGCTCAAAGAACAAAATCGTAAGTTGTTTTATCACTTATTTAAGCCAGTCTAGTTTATGGTTTTGATGTGGTCTCATTGGTGGTCACATCTAGGCAGGGAGAAAACCACATCCGACAAAGATCACTAACGTTTTGTGAAAACACCCGCCGTATTCGTGGAGTCGGCAGTATGCTTATCAGACTTGGAAAATCCTCCAAGAACATCATATGTTTTGGATCTGTGGAAATACTGCACCATATACATTCTTTGTGTGCTTCGTACCGCTCATTATTTGCTGCCCCAATCTTTGTTTAATCGCGTCCAGCTGGCGATATAGTCTACCTCGTTTGGGCCAGTGCAACTCAAGCCGTACACTTCGCTGTCGTTTCGATTCATTGCTATCCCATATACAAATTTGGCGCGTAATTGCGATGCTGTTCATTTCATAATCTAGTATGGATGAGTTTGCAAAATAATCTTGTTTTGCCTTGATATCCATGTAAATTGGCTAAGCGTCACTCGAAAGTGCGTTACAATGAGCACTGAGGCCAGTTTATTGAGAATCAAAGGACTGGGTTGGGTAGATTTCTTCACTGCCGGGGACATCTTGATAGGATTTATTTCCATCTAAAAACCAGCTCGTACAAGGATGAAACACCATATGCTGCGCGCAAACAACGTAAGTTGAGCAACGGACCGGCTGTGTGTGGTTGTTCCGACGAAGAACATTTAGTTTAGTTGAACCGGACACCGAGACATGTAAGCCTTATTATTCGGGGGCTTAGAAGTCAATTCCAGATAGGCTGTTATGCAAGGTCATTCTGAAAAGGTCATTCGATGGCGAGGGATTGAGAATGCATTATGGTCCTAAATCTTAAGAATGGAACCATCGATTCCCTGTGTAGTATAAAGAGTGCCCTGATGGCTGTCGGGAACAGGCACACCAGATGTGAACATTATCAGAGCTAGGAACCTGAAACCAGAGATACAATATATCAGTAACCTGGTCCTATCTCAATGACCTAAGTCCTTAGAATATAAGGGTTAAACATCGAGGTTAGTGCTTTCACGGTTAGAGCAGCGCTTAGTTCATGCTTCAACGTCACGGAGGATATCTGTAATGCCTGTATATGTTGTGGCAACTATTAATAATTGTATATTTCTTGGAGCTTAACTTTTGATAAAGAATTACGTCCGCAGTGCTAGTTTAGGCAAAGTAACCGAAACCGAGAAATCGCTGTGACGTAGAGAACAATTAGAAGGGGCTCTCACACACGGCGCTGAACTGCATGATCCATCTTTTGATTTATTTTGGAAAAAATAGATTAGTACTAACACGGCGTAGCCATAGAGAATAGATGTTCAACAGATCACAAACGTTTCGAGTAATTTAAGCGGGTGAAAAACCTGGGAGCCGTCTAGTGAAAGCATGCTACAGGTTGTGAGATAAATAATGGTCTATTTTGCAGACGCCCCGGATATGCCGTTGCGCATGATCAGACGATACAAGATACGATAAAACCAGAGATTCCATAAGGTTAGTAGAGATATGCCATTGTGGAAAATTAGGGAGAAAAATTTGGAAAAATAAAATGTCTGCACACAACAAAACCGGAACGCAAAATTAGACGCTAAGTCTGTTGGTGACATTCGAATTCGCTGGAAAGCGCGTGGTGTATGCCAAAATGTTAACACACGTGATCTCAGTGGATGAGGAATAAAATAATCGAAATATGGTTCGGTTTTATCACTTCCTTTGAACAAAAAGGTTGTCACAGGTGGGAGATATGCATTCATTGGCAGGCCAAAAAGAATGATAGAAATATGGATACAGAACTTCACAAAAGACGGGGGCGGAACATCAAAAAATTGGATTTCATGGGAAGGTAAGGAAATACACCGCCTATATACAATGGAAGTGTTCCCGTATGATCGGTTATATAGAAGGGAGCCAAAGCATCCTGTATGGACAGAATACCAGATTGAAGAGAGGGGAGATGACAAGACTAAGACATTTACCTGGTCCGTGAATGGGTTAGTTAATGAGAGTAGAAGCATTGGGTATCAACTTACTATAGGCACATGGCGATAATTCAGTCTCGGCCACATAGCTAGGGCAATTATGGGGATTAGTAGCGCGTAAGAGTGATGGTGAGGCGTATGGAGCTCTCGGAGAGTAAATGAACATCTGGTGATGAGTATACTTATTGAGTGATCACATGACCACGACCATAAGAAAGTCAGCATAAGCCTGATTCATGAGGAAGAACGAGAATGGGATATCTGAAACGGAGCAAAAATAAAAGGGACCTTTTGACGGAGGTAGCAGCAATAATTTTCATGTATGTAATTTGAGAGAACCAGATATATATCAGACGAAAAATATATTTAAAGGTAGAGAGAGACTATCAGAGTGATGGCAGAAGACAGTACCAGGGGGAAAGTGAGCAAACTACTGACCCCAGCCTAATGGGCATACTCCCATATGCCAAAAAGAAAAAGATGAAATCAACGATGAACTGACCTCAAATGCGAAGCCATGGCGATTAATGAGTCAAAAGCAAAACTCTTAAGCCAACGATGTCAACTGGCTATCATGATAATAAAATGGACAGTAATAATATCTGTGAAAAGGAATGAATATAACAACGGTAGCAGTAGCTTCGGTCATGCGGACGGGGAGTGATTACCAATGGGGCTCGTGAGTGGTTTGGTGCGAATCTCATGGAATGCGGGTAGTGGACAATATACCAAAAAGACTGAGCAATTCATATAAGCGATCAATGTGCACCAGGATGTGACAGTAAAAGCCAAGAGTAAGAGGTATCTACTGATAATTTCTCACATGGAGTAGGAAATGTTTACCAGAAGTGAAACGGGCGATAATGTTGGTGACCCTCACAATAGGCTGGAGAAGAAACCAATGATGGTCATTGAAGACGGCGTCAACCACATGGTTGAGGTAGACGCACGTGCACAGCAACAGTAGTTTTGCAATCCGCAGAAGGCGCTAGTGTATTGGACTGACCATGCGGTGAGCGTCCAACCTGAAAACCTCTTTCGGTGTCAGGGGGTGAGATCCACCGGCTTAGTTTCACTCGAGCGTCGTCGCAGAAGTCTTGCTCGCGCGATGCGCCGGCTAAAGCAGTGGAGCTGCATACGCTCAACACCGATGGGAATATTAGGAATGAGAATTGTTACTTTTCGCATGCGAAGGATAAGGCAGCCTACAGGATGTTGCTAAGGGTCTGTGGGTCCTAGGCTAGTGAGCGCAGCGATCGAATGACGGACAGGTAACTGATTGGCACCCACGTGAGATAGTCGAATGGTGACGGACGTAGTACCCAGAGCGACCGAGCATCAAAGAATTATGTATATGTTTTATTGCGGAAATGATAAGAAGGACAGGAGGAGAAAAGCAGGATGGGTGGGTCCCAGCTGAGGCTTAACTCTCAACAGTCAGAACGGACAGGGCCGAAGCGAAAGCGAATTATGCTGGTTGATGGGGATTGTTGATGGTGGTATTGGTTCCCGCGGTAAGGATCAGATACGCGACGTAATGTAGGATAACTTGACATGCAAGAGCATCGCGTAGCCCTAAACCAGAGGAGAAGTGCTAAGCAGTGGTGAAGACAGTCATGGTCAATGCTACGGCATAATCTTGCTAGTCAGTCACTTGAGTGGCAGTAGGGAATGTATGCATGGACTGGGGATATACCAAAAGTGTGAAAGTGAACTTAAAGTGAGATCAGGCTAAAGGGGTGCATGCTGAAACTCACATTGGAGAAGCAGACAAGGGAAAATCAAATAAGTGGAAGAATAAGGTGCACTTCCTGTGCGAGGGGATGCTGACGGTCTTAGAGGAGGGCTACGTGAAAGGCTAGATTTATACGCAGCCTGGAATCAATAAATATGACGCGTTGATAAGGGCACGGCGGGGGGTCGGCTGTGTTTGTGCACTGGATAAGCAGAAGAAAAAAATACGGTGTAGAAGTAATACTCCATGCAAGTTAGGGTCGATGCAGCCTGTAAAAGAAGGATATATGAAAACCTGGGACCATAATTAGGTGAAAGCCAGGAATAAAATACAAGATGGACGAGATAACGGGAAGAGCAAATGAATACTCATGTACTCGGAGCAGGCCTACGATGGGGGCAAGAATATGTACAAAATCGGATATGAACCGGCTGGATTTTTCCAGTCTGTTTGACACTATCAGGGGCTACAAGCGCAGACCTTTCAGCAAGATTGCATTCAGGAAATGCGGACGAGCGAGCAAAATTTCTTCTCAAATCCGGTAAATCAGCAGTCGTTTATTTACCGTTAACGAACAGAAATAGATTTGAAGGCGTTACGTCCTGAGGGGTATATTGCTATCTTGACCTACTAGATTAGAAGTGCCTGTCCAAAGTAGAGTCGACATAACTGCACTCACTGAAGAGCATGATTGCTTTAGAAGCCGTGAGACTGTCGTGGAGCATAGTTTGAATAAAGACAGGAAGCTGGCACGAAGTATCGCGGGGGCAGCCTACTTCAAACTCGCTACAAATTGTTCGAAAGAATCGAGATCTTCCAGCCGATTTACACCGTGGAACTGAAAGGGAAGAGACACGATTTTGGAGAAGGCGAGGGATCGGTGTGTTGAGGAACAACGGGCAAACTGTGTGCACTCGGCGGTGGATCAATTTAAGTAGAGAGTTCAAGTTCGGCCAAGGGTGAAGCATCGCGAGTCACGACGAAGCCTACTCCAGCCGGGTTTTTAGTGCGAATGTGCTAAACATCCCCCAGGGTAATTGCGGTGTATTTGAAAAGATGGGAGATAAGTGAATGGTATTCAGGCAGCGGTCGGAAATGGGGAAAGTAGACGCACAGCTGGCAGTGCTGCAGTTCAAAGCGCCGGAGAATGAAGTCAGTGGGTCGCTTGACTTTGGAGAACTGGGACAAGTTGGGTCCGGAGAAGTTGAAAGGACGAGAGTAACCAAAATTTAGGGTCGGATACCACGGGGTTGATAGATATGAGTTGCCCACTGAGAGCGATGGCATTTGAAGGTGTCTAGCACTGGCGGGGAAGCAACGAAATTCGGGTGCAGGATATTTGCACCTATCACCAGGTGGGGCAAGGTCCTGTTGTATGTTAATTAGTGTAGATGACAGACCACCCATAGGAAAGGAGCATACAATTACGATGTCGTAAACAAAGAGGAATGGAGCACTACAGCGGATTAAATGGAGCTCCGTTGACACATACGTGAAACAACAATGGTCTGAGAACACCAACTTGAAACACACCTCTTGTCATAAGACAGGTAGAGGACGAGCGACCATCGATTGATGCATTCTGGAATAGGGAGAATAGATAGGAAAACAATTAAAATAGTAGTGGGTCATACGCACCCAGGGTTTTGAGTTTGATCGACGTATGCTGGTGAGGTACCCGGTCGGAGGCTTCTGGCGGATCTGACGACAGGGAGGTCCACGTAATCCACGTAATCTTTATTAGCCGAGGATGAGATGTTGGTGAAGTCTGTTTGAAAATAAGAACACGGCCAAGACCATGCTGAACAGGGCTTAGTAGACCGCGGAGCGGGAGATAGTGAGCTTGATGTGGATCCACGACTCACTCCACTAATTAACAAGCCGCAGGAGTGTGGCTGATTGGAAAGTGATTATCAGGGCAGTCATGCGAAAGCTTTTTAAAGCAGAAAGTGATAAAGGGAGTTTTAAGCAGTTGCGAGACTTCACCGTTATTCATGGAAAGTGCAGACAACTTAAGTGGCAAAAAGCCCTCTCTGGGCCACCGAAAGAGAAAAGGGTCGGTTGTATTACCTCCGGCCCGGGTTTTGGCGACTGCCCAGTCTTTGAGACTAGCTTGTGTATTTCAGATGATGCGAAGTTATTGGCGGCTCAGTAGCGCTATAAGTAACTAGGGTGGCGGGAAGTTTGACATTGGTACAACGTGCGGGCGAGAAGGAGGAGTGGGAACTAAAGGCCTCTGGAGCTAGCACTGATAAGTGGATGGTGGTAAAGCCACATAATACAAAACTGAGGGAATTCTTTTTGCTGAGCTGAGATCTTATACTGAGCTAGTTGGACAGACGCCCAATTTTGTGGGGGCGTTTCAGGGCGAGTGCCTCCCCTTTGTGAGATGCATTTCAGTGGCTCGATCTAGCGGCGGATTAGTTCTGTTGATGCTCGACAGATTGGACTATTCTTCTGTTTGACGGAACTTGCTCTGCAGGCCTAGCTGCATGAACACAGTTCACGATATTTTGAGGTCTGTCACAGGGTGAGTAGCGTAGAAAGTAAACAAAGGCAGTGTTGGCATAAAAGGAGCCGTCGGCAACCTGAACACCGGAAGCGAGAAAGAAAGCATATCAGGCCTTGGAGTGAATCGTTTGGCAGTAGATCCCAGTCACAAGGGCCATATTGGTTGATGGTGATACAAGGGGGGATTATTTGGGGGCTGTTGAGTGCATACTTCAGTGCCCTGTGGTCTATGCCCAGGAATAGGCGAGTGACTAGCTTTTTACGCCAGATTAGTTACGCATGAGGACAGAATCAAGAGCACTCTACCCTCCAGGTGTGTTTCTGTGCTTTGTACCCAGCACCTATTGAGAACAAATGAAATCAAATAGGATGGAGCTGACCGGCTCTCTTTGGTTAACCAGCTGATGTGAGGACATTTACTATCACGGGCAATGAGGATGAGACTCACAAGGTGGTCTAAAGCTGCAGTAGGCGCATCGATATTAGTGGTAGAGGTGGTTGTCGATAACCCAGGAGAACAGTAAGTACAGCCTAACAAGATTGCCTGGTTGCCAGTGTCAATCCGTGGCCCTAGTGAGTGTACTTGCACCAAGGTGAGGGGCGGCAAGAGGGTTGCCGAGATAGCTCCGTGGATCTAAGCTAGGTATCGGTCACCTCCTCTGAATTGGCGAGAATTCGAGAAGCTGTTATACCCAGGGAAACTCATACGATCCTAATGAGACTGCTCAGATAGACAAATCTCGGTAACTACGACTATCTCGGGGGTGGCGAATGAAGCTGACGTTTTCCACCGGGGAATTTCCCTGATCACTCGGCGGATACCATCAAAAGTTGGGAAGAAATCGTGATTTGAACGGGAGAGATGGGTACTTGGGTCACGTAGTATAGATGGGGAGGGCAGAATGTGACAAAGTGAAAGATTGTTAATAGCACTCGTGGCGGGTTTTAGGTGGGAACGGAAGGTTGCAAGACTCATGAGACAATGGTGTCCGAGATATTATAGCCAAAAGTGTCGAACAGCTTCACTTTTGTCCAGGTTGAGAAACACCCATAAGGAGCCTGGCTATGTCAACATCTTATGAAAGTGTATCCGTTAAAAAGAAAAGAACGGTTGGAATGAAGATGGTGCCATTAGTGAACACTAGGGCAAGGAGGGTGTAGTCAAAAGGGGCAGGTGACAGGAGGTCCAGTAGCCTCAGTGGTTTAAAGGGTATTGTTTATCCCATGTTGCAAGCCTCACAGTGGTTGAAGCTGTGTGCTAGAAGTGGGTGTTATGATTTGAAGGGTAGATCCTTCCGAGATTGGCAAATTAGTACTGAGAATCGGAAGGTATAGTTTTCGTGCTGTACAGTAGTAGAGTGCGCCACTGAAGACAGAAGAGCTACTGATGCCGTGCTGCTCGGCTATGTTAACGTGGGATGTGAGCGGATGTATCAGGACGCGAGTGATGGTTATTCTGATAGAGGCATTATTACTGTCAGTTAGGTGTGAGACGTCGCAGGAAAGATAGCCAAATAAGAGGCGGGCCCAACTTCACTAGAGATTTGTAAGCTGGAGTCTGGAGGGGGCGACACAGAGAAGAGGGAGTGGAGAGTTACTAATGAGGGAACTAACTGGAATGCGTGGAGTATTGCTGTATAGGACCGGTGTGAAAATCGGAGCAGCCGTTAGATGGCGAACTTGGGTGAAGATGCCATCGAGTGCCAAAAATGAACGGGATGCTACGAGGGGAGCTGAGAAGGCCGTGGAGTGGGACGGGTGGTAGAAAAGATGATGCAGGGTGGGACGGGAAGGTCACCTGAAGTGATGGAAACCCAGGTGCTTCTATCGTACGACGGGTTGGTGTGAGAAGGTGGGGAAGCTTGCTTTCTCTTACTTGCGAAGAGTGCCCGGCAAAACCTACTCCCGTGCTATTCGGTGACCGTATTGCACGCAGCTAATAATATTTGAGCGGTTTTCTAAAGAGGGTCGGACTCGGGATGAAAATTACTAAGTTTATTTTTCATCTAAATCAGGGGTACGCAGTAGATGTCACAACATGGAAGATTAATGAAACAGGGTAAAAGAAGTTGCCAAATGAGAGATGCGAAATTCAAACGACGGATTTATTTGAACCGTCTGGCGAATGATGAAAAAAGACAGCAGGGTCACAGCGCAGGGTACATGAGAGGTAAAATGTGGTGATTTGGTGGAACCATGTGAAAGAAGGCAAGTGTTGAATCCTAATTGATTAGGATGTTTGTGCGACTGGATTTGCTGAATGATGCTCGGAGGATCGATGACCTGGAATAAGGATGGCTGAACCCAAACGAAGAATTAGGGAAAACGCTAGCTTGGTGGGGTCTGGGGTAGATGCTCGATCGTGGAGAACTGAAGAAGGGAGGGGACAGTAGCTCAAGGGCGAGTGACATGTGATTCAAAGATTTTTGCTTACTTTAGTCAGTGGCTTACACGAGAGGCACACAGATTGGCAGCCGAGCTTAAACGAATGGCGTAAATTAAGTAGAAACTTGACACAATTTCATTGCGTTGAAGAATTCATAAGGCTGTCAGAAGCGGCGGATAAATAATTGACCAGATAAGCCGCAGAAAGTTCAACCCACGACAATGGGAGAAAAGCTGGAGGATCACTAAACTAGAGCAAGAATAAATGAATTCCAGCGGAAAACTGGAAGAAACGCAGTCTCAGTGACATGTGGCATAGGTGCTCAATCATAGAAAAATGGTAGATTTAGGTGACGGGGTCTTGCAAGTTAGAGTAATGACATTCGAATAATGGATCTGTTCGAGTTAGTCGGTGACTGGGTGGAGAAATGCAAACGCGACAATCCGAGTGAATCACGGAAAAGAAGCTCGATATTGAAAACAAAAGTAACTGCAGGCTCTTGCTCGGCTCGGTAGGCTAAGGAAAGATGAACTTGCGACGGCAAAGAAGCTTCCAGGAAACAAACAACCTGAAATATGGAAAACGTTTTCTCAGCGAAAAAGTCGAGGAATGTTCCTGGCTAAATGACTGGATATGCTGGAAAAGGATCGACCTGGTACAAGGGGGATTATTCATCCTGTGTATCATGAACCGAATGGTAGATGGGGGACATCATCGCGTCTTGTGAGACATTTGAAAGATGGTTGAGATGATACTGGGAGGCTGGTCTTGTTTGTTGAATCGAGCGGGGTCGTGTCGATTGAGTAGTGGATAGAATATCTCATTGAAGTCTTCTCAGGGTCCGTGAGGATCATGATGAACATATCCGAACAACGGGACATTTCCGTGTTCCAGGGGGCGGAATCTCTTGCACAAGAGCGGAAGAATGAGGGTACAAATGAAATAAAGCTTGATGGATAAAATAGAGGTTGACGGAGATAGATACGGGGAGAATCAGTTAAGGTGATTTTTTCTAAGCCTGATGCAAGCATCCATATATCTGCTGGGGGGGGTGACCGGGCTTTTGGCAGATTTTGCACAGATGGAAATTTAGAGGCCCGTGGGTGTGATTGAAAACCATTGATGGCGGAAAGGGTCAATCGACAACAGCAATGTTAGCCATGAAGCCAAGCCTTGAAATCCGCAAAGTGTGCTCGGGTGGGGCTTACCGAGCACTGGAGGCCCAACCTGAGACAGGAGGTACTGTCCATCAACCTTGTTGCTCTCGCATACTGCTGACGACCTCCCGCAAGCCTGATGTTCTCCCTTCAAAGAGGTAAATCTGACGGTGCCCGGTGTCGTTGGAATTAAAGAGAGTGAAAATCACGAGTTTTATAAGGGCTACTTTGGGCACCCAAGGGAATCAAAGCATTCCAGAATAAAGTGGCCGGATTGTAAACGGTGCGGATGAGCGAGGTCAAGGGAAACAAGGATGTGTGGCTGGCGTGTAATAAATTGCTAGTCACTCGCTCGGATTGCAAGGGTGGCCGGGGCTTACCAGAAGCAGTAGGACGTCACAGGAAGCTTTATACTATAGACGATGAACTGGGAATGGAAAACAAAAGGAAGACATCTTGCATGTGTCCCTACTGGGGATCAAGGGTAAAAAAGATGCAAGATATATGTGTGCAGTGAAGCCTTAGAACTAGTGTGGTGAGTGTATGTATTACTTAGCAAGTAGTTGATTGCTGAAAACGGAACTATCGTCAGTCGCGGGTTATCAACTCCTCTATGCCCAAGAGAATAAACGCAACAGGGTGAACAACATCAGGCAAACCACACGAATGCTTCCCCGTCGGATGATGACTGTCTTCAAGTGAAGAGGACAGCGATTTTGCAAACAGGCATGTCTGTAACGTTTGATTTGTTTTGTCGATGTCCGAACAAGCTATTTGTAATAAACAACCTATCACCCAGGCACGTCTCGTGGATTATAACACTAGTGCTGTAATGTAAAAGATATTAAAGCATAATTTTGGTATAATGACTGAGTAGACTGAGGACGAGGGTAGTAAGTGAATAAAGGAAGCAGGCTTCAAGGCAGATGTAGATGTTGAAGTGATGGAGGCTAGGCAATAGTCCGTACGTGGGTGGAACCATAACGACCCACTTCTACGCAGATAATGTCCATGACACTCGGGTGGTGGTTCTACAAAACCACTGGCAAGAAGGGGAGCTGGAAGCCTGTTTCGTATGCCGCATGTTCAGATTTGAACACAATAAGTAACTGAAATGCATGGAGTACGGGTAGGAACCGAGACTAGGTATAAGATGCTTCGAAACAGGCCGACGGAGTTCCAGAAATCAGACCATGACCAGAAAGAGTGAAGAAACAGTGGACCTGAAATTAATAAGTGATACTTTTCATGGGGGAGTAAGGCACACACAAATAAAGGTTACAAACCGTGATGTAGTCGGGTGTTCCTTGATTGTGAAGGCACGTTTATGGCGTACTTAGGGGAGATAACTTGCAACGACCAAAATGCTCAAGTCTCGGTCCGAGAGAAGCCTGACCTACGATTCAATGCTCGATTCACCAACTAATAAGCTTCACTCGTTCTGGAGAGCGCCTTGGAGCCTCAGAGCAAAGCGTAGCCTAAATGAACGCAGAACCCAAATCAGGAGCACGATTGCTCTGCAACTTCTACAGTGCTGTTAGAGAGTAAAATATGAGTACACACACGACCATACCTTCGACAGTGAGTCTTAGTCACCATCTAGCCAAAAAGATAATCGAAAACGGGACAACATTCTGTGAAAAGGGAACAGTTGGCCAGAAAGAGTAAATAACAAGTACCTGTCCTGAGGTCCGAACAAATGGAGCAAGTTCTCCACGCTTGATCAGGCCCGAAGAACAATCTCCTGGGCGTGGCAGTCAAAAATCAGCGCGAACCAGCGAAAAGTCTACGATCAGTCGATGTAGGCAAGATACTAAAACCGAGCTGTAATAAAACAAACCTGTGTTGAATCAGTGTGACTCAATGCCGTATCGGCTGTCCGCAAAGTAACCTCAGTAAGAAAGCACGACCATAAAAAGAAAAGTAAGCCTAGCGAGCGTAGAATAGTAGTTGACCACAAAACAGTGTCAGCAGGAATAAGGTTCGAGAAAGTGGTCCAAAATTGGTCATAAAGTAAATGAATGCAAGCAGAAGAGGAATTATCCCATCAACAAAGATGTTATAATCTCCAAGGGGAATAAACAGAAGCATACCAACAAACACTGAGGAGAGTTCAAATGGACACACTGGTGGGTTAAATGAGATGCACAGCAAGTTGGAAAGTACGGGTCACATAGTAGAATCTGGCCGTTCCAAGTGAAGAAGGCTTAAAATTGAGTGGCATATATGAGGTGGACTTAAAATGCATTGAAACAACCACGGCGGATCGAAGGGGAATAGATAACAATAAGGACGATACGAAGCATTGTAATTCTGCCGGGGAAGGATGATATCGGTGGACTGCAAGGAGGCACACTTTCTTAACTCCTGCGGTGGCTTTCGCGGAGGAAGTCAATGATAAAGGACGGTGCAGTGCCAGCAGCTTGTGTGCTAACTGAGCCTTAGCACAGAGACTGCACTCTGGCTTCTTTTGAGGAAGTGTGTCCAAAGTAGTGCTAGCTGTTGCCGTGCGCGCAAAACATGCATTCAAAACAGGCGGTAGATGGGGTGTGATTGGTTGATCTCTGCGGGATAAAAGTCGATGCTGAACAGAAGAACCTTGACAGATGGTGGAGGGTGGATCACGTAGCAGGAACTTTTCGAGAGTCTGGTTTAATCTATATGAATATATATGATTTGGTGGGTTCGAGGCACAGATGTCTTATAAATAAACGCATTCCGGAGAAGAGGCGGCTAGATGTTGGCGAGGAAATAACCGCCGAAAAACTGGAGAATGTGGAGCAAACTGGTGCTTATTTAAGCCGATCGAACGTGAACTATCGGCGAAGAGAACCGCCTGGGGCCTAAAAGAAACTGAGGTGCTCAAAAGCAGGTCTAGCAAAGGTGAATAAGGTAACAAAAAAGATGAGTAAGACTATTGTCGAAGGAGGCAAGTTGGACTATGTCGAATGCTTCAGAGTTGTTGAGGGCCACCATTATAACACATACTAGTTCGGAGCTGGTGCGCCGTTTTAATACCATGGGTTTTCTTATCATCCTCTTCGGCACATGTATTTCATACTGTTGGAAGGTTGTGGCCTCCTTTTGGATCGGCCTTCTATTTTAGTTTGTTGCTCAATCACTCAAGCTTCTACTGAACATTTTCTTACAATCCATGGAAAGCCCACTCCGCCCAGAAATTTCTGAAGTTGATCCGGGATCCCTGTCAGCTACTTAGCAATTATTTCATTTGCACGAAGCATTCACAAGCTATTTTTTCGTCATTGATGTGCTTTTTTGAGCAAAAATTCCCATGTACTCTTCTCCATTCGTCGATCAGAGTGTGGCGGATTGTCTGAGTTATGAGGACTCTATACAAACCCTTGAATCGATCAGCGTTAGGCGGAAAATAGAAGTGCTTTTTCGGCCTTCGCTGGTTACTGCCTGACAAGAATCGGACCAAACAGTAGAGCCGTTCCCACAGAATTTACGTTGCTCGGAGAGGATAAAGCTTTCTAGCGGTTTCGGCTGACTAACACCGCGACGAGACTATCCGTGACGAGTTCTTTACAGGGTTGCAATCTATTATCATCCGTCAAATACTACTTCAGAAGCAAACGGCGAACCTCCAACACGCATTCAGAGCGGCTTTTACACTGCCGTTTTCTCAGAAGTAATCACTGCTCTATGATTCTACTGCCTGCGGACCGTGCCGCGCCGCGTCGGAGTTGACTAAAACTGCCGTCTGAGCTCCTGCTCCATGTGCTCATGGGGCATCTGGAAACCAATAAAATGATTACAAAACTGCTACCGCGTGGTTCCCAGGGGTTTGCCGATTGAATTCCATGAATAAAAGCACCGCGTCTTCACTGAAACTTGCCATTTCATCTCTAGCCGGGGCATCTTTCACTCGTTTAGCTAAATCTTCAGTACAAGGATTGATTACCAGTTTACCGGTATAGGCATTATTCTTTACAGGGAGTTTTGAGAGTTACCCGTCATATCATATCGCTGCAGAAAGTCCTCGGCCTGAGCCACCCCCTGCTATCGCAATTTCGATGGCTTAAATCAGACTGTCTTGCGTCATCCAAGGAGGCATGAGCTATTGTCAGATACAAAAACACTCATTATGAGTCCGTTTAACTTTCTGCCTTAGATGATTTGTGTACCGATTCCATTCTCGTTCTTGAATTTTGAGCTAGCATCAAAAAGTAGCTATTCCCCTGGGCGGTGAATGACCACTTTTCGCTGTTGGCACGCTCACTGCTGTGAAATTAGGTATTACATCCCGAAATGAAAATTCAGCTCCCAGTTGCAGATCCCAAGTTCATCCAGGGAGAAATCGGTTGGCTGATAGAGGACAACATCAGCGAACCTCCGACATCTCCCCGACGAGCCCAAGGTGGTACGGTAAAGTCAGTTCATTATTCGGTTTACACGCCCTGAGGCATTCCCTCTTCTTGGATTGGCAAACTCCTGTGAGAAGGTACCTCAGTTTGCTTTCTCCGGCAAGCTGGATCATCAGAGAGCCTATAACCAAATTCCCCTAGGCAGAGATGAGAAACCATACACTGCCTTTTACCCCTGTGGGTAGCTGTGCCAGTTCTGTTGCATACCCGTTGGAGAGACGAACTGAGTGGACTGCTCCCAGCGGGCTGTTAGCAACATCGTGAGTACTGAACCCCTACGAGACACATAGGCCTACACGGACAAAGTCACAGTGCGAGAATCAAAACCTGCAAAACTCCCTCGATGTTAGGAGGAGGAATGGTATCCAGTTCAAAGAGAGTAAGAGTGTAACCACTACCACTGATAGTTACGGCTCTTATCATTTGACGGCAATTTTTCAAGATCCTTGAGAAGGGCTACCAAGGGCAGCCGTGCACACTGTCGACCACTGTCGCCTCCTGACTGTCAAAACCGAGGCGTCAGATATCACCGCTGCAGCTGAACCGAACCATGGTAGTTGTCTTGTTGTTTTCTTTATGCGAGCTCTGTCTTTAAGTGAACTTGGGTATTCAGGGATTGAAGAGGAGGCCTGTGCCGTTGTGGGGGGCCTTAGAAAATGGGGCGGTATCTGACGGGGAATAGCTTCACTCTTATCACGGATCAAAGCTCGGTCACTTTTGTGCGCCCCTACAGCATAAAGGCAAAGTAGAAAATGAAAAATCCGATGGCTGAAGTTAGAGTTTCATATTTGCAACCACGATATTCATTATTGTCCGGTGCTTCACGAAAAATAGGCTGACACATTCCGTCAAGACAGTCAGGACGGTCTTTTCCGCAGTAACACGTGTTGGCCTGGGACACTTACACAATAAGCTATGTCGTTCTTATATGTTGCGGAAACTACTCTGGTTCATTTCAAATATTTGTCTTCCTCTGCTGACAAAGTTCGAGAAATTATCAGCCCGTGTTGAAAATATGCCGAACTAAAACCCCATTTTGTCGGAAAATCGAGAAAATTTACTCAGTCCCTAGACAAAACCCGTATTGACGTCATAAGTCCCCCACCATCTACCTCCTCCCAGTAACAAGTACTTTCTGACAGTAACGGAGGAAGCTTCACTCTTTTTTTTTAGCTTCTGCCTGTTCAGAACTATCTTCTTTTTTAGTGAGCCACCGCGGAATCCAACAGTTTCCCTATTTGGAATACCCTTCAGCCTGCCTCACCTTGAAGTTGCCTTTATGTCATCTATATTCCAGACTTCTGTCCACTTCAAAGGAGTTGAAACCAGCCACACCACTTTGTGCAACGCACGCTGAGGTGGTCAGAAGCAGTGACTGAATGACGGACTAAGGTCTAACTGGTAAGCTGCACATTGCATATCATTTGTTTGCCACGGGTGAAATATGGTTACCACGGATGGAAAAGCTAAACATACTATTGGAAGCAAGGAAGCTTTAGCTGTTGTTATAAACAGTGCACGGAGAGGGCAGAATAAAGCAGCGATCCAATAAAACAAGAGTTGATTGACTGGATCATCCCACTGCAAGTGAAGGGCGTGATAACAGCAAAATAGCAAGAAAGCACCAGGACAGGTAAGCCTGCGATGGTGCAGCAACACAGAAAATATGAGCGTTGCAGAAATGGTGTGATAGGCTTCGACAGCTTTGTGCCTGCGAGCAAGCGGACAAGCTGATTCAGCTGAAAGAAACATATCGAAGCACTGGCTGGTAGGAGGATCCAGGAGAATGTTTTGAGCCAAACAAGGAGTACGTGATGAAGATGCATATCAGTAGCACGTTTTGCTGGGAATGAGTTAAAGCATGGGGACTGGTCACTGCTAAGCATAGGGCTTGTGAGTTTTCGTGTAAAGCATATGAAAGGACAGGGAGGGCTTTGGCTAGTAGCTTGGAAGCAGAGACATAAGATGTGATCAAAAGGCCGTATGAGCAAATGGTGTTAGCGACGGATTACAGATGTGCAGTGAGTTAGGGATATACGGGTAGAAGGGAAAAATACATGTTATCTGCAGTGGACGGAGTCAGTTAGGGGGTGATAGTGATATCATGTACTGAAAGCTAACACGATGAGAAACGACGGGAATAGGGGCGAAATAAGTAGGTGTGCATATAGTGCCAGCAGGGTGAAAATGAGGAGTCATGAGTATGAGGACGGGCGATAAGAGAGCCCCTGGTAGCAGAAAAATGATTGCGAAAGCGGCGAGATGCACCGAGTGCAGCCGAGTGCTGAGCTTGGAAACATGTGACTTGCGACCGGCGCTAGTGAATGGAGTTGACCGTGCGTTGGAAGCTCAGTCCGAATTTACTTCACGAAAGGGAAACATTCATTGAGATCCGCCAGCCGAGTTGTGCCCACAAGCTGTTGCAGACTAACTGCACCTTCGATGCGTGCCGGGCTTAGCGGTGGACTCGACAAGGCCCTACACCACTGACTGGCATGGGTAACCTTTGTGGCTTGCACGGGTGCGGGGTTTCCCCGACAAGGTTATATGATCTCACCGCTTTCATCATGCGTTCATTCACCACACCACTTATCGAGGTCATCTAGTGTGCTCACATTATCTGCACGACAATAATTTTTTCACTTCGGCTTACTTCTATTTCTTGAAAAATATATTTTTCCATGTACGTTGCCGAATATTCATTGCACAGTTTGTGTCCGCAGTTATAATTCTGTTCTCGCGGAGCAGGACGATCGCTTCCATATTTGTCAACCGTTATTTTTAATTGCGAAGTCTCTCGCTGACTTACATTCCGACATTTTCCGCTCTTCTGCTGGCCAGTACAATCCGCAAGTTTGTCGGTTCCCACGTTGGCTTAACCACTCAGCCTTCCAATACAGCATTTACTGATGACATTCATTTGCACTCTAAATCCGACGTCAAATCTAGAACAACAACCAAAAAGGGTTCAGTTATCCATTGATTATTTTGGAGATTATCCGCCCACTTCTCCTCAAGGGTCCTTCAAAATGAAGCACTCCAAAAGCATTTGTTCTATCTTGTGAGGTACCGTCGTTTTCATACTAGTACAACTCAAGTGTTCCGTTTGCTTCCTCCTTTCCTTCGGCCGTCACCACAATAATCGTCTACCAAGAGAGATGATCAGTGGATCCACCCGTGCCTGATTCCGCCAGTAGTTACTTCTGATGGCCTTGAATCTTCGTCCCTACTATCATCATATTTATGAACAGTTTTTTCAACCAACTGCCATCTAAATAGTTAAAAGCAAATTGGTTTTTGACCTATTTATTTTCACTGAGGATCCCTCAAGCAACCCTGCCTTCTTTTATATCCGTTCACCCATGGACAATTCTTCAATTGTAGTCAATTCAGGTTTGGTGCTGGTAATCTACTTTTCTTGAGGTACATTTGATGCTCGTTGTACACTCGGTTTTTGCCATCCTCCACCATTCTGGTTCTGAAATTCTCGTATTGTTTCCATTTGAAACTCAATTATCCTAGCCAGCTGGTAGTCCTCGTCGATCAAGTTATCCAATCATTTTCGGCGATCAATCCAATTTAATTTTTTTTCTGTTCTCATTGCGGCCCCTTCTTTTTTCCCACTCTTATCCCACTTGATGTCTGCAACATTCCACTTACTGAGCGAGTTGAAGAGCAAAATATTTCTTGATTTACATACTTACCCGGTTGACCTAACGGGTTTTGTCCCATTTATGTATTTTGGCACCTTCTCAGCCGTAACGACCCATTTCTGGCAGATTTAACTACCTGAATTTGAGGCACATACGTGCCGGGCGATGAAGCTGCTTCCGTCACTCTAAAAGTTTGAATTTTAGCCCGCCTTTGGTTGTGCACACGTAGTTTAGGTTTGTCTTTGTCAATCTAGTATTTCTAAAACCTTTCGCATTTGATCATGCACGCGAGCATGCTTCGAGCCCCTCGGAGTTAACCTTCACTACTGTTATTTTGTTATCATGTGGCCAATTTGCGGAACATCTTAGAAGGCAGAGCTAATAGGTACGGCGGGCAATAGATGGAAGTAGGGAGTTCCTATCCAGATGGTCCTGCCGGGTCAGCGACTAGTACAAGGCTCAAGGGAGTCGGTCGTCATTGAGTGTCCTTAGAAAAATTTGAGAGCTAGTAGGGGGTGTAAGCTGCCGTGACCTTTCGCAATGCCTCAGGTTCCGTCATAGGCGGGGATGACGACGCGAATTAATGAGAGAAGCGATACGTAACGGGAAGGTGACCGAATTTAGCAGTCCAAGTGACCATCGAACTGGTAAGTATGAGCCAGAGAGGAAATTATGAGATATAGTCATGGCTGCATAACAGGACCGATGACCCCTGAGTGTGGATAGCAAACGATGCGCCGGGGCACAAAATGAGGAAAGCGATGCCGTGTATGACCTCTCTAATGTGAGCCCGGAGAGAGGTAGGTAATGGGTCACAGATAGAGGACCGTTGGGTGCAGCGATGCGCTTTTGGATGATATAAATGGGGCCCTTGGCAGTGAATGGCAGGGACAGTTGCGGAGCAAAGCTCATATAGCAGCAGTCATCAGACGCGCTTGATGATAACGCGGATATCGACAGTGAACGACCGTGACAGGACCAAGATAACAACGCTAGATTAGGAAAAGTGGGTTAATCCAACTGGAATGATTCAGGATTGACCACACAAATGAATATGGGCGAGAATATGGGCTACCGCGCTGAAAGCAGGAGATAACTTGACGAAGGATCAGGGATGGTAACGATGGTAATCCGAGAAACTTAGCCGGTGAATTAGGAAGGGTTCACCGTATACTGGCAAAAATCCTCCCAAACCGCTGTCTTAAACTCGTGCGGCTTGGGCTGTGCAATTCATTCTTGTTGATTTCCGAGCACATGCATCAAACACCAATCACTACATTTGAACAAGCCTATATTTGCAGTTGATTAGTAGGAGATTAGATTTGTATAATATGATTCATCATGCAGCTTCAACGCTCAACTCACCATTGGAAACCATGGAAGCACTGTACAGCTGTTTCATCCTTGTTGGGAATCATCAGCAGTGCGCATCCATCGAGCCCCCACAGGGACTCGAACCCGGGGTGAACGATTGTGAATCAAACACCTCAACCACAAGGCTATCCGGGCTGGCTCTCAACGGTTTGTTGAACATCTACACTACATGATATAGCACCCCTCCGTCACTGGCTTTGAACGGTAAAAACCCGCTTCCCGCACAGCCATGGACTCCCAAGACGAATGGCTTCTCTTTATGGGCCTAAGTACAACGAAGGCATCCCGTTATGAAACAACCTACAGAGCTTGGTTACTATTTGCAATTGAATAGTAGGAGATTAGATTTGTATAATATCCATCATGGGAGTCGATCGCTGTGTGGGAAGCGGGTTGTTACCGTTCAAAGCCAGTGACGGAGGGGTGCTATATCATGTAGTGTAGATGTTCAACAAACCGTTGAGAGCCAGCCCGGATAGCCTTGTGGTTGAGGTGTTTGATTCACAATCGTTCACCCCGGGTTCGAGTCCCTGTGGGGGCTCGATGGATGCGCACTGCTGATGATTCCCAACAAGGATGAAACAGCTGTACAGTGCTTCCATGGTTTCCAATGGTGAGTTGAGCGTTCAAGCTGCATGATGAATCATATTATACAAGCCTATATTTATCTGGTGTGTGCCGTTTCATCTTTTTGATTTCATCCATGACCGATGTGACTCTGGTATCTGACGGCGACTTCTAAAGAACTCCGGTTCTCGTTGGTAAAAGTTTTGGCCGTACAGTTGGTTTTCGTTTATAATTTGCATGCGTACAATTTGGTGATGTAGTACGGTGGAATCCGTGAATTAACTTTGTAGCGACTACGGGATCCGGTAGTTTGGCCACGCATTACTAACAACTGGGATACAGGCACTGGTTCATGACGGGGATGTATCAGTGATATAGAGTGAAGCCTCTTTCGGAAGCCGAATCAGTCAAGATGCACTCACTGTCTAGTAGTATAGCCCTCTGCCATTTAAGTGGATAAGTAATGCTTAAAAACGCACTGTTAGGGGATGTTACGTGCTCTAAAGAACTGCTTGTTCCATGTTTTGGAGTAAGCAAACGGAAAGTATCGGGACCGCAGATTGAGTGTAGATAGAGGCACAGGGAGGGCAGAGGCACGGTGCGGAGGGGGATAAAGGCAGGGGAC
Source organism: Fasciola hepatica (assembly GCA_948099385.1). Lineage (NCBI taxonomy): Eukaryota > Metazoa > Platyhelminthes > Trematoda > Plagiorchiida > Fasciolidae > Fasciola > Fasciola hepatica. The sequence goes on from CANUEZ040000106.1 coordinate 351,265, forward strand.
AGCGAATGAGATATGGTACGAAGGGCAAGCCTGGGTGTAGATTCGATTTAAGAGAAGGTCTGGGTTCAAGAGGTGAATCCGCGGACTCTCGAATTATAGGAGCCCGTACCGTTGGTGGTACTCTTAGACCATGAAAAAGCCGATTGGCATTTCGTGTAAAACCTTGTGTTTGCTGCGCCACACCAGGTCGTTTTGCGTGCTGTTATCGATATAGTTTTCATTCATCTGTCTTAGGAAATACCAAAAATTATATTTTCTTAGGGTATCCCGTTAACCCATAGAAATTCAGGTATTTTTTCTTCTCAGTGGTAAATTCTTACCCAGCTTTAGTTTGCCGTTACTTTTCCACCTCATTCACAGCATCTTTTTGATATTTCAAAATGCCACATGTAGCAAAGAAGACTTCCAATACTACCCCGTCTACTCATACCCCAGTTACTAGGAAAAATAGGCCTCTTCAAACTCCCGTGGCCTTAAAACAATGGTCAGTTGACCTCTGTGACTTTGTAGGCCTGGCGACGGAAAGAACAGCTGTTCTAGACCGAAGTATTTCAGATATAAAGTCTCAGATTATGAATTTGGAAAGTACGATATCTAAACTCGCCCCCTTACTGTGCATCACTGAACGCATCGAAAATTCCACCTTACAAAACCTGACAGCTGCTGGCCGCTTAATCGACTCTGTTGCATCCGAAGTTCTCATAAGAGTGAGGAACTCTCGTAATGCAGTCGTGTTTAATGTCCCAGAGAGAATACCTCTGGAGCATGTCAAGCACACACTGTTGAATGCATGTGGTATGGCCCATCTTCCTTGTCAAATAATAAGGCTGCGTAAGCGCGTTCAGCGCTTCAACTGACCAATCCTTATGCGATTTGCAGATGATCTATCTGCCAAAGAATTCATAAAAATGCGTTACATTATAGCTTCTAATTCTCCTTATAAAAATATAAAAATAGCAGAAGATAAAACCCCTTTTCAAAGGGAAATTACCAGATCTCCTTCGACTTTCCACATCAGAACGACGCTTGATAGTTCTGAGCCTTCGACACAGATGGCGGGTCGCTCCACAGCTCCTTCTCAAGTCCCCACTGCTTTATCTTCACAACAGCCCACTGCCTCCTCATCTGCTCCCGTAATGAACTCTTTAAAATCCAATCCCATTACTGTTGATCTAGACATTTCCGCTTCCCTTTTACTGCCACTCAGTAAGAGACGCCAACTATTGCCTCGCTCTCCCACCTCATCGCCTGTTGGATACACCCCCAACTCTAATTCGCCCCCTGTTCCCTCCGGTGATAAACTACTTGCCGTCCAGAGGAACAGGTCTTCCCATTCTTCTCACAAGCCCCTCCTTCATTCGACTGTCTCCTCTTAAATCAACTCGTTTTAACTCACCGAATAAGGTTTTGACCTTAGAAAATACCCCTTGCTCCAATGCATTGGTGACCCCTACAAATTTACCGTGCTCACTGTCTGTCAATACCAAAATACGGCCTTCCCACGTCGTCCAATCTGCCTCACGTCGTACTTCTCACCTAACAACTATATGTCCCGCTCCCGTTACTAACTGCTTCATATTTGGTGTTCCACCCAACTTGAGTTACACCTCCCACAACGTGCAGCTTAATCTACCATCCTACATCTCTGTTTCTCACACATTTTCAGCCCTGCCCCCTGCTCCCCTCTTCAGCCAATACCCAATTTCGACTGGCCCGTATTTCTCGACTGCCCCTAATCACCCCTGTCTGATATCGACCCGCCAAACCCCACAGGTGTTTCCCTTTGCTCCTACGTTCCCCATCCGTTGATGCCCAGTTTTTCCACCCTTCAGCAGTCCACCTCACTGCAACATTTAATCCAGCTTGGCTGGAAGCCACCCCATCTGAACCTCCACTAGCCTCACCATCAACATATTCCGCTTCGACCCTAATCTCCGCTCCTTCCAATCGCGATAGCCTGCCTCCTTCCAAATTAAACCATCCCCCTGATATGCCTATACCACCTCCCACAAATGGTATATCTCTAGCCTTATTCAACTCGCGTTCTAGTCTTGACAATCTCCCGCACCTTAGAAAATTTGTCCTTACAAATAATTACGACATTATCTTAATAACGGAGTCCTGGCTTTCTGAGAGCACTCCCAATGATCAAGTATCCTTGGTAGGGTACAGTCTTCTAAGGACCGATAGACCGAACCGGCGTGGTGGTGGGTGCCTAGCTTACGTCAAGGAAGTCTACACCACGACCCCTCTTTTACATACGGTGCTCGATTCTATTCCTCATTCTCTCTGGTTCACTATGAACCTCCAAACCACTGTTCTTCACATTGGCTGCGTGTTTTGCTCACCAAATTCCCCCAGTTCCTTGTTTCCACTTCTCATTAGGTCTTTCGAATACCTCTCTTTCCTTCCTTTTGGAACCAAGCTTATTGCGGGTGACTTTAATCTCCCTCACATCTGTTGGCCCACCCTCTCGGCTCCTCCCAATCTTATGGACCTGATCACTAGCATTCATCTTGGCGGCTGGAAACAACATGTTGTCGAACCTACCAGAAATGGGAACATACTAGATCTGGTATTTACTCATAACATGCCTCTCATCGACGAGACCGTAACACGAAATTTCCCCGGTAGTGACTATAAAATGGTTATCTGCCATCTGCCCCTTTGGTGGCCCACCTAATCCCGCACACCCCTCCAACAATACATTTCTGTGCCGAAATTGGGCCTTCCTAGTCGCGCTTATTCGGCAGAAAGACTGGGGTGATTATTTTCTCACCCAGGACCCTCAGCATGCTGCGAACACTTTTTAATCCTTCTTTTCCGATTGTCTGGAAAAATTAGCCAATACTGCCCAGGCCGTACCTAAAAAGAGGTCGTCTGGCTCGCCACTCCATAAGAAGTACCATAAACTTCTCAAACAACTACATAATTCCAACGACTTTTCAATTTTTATTCTTCTAAACCGCCTCTCCACACTTATTCAACGACAAGATAATACGCAACTTCGTGACCAAGAAGCTAAGGCATTGGGTCATCCCAACAAGTCGCAACTTCTTTCTATGTTGCATAAGTTTAGAAACGCTGATATTAAGGCCGACTTCCAACTTCTGATTCTGGATAATAACTCATCTATCACCTCCCCACCTTATATAGCCGAAGCCTTCAATGCATTCTTTGCTTCGGCCATGGCTCCAGCTGCTGTCATTGCCCCGCTCCCATCTTCACCATCTACCGACTCTGTCCTTTCTACGATACCCTTCGATGCCAGGAGTATTTCTAAGCTACTATCCAATAACAAACCCTCCCCTCGATTAGGCCCCGATGGCTTACCACCAATTGCACTCGTCAATGGTGGACCGGATCTCCCTCTGTTGTTGCTTAACCTTTCCACTCTTTCACCTAATGGTAGCACCGTACCTGCTAACTGGAAGCGCTCGGTAATCGTTCCCATCCATAAAAAGGACCTTTACATGAGGTATCCAATTATCGCCCTATAAACCGTATCCCCATCTTATCCAGAATAATGGAAAAAATAGTAAAAGATAATATTATTAGCTATTTATTAAGCCTCAGTCTTCTTAATCACAACCAACATGGATTCCTCCGTTCACGGTCCTGCATGACTTGTCAGTATGATTTTCTGAATCTCGTCACCGACTCTGCTGAAAGTAGGAAATCTTTTGTTGTTCTTTATCTTGACTTATCCAAGAAATTTGATCGTGTACCTCACCCCCACCTTTTAACAAAGCTACGGTCATTTGGGATTGTCGATCCACTTCTTTCTTGGTTCTCATCTTACTTATCTCATCGTTCACAGGTTGTCTTAATTACCGGCACACCTCTAATCCTAAACCTGTTACTAGCGGTGTTATTCAGGGCAGTGTTTTAGGCCCCTTGCTTTTCCTCCTATATACAAACGATATGTTTCAGACAGTACTTAATGGCAAGCCGTTTTTGTTCGCGGATGACATTGGGATAGTCTACACTTTCTCGCCTGGCAACCTCAGTACTACTATCCCTGAAATCTCTGCTGATTTAGCCGCTCTTGATCAATGGTGCTCAACCTGGGCGATGAAAATCTCCACCGACAAGTGTATTTTCCCTACTTACAAATGCCAGGTTCCTCCTGGTTCTTTATGCATTGGCGGTCCACCCATCGACAGCCAGCCCTTAGTAAGAGACCTTGGCTTAAGTTATTCTTGCTCTTTCAACTTCTCGGAACATGCTGTCCTCCAAACGGCGAAGGCTAAAATGTGTCTTGATCTTCTGTTCAGATCCTTTCAGCTTAGGGAGAGCACTCTCTACATGTACAAAGTACATGCCAGGCCCCTTCTCGATTATTGTCCCCTAATCTTCACTAGTATGAGAAAATCCGACAGGATTATTATCGAACGTATTCAAAGAAGATTCACGAAACAGCTTATCGGTTGGTCGTCCAACTTAAACTACAGGGAACGATGCTTATCTCTCAAAATCGAACCACTATGGCTTCGTCGCATCAAGCTAAATTTGATATTTCTGTATTAGCTATTGACTAAGCAGTCTTATTCCTCCAACCAGTTGTGCTTCTCCCCGGATACTGGATATTCACCCCGTAATAGATAGTATACTATTACCACACCCTCCGCGAGGACAGTTCTACGTTCTAAGTTCTTTCTCTTCGCGTGTTCCAGAATCTGGAATAAACTTCCCTTGCACATCAGATCTTCTCGGTCAAAGTATGCATTCATGCATGCTATTGATAAATTCCCCTCTGTCCCAACTGTTTTGCGCTTATTCAACGTTCACATGACCGAAAGTCAAACTTACGAGATAGGCCTCGACTTTTAAGCCATTGCTCTGCTTTCTCTTTTTACCTTACCTTCCGAAATAACCTCACCGCTTTTAAAATTCTGATTTCTTTGTTTGACCGCTTCTACTGGACTTCGCCATCGACATATGTAAGCATGTCTGCGTCCACTAACTGTTTTTCCATACCAACTTACAGGATCCTGCCAATTCAACTTTGAAATAAATCCTTCCAGATGCGCTCGCATTTATGGAAACCACCGTATTACTCCCAACAGGTTGTCAATATGTCTCACCCGCTCCACGATTAATTAATTTCATTTAGTTATAACACGTCTGTGGCCCTGAAACAAACCTCAACAACGCTATAAAAAAACTGCTTTAGTATCCAACCCCTGGTCGGCTTTATATATATATATATATATATATAATATTTGTATATACAAATATATGTATATATATGTACATTTATATATATATACCTACTACTGTCCTTTAAATATTACCACAAGCATGGTGAGTAACTCAACGCTCCTTGATATCTCTTAGCTTACAATGCCTCTTTTCCGCACCAGGTCCCGCCACATATACTTCCCTCACCACCTCTGCGATTTCGAACTAGAAATTCCAGTCTGACTCATCTCACTTAGCGTGACTCACTAACTGAACTCAACACCCAGTTATGACGTTACCATTTCTGCTTCCACCCTATCCCCCAGCTAAGCTTCTTCTGTGATTTCATGCAGAACTTAGTCTTTACTCCTGCTCAATGACCACTATAGGCGAAATACTAACTTTCCCATTGAAAGTTTTAGCCTCACTTAGGCGTTTCCCTTTTAGTCTCACGTTTCATGGCCTCAATGTGCCTTAGGGATTCGCTGCACCGATGAGCCCGTGCCTAACTTTCGTTCTTCTTTCCGTTAACCGTTGATCCTCAGCTGGGCTATACCCAGACTGCGTCTCTCTATCTCACTTTCCTTGCCAGTCTTTTGCGTCCAACCGCTTTCGCATGACCCGTCTGATGATCGCACCCACGTATACAGCAATATATATATTTTATATATGCCTTTATATATAAACATATATATGCATATATATATATATATGTACCTGTTCATATATATATACATATATATGCATATATATAACTTTTGTATATACAATATATATATATGATATATATATATATCTATACATATATATATATATATATGTACATATACCTTGGGTATGCTCCACTCACTTTTGCCCCCCTTCGTAACTAGATTGTGCCATTTTACAACATAATTTGCATATATATAAATACAACCGTTCCGTTCTTTAGCGATGGGTGCTCGCTCTCACTTAATTCCTGGCTCAGGCTAGAACTCAGCCGTCCCATCCTGTTATTTTTTGCGCCTTTCTCGTACACTGAAGCCTTGTCGCACGGATTACCATTCCTTAATAACTAGGCTCCACCACTCTGCGCATATGCTCGTGGTAAGTTAAGACCCCATTCCAACCGGAGTCCGTATGCCTCTGATTTCTCTTGACCCTGCGCAATACCAGCACGTGTGCTTCCACATGAAAAATCCTCTCCTTAACACCCAGTGTTTTTCTCCCTTTTTACTGTTTGCCGTCCTCGACCACAGCTGGTGAACTGACCAGACTGTTATCTTCCTATTTTTTCATTCTTCTGCCAGACCATACCCTCTACTATTGTCTTATTCCCGGTTCCCAAACGGTCACGCTCTCCTCATCCACCGCCTACCTGATATCGCCCTAAATCTCTACTATCACCCAACTACCCTAGAAAGCTACCAGTCTCCGTCTAGGGATCCCTAATAGACCGGTCCACTAGCCAAACGATAACTAATTGTTCGGATAACAAAATGTTCATTTTCTTGCCTCCATAAAAACGATAATCATAACCCACAGCTGGAACACTCTTCAGACTGCCGCACTCCTGATCTATTCCAGATTGCATTGGTTACTTGGGTAGCCATCGGCCAAATCGATGTTTATTCCGGATTACCGTAAGGACTGGACGATTTGATCAATGGTTCAAACCCATACTCTCGCCTGCTGACGTTACGTGGGGCACCGTACACGGATTAACAAAACCCCAAGAAAGTCTCACCGGATCGCAGAGGTGATTCCTGACACCAACCATCAACACATCCGCTCAACGTCTATTCCCAAATAATCCAACCCAACAGTTCAACTCTTCCCGCGTTGCAGTACGAAACCAATGACCGGAACCCAGCCCTTTTTTATCTGCTTCCCTCAACATTCTACCTGCCACCATCTGCAACCAAGGTGTTTAAGGAACAGAATACCAGCCATCTGCAGCCAACCATAATTTGGTTAACAATTTTCTATCACATACAAAAACAATTTTACACTCTTCCAACTTCTTCCTAGCCGAACCATTGACGTTTGTCTCCACTAATCCGTTTCATTGACGGCTTTTCTTTAAAAGTCCGTTATACGTCCATACACCATTCACGCTCTTCAAAAGTTCACTGAAGTCCCTGCGAAGCTTTTCGCCTTCATTTGAATTTCCATATGACTGTATAACCTGCACAAAAGGTCCGTTTTATTATCACCTTTGACTCACTTGCCTTTATTTCACATCTTTCCTCCACAATTAGTTGCCCAATGCTGGATCAGTTTCCAATATTCCGCTGGTATCTCTGACTGCACGTTGGAAGCCCCACGCTTGCTTTACTTCCAACAATGTTCTTTGGCATCTCCCCCGCCCGATTACTCGTTAGTGACCGTCCATTTGTCGCTTATATCAGCAATCCCACTACTGCCGATAGTGTCTTGTGGTCCAACCTTAATGATGGCCAAATTGACGTTATTGGTGATTACTGAAGAAAATGGTTGGAGCTGATGAAGTCATTTTTGCGGAAAATAAGAATAGTGTTCCTACTTTTGCGGCGACTTTTGTTTTACTTAGCCACTTCGTAGTATATAAGGGTTGCGCAAGGCTGTTACCGCTCACACCTATTAACTGTCATGGCCGTTGCGCGTGCTTTCGTTGATGACTCTGAGGGTTTCTCCAGACATGTAAAAAGATGCCTATAAATTATTCTCAAGGTTCAAGGAAGACTTTCGGCTATTTCAGCAGCAGACTTTCACCTCGTTTTACGTGTATGAGAGTGTAAGTGCTGAGAATTGGCTTCGTACACATCCGGGTGCATTGCCGAAAAATTTCCCATACTATCGGGTTAAATTTTGCTGCGTGCACAATCGACGGCGAAATAGGACAGCCATCAGGCATGCAAAGCACAGTTAATCTATCTTTACTTCTCAGATATCAGAATACTCCATGCACGGCCTTCGTGAGGATCCGTGCCGTCGGAATGCAGTGCAAAGTCGTTGGTCAATGTCTGCAGCATAACCACGATTTTCATCTAATCAGCGATAGGTTCTACCATCGTAATAGGCGTTTGACTCCCAAACAAGAGTCACGCATATTAGAACTGATATATATATATACATATACATATATATATATACAAATATGTGTTGACATGTGCATACGTACAAATATATATACACATATTTACATTCGTATATGTATATATATATTTATATGGGGAATCCACAAGACCTACCTACCTTATTTAGGTATACAAATACAATAGGAGCTTCTCTTCTTATGATCAATTTAGCTGTATAGTTCTCCGGTTAGCTGTACAATTCCCATTTCTTGGTATCGGTTACCGTGGACTGTATCTTTGTACAAATTGCTGTACTTTGGCCGAAAATGGCAACTAAATTATCGCGCACCCATTCAAATCGACGCCAAATTTTCAAATAACGCGCTGTTGGACCACAGAACGCTACCCACTACTGCCCAGCGATTTCGAAACCGATTCAGAATTCCCGCCTCAACCATTACCACTTTTGTTCACTCAAACACTACATGACTTTACTGGTGTATTTCGGTTGCTATATGATTTATAAATTTAGAATTTGTGAATACCTCACATTGACATGTACTGCTGTACGCTCTGATCTTGCCTTGTGCATGGTATTGACCACGGTCAAGAAATATACTATACAATACTACACTAAGGGTGCATCTGACAATCTTAAAGGAGGCAATGGGGAGACAGGACCGGTAAGTAAAGTTGATCGAACGGTGCTTTGAGGGTGGCCTTCAGTATGAGAGGCACATGGAAAGGCTACTGATGGGTAGTAAGAAACATCGGTGGATCAGGCCTAAGGCTTGCTTACCTTGAGCAGCTTGGAGCGATGATGCTTCAAGAATTTGAAGGAGCAGGATTAAAGGATGGCAAGATTATTCACAGCGGGTTAAATAAGGATGGGAGGGCCGTTCAGAACAATTTTGCCGGGCGGAATGGTGCATTTGTGAGTAAAGAGGTGGCCTTTATCCGCAGGAAATTTCACGAATCACTAGCTGCACCGACTATGGATAAAGGATAGTTCATCTATTAGTCAAACAGAGTTGTAGGTAAGCCATCAAGGTGGAAGAAGTATACTGCTTTGGTTTCTTCAGTAAAGGGGGACGAGATGCCATGGTAAGTGGACAAGACTAAGCCGTTGATATGGATGAGGGATAGTGATATTCTCACAGCGCTGCCCTGAACACAGCCTTTGGGGCCGGAACTTGCAGAGGAAGAGTGGCTGTCGACCAACGAGGCCGATGACCAACGGGGAGGAGGCGAGAGGAGACTTGGGAAAGAACAGGATCCAAAGTACCAAAAGCTGGGATTGCGGCTGTCTGGTAGAGACATGGTTAAGGAACTTGGAAAAGTCAGTATACAGGAAAAAACAGGGTCGCCAGAGTCGTTCGCAGACGATGAAGAGGTAAGTCCAGCTGGCGGCAGGAACAGGAGCGGAAGCTCAGGAGTCCATGCCGATCAAAGTCCAACGGGCGGAAGGAGCTGTTCGATTGTTACTTCAAAGGTCTCCTAGGAAGGGGTATGTGCCGATTGTTTTCAGGATGGCTTTGTCGGCCACATTTTAGGCGTGAGCTGACAGGGGAGGTTTCCTTTGGGGAGGGGCAGATCTACGAATCGTGAGGATCGCTTGCACCCTGGGTGGCAACAAATGTCGAACGGGATTGCCCAAACGGGTAGAGTCCAGTGGAGGAAAACTTGGGCCAAGTCTCGTAAAGGTTTGTACAGGTAGGCCAACTTACCGGTATCAGGATTGGTGAGACGAATAGCCGAAGGACAGGCGGGAGAACCAGAAATGATGGAGATTAGAGGGACACCGGAGCAGGTGACAGGTGAGGGGGAAAAGTGATAAGTTAAGGCTTCAGGTTAGTAGAGGTAGATGAACCGTAGATGAGGATCTTGGAAAAGACTGGAGAGAAGGGCCTGGATCTTTTACCAGGCAGGTTTGAGGGGTAACCATCTCTGCAACTGTGCGCAAACCTGTGGCCTCTAGTCTTCACAGAAATAGCTAGGCCCTGCAAAGTAGCTTCGATAGCAACCGGGTGATACGCAGGGGAAGTGTGAATTTGCGTGATCCGGCAGAGGTGAGTTTCAGCTTAGCCAACTTACGTTCCGAGGGAAAAAGCAGCTGCTTGGGGAACCAGGGGGGTTGATTAACTGATGAGTTAGCTGCCTTCGAACACCGTGAGACTTTGGAGCAAGGGGAGCCGACAAAGATGCGTGGACCAGGGGCAAGAAAGTTCCCGCCCCTATTGGGGAAGTGGATTGCCTTTGGTACGATGGGTCAGTTCCAAGAATGATAACAGGTCAGAAAATGAAGACAGGGTAGATTCAAGAGCGGGCAGCTGAAGTGATTCAAAACAACGGTAAACACTTGTTCCATGACGTTATTTCCCCCTGAGTGGGATACATAGACAATCATACTGAACCCTTAAAATGGCAAGAGTGGGTGGCCGGCAACCCTTGTGTCGATGGTTTGTTTGTCGTGGAACGACAGTCATCATAAGGCCTGGAACTTCGGAGGGTAGGGGAGAGAAGACGTAAGACAGCCTATCGCACGAGGTCCGGTGGGGACCGTTAGGGGAGCCAGGATTTCACTATCAGTGTTGCGCTGTGGTCAGAGGCCCAAGCCAGGGCTCCCAGGTGTGAGATATTCCCGATTAAGAACCGGGAGTGGGTAACAGTTAGAAGGGCTGGACTCGATGTCCTCTGAAATCAACTAATCTCAAACTTCCGTCGCATCGGACGTGTTGGGATTGCTTGGATTACTTCCGGCCACCAGCCACCTGCCCTCGCCATTGCCTGCAGCTCTGTGTGTCTGTCGCCCCAGTTTGGTCTCCAAAGTTTACTGGTGATTAGAATATAGAGCCCCCCTGTTCGGTACTCGCTTGCCTTCCATATCGTTGTAAAAGCTTTCAAAATTACGCCTGACCATCCCTGTCATGCAGAAATCAAAGAAGCTGACTTCAGCTCCTCAAATACTCTTGTTTGTCGTTACTCTCTGGCCTAAGGAGCCTCCTTGACTCCAACTCTAGAGTCCGACCTGGGTGACGGCTCAAACATTATAACAAACCAACCAGAGGACTGAATATTCCGGACCTCTTCACTTACATTTCTCGATGATTTCCGCTGAGACCCAAGGGCACTTTTCAGGCGGTGACTGCAAACTGTTCACTTAAAATTTCAAGCTTTCTTCGCGTATTCCAAGCCCTGCACCGTATTTGCTGTTCATTCATTGAACACACTCGTATTTTGCTCCAGGCTTTACCTGGTACGTCCGTTGAGATCCATTATTTGAAACACCCACTTCTTAATAGAAGCTGAGTCTTCATATAAAACCCATCAATATGCCTGAGTACCCCCGGTGTCTCCTCCTTTAGACTCCCTCCCAGTGAAACTTCGTATAACCCGTACCGATTGGTAAATTCTAGACATAAAACTTATGTTCAGTGCATCAAGCGCATTCTCGTTTGCCCTACCTGTGAGCCGCCTCAATAATACTCTTTTGATTGCCAAGAAAAGTAACCTCGCAACCCGCGAAACGTGGGCATTACAAGATCCTAACAAGTCAGGACAACCTGTAAGGCTGATCAGGCAATCGTCTTCTCGTTCATCTCGTGATATCCAAAAACTATTAGCTTTCGGCTCCCTCACTGGGGAAACAACTGAAGCCATCTACGTTCAAATTTTCCTAATTGACAGCTTAAACCCAAATTCCCTCCCATTTACATCCTCTGTACTAAGACCAGGCTTTCTGTCGCTGGTTTTGACGCTTGCGCTGTCGGCAGATTAGCCTCTAAGACCAGGACTCCTGCCATATTAGACTCGGTTTTTGTCCCTCCCGCAATTATTCTTCCGGACAAAACCGATGTGGACTTTTCTTTCCCAGCTTTACATACTATCCACGATAGGCAGAACCGTCCCTAAACAAAAGAAGTTCTTGGCAAACATTTCGAGCTCAAAATAAAGTTTGTTTCTCATTTCGGATAACTATTAACTGGTCAACCACACAGCAACTACGATGGAGCCCTACAGAGGTCCCAACCAAATTTTAGATCCAGGAAACCCCGACCTCCAACACCAGGTAAACCGTAACCAACATGAATTCATAAAGGCACTTCCGCGCACCCGTATCGTTTTACTTGCTGCAATGCCTTCATCACTTCCATCGAGTGGGGGGAATCAACCGTGGTCATATTTCTACATATGGTTAGAGCATTTAATTGCTCGCCCATGCAGGACTTTTGTTCAAAACTTGTGCGCTCGGCATGGTCAGCCTTTTCGCTCTTGGCTTCATCCAATCCCGTTTGAATGTCAGCAGGCGGTCCTGATCGGCGATCATCTATCATCTTATAAGCAGATTACTGGTGGTGCTACGCAGGGTAATGTCTTCGGGTCACTCCTGTTCCTCATGTATGTCAGTGATATATTCCTAGTGCTTTGCCATGGCACTGCTATCCACTTTGCTTATGACATTAAACTTCTGTAAATCTTTGACACTGAAAATATCGCTATACCCCAGAGAACATGAAAGACTATCTGAATCCTCTTAGCAGCTGGTGCTCTGCCTAGCATGTTAAAGTTTGTCTTTCAAAAAGTACTGTACCAGATTATAGATTCTCTGGTACCGTTGTCACTCTCACTATCAGTGACCTGCCACTTTCCGCTAACCCTTCTGTTCTTGAGCCAAAACCGCACTATTCATGGCTCAATTTTCTGAGAGTAAACAATGTGCTCAAAGTTTACCCGCTTCCAGCGGGGCACTTCTTCCACACCGCCTCGACAGCCTCCCTCTACAGATGAATAGTTCACCGGGTATATTACTGACTCGGCCGACATTCAGTCGCTAAACGTTATAAATGTGATTTTGGATAAAACTTTCTAGTTCTGGATCCGCAATTTCACTCCCCTCCAAGGTATGGTACCTGATTCTAGCCCCTTCACATATCACTAAGCGCTCTTGCTGGTTTCCATTTCCCTAGTAAGTTTCTTTTTCCTCAAGGTAAACAAAATTTCCTTCAATTCTGCTTGATTCTCCCGTCGTGCAGCCCTCCTTTTTTAATACTTTTTAGTGGGTATACTCTTTCCAACCGGCTCCATCTGGACTCGGCCGGCCTGATCAGCCAACATTGAGTTAAAATTTGCCGAGTGCTACTATAGAGATTATTTTGCTGTAACGAGTGTGCATATTTGTGTGACCCTCTTGGAATTTGGATTCCGCTTTCAATTTTCCCGTTTGATCTTCCTTCGCAACAAGTTTCGGGGTCATTTGAAGCGAACCACTATCGCTTTCATTGCTAACTTATCTGAACATGCTTCATTCCAAATCTATAAGCCCAAGCTCATTGTAGGTCTCATATTCTGATGTCTCAAACTCAAACAGAGCCGACGTTTTGTCGTCACTATCCATTCCGCACACCTCAAAAAATACTTCTTTTTTGTTTCTCCCAGCACATCATACTCCACCATTATAGTCATAGAAATTATCCCACGGTCCCCCAACAGAGAGCTGATGGCTGTATCCGTCACCCTCCCTTACAGACCGAGAAAGGAATTCTTTAAACATGACCCACCATAGCTGAGCCCTATAAGCTTAAACCCATCTTTCCCGTGAAAGCCTTTGCACCTTCGCTTATTTTTATTTACTTGAATAGCTTCCACCTAAAGTCACATCTGCCTCTCCGGGCACAAAACTTCTTCGTAGCCCTTCCCATGTACCAAGCTGTTCTCGAGGGCTGTTTTTCGCTGATATCTACAGGAAGATCTGGAACAAACTTCCAGATAGCAGTCTTTGCCCCGACATTTTACACCAATTCCGGTGTAATATGAATAAATATTTTCTCTGGGCACTCTCCGTATCCGGGTAATGACACCGTAACTATGGACGCAGCCTTCCAAAATGGCTTCCAGGTCTAACCGTTCATGCTAGAAGCCGGGATAATGTCCTGGATTTGCTCAATTTCTGTTGTTCACTGTGCATGTTGCGTCCAATCTTCGTGCCAACCGGAGTTTGGGTGAACGCCCTTCCCATCGAATAATCTCAGGCAATGATGGAGTTCACCTGCCCCTGCATCTCATTTCTCAAGTAGATAGCCCCCAGCTCTCCTGACTTCACAGATACGGCAAATGTTTCTGTGGCGAGGCTATGTGCTTTCCTGGACACGGTAGTCTCTCCTCGAAGAACTGACAGTAATAGAGACGACATCAATGTTAAAGTCAAAGAGATTAGAATAGAAAAGCAATAAAAGCTTATCTACTACCTTGTCTTCTCAGCATATCTAGCCTGTCAAATTTGACCCACCTCTCCGGCCAGCAGTTTTCCCATTGAATGACTGGTGTGGCTGACCTATGTCCACGGCGGACTGTCACATGCGGTCCACTTTCTGGTCGCGGGTGGGTGCTGTGGTAGCTCCCAAAAAGTGACTTCACACTTACTGTTAGCCATATATCTGACCATGAAGAATCTATAAAAAAGAAAGCTTCTAAAGGGTGTGTACCCCCCATGGATAGCCACCTGCCGTATTCTAATAGGCGTGTATCGCGATGCCTCCCCACCTGAAGCTGATCCCGGTGCCGTCTTCCACGAACACTGGAGGATGCTCCAGAAGCAAAACTTCAACCCTATCCCATGTTCCTACTCCCAGCCGTTTCCGAACCAGCCCTCGGACAGGCTGTTGTCCTCTTTTGAAATATGCTGACGATAATGGAAATATCGTGCTAGCCACGCAGTTATCCCATCACGATGAAAAGACTATCGAGTCGAGGAATAATTTATCCCACTTTTATGTTTCATGCCCAGTTTTATCCGGTACACCACTGCCGAGGCACTCGATAGTCACTCTTAGGAACTTACTCTTGCATTTCACCGTCTTATCTGAGGCAACCGAACCTTGGACCGATAGCTAGCAATCCAGAAATGTCATTCCTATTCCCGCTCGCTCGAGATACCAGGCGGCTCCCTTACAGTTGAAAACAGTCCATCAGATTCTATCAGATTGCCTCCCCCTTTGTTTTAAGCCCCCACTTTTAACTCACCCCTATTTGGAGCTCCCACGTCTCTTTCCTAAGCATCACCTCAGGTGGCCTCAACTTCCCGGGGCTTCTAAATGTAAATCGTCACCATCCACAGTCAGCTTTGTTTTATCTCAGGCATACCTTCGGTCCACGCCATCGGAACCCTTCTTATTTGATCTTACATACGTGCTCCACACGAAATCCGCCTAGTCACGGTTCACGAATACCAGAGTCTACACTTTTGCAGACCTAATGGCTTATTTTTGCCACAACTTCTGCTTAAGCAACTTTCATGGTTCCTGCCGCCATCATTCAAATTTAGTACAATGGCCAGGTCGTCATTCCTTCTTCCGTCTTCTTTCACATGTTTATCGTTTAACATCAAACCCTTGTCTTCCCTCGTGGATACAATTTGAACCATCTCCACACCCACCGCCTGATGCGGATCACAGGTAAACTCTCCTGGTGGGTTATGACGGATCTCATTCAAATCATCGGGACTCCTATGTGCTGCGACTCCGCTTACCTGAAGTGATGGAACCACTTTAGGGAGGCACAAGCAACCACAAAAAGCCATTCCACATTCTCTTTGGAGGACTCGCCCGCAATTTTTTCTCTGATGCTCCACTCCGGACCTTCTATGATGTCTCCCTCCAAGCAAGTACCGGCATTTCCTCAACCTTCTGATAGTACTATTTGTTGGGCCTCCTAATTACCTCACCATGTGATGGCGATCAGTTTCCGTTTACGTTCTCCATTCTCTTCTTTCCGGTTTTTCCTATAACTTCTTCTCGTCTGCCTCTTTCCGCACACCTTGCTTCGCCCAGTTAACCCAGATGGGCCTCAGTAAATCGACGTCTGTTTCAACTCCGTAAGTACGTGTTATTTACGAATCGCAATTAGAGTTTGTCCTTTTGTCTTCTGTTTAGTCACTTATTAGTAGTGAGTACATGCATCGTGAACCCCGGACATTCGTAATGTATTTTCCCTGTTTCTAAGGTATCACATCAGTTTATACTTGAGTTTCATGGTACTTATTACATGAACAGTTCACGTGTTTGTTCATAACCTTGTTTTCCCGAAAGTCTACACTTTTACTGTTATATAATCTTTCTCAGTGTTTCATTTGTGCTGCCGAGCGGAGGCTCGAACTCCAAGTCTTATCGTTTCTGTCAGTGCACTCCACTATTGGCCGTCATACGTCAACTGGGCATTAACAGATCTAGTGCCGGATTCGCCTATTCATGTTGACACGTGCCTTTGTTTACTCCACAGACTTAGCTCAATTGTACTTATTTGTTAATGACACTTTTTACCTTTGCAACCACAGTCCAATTCACGCGTTTGTAATCAATTTATTGATCTTTGACGATAAACGCTCTTGATTTATTGACTGTACCGCAACCGAACTGCGCTACAGTTCCGTTCAGCTGCCTGCTAAGTGGACCGTTTTTATTTTATGCGCTGTCCCGATTTTTGGAAGCTTACTGCCCATTGTTCTTGGTTTCTCACCTGGCTGTAAGTCCTTTATTTGCTGTATGTTTATGTTTATTGTATTATTTAGAACCACGAATCATCGATAAACACGGTTATTCGATTGGAATTTGTTCTGCTGCCCGTAATCGTGTTCTGCCCATTTTGTGCGTGTAGCTAGTGGAACTAAGTTACTGCTAGATTCACAGCCCTAGACATCGGGATAGTCGCAACAGTTAGCCAGTTAACCAAATCACTGCCTTGATTTACTGCCCGAATCGGAATTGAAGGAAATTCTGTCAAATGCAGCCCCGCCACGATTCCGACAATGAACGTCAGTTATCACAAGGCCCGTCCCCGGACTCGAAGCTGAATTAAGAACTTAAACTGGCAAAATTAAAGATAAAACGGTTGGAGCTTGAGCTGGAAACTGCAAGGCGTTTCAGTGATGCCAGAATGAAGCTAGCGGAGAGGATTAGTGATCTACAAGCTGAAGAACGGTCATTATTGTCGGTCCAGACCTCTCGACCACCTACCCCACAGCCATTTGAGAAGCTCGAACGAGTGAAAATCTATGTACAGTCTCTCCCAACTTCAGATGCTCAACCTGTTGACCCGATATCCTTCAAGGAACCTGGAATTCGTGTTTTGACTCGGGAACAACCAGCGGCAAGCAACGTTTTTGAAACCGCTCGGTTGCTTCAAGCTTGCATGAGCCTGCCAGTCCGAAAATTGGTCAAGTTCGATGTAAACCCAATGGATTACTTCGGGTTCATGCGGAGCTTTCAAACTACAGTGGCCAGATACACCTCCGACCCCGCTTGTCTATTGGATTACCTAATTTCGGCCTGTGAAGGCGAAGCTGCTGAATCAATCCGAAGATGCGCAATCCTTGAACCTAAGGAAGGCTACGAAGAAGCATTACGAATTCTCAAACGGCGTTTCGGTTAGCCACATGTAATCGCAAGACAGTGCATAAGCGAACTGACAGACGGGCCAACCGTGAGGCCTTCAGACTCTAAAGCTCTAATCAAGTTAGCTGACGAAATGAAGTTGTGTTCTGCCACGTTGGAAAGGCTGAATTATCAGTCAGACCTAAATGCCTGTCACACTCTTACAGCAGTTGTGCAACGGCTTCCCCATCACATTCAGTCCAAATGGTTCGAAAAGGCATCTCATATTCTAAGGACCAAACGTGAGCCCACATTCTGTGAGCTGATGGACTTTGTTTCAGACCAAGCTGATGCCGCCGTAACCGGCCTCGTTTATATCACACATCAAGATCATCGTGTCCACGCCCGGTCAGAATCCCAACGGCCTACGACTAGTCAAGGCTCACGAGATCGAGTGGCCACAGTAATGTCAACAGAGACTGACGTAGCTGCAGCAAGTCTGAAAGCTTCGCTAAATCCAAATTGTTCTATTTGTAAGAGACCACATTACGTGGACCAATGCAGTACCTTTCAGGGTTTGAGTGTTGCCGATAGAAACGAAGAAATAAAGAGATTGAAGTTATGTTTTCTGTGCTTGAAACCAAACCATGTCGTTAAGAATTGCCGATCACGCAGAACCTGTGTCTGAGCGAATGCAAAGATCAACATCATCCAATGTTTCACAGACAAGGAACCCCAGAGGGTAACAGCCGGAGTATTCAAGTAACTGAACGTGCTGTATCGGTTGGTCATGTCTCAGCAAACGTCAGTAATGCCATTCAGGAAGTGTCTTTCGCCATATTACCAGTCCGGCTCCGAGGTCCATTAGGAGAAGTTTCCGTCAATGGTTTCCTTGACAACGGTTCAGACTCAACGTTCATTGACGCCTCGCTCATGAAGAAACTGGGTTTAAAGGGAAAACGAGAGCGCCTTACTGTCAAGACTGTTACTGGGGGTTGTGTGACAGAAGGTGTCACAGTATCCCTAACGATAACCTCACTGGATGGACAAAAAGTTATCCAGGTCCACCGAGCCTGGGAAGTCGAAACCATTCCGAAACTACAGCCGTTTATTCAACCGCAAGACTTGAGCAGGTGGGAGCATTTGAAAGAAATACCGTTGTCAGTTATAAAGGCCTCCGATATCTGTATACTAATTGGGGCCAATATTCCGAAGGCTCACTGGGTCTTGGAACAATGAACTGGTGGTCCCGACGACCCGTACGCCGTGAGAGGACCGCTCGGATGGGTCATACTGGGGCCAGCTTTACAACAACGACAGAACAAACCGAAAGCCCACGTGCACCACGTCACAACCACCGAATTGGGTAAAAGTCTGGAACGTATGTTCGATTTCGAATTTGTAGAAGCGGCCTGTGTCAAACGTAGCATGTCAGAGGATGACAAGTTGGCTCTACCTCACATGACAAATTCTTTGCGTAAGATAGATGGCCATTACGAGATTGCCCTGCCATGGAAACCCGGCAGTCCATGCCTACCGGATAATAAATGTCTGGCTCTCAAAAGATTGCTGTTCCTCAGGAAACGCTTTGAAAACGATCAGTTATTGAGGGAAAAGTACTGCGTAACGATTAACGAATATATATCAAAGGGTGACGCTGAGATGGTACCCGAGACTGAGCAAAACTTAACTGGCCCCCACGTATGGTATCTTCCGCACCATGGCGTATATAAACACGGAGACCGAACCAAAATTAGGGCGGTATTCGACTGCGCTGCGGAGGTTAATCAAACATCACTGAACAAACAACTACTGACGGGACCAGACCTTGCCAATAGTTTGTGCGGGGTGCTGTTGAGGTTTCGTGAGTACAGGCACACTTTGGTAGCCGATATTGAAGCTATGTTTCACCAGGTGAAGGTCCCATCAAGCGACCGCGATTGTCTGAGGTTCCTCTGGTGGCCTGACGGTAACGTGACCAACAAACTAAAAGCATATCGTATGAAGTCTCATCCATTTGGGGCCACCTCGTCACCGTCATGCTGCAGCTTAGCCTTGCAGAACACTATCGACTGCAATATGGCAATTTACGGTGCTGCTTTGATCAATCAAGCCAAGAAAAGCTTCCACGTAGATGATTGTTTAATGAGTTTACCTAAAATGGAGGACGTTGGAAGAATGGGAAGAACGTTGCGGCGCGCTCTACTGCAAGGCGGTTTCAACTTGACTAAATTCTTCAGTAATGCGCCACATGCTTTGGGAGAACTGCCGAAAGCAGAAACCAAACCCATTTTCCTTGATCGACAGTCAGCTGAAGTAAAGCGAACTCTGGGAGTGCAACTGGAGCCAAATAACGATAGTTTTTTTGTTGACGTTACACCTCGGGCGGGAAAATACACCCGTAGAGGTTTACTTACCTATATCGCTTCAATTTACGACCCCATGGGGCTTGTATCTCCAAGTTTGTTGCCTTCTAAATTGCTTTTCCAGGACCTATGTCGAAGACAAGCCAAATGGGACGAGGAAATGACCCAGGAAAAAATCGACCGATGGATTGTGTGTCTCAGTGAAATTCAAGCAGTATCTAATCTACGAATCGACCGTTGTATACGACCGATGAATGAAAAAACGGATCCAAGACTGGAACTACATGCATTTAGTGACGCTTCAGAACTGGGTTATGGAGCAGCACTCTATTTACGATCTGTTACCGAAGATGAAATGATAAACTGTTTTCTAACATTGGCGAAGTCTCGTGTAGCCCCCTTAAAACCCGTGACCATCCCGCGCTTGGAGCTTGCGGCTGCTGTTGTCTCAGTAAGATTAGCCACCTTTGCCAAAGAAGAACTTTCCCTACCTATCTGCTCGACTACGTTCTGGACAGACTCGCTAATTGTTTTGCAGTCGATACAAAATACCAAGTCTCGTTTCGAAACCTTTGTGGCCAACCGTCTGGCGGTGATCCGTGAACTTTCGGAACCTGAACATTGGGTCCACGTGAACAGCAAAGACAATCCAGCTGATTTAGCTTCGAGAGGTACCAGCCCGAGAAGGCCGCTAGATGCACTTTGGTTTAATGGCCCACGATTTCTCTTGCAGAATGTGTCTTCGTGGTCTGCACAGCCTAGTCCCACCGTATGCACTCATATTGAATTAGTCAAAACGGTTCGCGTGAACGCAGTGCAAACATCGGATACAGTCGGCTGGATACAAAGATTCCGCAATGCCAAATCTTGGTTAGGCTTGCTGCGACAGATTGCTTGGTTGAAGCGGTTTTGTTTTTGGATTCGACAACAACATGAGACGAGTGTTAGTCAGCTGAACATCGCCAAGCAGTTGAAACCATCAGAACTACAGTCATCAGAATTAGCCTTACTTCGTTTGGTGCAAAAAGATTGCTTTAGTAAGGAGCTAAGAACAATTTCCGAAGGATCAGAGGTCCCGAGCATGTCCCGGCCAGTCTCAGGACGATTGCAGAAACTCCGTCCGTTTAACTACTGTGGTTTACTACGAGTGGGGGGTCGCCTACGATGGGCACCTCTACCTTTCGAGTCAAAACATCCTGTAATTCTACCGAAGGATCACTTCATCATCAAACGTTTAGTGCAACATTATCACGAAGTGAATGGCCACGCTGGTGCAGCACATGTGTTGTCACTAATAAAGGAACGTTATTGGATTACACACGGCTACTCTACAGTTAAAAATATACTACGGGAACGTTTTCATTGTAAACGTTGGCATTCCCAGGCACAGAGTCAAGTGATGGCACCACTTACTGAAAACAGAATGTTATTCGGCGAGAATCCGCTTACTGCTGTCGGAGTAGACTTCTTCGGTCCCTTCTTGGTGGGTAGCATCATTGGAATTGAAAGAGCAAACTATTTTTATATCGTCTGCAGACAAGAATGGCGTGCCATGGTGTACTGGATCCAATGCGTCGTTAACGTACATCAGAAATAGGAGAGGACCCAGTACGCTTCCTTGTATAACGCCACTTGTAACAGGTTTTGGTTTAGAAGTATGTCCGTTGGCGAGGACCACTTGCGAACGATGAGCAAGATAAGATTTCAGCCAAGAAAGCAGCGGGTCACCAATGCCGAATGAACGCAATTTGGAGATAAGATGCAGGTGTGGAACACGGTCGAAAGCCTTCGACAGATCTAGGTAGACAACTACTAATGCCTGCCCGCTATCAACAGCCTTAGGGACTAGATTGAGGAAGTCAAACGGACATGTGGTGCATGATCGCGATTTGAGGAACCCGTGCTGCCTATCGCTAAGAAGGTTAGAAGCGAGAAGATGGGTGGTGATGCCATCTTTGATAATCGTTTCCATTATTCTGGGGATGATAGGGGTATGGTTGATGGGGCGGTAATTAGCAAGTTCGTGGACAGGTCCTTTTTATGTCGTGGGATGATGACTGAACGCTTCCAGTTCGACGGTACCAAACTAAATTTGAGTGACAAGGTGAATAGGTTCAGTAATAGAAGTGGAAGGTCCGATCCATTGTTAATGATTGCAACTGGGGGCAACCCGTCTGGTCCAGGACGCGCAGATGCTTTATAACGTGAGATGAGCCTGGAAATAACGTTTACTTCAAAGGTTAGGGTAGATAAGGAAGAGCTGGTAATAGCCAGAGGATTTGGGGGTGCTGTGTCTGAGGCCAGGGCCATGGAATTGGCGAAGTAATGGTTGAAGGCCTCAGCGATATCAGAAGGGGAGGTGGCCGAAGTTTTATTCGGTAACGCGACATATTGGATCATAGTATCCGTTGCCGAATTCCTAGATTTGTGTAGGAGTGAGAGTTTCAGTGCTTTGTTGGGATGCCTTAGGGCTTTGGATTCTTCGTTGCGGAGCTGTTTTTCCTTTAGGTCCCGGATAATATCAGTAAGACGCGTTAGCCTTATGAAAAGAGAGAAGTCGTGGTTTTGGAGGTAAAGTCTTTGCATCTTAAGGTACTTTTGTTGGAGGGATGCAAGCTTGGACTTCCTAAGGGAGGAGTTTTGGGATATTGGACTAAGTTTCTGGAGGCAGTTTCCCATGTTAAAGTAAAGGTGATCAGCCGCTTGTTGGGGGTCAGCCGTTAGAAAAAAACTGCTCCAATCTTGATTATGGATGAGATTGTGCAGAGGGTTCCAATTTAAACGGACATGATTGTTGACTGGGGTCAGATAGTCTGATGGATAAGGATTGAATGAAAGGTTACCGGCCACTATCTTATGGTCGCTACCCGGAAATTTATTCAGAACGGAAACCGAAAAGTGGGAAACGCTGTGGGTGAATATAAGATCTAGTATGTTGGCGTTTCTAGTAGGGGTTTTAACGTGTTGCACCCAGCCCCCAATGTGAGTATGGGACACAAAGTCTATTAAGTTGGGAGGTGCCGTGAGGTTTCTCCAGGATATTTTAGGCCAGTTAAAATCACCGGCTATGATTTTCGCTGCCGAAGGTAGTAGTGAAAGGTAATCAAAGGCTTCAATTAAAGAAGTTAAGTCTGCAATAGAAGATGAGGGCGGGCGATAGATACAGCCAATTTGCCTGACTACAGTTGAGAACCGAATTTTGAGCCATAGAGAATCCGGAATTGAGTCGAGTGTGGCATGTCTGATGGGGACTACTGAAAGGGCGTGCTGTACGTACACAAGGCACCCACCTCCGCGTCTGTCGATCCTATTTACCCTAAAAACCTTGTACCCTTCAAGCATAATTTCGCTTGTGCTGGTGTGTTCGGTGAGCCAGGTTTCAGTAATAAAGATGATGTCAGGACTGGAGGTTACGACATAATTTTTTAAGTGATGAAGCTTATTTAAGATGGATCGCGAGTTAAATAAGATGAATGACAACCCACTCATGTGGAAGTGAGTGTCAGGGTTAGGTAACGTATGGGAGTTGTTGGTCAGAGGAAGTGCACGGTGAGGGGCGTTTTGAAAAGCCCTAGTGTTTACCGCACGTGTACAAGCAAACAGAAGGAAATCTGCAGTGGTGAGTGCCTACCTAATGTGCATACCACCGAAGGAATTCTTGACGCTCGATCGGCCTTGGCCTTCATATGTCCTGTGCAAACTGAACTAACTGAACCCCAAAAGAGCGTTAGGCTCCTTGATGGAGGGAGGCTTGGCATGAAACAGAATGGCACTCATTCAATCCTCGCGAGGCTCACTAATCTCTCTAGTGATCTAGTGTCCAAGGAACACAAGTTCTGTTTTGACAAGCACACACTTATCGGGACCAACTATTTTCGAGGCTAGGACATACATTGAGATAGTAGTGTCAAATGATGGAGATGTTCATTTACCCCTTACGGTGCGATTAGCAGGTTTCCGATATAGAAAGGAGTCAATTTCGAGTCCAGTGTATTGCTATCGACAAACCTCTGGAGTGTCTCAGCAGCATTTCTCAAACCATAGGCGTAAGTGGGGACTCAGAAAAACCAAAAGAAGTCGTGACTGCTTTTTTCTGGACATATTCTACGGCGGATGGGATCCAATGATAAGCTCATACCAAACCGATCTTGGAAAATAAATTCGAGCCATGAAGTGATACCGTGATGTCGTGTGTGTGGGACATCGGACGGCTGCCATAACTGGTAATCGAGTTCAGTGCGAAACAGTCGCCACATGGTCACCGGCTAATGCCATCTTTCTTAAACACACGTGTAGAAGGGAGGCCCATGGACTGTGAGAGGGACAATTGACACCTTTAGAAAGCAAATTGTCAAACTCACTTTTGGCTGGAGCCAATTTGTCCGGTGCCAGTCGGCAAGGTCGTGCAGTGACTGGTAGTCCGTTAGCGAAAATCTGGTATGCCGCATGATCGGTCACTGCTTCTATCTCTTCAAACGGTTTGGTCAAAATTGAGAACTTAATAAACAAAGACTGAAAATCGTGAGGAAGGTTAGAAAAAAACCTATGGTTCGGCTTGCATTTGTTCGAGTTGCGGGACCCGTACGTTTAATGTTCGACGAAGGATCGGTGCGCTGAAGCCCACGTGAATAAACGAGTAATTCATGGTGCTGCAGAAAATCTAGTCTTACTATGCCTGTGGGAAAGTCCGCAAGGATGAACGTCCACAGATACCGTTGTCGTGGTCCCATGTTGATCGCAAGCTCTCTCAAGCAGTAGGTAGAAATGGAGGAACCATTAGCCGCTGAAAGCCGAAGCTAGGATGCACATGTTTTGTCTTTACCAACACGTGAGACAAACGTGAACCCTAGCATCAACTAGTGGGCAAAAGTGGAGGCACTTATGACGCGCATAAAACGAACGGCTTACCTGGGACTGAATGCCGTCGAGTGTGGTCTATTTTTGTCATCGGCGGAGGTGTTTCCGGCCGTTCGTGAACACTGCTGTCTGCAACTACGGGCGGCTGGTTCGAAAGCTCGGCGGAACCAGTAAAAATCGCTGGTAGGATGATCAGATTTGGGGAAGGCAGAAGAGCCGGATTCGCGGCGGACTTGTGCAATAGAGGGCGCCCTTCCACTCCGTTGCTTACGTGGGCCAATACGAGGGATGGGTGCTTTACCTTCTTCTTTAAAAGAAAGTCGGCGCTGGATGGATTCAGAATGCCGGAGCTTCCCCGGCGATTCAGCCAAGTCAACACTCCGACGATTGTGCAATGCAATTGCCATGGGGGTTTAGCCCCGCCGCCGTCAAGGGCGACAATCTCGTCAGGCACTGCGGCTGCCCTTTCCAAGGACGGGTCCTCTGGGAGAGAAGCAGCAGTGGTCTGCACACAAGAGGGCAGCGAATTAAATGACTTT
Source organism: Fasciola hepatica (assembly GCA_948099385.1). NCBI lineage: Eukaryota > Metazoa > Platyhelminthes > Trematoda > Plagiorchiida > Fasciolidae > Fasciola > Fasciola hepatica. The sequence goes on from CANUEZ040000106.1 coordinate 376,614, forward strand.
TCCTTACCTATCCCAAAATCCGTGTCGGCGGGCCCTGCCAGGGACTGGAGGCGCGCTAAGTGGCTGCTGGGCTCCGTACCCCTTTTGGGGGCCGTGCAAGCGGCTGACGTAAGCTATCCTCCCGAGAGGGTAGAAGACGCTGGAATATAGCCTCCCTGAACCGATATTACGACAGCCCTTGAAGGTGGATTTAGGACCAGATCCATCACTGAGGCGCCAACATCATCAGAGATGCCTTCAAGGCACAGGAAAACCTTTGGCTTTGGCCGATAGTCCCACGTGACCCAGGTTGCAGGTGACGTGCTGCGAATCAAGCCCCGGGGTAGTGTGAGCGGAAAGCCACCTGTTTGAAAGCAACCTCAGATGAGGTAAGGTCTGTGTCGGGCTTCATCTTATCCCCAGCCGTGGCTACGTTATGACAGTTTGTCGTAAAAATATGTATCGTGTAATAAAAGAGGGCGTGTAACATCAAAAGTATCGCAGACTCACCTGCTGGTGAAGGATCCGTAAAGTTCGGAAGCATTCGGATTCATCGTGAGTGTATGGTCTGGCAAACCTTCCGCCGGACTGTTTGGTCTCGTTGGCAGACGGTGCGTCAACACCCTCCTCTACCCAGCCCACGAAACGGAGAATGTCAGGATGGGCTATCGAGGACGTGAATCGATACGCGAGACGAATTCCGCCAGCGGCATTTAAGCCTCAAAGTTTTGGACTGGGAAGACGACGTAGTGGATCATCTCATCGGCTGCGACGTGCATGAGGCACATTGGTATCTGACCAGAGAGTGGGCGACCACCAGGCACCTTATGCCTTATGCGCGGCTCTGGGATGGATGTTATATTGTCCGGTAGGGGGACGTGGTTCCTTGAATTATTTATCCGCCTCAACGGACCGCATAGAGTATCACGTGCAGCGGCTGTATGAAAGCGAGTTTCATGACATCACAGACGAAAGACCATCGTTGTCTCAAGAGGATCATTTCGCTTTACAGACGGTGCAGCAAGGCACCAGAGGCCTTAAAAATTAGTTCGGCGTTCCCCTCTCAAGGCGCACATCTGCCGACCCGTGGACTGATAACAGAAACTATGTTCTCCAACGATTACTACTACTGAAAGAAAGCTTCGTTCGAGACCAGGGTCTGTGGGAACAATATGCCGAATTAATGAGGCGAAACGAAGCGCTCGGCTACTTTGAAAAGGTGCCTGCCAACACCGACGACTGGAAGGGTATTTGGTATCTTCCTCTCCACCCGGTTATCAACCCCAATAAACCCGAAAAAGTGCGGGTGGTTTTCGACTGTGCAGCCAAGTTCCAGGACAAGTCGTTAAACGATCTCCTGCTACAAGGACCTGACTGGACCACACCACTAATCGAAGTTTTTGTGCAGTCTCAAAATGGATAGAGTAGCCTTGTCCGCCGATATCAGGGAAATGTTTCACCAGGTGAAGATACAGGCAGGAAAACGAGATGCGTTGCGTTTCCTGCCGTGGGAAGAAAACAACTAGGACAACGCAGTGGTAAACTAAAGGACGACCGTCCACACCTTCGGAGCCGTATTGCCACCGTTCTGTGCAAACAACGCCCTTTGGGAATCTGCGAACAAACATGGAGATTTGGTCCATCAGTCGGTGACAGATAGCGTCAGCAGAGATTTCTAAGTTGCCGACTATCTTTAGTCATTCGATGATATATAATCAGCTCTAGCGCAGTTCAGAGGCCCAACGAGATTGCTAGAAGAAAGAGGCTTCAATCTAACAAAATGGATGTCGAACGCTTCGGAGGTGCTCGAGGTCATCAACCAACTGTGCTACACCAGGTCGTGTTTATGCTGTTATCGATATAGTTTTCATTCATCTGTCTTAGGAAACACTAAAAATCATAGTTTCTTAGAGCCTTCCGTCGACCCATAGAAATTCAGGGAATTTTTTCTCAGCGGTAAATTCTAACGTGGCTCTAGTTTGCCGTTACTTTTCCGCCTCACTCACAGCTTCTTTTTGATATTTCAAAATGCCACCTGTAGCAAAGAAGACTTCCAGTACTACCCCATCCACTCATACTCCGGTCACTAGGAAAAATAGGCTCATTCAAACTCCCGTGGCTTTAAAACAGTGTTCCGTTGACCTCTGTGACTTTGTAGGCTTGGCGACGGAAAGAACAGCTCTTTTAGACCGAAGTATCTCAGATATAAAGTCTCAGCTTCTGAAGTTGGAAGACACGGTATCTAAGATCGCCCATCTACTGCGCGTCACTGAACGTATCGAACATTCTACCTTACGAAACCTGACAGCTGCTGGCCGCTTTATCGATTCTTTTGCATCCGAAATTCTCATAATAGTGAGGAACTCTTGTAATGCAGTCGTGTTTAATGTCCCAGAGAGAATACCCTTGAGCATGTCGAGCATACACTGTTGAATGCTTGTGGTATGGCCAACCTTCCTTGTCAAATAACAAGGCTGCGCAAGCGCTTTCAACCCTTCTGCCATCCAATCCTTATGCGATTTGCAGATGATCTATCTGCCAAAGGATTCAATAAAATGAGTAACACTATAGCTTCTAATTCCCCCCATAAAAACATAAAAACAGCCTAAGATAAAACCCCTTTTCAAAGGGAAATTACTAGATCTCCCTCGACTATCCCCGCTAGAAGGACGCCTAATAGTCCTGAGCCTTCGACGCAGACGGCTGGTTGCTCAATCGCTTCTTCTCAAGTCCCCACCGCTTTATCTTCTCACGCGCCTTTCGCCTCTTCACAACCCCCCGCTGCCTCCTCATCTGCTCTCGCACTGAACTCCTTACAATCATATTCCATTACTGTTGATCTAGACATTTCCGCTTCTCCCCCCTTACTGCCACCCGGTAAAAGACGCAAGCTATTGCCTCGCTCTCCCATCTCGTCGCCTGTTGGATACACCCCCAACTCTAATTCACCCTCTGTTGTGTCCGGTGATAAACTTCTCGCCGTCCAGAGGAATAGGTCTAACAGTCTTCCCACCCTTCTCACAAACCCCTCCTTCATTCGACTGTCTCCTCTTAAATCAACTCGCCTTAACTCACCGTATAAGGTTTTGACTTTAGAAAACACCCCTTGCTCCAGTGCATCGGTGACCCCTACAAAATCACCGTGCTCACTGTCTGTCAATGCCAAAATACGGCCTTCCCACGTCGTCCACTCTGCCTCACGTCGTACTTACCACCTGACAACTATATGTCCCGCTCCCGTTACTAACTGCTTCATATTTGGTGTTCCACCCAACTTGAGTTACACCTCCCACAACGTGCAGCTTAATCTACCATCCTACATCTCTATTTCTCACACATTTTCAGCCCTGCCCCCTGCTCCCCTCTTCAGCCAATACCCAATTTCGACTGGCCCGTATTTCTCGACTGCCCCTAATCACCCCTGTCTGATATCGACCCGCCAAACCCCACAGGTGTTTCCCTTTGCTCCTACGTTCCCCATATGTTGATGCCCAGTTTTTCCACCCTTCAGAAGTCCACCTCACTGCAACATTTAATCCAGCTTGGCTGGAAGCCACCCCATCTGAACCTCGGCTAGCCTCATCATCAACATTTTCCTCTTTGACCCTGATCTCCTCTCCTTCCAATCGCGATAGCCTGCTCTTTCCAACTTAAAATACCCCCCTGATATGCCTAAACCACCTCCCACAAATAGTATACCTTTAGCCTTGTTCAACTCGCGCTCTATTCTTGACAAACTCCCGCACCTAAAAGAACTCGTCCTCCCAAATAATTACATTATCTTAATAACGGAATCCTGGCTGTCTGATAGCACTCCCAATGATCAAGTATCCTTGGTAGGGTACAGTCTTCTAAGGACCGACAGACCGAACCGGCGTGGTGGTGGGTGCCTAGCCTACGTCAGGGAAGTCTACACCACGACCCCTCTTTTACATACGGTGCTCGATTCTATTCCCGATTCTCTCTGGCTCACCACCAATATCCAAAGCGCTGTTCTTCACATTGGCTGCGTGTTTTGCTCACCAAATTCCCCCAGTTCCTTGTTTCCACTTCCCATCAGATCTTTCGAATACCTCTCTTTGCTTCCCTCTGGAACCAAGCTTATTGCGGGTGACTTTATTCTCCCTCACATTTGTTGGCCTAACCTCTCGGCTCCTCCCAATCTTATGGACCTGATCACTAGCATTCATCTTGGTGGCTGGAAACAACATGTTGTCGAACCTACCTGAAATGGGAACATACTAGATCTGGTATTTACTCATAACATGCCTTTCATCGACGTGTCCGTGACACAAAATTTCCTTGGCAGTGATCATAAAATGGTTATCTGCCATCTGCCCCTTAGTGGCCCACCTAATCCCGCGCACCCCCCCAACGATACATTTCTGTGCAGAAATTGTGCCTCGCTAGTCACGCTTATTCGCCAGAAAGACTGGGGTGATTATTTCCTCACCCAGGACCCTCAGCTTGCTACGGATATTTTCTGATCCTTCTTTGCTGACTGTCTGAGAAATTGTCTGATTCTTCCCGGGCTGTCCCTAAAAAGTGGTCCCATGTCTTGCCACTCCACAAGAAGTATCATAAACTTCTCAAACAACTACATAATTCCAACGACTTTTCGATTTTTATTCTTCTAAACCGCCTCTCCACACTTATTCAACGACAAGATAATACGCGACTTCAAGACCGAGAAGCTAAGGCATTGGGTCATCCCAACAAGTCGCAACTTCTTTCTCTGTTCACAAGTCTAGAAACGCTGATATTTAGGCCGACTTCCAACTTCTGATTCTGGATAATAACTCATCTATCACCTCCCCACCTTATATAGCCGAAGCCTTCAATGCATTCTTTGCTTCGGCCATGGCTCCAGCTGCTGTCATTGCCCCGCTCCCATCTTCACCATCTACCGACTCTGTCCTTTCTACGATACCCTTTGATGCCAGGAGTATTTCTAAGCTACTATCCAATAACAAACCCTCCCCTCGATTAGGCCCCGATGGCTTACCACCAATTGCACTCGTCAATGGTGGACCGGATCTCCCTCTGTTGTTGCTTAACCTTTTCACTCTTTCACCTAATGGTAGCACCGTACCTGCTAACTGGAAGCGCTCGGTAATCGTTCCCATTCATAAAAAGGACCTTTACATGAGGTATCCAATTATCGCCCTATAAACCATATCCCCATCTTATCCAGAATAATGGAAAAAATAGTAAAAGATATTATTAGCTATTTATTAAGCCTCAGTCTTCTTAATCACAACCAACATGGATTCCTCCGTTCACGGTCCTGCATGACTTGTCAGTATGATTTTCTGAATCTCGTCACCGACTCTGCTGAAAGTGGGGAATCTTTTGTTGTTCTTTATCTTGACTTATCCAAGGCATTTGATCGTGTACCTCACCCCCACCTTTTAACAAAGCTACGGTCATTTGGGATTGTCGATCCACTTCTTTCTTGGTTCTCGTCTTACTTATCTCATCGTTCACAGGTTGTCTTAATTACCGGCACACCTCTAATCCTAAACCTGTTACTAGCGGTGTTATTCAGGGCAGTGTTTTAGGCCCCTTGCTTTTCCTCCTATATATAAATGATGTTTCTGACAGTACTTAATGGCAAGCCGTTTTTGTTCGCGGATAACATTGGGATAGTCTACACTTTTTCGCCTGGCAACCTCAGTTCTACTATTTATAAAATCTCCGCTGATTTAGCCGCTCTTGATCAATGGTGCTCAATCTGGGCGATGAAATTCTCCGCCGACAAATGTATTTTTCCTACTTACAAATGCCAGGTTCCTCCTGGTTCCTTGTGCATCAGCGGTTCACCCATTGACAGCCAGCCCTTAGTAAGAGACCTTGGCTTAAGTTATTCTTCCTCTTTCAACTTCTCGGAACATGCTGTCTTCCAAACGGCGAAGGCTAAAATGTGTCTTGATCTTCTGTTCAGATCCCTTCAGCTCAGGGAGAGCATTCTTTACAAGTAAAAAGTACATGCCAGGCCCCTTCTCGATTATTGTCCCCTAATCTTCACTAGTATGAGAAAATCCGACAGGATTATTATTGAATGTATTCATAGAAGATTCACAAAGCAGCTTATCCGTTGGTTGTCAAACTTAAACTACAGGGAATGATGTTAATCTCTGAAAATCGAACCATTATGGCTTCTTCGCATCAAGCTAAATTTGGTATTTCTGTATAAGCTATTGACTAAGCAGTCCTATTCCTCCAGCCAGTTGTGCTTCTCCCCGGATACTAGAAATTCACCCCGTACTAGACAGTATACCACTACCACACCCTCCGCGAGGACAGTTCTACGCTCTAGGTTCGCTCTCTTCACGTACTCCAGAATCTGGAACAAACTTTCTTTGGACATCAGATATTCACAGTCAAAGTATGCATTCGTGCATGCCGTTGATAAATTTCTTTCTGTCCCAACTGTTTTGCGCCTATTCCACGTTCCAGTCAAGCTTACGAGAAAGGCTTCTACTTTTAAGCCATTGCTCTGCTTTCTCGCTTTACCTAACCTTCCTAAATAACTTCACCGCTTTTGAAATTTTGACTGCTTTGTTTGACCGCTTCTCCGTAGACTTCGCCATCGACGTATGTAAAGCAGGTCTGCGCCCAATAACCGTTTTTCCATTCCAACTTATAGGATCCTGCCAATTTAACTTTGAAATAGATCCTTCCAGATGAATTCGCATTTGTTGAGAGACAACCGTATTACTCCCCACAGATTGTCAATATGCCGCATCCGCTCCACGGTTAGTTATCTTTATTTAGTTATATCGCGTCCGCGGACCTGAAACCAACCTCAACAGCGCTATAAGAACCGAATCAGTAACCAACCCCTGATCGGCTATACATATATATATATATATACGAATATATATATATATATGTACGAAAATATAATAATAGATATATATATATGTATTACTGTCCTGTGATTATCAAAATAAGCATGGTGAGTTATTCAACACTCCACGATGTCTCAGCTTGAAATGCATCCTTCCCACACCAGGTCCCACCACATATACTTCCCTCACCGCCTCTGCAGTTTTGGACTGGAAAATCCAGTCTCATTTATTTCACTTAGCGTGGTCCACTAACTGAACTCAACACCCAGTTATGAAGTCACCAATTCTCCCCCGGCTACGTTTCTTCCCTTAATTCGTGCAGAATTTTTCTCTTCTACTGAACAACTACTCCAGAGCAAATCTCAATCTTGTCACTGGATCTTACGGCTCTCGGTATCCATGGTTCACGGTTTCCTTTGTTTAGTCTTACGTATCCTAGACCGAGTATCGCTTTGGTCCATCTACTAATGGACCAATATTGAGGCCTATCTACCCCGCTATTCTCTATAGTGCTCTTTTTCGTCATTCTAGTTTTTTGTACGAATCCTCATCTATTCACTGATTCATGTATATCCCGCTCCTTCAACGTCTCACCTTCTTTTCTGCCTCCCACTCTATAACAACAGAATGGGCACTAGCTTGACACTCCTTGATATTCTTTTGCTTACTTTGCCTCTTTTCCACACCAGGTCTCACCACATATACGTTTCTCACCACCTCTGCAATTTTGGACTGGAAAATCCAGTCCCATTTATCTCACTTAGCGTGGCCCACTAACTGAAATCAACACCCAGTTATGAAGCCACCAATTCTGCCCCCACTCTATCCCTCAGTTAGGTTTCATCCGTAATTTCATGCAGAACTTAATGTTTTTATCTGCTGAATGACTACTCTAGGTGAAATACTAACTGCCCGATTGAAAGCTCTAGCCACTCTTATGCTTTTCCTTTTTTAGTCTCACGCTTCATGGCCTCAATCTCTCTTAGGGATTCGCTGCATCGATGAGTCCGTGCTTCACTTTTGTTTCCCTTTCCGCTAACCGTTGATCCTCGGCTGGGCTATACCCTATCTATCTCGTTTCCCTTTCCAGTTATCCTCAATGCCGGTCAACCACCCCGGGCACTAAGCTGACCACCCTTCCTGCTAGTGCGCTTGGATAATAAGGATGTATGGCAGTCTGTCGATCGCTGTTCCCGTTGGCTCTGTTGTCCAAGTTCCCACAACCTGTCCAGTTGGCCCTGGACCATATATCCCTATCGTAGGTGCCCGGCTCCCTGTAAATTCATCAGAGAACACTCAAGCCAATCCCAATGGTGCGGGGCGCGGTCAGATCCACCGCTCTGGCCGGGGCACATCGGGAGTGCAGGCCGTCTGCAACGATGTGCGAGCGCAATTAGACTGGTGGGCCACCTCCTGTGTTCATTTCACGAAGTGTTTTTCAGGTTGGGTGTCCGGAGCACGGTCAGCCCCACCCACCAGCACCGGTTGCGGATGGCATGCTCCAGCCCTCCTCGCCCTAACGCACGTATCACTGTCCGTTGCTGACCGCATGCTCCTACCATTCTTCCGCCACTTTTCGCTCATCTATCGTTCTTGTCAGCACTCTTATCACGTCCCTTCCGTGTCGTTCTACCTCTGCATGCACACCAATTCTTTCTGCTTTTGTTCCTATGGTGTTTCACAGTAACAACCCTCACTGCATGATGTAACTCTCGCCCTACCCATTTTATTCTGCTAAAGCCCGAAACATGTTCTTCTCCACCCGTTTCGCACTGTCTTCTCCTAGTCAGTATTCGCTTGGTACCTCCATACGCCTATAAAGCTGATTAATTGCATACCTCACTGGCTACCATTCTGCTATATCCTCTTTTGTCCATCTTATACTCCCCAGACACATTCGTAACCACGACCAATCCCCATACAAGAACTCGCTGTTCCAAACTTTACATTTTTACGAGAGAATGTATTATCTTTTTACCACCTCCGTATTCTCCATGTCTGAACCCGTAATTCTTCTGTGGATTATCCTCTTAGGCAGTGAACCGATAAGCAATTTCTGGCTCAATCCCCTGTTGCAATGGCCTGTAAGCACGCAACTCTCCGTTTCCATTCTCTCAACTCCGAAGCACAGCTATTTTTCGTAGTTTTGTTCTATCATAGGCTTTCCTGTCCGAATCCTTTTCTTCTTCTCGGTCTTCATCCCGTGTCATCTGCAGTGAAACAATCTGATTTATCATCTCTTACCTGTTTTTTTCCGGTCAACACTCTCGTCTGCTTCGTACGTTGCTCGCCACAGGCATCTTCATTGTGCCTTTCAGACTGCGCCGCTATTCCGCGTTCCACTAAGTGTAATGTCACCGTAACGTCATCACCCTCACCTACAGTTTCAAACCATGTGATCTGCCATTACCTGAATTTTCTGATCCTCCACTTCCTTATCTTTCTTCCATGTTATTCGCTGTTACAACTGATGCACCTTCTTACCGCAGTTCTTCTGACCTCCAGTTTACCCTTCCACAGTGATCTTTTACACCTCTCCAACCACCCCGTACTTCCAGTCGCCCTGCATTCTCCAGCCACTTTCACGGCCATCTTCTGGCTGCATAATGTACGTCCACTTAATAACGCTTCATCCATGTTTGACCGTCACCACATGTCACACCTGCAATAATCAAACTGTTAGATCCACTCTTACCTGTTTTCCTGGATATTTTACTTCATATTCCCTCGCTTATCAACTTCTGCTAACAGCCATCACTTCTGTGCTTCCAAAGGTGGTTATCTTCCACTGTTGATCCCCTATGTTCACCTGTCATAAAGAAATTCACCAGGGTTTATCCAAGTTCATTCCGCACCATTGACCCAACCCTACCTGTCTCGTCCAACCGCTGCTATTTCTGTGTCCCATCTCTTTATTGCCATTTTTTCCTGCCGATATGAATACGTACATATATATTTTTGTATCCACATATTTTCTCTACCTCCTTCAGTTCTCTTGCCACCACGTCACCGCCCCCTCATGATATGCGTCCATTTTGTCCATAACCGTGCCCCACATTTACCGTGTCTCGATCCTTCCGCGGCATTGATGCCATCTGACTCACTATTTACGTCTTGCATTCCAGCTCCCCATTTTCAAGTTGACACCGTCTGTTTATTGCAATAACGCATAGTTCATAGTTATCTAGTCCCCAGCTATAAAACTCAATTGTTTATTCTTCTTTTTTCTTTTTTCTCCATCGTTTCTCACAACGATAGTTCCTCATGTCAATTTTCAGTCCTTCTCATGTAAAATCCCAGGTTCCGTTCTCCCCCACTCGGCCCAGCCAGCCCCCCCATCTGACCTCAACCTTGAAATTGACCGGGCCCATATTTGAATCCATCTCCGGGTTCAAGCAAACTACCCACATTATTCCCTAGTGTGCTTACGTTTATCTCCCTCTCGTATCTCCCCTATTTCTTCTTATCCCACTTTGTGTTAAGTATTTCCAAATTTTTCATGAGCTTTGTCGCTTTTAAAATTTTGATTATGCGTAAGGCATGCTTCGGGCTTCTCCGAAGTAAATTTTTATCATTATATTATTATTATTCCGTGCCACGAGAGGGCCGAAATGGTTAGAGATTTGGACTGCTCCCCACTCCCTACTGAACGCACTTCAGGAATACAATGGGGCGCGAAAACGGACGACTTTGTTTTCGAGCTAAACTTTCCCGAGCTGCCGCTAACTCGTCAAGGTACGCTATCCGCTGTCTCTAGTCTGTTCGACCCGCTCGGTTTCGTCTCACCCTGGCTGCTACTCGGAAAAATACTGTTGCAGAGGCTGCGCTGTGATAAAGTCGACTGGGACCAGTCGCTGGGCTGAGAGGAACGGCTGGACTGGGAAGAATTTCTGAATACCTTGAAGAAATTAGGCGTCATAAGGATTCCACGATGCTTGACCCCTGGTCATGCAACACAAACTGGGGGACTACATGCCTTTTCCGATGCATCCGAAGTCGGTTATGGAGCTGCGGTGTACGGAAGATGGTGCACACGAAATGGAAAATATACTTAGAAGATCCTGTTAGCTAAAGCTCGCGTTGCTCCTTTGAAGTCGGTCTCGACCCCACACCTTGAACTCAGCGCAGCCGTGTTAGCAGTCGGGCGGTACAAGCGGTGAAGAGATGTTTTGACTTCCGCGTTTGGTCGGCTAGCTTTTGGACGGACTCAACGATAGCACTTTACTATATCAACAACGTCCGGAGCCGGTTCAGTACTTTTGTTGCTAACCGACTGGCGATTACTCACGATGAATCAGCCATGAACCAGTGGAAGCATGTCAGGTCTGGCAATAATCCGGCTGATCTGTGCTCCCGAGGTGCGACCAACTTCAGGCAACTAGACACGTGGATGAGAGGGCCAAACTTCTTGGAAATGCCTAAACAGGACTGGCCCGTGTACGAACCAAATCCCCCTACGGAAGTAGAACTGGAGATCAAAGGCGTAGTGATAGCGGCCAACGTCATCGAAGCGACATCCATTTTGTTGCGATTGGTTAGACTTTCTTCCTGGATGAAGACACCTCATGTGTTAGTTTGGTTGGTCAGGTTCAAGAGAAATTTATTAGTCATGAAAGGGCTACGGCCCTCAGGTCGGATACGGGTCGGCCCGATAAGTCGCGATGAGCTACACGCTGCAGAACACGATATTTTCAGAATGACACAAAGCGAGGCTTTCGCCGGAGACTTCGAGGGGGCGGAAGAAGTGGGACCAATCGACAAAGAAATATAATCTCCAAGAGGTGAATTAAAGCACCTAAACCCCAAACTGATTGATGGACTGCTGCAAGTGGATGGTAATCTGACCAACGCCCACCTGAGCTTCGACGCAAAGTACCCTATGCTGCTGCCGGCTCGATAACCTGTGGTAGAGCTAATGATTCAACACGTCCACGCCGGGGAGGGACATGCTGGGGAAAGTCACGTGACGAGCGACATCCGAAAGCGTCTTTGGTTGCTGAGAGGAAGAGCGACTGTAAAACGCGTAATCCGAGGCCGTGTGCGGTGTGGGAGACGCAATGCCACGGCAGGCAAACAATGCGTGGCCCAGCCACCGTCATATACCCCGACGCACACACACACCTACATTGTACTCGTTACACCACGTGGTCTCCATCAAACAGGTCACAGTGCTCACAGTCTTTCTTTGAAGTTACAGGAAGTTTCCTTTTGATAAGTGGTGTACATGAGATTCCACTGTACACCCAGACACATACGCACATACCCCATGCACACTGCACACCGTAACCCCTATCAAACATGTGACAGTGTTGGCCTTTTGTTTCTTCGACGTTACTGAATTTCTTTTGCAGATGTGGAAGTGGCGGCGATTACATCATACACTTACTCATGCAAGCACATACAGCCGGGGCAGGACGGCCCTTTCAAAAGCAGCACCTAAGTTTCCCCTTCACGCCCGCCATCGGTCAGTTGTTTTCGTGGAAGAGGTAGAATAACCTCGCGTCCATGTGGCCAACGGACTAGGTGCGACCATGAGTGGAACGTTGACGACAAGCATTAGGCAAGCGCACTGACAGCAGGGCCTAGGTGGGTAGAAAGAACCAGTACCTTTATACCAAACCTTCGACTCTGCTAAGGATTAGGGAGGATTTTGGTAGGCGGTGTAACGACCGGTCGTGGAAAATTCCCCTAAAACCGTCGCAGTTCCATGTTTTTCTTAACATCACCCACTTGTTTACACTATTGACGTGTCTTTACGCACCGCTTGTTTTTACGGGCCAGTTATTATTTGTTCGCGCCCAGAGAGCTACTTCATCATATCCTTGTTGTGGACCTGCTTGACGCACGTGCTCCTTGCTCGCACTCTGCAATTCAGTTACTAGTTTGTTGAGTCCTTGTGATCTCATTATTGAGGTTTGTATCCTTTTGGTGTCATTGTTCATTCAGTAATCTAGTATCGTAGAATATCACGGATAATCGCCTTTTGATTTCGGGATCCGTTGTGAATTTGGCTAGCATCTCTCAAACCTATGTCACAGTCTCTCACTAACATGAAAGATGCAAGTCAGTTTTTAGGCTGAAAATCCAGAGCATGGTCAGTCTTACCCATGGGCACCGTTTCCGGATTGCAAGCCTACCGTTTATACGCTCTTGTGGCCGCTGCCATCATGTCATTTGCACTGTCTTCTCTCAGCCTCGTTTGTTCTTCCTTTTCTCTTGTATCAGTGTCACCATGTTCACTTCTCGTTTTACGCCCGTTAAGTATTTGCAACTATTTTTATGAAATTATAAGTGCATGCTACTTACACCCAACTACCAGCATCGTTTCTTGGCTCACACTGTCTGTCTATGCTTTTAATCCGCTCTTTTTGCCACATATCTTTTTGCCTTCTCAGTTCAGTTAATTTCAGTTTGAATAGGACAGGAAACGAACAGGGCCAATCGAACGTCCAGAAATATTTCTAGTCGAGTTCAAGGTGCAGTTGACTGTGAGATGCCAAACACCAAAGGTGGATGAACCGATAAGACACCGTCATCATCAATGGCCTATCATTTAATGATTAAACAACTCCAATCTGTAGCCTGAGTTTCATGTGATTTTCAGTTCAAAAGAACCAACATGCTTCAACTGACCAGACCGATAGCAGTTAAACGACGGAGGCCAAAGCCGAGTTACCAAGAAGAACAGTATGCTGCTTTATGTTCACCATGGCGAAACGCATTCACTGTTTTGTTACCCTGCTTTCAATCCTATATAGACAGCGGTACTTACTGTTTTCTGTATTAAGCCGTCCGTTGAGATGCAGTTAATTAGTCGTGGGCGTAAAACATGCTGGAATGTGATCCCGACTTCGGCTCTCATGTTACTGCAACAGACAACAATTTCAAAGTTCCGGGAACAGTTGTGCCTAGAACCGAAAGTACGTACTGTTACACGGGCTTCAGGAACCTCAACAGGAGATGAGCACCCAGGTCTTTGGAACTTGATTCAGAACTGCTAACATTAGAGGAGCCGTAGATGAAAATTTTGGGCAAGTAAAGGTTTAAACAACTTGACTTTCCACTGGGAAGTCTAAGCAAGTAAACAGTTTTGTTGGGACGCGATAGAGCAGTTAGCTCTTGAGGTTTCGGATAAAGTTTGGCCTTGTGAAGCAGTTTAAAACTCGGCAGGTTCGTGCAAGAGATAGCCGTGAAGTCACGTTATTTGGTATAAGTGAGTTTCGGCTTAATCGAATTGCTCTGAGATGGAGACGGCGATGAATTATGGGGCCAGGGGCGTCACTCAGTGCGCAGGCCATTGGCAATAAGACGATGTAAGAGAATGGAGCACACGAATTAGTCCACAAAATAAGGGATTAAGGAAAAGAAAAACTACCTCCGTTAAGAGAACGGGTCATAGTAGGAACGAAGAACCAATTACAAGAACTACAGGAAATGGGCGCGGGTGATCAGGTGCGATTTGGAGGGAGACAGGTGGACAAACGCACGGTTGCTAGATGTTCGGCTACTTTTTGTTCATATGTGCACACAGCTATGTGTTTGTTGAAATAAAATGGGTTGTCGACGGGTGGTTGGTAGGTCGTCTATTGTTAGAAATGGGGGAAGCGAGGTAATGATAGGAAAGCAAGAGGGTAGGCGACACCTAGAATTCTGGGACGATTACCAAAGCAACCAGGTTTGGTAGCATTGCATTGACGAAACAGTCGGCCGGGGGGAGCCGCAAAGGTGTTTTACGCTCCTAACTTGTGAAGGGTACAAAAGAAGGCGTAAAAAAGTGAAAGAATTTGAGTGGCCGCATGAGCTGCCGGTCTGTCTGTTTGATGGGCTGGTGGTAGGAGTATGCAAATGGATCAAAGCGTAATAATCCTGGTCAGGGCTTAATCTGCTCAGCGGTTCAGTGACCGATCTACAAGGTAATCAACCGTACTCGTTCTTCATAGCGCCTAGGAGCCTCGAAGTAAAGCAAAGCTCATACCGATGAGGTACCGAAATAAGAATATGATTGCCTTTGACTGAGGGCCCCAGTAGCTAGTCAGCCAAAAAGTAGTCAAAGCCAGGAAAGTAACCCGTAAAAAAACAGCTGACCAGAGGGAATAAAAAGAAGGTATCCGCCCTGCTTTCCAATTAAACAGAATAACTCTTGCATATTTGGTCAGACCCAGTAGACATCTTTCTGAAGGTATCAGCCAAATTGTCGTCGGAAACAAAATGGACGTCAAAGGCCCGTCAACATGAGTGAGGAGGCCGAACCAAACCGCCATAAAGCAAGCTGTCTTGGATTAGTGAGACACAGCCACAAAATGCCCACAATGTTTTCCCAATAAGAGAACACGACCACAACAGAGAAATCAGCGCCTCAGTAGTAGGGTGGTTGATGACCAAGGAATAATGTCAGCACGAGTAAAACGGGGAAGTGTGGTCCATAATCCGTCCAGAAAATGCAAGCCTGACAGATGAGGAAAGTTCAGTGATTCAGGATGTTGCAATAAGCTCCAATGAAGCAAAAGCCGCAACAAGTTCGATCGTAGCCGTTTGCAAGGAAAGGTACAATACAGCATCGGAGCAGAAAGATTACACAGCAGGTCCAAGCTCGAAAGCGATACTTGGGAAAATGGTGGAGTTTCTGCCACACATCTTGGACTGCAAACAGGCCAAGACTGTAGATGCGATACTTTTGGACCAATGCAGTTCTTTACTTGGTAAAGTCAGCACCAGTCCGTTGAACGGACTTCGCCCAGAATAATACCTTCGCTTTTTTAGTAATAGTGATCCAGCCTCAAGGACATATGCTTTCTCCATCTTCCGAGGCCTCAGCTCTTTTGGTTAATTATCGGGTGTCTCTAGAAAGGCTTACAACCTCCTTTGTTGCTATTCTCAGTACTCCACCGGCCTTCCGCTCATTAGCTGTGCTGTCCCCTTCCCCCGTAATTCTGCCTCTTCTGTGGTAAAATTTATAACGCTTCGGCACTCACTTCCACCTCTAAGAGCAAAGAGGCTTGACACTCCCTCAATTTACGTCGATTGTCCGCAGAAATCCCCTGGAATAGTTTATTCTGCTAGAGTAGCCATTTATCGGTTTTTCGAGAGAGTCGCTGTGGTAACTGTGGCAACTTTCGATGTGCAGCTTTCGATATAAGCCAAAAACAACTAAACGGGACGTTCGCCTGCCGAGACAACCGGAATATCGGCGGAACCAAAACTGCAGAGTATGAGAAAAATCTAGAGGAGTTTTATAAACTCGCTGAGGAATATTCCAATACTTTCAAGTGGGTGGAAGAGCAATATAAGGTAGCAGTAACTCATTCTTTGGTTCGAAATGTTGAAGAGTATTACCAGACCAGAATAAGGTCGGGTTAAACCACTGGGAGACCCGACCAAACCGCTTTACATGCAAATCTAAGAGCACTTCATGAGAAAAGTTGTGTATTACTCTCAGTAGGTATCACATTTTCCGGATAAAATCAGCCCGCTTTCACGAAACTGCAACTTTTTCTACCGAACAAAATCCTGACGCCGTTGAAAAACCAGAAACGTTAGCCGGAAAGAGCCGATTCATTCCCCATATACCCGGAAACCGGTTGAATGATAGAAAAGGATGCATTAGTCATCTCCGTTACGGCCGGCCTAAACCAGGACTGCGGGTCAGTGACGTATTTCTCCAGGACGTTGTCTTGGGCTGGAGGGCTACATTCCTTGGCCAAGAACGGGGTAAAACCACCATCGGAGCCCCAAAGAATCGAGAACCTTTCCCAGTTGGAAAGCACCTTAAATTATTGACCGACCAGTGGCCAAGGTTGATCATGTTTGACAAAGAGTCTGAAAGTGAAATAAAATTAAAAACATCCAAAGCTGGCTAACCGAACCATCCAATTTCCACCACGACGTTTTGTGTCTCCCTGAAAGCGAAGATAATGTAGCTGAAACATTTTGCGTGGCTTCTGTGATTCAGTCCTAAGTACCGATCCAAAGAAACCATGAATCCCTGTGCCGTCACGGAATAATCAGGAAGCAGCATTTTGTCAGCAGTTGTGAATTATCATTCTCGACAACCGAAGAAAACCCGTAGCTTTCCGGTGTTTTTGGTTTCGAAAACGAGGCACATCTTTCATGGTCTTGCGAGCACCACTTAAGCCAAAGCAACGCCGCCACTTGCACGCATGAGTATGAATCTCGGAGGACCTCCTTCGTCCAACTCTAGAAACAAACTGATGCCCACAATTATCGATGAGTCATCTCATCTTCCATTCTCTTTTGTCTGTTTGGACGCATATGGTGATACGGTAAGCAAGAGTCTAATCAATCATTATTCTATCTTCAGCTTCACCTAAGGTACATTCTCATCGCGTTTTTGTTGATCGCATCAGTTTTTCTTTCTTCTGCAATAACTCCCTCACTGTGGCATTCAGAAAGCATGATTGGAGGTTGGTTCTTGCGCACTAGGATGAGCAACTTACGTCCGGTAATATGGACTGGTTACCGACTGCGAGGTCTGAGATAACTTTGGCAGGCACTGAGGATTTTGCAGCTTTAGGTCCACGACTCGAGATAGTCTTTGCGGGGTGGTATGCAACTGCTTGGGCATATCAGATAGCAGACTCTGGGCTAGCTCCCCAGGCTGAGCTACCTGAATGACAGGCAGCACTCTAGGCCTGAGGTCACCCTTTATTGGAGTTTTTGGCCTAGACTTCCGCCTACAGCTTTTACTCTTTTAATGTGCTACTTATTGAAAAGCTTTCTTTTTTCGGCTTCTTAGCGTAGCATGTGTGTCGTGATACTGGTTCTTCTGTGACCAACACCTGAGCTATCACCTGTTGCTTGTCACCTTGGTAGTCTTCCCTTGTTGTCCGGTTCTGTTGGGTTCACCGGAGCAACCACGACAGGAGAAAGGTGCCGCGGGAACCAGAAACAATTTCGCTCCAATCTGAACCCTTCTAATCATTCGGAACAGCACCAGTCAAGTGGCTAAGTGTGGCAGCACAGGGAGAAGGTTTCACATTTAATAGCCTCGGCAAAGTTTTACCCGATGCGGGTGAGGATGGAAGACAAAATTTTGGAACAAACACTCGGTTTGGCCGAGTCTGAAAGCCCGGTGCATCGTAGTGACTACAGCCCAGTTCAATATGTTGCCTTTTTTACGAACCACTGGTCAGTAGGCATCGTTCAGGATCCTGGACCATAGTACCTTACCGCATAATATCGTAAGCTGAGGAGCCACCTTTCCTCCTATTCAACCAGCGTCTGGTTCACATTCGGTGAAGTGGGATCTAATCTCTAAGCACGAACCTCTGCGCAGTGACAAAAGCAAGCAAGGCTGATGTTAACCCCTCCATGTCAAGAAATGCGGCCAGAGGGTAGCTATAGAAATGCGATACCAAAAATAAGCAGCAGAGGAAGGTTTTTATGACGTTTCTGCTAAACTTGATACAACGTTTAACGTGAGAGCTTGAGCCAAGCAAGCTGTCGTTCGCCCCGAGGATGCAAGAGGCTAAAGTGAGTTTGTCCTATATCCAGTGAGTTCTTGCGAACTCCTTAAGGTGGCAAGAACATATGGGGCCCCCAACTAGGGTGGATCTGGTTCCAACCTCAAAGTCCGCTGAAAGTACTTCGGATTTAAACGATGGGCATGATACTGGAAGCACAATGACAGTGAGCAGTTCCGCCACGCATCTGATATTTTTCAGCAGCAGACGAGTGATAAAAGAAGCCCAGAAGTGGAAAATGATGAAGGGCTTCACCCAACCTGAAACAAGGCTATGGTTGAACCAATATAGGCAAGCTTTACGAGGAGTTACCATGGAAGGGTACAAGCGATGAAAACTTTTTAATTAAGAACTTTCTGTTGCTACGTTCACATAGGCAGGAAAGATTGACATAAAATTCAATATTTGTGAGGACGCAGGGGAGTGATTGACTGCGTGTGTATATGACGCGGAGTGGTGTTTACGCTACGATATATGCATTATAATTTTCTTATTTTCAAACAACAAAGCTAAATTGTTTGTCGAGATCCATATATTTGTCCACTGGAAGCCTCTGAGTGATGCATCCGTCCCCTCAGGTAACTTGCAAATCGAGTACAAAACCTGGAGTCGATGTAGGTTAGGGAAGTTCGGTAAGGGACCACGTACCATTTCATTTCCTTTGTCGAGGCCTGGACCTTCGATGGATTGTTCGGCAGCCAATGCAAGATCTTAAAGTAACACAGTAAGTTCTCATTCATCCGTGAAGCGGGTGCCAACGTAGCTAGGAATGCACCTAGTACTCCAAATCCCTTTGGTAGTGGGTCGTATTTTGATGATGGAGCGTTTCCGCGCAGAATCGCTCTACTTGAACTCAATAACCAACTAGGCACTGATGTGTTAGCAGTGGTTTTCCCATCTAAGTGAAGCATCCTTCTTTGAGGATTTCAGTTCGTAGCCGTGCAGAATAGGGAGCGGGGTGAACAAGGGGCTTTAGGAGAAACGATCTACCACCGAAAAATCTTCGGATCCTGAGATCGCGGAGCTGAGGTAGAGGACTCACAAATGCTACCATTTAAGCTTTCATACAGTCCGCTTTGATGGAGGTTGTAAGGCATGGTTCAACTGGTGATAATGCCTTGGCTTAAGGGGAAGCGCTTCAACTCGTCTGACATAAACGACGGACCGCGATGAGAATGTACCTTAGGTGAAGCTGAAGATAGAATAATGATTGATTAGACTCTTGCTTACCGTATCACCATATGCGTCCAAACAGACAAAAGAGAATGGAAGATGAGATGACTCATCGATAATTGTGGGCATCAGTTTGTTTCTAGAGTTGGACGAAGGAGGTCCTCCGAGATTCATACTCATGCGTGCAAGTGGCGGCGTTGCTTTGGCTTAAGTGGTGCTCGCAAGACCATGAAAGATGTGCCTCGTTTTCGAAACCAAAAACACCGGAAAGCTACGGGTTTTCTTCGGTTGTCGAGAATGATAATTCACAACTGCTGACAAAATGCTGCTTCCTGATTATTCCGTGACGGCACAGGGATTCATGGTTTCTTTGGATCGGTACTTAGGACTGAATCACAGAAGCCACGCAAAATGTTTCAGCTACATTATCTTCGCTTTCAGGGAGACACAAAACGTCGTGGTGGAAATTGGATGGTTCGGTTAGCCAGCTTTGGATGTTTTTAATTTTATTTCACTTTCAGACTCTTTGTCAAACATGATCAACCTTGGCCACTGGTCGGTCAATAATTTAAGGTGCTTTCCAACTGGGAAAGGTTCTCGATTCTTTGGGGCTCCGATGGTGGTTTTACCCCGTTCTTGGCCAAGGAATGTAGCCCTCCAGCCCAAGACAACGTCCTGGAGAAATACGTCACTGACCCGCAGTCCTGGTTTAGGCCGGCCGTAACGGAGATGACTAATGCATCCTTTTCTATCATTCAACCGGTTTCCGGGTATATGGGGAATGAATCGGCTCTTTCCGGCTAACGTTTCTGGTTTTTCAACGGCGTCAGGATTTTGTTCGGTAGAAAAAGTTGCAGTTTCGTGAAAGCGGGCTGATTTTATCCGGAAAATGTGATACCTACTGAGAGTAATACACAACTTTTCTCATGAAGTGCTCTTAGATTTGCATGTAAAGCGGTTTGGTCGGGTCTCCCAGTGGTTTAACCCGACCTTATTCTGGTCTGGTAATACTCTTCAACATTTCGAACCAAAGAATGAGTTACTGCTACCTTATATTGCTCTTCCACCCACTTGAAAGTATTGGAATATTCCTCAGCGAGTTTATAAAACTCCTCTAGATTTTTCTCATACTCTGCAGTTTTGGTTCCGCCGATATTCCGGTTGTCTCGGCAGGCGAACGTCCCGTTTAGTTGTTTTTGGCTTATATCGAAAGCTGCACATCGAAAGTTGCCACAGTTACCACAGCGACTCTCTCGAAAAACCGATAAATGGCTACTCTAGCAGAATAAACTATTCCAGGGGATTTCTGCGGACAATCGACGTAAATTGAGGGAGTGTCAAGCCTCTTTGCTCTTAGAGGTGGAAGTGAGTGCCGAAGCGTTATAAATTTTACCACAGAAGAGGCAGAATTACGGGGGAAGGGGACAGCACAGCTAATGAGCGGAAGGCCGGTGGAGTACTGAGAATAGCAACAAAGGAGGTTGTAAGCCTTTCTAGAGACACCCGATAATTAACCAAAAGAGCTGAGGCCTCGGAAGATGGAGAAAGCATATGTCCTTGAGGCTGGATCACTATTACTAAAAAAGCGAAGGTATTATTCTGGGCGAAGTCCGTTCAACGGACTGGTGCTGACTTTACCAAGTAAAGAACTGCATTGGTCCAAAAGTATCGCATCTACAGTCTTGGCCTGTTTGCAGTCCAAGATGTGTGGCAGAAACTCCACCATTTTCCCAAGTATCGCTTTCGAGCTTGGACCTGCTGTGTAATCTTTCTGCTCCGATGCTGTATTGTACCTTTCCTTGCAAACGGCTACGATCGAACTTGTTGCGGCTTTTGCTTCATTGGAGCTTATTGCAACATCCTGAATCACTGAACTTTCCTCATCTGTCAGGCTTGCATTTTCTGGACGGATTATGGACCACACTTCCCCGTTTTACTCGTGCTGACATTATTCCTTGGTCATCAACCACCCTACTACTGAGGCGCTGATTTCTCTGTTGTGGTCGTGTTCTCTTATTGGGAAAACATTGTGGGCATTTTGTGGCTGTGTCTCACTAATCCAAGACAGCTTGCTTTATGGCGGTTTGGTTCGGCCTCCTCACTCATGTTGACGGGCCTTTGACGTCCATTTTGTTTCCGACGACAATTTGGCTGATACCTTCAGAAAGATGTCTACTGGGTCTGACCAAATATGCAAGAGTTATTCTGTTTAATTGGAAAGCAGGGCGGATACCTTCTTTTTATTCCCTCTGGTCAGCTGTTTTTTTACGGGTTACTTTCCTGGCTTTGACTACTTTTTGGCTGACTAGCTACTGGGGCCCTCAGTCAAAGGCAATCATATTCTTATTTCGGTACCTCATCGGTATGAGCTTTGCTTTACTTCGAGGCTCCTAGGCGCTATGAAGAACGAGTACGGTTGATTACCTTGTAGATCGGTCACTGAACCGCTGAGCAGATTAAGCCCTGACCAGGATTATTACGCTTTGATCCATTTGCATACTCCTACCACCAGCCCATCAAACAGACAGACCGGCAGCTCATGCGGCCACTCAAATTCTTTCACTTTTTTACGCCTTCTTTTGTACCCTTCACAAGTTAGGAGCGTAAAACACCTTTGCGGCTCCCCCCGGCCGACTGTTTCGTCAATGCAATGCTACCAAACCTGGTTGCTTTGGTAATCGTCCCAGAATTCTAGGTGTCGCCTACCCTCTTGCTTTCCTATCATTACCTCGCTTCCCCCATTTCTAACAATAGACGACCTACCAACCACCCGTCGACAACCCATTTTATTTCAACAAACACATAGCTGTGTGCACATATGAACAAAAAGTAGCCGAACATCTAGCAACCGTGCGTTTGTCCACCTGTCTCCCTCCAAATCGCACCTGATCACCCGCGCCCATTTCCTGTAGTTCTTGTAATTGGTTCTTCGTTCCTACTATGACCCGTTCTCTTAACGGAGGTAGTTTTTCTTTTCCTTAATCCCTTATTTTGTGGACTAATTCGTGTGCTCCATTCTCTTACATCGTCTTATTGCCAATGGCCTGCGCACTGAGTGACGCCCCTGGCCCCATAATTCATCGCCGTCTCCATCTCAGAGCAATTCGATTAAGCCGAAACTCACTTATACCAAATAACGTGACTTCACGGCTATCTCTTGCACGAACCTGCCGAGTTTTAAACTGCTTCACAAGGCCAAACTTTATCCGAAACCTCAAGAGCTAACTGCTCTATCGCGTCCCAACAAAACTGTTTACTTGCTTAGACTTCCCAGTGGAAAGTCAAGTTGTTTAAACCTTTACTTGCCCAAAATTTTCATCTACGGCTCCTCTAATGTTAGCAGTTCTGAATCAAGTTCCAAAGACCTGGGTGCTCATCTCCTGTTGAGGTTCCTGAAGCCCGTGTAACAGTACGTACTTTCGGTTCTAGGCACAACTGTTCCCGGAACTTTGAAATTGTTGTCTGTTGCAGTAACATGAGAGCCGAAGTCGGGATCACATTCCAGCATGTTTTACGCCCACGACTAATTAACTGCATCTCAACGGACGGCTTAATACAGAAAACAGTAAGTACCGCTGTCTATATAGGATTGAAAGCAGGGTAACAAAACAGTGAATGCGTTTCGCCATGGTGAACATAAAGCAGCATACTGTTCTTCTTGGTAACTCGGCTTTGGCCTCCGTCGTTTAACTGCTATCGGTCTGGTCAGTTGAAGCATGTTGGTTCTTTTGAACTGAAAATCACATGAAACTCAGGCTACAGATTGGAGTTGTTTAATCATTAAATGATAGGCCATTGATGATGACGGTGTCTTATCGGTTCATCCACCTTTGGTGTTTGGCATCTCACAGTCAACTGCACCTTGAACTCGACTAGAAATATTTCTGGACGTTCGATTGGCCCTGTTCGTTTCCTGTCCTATTCAAACTGAAATTAACTGAACTGAGAAGGCAAAAAGATATGTGGCAAAAAGAGCGGATTAAAAGCATAGACAGACAGTGTGAGCCAAGAAACGATGCTGGTAGTTGGGTGTAAGTAGCATGCACTTATAATTTCATAAAAATAGTTGCAAATACTTAACGGGCGTAAAACGAGAAGTGAACATGGTGACACTGATACAAGAGAAAAGGAAGAACAAACGAGGCTGAGAGAAGACAGTGCAAATGACATGATGGCAGCGGCCACAAGAGCGTATAAACG
The DNA here is from genome assembly GCA_948099385.1 of Fasciola hepatica. Classification (NCBI taxonomy): domain Eukaryota; kingdom Metazoa; phylum Platyhelminthes; class Trematoda; order Plagiorchiida; family Fasciolidae; genus Fasciola; species Fasciola hepatica. Next base: position 400,300 of record CANUEZ040000106.1, read on the forward strand.
GTAGGCTTGCAATCCGGAAACGGTGCCCATGGGTAAGACTGACCATGCTCTGGATTTTTAGCCTAAAAACTGACTTGCATCTTTCATGTTAGTGAGAGACTGTGACATAGGTTTGAGAGATGCTAGCCAAATTCACAACGGATCCCGAAATCAAAAGGCGATTATCCGTGATATTCTACGATACTAGATTACTGAATGAACAATGACACCAAAAGGATACAAACCTCAATAATGAGATCACAAGGACTCAACAAACTAGTAACTGAATTGCAGAGTGCGAGCAAGGAGCACGTGCGTCAAGCAGGTCCACAACAAGGATATGATGAAGTAGCTCTCTGGGCGCGAACAAATAATAACTGGCCCGTAAAAACAAGCGGTGCGTAAAGACACGTCAATAGTGTAAACAAGTGGGTGATGTTAAGAAAAACATGGAACTGCGACGGTTTTAGGGGAATTTTCCACGACCGGTCGTTACACCGCCTACCAAAATCCTCCCTAATCCTTAGCAGAGTCGAAGGTTTGGTATAAAGGTACTGGTTCTTTCTACCCACCTAGGCCCTGCTGTCAGTGCGCTTGCCTAATGCTTGTCGTCAACGTTCCACTCATGGTCGCACCTAGTCCGTTGGCCACATGGACGCGAGGTTATTCTACCTCTTCCACGAAAACAACTGACCGATGGCGGGCGTGAAGGGGAAACTTAGGTGCTGCTTTTGAAAGGGCCGTCCTGCCCCGGCTGTATGTGCTTGCATGAGTAAGTGTATGATGTAATCGCCGCCACTTCCACATCTGCAAAAGAAATTCAGTAACGTCGAAGAAACAAAAGGCCAACACTGTCACATGTTTGATAGGGGTTACGGTGTGCAGTGTGCATGGGGTATGTGCGTATGTGTCTGGGTGTACAGTGGAATCTCATGTACACCACTTATCAAAAGGAAACTTCCTGTAACTTCAAAGAAAGACTGTGAGCACTGTGACCTGTTTGATGGAGACCACGTGGTGTAACGAGTACAATGTAGGTGTGTGTGTGCGTCGGGGTATATGACGGTGGCTGGGCCACGCATTGTTTGCCTGCCGTGGCATTGCGTCTCCCACACCGCACACGGCCTCGGATTACGCGTTTTACAGTCGCTCTTCCTCTCAGCAACCAAAGACGCTTTCGGATGTCGCTCGTCACGTGACTTTCCCCAGCATGTCCCTCCCCGGCGTGGACGTGTTGAATCATTAGCTCTACCACAGGTTATCGAGCCGGCAGCAGCATAGGGTACTTTGCGTCGAAGCTCAGGTGGGCGTTGGTCAGATTACCATCCACTTGCAGCAGTCCATCAATCAGTTTGGGGTTTAGGTGCTTTAATTCACCTCTTGGAGATTATATTTCTTTGTCGATTGGTCCCACTTCTTCCGCCCCCTCGAAGTCTCCGGCGAAAGCCTCGCTTTGTGTCATTCTGAAAATATCGTGTTCTGCAGCGTGTAGCTCATCGCGACTTATCGGGCCGACCCGTATCCGACCTGAGGGCCGTAGCCCTTTCATGACTAATAAATTTCTCTTGAACCTGACCAACCAAACTAACACATGAGGTGTCTTCATCCAGGAAGAAAGTCTAACCAATCGCAACAAAATGGATGTCGCTTCGATGACGTTGGCCGCTATCACTACGCCTTTGATCTCCAGTTCTACTTCCGTAGGGGGATTTGGTTCGTACACGGGCCAGTCCTGTTTAGGCATTTCCAAGAAGTTTGGCCCTCTCATCCACGTGTCTAGTTGCCTGAAGTTGGTCGCACCTCGGGAGCACAGATCAGCCGGATTATTGCCAGACCTGACATGCTTCCACTGGTTCATGGCTGATTCATCGTGAGTAATCGCCAGTCGGTTAGCAACAAAAGTACTGAACCGGCTCCGGACGTTGTTGATATAGTAAAGTGCTATCGTTGAGTCCGTCCAAAAGCTAGCCGACCAAACGCGGAAGTCAAAACATCTCTTCACCGCTTGTACCGCCCGACTGCTAACACGGCTGCGCTGAGTTCAAGGTGTGGGGTCGAGACCGACTTCAAAGGAGCAACGCGAGCTTTAGCTAACAGGATCTTCTAAGTATATTTTCCATTTCGTGTGCACCATCTTCCGTACACCGCAGCTCCATAACCGACTTCGGATGCATCGGAAAAGGCATGTAGTCCCCCAGTTTGTGTTGCATGACCAGGGGTCAAGCATCGTGGAATCCTTATGACGCCTAATTTCTTCAAGGTATTCAGAAATTCTTCCCAGTCCAGCCGTTCCTCTCAGCCCAGCGACTGGTCCCAGTCGACTTTATCACAGCGCAGCCTCTGCAACAGTATTTTTCCGAGTAGCAGCCAGGGTGAGACGAAACCGAGCGGGTCGAACAGACTAGAGACAGCGGATAGCGTACCTTGACGAGTTAGCGGCAGCTCGGGAAAGTTTAGCTCGAAAACAAAGTCGTCCGTTTTCGCGCCCCATTGTATTCCTGAAGTGCGTTCAGTAGGGAGTGGGGAGCAGTCCAAATCTCTAACCATTTCGGCCCTCTCGTGGCACGGAATAATAATAATATAATGATAAAAATTTACTTCGGAGAAGCCCGAAGCATGCCTTACGCATAATCAAAATTTTAAAAGCGACAAAGCTCATGAAAAATTTGGAAATACTTAACACAAAGTGGGATAAGAAGAAATAGGGGAGATACGAGAGGGAGATAAACGTAAGCACACTAGGGAATAATGTGGGTAGTTTGCTTGAACCCGGAGATGGATTCAAATATGGGCCCGGTCAATTTCAAGGTTGAGGTCAGATGGGGGGGCTGGCTGGGCCGAGTGGGGGAGAACGGAACCTGGGATTTTACATGAGAAGGACTGAAAATTGACATGAGGAACTATCGTTGTGAGAAACGATGGAGAAAAAAGAAAAAAGAAGAATAAACAATTGAGTTTTATAGCTGGGGACTAGATAACTATGAACTATGCGTTATTGCAATAAACAGACGGTGTCAACTTGAAAATGGGGAGCTGGAATGCAAGACGTAAATAGTGAGTCAGATGGCATCAATGCCGCGGAAGGATCGAGACACGGTAAATGTGGGGCACGGTTATGGACAAAATGGACGCATATCATGAGGGGGCGGTGACGTGGTGGCAAGAGAACTGAAGGAGGTAGAGAAAATATGTGGATACAAAAATATATATGTACGTATTCATATCGGCAGGAAAAAATGGCAATAAAGAGATGGGACACAGAAATAGCAGCGGTTGGACGAGACAGGTAGGGTTGGGTCAATGGTGCGGAATGAACTTGGATAAACCCTGGTGAATTTCTTTATGACAGGTGAACATAGGGGATCAACAGTGAAAGATAACCACCTTTGGAAGCACAGAAGTGATGGCTGTTAGCAGAAGTTGATAAGCGAGGGAATATGAAGTAAAATATCCAGGAAAACAGGTAAGAGTGGATCTAACAGTTTGATTATTGCAGGTGTGACATGTGGTGACGGTCAAACATGGATGAAGCGTTATTAAGTGGACGTACATTATGCAGCCAGAAGATGGCCGTGAAAGTGGCTGGAGAATGCAGGGCGACTGGAAGTACGGGGTGGTTGGAGAGGTGTAAAAGATCACTGTGGAAGGGTAAACTGGAGGTCAGAAGAACTGCGGTAAGAAGGTGCATCAGTTGTAACAGCGAATAACATGGAAGAGAGATAAGGAAGTGGAGGATCAGAAAATTCAGGTAATGGCAGATCACATGGTTTGAAACTGTAGGTGAGGGTGATGACGTTACGGTGACATTACACTTAGTGGAACGCGGAATAGCGGCGCAGTCTGAAAGGCACAATGAAGATGCCTGTGGCGAGCAACGTACGAAGCAGACGAGAGTGTTGACCGGAAAAAAACAGGTAAGAGATGATAAATCAGATTGTTTCACTGCAGATGACACGGGATGAAGACCGAGAAGAAGAAAAGGATTCGGACAGGAAAGCCTATGATAGAACAAAACTACGAAAAATAGCTGTGCTTCGGAGTTGGGAGAATGGAAACGGAGAGTTGCGTGCTTACAGGCCATTGCAACAGGGGATTGAGCCAGAAATTGCTTATCGGTTCACTGCCTAAGAGGATAATCCACAGAAGAATTACGGGTTCAGACATGGAGAATACGGAGGTGGTAAAAAGATAATACATTCTCTCGTAAAAATGTAAAGTTTGGAACAGCGAGTTCTTGTATGGGGATTGGTCGTGGTTACGAATGTGTCTGGGGAGTATAAGATGGACAAAAGAGGATATAGCAGAATGGTAGCCAGTGAGGTATGCAATTAATCAGCTTTATAGGCGTATGGAGGTACCAAGCGAATACTGACTAGGAGAAGACAGTGCGAAACGGGTGGAGAAGAACATGTTTCGGGCTTTAGCAGAATAAAATGGGTAGGGCGAGAGTTACATCATGCAGTGAGGGTTGTTACTGTGAAACACCATAGGAACAAAAGCAGAAAGAATTGGTGTGCATGCAGAGGTAGAACGACACGGAAGGGACGTGATAAGAGTGCTGACAAGAACGATAGATGAGCGAAAAGTGGCGGAAGAATGGTAGGAGCATGCGGTCAGCAACGGACAGTGATACGTGCGTTAGGGCGAGGAGGGCTGGAGCATGCCATCCGCAACCGGTGCTGGTGGGTGGGGCTGACCGTGCTCCGGACACCCAACCTGAAAAACACTTCGTGAAATGAACACAGGAGGTGGCCCACCAGTCTAATTGCGCTCGCACATCGTTGCAGACGGCCTGCACTCCCGATGTGCCCCGGCCAGAGCGGTGGATCTGACCGCGCCCCGCACCATTGGGATTGGCTTGAGTGTTCTCTGATGAATTTACAGGGAGCCGGGCACCTACGATAGGGATATATGGTCCAGGGCCAACTGGACAGGTTGTGGGAACTTGGACAACAGAGCCAACGGGAACAGCGATCGACAGACTGCCATACATCCTTATTATCCAAGCGCACTAGCAGGAAGGGTGGTCAGCTTAGTGCCCGGGGTGGTTGACCGGCATTGAGGATAACTGGAAAGGGAAACGAGATAGATAGGGTATAGCCCAGCCGAGGATCAACGGTTAGCGGAAAGGGAAACAAAAGTGAAGCACGGACTCATCGATGCAGCGAATCCCTAAGAGAGATTGAGGCCATGAAGCGTGAGACTAAAAAAGGAAAAGCATAAGAGTGGCTAGAGCTTTCAATCGGGCAGTTAGTATTTCACCTAGAGTAGTCATTCAGCAGATAAAAACATTAAGTTCTGCATGAAATTACGGATGAAACCTAACTGAGGGATAGAGTGGGGGCAGAATTGGTGGCTTCATAACTGGGTGTTGATTTCAGTTAGTGGGCCACGCTAAGTGAGATAAATGGGACTGGATTTTCCAGTCCAAAATTGCAGAGGTGGTGAGAAACGTATATGTGGTGAGACCTGGTGTGGAAAAGAGGCAAAGTAAGCAAAAGAATATCAAGGAGTGTCAAGCTAGTGCCCATTCTGTTGTTATAGAGTGGGAGGCAGAAAAGAAGGTGAGACGTTGAAGGAGCGGGATATACATGAATCAGTGAATAGATGAGGATTCGTACAAAAAACTAGAATGACGAAAAAGAGCACTATAGAGAATAGCGGGGTAGATAGGCCTCAATATTGGTCCATTAGTAGATGGACCAAAGCGATACTCGGTCTAGGATACGTAAGACTAAACAAAGGAAACCGTGAACCATGGATACCGAGAGCCGGAAGATCCAGTGACGAGATTGAGATTTGCTCTGGAGTAGTTGTTCAGTAGAAGAGAAAAATTCTGCATGAATTAAGGGAAGAAACGTAGCCGGGGGAGAATTGGTGACTTCATAACTGGGTGTTGAGTTCAGTTAGTGGACCACGCTAAGTGAAATAAATGAGACTGGATTTTCCAGTCCAAAACTGCAGAGGCGGTGAGGGAAGTATATGTGGTGGGACCTGGTGTGGGAAGGATGCATTTCAAGCTGAGACATCGTGGAGTGTTGAATAACTCACCATGCTTATTTTGATAATCACAGGACAGTAATACATATATATATATATATCTATTATTATATTTTCGTACATATATATATATATATATTCGTATATATATATATATGTATAGCCGATCAGGGGTTGGTTACTGATTCGGTTCTTATAGCGCTGTTGAGGTTGGTTTCAGGTCCGCGGACGCGATATAACTAAATAAAGATAACTAACCGTGGAGCGGATGCGGCATATTGACAATCTGTGGGGAGTAATACGGTTGTCTCTCAACAAATGCGAATTCATCTGGAAGGATCTATTTCAAAGTTAAATTGGCAGGATCCTATAAGTTGGAATGGAAAAACGGTTATTGGGCGCAGACCTGCTTTTTATACGTCGATGGCGAAGTCTACGGAGAAGCGGTCAAACAAAGCAGTCAAAATTTCAAAAGCGGTGAAGTTATTTAGGAAGGTTAGGTAAAGCGAGAAAGCAGAGCAATGGCTTAAAAGTAGAAGCCTTTCTCGTAAGCTTGACTGGAACGTGGAATAGGCGCAAAACAGTTGGGACAGAAAGAAATTTATCAACGGCATGCACGAATGCATACTTTGACTGTGAATATCTGATGTCCAAAGAAAGTTTGTTCCAGATTCTGGAGTACGTGAAGAGAGCGAACCTAGAGCGTAGAACTGTCCTCGCGGAGGGTGTGGTAGTGGTATACTGTCTAGTACGGGGTGAATTTCTAGTATCCGGGGAGAAGCACAACTGGCTGGAGGAATAGGACTGCTTAGTCAATAGCTTATACAGAAATACCAAATTTAGCTTGATGCGAAGAAGCCATAATGGTTCGATTTTCAGAGATTAACATCATTCCCTGTAGTTTAAGTTTGACAACCAACGGATAAGCTGCTTTGTGAATCTTCTATGAATACATTCAATAATAATCCTGTCGGATTTTCTCATACTAGTGAAGATTAGGGGACAATAATCGAGAAGGGGCCTGGCATGTACTTTTTACTTGTAAAGAATGCTCTCCCTGAGCTGAAGGGATCTGAACAGAAGATCAAGACACATTTTAGCCTTCGCCGTTTGGAAGACAGCATGTTCCGAGAAGTTGAAAGAGGAAGAATAACTTAAGCCAAGGTCTCTTACTAAGGGCTGGCTGTCAATGGGTGAACCGCTGATGCACAAGGAACCAGGAGGAACCTGGCATTTGTAAGTAGGAAAAATACATTTGTCGGCGGAGAATTTCATCGCCCAGATTGAGCACCATTGATCAAGAGCGGCTAAATCAGCGGAGATTTTATAAATAGTAGAACTGAGGTTGCCAGGCGAAAAAGTGTAGACTATCCCAATGTTATCCGCGAACAAAAACGGCTTGCCATTAAGTACTGTCAGAAACATCATTTATATATAGGAGGAAAAGCAAGGGGCCTAAAACACTGCCCTGAATAACACCGCTAGTAACAGGTTTAGGATTAGAGGTGTGCCGGTAATTAAGACAACCTGTGAACGATGAGATAAGTAAGACGAGAACCAAGAAAGAAGTGGATCGACAATCCCAAATGACCGTAGCTTTGTTAAAAGGTGGGGGTGAGGTACACGATCAAATGCCTTGGATAAGTCAAGATAAAGAACAACAAAAGATTCCCCACTTTCAGCAGAGTCGGTGACGAGATTCAGAAAATCATACTGACAAGTCATGCAGGACCGTGAACGGAGGAATCCATGTTGGTTGTGATTAAGAAGACTGAGGCTTAATAAATAGCTAATAATATCTTTTACTATTTTTTCCATTATTCTGGATAAGATGGGGATATGGTTTATAGGGCGATAATTGGATACCTCATGTAAAGGTCCTTTTTATGAATGGGAACGATTACCGAGCGCTTCCAGTTAGCAGGTACGGTGCTACCATTAGGTGAAAGAGTGAAAAGGTTAAGCAACAACAGAGGGAGATCCGGTCCACCATTGACGAGTGCAATTGGTGGTAAGCCATCGGGGCCTAATCGAGGGGAGGGTTTGTTATTGGATAGTAGCTTAGAAATACTCCTGGCATCAAAGGGTATCGTAGAAAGGACAGAGTCGGTAGATGGTGAAGATGGGAGCGGGGCAATGACAGCAGCTGGAGCCATGGCCGAAGCAAAGAATGCATTGAAGGCTTCGGCTATATAAGGTGGGGAGGTGATAGATGAGTTATTATCCAGAATCAGAAGTTGGAAGTCGGCCTAAATATCAGCGTTTCTAGACTTGTGAACAGAGAAAGAAGTTGCGACTTGTTGGGATGACCCAATGCCTTAGCTTCTCGGTCTTGAAGTCGCGTATTATCTTGTCGTTGAATAAGTGTGGAGAGGCGGTTTAGAAGAATAAAAATCGAAAAGTCGTTGGAATTATCTAGTTGTTTGAGAAGTTTATGATACTTCTTGTGGAGTGGCAAGACATGGGACCACTTTTTAGGGACAGCCCGGGAAGAATCAGACAATTTCTCAGACAGTCAGCAAAGAAGGATCAGAAAATATCCGTAGCAAGCTGAGGGTCCTGGGTGAGGAAATAATCACCCCAGTCTTTCTGGCGAATAAGCGTGACTAGCGAGGCACAATTTCTGCACAGAAATGTATCGTTGGGGGGGTGCGCGGGATTAGGTGGGCCACTAAGGGGCAGATGGCAGATAACCATTTTATGATCACTGCCAAGGAAATTTTGTGTCACGGACACGTCGATGAAAGGCATGTTATGAGTAAATACCAGATCTAGTATGTTCCCATTTCAGATAGGTTCGACAACATGTTGCGTCCAGCCACCAAGATGAACGCTAGTGATCAGGTCCATAAGATTGGGAGGAGCCGAGAGGTTAGGCCAACAAATGTGAGGGAGAATAAAGTCACCCGCAATAAGCTTGGTTCCAGAGGGAAGCAAAGAGAGGTATTCGAAAGATCTAATGGGAAGTGGAAACAAGGAACTGGGGGAATTTGGTGAGCAAAACACGCAGCCAATGTGAAGAACAGCGCTTTGGATATTGGTGGTGAGCCAGAGAGAATCGGGAATAGAATCGAGCACCGTATGTAAAAGAGGGGTCGTGGTGTAGACTTCCCTGACGTAGGCTAGGCACCCACCACCACGCCGGTTCGGTCTGTCGGTCCTTAGAAGACTGTACCCTACCAAGGATACTTGATCATTGGGAGTGCTATCAGACAGCCAGGATTCCGTTATTAAGATAATGTAATTATTTGGGAGGACGAGTTCTTTTAGGTGCGGGAGTTTGTCAAGGATAGAGCGCGAGTTGAACAAGGCTAAAGGTATACTATTTGTGGGAGGTGGTTTAGGCATATCAGGGGGGTAGTTTAAGTTGGAAAGAGCAGGCTATCGCGATTGGAAGGAGAGGAGATCAGGGTCAAAGTGGAAAATGTTGATGATGAGGCTAGCCGAGGTTCAGATGGGGTGGCTTCCAGCCAAGCTGGATTAAATGTTGCAGTGAGGTGGACTTCTGAAGGGTGGAAAAACTGGGCATCAACATATGGGGAACGTAGGAGCAAAGGGAAACACCTGTGGGGTTTGGCGGGTCGATATCAGACAGGGGTGATTAGGGGCAGTCGAGAAATACGGGCCAGTCGAAATTGGGTATTGGCTGAAGAGGGGAGCAGGGGGCAGGGCTGAAAATGTGTGAGAAACAGAGATGTAGGATGGTAGATTAAGCTGCACGTTGTGGGAGGTGTAACTCAAGTTGGGTGGAACACCAAATATGAAGCAGTTAGTAACGGGAGCGGGACATATAGTTGTCAGGTGGTAAGTACGACGTGAGGCAGAGTGGACGACGTGGGAAGGCCGTATTTTGGCATTGACAGACAGTGAGCACGGTGATTTTGTAGGGGTCACCGATGCACTGGAGCAAGGGGTGTTTTCTAAAGTCAAAACCTTATACGGTGAGTTAAGGCGAGTTGATTTAAGAGGAGACAGTCGAATGAAGGAGGGGTTTGTGAGAAGGGTGGGAAGACTGTTAGACCTATTCCTCTGGACGGCGAGAAGTTTATCACCGGACACAACAGAAGGTGAATTAGAGTTGGGGGTGTATCCAACAGGCGACGAGATGGGAGAGCGAGGCAATAGCTTGCGTCTTTTACCGGGTGGCAGTAAGGGGGGAGAAGCGGAAATGTCTAGATCAACAGTAATGGAATATGATTGTAAGGAGTTCAGTGCGAGAGCAGATGAGGAGGCAGCGGGGGGTTGTGAAGAGGCGAAAGGCGCGTGAGAAGATAAAGCGGTGGGGACTTGAGAAGAAGCGATTGAGCGACCAGCCGTCTGCGTCGAAGGCTCAGGACTATTAGGCGTCCTTCTAGCGGGGATAGTCGAGGGAGATCTAGTAATTTCCCTTTGAAAAGGGGTTTTATCTTAGGCTGTTTTTATGTTTTTATGGGGGGAATTAGAAGCTATAGTGTTACTCATTTTATTGAATCCTTTGGCAGATAGATCATCTGCAAATCGCATAAGGATTGGATGGCAGAAGGGTTGAAAGCGCTTGCGCAGCCTTGTTATTTGACAAGGAAGGTTGGCCATACCACAAGCATTCAACAGTGTATGCTCGACATGCTCAAGGGTATTCTCTCTGGGACATTAAACACGACTGCATTACAAGAGTTCCTCACTATTATGAGAATTTCGGATGCAAAAGAATCGATAAAGCGGCCAGCAGCTGTCAGGTTTCGTAAGGTAGAATGTTCGATACGTTCAGTGACGCGCAGTAGATGGGCGATCTTAGATACCGTGTCTTCCAACTTCAGAAGCTGAGACTTTATATCTGAGATACTTCGGTCTAAAAGAGCTGTTCTTTCCGTCGCCAAGCCTACAAAGTCACAGAGGTCAACGGAACACTGTTTTAAAGCCACGGGAGTTTGAATGAGCCTATTTTTCCTAGTGACCGGAGTATGAGTGGATGGGGTAGTACTGGAAGTCTTCTTTGCTACAGGTGGCATTTTGAAATATCAAAAAGAAGCTGTGAGTGAGGCGGAAAAGTAACGGCAAACTAGAGCCACGTTAGAATTTACCGCTGAGAAAAAATTCCCTGAATTTCTATGGGTCGACGGAAGGCTCTAAGAAACTATGATTTTTAGTGTTTCCTAAGACAGATGAATGAAAACTATATCGATAACAGCATAAACACGACCTGGTGTAGCACAGTTGGTTGATGACCTCGAGCACCTCCGAAGCGTTCGACATCCATTTTGTTAGATTGAAGCCTCTTTCTTCTAGCAATCTCGTTGGGCCTCTGAACTGCGCTAGAGCTGATTATATATCATCGAATGACTAAAGATAGTCGGCAACTTAGAAATCTCTGCTGACGCTATCTGTCACCGACTGATGGACCAAATCTCCATGTTTGTTCGCAGATTCTCAAAGGGCGTTGTTTGCACAGAACGGTGGCAATACGGCTCCGAAGGTGTGGACGGTCGTCCTTTAGTTTACCACTGCGTTGTCCTAGTTGTTTTCTTCCCACGGCAGGAAACGCAACGCATCTCGTTTTCTTGCCTGTATCTTCACCTGGTGAAACATTTCCCTGATATCGGCGGACAAGGCTACTCTATCCATTTTGAGACTGCACAAAAACTTCGATTAGTGGTGTGGTCCAGTCAGGTCCTTGTAGCAGGAGATCGTTTAACGACTTGTCCTGGAACTTGGCTGCACAGTCGAAAACCACCCGCACTTTTTCGGGTTTATTGGGGTTGATAACCGGGTGGAGAGGAAGATACCAAATACCCTTCCAGTCGTCGGTGTTGGCAGGCACCTTTTCAAAGTAGCCGAGCGCTTCGTTTCGCCTCATTAATTCGGCATATTGTTCCCACAGACCCTGGTCTCGAACGAAGCTTTCTTTCAGTAGTAGTAATCGTTGGAGAACATAGTTTCTGTTATCAGTCCACGGGTCGGCAGATGTGCGCCTTGAGAGGGGAACGCCGAACTAATTTTTAAGGCCTCTGGTGCCTTGCTGCACCGTCTGTAAAGCGAAATGATCCTCTTGAGACAACGATGGTCTTTCGTCTGTGATGTCATGAAACTCGCTTTCATACAGCCGCTGCACGTGATACTCTATGCGGTCCGTTGAGGCGGATAAATAATTCAAGGAACCACGTCCCCCTACCGGACAATATAACATCCATCCCAGAGCCGCGCATAAGGCATAAGGTGCCTGGTGGTCGCCCACTCTCTGGTCAGATACCAATGTGCCTCATGCACGTCGCAGCCGATGAGATGATCCACTACGTCGTCTTCCCAGTCCAAAACTTTGAGGCTTAAATGCCGCTGGCGGAATTCGTCTCGCGTATCGATTCACGTCCTCGATAGCCCATCCTGACATTCTCCGTTTCGTGGGCTGGGTAGAGGAGGGTGTTGACGCACCGTCTGCCAACGAGACCAAACAGTCCGGCGGAAGGTTTGCCAGACCATACACTCACGATGAATCCGAATGCTTCCGAACTTTACGGATCCTTCACCAGCAGGTGAGTCTGCGATACTTTTGATGTTACACGCCCTCTTTTATTGCACGATACATATTTTTACGACAAACTGTCATAACGTAGCCACGGCTGGGGATAAGATGAAGCCCGACACAGACCTTACCTCATCTGAGGTTGCTTTCAAACAGGTGGCTTTCCGCTCACACTACCCCGGGGCTTGATTCGCAGCACGTCACCTGCAACCTGGGTCACGTGGGACTATCGGCCAAAGCCAAAGGTTTTCCTGTGCCTTGAAGGCATCTCTGATGATGTTGGCGCCTCAGTGATGGATCTGGTCCTAAATCCACCTTCAAGGGCTGTCGTAATATCGGTTCAGGGAGGCTATATTCCAGCGTCTTCTACCCTCTCGGGAGGATAGCTTACGTCAGCCGCTTGCACGGCCCCCAAAAGGGGTACGGAGCCCAGCAGCCACTTAGCGCGCCTCCAGTCCCTGGCAGGGCCCGCCGACACGGATTTTGGGATAGGTAAGGAAAAGTCATTTAATTCGCTGCCCTCTTGTGTGCAGACCACTGCTGCTTCTCTCCCAGAGGACCCGTCCTTGGAAAGGGCAGCCGCAGTGCCTGACGAGATTGTCGCCCTTGACGGCGGCGGGGCTAAACCCCCATGGCAATTGCATTGCACAATCGTCGGAGTGTTGACTTGGCTGAATCGCCGGGGAAGCTCCGGCATTCTGAATCCATCCAGCGCCGACTTTCTTTTAAAGAAGAAGGTAAAGCACCCATCCCTCGTATTGGCCCACGTAAGCAACGGAGTGGAAGGGCGCCCTCTATTGCACAAGTCCGCCGCGAATCCGGCTCTTCTGCCTTCCCCAAATCTGATCATCCTACCAGCGATTTTTACTGGTTCCGCCGAGCTTTCGAACCAGCCGCCCGTAGTTGCAGACAGCAGTGTTCACGAACGGCCGGAAACACCTCCGCCGATGACAAAAATAGACCACACTCGACGGCATTCAGTCCCAGGTAAGCCGTTCGTTTTATGCGCGTCATAAGTGCCTCCACTTTTGCCCACTAGTTGATGCTAGGGTTCACGTTTGTCTCACGTGTTGGTAAAGACAAAACATGTGCATCCTAGCTTCGGCTTTCAGTGGCTAATGGTTCCTCCATTTCTACCTACTGCTTGAGAGAGCTTGCGATCAACATGGGACCACGACAACGGTATCTGTGGACGTTCATCCTTGCGGACTTTCCCACAGGCATAGTAAGACTAGATTTTCTGCAGCACCATGAATTACTCGTTTATTCACGTGGGCTTCAGCGCATCGATCCTTTGTCGAACATTAAACGTACGGGTCCCGCAGCTCGAACAAATGCAAGCCGAACCATAGGTTTTTTTCTAACCTTCCTCACGATTTTCAGTCTTTGTTTATTAAGTTCTCAATTTTGACCAAACCGTTTGAAGAGATAGAAGCAGTGACCGATCATGCGGCATACCAGATTTTCGCTAACGGACTACCAGTCACTGCACGACCTTGCCGACTGGCACCGGACAAATTGGCTCCAGCCAAAAGTGAGTTTGACAATTTGCTTTCTAAAGGTGTCATTTGTCCCTCTCACAGTCCATGGGCCTCCCTTCTACACGTGTGTTTAAGAAAGATTGCATTAGCCGGTGACCATGTGGCGACTGTTTCGCACTGAACTCGATTACCAGTTATGGCAGCCGTCCGATGTCCCACACACACGACATCACGGTATCACTTCATGGCTCGAATTTATTTTCCAAGATCGGTTTGGTATGAGCTTATCATTGGATCCCAGCCGCCGTAGAATATGTCCAGAAAAAAGCAGTCACGACTCCTTTTGGTTTTTCTGAGTCCCCACTTACGCCTATGGTTTGAGAAATGCTGCTGAGACACTCCAGAGGTTTGTCGATAGCGATACACTGGACTCGAAATTGACTCCTTTCTATATCGGAAACCTGCTAATCGCACCGTAAGGGGTAAATGAACATCTCCATCATTTGACACTACTATCTCAATGTATGTCCTAGCCTCGAAAATAGTTGGTCCCGATAAGTGTGTGCTTGTCAAAACAGAACTTGTGTTCCTTGGACACTAGATCACTAGAGAGATTAGTGAGCCTCGCGAGGATTGAATGAGTGCCATTCTGTTTCATGCCAAGCCTCCCTCCATCAAGGAGCCTAACGCTCTTTTGGGGTTCAGTTAGTTCAGTTTGCACAGGACATATGAAGGCCAAGGCCGATCGAGCGTCAAGAATTCCTTCGGTGGTATGCACATTAGGTAGGCACTCACCACTGCAGATTTCCTTCTGTTTGCTTGTACACGTGCGGTAAACACTAGGGCTTTTCAAAACGCCCCTCACCGTGCACTTCCTCTGACCAACAACTCCCATACGTTACCTAACCCTGACACTCACTTCCACATGAGTGGGTTGTCATTCATCTTATTTAACTCGCGATCCATCTTAAATAAGCTTCATCACTTAAAAAATTATGTCGTAACCTCCAGTCCTGACATCATCTTTATTACTGAAACCTGGCTCACCGAACACACCAGCACAAGCGAAATTATGCTTGAAGGGTACAAGGTTTTTAGGGTAAATAGGATCGACAGACGCGGAGGTGGGTGCCTTGTGTACGTACAGCACGCCCTTTCAGTAGTCCCCATCAGACATGCCACACTCGACTCAATTCCGGATTCTCTATGGCTCAAAATTCGGTTCTCAACTGTAGTCAGGCAAATTGGCTGTATCTATCGCCCGCCCTCATCTTCTATTGCAGACTTAACTTCTTTAATTGAAGCCTTTGATTACCTTTCACTACTACCTTCGGCAGCGAAAATCATAGCCGGTGATTTCAACTGGCCTAAAATATCCTGGAGAAACCTCACGGCACCTCCCAACTTAATAGACTTTGTGTCCCATACTCACATTGGGGGCTGGGTGCAACACGTTAAAACCCCTACTAGAAACGCCAACATACTAGATCTTATATTCACCCACAGCGTTTCCCACTTTTCGGTTTCCGTTCTGAATAAATTTCCGGGTAGCGACCATAAGATAGTGGCCGGTAACCTTTCATTCAATCCTTATCCATCAGACTATCTGACCCCAGTCAACAATCATGTCCGTTTAAATTGGAACCCTCTGCACAATCTCATCCATAATCAAGATTGGAGCAGTTTTTTTCTAACGGCTGACCCCCAACAAGCGGCTGATCACCTTTACTTTAACATGGGAAACTGCCTCCAGAAACTTAGTCCAATATCCCAAAACTCCTCCCTTAGGAAGTCCAAGCTTGCATCCCTCCAACAAAAGTACCTTAAGATGCAAAGACTTTACCTCCAAAACCACGACTTCTCTCTTTTCATAAGGCTAACGCGTCTTACTGATATTATCCGGGACCTAAAGGAAAAACAGCTCCGCAACGAAGAATCCAAAGCCCTAAGGCATCCCAACAAAGCACTGAAACTCTCACTCCTACACAAATCTAGGAATTCGGCAACGGATACTATGATCCAATATGTCGCGTTACCGAATAAAACTTCGGCCACCTCCCCTTCTGATATCGCTGAGGCCTTCAACCATTACTTCGCCAATTCCATGGCCCTGGCCTCAGACACAGCACCCCCAAATCCTCTGGCTATTACCAGCTCTTCCTTATCTACCCTAACCTTTGAAGTAAACGTTATTTCCAGGCTCATCTCACGTTATAAAGCATCTGCGCGTCCTGGACCAGACGGGTTGCCCCCAGTTGCAATCATTAACAATGGATCGGACCTTCCACTTCTATTACTGAACCTATTCACCTTGTCACTCAAATTTAGTTTGGTACCGTCGAACTGGAAGCGTTCAGTCATCATCCCACGACATAAAAAGGACCTGTCCACGAACTTGCTAATTACCGCCCCATCAACCATACCCCTATCATCCCCAGAATAATGGAAACGATTATCAAAGATGGCATCACCACCCATCTTCTCGCTTCTAACCTTCTTAGCGATAGGCAGCACGGGTTCCTCAAATCGCGATCATGCACCACATGTCCGTTTGGCTTCCTCAATCTAGTCCCTAAGGCTGTTGACAGCGGGCAGGCATTAGTAGTTGTCTACCTAGATCTGTCGAAGGCTTTCGACCGTGTTCCACACCTGCATCTTATCTCCAAATTGCGTTCATTCGGCATTGGTGACCCGCTGCTTTCTTGGCTGAAATCTTATCTTGCTCATCGTTCGCAAGTGGTCCTCGCCAACGGACATACTTCTAAACCGAAACCTGTTACAAGTGGCGTTATACAAGGAAGCGTACTGGGTCCTCTCCTATTTTTGATGTACGTTAACGACGCATTGGATCCAGTACACCATGGCACGCCATTCTTGTCTGCAGACGATATAAAAATAGTTTACTCTTTCAATTCCAATGATGCTACCCATACTCTTTGCAACATTTCCGCTGACCTCGCAGCACTTGACCGCTGGTGCCGCACCTGGAGGATGAGCTTTTCCACTGATAATTGCGAGGTCTTAAACTACAAGTTCCAATTGCCCCCTGGATCCTTAACTCTTGGCGGGTCCCCAATAGCCATTCGACCTACTGTCCGCGATTTGGGCCTCAACTATTCCTGCTCCCTCAACTTTTCTGAGCACGCTGCCACCCAAGCGGCCAAGGCTAGAAGAAGTGTGGCCCTTCTCTTCCGGTCCTTTCGTCTCCGGGACAGCATCATCAGCATCTACAAATCACACATCAGGCCTTTGCTCGAATACTGCCCAATAATATTTTCTAACATGACGAAATTCGACAGAGTTGCGATTGAAAGCATACAAAGGCGTTTCACCAAACAACTACTTGGTTGGTCCACGTCTTTAAGCTATAGAGAACGATGCCAAAATCTGGATCTTGACCCACTCTGGCTCCGCCGCTTAAGACTAAACTTAGTCTTTTTGTATAACCTGCTCCATAACCGGTCTTTTTCCTTTGACCCAGTAAGCTTCTCCCGTGAAACCCCCTATTCACTTTGGCACAGGCCTTTTACTGTCCCTTCTAGTATAGCTAAGTCGGCCATACGGTCACGTTTCTTCCTTTTTTGTCTACTCTAAAGTCTGGAACAAGTTGCCCATCACCCTTCGAGGTTCACAAACCAAGTCACAATTTCTGTCGGCATTCATCCCATATCTCAGCGTCACCCGTGCACTAGGGTTATCTAATATGTGCTTGGCAGAAGAAATAGCTTACGAGAGGGGCCTCGACGTCTAAGACCAAACCTTTCTCCGACCCTGCTCCCTTCAATTAAGGACACAATCAACGATAGACAGTTTCATCTATCTGGCTGAGTTCTCAACGTTAGACTACCTATGGCCATTTCCTCAGTGAACCGAACAAATGGAAATGCCACTAATTTTAACCACTTTGCTTCCACCTGATCCCGTAGTTTCTGTCACTCTTATGCCTCGTCCTTCACTGGTTTTTATATGCCTCCATTAACCGTTGATCCGCAGCAGGGGCACACCCTGACTGCTGCTTTCTACCTGCTCTCCTTTCCCACGTAACCCCCCTTCATTCTTAGCCCTTTTTCAACTCCTGTCATGTTAATTTCCACATTTTCAAGGGTTTTGTCTGTTTGTTCCATCACTTATAAACAGCTGATTATGCACTTGGCAGGCCTCGGACGTCTCCGAAATAATCCATTATTATTCATTATTACACTATCATAACCCACAGCTGGAAACACGTCCAGACTGCAATACTCCTTTATTTCAGGTTCGCTGTCTCCCACTATCTCAGTCGCAAAACTGGCTAACCAAGGATTCCACTTTGACTCGTACGGGCAGAGACTCAATTGGAATCTACCATAGCATTTGGGACCGAAATCAAACCACACAACAAGAAACACTCCTAATTGCTTATCAGATCGTTCAGCGTTTTCAAACGAAACCAACACGAATTTCAGTTCACGCGCATGCCGCTCATATACAGCCACACTCGACTGATCGACCGACACATGCTTTGTCCTGTCAGACGAACCTTACGCACTCGATGCCGTACATTACCAGAAATGACGCTGAATAACACTGAAGGCAAATGTGTCAATACATACATATATATTTGTCAGTGAAACAGCATAATACCTCCGAAGTCCATGCGGAGATTTCCCACTTTATCATCCGTCACCACTGCTTATCTTTCCTGCGACCCGTAGCCGGCTGGAAATTGACTCTCCACTTCTCAAAGACTCTCCAGTTGCGCTTTCTTATTTCAGAATGGTACATGTTACTGATCCTGAATCTAAACTCACCTTTTTATGGTCTGCTAGTTCTCCCATATCCACCAGTGTTCACTCTCACAAAATTGGTCTCATGCCCCCCTGCTTCAAAACTCATTCCGTTTATTGAACTCCGGTAATCCGTCATTCAGGGTTTGCATTGTCTTCATGATCGCTATCCTCTTCGCATGCGTTGATTTTCCCGAACATACTTCTTTACAATTTTCCCCTCTTTTCCTCTTGCTCAAAAATTTACTCCATCTGCATAACCTCGGTGGGCCTCCGGTTTCCTTGGCTTGCATCATTCTCGTTCATAATGCGTCCTTAGCACTGCGTTAATGATTTTTCGATATCTCCACCGCGAACCAGTGCCCAGGCCGGAATCGAAACCGGTTCAAAAGTGTCGCGCGAAAACATTATCAGAATGATCCATTCAAACTATTGCTGGCTTTGTTTTTCCATCTTCGATAATCTCGACTTTCATATTCTGAATTTGTGAATATTCCATCTTATTGAGTAACGTGTTACACCATGATCATGCGCTACAGCGTGCATCTCGACCATGGCCGAGAAATATACCAGTATTATTAACATTTTTGGCGGGCTACGCGCGGTCAGCAGCAGCCTATTTGGAATAGCCACCAGGCTCAAGCAAGAAACAAACTAGCAACACAGCCAAAGCCGACCGGAGCAGCGCAGTTAAATTTTATCGTCGTTTTCGCCCCACGCAGCCAAATGTTTGCCTACAATAACTGACCTGCTTCGAGGCAGTCTACGTAAGTTTTCACCTTCAAAAGCCCCACAAGTGGCGTTATTGGATATTGGAGCGCAATTATCTCAGACAACACTCCTAGTGCACTCAGTCACGTCCGTCCCGCTAAGCAAAGCGATGGATGCATCCGACTATGCCATCGGAAAGGTCTTGCAATAGTCTGTTTCTGGGATTTCGTAGCCATTAGAGTTTTTCTCTCGACGCCCTAGTCCGCGGAAACCAAATGTGATGCCCTCGTTGGCAAACTGCCGGCTGTATATAAATCTGTCAAACATTTCGGACATGCAGTCGAGGGTCGACATTTTATCCCCTTTACCGACCACAAGCTTCTCGCGTACGCGTTGCATACTAGGTCTGACCGTTACTCCCCAAGAGAATTCGGAAAATTAGGCTGTATTTCTCAGTTTACGACTGCTGCGACTATTCCGATGTCTAGGGCTGTGAATCTAGCAGTAACTTAGTTCCACTAGCTACACGCACGATATGGGTAGAACACGATTACGGGCAGCAGAACAAATTCCAATCAAATAACCGTGTTTATCGATGATTCGTGGTTCTAAATAATACAATAAACATAAACATACAGCAAATAAAGGACTTACAGCCAGGTGAGAAACCAAGAACAATGGGCAGTAAGCTTCCGAAAATCGGGACAGCGCAGAAAATAAAAACGGTCCACTTAGCAGGCAGTTGAACGAAACTGTGGCGCAGTTCGGTTGCGGTACAGTCAATAAATCAAGAGCGTTTATCGTCAAAGATCAATAAATTGATTACAAACGCGTGAATTGGACTGTGGTTGCAAAGGTAAAAAGTGTCATTAACAAATAAGTTCAAATGAGCTAAGTCTGTGGAGTAAACAAAGGCACGTGTCAACATGAATAGGCGAATCCGGCACTAGATCTGTTAATGCCGTTGACGTATGACGGCCAATAGTGGAGTGCACTGACAGAAACGATAAGACTGGGAGTTCGAGCCTCCGCTCGGCAGTACAAATGAAACACTGAGAAAGATTATATAACAGTAAAAGTGTAGACCTTCGGGAAAACAAGGTTATGAACAAATACGTGAACTGTTCATGTAATAAGTACCATGAAACTCAAGTATAAACTGATGTGATACCTTAGAAACAGGGAAAATACATTACGAATTTCCGGGGTTCACGATGCATGTATTCACTACTAATAAGTGACTAAACAGAAGACAAAAGGACAAACTCTAATTACGATTCGTAATAAACACTGCCCCCGGGGTGGGGGAATGTCACGAACCACACTCATGAGCATAAGTCCGACTCTAGAAGACACAGCTGTCGTATGTCTCTCCGGTGAACACCGTTGGCTGTGCGTACTGCGACTTCTCTGATTCGTCCATCGCTTCCCATAACCGTTTCCTCAATTATCCCTTTGGGCCACGCCCCTCTCCGTGCGTGCGTGTCAGCTAGGAGAACCAAGTCGCCTACGTTTAGCTTTCGGCTAGGCTTATTCCACTTCGATCTTGTCTGTAGTGTTGGCAAGTATTCCTTCAACCAGCGAGCCCAGAAGGCATCTGCCAGCTTTTGCGCCTGTCGCCATCTTCGGTTCAACCGGTTGTTTGGTAGCTCGGAAGGGAATGTCGCTGGTATACCTCGTGAGAGAAGAAGGTGATTGGGTGTTATCGCGTTGAAATCATCGGGATCATTCGATATTCTGGTTAAAGGGCGATCATTAAGTATTCTTTCTACCTCGCAGAACATCGTTATTAACGCCTCATCTACGACCAACTGATCAGCTAGAAGTGAAAGCAGAATTCGGCGGACAGACCGTATGATACGTTCCCATACACCTCCGCGATGACTTGCCTTCGGTGGAGAGAAGCGCCATTCAGAGTCTCTATTCTCAAGTGTCTTTAGAATCTTGTCTTGGTTCAAAGCCTTCTGGCATCGCCTCAAGTCTGCTTCAGCGCCTCGGAAATTCGTTCCATTGTCACTGTAGACAACACTGGGACATCCTCGTCTTGCCACAAACCGAGAAAACGCAGAAAGGAAGGAATCGGTGTCTAGAGTGTAGGCGACCTCTAGGTGTACGGCTCTCATGGACAGGCAAGTAAATATACACCCGTAACGTTTCTCAGTGGCTCTACCGTGCTTCACCAAGAAGGGACCGAAGAAGTCTACTCCGACAGCAGTAAGCGGATTCTCGCCGAATAACATTCTGTTTTCAGTAAGTGGTGCCATTACTTGACTCTGTGCCTGGGAATGCCAACGTTTACAATGAAAACATTCCCGTAGTATATTTTTAACTGTAGAGTAGCCGTGTGTAATCCAATAACGTTCCTTTATTAGTGACAACACATGTGCTGCACCAGCGTGGCCATTCACTTCGTGATAATGTTGCACTAAAAGTTTGATGATGAAGTGATCCTTCGGTAGAATTACAGGATGTTTTGACTCGAAAGGTAGAGGTGCCCATCGTAGGCGACCCCCCACTCGTAGTAAACCACAGTAGTTAAACGGACGGAGTTTCTGCAACCGTCCTGAGACTGGCCGGAACATGCTCGGGACCTCTGATCCTTCGGAAATTGTTCTTAGCTCCTTACTAAAGCAATCTTTTTGCACCAAACGAAGTAAGGCTATTTCTGATGACTGTAGTTCTGATGGTTTCAACTGCTTGGCGATGTTCAGCTGACTAACACTCGTCTCATGTTGTTGTCGAATCCAAAAACAAAACCGCTTCAACCAAGCAATCTGTCGCAGCAAGCCTAACCAAGATTTGGCATTGCGGAATCTTTGTATCCAGCCGACTGTATCCGATGTTTGCACTGCGTTCACGCGAACCGTTTTGACTAATTCAATATGAGTGCATACGGTGGGACTAGGCTGTGCAGACCACGAAGACACATTCTGCAAGAGAAATCGTGGGCCATTAAACCAAAGTGCATCTAGCGGCCTTCTCGGGCTGGTACCTCTCGAAGCTAAATCAGCTGGATTGTCTTTGCTGTTCACGTGGACCCAATGTTCAGGTTCCGAAAGTTCACGGATCACCGCCAGACGGTTGGCCACAAAGGTTTCGAAACGAGACTTGGTATTTTGTATCGACTGCAAAACAATTAGCGAGTCTGTCCAGAACGTAGTCGAGCAGATAGGTAGGGAAAGTTCTTCTTTGGCAAAGGTGGCTAATCTTACTGAGACAACAGCAGCCGCAAGCTCCAAGCGCGGGATGGTCACGGGTTTTAAGGGGGCTACACGAGACTTCGCCAATGTTAGAAAACAGTTTATCATTTCATCTTCGGTAACAGATCGTAAATAGAGTGCTGCTCCATAACCCAGTTCTGAAGCGTCACTAAATGCATGTAGTTCCAGTCTTGGATCCGTTTTTTCATTCATCGGTCGTATACAACGGTCGATTCGTAGATTAGATACTGCTTGAATTTCACTGAGACACACAATCCATCGGTCGATTTTTTCCTGGGTCATTTCCTCGTCCCATTTGGCTTGTCTTCGACATAGGTCCTGGAAAAGCAATTTAGAAGGCAACAAACTTGGAGATACAAGCCCCATGGGGTCGTAAATTGAAGCGATATAGGTAAGTAAACCTCTACGGGTGTATTTTCCCGCCCGAGGTGTAACGTCAACAAAAAAACTATCGTTATTTGGCTCCAGTTGCACTCCCAGAGTTCGCTTTACTTTAGCTGGCTGTCGATCAAGGAAAATGGGTTTGGTTTCTGCCTCCGGCAGTTCTCCCAAAGCATGTGGCGCATTACTGAAGAATTTAGTCAAGTTGAAACCGCCTTGCAGTAGAGCGTGCCACAACGTTCTTCCCATTCTTCCAACGTACTCCATTTTAGGTAAACTCATTAAACAATCATCTACGTGGAAGCTTTTCTTGGCTTGATTGATCAAAGCAGCGCCGTGAATTGCCATATTGCAGTCGATAGTGTTCTGCAAGGCCAAGCTGCAGCATGACGGCGACGAGGTGGTCCCAAATGGATGAGACGTCGTACGATATGCTTTTATTTTGTTGATCACGTTACCGTCAGGCCACCAGAGGAACCTCAGACAATCGCGGTCGCTTGATGGGACCTTCACCTGGTGAAACATAGCTTCAATATCGGCTACCAAAGTGTGCCTGTACTCACGAAACCTCAACAGCACCCCGCACAAACTATTGGCAAGGTCTGGTCCCGTCAGTAGTTGTTTGTTCAGTGATGTTTGATTAACCTCCGCAGCGCAGTCGAATACCGCCCTAATTTTGGTTCGGTCTCCGTGTTTATATACGCCGTGGTGCGGAAGATACCATACGTGGGGGCCAGTTAAGTTTTGCTCAGTCTCGGGTACCATCTCAGCGTAACCCTTTGATATATATTCGTTAATCGTTACGCAGTACTTTTCCCTCAATAACTGATCGTTTTCAAAGCGTTTCCTGAGGAACAGCAATCTTTTGAGAGCCAGACATTTATTATCCGGTAGGCATGGACTGCCGGGTTTCCATGGCAGGGCAATCTCGTAATGGCCATCTATCTTACGCAAAGAATTTGTCATGTGACGTAGAGCCAACTTTTCATCCTCTGACATGCTACGTTCGACACAGGCCGCTTCTACGAATTCGAAATCGAACATACGTTCCAGACTTTTACCCAATTCGGTGGTTGTGACGTGGTGCACGTGGGCTTTCGGTTTGTTCTGTCGTTGTTGTAAAGCTGGCCCCAGTATGACCCATCCGAGCGGTCCTCTCACGGCGTACGGGTCGTCGGGACCACCAGCTCGTTGTTCCAAGACCCAGTGAGCCTTCGGAATATTGGCCCCAATTAGTATACAGATATCGGAGGCCTTTATAACTGACAACGGTATTTTTTTCAAATGCTCCCACCTGCTCAAGTCTTGCGGTTGAGTAAACGGCTGTAGTTTCGGAATGGTTTCGACTGCCCAGGCTCGGTGGACCTGGATAACTTTTTGTCCATCCAGTGAGGTTATCGTTAGGGATACTGTGACACCTTCTGTCACACAACCCCCAGTAACAGTCTTGACAGTAAGGCGCTCTCGTTTTCCCTTTAAACCCAGTTTCTTCATGAGCGAGGCGTCAATGAACGTTGAGTCTGAACCGTTGTCAAGGAAACCATTGACGGAAACTTCTCCTAATGGACCTCGGAGCCGGACTGGTAATATGGCGAAAGACACTTCCTGAATGGCATTACTGACGTTTGCTGAGACATGACCAACCGATACAGCACGTTCAGTTACTTGAATACTCCGGCTGTTACCCTCTGGGGTTCCTTGTCTGTGAAACATTGGATGATGTTGATCTTTGCATTCGCTCAGACACAGGTTCTACGTGATCGGCAATTCTTAACGACATGGTTTGGTTTCAAGCACAGAAAACATAACTTCAATCTCTTTATTTCTTCGTTTCTATCGGCAACACTCAAACCCTGAAAGGTACTGCATTGGTCCACGTAATGTGGTCTCTTACAAATAGAACAATTTGGATTTAGCGAAGCTTTCAGACTTGCTGCAGCTACGTCAGTCTCTGTTGACATTACTGTGGCCACTCGATCTCGTGAGCCTTGACTAGTCGTAGGCCGTTGGGATTCTGACCGGGCGTGGACACGATTATCTTGATGTGTGATATAAACGAGGCCGGTTACGGCGGCATCAGCTTGGTCCGAAACGAAGTCCATCAGCTCACAGAATGTGGGCTCACGTTTGATCCTTAGAATATGAGATGCCTTTTCGAACCATTTGGACTGAATGTGATGGGGAAGCCGTTGCACAACTGCTGTAAGAGTGTGACAGGCATTTAAGTCTGACTGATAATTCAGCCTTTCCAACGTGGCAGAACACAACTTCATTTCGTCAGCTAACTTGATTAGAGCTTTAGAGTCTGAAGGCCTCACGGTTGGCCCGTCTGTCAGTTCGCTTATGCACTGTCTTGCGATTACATGTGGCTCACCGAAACGCCGTTTGAGAATTCGTAATGCTTCTTCGTAGCCTTCCTTAGGTTCAAGGATTGCGCATCTTCGGATTGATTCAGCAGCTTCGCCTTCACAGGCCGAAACTAGGTAATCCAATAGACAAGCGGGGTCGGAGTTGTATCTGGCCACTCTAGTTTGAAAGCTCCGCATAAACCTGAAGTAATCCATTGGGTTTACATCGAACTTGACCAATTTTCGGACTGGCAGGCTCATGCAAGCTTGAAGCAACCGAGCGGTTTCAAAAACGTTGCTTGCCGCTGGTTGTTCCCAAGTCAAAACACGAATTCCAGGTTCCTTGAAGTACATCGGGTCAACAGGTTGAGCATCTGAAGTTGGGAGAGACTGTACATAGTTTTTCACTCGTTCGAGCTTCTCAAATGGCTGTGGAGTAGGTGGTCGAGAGGTCTGGACCGACAATAATGACCGTTCTTCAGCTTGTAGATCACCAATCTGCTCCGCGAGCTTCATTTTGGCATCACTGATATGCCTTGCAGTTTCCAGCTCAAACTCCAACCGTTTTATCTTTAATTTTGCCAATTTAAGTTCTTGATTCAGCTTCGAGTCCGGGGACGGGCCTTGTGATAACTGACGTTCATTGTCGGAATCGTGGCGGGGCTGCATTTGACAGAATTTCCTTCAATTCCGATTCAGGCAGTAAATCAAGGCAGTGATTTGGTTAACTGGCTAACTGTTGCGACTATCCCGATGTCTAGGGCTGTGAATCTAGCAGTAACTTAGTTCCACTAGCTACACGCACGATATGGGCAGAACAAATTCCAATCGAATAACCGCGTTTATCGATGATTCGTGGTTCTAAATAATACAATAAACATAAACATACAGCAAATAAAGGACTTACAGCCAGGTGAGAAACCAAGAACAATGGGCAGTAAGCTTCCGAAAATCGGGACAGCGCAGAAAATAAAAACGGTCCACTTAGCAGGCAGTTGAACGAAACTGTGGCGCAGTTCGGTTGCGGTACAGTCAATAAATCAAGAGCGTTTATCGTCAAAGATCAATAAATTGATTACAAACGCGTGAATTGGACTGTGGTTGCAAAGGTAAAAAGTGTCATTAACAAATAAGTTCAAATGAGCTAAGTCTGTGGAGTAAACAAAGGCACGTGTCAACATGAATAGGCGAATCCGGCACTAGATCTGTTAATGCCGTTGACGTATGACGGCCAATAGTGGAGTGCACTGACAGAAACGATAAGACTGGGAGTTCGAGCCTCCGCTCGGCAGTACAAATGAAACACTGAGAAAGATTATATAACAGTAAAAGTGTAGACCTTCGGGAAAACAAGGTTATGAACAAATACGTGAACTGTTCATGTAATAAGTACCATGAAACTCAAGTATAAACTGATGTGATACCTTAGAAACAGGGAAAATACATTACGAATTTCCGGGGTTCACGATGCATGTACTCACTACTAATAAGTGACTAAACAGAAGACAAAAGGACAAACTCTAATTACGATTCGTAATTAACAACGACTGACCTTCGACACCTTAAATGTGAGTCGAACTGCGTTGCACGTGTGTTGTCGTTTACTCCACCTAACTCTACTAAAACTCCGGTTTTAGACATTCCCGCCATGGCTGCAGCACAAGCACAGGATACGTCATGCACGGAAGCTGTCCAGTCATCGTCGCCACAGTGTCAGTCCGTACCTCTGGCCACCAGTGCTGGGACCACACTCGACGACGTTCACCGGTCTAACTCGACCAGTCGTAACCTTCACATATCAGCGTTCCTTGTTCGACACCCTACATGGACTTTTCCATCCGGGCATCGCAGCCAGTCTCCGATAAGTAGCTGCAGGATGCTTCTGGCCGTTCGTGAATAAACATGTCCGTATATGGGCAAAACCGTGTCTAAAATGTCAGCGATCTGAAGTGCATAGGCATGTAGCTTCGCTTATCGGTACTCTCAATATGCCTGATGCTTGCTTTGATCATATCCAAGTAAACATTTTGAGTCCACTGACCACGTCACGCGGGTACACCTGGTTATCACCGTGCGTCAGTAGACATACGAGGTGGCCTGATGCTATTTCTATCTCCATCATCACAACCTAATCAATGGCACTTCTTCTGATACAACGACGGGTAGCTTTATATGGCTGTCCCTCTACAATCGCTACCGACGAAGGGGAACAATTGGAGTCCGACTTATTCTCCTCAATAACTCATACGCTGAGTGCGGAAAGCATCCTCGCGACCGAGTGCCACCCGGCATCGAATGGTTCGGCCGAAAGTTTTCATCGTCAACAGAGAACGGCTCTTAAAGCACACGAGAGCCTCGAGTGGCAAAATACGTTAACGCCGGTTCTGCTTGGTGTCAGGACTTGTATAAGGGCAGATGTCCTATGCCCCGCCGCAGAACCTGTCTACGGCACGACATTATGACTGCTTTGGGAATTCTTCACGCTGTAAAGATTTACGTCAATCGTTTGTTTATCCACAAGCAAGATCTCGCTCCGGAGCAGACTCGAAAGCAGCGGAGACAGATTTTCATTTCGACCGAACTTGAGACTCGTTTGCGTGTATTCATTCGTATTTATTCGGTACTCAAACCACTACAGCAGCCTTACGAGGGTCCATTCTGCATAATTTTTAGTCACAATACGACCTATAAGGTTCACCGACGCGGTCGAGTCGATACAGTTAGCATCGATCCTCTCAAAGCTGTGTGTGCTGATGATAGCCTTTCTTCCTTTAGAATGAGATTCGATGTCAACCCTTGACAGTCTACTGAGTACTCTTCCGTTTCACGACAAAGGACGCCGTTAGCGTTGCCTGCAGCGATTTCGAGTGAGTCCTCCGCCTCATGTTCCAGTCAGCAGCCCACTAGCCCTTCTACGCCTCCTAACCAGAATATCGTCTCAAGTTCCAGTCAGCAGAGCAAGCCTATAAACCCAACCGAGAATGAGGCTCTCGTCTCACGTTCTGTTATTAAGATCTTTTGCCTGGCACGTTTTTCCCGACTAAGGCAAACTCGATCTCACCCATCACTCTTCCCAGTAGTAACGTCCATGCTTATAGTTTCGGAGAAATTTAACATATGCCTTTAGGTACTACTTTGTGCTAGTCAGGTCAGGTCAGGTTGCACGGGACTGACAGTGGCCGGGGCCAATCGAGCGTCCAGAATACTTTCAGTGGTATGCACAGTGGTCGGCACCCACTACTGCGACTTGGTGAATTCCCTTTTCACATAAAAGGATTTGATCCTTTAGTTGGCTGAATAATAAAGTGGAAAAGCTCTTTTCTCCATCCAGGAAATGGACAATCATGAAGTTAGCATTCCTTCACTCATAGGGCCTCAGATCGTAGGCACGGATACAGGACACTGAAAAACCTGGGGTGAACTACGAATTATCATTACTCCTCAGTACTCTGTTGCTGTGGATTACTCGTCCAGCTGAGCATCCAGCGTCTTTCTGAAATGTACTACACATTGTATGCTAACTATTTCTTCCGTTAGTGTGTTCTACATTCCCACTACTCCGTTACTGAAGAAGTTCACTTGCACATCATTCATATGGATTGGCTTACACAATTTTCTCCCATTTCCTCTCGTTCAGTGAGCAATGGCCCGTTCAAATAAATACCCTACACTTATGCCCGATAAACCCTTAAGGATTTTAAATGCTCTAGTGAAATCCCCTCTTAGTCTTCCTTTCTTGAGTAAGAAGAGGCTCATATCCTGCAGTCGTTGTTCGTATGATCTGTTCCGTTCTTCTCCAACCATCCGAGTAACTAATCACTGGACTCTTCTAGGCAAGTTACATTCTGTTTCAAAAAAGGTGCTGAATTCCGTGTACGATATTCTAGAAGTGGCCTCATTACTGCCTTGTACAAAGGTATGAACATTTCCTCCGACCTGCAGGAAAGTGCTGAGAGCAGCCGAAAGAGCCCACCGCTTGCCTTGTGAGCAGCCAGCTTAAACTGTTCAGCACACTTGAGGTCCACAGCCATTTAGACATCCAAGTCCATTGTTGACTGAGTGGCTTCAGCTGTTAATAATCCATCTTCCCTCAATGACCCTTACTCCCACTGAAGCTCTGGTTATCAGATGACTCTTGTTTCTTTTAAGGGCATATCCTGCTTGTTTGCCCAGCTAACTACGTGCGTCAGGTCCGTTGCTAATTCCTCAAGATCTCCGGGGTCCCACAACCTTTACATCGTCTGCGAAAATGAAACACTATGGCGATAATCCTTCCGCTGGATCATTTGTGTGAGGGAGAAGAAGTAGTGAACCTTAAACTGAACCTTGCGGTACTCCGCTGGTTACCTCTGCTGCTGACCTGCGGGTTCCTACCTAAACATGAAACGTCCTGTTTGTCAGGAAGGCCGATATCCACCTGTGTATTTGGCGTTCTATCCCAACCAACTTTAGCTTCCCCGCCAGTAGGCTATAGTTCACTTGAACAAAGGCCTGGATGAAGTCTAGGTGGCAAGCTTTTACCACCTTGCCCTCTTCCAGCTGGTTTATGACCTTGTCGGGGAATAATATGTGTTTCGAACGACAGGATTTGCTCCTCTAAAACACGTGCTGAGCTTTACAAGGCAACTTTCGGTTCAGTAGGAGTTTATGTACATGTTCCCCGTTCAATCGCTCTAAACGCTTGCGGAAAACGCGTGTGAGGCTTACGGGACCGTAATTTTCTTTATCCGACATTGACTGTCCCTTGTGGACAGCCACAGCATCAGCTATCCCTCAGTCCCACGGTAATATTCTTTGGCTAAATGAGGTGCAGTGTAGACTGCAGACATGTCCACCGAACATGGCAGCCAATGGCGGCACGACAGCTGGATGCATACCACCATGCCCGGCCGACTTTTGTACGCCAAGTCCTTCCGACAATTTCTCTGTCTCCCGTTCGCGCTTCGCAGGTTGGGAACGATAGGAGCAGCCCTTTGCATTTCGGCTGATGTTTGTTGTCCCTCACCACGTCTGCATACACCTTCGAAGTACAGGCTTAAGGCATCTGCTTTGTTCTGATCATCATTGAATACTTCACCCCCATCCCTCAGGAAGCCCAACCTCATTCTTAAGAGAAGCCTCTGACGGAGCATAGCCCTGGTGACTTTGGGGTTTTTTCAACTTCTCTGGCCAGTGTCGGGTCAAAAGCCCTCTTCGCCCCTCTTTGAAATTTACGGCTGAATCTCTACCTTCTTTGCAACGTAACCAGACTCGTTCGCTACCAGTGACCTTGAGGGTCCGCCGGCCTTTGTTTTTTCTTTGTCCACTCCCCAAAAAGTTGGCGTTCACCAAGCTGGCTCGCCTTGCTTTTTGCACCCCTGAACTGGGTCAAAACTGTCTTGCAGCTCTAGAATTTTTCCCTTGATCCTCTGTCACATTTCCTCCACTCCACCTTCCCCGCGTACTATTCCCCGGTCTAGTTCTGCAGTCCCAGTTCTTGGTTCCTCCAAGTTTATCCCCAAAAACTTTCTGAGTTTTTTTCCTACTGTTTTCGCATGCCTCAAACAAAGGGAAAGTTTTGCCTTCGGGCGCAGGCAGATCTGACACGCATCATTTGCATGCCCTGTGATGAATAATCCAAGGAGCGAAGGCTACTTTCCAGATCTCTACCCAGTGTTTTACCTAATGTGATGAACCAGAGCTTTGCTGTGCTCCCATCCGACGAAGTCTTCCTCTGCTCTACCTGAGATACAGATGCCTGTTGTCCAATCCAATCTAGACACGTCAGTATCCTGCCATTAGAAATCTGCTTGCCGACGTCTGGAGCTGCAGTAAAGAACTCATTCGTTTTTATCCTTGTCTGAATTTGAACTTTGGCTTCTGTAGAGGCATGCAACAGCTGTATTCCTGATGCGCAATCTTACGACGATAGCAAACAACTGCACTCCTGTTGTTAATAAACTCACTTCGGATTCCTTGCGCATCAATCCTTTTATCACCAGGAAGGCTACTCTACCGCTGGCTGTGTAATTTCCCTTGTTTTCTCGATGACAAGATAGTGGTCCAGCACACCCTGTGGGATATGGTCGTTTTGGGACAGCCGAGCCTCTGGAACTGAGACTAATTCAGCATTGCGATGGGCGGCACTAGTGGTCAGTTTCACAGCAGGCATGGTTGTATATCATCACAGTGGCCCTTTTGGCAGAAATAGCTTTTTTCTCCTCTATTTTATGTCCTGCCTTGGGCAGAGTACCAAAATGGCTGCTGCATTTTTCGCTTTCGACGAACAGGACGTCTTAGTTTGCTGGTTTGTATTTATGGCTGTTTGCTTCATCAGATGGGAATCCTGCGTAATCCTCATGGGCGTCACCATATCGGCTTCCATATTAATCGGTCCGGAAGTTCTTACAATAAGCGGCCCAGAGATACTTTCATCTTCCGCTGGGATTTCCCACGACTCATCATCCAGTATATCTTAATTGCAATCACTGACTGACAGCACTTTTTGGCTAGATAAGCTGGGTATAATTCCCGGATTGTACTACCGACCTTGTTCCCAGCGAACCCTGTAACGGTTATTCCGACTGTGAGTAGCGCGTAGCCAATTCAAAACGAATCCCAAAACCAGAACAAGATTGATTCGTAGTTTCTACGGTACTGGAATAGCAAGTTGTATGCACATAAATATGTACAAAACTCAACTGTACGGCCACAACGTCTAACAACGAAGACCAGAGTTCAACAAGGGCCGATGTCAGGTACCGCCGTCACGGCAGTCCAAGTTCGAGTCAAAATTATGCCACTTCACGTGAGCAAAATATGAACAAATGTTGAAGTGTAGTGATTGATGCATGTTGTACCTTTTCGAGGGTCAATAAAATAAGGAGCACAGTCTCGCTTATACAAGTATGTGACAACGGCTGCGGAGAATTTCCACGCATGTACGTTACACCGCCCACCAAATCCTCCCATGAAATAGTCAACATCCAAGGAGTAAATAGGTGTACTGAATCGCCCTAACCTACCTAGAACTTAAGTCAGTGCATACATAGGTCGCTATGGGCTTCATCTATCGTTGGCCAGTCGCAGACACTCTAGCAGATTTCTTGAGGTTATGCTCCATGTCTCGGCGTCTTACGGTTCCTCCTGAGAATGATACGACACTATCTGTACACGATAGGGGGCTTCGATGTGATCGGGATGCGTAGACAGACTACGGAATGTGGAGGAAAACGCTGCTTAAACAGGAGTAAAGTATGTGGCAAGACGGAGACTGAGAAATCTCAGTGAAAAATCGAAATGGCTTTAGGGTACTCGAACATTAGGGGCTTGTAGTGGTGGCCATCTTCGTTCATACTCTTACCACGTTAATGGTTTAACTGAAAGCTGACTGCCAAGCGCGGTAGCCATTTGACCGTTTCTCATGCGCACGCTCCTAAATACACGCTAACCGCTATCTCTCCCAATCGCTTTCTCGTTCTCACGGGTCGTAGAGAATACTGTCCTGGCCAACAAATTTGTACAGTGCCGCACCTTGGAGTAACGTGCAGGTGGTCCACGTAATACAAAGGACCGAAACACGCGTTTACTAAAGAAACCGCGAAGTAAGGTCTCATCAAACTTACAGGCTCAACGTGTGGTGTTATCGCATTAGAAGAATGTTTGACACACAACACATATCCACTTGGACACAGGTTGAGTATTAATATCAAAAGGTCACGGAAAAAGTGATATTTTTGCAAACGGTCAAC
This sequence comes from Fasciola hepatica, assembly GCA_948099385.1. NCBI lineage: Eukaryota > Metazoa > Platyhelminthes > Trematoda > Plagiorchiida > Fasciolidae > Fasciola > Fasciola hepatica. Next base: position 433,413 of record CANUEZ040000106.1, read on the forward strand.
AAGCGCTTGTTCAGGAGTTTCCACTACTTCACAAACAATGTCGTTTCGTGTTATAAACTGGGGTTTCGACGACTGACTCCATGGTAACTCATGAATACCGTATGGAATTAGACACAAATACGCTTCGAAGATGGTGTGAAGTCCTGGGACCTACGTGAGAATGCATGAGGAATAAATGAATAAACTCAACTTAATTTGGCATCAACAGACTCGGTTTCAGCTTGGTCTGTAGCGTCGACTTCGCCCTTGCCCTTGTCACCTTCAAGCAGACATATCTCACGAATATCTTGCAATACTTCTCCTTTGTTCGTTCTCACCACCACCGTATGCACGAGGCCATCGACTTCTGCACAGCAGTCCTTGATCCCTCCAACCGGCCAATCGTCTTTATGTTAGTGGCTCTCCACGAGGATGACTACATCGCCACTTCTAAACGACCCCTCTTTGGAGATCCGCTTTTGCCGATGCTGCAGTGTCGGTAAGTACTCCCTCGTCCAACGCTTTTAGAAAGCCTGCACCAGGTAGTTCGCTTGTTTCCATCCTACGATATACGTTCCACGTAGGGTTTTCATTACAATTGCTCCTACGTTTGACCGCAGCAATAACAGATCTTTGGGGGTGGGAGCCGGTTTGCCTTCCGGGTCTGGGACGATCAGGGCCAAAGGTCTTTTGTTCAGTATGCATTCTGCTTCTGTTAGTAAAGTAGTCGGCGTCTCGTAATTGAGGTTTCGTTGCGAGGTCAAGGCCGCGAGCATTTTCCCAGTCGATCGTATCAGCCTTTTTCAAAGGCCACAGCGATGACTGGTATGAGGTGGGTTGAAGTGCCATTCTATCCCCTTTGCTACGGTCTTGTTTTGTATTTTGGCGTGATCCAGGCGGTTCCACCATTCCTCTAACTCCTTATGAGCTCCAACGAAGTTCGAGCCATTGTCTGAGTATACTTTTTAGGGACTCCCCGCATCGCGGTGAACCTTTGGAAGGCCATTATGTGGACTGCTCTGGATTGTAGGCATGTTATCAGGCAGCCATACCTCTTTTGCGTGCTCCTCTGCTGTCGTACAAATAACTCGCCAAAGCAGTCGACGCCGATTTCCGCGAACGGGCACAATCCCTGTTGAACTCTCACGGCTGGAAGGGGGGCCATCATTTGTTGGCCTGCTGCAGCCCTCCGGTGACGGCGAGTGATGCAAATTCCTGTGACTAGCTCGACCGTCGCCCGTCCCTTTGTCACCTAAAATTGTCGACGTATATGGTTAGCTAAGTGGTTCAAACCTGCTTGCCCCTCTTATCAATGTAGATGGTCTATCGGGCATCTCGTTACTTAGTGGTCACCAGGGACTATTATGGGGTATTTTGTTCCGTACTCTAGATTTGAATTCACCGACCGTCCCTCAACTCTTAGTAGTCCGTTGGTTCGCATTGGGTTTAGTCTTCGGTTACCGCTGTACAACAGCCAGCTTCCTTTGGTGCTATCATCTATCCTGGCTTGCTCGCTGGTCTCGAACGAGAGAGCGTCTAGTTGTAGTAGGCGTAGAACGTCGAGTTCGGCTTGGTTCAGCTCGCCCAGTAGTATCGTCCCCACATTCAATGTGATTTGTTGTCGTGCGCCTTTCATAATCAATAGGAGTACTTTGTATCGTGTCCACCAGACCACGGCTCTTAACATTTTTATCCAGTCGTGAGAGTGGCACAGTTTTTCTATTAGGCTAATGCTTCCCGTGGAGTTTGTAGCCAGTACCAGTCTTTTAGTCTCGATATCGCCATCATTAGCCTTAGGCAATAATAACGTTGGCCACATCTCTTTAGCTGCAGTTAGGAGGTCTGGTCCGATTATCCACATCCGTAACCTCCCTGGTGTCTACAGGCCACTTGAGCGGACGTCGGCCGCGTTACTGGTGGATTGTACATAATATCATTGATCGGTTTCAGTCGACTCGTAGATTATAGTGAGTCTGTTGTCCACGAAGTTGTTAAAGCGGGTGGCACTGTTTTTTATGTATTAAAGTGCCGTGGCTGAGTCCGTACAAAAGTTTGGGTCCCGGTTCATCTCATAAGAGCATCTCCTAATCAGCGTCGAGGCCTTCACGGCCGTACGGCTGCCGTCAGTTCCAGCCTTGGAACAGACACCGTTTTCAGTGGAGCCACTCTCGCCTTTGCGGATAATCTCTGACTGTGCCGCCCACCATTTTCGTCTGCCCAGCAGCCGTAATCCACTATCCCGTAGCCTACTGCTGATGCATAGAAATTAAGTGGAGCTGTGCATCATTTGTGCACTTCATCCCTGTCAAGCATCTTTGTGCTTTGATCTCACCAAGTTGCTCCAGGCTGTGCAGCCATTCGCGCCACTGTTTATCGCTGTCATCCTGGAGAGATTCGTCCAAACCCGTCCCTGTCTGGCATAGCGATTGTAGCAAGCACTTTCCCGGTAAAAACCAAGGTGAAACGAAACCTAGGGGATCATAGAGGCCTGAGACTGAGGACAGGATTCCTCTCTGTGTGGCTGGTTGTTTGGGTAGTTCCGCAGCGAATATGAATCCGTCACCTCCGGGTTTCAATTAAGTCAAAGCATGCGCTCCGTTTGTGGAGAGGATCCCAAAAGCTCTCTCGCACACTCCATTTTCTCGGACTTTGGGATGACACTGTGCACCTCGTGGCTGTTGGAAGTCCATTTAGTGAGTTTGGAGTGGCGATCAGTTCGGTCATATATAGAATCGCAGTGTTTGGGTCGTCAGAGGAACACAGAAGATTGTCCACGTAATAGTGGTCCATTGCTCTTCCTAACGGATTGCCAGTGAAGCTGAAAAGTTTGAGGGTTTTCCGGAGAGCAAGGTTAGCACAGAAGGGGGATGATACCGTCCCAAAGTGATGCACGATCAGGCTGCACTCGTCTGATGCGCAACTTGCGTCGCTTCCAGGCCACCAGAGAAGACGAAAAGCGTCCCTATCTTCAACGGGCATCTTCACTTGTAGAAACATTTCAAGAAGGTCCGCAGAGAAGGCCACTTTTCGTGGCCGAAAACGACATAAAACTTCGACTAGTGGTGTTGTTCAGTCTGGGCCCTGTAGTGCATGTTATTTGAGTGACACACCCTGACATTCCGCGGCACAGTCGAAAACCACCCTGACCTTCCCCGGTTTCTTTGGGTTCACAACCGGGTGATGAGGAAGGTACCAACTAAAATTTGCGCTGATAACCGCTGCATCCACTCTTTCTACATAACCCAAGTCGATGTTATTTTGCACGACTCGAGTGTATTCTATCCTTAATTGTGGTTCTCGAATGAGCCTGTTTTTGAGGAAGCATCATCTCTTCAGAGCCATTTCTCGGCCGTTTCGCACAGGTTTCATGTTGAATCTCCATGGGACAGGAACCTCGAAATGATCTACTACATACTTAGCCTCCTCGGCTACCATTTTCAAAGCCAACCTATCTTCTCGTGATGGAGCATCTCTATCAATGGCCAGATTGGCAAATTCGGCTTTATACAGCTGTTGGAATGCTCGTTCAGTGTTCGCCCTTTCCACCGAAGTGCAGTTTATTTGGATTTGTTTGCCGCATCTTCCATCTGCACTACCATATAAAGTCCAACCGAATATATTGCGCACTGCATGGGGCCTTTTGAAGCTCCCTGTTCTTTGATCCAGGACGCAATACATTTCCGGTACACCACAACTAGCCAGCAGATCAGTTTCGTTGTTCTGCCACCCCTCGATCGTAACCCCTTCGAGAAGCGGACACTAGATCATAATCGATTGCATTGACTGAGGTGCTCTCATCGGCAGATCCTTTATGGTGAATGCTTCTAGAGTTTCTGATCTAGCGCTGTTGACCAAAGAAACGAGTTGTAGGTGCAGTTTGGTCGACTGGATGACCTGGGTGCCACTCACTGTGCTTACCACTAACGAAGATTGATTCCCTGTAATCCCACATCTATCTGCAAACTCCCTTCTTACTAGAGTGGTATTCGAGACACAATCTACGAAGGCCGACGATCTTATAACCCCAACTGGAGTTTCAACGCCAACTGCTATCACTCCCAGGCGAAAGGGTTTGTTATTGGAGCGAGACACTGAGCAGACCACACTTGGCGTCGGGGTTTCTTTCGCGTTAGATTTCTGGCATTTGTGTAGTAGGTAATGGTGCTTCCAATGGTATCCATCCTGACTACAACTGGGTTTCGTTCGGCACACCGCTGCCCGATGTGAATCGCTGAGACAGACAAAGCACACGCCCAGTCTCCCGGCCGATTCCCATCGTTCGTCGACGTCTAATTTGCGGAAGCGGGGGCATTCCGCTAGGCAATGAGGCGCCCCGCAAACTTTACACACCACCAAGTTTTCACCTTCGCAAGGTACTGCGTGTGCGTTTGTCCATGGTCGGCTTCTACTTGGTTCCCTTGTCCAGGTTTGCTTCGTCGTAATCCTAGGTAACTTGCTAGTCTCGCGCACAAGTTGACCGAAACAAATGTTTGCTATTCGGGAATGACGGTCTATAAACTGCCTCAGGTCTTTAAACGTGGTTTCTCGCCCAAATCTACCGATCCCTCCGGCTTCCTTGGCCCATCCACCCTGAAGTCTTGTGGATAAACTGCGCACTATGATCTTCAATGTGTGCAGAGCTTCCAGGTTCGATCGGTGATCTAGGTGATTCAGTGCGATGCTGCAGTTCTACATTTTTATCGCCGGGCTGGTTAGAGGGCCCGACTTGCCTTTGGAACGTTTTGCCTCTGATAGTACACCATCGATCAAATTCCGGGCCACTTTAAATGGTCGCCTAAATAAGTCTTTCGGGATTCCACCCGCCCGAATGTAACCTTCCTAGGGGTCCAACATCGAGCACCCGTCTATTACTTCCCTGGCCCTTCCACGACAGTAATGCAGTTAATACAAGAATCTCTGTCCTGGATCGGATACTCTCCTTTCCACAAAGTTTTCGTATTGCTTAACGAACTTAGAGTACTGTTCTGCGCTCCCTTCGAATGAAGACAGCTCCACTCTTGATAAGTCAATAGCGTGGGTTACATTGATACAAGTCAACTTTAATCGTTCCGCGAAACTGCTGGGCTGAATGGTCGTATTCTCCGTGGCCTTCAAAGTCACCTCTTGCTCTCGACTTCGTGAATGAGCTTTCCTGGCAGATTCAGCTTTATCCCTAGCCTTCCAGAGCTGGGTTTCTAAATCAACTATTTTCAATAGATGGATATATTAATAACAATAATAATAATAATAGTTTATTTCGGAGACGCCTGAGGCATGCCTTACGCATAATCAAAATTTTAAAAGCGACAAAGCTCATGAAAAATTTGGAAATACTTAACACAAAGTGGGATAAGAAGAAATAGGGGAGATATGAGAGGGAGATAAACGTAAGCACACTAGGGAATAATGTGGGGAGTTTGCTTGAACCCGGAGATGGATTCAAATATGGGCCCGGTCAATTTCAAGGTCGAGGTCAGATGGAGGGGCTGGCTGGGCCGAGTGGGGGAGAACGGAACCTGGGATTTTACATGAAAAGGACTGAAAATTGACATGAGGAACTATCGTTGTGAGAAACGATGGAGAAAAAAGGAAAAAAGAAGAATAAACAATTGAGTTTTATAGCTGGGGACTAGATAACTATGAACTATGCGTTATTGCAATAAACAGACGGTGTCAACTTGAAAATAGGGAGCTGGAATGCAAGACGTAAATAGTGAGTCAGATGGCATCAATGCCACGGAAGGATCGAGACACGGTTAATGTGGGGCACGGTTATGGACAAAATGGACGCATATCATGAGGGGGCGGTGACGTGGTGGCAAGAGAACTGAAGGAGGTAGAGAAAATATGTGGATACAAAAATATATATGTATGTATTCATATCAGCAGGAGAAAATGGCAATAAAGAGATGGAACACAGAAATAGCAGCGGTTGGACGAGACAGGTAGGGTTGGGTCAATGGTGCGGAATGAACTTGGATAAACCCTGGTGAATTTCTTTATGACAGGTGAACATAGGGGATCAACAGCGAAAGATAACCAACTTTGGAAGCACAGAAGTGGTGGCTGTTAGCAGAAGTTGATAAGCGAGGGAATATGAAGTAAAATATCAACGAAAACAGGTAAGAGTGGATCTAACAGTTTGATTATTGCAGGTGTGACATGTGGTGACGGTCAAACATGGATGAAGCGTTATTAAGTGGACGTACATTATGCAGCCAGAAGATGGCCGTGAAAGTGGCTGGAGAATGCAGGGCGACTGGAAGTACGGGGTGGTTGGAGAGGTGTAAAAGATCACTGTGGAAGGGTAAACTGGAGGTCAGAAGAATTGCGGTAAGAAGGTGCATCAGTTGTAACAGCGAATAACATGGAAGAGAGATAAGGAAGTGGAGGATCAGAAAATTCAGGTAATGGCAGATCACATGGTTTGAAACTGTAGGTGAGGGTGATGACGTTACGGTGACATTACACTTAGTGGAACGCGGAAAAGCGGCGCAGTCTGAAAGGCACAATGAAGATGCCTGTGGCGAGCAACGTACGAAGCAGACGAGAGTGTTGACCGGAAAAAAACAGGTAAGAGATGATAAATCAGATTGTTTCACTGCAGATGACACGGGATGAAGACCGAGAAGAAGAAAAGGATTCGGACAGGAAAGCCTATGATAGAACAAAACTACGAAAAATAGCTGTGCTTCGGAGTTGGGAGAATGGAAACGGAGAGTTGCGTGCCTACAGGCCATTGCAACAGGGGATTGAGCCAGAAATTGCTTATCGGTTCACTGCCTAAGAGGATAATCCACAGAAGAATTACGGGTTCAGACATGGAAAATACGGAGGTGGTAAAAAGATAATACATTCTCTCGTAAAAATGTAAAGTTTGGAACAACGAGTTCTTGTATGGGGATTGGTCGTGGTTACGAATGTGTCTGGGGAGTATAAGATGGACAAAAGAGGATATAGCAGAATGGTAGCCAGTGAGGTATGCAATTAATCAGCTTTATAGGCATATGGAGGTACCAAGCGAATACTGACTAGGAGAAGACAGTGCGAAACGAGTGGAGAAGAACATGTTTCGGGCTTTAGCAGAATAAAATGGGTAGGGCGAGAGTGACATCATGCAGTGGGGGTTGTTACTGTGAAACACCATAGGAACAAAAGCAGAAAGGATTGGTGTGCATGCAGAGGTAGAACGACACGGAAGGGACGTGATAAGAGTGCTGACAAGAACGATAGATGAGCGAAAAGTGGCGGAAGAATGGTAGGAGCATGCGGTCAGCAACTGACAGTGATAATTCCATACCACCAGCTGAAGTAAATGAAATTGCACTGACAGGACTAGTTGTATGCACATAAATATGTACAAAACTCAACTGTACGGCCACAACGTCTAACAACGAAGACCAGAGTTCAACAAAGGCCGATGTCAGGTACCGCCGTCACGGCAGTCCAAGTTCGAGTCAAAATTATGCCACTTCACGTGAGCAAAATATGAACAAATGTTGAAGTGTAGTGATTGATGCATGCTGTACCTGTTCGAGGGTCAATAAAATAAGGAGCACAGTCTCGCTAATACAAGTATATGACAACGGCTATGAAGGATTTTCTGGCGTGTATGGTAACAACTCTTGCATCGGAGCGGTGGTTTCTCTTGCCTTTCTCCTGGGTTGGCATTTTTCCGTGCTCTTGTGCCCATTTTCGGTGTATAGGGGAATTTACAATACCTTCCCTCTGTGCGGTGAAAAACCTGCCCCGCTCTTGATAGCAGCTATTCCCGATGTTCGGATTTATGAACTCAACTAGTGTTGGTCTCACTGGTCCTTTTTGTAATCCCGGTCGTGGTTGCTTCCGTGTGCCTACCTTATTAAGTCTCCTAATTCGTACCACTTGAGTAATGCCCACAAGCCTTAGCAGACCCCGCACTCCCCTGTTACCCAAATCTCGCCCTGTTTTGGATTTCCTAGTGGTCGGTTCCTCGTGGTCCAGTTCGGGACCATCGCGGCTTCTCATCTTGCCCTTGTCACTCGCCGCACTTTTTTACTCCTTCCTGGCGCTCCAGGCCTTTTGAAACTGTGTTGCTTCGCTCTCAGAGGCATTTTCTACTTGTGGTTTATGTGTGGCCTCATTCTTCTTTGGTGCTGCTTTTACTGCACCTTTCGGCAGTTTTCAAGCGAAAGGTGCCAGATTCAGACCAAAATCAAAAATTACGCGTTCTCCTCCGTTGCGGATGCTACATCATTTTCAGTCTCTTTTTTGTATTCTGGAACCTCTCCATAAGGTATTATCGGCTGGTCTCACGAAATCTGGAGACTTTTAGCACCAAAGTTTGCATCCTGGTTCGGCCCCATCGTTTTCATTCGTTGCCGCTGGCTCCTAGATATCACGCTGGTTACCGATCACCTGAGGCTGGATATTTGTGGTGTGACACACCCGGATGACAATTCGCACAACCAACGCCACGAGCAAAGATAATGGCTGACGCTCGACCAACATACTACGGTTCCTGCATACTACGGACTCTGCCAGTCTGCATTCTACAGCACAGCTACATTTACGTATTTCGCAGGCATTCATGCTCCCGAACATCTTTTTAATGCCCTCACTTCCCCGACATTTTTTGAGGGCCTTCTACGCTTCCTAGCGGGGAGCGTTCATGATATCGGTCATTCCAATAAAATAACCGTTTTCTGGACACTATTTTGGATCCATTTTTTTAAGACTATTTCTGACGTTTCATGTCGACCTCACTGTTTTTGTTCGGTTGCGTACTTTCACCTGAACTGAATGTTCCGAGTTTTTCGTCAACTTCGTTTTGAACCACTTTTTTATGTTCTTTGCCAATTGCACGCGGTCGAGGCTCGTCCTTTGCCTAGCCGCTGCTTTCGTTTTCATTTAGTGTATTTCTCGTATCGGTACTGTTTCTGTGCCACGATGTATCGGATACACGTTCTCATCTATCAGCCGACTTGTGTTTTCCCTATTCGTACGACAGTTGGGATTACCCTGGTGCTTCGCCATGAGATCGAATAGAGGACGCTTTCATTAACCGCGCTCGGGCAACTTCTATAAACCTACCCAGTGAGTACGACCCCAGTGTGGGTAGTACACTGCCCAGCAGCCTGGGGGGTTGATCTGAAAGTTATTGATCTGCAGAAACTATGCGTAGAGCAGCCGCGGCATGGTCTGTACGAGTAAGACTTTTGCGTTCTTGAGGACGATTGATCGTCATTACCGAGAGGTCTTCTTGCATCACAGGCGGTCGAAAAAGAGGCCAGAAGCCTGCAGAATGAGCTTGAGGTGCATCCACGGTGGCAAAAGCAAACCGATCACCTAGTAGGCAACAAGATTGAAGTTCTCCAAGGATGGCTGCGCTTGAAAGAACCATCTAGTTTGGATGAAGGCCCTTAGGAAGACTATTAAAATGTGGTGAAGCGAAATGAAACACTAGATCGTGTAGAAAGAGTAATTTCTTCTTTCAACGCTCAAGGAGGAATATGGTACCTGCCTCATCACCCAGCTTCCCATCCTGAGAAACCTCAAAACCTTCGGGTGGCTTCCGACTGCTCAGCCAAGTTTCAAGGTAAATTGCTTAATGATCACATTGGAAGGGCCTGGTTAGACAACGCCTCAGTTTGTGATTCAGTGCCTGCTAAGTTTAGGCGGAGCGGCTTTTTTGACCGCTATTAGAAACATGTTTTTTCAGGTTAAGATAGGGGTGGAAGAAAACAATGAGCTGTGGTTTTTGGCCGTAAGAGTAAAAATGGGACAAACTGGTAACAGGTTTAGGACGACCGTTCATTTGTTTGGGGCGATATCGTCTGCCTTTTAAGCTAACCACGCCCTACGGCAAACATCTAGCAGGTACGGAGCCTTGGTCCGCCGGACAGCTGTAAACAACACCAGCAACACTATCCGGGCTGAGAAAGCAGAAAAGTTTCACGTGCTAGCTGGACTATTTCTACCAACGGAACGCAACCTAGGGGCACAGTAAAAAGCAGAAACTGATCAGTTTGATTTCGTGCTCAATATTCCCAATCGATCAGTTACTCTTAACGGAATCCTTCCATTCATCGCTAGTTTGCAGGATCAACTTTTGTTAAATTCTCCATGGATGCTTCCCAGAAAGTTTCCTCTCCTACAGCTCTATCATAAGAAGGTCGACCAGGGCCGAGGGCCTGAATCTGCGGATGTATTGCTCCAAGGAGGGCTCCTGATCAACCTCAGTGAAATAGGAAAGTACCAGCCCTGCAATATCTGACTCAGAGTGACACAAAACTAATGGGAAGTTTGATTTATTCTTGGGTACTTCAGAAGTAGGTTATGGAGTGGCGGCGCACGGCATCTAGATTGACGTGAGTAGACAGGCAAAAACCAGATTGTAGTTTGCTGAAGCTGGTCACCCCACTAAAAATAGTTCTTATCCCAAAGTTGTAATTGACGGCAGCATTTTTGTCTGCAAGTTGGAACGCTGCTCCGCAATAGTAACCCTGGACACTATCCTTAGGACCGATTCCCCCATCGCGCTTCATTACGTTAGAAATACGAGCTCCGGCTTGAAGACTTTCTTGGCAAGTGGACTGATACAAGGATACGCACTGACTATGGTGGGCCAATGTTGTCGCAAGCAGTCACCTAACAACCTATGTAAAGTGCTTGAGAAGACCATCCGTGCCCACATCTGCCAGCACTCACTGGAGCACTCCATGTCAAGTCCGGCGCAGCAGGGATTCCTGAAAATAGATCTTGCCCGACCAATTTCTTGTGCTTCTTAGATGAAGTAACTGGACGACTGGAAGAGGGTAAGGAAGTTAAGTCATGCTACCTCGACTTTAGCAAGGCGTTCGACTCCGTTAATCATCGTCTTTTGCTATGCAAGATGGAGGCTTTCGGTATGGGTGGACCAGTATTCAGGAGGCTGGAAGACTTCCTCTCCCACAAGAAGTTTTACATCAAAGTGGGGGACAGGTGCTCCAGTTTGGTGAATGTCATCAGTGGTGTACCCCAGGGATCCGCCCTAGGCCCGATCCTATTATTGTTATTTATTAATGACCTGGCATCCGCTCCTCAATCGCCTAGCTTTATTTTTGCGGATGACGTAAATATTGTTGGATCTGAGGGAACGGCGGACTTGGGCAGGGAAATGGGTACCGTCCTGAACTGTGCATACAGATGGGACTTACCTCTGAACACTCAAAAAAGCCATTTGTTGTCAAGAGCAACAAAGAGCCTAACTGTCGCCCATGATCAAGGGCTGTTCACTATAGAGGCAGTCAGTAAGGTTAACGACCTTGGGGTCATCATGAACAGTGGCTTCAAATGGTCGGAGCAGTGCAAGGCTGCTGCGCATAAGGCTCGTAGGGAGCTCTTTAGACTGCGATCAGCTTTGTCATGCCGGCAGCCGGAGGTATTCGTACCTATTTGCAAGGCTATAGAACGACCTCTCTTAGAAGGTAGCGTGCAGGCTTAGTCACCCTTCTACAAAAAGGATGCTTCCCGACTAGAGAAAGCCCAACGTCTAGCCACGCGAACGGTTGAAGGGCAGAGGGGTAAGAGGCATGAACGGAGACTCTGTGACCTGAACCTTTTCTCGTTGGAAAGGAGGAGAAGTCGAGGGGATCTCATAGAAACGTTCAAGGTAATGAAGGGCTTTTCTGGCCTTAGACCAGATAGTCTATTCCAAGTGGCCGTGGGTTCCAGAACAAGGGGACATGGAAAGAAGCTGATAGAAACCTCAGCTAGGTTGATGGCTAGGTCGCACTTCTTCAGCAACAGGGTTGTGAACAGTTGGAACGGTCTGCCTGGTGGAATGATAGATCTGCGGACAGTCAAATCCTTCAAGGGTACCCTAGATCGCAAGTGGTACGAGATCTTTCCTTGTAGTGAGCCATGAGTAGGTCAACTAGATGGATGACGGGTAGCACTGCGGTCCTTCTGGGGTATGGTTTATTTGACTTTTTGGCTCATTGTATACTGTCTCAGTGAACTTTCACGGTGCCTAACGTCTCTCACGGTTGATATGCGTTGGGGTGTTCCGTTTCCCTCTCATTTTTAGCGGGGATTCGACGAAATACATTCAGCAGTGGTGGCACGCATACCATCGAAGGAATTCTGGACGCTCGATTGGCCGTGGTCATGACCTGTCCTGCGCAAAGCGAACTGAACTGAACCGAACTTCACCAGATTCTGCTCACGAGGCCCAAGGAAAGACTTGATCGTGAGAAGAGCCAGCGAGGGCAGGGAACTGCCAGTAGCAGTGAGGTGCACCAAACTTTGGGGATGAAAACGGGCCAACTACCTCGCACAAATGTTTTGGGGACAACTGACTCGAGAATACCTACCAACTCTACAGCCCAGACAAAAAATGGCTCACCAGGGAAAAGTTATTTTGGTTAAGTGGCTTCGTACTCCCAGCTGAAGAACAAACCAACCGAAAGGAATGGTCACTGCGAACTATCGAGGCTTCCCACGCTGACTGCGATGGAATCGTGCTTACTGTGGTAGTGAAAGTGGGGAAGGGAGAGTTTATTGGAGATGTCAAAAACGAGTGCCTTGTCGAGGATGACGACGGACAGCACGAAGCCAGAATTTCAGAGTTCTGTGGAACGTCATGACTGCCCACACAGTTCGACCGTTACACTTCGCGTACAGAAACGTATCTTTATATATTCTGCACGCAACCACATGCATGTCGTTCTGAGTGCTGTGCCTACTGAGGCACCTAGGGCAGTAACTTACAAACGGCCCCTCGGGATAATTCTCTAATCCAGAATAAATCGGGGTTTCTTTTCTGGACAATAAAATCTGAGGTTAGCAACTGACTTACAAATCTACCACTATCGAAATTCTTTGTCTTATCGTGCCTCGGTGGACTACCGACCGCCTCCTGCACCGAGTGGCGAACGGCATTCAACCTAGAACCACCAAATTCCCCCGGCCTTCTAGCCCCTTGGTACCTTGTTTAGTACCACCGGTCAGTATATACAGTGGAGCCAGTAGCAAATGTGATGCGTTTCAGCGAAACTTATTTTCCTGAGGGAGGCAGCTGCCCTCTTTGCATGATGCTTTGACCAAGCTGTTGCCACTTTCATACATCATCGAACCCACGAAAAATCCGAACACCGACGACCTACCATCGGCTTGCAGCTTCCCGGACTCATCGGCGTCCGAGGTCCATGGAAGGATAAATATTCCAAAAGTCCTGTAGTTTTTACCACTCCGGACATTTCGCCCCTTCCTCGGTCAAACAGTCATCGCTTATGGCCTGCGTATGACACACCACGAGTGCTACTGCAAACGTCTCCGGAAAATGTCACTGCGAAACACCTGCCCGCTACCGCTTTAATTCCTAGAAGACAGCTCTGCCATGGAATTCGTTAGAAAGATAGAGTTCACCGCAAGATGCACTTTACTTAAAAATGTGAAAATTTCTCCTGGCCAAACTTCGCAGCAGAGGGAGGTCCCCGGATCGACAGCCGGCAGTCAAGTGTTCCTACCACCCTGTGTTTCAGCATCACCCGCTCACCCAGAAAAACCTACCACCGTCCATAACTCGTCCCCACTCCCGTTGACTAGTGCACCAGGGCTAAACGTGGACCTAGATTTGTCCCATTCACTCCCAACATTAAAGTGTCCCGTCAAAACGACTCCATGTTGCACCTCAGTCTCCACTATCGCCTGCACATAATCGGGAGATACAGCACCTCCCCTCAGTCAGCAACCATTCACGTCCTGATCTGTCAGCCAAACTGGCTTACAAAGTGCCAGATTCCCACACACCACCCCGCACCACCCAGCCGGCAACATAGTTGTCGCCTAGTGCTTTGATCACAACATCATCCCTCCAATTTGTTTCTCCTAATGACCAAGACTTCCCCTGCACTTACGTCATAACGCTCCCAGCATTATTGAACAAAGTAGCTACAATCACTCGGACCCCAGCCACCCAGCCTATTACCCATCCAAGTGTTCCAGCAGGGACATAAACACGGAACCGAGTCGCCCACTTCGGAGTTGGCCAACCAGCGCATCTGTTCAGTCCTCCGGAGGTCCGTGAACCCAAATGCTACATCCTACATCCATCAACTCAGAAGCCGCCGTCATTATGCGTACAGACACAGTGCCACATCACAAAATTTCCACTTAGAGTACAGCCCCCATCGTTGGCTCTACCACAATCGATTTACTTGTGACGAATTACCAGCATGGTAGTCAACAGGTACCACAACATGCGGCCCAAGGCCGATGCTCTTTCGCCCCATGGTATGCCCCATTTTACCCCCCCCCCTCCCCCGCACCTCCGTCCTCCTCTTCTGCCACCTCACAGCCTATTTTCGCAGTTTTCTACTCTGGCCCCACCGCACATCATGCCAACTCACCCATCAAACCAAAGCCCCTTTCATCAGCAGCCCTTTCGCTACTACTCCACCCCCTCACGCTCATTCCTTGGAGCCCTGTGAGATGCCCGCCGCGTCAAAAACTCTATCCATAACGTTACACAAGTCTCACTCCAGTCCCACATACCTTGCCGTTTGTCACCCTCCTCACAAGGCCGCTATCAAAACCGTGGTTGCTCCTCCATCACAGCCTTTCACCCCCACACTGACCCCCGGTATCCTAAGTGATTCGCCCTTGATTCCTACGTGATTCGACTCAAAGGTTTCGCCTACTGTCAGCCTGCTCACCTCCAGACCTATATCTCACGTTACTCAATCACCTCATCATCCAGGGCTAGTCTTCACTAGACTTCATGAGTGCTTAGCCTAATATACACTCTGTGGCAATCAAGCTACGGTAGTCTCAGTGGAAGCACTACCCTATATCTAGTATTCTTGCAGGGGTGACCAGCCTATAAAACATCACCTTCCCAAGCACATTTAGCTACAAAATTCAGAGGAGTCAAATCCCCCCCCCACAGAAATGCGTTCTATAGCACTATTCAACTCTCGTTCCATCCCAAACAAACTTCCCTTTATAAAACGGTTAAATGTTGCCCACAGCTTCGATATCATCTTGAATGCCGAAACTCAGATCAACGAGTATATACCTTGTGAGTAAATATCACCTATCTGTTATCAAATCTTCAGGACTCAACAAATCTGCCGCTGGGGTAGAGGTTGCCCCGGGTATGTCAAGTGCAGACCATCTGCCATCCTGCTGGAAAGCCCCGTGCCGAAAAACGTTGAAGATTCTACATGGTTTACAATTCTTCTGTCCCGAATGACCATAGTTCTGAGTTGTTTTTATCGACCCCTTATCAATGACTTTTAGACATTTAACCCCTCCACTGATGCATTTATTTATATCGCTGACCTGCCATTTGGAAGTGAATTTACGGCTGGCGACTTCAATGCCCCGGGCGTAAACTGGACCTTCTTTGCCGCCCCTACAAACATTTGCAAGTCGTCCCATGCCTTAGATTGGGCCAGTGGGCTCAGCATGTAAAACAGCTCACCAGAAACAATAACATTCTTGGCCTGATATTTACCCTGAATCTAACAAACGTTTCTGCCTCCACACTAAAAGACTACGCAGGCAGGGACCAGTAAACTGTCTGTTGCGGGTTCTAAGTTAAACCATACACCGAAAGCCTACCATGAAAAGGACTCCCCCTAAACCAGTTCAAATGGGACCAAACACCCTCGCAAATTCGCTCCAGAAACTGCGGCGAGTTCTTGTTAACAGCAAAATCCTCAGTACGCCACCGATCTCCTCCACTCAAGTTTAAATTTACGCATCGGGAAAATACCACGCCCCCACTAGCAACCCAGACCAGCAAGCTACCGTGTTACCAGGTTGAAACAGAAATAACAGTAATATAATATTGCTAATAATAATAATAATAGTAACAATAATGGGATATTTCTCGACTGGGACCAAGACACTAACACGAGGCATAATAATGTAACAGAACTCATTAGAACAGTATAGAAAATTCGAAAATTCCACAGGCCGGGTTTGTGCAACTCAGTAACAGTACGATAGGACTAGGCAGTGTTTAAGTTAACCAAAGTGGAAAAGGTTACCGCAGGGAGCACAAAGCAGTTTCAGTTTCGGCAATAGGGTGTTGTGGAGAGTTTGTCAAACGCAAAGCCGCTGGTTAAAGCGTTGGTAAAATGCGGGGAAGATGTAGTATATACAAAATTGGTTTAAACAAAGGTTCATTAAGAGATCGCAGGAAAATCGGGACATATGGAAAGAAATACACGGAAGTATCTGCCGGTTGCCAGAAGGATCGATGTCGAGAGACCGGAGGAAGATTTCTACCAATAAATATCCGGACACGGCGGAGAGTAAAGCCAACGTCAAATCATCAGTCAGCAACGCCAGCGGAGTATTAAGTGGTATTTCGCTGATGTCTTCGGGACAAATACTTAGGCTTGTAGAGAGTGGTACGTGAATCTAAATGAAGGAGTGAGCCTGTGACAACAGGTATGTTTATTTCAGTTGTCCTTTTCTAAAGGTAATTTCATTGCGATACGGAGGGAAAGACGTTTCACTTCAAAGTGGGCACGGAAAGGAATAATTCACCGGGAGTACAGGGTTCTGTCGAAGCAGCGGATTTCAAAAAGAGTTCATGAGATGGCAACCAGATAGAACGAGAAGATATAGTAAGGGCATCATAGGAAAGGTAAAAAGATGGAGTGTGGGTACGCAATGCTTATAGCAGTGGTTTCATAGAACCAGACCAGAGGCGACAAGAGATAATGTTGCAGGAAACTATAAACGATTATGTATATGCAAAAAGGAATAAAAATAAGTTACAGCCGACAGCAAAGGAATGGTATTTAACATCAGAGACAATGTCCGACATTGAAGGGGATTCACGAAATAATTCCAGTGCAAGGGCGGGCTCAACAGAGGCGACTGGCTGTTCACGAGGAAGATGATCTGAGTAGCAAGCAAAAGTGAGCTGAGATTGCCCTTTTCGGCGAAATGGAGAAAGTGTGTTGAAAGTGCAACGGCGATGGTAAAAATGAGATCACAGAGTGGGAAGCACAAAGCAGTACAAAAGATAGGCGAGAGAGTAGAATGGAAGCAATTGTTGGGGCGATGCATGAAGTCGTTCGGTGTCGAGAAGCCGACATGTGGTCCGGTGAAACTATGATAGTGGCTTGTAATCCTGGTAACACTATTGTGATCGGAGTGGCATGCGACGTGGGGGGCTCCATATAGCATCGGGCAGATTGAGTCTAAGATGGGACAATGGCCGTCCAGCGTGGAAAGTAGCAAAGTCCGATCACCCAGATTGATTCACTTCCCGTGATAATCCAAGAGTAGCGCCTAGTAGACCGATAGCTGCCCAAGTAACCAGCTTGATCTAAAGGTAGACTGGAAATATGGCAGTCTGGAGAATATTCCAGCTATGGGTTATGTTTTGCTTTTCAACAGAAATTCAACGACCATAATATTGGGGAATAATCAAGGTCAGCATAATTGGAGTGATCGGCAACGTGGAAATGGCCTCAGCTGTGGAATATGGTGGCGAATGGAGGCAATATATGACGAGCTAGGTGCATGAATACGGCAATGGTTAGGCTTCAGTTCGGCGCTCGGTGGCACATGCTTCATGCCCTGAACAGGACTTGAAAGTCAAGTGTTGAAAGCAGAAGCTTGAAGGGAGTGTGGTGACTGGGATAAGCCATAGTTTCGGTAGCGTACAAAGCGGCTGTAGGTTAATAAAATCACAGTGTGGTGAGGCGCTTCATGCGTGACAAGATTTGTTTCCACGGGGGGTGGGCGAACAAGTTTTTGACGCTATATTACGGCAATGAAGACGTAGATGAGTTTTTCCTAGATCATGGTGGCAGTTTGGTCACAATTCGACATTTGACTACGAGCATGCACTTGATGGCGAGCATCATGTTTTGGGGTAACTTCGACTGCTACCCTTTCTCGAGGTTCCTTAGTTCAGGGCAATGGTAATAAGGCTGTGGCAGATAGTGTGCCCGCACGCGTATAGGAATAGACATGGCGTTATTAGGGACGAAGGCTAGGTGCGGATATGATGATCATGCGTCCGTCATGAGGGACGACACTGTGAATGTCATTAAAGTATAGTCATGGCAGCAGTTGTCCCAGAACACGTCCTTGGATATTCCTGCTGTTTACTTGGTTTGGGACTGACATCTGGCCACTGATGCAGGTAGCTTGGTGATGGCACAGCGCATGGCATTAGCGACTACCGCCCGAGTAATCACACGTCAGTGATCTCGAGGCTGCTGAAAATGTCATGGAACACTGGCTAACCTACTACCTTTTCGCATGAAACCCATCAGCCTCAAACAGCAATGATTTCTTAGATCAGGCTTCTGCTGACCCTGCTAATTTGACTTTCTCAATTTGGTAACAACAGCCGCCGAAAAAGGCAGAGCATCCGTCATCATCTATCTTGATTTGACATAAGCCTCCAACAGAGTTCCACAACTGAAGCTGCTGAACTAGGCTAGAAGCTACGGAATTGAAATCCTACCTGCAACATCGTCACCAAGTTACCTGCATCCGTGGCCATGTGTAAAACCCTCTCCCGGCAAACTGTGGGGTTGTCCAAGGAAGTGTTCCAGGACCACCGCTGATTTTACTGTATATTATTGACATTTGCATTGTCGTCACTCATGGCAAATTTTTTATTTGCAGATTACGTGAAGTTACTCCACGAGTTCGAACGAGAAAACCCACCTATATCACTAAATAACAGACATACGACCCTAGCCATCTTGATATGATTGCTGGAAAATGGAATTTTAACCAAAAAGGCTGTTAATTTACACTAAACTGTAATATTCCTCATGATACGCTTACGATTGACGGTGTTCCACCCCCATACTCTCCAACAATGCGAGACCTAAGAATACAATACTCTTACACATTCAATTTCTCTGGAAACACTTCCCACATAACTGCACGGGCAATCAAGTCCCTTGGCTTGCTGCAGAGAATTTCTTCCTCATGAACAGTAAGATATAGATGTACGAAACTCATATTCGCCCAACCCCAGAGTACTGTAGTTTCGTGTTCTCGAATGTACACAAAAGTAACAATATCTGCATTGAAAATATACGGCGTCGTTTTAAAAAAATTACTTGGGCATTCTACGAATCTAAGCTACAAATACCGGAGTAAGCTCCTGCGGCTCGACCTTCTGTGGCTTAGGAGGATCAAGTTAAATCCAGCATTTCTGTTTAGTTTGCTCCATAAACAGGCTCAATCCTCTAGTCATTTACTCTTCAGTATAAACTGGACACATCAGCCGCGCAATTGGGAACACCGCATAACGATCCCTACTCGGAAATCCTTAAGACGAAACTTCTTCCTCATTAAATGTGCAAATTTGTGGACTAAGCTCCCAGCTGATATCCGTTCCATATATTTCCAAACCATATTTGAGCCTAGACTACAAGCAGGGCTGGACATCCAAAACTGATCACTCTTTCAAATCAGTATATGACTACTGATGGAGTTTCAAATGGGAGAGTTGGATATGAACCGGAACCCCCGATAATCTCTAGGATGTGCCCTACCAGTCACCATCGTTGTCTCCGTCTTAGCGTAAACCTACCGGGTCACAATGCCCAAACTTAGTTGCTTTCGTGTCTGAGGACAATGCCCCTGAATTCGTCTATCAGTATACGTAAAACCCCCAGGCCCACGAAAGATAATCTTTAAACATTCCCAGTGCTGATTCTTATTAAGTCTCTGCCTCCGTCTCTAATCCAAGTCGCAAAACCTGTCAGACTCCTCAACATTCATCCAGTTGTAACCCCAAGTCGAATCATTAGGCACTCATTGCTCAACTTCCCTCCCCATGATATGACTCCAGCGTTCTCCAATGCGTGGACACTATAAAATCTGATGCTTAGTCAACAAAACCACAAACCACCGTGGGTCGTTCCGACGTATCGTCACAGTCGTGCTAGCAGCAGCCGGCTCACATGAAAAGTGAAAGTCGTTTGGCTTGGGCCTTTTTCAGAAATGAGCAGCCAACAATTCATTTCCCGAGTTTTTAAAGTGCTCCGTGTGTCTTTTTTCCACTTTTTGCTCCTCCATAGTTAAAAGCGACGACGCCATGAATGGGAAAATGGCAAAAGTCTGTGGTTGTCTTATAATTAGGAGAAGAACAGCCAATACTATCCGTGGCGCACCCCATTTGTCACTCGTAAAAAAATGACGGGCGGAGGAGAAATGGGAAGTGCTCCTCACGGGGAAAGCATGCTATCCAGCTCCTCTGAATTAAAAGAAAAACAAATGTACCAAAAGTACTTCTGCCTACGAAGTTGATGGATCCGAGCTCCACGCCCTTCCAATAACGGATGAAGTCCCCGTTACAGCCACCTCCCGGCCCTGAGTATGGAATGCCCCGAAGCTGCATAAATTAGCGTGCCAGCTATGCTCTCAGTACTTCTGCCCGGCCCTGTGCGATGTGACAAGCATGCCAAAGGAGCTATCCGCATAAACCCCCACCTCACCTCTGTCAGTCTAAACTCTTTTGGGTTCCTTATTCCACCTCCGACCAGCCAAACTCCGTTATCCATGCACGCTACCCAAGCTTATCCTTGTGAATCCCGCTGTGTTCTGAATCTTTCTGGTTGATACATGGACCAATTTTCCTCAACTCTTGGTAAATCTCAAGAAGGATATGGGAACTAAGTCCCTCTTTGGCCAACCCTGGGTACCTACTCATAAGCTGCTTGCAACTAATTACCAGTTGCAACCTACCTAGATTTTCATGCGTCTATTTTCTCTCTTCTTAAAGTGAATGAAGTGTGGAAGCCAGCTCCATACGCGGTAGCCCAAGACTTCATATAAAAACAGTTTCACAGGGCGTAAAATATTTACATTTCGTACGTCAAGAATAGAAACCACACCACAGTTGACTCTAGCTGCTGACGACCCAAGCGAAATCAAACGATCATCTACTGCCTACACATAAAGGAAAGCTGGTGCTCCGGTAGCCAAAGTATCAAATATAGCCCTCTAAGGACAATATGATTTCATATCGACACCCAGCCTTCGTCCCTAATAACGCCATGTCTATTCCTATACGCGTGCGGGCACACTATCTGCCACAGCCTTATTACCATTGCCCTGAACTAAGGAACCTCGAGAAAGGGTAGCAGTCGAAGTTACCCCAAAACATGATGCTCGCCATCAAGTGCATGCTCGTAGTCAAATGTCGAATTGTGACCAAACTGCCACCATGATCTAGGAAAAACTCATCTACGTCTTCATTGCCGTAATATAGCGTCAAAAACTTGTTCGCCCACCCCCCGTGGAAACAAATCTTGTCACGCATGAAGCGCCTCACCACACTGTGATTTTATTAACCTACAGCCGCTTTGTACGCTACCGAAACTATGGCTTATCCCAGTCACCACACTCCCTTCAAGCTTCTGCTTTCAACACTTGACTTTCAAGTCCTGTTCAGGGCATGAAGCATGTGCCACCGAGCGCCGAACTGAAGCCTAACCATTGCCGTATTCATGCACCTAGCTCGTCATATATTGCCTCCATTCGCCACCATATTCCACAGCTGAGGCCATTTCCACGTTGCCGATCACTCCAATTATGCTGACCTTGATTATTCCCCAATATTATGGTCGTTGAATTTCTGTTGAAAAGCAAAACATAACCCATAGCTGGAATATTCTCCAGACTGCCATATTTCCAGTCTACCTTTAGATCAAGCTGGTTACTTGGGCAGCTATCGGTCTACTAGGCGCTACTCTTGGATTATCACGGGAAGTGAATCAATCTGGGTGATCGGACTTTGCTACTTTCCACGCTGGACGGCCATTGTCCCATCTTAGACTCAATCTGCCCGATGCTATATGGAGCCCCCCACGTCGCATGCCACTCCGATCACAATAGTGTTACCAGGATTACAAGCCACTATCATAGTTTCACCGGACCACATGTCGGCTTCTCGACACCGAACGACTTCATGCATCGCCCCAACAATTGCTTCCATTCTACTCTCTCGCCTATCTTTTGTACTGCTTTGTGCTTCCCACTCTGTGATCTCATTTTTACCATCGCCGTTGCACTTTCAACACACTTTCTCCATTTCGCCGAAAAGGGCAATCTCAGCTCACTTTTGCTTGCTACTCAGATCATCTTCCTCGTGAACAGCCAGTCGCCTCTGTTGAGCCCGCCCCTGCTCGGGCGGTAATCAATGCTCCGCCCCTTGTGTCAAACGAAATTTTCAAAATTTAATACTATTCACTCGCTGTTCTTCGAATTTTTATCTGTATTCTTTCGCTCTACCTACAGAAACGTTCCCCCTCACATGAAATATAATTTTTAACCTAGCCTCTGGTCTGGTCCACTGAAACCACTGCCATACTACTTGCTTACCCAGATTTCACCCCTCCACATCATCTCCCCATCATTTCTTTGACGTATCTGCTCCATTTTCCCGTTCTAGCTAAATGCCTTCTCAATTACCTCATTTTGAACTCCCAAGCTAAGTTTCGAATTATCATTTAAGCTGCCACGACAGAAGATTAAGTTTTTTTGCGAGGTATTTCTCTCGATGCCCACTTTGAAGTGAAATTATTTTTCCCTCCGTATCGCAATGAAATTGCCTATTAAACAGAACAACGAAATATACTTATCTTACTTTATATGTTCCCTCCTTCTTTATGTTTACCAGACAACTGCCATCTTGCCCAAGGATTTGTCCCAATTACATCAATGTGAACAAATCACTCAATATGCAGTTAAAATGACTTATTGGTAAACTGATTTTGGTTCTACTCTCCACCCTCGCTGGGTATTCACTGGTAGAAATCTCCATCTGGTCTTTTGATATAGATCTTTTAGATACGCAGTCGGTAGGTCCATGTTTTTTCTTCCAAATATCACGATTTGCCTTTGATCTCTCGGTGAACCATTGTTTAAACCATTTTTACATACATACCACATCTTTCCCACACTTTAACAGCCCTTTGACTAGCAGCTTCGCGTCTGGCGAACTCTCTGCCATGCACTGCTCCCGAAGTCAAAACCACTTCGCACTTCTTGCCCCAACCGTTCTTACTTCGGTTAGTTTAAACACCGTCTGGTCCCACCGTACTGTTACTGAGATGTTCGAGTCCGACCCTTGAAACTTGTGAATACTCCTTACTGCTGCCTAAAGCCGTACTCCGCGATCACTTCTTGGCGGTGTGTCTTGATCTCAGTCGAGAAATATACCATTACCATTATTATTATTAATTGATTCCCGTTGCAAATGACTCCCCCCTCCCTCGGTTTGCGCCTTTTTTCCACGGTACCGCTGTTGTCCTCAGACTTGAAGCCTGATGACGTCTTGGGAGCGATTGCACACTTTAGGGTTGTTTTCTCCGTGCTATCGGTCACACCCATTCATCTACCCTCAAGAGCATACGTACGCTTGGATGCTTGTTTGTTCTACATTTCCATCCCCTTTGGGTAACCTAAAAAGAGTGCCATTTGCACCTATGTCTCTACACCTATAGTGCAATTTGTGGTTACTGTGAACTGTCGACGAATAGATGACAGCAGGTTGCTCCGAAGGAACCAATGCGTTGGCATTACCAGGGAAATTTGGTTGTAACTACGTACAAGTGAGCAGACTCCACTTGCCACCGTCGGTAGGTAGATGCACATAGAGCAGTGCAAAGGTGAGTTAAACAGATTTAGTAACTGGATTCCAACCCTTTGACAGTGCTAGGTTCTGACGTATTTTGATGGGCATTGCAATAATAATAATAATAATATTGATATATTTCTCGGCCATGGTCGAGACGCACGCGCTAACGCATGATCATGGTGTAACACGTTACTCAATAAAATGAAATATTCGCAAAATTCTAAGTATGAAAGTCGAGAGTATTAGAGATGGAAAAACATAGACAGCAACAGTTTGAATGGATCATTCTGATAATGGTTTGCGCGGCAGTTTTGAACCAGTTTCGAATCCGGGCTAGGCAGTGGTGCGCGTTGATGTCGAAAAAATCGTTAACGCCGTGCTAAGGAGGCATTATGAACAAGAATGATGCAAGCCAAGGAAACCGGAGGCCAACTAAGGTTCTGCAGATGGATTAAATTTTGAACAAGAAGAAAAGGGGGGAAAATCGACGCATGCGAAGAGGACAGCGATCCATGAAGACAATGCAGACCCTGAATGACGGATTTACCGGAGTTCGATGAACGGAATGAGTTTTGAAGCAAGGGGACATGAGGCCAATTTCGTGAAAGTGAACTGGTGGATGTGGGAGAAACAGCAGTCCGTAAAAGGTTAGTTTAGATTCAGGGCCAACAACATGTACTATTCAGAAATAAGAAGGCGCGACTGGAGGGTCCTCGAGAAGTGGAGAGTCAATTTCCAGCCGGCTACGGTTCGGAGGGAGGATAACCTGTGGTAGCGGATAATAAAGTGGGACTTCAGCGTTATTATGCTGTTTCACTGACAAATATATATTTATGTGTTGACGCATTTGCCTTCAGTGTTATTCAGCGTCATTTCTGTTAAAGTACGACATCGAATGCGTGGGTTTCGTCTGGCAGGGCAAAGTATGTGTCGGCCAATCAGCCGAGTGTGGCTGTATATTAGTGGCATGCGCGTGGACTGGAATTTGTGTTCGTTGCGTTAGAAAACGCTGAACGATCTGATAAGCAATTAGGGTTATCTCCTGTTGTGCGGTTTGATTTCAGTCCCAGTTGCTATGGTAGGTTCCACTTGAGTCTCTGTCCGTGCGAGTCAAAGCGGCATCCTTACTTAGCCAATTTGGCGACTGAGATGGTGAGAGACAACGAACCTGAAATGAAGGGGGATTGCAGTCTGGACGTGGTTCCAGCTGTGGGTTATGATAATATATGAAGACAATAAACAATGGATGTGTTAGGTCTATGTGAGTGGGGCATGTGTAAAATAGACTCGCAGTGGATTTGAGCTATACTGCTGCAGGCCGACGAAGTTGCGTACACTGGCTTGGTAACTGTGTATGCATTTCAAAGGATTTGTGATTTGCCCGTGAGCATGGCATCGCTGGGATACTAATAAAAGATCTAGGGCTTCACGGTTAAGAGTGGTTAGTATTGATAACCCTCGATACCGTTTGCTTACGCAGAACGTAGTTTGGCAACGAGGCGATAGGATAGGTTTGAAATAACAGACTGGGCGAGTAGGACTAACATACCGTTTGCGTGGCCCTACGCTGTTACTGTCTCTTTCGGTATAGTGGTTATTCTATACTGAGGAGTCAAAGTGGAAGGAACTATTGGGGTGACAGTGGTGATACATAAGGAGGTAATTCGTCACTAGCCTTGGAACATTGACGTTAGTTTATCTATGCTCTTCCTCGATAGTGCTATCGTACTGAGATTAGGCTCCAATGTGAGCAAGGAAATCTGATGCGGATATGATTGCATGGTTACCGTGGTATCTTTTTCGCTGTTATCGTACTGCAAAGCAGGACTACACCGATGTGAGGACTGGTTTGGGGAACCGTGAGAGGTGGGTCCGAATTTTTGTCAGGGAAGCAAACTCTAACGGTCTACATTCGGTGCTCATGGTAGGCGGCACAAGGGCCAGCTTCAGGTAGGGAGGTAGCACGATACACAACCACTGGCATCCAGCACGTGGCGCTCCAAGAATGATCAACACTTTTTTAGACGTTCTTAGTATTATTATTGTTTTTTTTAATGGTTTTATCACAGTCAGGTATCTGGCTGTCAGAGAAGGCGGAGCTGCTTTCGGTGGGCGACCACAGCTCCCACGCCCCGGCCGAAACATGGACCGCACGTAACAAGCCGCGTTGGGAATAGGTCAACCACACCAGTCAATCCGTAGCGACACTACAACCCAGAGACATGCGTCACATGTGACAGGACAGGCTTGCCTGGAAGACAAAACAGTGGGGTACTTGTTTTCTCACTTTTTGTGCCAATCTCTTACTTTTTGGTGGTCATGTCTTATTGGTGGTCAACTCTATGCAGGGAGACCATCAGGAATGTTTGCAGAAGTGCCGCGCTAACACTCGCCTTATCCGTGAAGTCAGAACACCCAGTCTGTTTACATGGGACACAAAATGCGGGGGGAGGTAGGGTCAACCACAGCCTGCGATTATTCGATGGGGTTTATGTTCAACACAACGCCAATCTGCACAAAGATGGGATACAACTTGCAGCACTAACAACGTGATTCGTCGGTACGATCCACAGATGGTTAGTAGTTTTGCTGGCTAAGTGTCAAATGTTGTATAGGCCAATCGTAGAGGATGCTAGAGTTCTGTGATAGGGACAGAATTTGAGCTGTGAATGTCTTATGGTGACTACTGGATGGAGGTTGAGGAGTGTGATAGGTGCTGCGTCTTGGGTTGGAGACAGAGGCAAAAACCTAATAATAATCAGCACTGGAAATGTTCAAAGACTATCTTTCATGCTTCCAGTGGTATTTCATATAATCAAGTACGATTTCTGAGGCACTGGCCTCAGTCATGATAGTTATTATGTTTAGGCATTGTAACCTGGTAGGTTTACGCTTAGGTGATGGCAATTACGGCGTATGGTGTGGCACATCCTAGATTATCAAGGGTTCGGGTTAGTATCCAACGCTTTCCTCATAAGCTCTGTCAAAAGACAAAAAGGGATTCGTAAGAGCTATCACTTTTTGGATGTCCAGGGCTACGTGTAGTCTAGACTTAAACATAATTAGGGAATCTACAGAACGTACATCAGCTGGGGGTTTATTTCACAGAGTTGCATATTTCAGGAGGAAGAAGTTTTGCCTTAAGGATTTCCGAGAAGTAGGGATCGTTATACGGTGTTCCCTATTACGCAGCTGATGTGTCGAGTTTATACTGAACTGAACTTGGCTGGAAGATACGGCTTGTTTGTGGAGCAAAGTAAACAAAAATGCGAGGTTGAGTTTTATTCTCCTAAGCCATAGGGGATCAAGCCGCAGGAGTGTACGCCGCTGTCTGTAGGTCAGGGTCGTAGAAGGCCCAAACAGTTTTTTGGTAAATCGACGCTGTACATTCTCAATGTCGATAATGTCACGTTTATGCATATTTGAGAACACAAGTGTACAGTACTCTAGGGTTGGGCGAATATGAGTTTTGTATATCTCTAACTTACTGTTCGAGAGAAGAAAATTTCTCTGCAACAGGCCAAGGGACTTATTTGCCAGTGCAGTTATGTAGGAAGTGTGTTCAGAGAAATTGAAAGTGTAAGAAAATTGCAGTCCAAGGTCTCTAATTGTTGGGGAATATGGGAGTGAGACACCGCCAATCTTAGGCGTATCATAAGGAATATTGCAGTTTAGCGAGAGATAACTGCTTTTGTTCACTGAAAATTCCATTTTCCAGCAATCACACCAGGAGGATAAGGACTGTACGTCGACCATGATGTTATTCGGTGCTACAGGTAGGTTTCCTCGTTCGAATTCGTAGACTATCTTCATATCATCGGCAAACAAGAAAATTTCGCTATAAGTGATGACATTGCAAATATCGTTTATATATAGTAAGAACAGCAGTGGTCCTAGAACACTACCTTGGATAACCCCGCTGTTTACTGGGTGGGGGTCTGACATCTGACCGTTGATGCAGGTAACTTGGTGACGGTCTTGTAGGCAGGATTTAAACCAACTGAGTAGGGGGTTTTCAATACCGTATCCCCTAATCTTGTTGAGGAACTGAAGATGTGGCACTCTGTCGAAGGCTTTTGTCATATCAAGATAGATGATGACGAGTGCTCTGTCTTTGTCGGCAGCTGTGGTTACCAAATTCAGAAAGTCAAATTGGCAGGTTGAACACGACCGTGATTTGAAAAATCCGTGCTGTCTTGGGCTGATGAGCTTATGTGCAGAAAGGTAGTCGGTCAGGTAGTGTTTTACGACTTTTTCTAGCAGCCTCGAGATCATTGGCGTATGATTAATCGGGCGGTAATTGGCAATGTCATGCACTGCGCCTTTCTTGTGCCTGGGGATAATAATGGATTTCTTCCATTGGCTGGGGAAGGTCCCCGTTTGCAGAGATAAACTGTATAGGTTTAGTAGTAGTAGGAAAATATCCGGACCGCCTAGAGCGAATATTGCTGATGGTAGGCCGTCAGGACCGGGGTAGTAGGTCGGTTTGAAGGTGTGAATGTATCTATTTATATCCGTAGTGGTAACCGTGATAGAACTGAGTGAGGAGTTTGTGACAGACGGGGTGACAAACGGGGTGACAAACTGGGTACACGATGGACTGAGAGACACGGTGGTTGTGAAGAAAGTATTAAACGTGTCAGCTATCTTTCGAGGTGAGGTTCTGAGGTTATCCAAATGGATGATCTGTTCTATGCATCGAGTTGATTGTAGGGCACTAGCCCTGTGTAGCCGGGCTAGCTCTTGAGCTTTGTTTGGGTAGCGTAACGCTTCGGTTTCTTGCTTTAGTTGTAGGTCACGGGCCTTGCGGTGGATTTCGTGATAGAGGCGTTCCAGTCTGAAGACTGTAGAAAAGTCTCTTTTTCGTTGGTACTGCCGTCAAAGCTCGTCGTGTTTCCGCTTTAGCCTGGCTATATGGTAACCTGCTGGTCTGGATGGATTGTAGGGGCGTGATATGTTTTCGATGCATGAGTGTAAACTTGAGTAGAGGAGGTCAGCGGCGAACTGGAGATTTGCTGTTAGGAAGAACTCGCCCCCGTTTCTGGAGCGAAATTGAGAGGGAATATGGTCCCTTTTAAAGAGACGAAAGGAGGGACCGTTACATGGTAGGCTAACAGTACGTGGCTTCACTTGAAATCTGCAATTAACGATTTTGTGGTCGCTGCCTGTGTAGTCGTTTAGTACGGAGGCAGAGACGTTCGTGAGACCCAGGGTAAATATCAGATCAAGGATGTCATTCTTTCTGGTAGGTTGTTTTACATGTTGGGCCCACTTGCCCAGGCGAATGCATGAGGCAAATTGCAAATACTTGTAGGGGGCAGAAAAGGAGGATCAGTTTACGCCCGGGGCATTGAAGTCGCCTGCTATAAATTTACCTCCAAATGGCAGGTCACCGATGTAATTAAATGCATCAATGATGGGATTAAATGTGGAAGTGTCGTTTCTGGGGGGTCGATATACACAACCTACAACTATGTTCATCTGGGATAAAGAAATTGTAAACCATATAGAATCTTCAACATTTGCGAGCACGGTATTTTCCAGTAGGGTGGCAGATGGGCTGCGAAAGATGAGTTGGCTAGGGTGGATGACCCTGCTCTTCTGGTATTAGAAAACAAGGTGAAAGATCTGCAGAGGCAGATCTTGTCGATGGGCAGGGTCTCAAGCCACAGGCTTCCGATCCTAAACCAGGAAGAACCCTTTATAAGGGAATCGAAAGCCAGGAGGGACATAGACAGGAGGAGGGTCTGCGACATACCACGAGTCGTAGGTGTTCCGTACCCTCCTACTCTAAGAAGGGTGCACAGAGTGGGGACTCGGAAGTCACCACTGGGGAACAAAGGCGAACTTCGTGAGAGACCAATCCTAGTGGAGTTCGCTGATGGAGCTACCCGGGATAGACTACTGGCGAGGACAGCAATAGTGGCTCAGATTACCGAGGGCAGATACCCGGTTGTGCCGGACGAGCATAGGGTAGGGCCTGGTGGTCTAGCCCCGGGAGGTAACCTTGCGCGACCAGCCAGGGCGCTGGTGAGAAACCTAAAAGTTCAGCGGAATGCCGTACTCGGCTCTCAGGCCCCGGCCCCGACAATAGCAAAGAAGCCACGTGCGGGGTCGCAAGTAGTTGTAATTGAAGATGCGCTGGAAAACGAGAATTGGCATTACTGTCCGAGGATAGATGACAGCGCGACCCCTGCCAGTCTGGATGTTGTGACCACTCCTATAGAGATGGATTGGGAGTCGTCGGAAATTCTGGACCATCAGCCGGCTTCATGCACCCCAGTGGGGACATCCGAAGCAAAAAACGGGTCATCATCTCAGGCGTTGCGCCTGAGAAACAGTCAGGAGTGAACAGCAAGAGACACCTAGGCGACGGAGCAAACGCGGTGGTGTTATATACTAACGCGTGTAGTATTAGAAACAAATGGGCGGAACTTGCCAAAACAGCTGATGAACAGAAAGCATCAATAGTTGCCGTCACGGGAACGTGGCTTTCTGAAGAAGACCATGTGCCAGGCCTAATAAGTAACGGTTTTGCAGTCTACAGGAGGGATCGGGAACAGGGTCGCCTTGATGGTGGAATAGCCATCCTCGTTAGGTCAGGTGCGAACCACCTTGAGTCCCAGACCAAGATGTGCACTCGCAATATCCAGCTATGCGCTGTTACGATCATCCTTCCAGGCAGAAGGGTTAACGTCGTCTGTGTCTACAGGGCACCAAGCACTAACAACGAAGAGGACGTTTGTTTGCTGCGGACTTTGACTGAACTAGTTAAGGACGCACAAACGACCCTCATAGTGGGTGACTTCAATCTTCCGCACATCGACTGGGTGGCTGAGGTCTGCGTGCCGGGATCGAAGGAGCAAACCTATTTAGAATGGCTGCACGATAATGCGTTACATCAGCATATTAGGGAGAATACCAGATATAGGACTGGTTGCGTTCCATCCCTGCTGGATCTAGCTATAACGAACTTCCCCAACGATGTGGCTGGACTGCATTATTGTGCACCGCTGGGCAGGAGTGACCACGTGTGTGTCAAAATAGTTCTATGCATGCGGCAACCGAAAGTACCCTCAAGGCTGATTAGGAATTTCGGTAGTATGGACATAGATAGGCTTCGTAATAGGGCGATGGGTTTGACCTGGGACACGCCAGAGGAGGCTACTGTGGAGGAGCGCTGGCAGGCCATAAAAGGATCCCTGACAGCCCCACAGGAAGAGTTCGCACCCTTAAAACGAAGGAGTGGGAAGGGCAAACCCATGTGGTGGAAGGCTGCAATAGCCAAGGCCATCAGACGTAGGAACCGCTCTTGGAACCAGTACAAAGCTTCCTGCAGTCAGCTAGCCTGGAACCGCTATACGAAGCCCAGAAAAGAGACTGTAAGCCTTTTGAGAACTTCCAAGCGGGAATTTGAGCTCAAATTGGCCCAGTCCGTAAGACAACAGCCGAAGAAGTTCTACAACTATGTACAGTCTAAAGGCTCAACAAGAAATGCCGTAGGTCCGCTATCCACTGGAGACTATGGTATTGTCACTGATGACCAGGGCAAAGCAGACGCCCTGGGGGAATACTTTGGTAGTGTACATAGGATAGATAGTGGGGTACGAGTAGATCTGGCTCTGGTGCATCCTCCTCAGTTAAACGAGCTAGATCTCTCAGAGGAATGCGTGCGTAAGTACCTTCGGGAGTTAAGCAGCCACAAGTCATCGGGACCAGATAGAATTCACCCAGCGATCATCAAGCCGTTGGTGGATATCATAGCTCCATCGGTATGCAGACTGTACAGATCCACGTTGGACCAGGGTAAGCTGCCTCAGGACTGGAAAGTCGCGGCAGTCGTGGCAATACATAAGAGTGGGCCTAAGTCGGATGTGCAGAACTACAGGCCGGTAAGCCTAACTAGCGTTCTCTGTAAAGTTCTCGAGAATATCATCCGTGCCCATATCTGCCAGCACTCACTGGAGCACTCCATGCTAAGTCCGGCGCAGCAGGGATTCCTGAAAAATGGATCTTGCCTGACCAATTTCCTGTGTTTCTTAGATGAAGTAACTCGACGACTGGACGAAGGTAAGCAAGTTGAGGTATGCTACCTCGACTTTAGCAAGGCGTTTGACTCCGTTAATCATCGTCTTTTGCTACGCAAGATGGAGAATTTCGGTATAGGTGGGCCAGTATATAGGTGGCTGGAGGACTTCCTCTCCCGCAGGACGTTTTACGTCAAAGTTGGGGACAGGTGCTCCAGTTTGGTGAACGTCACCAGTGGTGTACCTCAGGGATCCGTCCTAGGCCCGGTCCTATTCTTGTTATTTATTAATGACCTAGCATACACTCTTCAATCGCCCAGCTTTATTTTTGCGGATGATGTGAAGATTGTTGGATCTAAAGGTAGGGCGGACTTGGGCAGGGAAATGGGTACCGTCCTGAACTGTGCATACAAATGGGACTTACCTCTGAACGCTCAAAAAAGCCATTGGTTGTCAAGAGCATCAGAGAGCCTAACTGTCGCTCATGATCAAGGGCTGTTCATATTAGAGGCAGCCAGTAGGGTTAAAGACCTGGGGGTCATCATGAACAGTGACTTCAAATGGTCGGAGCAGTGCAAGGCTGCTGCGCATAAGGCTCGTAGGGAGCTCTTTAGACTGCGATCAGCTTTGTCATGCCGGCAGCCGGAGGTATTCGTACCTATTTGCAAGGCTATAGAACGACCTTTCTTAGAAGGTAGCGTGCAGGCTTAGTCACCCTTCTACAAGAAGGATGCTTCCCGACTAGAGAAAGCCCAACGTCTAGCCACGCGAACGGTTGAAGGGCAGAGGGGTAAGAGGCATGAACGGAGACTCTGTGACCTGAACCTTTTCTCGTTGGAAAGGAGGAGAAGTCGAGGGGATCTCATAGAAACGTTCAAGGTAATGAAGGGCTTTTCTGGCCTTAGACCAGACAGTCTATTCCAAGTGGCCGTGGGTTCCAAAACAAGGGGACATGGGAAGAAGCTGATAGAAACCTCAGCTAGGTTGATGGCTAGGTCGCACTTCTTCAGCAACAGGGTTGTGAACAGTTGGAACGGTCTGCCTGGTGGAATGATAGATCTGCGGACAGTCAAATCCTTCAAGGGTACCCTAGATCGCAAGTGGTACGAGATATTTCCTTGTAGTGAGCCTTGAGTAGGTCAACTAGATGGATGACGGGTAGCACTGTGGTCCTTCTGGAGTTTGTTTTAACAGACTCTTTCCCTCATTGCATACTGTCTCAGTGAACGCTC
Source organism: Fasciola hepatica (assembly GCA_948099385.1). NCBI lineage: Eukaryota > Metazoa > Platyhelminthes > Trematoda > Plagiorchiida > Fasciolidae > Fasciola > Fasciola hepatica. The sequence goes on from CANUEZ040000106.1 coordinate 466,256, forward strand.
ACGATGCATAATGTCTCTCGCAGTTGATGTGCGATGAGGTTTTTCGTCTCCCTCTCACTTTTAGTGGGGATTCGATCAAGTAAACTCGGCAGTGGTGGGTGCATAACTGGTGTGCATACCATCGAAGGAATTCTGAACGCTCGATTGGCCGTGACCATTAACTGTCCTGTGCAAACTGAACTGAACTGAACTGAACTGGCCTAGTTTCGCAAAGCACTCCTCACACAAGAAAAGTCCGGCACATGTTTTCGAGGGGGCTGCCACGGCCTCGGACCTCACAACCACCATTGAAAAGTCTAAACGGACTAAGGGCGGAAGTAGTTCCGGCTAGGCAAGTTGCCACAAAGCCCCTTGAAAAGCCAGACCAATGGCTGAAATGTGGTTAATGAAAGTTAAGTTAGGATCTCTCCACTGCGTAGTGTTTTCGGTTCGTGAACCTCCCAGAGGCAGAAGCATTGACGGCCCGGGCGCTCTTCGGCCAGGACACTTCTGGGCCATCGACGTTTTATTTATGCTGTTACTACTGGTGACAAAAACGTTGGCAACAAAATCCGAGTGGAGTCGGTCCTCCGGTTGGGCTGGGCCGATGAAACCACGAGAAGTGTCTCAGTGAAAGCCATGTGCTACGGGCCAAAGGCAATGAAGACTTGGTGATTGGGATATTCGGGTTCAGAAACAAAGCCCCCGCTTCAGGGGAAGGCAGTTGACATTGGTATCCCCGTCATTCCCCTCAGAATGGGTGCATATCAAGAGAGGGGGCTAGATGTCGCAAGCGAGATAGCCGTCGAAATCTGGAGGATGAATAACGAAAATGTGCTCAGAGTCAACAATCAAAATTGGAATATCAGCGGGAAATCACGACATATTAGTTTCTTTGCGACAAAAGGAACGATGCGGATCGTCAGAGAGGTACTGAGATGGTGTCGGCTGTGTTGAACAGTTCGTCAAAGGTGACGGAAGTAATCAAAGGGAGCAATCAGAAGAAATTCGAATAACTTGTTCAAGGTAAGTGAATCATGAGATGACTGTTGAAAGCAAGGGAAGCAGTAGCAAATGGAGTTACATTATTAAGCAGTAAGATGATGACGATAGGGGAGGCAAGCAAACGTGGAGAAATTTATGGTTTCTCAGTGGTCATAATAATGAAAACTAACAGCGGTGAAAGCGAACAAGGCGATAAACCGGACATGGGGATGTGGGTACAGCATTTGCAACGGAAAACAATTTTAGAAGTGAAATGTGTGTGTAGAAGACCAGAGGGGACGAATAACGGCCGATCACTGTGAAACTGATCGGAAAACTTATGGTGTAGCGATTTCTTTACAACATGTGGAACGTGTAGAAACGAAGAGACCCGAAAAGCATGGAAAGGGTGTCCGTGGCGAACAAAATACAAATCAGGAGTTGAGAAAACATGTCAAACTGAAACAGGTAAGTAATGAATAACCAGATCATTTTACCACAGAATAAGCACGATGCGGATCGAGGGAAAAGGATGCTCCAGGACAAGGGGGCAATGAGATAAAGCAGATTCTAGGAAGAAATTTATGCGTAGCGGAGATTTGACGATGGAGCTGGAGAGCTGCATACCTGCATGCAGTTGAAAAAATGGTATGAGCCGAAGATGCGAATCGAAGCTTTCGCAGATAGAGAGTTCAAAAGGGATTAGTAGAACAGAGCACTACTCGTATGTCGGTGACGAATCGATGATAGATTTTGGTCATAAGAGACTCCGAGATTGGACGGCAAGTTTGAGCGTGGGGATTGGACGTGGGTGCGGGTGATGATGACTATGAAAAACGGTAAGAGAATGAGCAGAACGGATAAGTGTTCAAATGATGTTGGAATGACGACGATGTTAACTGGGACGAAGTCGTTAGATGGGCATACGAGAAATTAAAACAGGAATCGGTTGGAGTGATGAAAAATATATCGATATGTGAGCACTCCACGAAGGAGCGGAGGCAAGGAAAGCAGGCAATCCGAGGAGGGTTATACTAAATGCGTTAAGGCTTTGAAGGTGTAAGCGTGAAATTCACAAGCAGCGCTAGTGGGCGACAGAGGGTTGTGACCGGTTGGTCACTACAGCCTCGTCAGAGGTGCAGCGGGTGTCGAACTTTAAGTGAAACTACTGCTTTGTGAGAACAACCACTTCCGAGGACATTTGCTTTCACACCGGAAGCTAGGTTCTGATGGCCTGCCTTCTGTTTATTGTTTCCCTAGGACAGTAGAAATTTCAGAACTGCCTCCCTCCTAAGGTAGCGAAAGAGGTCAGGGACAGTATTTTCGAGCGAGAAAGACAAGTTCCACTAACGTCTAGCACGGCCAGTGGAGTTTACAGTGTTGGGGCTCATACGAGAGGATTCCACTACCCTTTAAAGGCAGACTGAAGAATGAAGACGGCAGGACCTCCTCGATAAGGTTTGTCCGTGGTTCACAGAGTGAGAGCGCCACTGAACATACACAAATGCGGACAAACCACCGAGGACATCTCTCATGTCAGCCTGAGGAGGCTTAGGGATTGTGGCATGGGTGTGGGTTTCGAAAGGACAAATACTGTCAAAGATCTAAGGAACTCATGGCTGCCTATTTCCAACCTCAGAGGAAAACCTTGCAGTCACGAAGATGGGTAATAACGCAAAACTGACGTGAAATGTGACCCGGCGCAGGCCAAAGGAACTGCTTCCGATCTACGCAACTCAAGTGGGACCGCTGATGAGGTACGCCATTCGAGTTTGGCATCCCCATCTTACTAATGGCAGTATGCCGCTTAAAAGTCCACATAGGAAGCTCACAAGAATGTTCACTGAACTCCAAAGCTGGCCCTATGAAATCAGGCTGAAAGAACTAAAACTCTTCTCTCTGGAAAGACGAAGAGTAATAGGGATTATGAGGGGCTTTTCGGGCTTGAGGGGACTTCAGCTGCTCCCAAATAACGGATTAAATGCTCAAAGAACACAAACAGATCCTTGCAAAATGCCATTGCAATACGGCATTAAGGGCAAGTTTCTTCCCTCAACGAGTGGTAATAAAGTTGGCTGCTGCGGTAGTCCGCATAAAAAGGTTTAACAGAGTCCCGGAGGACATCGATGGGGCCCAAGGCCTGTAAGTCTGAGGTCAGAAAAGAATGGGGTCAGATGCTGGGCAAAAGGGTGTAGGGACTTGCCACTCTGGCATCACGCAACGCGCCACAACATATTGCCCACATTCACCGAACGCGCAACCGGTCCTCAACCAGTTTAGGGATCAAAAAAATATGAAGCAGAGATTGATTTATGCGTCGCTTTGCAGGTAAGTCCTATTACAGTAATAATGGTTTATTTCGGAAGCGCCCGAAGCATGCCATGTGCATGATCATGTAGATACAGGTGATGGAATGGACAGATATAATTCATGGAAATATGGAGACTCTCATTAAAATATTGAGTAAAAAGGCTCAGAAGGGTGAATAAGGTAAGATGAAAATAGTATAAACGGATGCACACCATAGAGATTGTGTGGAGTTTAAATGAGCTCAAGAGCGGATTTGAATGGGCGCCCGGTGAGTTTGAAAGTCAAGGTCAGGTGGACTGAATGGCTGGTCCCGGGCAATTACATATGGAGGCAGACTGGTAAACATGAGAAAGGCTGGAAATCGGTATAAAAAATTGCAGTAGCGAGGAACGATGGAGAAAACGGTGAGGTGCACTGCAGTGGATTAGATGACAATGAAGCATTGGTACTTCACAGTGAATTGTCGGCGGACAGGACACAAAACTCACCGTAAAACAGGCAGCGTGCAATGCAAGACGTAGAGGGATGATCAGATGACAAAAACGATTTAGAAGAATTGGATACAGTAGATGTGAGGCACAGATGTAGAGTTGATGGATGCCTATGATGACGGTCGTTGGGATGACAGCAAGAGAAATGGCAGGTGAGGAACTGCAAGATGCAGAGCGTGTGCACATAGATATATATGCGTAAGTTTATATATATATATATATGGATTGATTGTATATATATGTATAGGTGTAAGAGAAGCAGGAGCAATAACAATGGGGTCCTAGAAAAAAATTATCAGTCAATAGGAGGAGTAGGTAATGTTAGATCAATTGGTTGTAGGATTAACTTTGGAATTTCGTGGTGGATTAACTTCATGACAAGTGCACGTGGCAGCCCAACGGAGAGAAAAATAGAATGTGGAAGCACAGAAGTGATGAAGACTGTTAGGAGCAGTTCGTGGAAGAGTGAAGGTGAAAGACAGGATCAAGGAAAACAGGTGAGAATGGGTCTAATTATTTGATCAATGCAGGTGCGAGATGTAGTGACGGACCAGAGGAATCGGGTAGTGACAGGTCAAACAATTTGGAACTGTAGAAGAACGTCACGACGTAACGTTGTCATTACAATGGTGGAACATGGAAAAGCGGACCACACTGGAAGGTACAGAAAAATGCCTGTAGCGAGCAATAAACGGATCAAGGGATGAAAGCAATGACCGAGGAGACACAGGTAAGAAATCACCAATCAGATCATTTTACTGCAGATGAAACAAGAAGGAGGTGGACAAGGAAGCGGGAAGCCCCGAGATAAGTGGACCAGTAATAGAGCAAAAAGGCCATACAAAAAACGAACGCGCAAAGGAATTGGGGCAATGGAGCTGGAGAGCTGTGTGCCGGCAGACAATTGAACAGGTAAATACTAATCAGGACACTGGAAAGAACCGCAGAGGAATCGCGGGGCCAAGTGAGGAAGATATGGTGATGGTGATTAGATAATAAATACGACTGTAAAGGATGCGAAGTTTGGAGCGGCAATTTCTAATATGCGGATTGGGCATGGGTGCGGGTGCGGTTGGTGCATCCTGGCATGGGGCACGAGGAGGGATTACCAGGGCGACAGGTTTAAAGGAAGCTATCAATGGGCGTTCTGAGCAGAGGGTAACGCCAAGCGCATAGATGATAGAAGCCAGCAATGACGGCAGGTGGGAAAAGTTATTGGCGAGCGTCGACAGAGAAGAGTGGTTAGGACGATAATGACTCAATGCAGTGAAAGCTGATGTAGAGAGAGGCGATAGGAGGAAGGACAAAATGGGTAGGTGTGCAAACCGTGGTGGGGCGACAAGAATGGGAAGTGGGAACAGATGATAAGAGCTATAGGTGAGCAAGCTGCGGCGGAAAGTAGATGAGGAGCATGCAATTTTCAACCGACAGCACTGGATTCTGTAGTTCAAGAAAAGTTAGGGCGTGCCACCCGCAACCGGTGCTAGTGGGTGGGACTGGCCGTGCGCTGGGCACCCAACCTGAAAAACACTTCGTGAAGTGAACGCAGGAGGTGTGATCCACCAGTCTAGTTGCGCTCGCACATCGTTGCAGACGGCCTGCACGCCCGATGTGCGCCGGCCATAGCGGTGGATCTGACCGCGCCCCGCACTGTTGGGAGTGGCACGAGTGATCATGGATAATTGTACAGGGGACAAAACGACCGCGATGGGAGTGCGTGAACCAGGAACAATTGACCAAGCCGTGAGACCATGGACAGGAGAGCCAACGGAAACAGCAAGTGGTAGACGACCGTGTAGCAATATTATCCAGATGCACCTGCCAGGGAGATGGTAATTACGGTGCCCGAAGTGGTTGGCCGTCAGCGGGGATCACTGGAGAGGGAAAAGGGATAGAGAAGCGCAGTCTGGGTGTGCCCCAGCTGAGAATCAACGGATACTGAGGAGAAAAAAAGTGAATATGATGGATAAGAGATGAACGTAGGTGAGCAATTAGGTTACCTTATGATGACAGGCGGTAGGATCGCTGTGGATCAGTGAAGGCAATGGCCTTAGTTCGCGGGGTGTACCTAGTGGCTTGTGACGCAGAGGTAGTAGAGTTACAGTGTGAGACCTCTTTCAAAGGCCAGGTCGGCGGAGACGAGCTCATTGGTGAGCAATATAGCATTGGGGACTGTTAAGTATGACAAAAGTGCGCGCCTAAAAGCGAACATTGAGGACGCACTGCGTAAGCTAAGGGGCAGCTTATTCCAGATTTTGGAATAGGCTGACAGAAAGAATCGGGACTTCAGACAGAGATTAGAATGAGGGACAGTGAGAGAGAAGGCACGGTGCCGGATGGGGTAGGAGCAGGGCGCAGCGAATGAGATGGGATAAGAGGTGTAGGCCAGGTTATGGATTAGCTTAAAGAGGAAAATCAGGTTGAGCCTCATGCGACGAATCCATAGAGGCTCAATTTGTAGGAGCTCAGTGAAGTGTCATATAACTGGCATCCTAAGTCACCACGGTTTCGCTCCCACCGAAGGTATCATGGCTGATAGCTCCAACCAATTTCCAACTCTTCGGACTTCTTTTCCATGTTCTCCTCTTTTTTCGCATGGTTTTTCTTTTCCATCAAGTACTCTACTACATTCTTCAGTCGTGTCCGTCAATGCGATGGAAAGACAAGGAGTCCGCAGTATCATTCACGCGAGCACCAACATGGCAGTTTAGAGAAAAAACCAAAGAACGCGAAAGTCGAGGTTTCACCGTCGACACGGGCCGCTTGCTGTACCGTGAATTCTCATCGCTCATTGGGGTCTGAGGCCGAAATTGAGAGAGTAGGAGGGATTTTAGTGAGGCTTTTAAGATCATAAGAGGCTTCTCGAGCTTGGAGGGACTTCGGCTGCTCCGAAAAAGCAGATGAAAGACTCAAAGGACACAAACAGAAGCTTGTGAAAAGCCGTTGCAATACGGTGGCAAGGACAAGTTTCTTATCCCAACCAGTGATAAATCGATAGAATGAACTTCCGTCCTCGGTGGAGGAGGCCCCGACGGTTTCTCATTTCAAGAGAAAGCTGGATGCCAAATATGACAGCTTTTTTGAAGACCTGGTGTAAAGTGGTGGGCCACCTCATGACCCTCTGAGTAACGGGACAAGTAGTGCCTGAAGCTACAACAAAAAATGGTTTCCACTGGGAAACAAAATATATGGGCCATGCACTGACGCTCGCATGTGGATGAAGCTGAAGTCAAACTTCCCTCGCTAACCTATAAAGGTAAACTGAAACCAAGTTTCATGGACCATCCAGGCAACATTGAGTGTACCTATCATCACACATGTTTCCCACACCTTTTCGTGGCGCCGCTGCGGACTGAAAAGCTTGCGACTGCGCACACAACCTAACAGCTGCGACACATGGGGTGTAACAGCCGGTCGTGGAAAATCCCCCTTTTTCCCTCGCGATTCAGTGTTTTTTCCCAACATCACTCATTTCCATACACTATTGACTTGTCTTTACGAACTGGTTGTGTTTCTGGACCAATTGTTGTTTGTTCGCGCCCACAGCGCTATTTTGGCACATCCTTGTTCAGGACCTGCGTGACGCACGTGCTGTCTGCTCACACGCTGCTATTCGGTTTCTCGTTGTTGAGTCTTTGTGATCGTATTATTGAGGTTTGTATATTGTTTATGTCATTGTTTATTTTAATAATCTAGTATCGTAGAATATCACGGATAATCGTCTTCTGATTTCGGGATCCGTTGCGAATTTGGCTACGCATTGCTCAAACGTTCGTAACAATACTCAATAGATCAATTTGGAACGAGGAAAAACACGCAAAATGCCAAGAAAAGGATCAAAAGCAGTCGAATCCGGACAGAAAGTAATACGGCAAGTCTCTGGGGAGGTTTTGGGTACTTTCGGCTAGACTACAGGCGCATGAAGCAGAGAAGTGTACACAGAAACAGCGAGAGCATGGGACCAGTGACTTCGACACTTCCGATAGGTTAGGGTGCAATAAGGTAGGGAACCCCACGCCGGTCAAGGACTACAAACCACCATCGATCGATCTGCCTAGAGTGGAGCTAACGGTTTTCGACGGGCGAGCTGAGCAATACTGCAAGTTTGTCAAGCAGTTCGAGACGTTCGTTGAAAACAAGGTAACCGACCCTGGGCAAAGGCTTCTCTAACTTACTCACTACTGCCGAGGCCGAGCGCGAGAAGCTATCGACGGGTGCACCATGCTCGATCCAGAACAAGGCTACACAAGGGCAAGAAAGATTCTGAGGGACTTGTTTGGCCAACCTTTCAAAGTAGCCCGTAACCTAATAGAGGGCGTGATGGCAGAGGCAAACAGAACCAAGGGCGACGTCTACACCATGGCCGACCTGGTGATTAAGATGCAGAACTGCTCAATAGCCCTCGACCATTTAGGTTACAGGGCTGACCTAGACGCCATGCACACTTTGGAAGGCATAGTCCGTCACCTCTCTCCCGAACTACAGGGTCGGTGGGCGGAAGAAGCTGAACGGATAAGCCGAAGCGACAGAGAAGCCAACTTCGAAGACCTGACTGAATACTTAGACAGGCAAACGAAGATAGCTGACAGCAGATTCGGCCGACTCATCCGGGGCAGCAACCAAGCAAACAAGCCCAGTACTAGCCAAGTCCAAACCCCTGTACGGGAATATCCAAAGTACCAGCCTTGGACCAATACACACGTCATTTCACGAGATGCTACGGCGCAACCAAATTTCAGATCCTGTGGTACTAGCCATGGCCTACCAGAATGCCCCAAGTTCGGCAACGCCACAATAGACGAACGGTGGGGAATGGCGAGGATGGCAGGAGCATGTTTCATCTGTCTCAACACCACGCACCGGGCAGCAGCCTGTAGAACAAGGAACCGATGTGGTTACGAGGGCTGCACGGGCAGACACCATCGGCTGCTGCATCAGGCGAGAATAACCATATCCGAGGCGATTGCCAAGCCCAGCGTGATTTGTTCAACTTCACAATCTGCCAGTAAACCGGTACGTTTAGGCGTAGTGGCCGTGGGAGTAGTGACTCCGACTGGGATAGTCAAGGCGTTGGCTTTCGTTGATAGTGGATCCGACACCACTTTAGTGAAAGAGCAGTTTGCCGACAAACACCAACTGGCTAAAGGTGCGACGTCGTTAGCAGTGAGCACGGTGGGCGGAACACAGGTAATGACTGCCGGTAGATTAAGGCTGCAACTCATCTCTCTAGACACTACGGAGCCGGTTTAGTACTTTCGTTGCTAACCGGCTCACGATTATCTACGATGAATCAGCCACGCACCAGTGGAGTCATGTCAGGTCTGGCGATAATCCGGCCGACCTGTGCTCCCGAGGTGCGAACAACTTCAGGCAACTGGACACGTGGACGAGAGGGCCAAACTTCCTGCAATTGCCCAAACAGGACTGGCCCGTGTTCGAATTAAAAACCCCTACGGAATTGGAACTGGAGATCAAAGGCGTAGTGATAGCAACCAACGTCGTCGAAGCGTCGTCCATTCTATCGCGACTGGTCAGGTTTTCTTCCTGGATGAAGACGCTTCGTTCGCTAGTTTGGTTAACCAGGTTCAAGAGAAATTTACTAGTCATGAAAGGGCTACGGCCCTCAGGTCGGATACCGGTCGGCCCGATAGGTCCCGATGAGCTACAAGCGGCAGAGTACGATATTTTCAGAATGATACAACGCGAGGCTTTCGCCCAAGAACTCAAGAGGGCGGACGAAGTGGGGCCGACCAATGAAGACATGCCATCTCCAAGAGGCGAGCTGAAGCGTTTAAACCCCAAACTCATCAACGGACTGCTGCGGGTGGATGGTAGGCTGACCAACGCCCACCTGAACTTCGACACAAAGTATCCTATACTGCTGCCTGCGAGACAACCTGTAGTAGAGCTAATGATTCAACACGTCCACGCCATGGAGGGACATGCCGGGGAAAGTCACGTGACGAGCGTCATCCGAAAGCGTCTTCGGTTGTTGAGAGGACGAGAGACTGTAAAACGCGTAATCCGACGGTGTGTGCAATGCAGGAGACGCAATGCCACAGCAGGCAAACAACTCATGGCCCCACTACCAGAATGCAGGGTGACTTCGGGCTGGTGGCCGTTCAGTGACACCGGGTTAGACTATTTCGGGCCCTTGTGGATCAAGTGCGGGAAAAGATTAGAAAAGCGATACGGATGTATCATGACGTGCATGAAGTCCCGTGCGGTACACCTAGAAGTCGCACATTCGATGACGACCGATTCGTTTCTACGGGCCTTGCAAAGATTTATCAAACGAAGAGGCGTACCGGCCGATATATACCCAGATAATGGATCGAACTTTGTGGGCGCTCAACGGGAATTGCAGCGTTGGCACAAGAACATAAACAGGGACGAACTGCAGAATCGATCCGTGGCCTACGGCATACGATGGCATTTCAACCCCCCACAGGCCAGTCACCGAGGCGGCATATGGGAACGCATGATCCGGTCCGCCAGACGGATATTGCTGTCAATCATGGAGCAGCAGCCGCCCGACGACGAGACGCTGAACACCGTCATGACTGAGGTGGAGCGAATCCTGAACAACCGCCCCCTGGTTCCAGTATTGAACGGCGACCCCACCCACCTGGCACTCACCCCGAACGACTTATTGACGTTAAGGTCGAACGAGGGTTTCCAAGGGCCGGTAAACCTTCGTGGGAGCTACCTCCACGGGTGGAAGCAAGCGAACTATCTGGCCAAGGTCTTCTGGAGGCGATGGCTACGGGAGTACCTACCGACTTTGCAGACTCGACAGAAGTGGCTGGCCAAAACAAGACCATTCAAAGTTGGGGACGTGGTTATGATCGCCAACGAACGCGTACATTTCAGCGCTTGGTCTTTGGGAGTAGTTACGGAAACCATCAAAAGCACTGACGAAATGATAAGAACGGTGAAGGTGAAGACAGCTAACGGAGTGCTCATTCGTGACATACGCAGTATTAACCTACTCGAGAGCGAAGACGGAGGTAGCTGATAACCCTGAGGCCCAGTAAACCTTTTTCACACCGGTAATCGAGGTGGATAAAGAAACACCATATATACCACACGGTCTCCGTCAAACACGTTACAGTGCTCACGGTCTTTTCGTTGACATTAAAGGAGGTTCTTCCCGATATTTGGTGATGCATGCGATCCCACTGTATATCCCGAAACATACACACATGAATGGCGCACTCTACATCCCGTAAACCCATCAAACATGTGACAGTGTTCTTTGTTTGCCTTTTGTTGACGCTACCGAATGCCCCTTGCATATGTGGAAGAAGCGGAGCTCAGGTCACACACACATGCTACATTTTACTCGTTTTGTTGCCACGCGGTCTTTTGTTGACATTGCAGAAAGTCCTCCTTTGATGTGTAGTCATACCTGTGATTTCATTGTAACCCCGGCACACACACACACACACTCAAGCACGTACATCCAGGACCGGACGGCCCCTTACGAGGACAACGTCTATGTAACCCTACACGCCCACCATCGGTCATTTGGTCTTGTGGAAGATGTAGACTAGCCTCACGTCTATGTAGCCAATGGGTTAGGTGCGACCAGTAGTAGAACGTCGACGACGAGCATTAGACGCGCGCGCTGACAGCAGGGCCTAGGCAGGTAGGAAGAATCAGTACCTTTATACCGAACCTTTGACTCTGCTAAGGATCCAGGAGGATTTTGGTGGGCGGTGTAATGGCCGGTCGTGGAAAATCCCCCTTTTTCCCTCGCGATTCAGTGTTTTTTCCCAACATCACTCATTTCCATACACTATTGACTTGTCTTTACGAACTGGTTGTTTTTCTGGACCAATTGTTGTTTGTTCGCGCCCACAGCGCTATTTTGGCACATCCTTGTTCAGGACCTGCGTGACGCACGTGCTGTCTGCTCACACGCTGCTATTCGGTTTCTCGTTGTTGAGTCTTTGTGATCGTATTATTGAGGTTTGTATATTGTTTATGTCATTGTTTATTTTAATAATCTAGTATCGTAGAATATCAAGGATAATCGTCTTTTGATTTCGGGATCCGTTGCGAATTTGGCTACGCATTGCTCGAACGTTCGTTACATGGGGCACGACCATAAGGTAAGAGACTGGTATAAAGCGGAACACACGGCTGCTAAACACTTCTCCTATGACCTCTTCAAAAAGTCACGGTAATTAGGCAGAGATCCTCGGCCTGGCGGGAGGTCCCCACAAAACCGAAAGATGAAGGCTGATGTGTTATACTCTCCCGTTGGCCCCTTTCTCAGAAAATTGCGCTCATAGTGCCACGCAGGAAAGGGAGCCTCTGAGCCACGAACGAGGAAGCCGACAAAACGGAGAGGTACGATACTAGACTGCCAAAGGTTTATGGTTTTGAAAGGTTCCCCGGACAATATTGAGGAGGCCTGAATTCCTAAAAGTCAAAGGTCATAAAGATTGAGGTGCTTTCCTGGGCGAAGGGGTGCACGGGTCTGCCTCCCATGCCATCACGAAACACGAAGCAACACGTACCCCATCTCTTGTGTTTGGCTAGTGCAGTCACGTGCTCACACACTCACGCATGATCCATACCCCGAGCAGTCGTGGAAGCACTCCCATATTCTTGCACGCAAGTAAGTGGTTGACGTTTGTCGTGTTCGATCTCAGACGGCACCGAGCAAGGAGACTGTATCGCGTGTTGCACGACCTTACACGCCTTGATCTGACCGTACAGTTGTTTTACACTCCCGATTATAGGCATCACTGACTGATGAACTTGCATACTCGTCTGCGTTTTCATTTTCTTGCTAGTACTGGAGCACATCATACGTTGCTGCGGAACACGTTTATCTATACAACTGCACCTCTCTTCTGCCTACTGAATCGTGGGACAAGATACCATTACCCAAAGCACAACTCGTCTACAACGTGTTTTGAAATCAAACTAAATAGGTAGCAGAGACTGGCTTGCTTCACGTTGCAGGTGGAATTTCAGTAGGGTGAAGTGTCCTATATGTGACATCTTTAGATAGTTCGTTTTTCGCTGTCATTGAGGCCATCATCGCTGCTAATTCCAACCAATCTCCAAATCGTGAGCTTTCCTTCCTCTCTGCCCTCTCTTTCCACCTGTTATCGTTTTATTCTTCATTATCATTGAACAGCTTCTATCTTTGTTTTACCATTCTTTTACTTTGTTTCACGCCTTCAAAATTTACTACCACGCCACCAAACATGTTTGTGGACGCCATAGAAAGATGGAAAGCCTACAGTGTCATCCAAGTAAGCGCACCACGGCAGAAGTCTAGAGGGAGAAACAGGGAATGTGAGCCTCAACGCCTCGTCTTCGAAGAAGGCCACTTTTTATGGTACAGTTTCTCATAGGCCAGTGGGGTCCGAGCATGCGTTTATTTTGCACCGGTTTTGCAAACACCAAACTCGCCAAAATGCAACTGCGGGCTTATAGCTTACGTGCGCTTTGTTTATGAATAGACACATTTACTTAGAGCAGCCAATTCTGGCACCAGGTCTTCTCCCAGCCGTAGGCAGCCATTCCTTTCGAATCTTTCTTCTCAGTCACACAAAGCGAATCACAGCCAGGACAATCGTACTGCAAAGTACTTTCACGCATCCAGAACGGATTCAGCCAGTGCGGTAGGCAACTCCGGCGGCAAGCACGCACTCTAGTTCGTCGGCTCCGGCCATCAGCTCGTTCAGTCTCTCATCTCCTGTCAGTTACACAGTATAACCAACATAATTATAGAACCCATCAGTTGCTATCGCTTTGCGTGTCCCATTTGCCAGACGGGAGTCGAGTCCGCATATATCGTGCGAAAGTTTGAAACTTCTGGCGGGGCTCTCTTGATGTGGGAAGAAGACATGGATGGCTAACCAACTAGAAACTTGCCTCATGGTGGTGACCACTGCAACGAACTCCACGTTCCGCCTTTCTGCTGCGGCACATGAGGATCCCTAGAGTCTCAGGCTCAACAAACTGGATGCAAATTTCGCTCAGTTCCCCGTATCTCGTTGTCTGACCCGATCTGAACTGCACGGCGAGGCGGAGGGCGGCACGTGGTTCAAAAATCTAGCCGCTTGATGTTGAAAGTGGTCTAAGTTCCGAAATGGAGATATTTGAATGGGTGCGAAATCTCGAACACCTGGGGCGCGAACTTTCTAAACTCGAAATCGACCTGTTCAAGTTATTGTGAAATAAAGGGTACTTGCTGAGTTTTGTGTGACACACCTGTTATATTTTTACTGAGAAAAAATAGACGATTTTTCCTTGGTGAAAACTTTTGATCAATCAAACAGCAACCATTTATGTGTACGGGACTACAAAATGGAACTGTAGAGGCCATCCGTACCTGTTGATGGGGAAAAGTGCGGGAAATAACTTGAGAACATTCGAATATTTCTTAATTATTTTTTTCGGTAAAAGGTTCTTACCTCCCGTTGCCCCGAAATCCTTGTCCAGTGTGAAAAACTTGCCACTGGTATTGGCGAGCCTTGAGGAGGATAAATGGTTGACGTAAACATCGAGGCAAGTGTCGAACGTCTTTGAGCGCCGTATACTATCCCGTAAGACAAGGATTTCACTATGGCATGACGCAGACGCAACAATGTAGATGATCTGATCCAGTGAAACTGGGAGAGAGAATTACCGCTAGAGCAAGATGCAGTCTTTTTTCACCCGCTGGTACGCAGCTGGCACAAGGAGTTGCGCACGTGATCAGTGAAAATCGAGCAAGTGTCTACCTGTTATGGTAGAAAAAAGGTTCATTTGAAGACCGATCTCTGTCATATGCCGTCAGTTGGGTTTCGAGTCCACCGGTCACCGAGCAATACTATATATACATATATACTACATTCGACCATAGTTCCCAAGGCACTGATGCTAATAGACAGATGTTCGATGGAGACAGGTTGTCTCATGCCATCTATTATAGCACCTTTCACAATGGGCTCCTGGACCCCTGCCCAATGGCGTCGAACGGCCAGGCTTCGCACCCTTGGTATTGTTCCACTGTACGAGCTCTCATCAAAGTCTAATGCCGCTTCCGCTGAGCATAAGGGCATACGAAATACTGTGCCCTAACCCGGCATCGTCCACGACCATAAATTGTTACAAGACATGCTCACCATAATTAACTTGATGTGCGGCCTCGGCCAACATCACATCACCGAAGCTGCTCACCAGCTCGTCGCTTATAAGGGAAACAAATGGGATAAATTTAACCAAGCTATCGTCAGCAATGGTCTGTGAATATCGCTCATTTCGTAGCATTTCACCTACAAGCTTTGCTTCCTTAGTTGGGTCAACGAAACCTAATCTTTTCCTTGTGGAGCTAAATTCGTGACTACGAAGGCCTCGGCTGAACAGTCGTCGGGTATAATCCCTAAGTTCGGTGGTATTACGAAAACTTTCCTTCATTCTCAACACTCGACTCTCTTGATCACCGGTCAAATGGCAGTTACGGGCGTAGCAACCCTCGATCTTTCTTTGGAAGTCGTGGCTGTGAACCATGGCCCAGTGACACCATGTAGGATGGGCCGATGGCATGCACCGAAACGAAAGCTTGGCAACCCAGGTTGGGATATCTGCAGAGAGTTGCTACTAGGAATGAATACTGAAACAAACTACCTTCTTCCAGATAGATTTCTCCTCCGACGAAAGCAGAAATATGTGATGAAACAGTGCTGCGTGTCAGCTGGTAAAGTAATACCAAGTTTGCCTGCTATTTCCCTTGTTCGTCCATTGCATACGTAAAAACTCAAACGAGTGGTCCATTGGAAGCCTCGATATCAGATCAGAAGACATCCAAATTCCAGCGCGTCTTCTTAACCGTCCCAAAGTACTGGGTCGAAACATCAGCGATTCTTAGGTGCATATCGGGAACCAGTCAGTACGAGAAAGGAAAGGCAAGTGAGCACTGAACTTGGGGTAGTGGGTTATATATGACCACTAACCCAATCAATAATCAGCAAGGCTGGGCCAAAGCTGGAGAACTAATTATAGAGATCTGGACAAGAATAACAAGTTTCACCAAAAGTGATGGATAAAATTTTATAAGATTCGCCTTCACAAAGCAAGCCCTTGCAGTGTTCTTGTTGCATTTAAATGTCAAAGTTATCCTCTCAGCAGTCTGAGGTCTGCTTTATGCCAAGCCGGTACGAAAGTTACTCCATTTTTGTTTGATGCTTGACAGATTTTTATGACCGAATCCTTAGTGCCACTCAAGCTTAGTGAACTGCTGCAAAGCCGAACTTTCTCCCAATGTCCAGCAGTCACTCTTCCAGTTTGTCGGCAATATCAGAAGCAGGACATTATCAAAAATTGTATTTTGCGCCACTTCTTTTTTTCTCACCGTCCGATTATCCAATGAACTATCTTCAAACTCACTGGTGACATTCATATATAGAGATAATCCCAACAACCGGGAAAATTTGAACTTTTCCCCTTTCTCGCGTACTTATTCATGACTTAAAAACTTCAACATTAGAGTTGCTATACCAGCATATCCTTCTTTACTTGGTCCAGTTTACGACGTTCCACTACCAAAACTACCAAAAGTTCTCGTTGTCCGCCGTCTAGGGTTTCTCTTTTCTTCACTGGCTGCTGAAATGAGCCTTGGATTAAAAAGTATGAACACCGGTGTTGTCAAGCAGACAAACTAGTTTCACTTGCAGGAACACCGAATGCACTCAAGCATTTTAGGGCGGAATAAGCTTGGAAGGCAGTCACGGCTTGCATCACAGGGAATGTAGCCGACTGTCCCCTGAAACGTTCAACTTATATGATTAACAAGAATGTCTTAACTAGGCCTGCTGGAACTGCCTCAAAGTCTGCAAAGATGAAAGCCCAGCAGTCGAAGTGTCAGGCAAACTGGCAGCCACAAACTACTCCGGCTCCTTATGGATGGATACAGTCATTGAAATCCACCTAAAACCCAGCTCCATATCAAGTAGTGCCCATAGCAGCAAATTACGCAGAGACCTTGGAAGGCAAATGTCCCACATGCGTCGAAATTTAGACAAGCAAGAAGAAGACATGGAGGCTGTTCGGGGAAAGTTGAGCATAGCCGCAATCACCCTCGGAAAGTTACTAAAGAGCACAAAAATAGCTCTGGGTAGTAACCGCAGTGTAGTGGTAGGAGGTATCTCTGAGCCTGTCTGTCAAGCAGCCGAAGAGAGGGATAGGGACGTTCCACGCCGAGTTTCAAACCTAATGAGAACAGCCGGGCTTCCAGGGTAAGTTGCACTGAAGAGTCTTCAGGCTAGATAAGTGGAGCTGCATCGAGGGTAAGCAACGACCCCTCAGGCGGGTACTCATCCAGTTTTCAAAAACTAGGGAGAGTGATGCGTTTTTGGCATCAGCGGAAAGGGTTAGGGCCACCAACCGCGGAAAGTTCTCGTTGGAGCCAGACAAGTCGGCCAGTTGTCCAATGTCTACCAGCAGAAACATAGCCGACCCTGGAAGTATTCGGCTGCTTCGTATTAACCTCGAAATACGCATAGCTCCTTCACCGGATCTGCGTGGTACCCTTGT
Organism: Fasciola hepatica; assembly: GCA_948099385.1. Taxonomy (NCBI): domain Eukaryota; kingdom Metazoa; phylum Platyhelminthes; class Trematoda; order Plagiorchiida; family Fasciolidae; genus Fasciola; species Fasciola hepatica. The sequence continues at coordinate 483,562 of CANUEZ040000106.1, forward strand.
TCCTGATGGAGGCTTCAGGAAACCAACGAGGCCATTCGGTACTAGCCCTGAAGGATAGGTTGAGGATAGAACAGAATCTCATCTCTCGTCGCTAAAAACGAGGACAGCACTCGGAACCTAGTTCCGAGTGCCGCCCCTGACAGCACACAAACACTGCACGAAAGGCCGGGAAACCTAGCTGTAGCTTACACCAATGCGTGCAGCTTTGGAAGTGAGTGCCACGAGCTGACGGCGGAGAACGCCAACGCCGATTGCACAACAGTCACCGAAACGTGGCTAAAAGTGTGGAATGAAGTTGGCGTCACCTTCCCTTCCGGCCAATGCATTCATCAAGCTGATAGGGTGGATGAAAGGGATTGTCTGGGCGTTATGATAATGGTCTTAGAAACTATAAAGTAGATACATGTTGCGTGTTTCGAAGCCCCTCTGCTACCCCACCGGAGGACCTAACACTGCCGAACCACCTCCATAGAGCCGCAGCCGGAGCAAACGAACTCATAGTTCTCGGGGGCTTCAACACCCCCAAGATGGACTGGGTGAATTAGAGGGCAGCAGGTAACGATTTCCCTGCCAGACTGCTAGACTTTGTACTGGAGGAGGCGCCTGTCCAGGATGTCCTGAAACAGGTCGAGGGAGTGACAGAATCCCGGGCTACGGAACCTGGTAATCACCAAACACACCGATGATATTGAGAGCCTACAGGTACAGCACCCTTCGGAAGAAATGACCATGGAGTGATTCGTTGTAACTGCTTGGCCGCGAAGGATAGGGCACCCCGTATACCCAAAGGGTACATTATGGGTCTAGATGTGCAGGTCCGGGTCATTGCAATCCAAGCACCGAAATGGGACCGACACTATGAGAGTGGAGGAGGAATGACAGTTTTCGGGAACAACCTTTTGTTGCTCACGGAGTGTTTTGCTCCGGCTCGCAGAATCCACAGAAAAGGCAGGGACTCTGGTTGGCCAGCAGATGATCTAGGGCCAAAAGCCGGAGACACGGCGTGGTGTCTGCCCACAGACAGGGAGCCACAGGAGGTAACTGCGATTCCAAATGACTCGAGAATTAGCCACTAGGATCCAAAACCAGGGCAAGCCATGTTATGAGAGCAACTTAGCTGCAAATATTAGGCGGTGCCCCAAAGCCTGCAAAAACTATGTCCGGCCAAATTCAGCCACGCTAGTAGCTGTGGGTTCCGATGAGGACAAGAATGGCACCCATGCACTCGACAGTAGTGCCGAGGCCGAGATACTGCGGCCGCACTTCGAGACAGGGTGCCAACGAGGCAATGGACCTAGTCAGGCGTACGTACATCCCCCCTCACTGGACCACAGGTTATGCCGCCAGTTTTTGTTTCTGCAGACGAAGGAGAAAAAGCCCTGACATAAACAAGGCAGCCGGACAAGAAGGCACCATTGCTGCCGTTCTTCGCCCCTTGCCCAGGTAATAGCAGCCCCTCTTGCTCGGCCGAACACCGGGTGGATGGCCGGAGCGCAGTTACCCGGGGACTGGCTGATGGCCGAAGTTGTACCAATACACGGAGGTGGGTTGGAGGAAGAGACACGAAACTGTCAATCGGTTAGTCTGCCACCTGTGCCACCCAAACCAATGGAGGGACTGATTAAAAATGGCTTAGCTAGTCATCTGACTGAAAGTTCACGAGGGCTACGGCTCGAGTAGGTTCCCTCAGGGGTCAGTCTTGGGGGCCCTTCTGTTTTTGATCTACATCGACGACCTATTAGGGGGATTACGAAGCTCAGGCTATCTGTTTGCTGGAGATCTAAAGCTGATGATTGAACCCGGAAAGGCATCACACCAAGATGAATGAACAGGGCTTACGACGGGACCACTCAGCGCCAACTGCAGCTCAATATGCTTTACCATAGGCATCTTGCCCAGTGTAACAGCCGGTCGTGGAAAATCCCCCTTTTTCCCTCGCGATTCAGTGTTTTTCCCAACATCACTCATTTCCATACACTATTGACTTGTCTTTACGAACTGGTTGTTTTTCTGGACCAATTGTTGTTTGTTCGCGCCCACAGCGCTATTTTGGCACATCCTTGTTCAGGACCTGCGTGACGCACGTGCTGTCTGCTCACACGCTGCTATTCGGTTTCTCGTTGTTGAGTCTTTGTGATCGTATTATTGAGGTTTGTATATTGTTTATGTCATTGTTTATTTTAATAATCTAGTATCGTAGAATATCACGGATAATCGTCTTCTGATTTCGGGATCCGTTGCGAATTTGGCTACGCATTGCTCAAACGTTCGTAACAATACTCGATAGATCAATTTGGAACGAGGAAAAACACGCAAAATGCCAAGAAAAAGATAAAAGCAATCGAATCCGGACAGAAAGTAATACGGCAAGTCTCTGGGGAGGTTTTGGGTACATCTGATTCTTTAGTTAATGCTAGATCGCCTAGTCCTGTCAGTGCTAGCTCATGTGTTATTGAACGCAATATTGATCGTAAGGATGTCGATTTATATAAGCTGAGAATACTAGAACTAGAGCAACAGTTACTTTCGGCTAGACTACAGGCGCATGAAGCAGAGAAGTGTACACAGAAACAGCGAGAGCATGAGACCAGTGACTTCGACACTTCCGATAGGTTAGGGTGCAATAAGGTAGGGAACCCCACGCCGGTCAAGGACTACAAACCACCATCGATCGATCTACCTAGAGTGGAGTTAACGGTTTTCGACGGGCGAGCTGAGCAATACTGCAAGTTTGTCAAACAGTTCGAGACGTTCGTTGAAAACAAGGTAAACGACCCTGGGCAAAGGCTTCTCTAACTTACTCACTACTGCCTAGGCCGAGCGCGAGAAGCTATCGACGGGTGCACCATGCTCGATCCAGAACAAGGCTACACGAGGGCAAGAAAGATTCTGAGGGACTTGTTTGGCCAACCTTTCAAAGTAGCCCGTAACCTAATAGAGGGCGTGATGGCAGAGGCAAACAGAACCAAGGGCGACGTCTACACCATGGCCGACCTGGTGATTAAGATGCAGAACTGCTCAATAGCCCTCGACCATTTAGGTTACAGGGCTGACCTAGACGCCATGCACACTTTGGAAGGCATAGTCCGTCACCTCTCTCCCGAACTACAGGGTCGGTGGGCGGAAGAAGCTGAACGGATAAGCCGAAGCGACAGAGAAGCCAACTTCGAAGACCTGACTGAATACTTAGACAGGCAAACGAAGATAGCTGACAGCAGATTCGGCCGACTCATCCGGGGCAGCAACCAAGCAAACAAGCCCAGTACTAGCCAAGTCCAAACCCCTGTACGGGAATATCCAAAGTACCAGCCTTGGACCAATACACACGTCATTTCACGAGATGCTACGGCGCAACCAAATTTCAGATCCTGTGGTACTAGCCATGGCCTACCAGAATGCCCCAAGTTCGGCAACGCCACAATAGACGAACGGTGGGGAATGGCGAGGATGGCAGGAGCATGTTTCATCTGTCTCAACACCACGCACCGGGCAGCAGCCTGTAGAACAAGGAACCGATGTGGTTACGAGGGCTGCACGGGCAGACACCATCGGCTGCTGCATCAGGCGAGAATAACCATATCCGAGGCGATTGCCAAGCCCAGCGTGATTTGTTCAACTTCACAATCTGCCAGTAAACCGGTACGTTTAGGCGTAGTGGCCGTGGGAGTAGTGACTCCGACTGGGATAGTCAAGGCGTTGGCTTTCGTTGATAGTGGATCCGACACCACTTTAGTGAAAGAGCAGTTTGCCGACAAACACCAACTGGCTAAAGGTGCGACGTCGTTAGCAGTGAGCACGGTGGGCGGAACACAGGTAATGACTGCCGGTAGATTAAGGCTGCAACTCATCTCTCTAGACACTAACGAGGAAATTGAACCAACGGAGGCATTCACGTTAGCGGATCTCCCCATTCGAGCACCAAGGTCGGTGAACGCAATCTTGACTCGGTGGCCCCACCTGCAGGATGTAACCGTCGTAGACTGGGAAGATGATGAGGTGGATCTCCTCATCCGATGCGACGTGCCAGAGGCGCATTGGGTGCTTGACCAGAGAGTGGGCGACCGCCAGGCACCTTATGCCGTACGCACGGCTCTGGTATGGATGTTATACGGTCCAGTAGGGGTACGCGGTTCCGTGAATTACTTATCCGCCGAAACGGACCGCATAGAGTATCATCTGCAACGGCTGTATGAAAAGGAGTTTCATGACATTGGAGACGAAAGACCGACGTTGTCTCAAGAGGATCACTTCGCTCTACAAACGGTGCGGCAAGGCTCTAGAGGCCTCAAAAAACAGTTCGAGGTTCCCCTCCCATGGCGCACACCGGTCGACAACAGAAATTATGTTCTCCAACGATTACTACGACTAAAAGAACGCTCCATTCGAGACCAGAATCTGTGGGAACGATGCGCGGATTTGATGAAGCGAAACGAGGCCCTCGGTTACGTTGAAAAGGTGCCTGTTAACACCGACAGCAAAAGGGGTATCTGGTATCTGCCTCGCCATCCGGTTATCAACCCCAAGAAACCCAAGAAACTGCGCGTGGTTTTCGACTGTGCGGCCAAGTTCCAGGGCAAGTCGTTAAACGATCGCCTACTACAGGGGCCTGACTGGACCACACCACTGATCGATGTTCTGTGCCGTTTCAGAGTGGGTAAAGTGGCTTTGTCTGCTGACATTAGGGAAATGTTCCATCAGGTGAAGATTTCGGTAGGAGAACGAGATGCTTTGCGTTTCCTGTGGTGGGAAGGGAGCGACCGGGACAACGCAGTGGTGAATTATAGGATGACCGTCCACCCCTTCGGAGCCATATCGTCACCATTTTGTGCAAACTACGCCCTCCGAGAATCAGCGAACAAACATGGCGATCTAGTACATCGGACGGTGGTAGAAAGCGTCAGCAGGAACTTCTACGTCGACGACTACCTTGGGTCATTCGATGATGTGGAATCAGCTCTAGAGCAGTTCAGGGGTCTGACGAGATTGCTGGAAGAGGGCGGCTTCCAACTGACTAAATGGATGTCGAACGCTTCAGTAGTGCTGAAGGTCATCCCGTATCACGAAAAGGCCGGAAAAGTAAGAGATTTGGACGGCTCTCCACTTCCTATCGAGCGCACTTTAGGGATACAATAGGACGCGGAAGCAGACGATTTTGTTTTCGAACTGAACGTTCCCGTGCTGCCAATAACCCGTCGTGGCATACTATCTGCCGTCTCAAGTTTGTTCGACCCGCTCGGTTTCGTCTCACCGTGGCTGCTACCCGGAAAGATCTTGCTGCAGCGGCTGTGCCGTAAGAAAGTTGATTGGGACCAGTCACTGGACCGAGGGGACCAGCTGGACTGGGAAGAGTTTTTGAACACCTTGAAGAAATTAGGGGACATAAGAATCCCACGATGTTTGACTCCTGGCCACACGACACGGACTGGAGAACTACATGCCTTTTCCGATGCATCCGAAGTCGGTTATGGAGCTGTGGTGTACGTACGATGGTGCGCAGGAGATGGACAATATACCACGAGGATCCTGTTCGCCAAAGCCCGCGTTGCTCCACTGAAGTCGGTCTCAATCCCACGCCTTGAACTCAGCGCAGCCGTGTTGGCAGTCAGGGTGGTGCAAGCTGTGAAGAGATGTTTCGATCTCTACATTTGGTCGGTGAGCTTCTGGACGGATTCAACGATAGTACTTTACTACATTAACAACGTACGGAGCCGGTTTAGTACTTTCGTTGCTAACCGGCTCACGATTATCCACGATGAATCAGCCACGCACCAGTGGAGTCATGTCAGGTCTGGCGATAATCCGGCCGACCTGTGCTCCCGAGGTGCGAACAACTTCAGGCAACTGGACACGTGGACGAGAGGGCCAAACTTCCTGCAATTGCCCAAACAGGACTGGCCCGTGTTCGAATTAAAAACCCCTACGGAATTGGAACTGGAGATCAAAGGCGTAGTGATAGCAACCAACGTCGTCGAAGCGTCGTCCATTCTATCGCGACTGGTCAGGTTTTCTTCCTGGATGAAGACGCTTCGTTCGCTAGTTTGGTTAACCAGGTTCAAGAGAAATTTACTAGTCATGAAAGGGCTACGGCCCTCAGGTCGGATACCGGTCGGCCCGATAGGTCCCGATGAGCTACAAGCGGCAGAGTACGATATTTTCAGAATGATACAACGCGAGGCTTTCGCCCAAGAACTCAAGAGGGCGGACGAAGTGGGGCCGACCAATGAAGACATGCCATCTCCAAGAGGCGAGCTGAAGCGTTTAAACCCCAAACTCATCAACGGACTGCTGCGGGTGGATGGTAGGCTGACCAACGCCCACCTGAACTTCGACACAAAGTATCCTATACTGCTGCCTGCGAGACAACCTGTAGTAGAGCTAATGATTCAACACGTCCACGCCATGGAGGGACATGCCGGGGAAAGTCACGTGACGAGCGTCATCCGAAAGCGTCTTCGGTTGTTGAGAGGACGAGAGACTGTAAAACGCGTAATCCGACGGTGTGTGCAATGCAGGAGACGCAATGCCACAGCAGGCAAACAACTCATGGCCCCACTACCAGAATGCAGGGTGACTTCGGGCTGGTGGCCGTTCAGTGACACCGGGTTAGACTATTTCGGGCCCTTGTGGATCAAGTGCGGGAAAAGATTAGAAAAGCGATACGGATGTATCATGACGTGCATGAAGTCCCGTGCGGTACACCTAGAAGTCGCACATTCGATGACGACCGATTCGTTTCTACGGGCCTTGCAAAGATTTATCAAACGAAGAGGCGTACCGGCCGATATATACCCAGATAATGGATCGAACTTTGTGGGCGCTCAACGGGAATTGCAGCGTTGGCACAAGAACATAAACAGGGACGAACTGCAGAATCGATCCGTGGCCTACGGCATACGATGGCATTTCAACCCCCCACAGGCCAGTCACCGAGGCGGCATATGGGAACGCATGATCCGGTCCGCCAGACGGATATTGCTGTCAATCATGGAGCAGCAGCCGCCCGACGACGAGACGCTGAACACCGTCATGACTGAGGTGGAGCGAATCCTGAACAACCGCCCCCTGGTTCCAGTATTGAACGGCGACCCCACCCACCTGGCACTCACCCCGAACGACTTATTGACGTTAAGGTCGAACGAGGGTTTCCAAGGGCCGGTAAACCTTCGTGGGAGCTACCTCCACGGGTGGAAGCAAGCGAACTATCTGGCCAAGGTCTTCTGGAGGCGATGGCTACGGGAGTACCTACCGACTTTGCAGACTCGACAGAAGTGGCTGGCCAAAACAAGACCATTCAAAGTTGGGGACGTGGTTATGATCGCCAACGAACGCGTACATTTCAGCGCTTGGTCTTTGGGAGTAGTTACGGAAACCATCAAAAGCACTGACGAAATGATAAGAACGGTGAAGGTGAAGACAGCTAACGGAGTGCTCATTCGTGACATACGCAGTATTTACCTACTCGAGAGCGAAGACGGAGGAGCTGATAACCCTGTGGCCTAGTAAATCTTCTTCACACCAGTAATCAAGCCATATATACCACACAATCTCCGTCAAACACGTTAAGGTGCTTGCGGTCCCTTCGTTGACATTACAGAAGGTCCTTTCCGATATGTGGTGATGAGTGCGATTCCATTATACATCCCGATACATACACGCATGCACGACGCACTCTACATCCCGTAAACCCATCATACATGTGACAGTGTTCTTTGTTTGCCTTTTGTTGACGCTACCGAATGCCCCTTGCATATGTGGAAGTAGCGGAGCTCAGGTCACACGTACATGCTACATTTACTCGTTTTCTTGCCACGCGGTCTTTTGTTGACATTGCAGAAAGTCCTCCTTTGATGTGTAGTCATACCTGTGATTTCATTGTAACCCCGGCACACACACACACACGCACACACACACACACACTCAAGCCCGTACATCCAGGACCGGACGGCCCCTTACGAGGACAACGTCTATGTGACCATTCACGCCCACCATCGGTCATTTGGTCTTGTGGAAGATGTAGACTAGCCTCACGTCTATGTAGCCAATGGGTTAGGTGCGACCAGTAGTAGAACGTCGACGACGAGCATTAGACGCGCGCACTGACAGCAGGGCCTAGGCAGGTAGGAAGAATCAGTACCTTTATACCGAACCTTTGACTCTGCTAAGGATCCAGGAGGATTTTGGTGGGCGGTGTAATGGCCGGTCGTGGAAAATCCCCCTTTTTCCCTCGCGATTCAGTGTTTTTTCCCAACATCACTCATTTCCATACACTATTGACTTGTCTTTACGAACTGGTTGTTTTTCTGGACCAATTGTTGTTTGTTCGCGCCCACAGCGCTATTTTGGCACATCCTTGTTCAGGACCTGCGTGACGCACGTGCTGTCTGCTCACACGCTGCTATTCGGTTTCTCGTTGTTGAGTCTTTGTGATCGTATTATTGAGGTTTGTATATTGTTTATGTCATTGTTTATTTTAATAATCTAGTATCGTAGAATATCACGGATAATCGTCTTCTGATTTCGGGATCCGTTGCGAATTTGGCTACGCATTGCTCAAACGTTCGTAACACCCAGGACATCGTTGGAGAATCAGTATGCCAAGACCCACTTAATTCAAGAACAATGACGAAGGTTACAGTCATCACCGACCTTGGGGTCCTGATGGACGATCGCATCCAGCCATCTCCGCAGTGTCTGGATGCCGCGACTAAGGGGCACCGGGCGCCCCATAAACTGTAGCGCAAGGTAGCCTCCAGAGAAGCACATGTGCTGTTGCCGTTCTACGTAACACTAATGAGGCCACACCTGGAATATCGTGTCCAAGTTTGTGCCTGGCTCTCGTTCGGGACATTGCTGTTCTTGAGAAGGTGCAGAGATACTTGATTGATTGATTGATAATGGTATGTTTCTTGACCGTGGTCAAGACACGTGCATGGCGAAATCAGAGAATACGGCAATACATAACAATGTAGGGTATCCACAATTTTGCAATTTAGGAATCACACAGTAGCAGAAATCAAACAGTAAAGCTGAGTTGTGTTTGAGTAAACTAATGTGGAGTTGGTCAACTCGGGAAATGCAAATCAGTTTCGAATTCGGGGAAAGCGTTGTGGATAGCTGGAGGAACGTGAGAATGCTGATATAAGCGATACTGGAGAATTGTAAAAAGTGCAGTGATCGCGAGTACCAGTAAGGCAACAGGAGTCAGACAGCACATTATGTGCAGCGAGAGGAGGCAGAAATAATACACAACGTGTCTTATGGGTGCCGAAAGCTGACTGCTACGGGCCGGGGCGTCCAGAAAAGGATGACAGGGTAAACCAACTCGATACCTGGACCATCAATTAAGAGTAGCCGGATGGGAGAGTCACCTGAAGACACGGTCAAAAATAAACTCCGGATGAGGTTATCAAAGTTTAGTCAGAGAAGCCGGCGGAATATAGAAGACTGAGCCAACATTGGGTAACCAATTGTGGGGCAGCCTGTGAAATAAATGCAACTGAGTCAGATGTGATAATAAGAGAGACCTTTTTGCATAGGTGACTTCAGTGTCATGTGGAAATTCTCATGAGGGCAAAAATCTTCCCTGGGACTTCACCAGGCTGCTACTGGAACTCAGAGACTAAACATATACAGAGAGTCTTCTGGAGCCACAACGATTCTCTATGAAACTTAGGAGACTCAGGGAAGACCTAATAGAATATTTTAGGCAAATTCGAGGACTATCCACCCCGACGGAGCAGTTGATGGTACTAGCACGGGATGTCGCTCTAAGGGGACAACAGTTTAAGCTCGTCGAACCGACAGTAATAAAAACATAGGAGTAAACTTTTTGCATATTGCGATGTCAGCCCGTTGAACGCACTGCCGGCTGAGTTGGTATCCACCATATCGTTGGCGGGATTTAAGGCAGGGCCGGACTCTTGCCAGCCTGATTTGTTCTCTCAGTATATTAAAATCTATATCGTCCAGTGGCAATATTGGAAGTAGAGCCTGCTCTCTCCGCCACACCCATTTTATTCTCCCTAGTCTCCAACGTACCGCTATCAAAACTTTATTTAAGCACCGCATGTATTCGTCAAGCTTATTTATTTTGGGGGGGGGGGGAGCTAGACTTGGAAAAGGACCCAGTTCGTAACCATGGCACTGCTGGACTCTCCCGATAGAGAATTGAGTCTGAACCCTGTTTTCATAAACAGAGTAAACAACAAAAACACAATGCAAAATCAGAAGTGGCAACCCGGTGGGATTCATCTGGACTCATTGGTGCCAGAATCTAGACTGCTTTGTTGGCTCGAGCCTCTATTCCTGTGACCTAACCTGACCTGACCTGGCATACAAATGGGACTTACCTCTAAACGCTCAAAAAAGCCATTTGTTGTCAAGAGCAACAGAGAGCCTAACTGTCGCCCATGATCAAGTGCTGTTCACTATAGAGGCAGTCAGTAAGGTTAACGACGTTGGGGTCATCATGAACAGTGACTTCGAATGGTCGGAGCAGTGCAAGGCTGCTGCACAAAAGGCTTGTGGGGAGCTCTTTAGACTGCGATCAGCTTTGTCATGCCGGCAGCCGGAGGTATTCGTACCTATTTGCAAGGCTATAGAACGACCTTTCTTAGAAGGTAGCGTGCAGGCTTAGTCACCCTTCTACAAGAAGGATGCTTCCCGACTAGAGAAAGCCCAACGTCTAGCCACGCGAACGGTTGAAGGGCAGAGGGGTAAGAGGCATGAACGGAGACTCTGTGACCTGAACCTTTTCTCGTTGGAAAGGAGGAGAAGTCGAGGGGATCTCATAGAAACGTTCAAGGTAATGAAGGGCTTTTCTGGCCTTAGACCAGACAGTCTATTCCAAGTGGCCGTGGGTTCCAGAACAAGGGGACATGGGAAGAAGCTGATAGAAACCTCAGCTAGGTTGATGGCTAGGTCGCACTTCTTCAGCAACAGGGTTGTGAACAGTTGGAACGGTCTGCCTGGTGGAATGATAGATCTGCAGACCATCCAATCCTTCAAAGGTGCCCTAGATCGCAAGTGGTGCGAGATATTTCCTTGTAGTGAGCCTTGAGTAGGTCAACTAGATGGATGACGGGTAGCACTGTGGTCCTTCTGGAGTTTGTTTTAACAGACTCTTTCCCTCATTGCATACTGTCTCAGTGAACGCTCACGATGCATAATGTCTCTCGCAGTTGATGTGCGATGAGGTTTTTCGTCTCCCTCTCACTTTTAGTGGGGATTCGATCAAGTAAACTCGGCAGTGGTGGGTGCATAACTGGTGTGCATACCATCGAAGGAATTCTGGACGCTCGATTGGCCGTGGCCATTACCTGTCCCGTGCAAACTGAACTGAACTGAACTGAACTGAACTGAACTGAACTGAACTGAACTGAGAAACAGTCAGGAATGAATGAAAAAAGACACCTAGGCGACGGAGCAAACGCGGTGGTGTTATATACTAACGCGTGTAGTATTAGAAACAAATGGGCGGAACTTGCCAAAACCGCTGACGAACAGAAAGCATCAATAGTTGCCGTCACGGAAACGTGGCTTTCTGAAGAAGACCATGTGCCAGGCCTAATAAGTAACAGCTTTGCAGCCTACAGGCAGGATCGGGAACAAGATTGCCTTGGTGGTGGAGTAGCCATCCTCGTTAGGTCAGGTGCAAACCACCTTGAGTCCCAGACCAAGATGTGCACTCGCAATATCCAGCTATGCGCTGTTACGATCATCCTTCCAGGCAGAAGGGTTAACGTCGTCTGTGTCTACAGGGCACCAAGCACAAACCACGAAGAGGACGTTTGCTTGCTGCGGACTTTGACTGAACTAGTTAAGGACGCACAAAAGACCCTCATAGTGGGTGACTTCAATCTTCCGCACATCGACTGGGTGGCTGAGGTCTGCGTGCCGGGATCGGAGGAGCAAAGCTACTTAGAATGGCTGCATGACAATGCGTTGCATCAGCATATTAGGGAGAATACCAGATATAGGACTGGTTGCGTTCCATCCCTGCTGGATCTAGCTATAACGAACTTCCCCAACGATGTGGCTGGACTGCATTATTGTGCACCGCTGGGCAAGAGTGACCACGTGTGTGTCAAAATAGTTCTATGCATGCGGCAACCGAAAGTACCCTCAAGGCTGATTAGGAATTTCGGTAGTATGGACATAGATAGGCTTCGTAATAGGGCGATGGGTTTGACCTGGGACACGCCAGAGGAGGCTACTGTGGAGGAGCGCTGGCAGGCCATAAAAGGACCCCTGACTGCCCTACAGGAAGATTTCGCACCCCTAAAACGAAGGAGTGGGGAGGGCAAGCCCATGTGGTGGAAGGCTGCAATAGCCAAGGCCATCAGACGTAGAAACCGCTATTGGAACCAGTACAAAGCTTCCGGCAGCCAGCTAGCCTGGAATCGCTATACGAAGCTGAGAAAAGAGACTGTAAGCCTTTTGAGAACTTCTAAACGGGAATTTGAGCTGAAATTGGCTAAGTCTGTAAGACAACAGCCGAAGAAGTTCTACAGCTATGTACAGTCTAAAGGCTCAACAAGAAATGCCGTAGGTCCGCTATCCACTAGAGAATATGGTATTGTCACTGACGACCAGGGCAAAGCAGACGCCCTGGGGGAATACTTTGGTAGTGTACATAGGATAGATAGTGGGGTACTAGTAGATCTGGCGCTGATACATCCTCCTCAGTTAAACGAGCTAGATCTTTCAGAGGAATGCGTGCGTAAGTACCTACAGGAGTTAAACAGCCACAAGTCAGCGGGCCCAGATGGCATTCATCCAGCGATCATCAAGCCGTTGGCGGATATCATAGCTCCATCGGTATGCAGATTGTATAGATCCACGTTGGACCAGGGAAAGCTGCCTCAGGACTGGAAAGTCGCGGCAGTCGTGGCAATACATAAGAGTGGGCCTAAGTCGGATGTGCAGAACTACAGGCCGGTAAGCCTAACTAGCATTCTCTGTAAAGTTCTCGAGAAGATCATCCGTGCTCATATCTGCCAGCACTTACTGCAGCACTCCATGCTAAGCCCGGCGCAACACGGATTCCTGAAAAATAGATCTTGCCTGACCAATCTCCTGTGCTTCTTAGATGAAGTAACTCGACGACTGGACGAAGGTAAGCAAGTTGAGGTATGTTACCTCGACTCTAGCAAGGCGTTCGACTCCGTTAATCATCGTCTTTTGCTATGCAAGATGGAGAATTTCGGTATAGGTGGGCCAGTATATAGGTGGCTGGAGGACTTCCTCTCCCACAGGACGTTTTACGTCAAAGTGGGGGACAGGTGCTCCAGTTTGGTGAACGTCACCAGTGGTGTACCTCAGGGATCCGTCCTAGGCCCGGTCCTATTCTTGTTATTTATTAATGACCTAGCATCCACTCTTCAATCGCCCAGCTTTATTTTTGCGGATGATGTGAAGATTGTTGGATCTAAGGGTAGGGCGGACTTGGGCGGGGAAATAGGCACCGTCCTAAACTGGGCATACAAATGGGACTTACCTCTAAACGCTCAAAAAAGCCATTTGTTGTCAAGGGCAACAGAGAGCCTAACTGTCGCTCATGATCAAGGGCTGTTCACCGTAGAGGCAGCCAGTAGGGTTAAAGACCTGGGGATCATCATGAAAAGTGACTTCAAATGGTCGGAGCAGTGCAAAGCGGCTGCGCATAAGGCTCGTGGGGAGCTCTTTAGACTGCGATCGGCTTTGTCTTGCCGGAAGCCCGAGGTATTCGTACCTATTTACATGGCTATAGTACGACCTCACTTAGAAGGTAGTGGGCAGGCTTGGTCACCCTTCTACAAAAAGGACGCCGCCTGCCTAGAGAAAGTCCAACGTCTCGCCACGCGGATGGTTGAAGGGCAGAGGGGTAAGAGGCATGAACGGAGACTCTGTGACCTGAATCTCTTCTCGTTGGAAAGGAGGAGAAGTCGAGGAGATCTCATAGAAACGTTCAAGGTAATGAAGGGCTTTTCTGGCCTCAGACCAGATAGTCTATTCCAATTGGCCGTAGACTCCAGAACAAGGGGACACGAAAAGAAGTTGATAAAAGCCCGATCTAGGTTGATGGCTAGATCGCACTTCTTCAGCAACAGGGTTGTGAACAGTTGGAACGGTCTGCCTGGTGAAATGGTAGATCTGCAGACAGTCCAATCCTTCAAATGTGCCCTTGATCGCAAGTGGTACGAGATCTTTCCTTGTAGTGAGCCTTAAGAATATCAACTAGATGGATGACGGGTAGCACTGTGGTCCTTCTGGAGTATGTTTTAGCAGACTTTTTCCCTCATTGCATACTGTCTCAGTGAACGCTCACGATGCATAATGTCTCTCGCAGTTGATGTGCGATGAGGTTTTCCGTTTCCCTCTCATTTTTAGCGGGGATTCGACGAAATACACTCTGCAGTGGTGGGTGCATAACTGGTGTGCATACCATCGAAGGAATTCTGGACGCTCGATTGGCCGTGGCCATTACCTGTCCTGTGCAAACTGAACTGAACTGAACTGAACTGAACTGACCTTCACTGAACTGGAGTAAACCACAGAATGGACAGCACTGCGGAGGTGTGATCCCGTCCCCAGCTCGGTAATTTGTTCACGATGGGTTGTCTTTGTATCGTACCAGATCTAGGATATGAAGTATTTGGAGACTTTTTCAACAAAATCTCTTTGAGGTCTTTAAGACGCGTTTCCATTTGTTCACTGTCGTGTCCCTTACACTGGACTGAGCGCAGTCAAGTCGTCATGTGGGTCGGGGTCTAAAATCGGAGGTCATGCATTGGGTACCAAGAGGGTTATGTATCATTATATGAATGCAGTTGTTTCGAAATCTGCCGCAGGTGGCGATGGATCTTCGTCGGTTATGTGGTCGCGAAACCTCATTTCTCCAGAAGTCTGCTATGAAAATTTTACATGATTGTTGCCATATACTGGGATACGCAAGGTACAGAAAGACCTTTTTCACGGTTAACTGATTATACTGAAGTAGAGCGAACCTCTCCCTAGCAATGCTTCGGATGAAATTTGTGTTCCCAAATACGCTTCGGCATTTCTGAGAAAATAAACCGTTGGCTTATCAAACGTGGGGAGCTAACAGGGCAAATGGCTTACGGGCGCTGTTCATAACTATCGTCACAAATCGAATAATGATTCGCTAGTCAGAAAAACTAAAGTCATGTGTTACATATTTTGTGAGAACATGCAAAGCAAAGAGTACAGTACGAATGTACCGTACTCCCGGCTGTAGACTTGTCGAGAAGAATGATGATAGCTACCAGATACCTTGTATTTATTGTTGTAGGACAACATCAACAGCCAAGTCTACAGCATTGACTGACAACGCCAAGGGCTTTTTTAGTAGGTTATGTACAACAGCGGAACGGGCATTCTCAGAAAATTCGATTTTGTTTTTATTTCGTAGGACGTCTGTTAGAGGTTGCATTAACCGGACACACTTGAAGATGAGGCGATGGCTAAATCTGACTAAAACGTCTAATCGTCGGGGCGTTTCGAATGAGAACGGTCTGGAATATCTTACAATTGTCCGTGATCCTTCCTTCATTTTCCCGTTTTTCAGTTTTTTCAACCTTCAACCCCGCATTTCTGTGCTGCGGTTTCGGTTTTTACCTCCCAGCATCGAGTCAAAGGCATAAAGAATAGGCATAAAATGCAAAAGCTGAAAGTAAAGTAAAATGCGGAGACCACGAAGGCAAAAAAGAGTTCGAATCCAACTACCCCACTGGCCGCGACATTTAGTCATATCGCCTAGGGTCTCCAACCATCTGGTAGGCGAGTCGCGTGAACCCCAACCAAGAAGTCTGACATGCCCTGCTTAGTCAAGTCCACTGATCAAGGTTTCCATACCTTTTTTCCATGTCATGGACTGACCACCTCGACCTACCTTCCAACCACTACTCGTCTCAGAGAACAGCGTACGCTGAGGAAATCCATTGGTGTGCGTGCGTAACACGTCCCAGACACCGTAAGCTATTTAGATTCAGTGCTTGTTCCAATGAATGACCATTGGCTCTTAACACCTTACGCCTAACCTCAGCATTTCCTTTCATGAGTGTAACGCCTGTGGTTGATATCGCGTGACCTGAGGAAGTATTACGTTCTTGGCCAAGTGAACATTTCTCATCGTTGATACTCCCGTCATATTGACACACGCTCAAAGGGTGTTCGTAGATGCACACTGTAACCGTCAGGAGTTACGTTAGCGACTGATTTCGTCTACACAGATGTTAACCTTTAACCTTTGGTGGATTCGAGCTATGAAACGCTGGGATATTTGTATCACGTTGCGAAGACCAAACGACATGCGCAGGAACTCAAATAGGCCAAACAGTGTGATTATGTCTGTCTTTAAAATACCCTTAGGATTAGTGCAAATTCGGTTGCACCCACGACCTAAATCTATGCCAATGAAAGTCGTGCATCCGCTTACGCGTATTGCGGGATCTTGGATGTGAAATTGAGTAGCGATCGGGCGTGATATTATTACTTAGTGCTTGATAATCGCCATAAGGCCACTAAACTCCAGCTGGAATTTTTGGTACCATGTGTAGTGAGGAACCTCACTGCGTTGAAGGTGGTCTGAAACCGAGATCCAGCATGTGCTGAAACTCGCCCTTGGCTATTTTCAGTCTGTCGGTTGTTAAACATCGGGCGCGCCAATGACCCGGAGGACTGACTGCGATTGTATGGTGTAGTACCTCGACCGACACCTGTGGTAGCATCTTAAAATAGTTCAGAACACCCGCGTAGGAGCTCCTGGTAGAGATCTATAGCGACAGGAGTGACGAGAATCGGATAGAGCAATGGCTCGATTGGTGGCGTGCCACTAGTTGAGACTTTGGTAGTCGTATTCACTCAACGATAACCGGAAGGTTCAGCCATTAAATGTTCTCGATTTTATGTCGTCTATAAGAAGTAATCGACTGTGAGCGGAAAAGCCTGACACAGTCTTCGCCTGCACCGGTCGTCTTATGGTTTTCCCTGGTACTCACGTTGATAAACGCTGGAGTTGGCGTATTTCTCTGCTTCAGCACCGTGATTTCGGTGGTACCAACATATGATGGGGCTTGTAAGGTTATTGTGCCGTGAACGGTTGGGACTGTTTGCTCTGTGGGACTCAGAATTTGATCGCAACATGTGCAGCGCGTCAATCTGAGAAAAAATAATAACTTTATCTGCTTACTTAAACGCTCCATGGTGTTGTAATTGTGTACGTCGGTATGCCTTAGCTGTGGGATGCATTGAAGGTAAGAAAAATGCGTGTATCCTATATGCGGCTTCCGCCAATTCATGCAATGATGACTTATCGCCAACTACGACAAAAATAGCTTGAAAATTACTGAGAAGCACTTGCATCAAAAGCACGCACAGTATTGCATCATCCACACAGGGTGGAGAAGTGCCCCCGCATAAAACGGAAAAATTGCGTCGGCTTCTGGCTACTATGGTCACCGAGCTTTATACGGCACACCGATTGCTTGAACCGATGTTTGGCTGATATTCCGGGTCTCCCCTTATATTGCGTCCCGCAGTTTATCATACGGGCACTCTGGGTGGATTGCATGCGAAATACCTAACTACTGGGGCTAGGGCAGGTGGCAAGTGTCCAACCGGATGTGCAATCTCGTTAGCCTGACTGGGCATGTGAGCCACTCGAATTGGTGCTTCGACCTGAACTAACCGAAACTCTCGGTCCACACGTATGAACTCAGGAATCCTCATTTGTTTTGTGATATACACCGGGCTGTCGTAAATCTCCTATTTCTTTAGCGTGTGCTGGTGATGGCTCCTGTGAATGAACCATTTTGGGCAGTAAAGTGAACTAGAGGCAATATGAAGTTGAAAGAGTACTCAGTTTACTCACTGGTATCCTGAAATTTTTTCACTTAGAAAACGGCTGGTAAAAAGCTGAAAATAGGATAATGCAACGGACTGATGTCAGTGGCAAAATACTCTACGGCAAAAAATCAAAAACGGATCCTGTATGCTGGCATCGTGCCGGGCTCATCGATCCAGCCTGCAGGCCTGCCGAGATGAAGGGCGTACAGTCGGGGTAAGTAGCTGCCGTCATGAATCGAGTAGTGCTTCATTGTCGTCCGGATCGTTACCACATCTGATCTATTGGGACCTTATGTGGTTCTTCGCCACTCCAAGTCTCAGGGTTTGATTACCGGTTATCTCCAATAGTGCAGTAGGTCCACGTGGCTATGGGGTGTATACCCCTCCAACTGTACTCATGCTGAAGCATGTAATAAAAACAAGAAAATCAAAGTTACGGACCATGGATACTTTGTGAGAATCTGCAGAGCAAACACGGAGCGAAAATCAATCAAGAAAGACTCACAGAAGCATGTGCCATATTGGTGGTCGAACGAAGAACAAGCTAGTTCGGAGTGGTAAAACGAAGTTTACGCACGAGGTTCCAATATATATATATATATATATATATATATATATATATATATATATATATATATATATATATCGCCGCCGGCTCCGTTGGGTGCATGCGGCTAAGGACAATCCCAAAAAAGGATTGGTAAAGAAGCACCCGCGAAGACAAGACAAAGCGCATGCAGTAATCAGGTCTCACGTGACAGATCAGAAGGAGTTCCTTCACAGGTGATTCGGTCACGTCCCCGTGCTGGGTTAAGACCCCACTTCATTGTGGGTCAGACTTTTGAGTCAAAGGCTCCGGTTAGGGTTCCCAAAGAAAAACCCCTTCTGCGGTATGGGCAGCCGCGAAGTATAATAAGCCCAGAAATCTCCAGCGATCAATCGGAAAACACTCCCTATCTCTCTGCTCTTCATCCTTTACGTTCCAATTCTCAATGCGTACGAGTGACCACAATGAGTCGTGACTGTGAACTTGTAGCTCTCGGAAAAGGTAGTAAATTAGAGACAAGGAAAGAGAGAGAATCCATTCTCCGACTTAAGCATTCTCTTCACTTAGCTGCTTTCAACGTTCACACACTTTGTCAAACGGGGCAACAGACTGCCCTAGCTGGAACTGTTGAAACCTTTAATATAGACTTGTGTTATGTGTCCGAAACACGCATACAGGACCCAACTTCAGTGTTAATACTTCGCTCCCCTGATGCAAACTCGGCCTCTCGTTTCACTCTTCGCATGTTGGATGATTCGGTGTCTAGTGCTCGTGGTTAGGCTGGCGTTGGCATCGCTGAGCGTGCACTGCTCGATTGGATCCCAGTAAGCAGCCGTCTGTGTGCAGTTCGGTTGAATTGTTCTGTGCATGTCAACAGCACTAGACTGAAGTGCCGATGCCTGTTTGTCGTTTCTGTGTATGCCCAATTGACTGTAGCTCTCCTGAGGCTAAAGACGAATTCTATCAGGATTTGTCTCAACTGCTCCGAAGCGTGCGCCCTACGAACATCATGATTGTTGCTGGTGATTTCACTGCCCCATTTGTATACCTAGACGAGACGAAGAGGAATATGGGAGGCCGTTTTGGCTTTCCAGCCTATCGAACTGATAACGGTGATCGACTCATTTAATTATGTTCTGACCATGGACTATTCTTAGCGAGTGAGAATTTCTCGCACAAAAGCGACACGGGATAACCTGGCGTCCTCCTGCGTCCTCACAACGTTGGACTCAGATCGACCATATTGCTGTCGGTGAGCGCTGGCGCGGACTAATTCAAGGCTGTCGATCATTTTGGTCCACGTGTATAGACACTGGTCACACTGTTGTCCGCGCGCGCTTCAGCTTGCGCCTCGTCGGTGGCTGAAACAACGCCAGAGCGAACCGTCTCCTGCAGCTGCTACTGGACGATAGTTTTTTTTAGTTTATTCATCCATCAACCTCGCACTCTTGTGCTCTGGTTTCGGTTGCTACGTTCCAGCATCGTCCAATAAAGGGCGAAAACAATAGAAGCATAGTAATAATGATCCAAAAAGT
Organism: Fasciola hepatica; assembly: GCA_948099385.1. NCBI lineage: Eukaryota > Metazoa > Platyhelminthes > Trematoda > Plagiorchiida > Fasciolidae > Fasciola > Fasciola hepatica. The sequence goes on from CANUEZ040000106.1 coordinate 503,491, forward strand.
CGAAGTACCAAGAGGAGATCAGGACGACAAGGAAAGAGTTCAAATGCAACTACGCCACTGACCGCGACACCTAGTCATATCACTAAATGCCTCCCACCATTTGGTGGGCGGATCACGTGGACCCCAACCTGGAAGTCTAACACGTGCTACTTGGCCAAGTCCACTGGTCAAGGTTTTCATACTCTTTTGCCATGTCTTGGACTGATCATCTCGACCTACCTTCCAATCACCACTTGCCTCAAAGAAAAGCATACGCTGAGGAATTCTATTGGTGGGCATGCGTAACACATGTCCCAACCACCTTAACCTGTTCAAATTATATACTTGATCCAGAGACTGATCTCTGGTTCCCAACCATGTACGCCTAACCTCCGCACTGCTGATACGGTGTTTCCACCATACTTCATCCGATATCTATCCATCTGGTGAGATGGAACTACCCAGGTAACAAAATTTATCCACTTCAGGTAGAGCTTCCCGGGCCAACACAAGGTTTGGTGCTGAGCCAACCCAGTCCTGCAGCACCATTTTACACTCTGAAGGTGCAAAACGCATCCCAAACATTGCTACACTGTTTTTAAGTCTATCTAAAAAAGCTAGCAACTTACCTGGATCTTCACTCAAAAGAACAATATCGTCCGCAAATTCCAAGTCAAACAGTTTACTGTCTGAGCAAAGATTGACGCCGCTATTCTCACACGAGAATAGGACTATCTCAAGAATTAATTCAACTAAAAAATTGAAGAGGAAGGGTGATAGAGAGCAATCCTGACGAACACCACTTTCCGTGGTAAACTTGGGGAAAGATCGCCCTAAGCCCGAACTCGGCTTCGGCTGTTCGCACACAAGCAGTAGGAAAGAGAATTAAACTTCTCTGGCACACCCTTTAGTGAGAGGCAGCACCAGAGAACTGTGCGGTCGACTGAGTCGAACGCCGCTTTCAGATCAAGAAAGACAGATTGTGGTCCTACGAAAGATGTATCTGTGCTCTACGGTTCACCGAAGAATGATGTGGTCGATACAACCACGACCGTATCCGAAACCGGCTTGATTCTCACGCGTACACATTTCGCGGGCACTGGACAATCAATGGAGAATGAGACCGGTGAGCATTTTGGACGCGATGCTTACCAAGGTAATTCCTCTGTGGTTTTCACAAGAGGACCTGTCACCTATCTTGTAAATCGGCACAATCACCGATTCACACCATTCCCTCGGAATCTGCCTTGTATCCAAAATAATGCGGAGTTTTTTAACTCCAAAACCAAAGCTTCGCCTCCATCCTTGAAAAAAGATGGAGACAACCCATCCGGTCCAGCGGCTTTATGTCTTTTCAAGTAACCTATCTTCCGCATAATCTCCATCTCTGATAGAGGAGTGATATCCACCTGCGTCGTTTCTGTGGTAGGTATACTTGGGAAGTCCACCATTGAAGTGGGCCAACTGTATTGTTCCCTAAAGTGCTCTGCCCAACAATCCAGACCACGTCCCTGAGAGTGGGTCAGTGAGCCATCGGATTCCTTAATTAACTCACTTACACCAGGCTTCCGTGAACCGGTACCTCAAATCAAACGGAAAAGGCTGCGAGCATTGCCAATGGACGATAACCAACGATCTGCTTTCTGAACAGCATTATCCACCAGGTAATCAACGCAACCAAATGCCCAGGATCCAGAACAGCGATGGACAGAGATCAAACAAGCTGTACGTGCGGCTGCTGATGTTACACAAGGTCCAACAACTAGACACACATACACACACAAACGATTTGTATCTGCATCCTCAGTTGCTCTGTTAGATGATCGCAGAACGATTTCTCCGGATTCCAAATACGATGAGGTACAGAGATGCCTTAAACGCCAACTGGTTCGGAGTCTGAGAAATGACCGTGAGCAGTGGTGGATTGCGAAGTGTAGGGAAATGGAAAAAGCTGCGGCCATTGGCAACAGGCACAACCTTTTCCGTCTGATTAGACAAACCGGCCCACATAAATCAGACGTTAGCGAATTGATCAAAGAGGCGAACGGCTTACTGATTCAAACTCAGTAGAGTCGTCTAATTCGTTGGGCGGTACATTTCGAGAAGCAGTTAAATTGGCCTTTATCCTCTTCAGGTTTGATCAATAGTGCAATGGGTACAGCTCTTGTTGTAGATACCAGTCCTCCGTCAGAAAAGGAGGTTCTTTGAGGGATAAGCTATTTTAAACGACATAAGGCTGCCGGACCGGATGGGTTGCCTCCATCTATTTGCAAAGACGGTGGCCCAGCACTTTTACTGGAGTTGACAAAACTCCTCGGTTTAATGTGGGAGAAGGAACAAGTTCCAAAGAGTTGGTGTGAATCGGTGATTGTACCGATTTATAAGGAAGGCGACAGGTCCTCCTGCGAAAACCACAGGGGAATAAGTGTGGTTAGCATCGCATCCAAACTGCTTGCTGGTATTATTCTACATCGCTTATCTACCGCTCGCGAACAGTGCTCGGGCGAGACTCAAGCTGGGTTTAGACCTGGTCGAGATTGTGTTGATCACATCTTCACTCTTCGACAAATTTTAGAACATAGACACATGTTCCGTAGGCCCACTATCTCCGTTTTTCTTGATCTCAAAGCGGCCTTTGACTCAGTCTACCGCACAGTTGTCTGGCGCTGCCTCTTGTCGAAGGGTGTATCAGAGAAATTCATTTCCATCATAAAGTCGTTTTACATTAATAGTCAAAGCCGAGTTCGGGCTTACGGTGATCTTTCACCTGAGTTCCTCACAAGAAGTGGTGCATGTCAGGGTTGCCCCCTCCTCCTTTTCTCTTCTACTTTATAATTGATATGGTCCTAGAGACCACATTTTTGTCAGGTTAGGATAGTGACATTGCATTTTTTCCGAGTGGGAGGGTATCAGACCTCGAGTATGCGGACGGCATAGTTCTTCTAATTGAAGATCCAGGTAAGTTGCAAGCTTTTCTAGACAACTTGACGGGTTGCTTGGCAGAGTTCGGTATGCGTTTTACACCTTCAAAGTACAAGATGCTGTGCCAGGACTGGGTTGGTCCAACGCAAAACCTTTCAGTGTCTGGGGGGACTATAAACGTGGTGGACAAGTTCTGTTATCTGGGGAGCTGCATCTCACCCGGATGTCGGATGTCGGATATCGGATGAAGTGTCTCTGCGTATACACAAGGCTCGCTTGTCATATACCAACCTGAGTCATCTGTGGTGTGGACATGACATCCGTTTACCTATCAAGGGTCGAGTGTACGCAGCTGCAATGAGGCCTGTGCTTCTGTATGGTTCGGAGACATGGCCACTGCGGATGGAGGACATACGAAGATTGTCGGTAGTTGAACACGGATATCTTTGTAGTATTGCTCGAGTCTGGTGGGAACACCGTGTGAGCAGTGCCGAGGTTCGGTGGAAGGTCTTAGATACAAGGATCAAATCATTGGATGAAACACTTAAGCTGACCAGGCTAAGATGGTTGGGACATGTGTTACGCTTGTCCCCTGACAGGATCCCTCGGGGTGTTATGTTTGCTGAGGTGGGTACCGGTTGGAAGATAAGTAAGGGTGGTCAGTCCATGAAAGGGAAGAAAGGTATGAAGAGCCTTACTAGTGGACTTGGCCATGTAGGTCGTGTTAGACTTCGTGGGTGGGGTCCAAGAGACCCTCCCACTCAATGTTTGGATACGTTAGGGGATATGGCTAGATGTCGCGATCAGTGGCTCTCTTGCATCCACAAACTTTAATCATCGACTTAATTATAATAATGTAGTTCTGTTCTTACTCCTTTCATAGTCCTTTTTTCTTCATTATTTCCTTTTGAGTTTGCCGCTAGGAGATAGCAACCAAAGCCACCACATCCAGTACATGGTTAATAGTTATCTGAACTGAACTGATATATCGTCAGATCGACATCAGGCCTGGTGCTAACGCACTAACAACCATTAAAAAATACGAGAAGGGGAGTAGAGAACAATGAAGGAGACAGCAAATAAAGGATATGCTGTGGGTTTTTCTTTTTCGTTTTACGCTTTTCGATACTTTTTGTCATTCTGTTTGTTGGGATGACGTTTTTATGATTACGGGGCCTCAGAGTTTAACAGATAAACCGCACAGCATTGGCGCCATTGACTTCTATTCTAACTCATGCCTCTCAACGTTCGTAACCAACGACAATCCTCGTACCGTGAGCCCCAACCAGAGAGGTGGGAAGCACCAACCGAAGCCAGTGTTGATGTTAGCTTCTTCATACATGAACACCAAGTGATGGCCTGACCATCACGTCTTCGCTTCTTTCAGCCTTGCACAGCACGTGCGAATAAAACACGAAAAGGCAGACAATCAGCAGGCACTCTCAAAACATGACCGACAAACCGGAGGCGGTGTACAGCGATCACTTCGTTAAGAGGTCGGATATCCGTGCCTAATACACGACGGCGGACCTCGTCATTATTCATTCGGTTTCCATCAGATGCGAGCAATGCTTCGGAGACATCGGTTGTGGAACACAGAGAGACTTCGAGCATCCTCAAGGTGGCCTGGCGAAGTGGCCAGGTCTGGCAACCGTAGAGTAAAACGCTAATAGTTCAGACAACCTACACCCGTCTCAAAAAGGCCTCCTTAATGCTCCTCGTTCAATGACACCCAACCAACTCTAACACTGAGACCTACCGGAGTCATCATTATCGCCGCAGCTTGCTTTATGCAAGAGATCGTGGAGCTTTTGATAGAAGTAACCTTTGATTGCATCTGGGCTACAATCGGCGGACCCACACCCAGAAACCGCAGAGACATTACGTCTATCGGAACGGTGACCGTTGACTTTGCACGAACCTGTGGGTCTCATTACGCATAAACGGCTGTCGACTGGGATCCAGTCCAGCAGCACTGCTTCAGCTCCGGTAATGAAAGAAATGCCATCACGACGAGACTGCACCTTGATGTGGTGTGATGCCTTGCGTGCCTCTGTGACCCAAACAGATATACAGGATGGCTTCCTTAAGCCGGAGATGCAATCATGCCTGAAAGGTCAATGGATAGAGGCCAGACAAAGTCCGGTCTCCCGATCATCCATGTTGTGGGCCGATCTGACCTGACGACCCAATTCGTAAAACCACTGGAAGAATAATTGATCCAAGCAAATGGGCTTCCACTCAGCCATCCCACTGCCTTGTGGATAGGTTCTTGTTAGAACTAGAGGCTTTGATTGAGAACCCTAATCGTCCTCCTGCTTTGCGGTTGGACACCCTAGCAGTACCCGTCCAACATCTCCCATGAACTGCACAAATAGAAAGAATTCCATACTGCATCGGTCGTCGCGCACGATAATCAGGACCGCGCTGCCCATTGCATCGATCGGGGTGGGTAGCGATAAGTGGGCTACTGCTCAGAGTTCCCTCTCTTTTATTCAACCTTTGTCTTCAATCCCCAACCACCTCTCTTTGTCCCATCTATCCACCCATATTGCTCCCACTGATAACACGCTCGATACTCACAACGGTTCATTGTCAAATAGTGTCGGAAATAATCCTCTGTCTGGTAATTTACATTTTCTCAAGCCTCGTCAGCCTCCGAATCTCGACTCCTTTAACGTGCGTACTCTCATGCAGGCCGGTCAGCAAGGGTGTCTAGCCCTCACAATAGATTCTCTGAAGATTGATGTCTGCTGCGTGAGTGAAATGCGTATCCAGGATTCGAACAGTGTGATTCAAATAACTGTTCGTGGTATCTCATCGAGGTATTTTCTGCGCTCTTCAGGAGATGGAGCAGCTAGAGCTGAGGGTCAATGTGGTGTAGGAGTAGTCTTGACTGACAAGGCTGAGGCTGCCCTCTTGGACTGGATGCCGATTATGTGCTGAGACTCCAGAGGTCAGCTGGCGTTCTAAAGGATAGTTGTGTTAAGCGCATTTTGTTTGTGATCTCGGCGTACGCCCCAACGAACTGCAGCTCAGACTTGCAGAAAGATGAGTTCTATGATGAACTCGTCACCCTCGTTCACAGGACCAAAGGTTCTGGCATTGTGGTGATAGCTGGTGACTTCAATGCACAAGTTGGCAAATTTAGTGCATCAGAAGCCTGTTTAGGTGGCTGTTGTGCTTTACCCGCTGAGCGTACAGATAACGGGGATAGGCTTCTCCAGTTTTGTGCAGACAGTCGGTTGTTCTTGTCTAGTACAAATTTCCCACACAGCTCACGTTGCACGGTGACATGGCGATCTAACTCTACAGGTGCTCTTAACCAGATTGTTCATACCACAGTAAACTACCGATGGCGCAGTTCTATTCAGAACTGCAGATCATACTGGTCCACGTACGTAGAGTCTGGCCATGTATTAGCTCTAATGCGATTATCTCTCCAGCCCCATGGTAATCGAAGCAAACCGCAAACCCGGGTAGCCGTGCAACATTTGTCTGATCCGGAAGTTCCACCCAGTATTAACAGAAGTTAGCACATGAGCTAGGATCTACGACGAACAATAATGTAGATGAACATTGGGCTCATATCAAACAGGCGATACAAGTGGCAGCAGGTTTCGCCCGTGGTCCTAGGTCCAATACCCATCAAAGACATTGAATCTCGCAAGGGTCGATTAGTCTAATGGAGCAAAAGTGTCAGCTCTCGAACTGTAAGGAGATGAATAAGATGCGAAGAAAGCTACAAAGGCAAATAACGAAAAGCCTTAAGAATGATCGCGAAAATTGGTGGGTCAAGGTAGCCGAACAAATGGGAATAGCAGCTGCTTCGGGTAACGGTCAAAGATTGTTCAAGCTTATTCGTGAAACCGTTGGACGTTGCATCCAGGTCAGTGAAACGATTTGCGATAGGAATAGAGAACCCAACCATAGCAAACAGCAAAGGCTAGACCGTTGGACCGAATACTTCAAGGAACAGTTTAGCTGGCCGCACGCTGGTGTAGTTACTCCTGTATCAACAACTGCGACTCCTTGGGTGGTATCACTTGAGTCCCCATCGGAAGTGGAAGAAGTGTCATGTATTCGGTTATTAAACCATGGGAAAGCTGCCGGTCTCTCGAGCTGTTTTTAAATTCGTGGTGGTGTGTTGAAAACATCACTTGCCGTCTTGCTACGTGACAGTTGGAAGGAGAAACGTATCCCACTGTTATGCGGTAGGTCACTGATTATACCTATCTCCAAGAAGGGAGTACTCAATGACCGTAGTAACCATCGTGGGATTAGCTTAATTCCGATAGTCACCAAAGTAGTAGCTTCGACTTTGCTGCACCGTCTTACACCCGCTCGCGAGAGGAATACTCACAAACAACAGGCCGGATTCCGCCCAGGTCAAGGATGCATCCACCAGATTTTACCCCTTCGTCAATTTCTTGAAACGCGTCACACGCACCGTCGACCAACAATAACGTTTTTCTTAGACTTGAAAGGCATCTTGGATTCAGTTGACCAGACGGCGCTATTCAATGCTATTCATCGAAAGGTATGCCCCAGAATTTCGTGAATCTACTGAGGTCGTTGTACTTTTATACTTCTGGCCGCGTAAGAGTTTACGGTGAACTATCCGGTCGGTTCGAAACGACTAGTGGTGTTCGACAAGAATGTCCCTTTTCTCCGTTTCTGTTCAACTTCGTCATGGACGAAATAATGGAGAGTGCCTTGCGAGATCTCCAGGATATGAGCATCGATCTAGGAAACGATGAGAATCTGTGTAACCTAGACTACACGGACGACGTTGTCTGCTTGCTCAAATGCACGAAAATGGATAGACTTGCAAGAGCTGTAGCTCCATTCGGCATGCACTTTGCACCTTCAGAGTATGAAGTGATGTTGCAAGACTGGACGTCAACGGTTCCGAGCTTGATGCTCAATGGGGAGGTGCTGACAGTTGTCGACCGGTTGAGTAACTATGGTAGCAGCGTGACAACGGATGGAAGCACTGCAGTAGAGGTGAGCACGCGAATGTCCAAAGTTCGATCGGCGTGCGCTGGACTGAAGCACTTGTGGCGCCGACCTCATATTTCACTGAAGTTGAAGGGTCGTGTATGCTGTGCCACGGTGCGTCCAGTTTTGTTGTATGGCTGCGAGACATGGAGTCTGCGTGCCGAAAATGTTCGTCGTCTTGAGGTTTTCGATCACCGATGCTTGCGTAGCATGGCTAAGATTGGATGGAATGACCGAGTGAGCAATACTGAGGTCACAAACTGAGTATTGGGTACCAGTTCACAGAATGTTCTATCTCAGTGTATCCAGCTTAGTAGACTTTGTTGGCTAGGGCACGTGTTGCGTATGGCGAACGCCCGTTTACCGTACCGTACCCTGTTTTCCATTTCTCCTCGGGAGTGGAAGAAACCACGTGGAGATCAACAGATGACGTGGGATTGGGGATTGAGAAAATGTACAGCGAGGTTAGGAAAATTGTAGGTGTCTCACGTTTTCGTGGTTGGGGTCCAGAAGATCCGTTTACCAGTTGGCTGGAGACACCGAAGGATATGGCAGCGAATCGTGAACAGTGGTGATTGTGTTGTCACTTTCTGTCGAATCAGAATGATTTATCAATGTAAGTTTGTACAGTGAGACTTTGTACTCCGTGTGTTAGTTACTAGGACGCTTTTCCCTTTTCCCTCCCGTGTGGGTCCACTTCCTGTCCATTTTGTGTATTCATACTTTCTAATTCAACGCGTAACATGGTGAGAGAGGCAGTGGTCAGTAGGGCTCGCCCTACTGTTTTACGTTATACTTTGATAAGTAGAAGTTGAAAATAAACATCTGTGAGATAACGAGAGGACAGTATTCACGTTCCAAACATCGAAACTGGAACAACATGCAGGCGGTTTTTGAAACCATTGGTCTAGTTTCGTAAACGTCAGATGCCGCTTCTTCATTGCGTTTCTTTTACCGTAATCGGTAATTTCATTGCATTTCTCATGAATAAATAAGCTTACTCCTTATTTATCCCTTATTACTTCTCCTTTTCAACTGCCGTTGTCTGACCCCCATTATTTATTGATATCTCTTGGTTTTCCGAGAAGTTTTTCCGACTAATCAATATCTTACTCCTTACGATGGATTCGATTACATTCCCCCATTGTCCTGTGGGTCTAGTTGCTGAATGAAAAACCGCTAGGTGCTCGGGGAGAGGTCACTTCCTTTTTCGAATTTCAAGGCGATACAAAAAACCACACATTCTCGACAAGCAGAAAAAGACGTAGTAAGAAGTCCTCTCCACCCAGATACCTCCTACTTCTACACATTTTACCGAATAAAGCCGGAAGCTTCTCGTTCAAGAGATTTTCAAAAAGATGTGCTTGTCTTACAGACTTTCTCTCAATCTGTCGGGCTCAGTTTTTATCTGTATCTGGGCCGAAGTACTCCGGTTGCTCGGCGAATAAAGCTCAACACTGTCACTACAGTTGATCATTCATGTGGATCATGTTGTTTCTATTACACTAGCATATCAGTTTACTCAACTTACAATCTCGTGAATCATTCTTTTCGCCCTGATAAATGTGACATACTTGAACTATGTACCACTGCAAGCATTGCATTTACTCACCACGGACTTCCACTGCATTTCAGAAACCAGTAGAATTAGTTAATTTAACTTTCTTTTACCTTACGTTCCTAAGCATGCATCTGGTTGTACATCCGCTGAAAGTGACGTCTCATTCGTCCAGTGTTTATATTGACGCCCAAAACGTGTGGTTTGCTCGTAGTGTCTTGATACGTACAAACAGGATCGTGGGCAACATGCAAATCAGTTCTTCCGGAGCATCCAGTTGTTGGCAGAAGAATGCGATTTTCATCACATGACCGCAGAAGAGTATCACAACGATGTTGTGATGTACCAACGGCTTGGGCAAGCCGGCAGTATTGCGCCCACAAACAAATCATGGACTCGGAATATCCACGCCTTCCTGCCCGATTGTACCATGTTTTGTTTGGCACTTAGTCTGAAACCAGACGGGTGTGAAATACATACACATACGCACCAATGGCTGAATTTCATTAGTAAAATGCTTCTGAAACGATCGAATCCGCATTCTCAAGCTGATTGTGATATGGGGAGATCACTAAAAGCTGTTCAGAAACAGTCATAGTCTCATAATTGTAAGTCATCCGGTTGCTTCTACGACTCCGGTGACTCTTTCATCACATGTACTTTCTTCGGGGCATATTACGAGTCGGTTAGAAGTACCACATTTGATTGGGAGTCTGTTGTACCCGGTTGCCTCTCCAGTCTCTGCTCTCTTCTTGGTACTCAGGTCTCACACAAAGCTCAAAGAGATTGCTTCTCTAGACGACCACCGTAGTCCGATGAAATGTTCGATAAACGGGCCCAGCCAGACATCTCAGAACTGGCGAAATAATGCCCATGGTTAATTGGAATCAGTGGAGAAGATCGGGTAAAGTGCCGACGACCATGTAAAACGATGCTGTTAGCACTCTTTTCGTGTATTGTTTCGACAGGTAATCTGTAGTGACGGGAAACCGCAACGACTTCCAAAACCTTTGACGTAACAAGGCAATTGGAACCCTATGGCCTTTCCCCGAGTGTTTAGATACGGTTGAATGCTTCTTGTTATTATTATTTCACGTTTCGTTCACTGGGGTTTGTAATTCAGAGTAAATCTCTTCATCATCCGCTTGCGACAGCGGAACCACGTGCGAAAGTATAGTCGATCGATGGCGTGGATCGATAGAATGAAAAATGAATCTTATCAAGCGATATTTAGTCTCAACACCAGCACACGAGAAAGCTTGCTAGCCCCCGCACCGGTCGAACCAATGTTTTGTACAAATACTGGGTACAAAGACCTGCACTCCACATGATCATTGTTTTACGCTAATAAGACGAGATTGTTCGCGAGCAAAGAGGCGTTTTTCTTCGCCTTTGTGGGGCAGCTTAAAACATCACATGCGCACAAACATTACACCAATAGTGTCCAAACTGTTGGTATCCTTCAAAATGTGTTGATTGTGTTACACGCTTAAAAAGCAGACGTAGGATAAGTTGATGGGGTTTCGTGCCAGCGGGTGCTCGGCGGTTTTATGTATTAGGACACCAGTGTCTCCCAAGCATTACCCGTGTCTAGTGCGAATATCGGGTGAGCAATGACGAGGTTCGTCAGTGTGCTTGGTGCTGATAGTCGTCCTCTGACCGAGATAATCACTACACCGCCTCTAATGGCTCGGGCATTGTTTGCGTATGCCTGCCTATCGTTTACCTTTAAAGGCTCTTTTTGCATGTGCTGAGCAAGGCTGGAAGAAGCGGCGCGGTGGTCAAGCTGTGACTTGGCGCAGGGGCATGAGAAAGTTAGCTTCGGCTTTGGCTTCGGTTGGTGCTTCCGGCCTTCCAGGTTGGAGCCCAAGAGATGAGGATTGCCGTTGGTTAGGAACGCTGAGAGATTTGGAACCGAGTCCAATGGCACGAATGCTGTATGGCCTGTCTGTTGACTTCCCGTTCCCCAGTAACAATTGAAAAGCAGTTACGGTGAGAACATTGAGAAAATTTGCTTTCGCTTGCTGAGCATGTATATATATATATATATATATATATATATATATATATATATATATATATATATATATATATATATATATATATATATATATATATGCGTGCCGGTCCTAAATGTGTCAAACAAATCTTTACTCTCCTACATCTCGAGCACCGTCATAAAGTCAGTCAGATTGATGCAACGAGCGTCTGTACATATTTGGTTTGTGTTTTGTGCGGGGCTTACGACTTGCATTCCCCCAGTGTTTGGGTTGGAACCCATCGTACCTAGAAAACTCGTTCTTCATTTACGTAGGCGTTGCTATGCGACATCGATAACGATGATTATGAACAGCCAGAGTTTTGTGTCTAGATTTACTGGCATTATTATACTAACTGAGTCCGTCTTCATAAATGAGTAACATCATAATTGTTCGACTGGCGTTTTTCTTTTCAGATGTATCATTCTTCCAGTCTGTATTGTTCTCATCTGGATTCCCTGCTATCCCAAGAGGATTTAACGTTGGATGATATCCTTACCGATCCTAGTGTGGTTGACGAATGCAAAGCAGAAAACAAATCTCTGCTAACTTTGTAAGCTTTCCCATCGTTCTATCTAGCATCTACCTAGCATTACACAACCGCACTGTTTAAGACAATTAGTGGAACACAGTGTTTCCGGTCCAGATCAGTCAGTTCCAGTTGCGGATCAATTTCGGTAATTTCGAATCTCCAATTTAGGGATTGATCTTTGCGACTAAATTGCAGGCGATGTCACATAGCCTCGGAACTTCTCAGCTCCGGTGGGCCTCGAATGAGTTGTGCCTTGTTGCGGGATACGGATTCGCTAGATGTTTTATACGAGCATTTGCATGATCGTGAACTAACGCACTTATCTGCCAGTTTTTTGTGCAGAATAATCTCCTCCCTCCTCCAATACAGTGGTGAGGTAAGCCGGCCCCCACCTTGTCTATAACCCATCCAATTAATCTTGATCGTTTTTTCCACAGGTACAGACGTATTTCGCTCAGAAAACCGATCTATCCGAGTGTATACTGACCAATATAGACAAACCATCAATTTTGGATTTGTTTTACAGTTTTATCCAATCACCGACCAATCCAGAGATTAGTCTGGTAGGTGTTGATTTGTGTCTTGTCCGTTTTTAACCGTCTCTTGCAGCAGCTCTCTGATTCTACACTCATTTCAGATCTAATCGGTCTGCTCTCAACGGACCAACCGGATGAGGTAAATGTCTCACTGAGCTATACCCATGACCTCAGCGCACGCTGTTTGAACTGCCTATTTTCTGTTACCACAAAAATCGAGCTTTGCATGGTGCATTTGCCGATGTATTCAACCGGAGGCAGCTTAACAAAATGCAGTGTCAATTCTTTCATGAAACGGCTTCCCGCCTAGGTTTCAAAGCTTACTCCTTAGGGGAAAGCCAGAAGTCGCAGTGTTCCAGGTCATGAGAATATGAGATTGTTCAGGCGCATCAGCTCCTGAACGGAGTTCAGTTGATTTGACTCGTTGAAATAATCCAAATAGTATAAGTTATTGACCCCATCGGAATTCGAACGCACGCATGACTGTCACCAAGGCTTTAGTATCGCGTTTGCTCTACCCGCTGAGCCAAGAGGTTACTGTTGTAGGCAGTCACTGTGGCGGATGCCATGTGCTAATTTAATTTGGGCGGGTGAACTGTATGGTCCATTTTTGAACAGTTCGAAGCCCTTTTACGTGAGTCTCCAAACTCATCTCGTAGAGGACGGGCGGTACTAGCGCTTGGGTGACGACCAGGCGTGTGTTCGAATCCCACCGCGATCAACATATTTCAACATTTGGATCATTTCCACTCCTGTATTGCCTAGCAGAATCAATTTTTTTCGGACAAGAAGAACCACAACCCTGCCTTGGAAGGATGCCAGTACTAAAAGAAATTCATCTCTAGCTCTTTCTCATTTCAGTCTTAAGTTATTCTTGGTGTTTCGGTCCTAAACTTACGATGTCATTTTAACTTATTCTGGTAGTTCATGCCTAAATGTTGATTACCTTAGAATAACAGCGTCCTTTTCTATGACGGTAGTGGGAAACACGTCTGTAGGCGTCCTGGTTCGGTTGTCAGACAGCAAACCTTCGCCCAAAATCAAAAGCAAGGTTAGATTCCGATAAGTGGGTCGATGGTTAGGCAAGCAGACAGAACGTCCCCGCTTGTCCAGAATCGAGGACGAGATTGAGGTCAGCGAAGGAGATTGATGGGCTAATCAGTGGCCAACAGTTTTCTGGATCAATTGGAGCCGAACCAACCAGACCGACCAAACAGAGGAGCTCTTCGTCAATAACAATTGGGCCAATAAGTTTTCATGCAAGGATTTGGTTGTGGTCACCACACATCTTATATAACCGATCTGTTTTGTACCAATAAACCGAGATGGTTTGAAGGCAAGAATTCTCCATCCCAGAAATAGAGTGGGACGGGTCAAAGCAGCTTCTAACGACCGCAATTGGCTGACCATAAAAAAGTAGAACCTATCATATAGCAAAAATACCTCAAAAATGCTGGTGATCAATCTGAAATCCATGAAGATTGCCACACCAGATACACAACGTATTGATTAGATTTTGATTCAGTTCATTCGGTTTTTGAGATATTCACGATGTCCAGCTCACCCTTATGTTTTAGGGAACCTGGTGACCAGTACCGTCTGCGTTCGGGAACGTGGAGTGCGATGGGGATCAGTCACTTAGTTTGGTAGTGGGCCACATTTCCCTTGTCTCTGATGTCTTTAAATTGATTAGTAATGCTTAAAGGAGGGTGTGAGGCGAATAGTCACCTCATTCTTCGCCACCGTCGTTAATCGTTCATAGTCATTTATTTAGTGGGCCTCACTTTATCTAATCGATGACTTGGGCGCATCTCCGTTAAGTAACAAAATAAATGTTAGACAATGGATGGAACAGCTTCAAAAATAGGTTTATTTAGGAGGTCCGAGGTTGGGCGCAGGTGCATGAATATTTTCTGGGACAAGCCATATCGCTTACTGTATTGGTTAAAATAGGTGCAATTCGAATCCTGCTGCCATTGATCAGCCTCACTGTCACTCCGTTCGTTCCCACGCCTGACCTATTAGCATCTAATGTGGTTCGCTGCAAGTGGCAGTCGCTGACTTTGTCATCAACATCATCATCGTACAGCGTTAAACAGTAGGGCGAGCCCTACTGACCACTGCCTCTCTCACCATGTTACGCGTTGAATTAGAAAGTATGAATACACAAAATGGACAGGAAGTGGACCCACACGGGAGGGAAAAGGGAAAAGCGTCCTAGTAACTAACACACGGAGTACAAAGTCTCACTGTACAAACTTACATTGATAAATCATTCTGATTCGACAGAAATCGACAACACAATCACCACTGTTCACGATTCGCTGCCATATCCTTCGGTGTCTCCAGCCAACTGGTAGACGGATCTTCTGGACCCCAACCACGAAAACGTGAGACACCTACAATTTTCCTAACCTCGCTGTACATTTTCTCAATCCCCAATCCCACGTCATCTGTTGATCTCCACGTGGTTTCTTCCACTCCCGAGGAGAAATGGAAAACAGGGTACGGTACGGTAAACGGGCGTTCGCCATACGCAACACGTGCCCTAGCCAACAAAGTCTACTAAGCTGGATACACTGAGATAGAACATTCTGTGAACTGGTACCCAATACTCAGTTTGTGACCTCAGTATTGCTCACTCGGTCATTCCATCCAATCTTAGCCATGCTACGCAAGCATCGGTGATCGAAAACCTCAAGACGACGAACATTTTCGGCACGCAGACTCCATGTCTCGCAGCCATACAACAAAACTGGACGCACCGTGGCACAGCATACACGACCCTTCAACTTCAGTGAAATATGAGGTCGGCGCCACAAGTGCTTCAGTCCAGCGCACGCCGATCGAACTTTGGACATTCGCGTGCTCACCTCTACTGCAGTGCTTCCATCCGTTGTCACGCTGCTACCATAGTTATTCAACCGGTCGACAACTGTCAGCACCTCCCCATTGAGCATCAAGCTCGGAACCGTTGACGTCCAGTCTTGCAACATCACTTCATACTTTGAAGGTGCAAAGTGCATGCCGAATGGAGCTACAGCTCTTGCAAGTCTATCCATTTCCGTGCATTTGAGCAAGCAGACAACGTCGTCCGTGTAGTCTAGGTTACACAGATTCTCATCGTTTCCTAGATCGATGCTCATATCCTGGAGATCTCGCAAGGCACTCTCCATTATTTCGTCCATGACGAAGTTGAACAGAAACGGAGAAAAGGGACATTCTTGTCGAACACCACTAGTCGTTTCGAACCGACCGGATAGTTCACCGTAAACTCTTACGCGGCCAGAAGTATAAAAGTACAACGACCTCAGTAGATTCACGAAATTCTGGGGCATACCTTTCGATGAATAGCATTGAATAGCGCCGTCTGGTCAACTGAATCCAAGATGCCTTTCAAGTCTAAGAAAAGCATTATTGTCGGTCGACGGTGCATCCTGTATAACTATCTGGGTCGCATAGGCACGCAAGGCATTACACCACATCAGGGTGCAGTCTGGGCTTTCTGGTCAGGCCTTCAAGGTTAGGGGTATACCAGTTCCTCTGCAGTCATGCACAATCGTGGCGCTACAAAGAAGTGACACCAAATGAATAACCTCGGAAAGACGTATGGTGGAAGGACGCTTAGTGTCGCGATTGGTTGGTAAAATATTACCATCAGGTCTGAAACTGTTTCGCAGGTTAGCAGCACAAGAAATAGCCTGGATGCAACGTTTTTGAATTGTATCTATTCTCGAATACCTTGTAATTGAAACTTCAGTCAGCTATATGGAAATCTATGGTGAGAAGGTACACATCGGAGAATATAGTATGCTGACTCGTTTTAGTTCCCACTCAAAAGCTGATACCCATGTCGGTTATAAAAATGCTCATAGTAGCAAACTAGTGAACCTAGGAGTTCCGGGTTTAAATTTGGCTCAAGCCAATTGACTGTTGGTACGAGCAACCTCATCTCCTTTCAAAATATCTTACCTTTGTTATCTGGTAAAATATGGAAGAGAAACAGATTGCTGTTGCCATTTGTGTACACTTGTGTGTTTACTTACCCCCCCCCCACACACACACACACAAGCGATCACACTACAGGGTGAAATTATTATCATTTGTTGCAGATAAGTTAATTTCCCTTCGTTTCTTGGTGTTCTCTCCCATTAAACCTTCGTCTCGTCAGACTCATTCTGCCGTGATCCAGTGCATGTGCGGTCTACTCGCCTCTTCGCGTGCCTCACTTTGGCCCCTTTCGGATCCATGCCTCAACCGCCGAAATCGGTTGCAGGAGAAGTTAGAAAGGTTAGTCAGTTATTTACTTGAGTTGTTATCGGATCTATAATATTTTGAGTTAATTTCATCCATTTTCTTCCCCCATTCGTTTGCACGGTATCATCTGTCCACTCAGCAATATGGAACATTTCCTCTGTTATTTCCACCCCCATTTAACGGTTATTTGTTCATTCTCTTCAAAGCCTCATCCATTTTGGTCTAATCTATGGTTTTTGGTCAAATTCCGATATCTATCCCATCATTCATGGCGTTTTTCTAGCGGTTTACTCACCTCAACAAAGCTCCGAGAACAAGACGGTGTCCGGTCAGCTGATTTGTGAATCCCAGTACTTATGTGATTATATATATATATATATATATATATATATATATATATATATATATATATATATATATATATATATATATATATATATATATATATATATATATATATATATATATAATATGAATGCCCAGACTACCGGAATCCTTGCTCGTTCCAGCCATTTTAATCTTTTTTGAACTTTTTTGGTCTCTAAGAAGTCTACTCGTTTACGCATCTTTATAGTTAGAGAAGATAGACGTTCAATTGTATAGCTTTTTCATCCATAAACTGTTATAAAAGTGCCAACATTCACATGGTTCTACTAAAGATGAATGACGATGTATTTACCGCGTAACTATACACTGTCTGGCATGAGGCAACGAGGCATTCTATGTAACATGCAGTACTCACAAGTTTCCGGTCGCATATTTAACGTGTAAAGTTCAGTTTTGTGTGAAAAACCAAAGCATCTCTGCTTAGTCTGTCGGTACAGGTGCGCTTGGATGGCCTTACATCGATGACCAAAATAATGCCCTCTTAAATCACTAGTGGACTTTTCTACTCCGGTCGCGTGCTATTCTTTATTATGTCTGAAAAATCGCACAGAACACATTGAGAACAAACAACGTGGCGAAGAAGCTCGTTTTCAGTTATTCGTACTCATGCCACTGCGTAAATTAGATATGACTCACAAAACAAGAAAGGGGAATGATGATTTAAATCTGTCTCTGCACGTACGTATGTGCATGTGAAATTGATCATAGTGTGGAACTTCCCCTCTTGTTTTCTGAGCCATATTTAATGTTATTTTTGGTATGACTGCGAATAAATGAAAACGAGCTTGATCACCATTTTGTTTGTTCTCAGCGTATTCTTTTGTAGATCCTTGTGTGTGTGTGTGTGTGTGTGTGTGTGTGTGTGTGTGTGTGTGTGTGTGTGTTGAACTCTCCTGGGTATCATTTGTATCGTTGTTTGTTTTTGTTTAACCCAGGCGGCATGTCTGGAAATGGTCTGCCTTTATCCCTGTTAAGTTCAGTTCACTTGAATCAATTAATAGCGTCGCATCAAATTTATCTGATTTCGATTACCATCTTTGTCAGCGGATCCCGGTCAGAAATGATCTTAATCAGCGCTGAGCAAGCTCTTATTCATTACGGCTAAAATCGCGCCCGAGAAAGCTTAGGTAGTGAAGCAACTCTAAATGCAAGTGGGTCATTCACCAACCGCAGTACTTTATCATATCGTATGATGTCTTTAACTGTCGACCTTGTGGCCCCCCTGCCAGCTGACCCCCACAGTCAAGCTCATCGATGAGGTGCTTTCTCATCTTTCTCTCATATCACACACAGAACACTCCTGTTTATCTTTCGATTACTCAGTTCACTTGAAGGGGTTCCAATCCGTGGTCTTTTTAGGTTGGTTGCGTGTTTCAGCGCATGACACGGGTCTCGTTCTACTGTGTTGTTCATTCAATCTCATCGTTTTAAATAGTATTAACTGTTTTATATGACCAACACTCAGCCCCTTTCAACCAATGAAGTAAACACTGCGATCGTTTGTTCGTGTCCAGTCCCAGAATCAATATGAGGGTCACTGTGCCAAAAATCTAAAAAAGTTCCAAACGATTCTAATCCAAACAACATACCAGTTCTAGTGTAAGTCAGATACACCGAGGCAGAGTTATCTCGGCTGGTATGGAACATTTGCAGTCAAGCGGATGTGCTCCGGTCGAACGATTCAAAAACAAACAGATGGTGACATTTTGACCTGTGCTGGGAGAACTTTCGTTCCGGTTATATTCTCTGACTAGTCATTATTTCTGTGCTGAACCACCGATTCACTGGCAGTTCTATAAGGATATCTGTTCTTTTTTAACGTTGTTATTGCTATTGTTGCCGATTTTCACTCAGCTATGCTCAAAACGCGCGAAACTAAAACATTTGAAAGTGCAAATACAAAACGGGCACGGATTCAGTGACATGAGTGCTCAATCTCAGTCCCTGTTCAACAGTCTTGGCAAATTGCCACATTCGTGTACCACAGATGAGCCGACTGTTGAGTTGTACATCCATCTTTGACCGGAAAATGATTGTGCGATGCAGGTTTAATGTAGCCTTTTTTACTACACGTACAGTGAATTACAGTATAAGGGGTAAACCCCGTAATCAAAAAGCACGGTGAAAGTCGGTTTTTTGAGGAACATTCATGTAAGAACCGGTTTATTGATTCGGCTTTTTAGTGAGAGTGAGGTTGTAAGTAGATGGGAAGACCGAAAGAGGAACAGCATTCCATAGATTAACGGCGCAGAGGAGAAAAAGGAGATTGGAATTTAGTAACAGAAACTTGATTGGGATGACTAGCTGCCTGGGTACGTGATGATCTGAAAAACGGTTTTGGGAAGAGGAATTGCCGAAGCAAGCTCAGGAGAACAAAATCCAAAATAATATCGGTAGAAGAGGGACAACGAAGCAACCGCCCGACAATAGGCCAATGACTGCAGATTGGAGGTCGAAGAAGGGTCATCGACCATCCGGATGGCTTAAAGTTAAACCCGATCAAGAAGCGAGAGGTAGACAAAGTCCCACCCCATGAGTAACTACAGTACTAAAGTGTGGGGCGGGTTTGTGCTTTGTACAACAGATGAGCTGATATAAAGAAGCGTCTGGCGCGAAACAACAAACCAACTTTGCATGCAGCACGATAGATGAACTGAGATATGAAAAGGTACCAGAATAAAGAAGTTATAGATAAGCCAAGAAGAAAGAGAGAATCTGTGGAATACACAGTCGAATCAATGGATAAATGTGGAACAAAGTGTATTACTCGTCCATGCACGCCCCTTGCGTTTTGAATGGAATTAAGGTGATAAACCTACGGCCTGGTCCTCAAGCATAAGGATGATTGAGCAGGAGCAGCCCCCTGGTACAAATACCTAATAAGCGTCAACAACCGCGAAACCGGTGGGATGCTTCCGGGAAAATCTCTTCCTGTCATCCGGATACAGTAACATACTGCTTACATCGAAAATGAGCGACGTTTCAAGGAAATTGAGAAAAGAGAGGTTTTGGAAGTAGTAAATGCAACATGATTGTGGGATCCTTAGGAGGAGATGCGTTCGAGGTCGGAGTCTAAAGATGCACTAATGGCATTGCTGTCACGATTGATGTTGGTGTTTGCATGACGGAAAGTGCCGTGAGAAAGGGAGGAATGAAGGCTGGCGTCATCGGTAGATGAATGAGTTGGGTTGAAAGTAGTAAATGAAAGGGGTTGGGCTCAAGTACTGAACCTTAGAGAACGCCATCATTCACAAGAAATAGTTGGAACAGAACCCCATCAACTCGGACGGAGATGGTTCGCTTACTGAGGAACTTGGTGTTCACAATACGAGAGCGGGAGAGACCCCGAAAGTAGGCAGTTTCACCAGAAGGCCTTTATACCTTACTCGGTCAAAGTCCTCAGAGGTTTCGAGCGAGACCATGTGTGTTTCTCTGTGGTTGTCGAGTGCAGCCGACCAGGAGTGTGAGACGAGATCCAGCAGATCACCGGTGGAACGGCGAGGTCGGAATTCGTATTGGCGACCACTCAGTAGTCCTTCGCGTTCGAGAAATGTACGCAGTTGGTCGGAGTTGACAGTTTCAAAATAATAGGTGTGAGGGAAATCGGACGATAGTCAATTGGATCAGAAATATTCCGTTTGAGAATAGGAAAAATCGCGGCGTGTTTCCAGGGAATCCGGAAAGTAGAAAGTTGAAGATCGAGATGCAGAAAAGACGTGAGAGAGAGACCAGTTCAAGGACGCACACTTTGAGGACGATGGGTGATATACCGTCCGGGCCGGGTGATTTGCATACGTTCAGAGAAGGCAGCGTTTGGCGGACCTTGCTAGTGCTAGTATGAACATTTGATAATTTATACTAAAAAGCCGCTGAACTCTGTCACACTTGTCCCCGCCCCCGCCCGCCCCTCCAAATTTCACTTGAGTATATACCCATGGAGTTCAACTTCCTTACTGTGTGGTGTTCCGTTCAGTTATCTTTCATAGTTTGAGTGTTTTTCCCCCCTTCTTCAGCCCAGAGACTATCCAGTCGATTGCATCCCGAATGTTCGATCAGGCGAACAATCGCATCGTTTCGGATTCCCTCGTGATTAACGGACTAGTCTATTTCCGATGTTTGATCGATACGAGTGCTCGGTACGTAGCTGTGTGTGTGTGCCCGTGTTTTATGCTTGTTTTGCTGTTGCCAATTGAAATATTGTAAATCCCATTTCATATTCACTAACTGATCTCCGAAGTTAAACATATCATGCAGTGTTCTCTTTTGATCTCTCCCTTCCGGAACTGCTCGCACTAGATAATTTTAGACTGTACAGACCATTTTGTTTTCAAGCATTTCCTTGTGGGTTCCGAAATTCTGCTGTCTTTTTCAGAGTTCCCATTTGGTTCAGAACACTTTCGGCATCAACTGTTTCAGCTTCAACTAAAATATAAATTAAAAGCTACTAGAAGAATGCTGACGTTAGCTGACTGCGCAGCCTACGGCGTCTTCTAGAAATGGGCTATTTCCAAAGCGAAAGTTCGCCATACCTCTGCAAAGGCAGTTGGTTTTTTGTAAAACCATTTCGAATCTTCGATGCGTATCGCACAGGTCACCGTTTTATCAAAAACAGTGTTCTCCAAAAATTCTGGCCTTCGCTGCTCCCTCTCGTTTTGATCCCAACACGATACCCGTGTCTGTTCTCGAACAGTGTACAACGAACGATAGTGCACGTGATATCATTGCATGGACGCGAAACCTGTTCAATTCGCATCATACATCCACGAAAATTTCCCCACAAGTATATCCCGCGTTTTAAGCGCCTACAGCACGCCTGGGGGCTACACCCAATTAGCGGCCTTTATCACAACACACTTGTTTAAGTGGCTCATATATATATATATATATATATATATATATATATATATATATGGGTGTGTATGTGTATGAATGACTGGGAAAATAAGTGATCTTAATGAGCGCACATTCTGACGAATGAGTATCCCATCGGTTTGCCCTGTAAACGCATAGAATTTGGTTTAGGAGTGGTATCCATCTGGCATCTCATTGTTCAGCTTCTGGATGTTGCGGCACTATCTCACTAAAACAGCATAAGTTGAAGCACACGGAAAAGCAACACAAGCAAAATAACTGTGAATGGCAGCAGGAACTCTAAACAACTTCCTGTTACCATAACGAAACCTCATATTATGAGTGATTTGTGAGTCTGATTCGGATGACCATTCCCCTAATGCAGCGGATTTTTGGTTTTACTAAATGCATGTTATCATTCCTAATAACGGTTGGAAAATCGCTCTTTACGTGACGCTGCATAGTGACACAATTGGCCCAGTTTGCCAAGCAATTTCTACATCAGCGTCAGTTCTCACGTGACACCACTGAGTTCGAGGATAGGTTCTGTCCAGTAATTCCTACTGTTGCATACAGTCCAATTCCTCTCTCGACATAATCGCTAGCATCAGCGCATAGACTCAGTTCTCTTTTGATATCTCATTATGGCCAAAGTTTATGCACCGAATATTGTTGGTGCCATGTCAGATACTCAGTTGTCATGATCCAAGTTGAATTATGAATTTCTAGAAGCAGGCATGTCTATCTGTGTAAAGCAATCTGATTCCAAAATTCTATTTAACGTTCATACAAAGACGATAGCAGCTGCAATGAGGATGGTGGCTATGGATTTATTGCTGGTGTTAATGGTGTTGATGATTGTTTGCTTGACAAAACACGGATGTGAAACATTGGGTCCCCTTTATCCAATTCATGAGAACGGAGAGAAGACATAAGTCGCGAGATGCAAGCATTTCGTTTTCTCTTGTCACTCGCGGACGTAAAACGTGTCAGTATATATACATGGTACGGTAGGGGGGGAGGGTAATTGCAACAGTAAAGTAGGCACGATCGAAAGCTCTTACAGTGCGTACGTTGGGGAGAGTGAAGTCTGTCGTGTTAACGCCAGGGTAAACAAACATTTTGGGTCAATCGTTTTTGTGCACAGAGTGTTGGCTGATGCATCATGATTAGAATAGCTTCACTCAACGCTAGTAGTTTCGGTACTGGATTGCGCAACAATGCTTTGAAACACTGGGTCAGGTCAACTTTGTGACCTGATGCAATCAAGTGTCTTCCAATCGAAGAAGCTGGCGGTTTCACGTCGTTGTGTATTGCCCCAGCAGGTTGCGTCATCAAGTTTGACAGCCATTTGGGTATGTGTTCTGACACTCGTTGAGTCAAGCAACGATCCGTCCTGCCAATGTATACGTCACCGCAACTGCAAGTGAACTGATAGACAATATGTGAGACATTGGGATCAGCAAGACTATTTGAGTGATTTTGAAAACATAACCTTTTGGTCGTCTGCAGCAAACGCAACTGCGCCGCTGTGTATGTGTGCCTTAGAGCTGACTTGAGATTACAATTTATTTGATTGAATAAATGATCTCCTTTGAAAGGTAAAGTGATAAAAACTTGCTTCTTTTCCACGTTCATTGTTTTCTCGCGCACAAGTCTCGGCCTCTGATGTTGTCTGATAAAGTTCTCCGGATAACCGTTAGCCAGCAGCGTTCTTTTTATGAACTCTTCTTCGTTTTGTATTTGATCCTCTGTACATATTTTCTGGGCTCTGTTGAAGAGAGTTCTGACCAATCCACGTTTGTAAGCTACTGGGGCGAAGCTGGAGAACTGTAAATAACGACCGCCCCACGTTGCTTTTCGGTGGATTCTGCGCTGTAGAGTCCCATCCTGACGCCTGGTTAATAGAATATCTAGAAAGGACAAACTGTTATCACGTTCTTCTTCGTGAGATACACTGAGGTTTGGGTGAATAGAGTTAAGAACTTTAACAAAAGGGATAAAACGTTCTTCAGTCGTAAAAATTAAAATATCATCCACGTATCGTCTGTAAAATAGAAATTGGGAAATATTATCACAGAGCTGTTTTTCGATCATACCCAAAAATACATCTGCCAAGGTTGGGCCCAGAGGGCTTCCCATGGCCACACCATCCGTTTGTTTGTAAGCTTTACCTTCAAAGTTGAACCGAATGTTTTCTGTGCATAAAAGAATGAGTTCTTTAAGATATTCTACAGGAATAGGCAGGTGAAAGTTGTGCGAAGAAATAAAATCACAGATAATCTACTGTCTCACGAAGAGGAACCTTTGTAAAAAAGGATTCAACATCGATGGAATACATTTTGTCTGAACTCACTGCAATACTGTTTAACAAATTCGCGAGTTCAAATGAGTCTTGTAGACAAAATGGTGTTATGTGTTTCCGAACGGGGACAAGAATCTCTACGAGCCACCGGGCAAGTTTGTGATAAGCTGGATGAACGGACAAATGGTTTTCCTCACCAAACTCGATTTTTAATCAACAGTGATGTTGACACCGTCGATCATTTTATCACGGTGACGCATATTGAAATAATAGTAGCCATCAAATGCAGAATTTTGTCTCTGTACAGTTGCTACACATTAGACTGTGGAGTTAGGTCTCGAACTGACCGTGATATACGTTGTTGATGACTACAAAACCGCTTTTCTGTGGAGTTTTCGATATGACAAAGACTGTGTATGACTGTTCATCATAATGTCACGTTTGCTTTTGTGCATACATAGTTATTAATCCGTTGCCTCCATCCCCTTTTTCCGTTCATTTTCTTCCGATTGTGCAACGACGAAACGCAAAGAGTCGAAGCGTGTCCCGAATTGGCTCCCTTACCCCGAAATGATCATTTCTGTCTCTGGTCCGATCGTGTTGGAACAAGTCTCGGTGAAATTCTTTTGCCCAATCTGGGCGCGTTAAAACAACGACTTCTGGATTTCACTAAAGTGAGTCGCTGAGTAGTTTTAATTTCAGTTGGAACAATCGTTAGCGCGATACTCATTGGATCAGCGAGACCGTGTGTGAAGGAGTAATGGTTCTCGATGGTTTGGAAACGGTGCGGTAGTGTTGCAAATGAAAGAATTGCTTGGAAGTTTTCAATTCAGCCTACCTCGTTGTTGTATTTTTCTCTACTTTATCATGCATAATTTAGCATTCCAGAAATGTCCAGTTCCAGAAATGCATGCAAGCAATGTTGTCTATAGTTTTGACATGTTGTGTCGATTTTGCAGTCCATTATTCTTCGAGCACGTGAAATGGAATCCGAGTTGAGTGGGTCCGTTCCACTGGTTAAGATGAACGCTGCGGTGGGTCTTGACAATAAAACCCACATGCTAGCAATCGCCAGCCCATGACTAAGCCAGTTATATACAGGTACTTCGTATGTGTATGTGTGTATATATATATATATATATATTTGGATGTTGTGATGCGTGTTGTCTTTCTAAGCCATAAAACAAAATTTTATGTGGTTTCTGTATAGTTGTCTGGACACAATGTGAAGGGTTTGGTACTTGGCGTCAGAATCGGTGCAGCAAAGTGAGCTGCGTCGCAATCAGATAATCTGATTTTGTCATTTTATAAACGATTAAAACCTCGGCTAATCCAAGTAGTGTAAACCTACGAGATTACATGATGACGGAATGTTTTGACCGTATGGACTCAATGACTATCCCAGCGTAGGTGACGTGTGATCATCTGTGGGTAGTAAAAACCACCTGAAGACAGATAACTATTGCAACATCATTTTGTTAATATGGGTCGCCCATTGGGCTCGCCTCCATGCATCATATTAGTTCAGACCAGTCGGACTGTCATTCTTGTATGCGGTTGTTTAGGAGGTTGTCCAAAGTCCCAACGGCAAGGCAAACTGATGTCTAAGCGTCTCAATCAACCGACGAAAGTAAGGACGACTGAGAATGCGCGTGAGTGTTTCTAGAAATTTTCATTTGTATTGTCCATTCACAAACACGTTTTCTCTTGCCGTTATCGACGTACTTCATCATCATCATCGTACGGCATTAAAAAGTAGGGCAAGCCCTACGACTGTTAATCGGGATCCAGTCTAAAAGGGCAGCCTCAGCCTTGTCAGTCAAGACTATTCCTACACCACATTGACCCTCAGCTCTAGCTGCTCCATCTCCTGAAGAGCGCAGAAAATACCTCGATGAGATACCACGAACAGTTATTTGAATCACACTGTTCGAATCCTGGATACGCATTTCACTCACGCAGCAGACATCAATCTTCAGAGAATCTATTGTGAGGGCTAGACACCCTTGCTGACCGGCCTGCATGAGAGTACGCACGTTAAAGGAGTCGAGATTCGGAGGCTGACGAGGCTTGAGAAAATGTAAATTACCAGACAGAGGATTATTTCCGACACTATTTGACAATGAACCGTTGTGAGTATCGAGCGTGTTATCAGTGGGAGCAATATGGGTGGATAGATGGGACAAAGAGAGGTGGTTGGGGATTGAAGACAAAGGTTGAATAAAAGAGAGGGAACTCTGAGCAGTAGCCCACTTATCGCTACCCACCCCGATCGATGCAATGGGCAGCGCGGTCCTGATTATCGTGCGCGACGACCGATGCAGTATGGAATTCTTTCTATTTGTGCAGTTCATGGGAGATGTTGGACGGGTACTGCTAGGGTGTCCAACCGCAAAGCAGGAGGACGATTAGGGTTCTCAATCAAAGCCTCTAGTTCTAACAAGAACCTATCCACAAGGCAGTGGGATGGCTGAGTGGAAGCCCATTTGCTTGGATCAATTATTCTTCCAGTGGTTTTACGAATTGGGTCGTCAGGTCAGATCGGCCCACAACATGGATGATCGGGAGACCGGACTTTGTCTGGCCTCTATCCATTGACCTTTCAGGCATGATTGCATCTCCGGCTTAAGGAAGCCATCCTGTATATCTGTTTGGGTCACAGAGGCACGCAAGGCATCACACCACATCAAGGTGCAGTCTCGTCGTAGTTAGTTCTGCCAGAGAGCTGATACGATCGGAGTCAGGGCACTGGAGGCTGTATGGGACCGTCTTTTAGAAACACGATTCCCTAGTGGAGGAGGTAACAATAGCACCGACGTCCAGCACTTTGTCACATGTTCCGTTCTTTAAGTGTGTTCCGCTCTGCAGTTCCACTGAAAATGACATTATATATATATATATATATTTGGAAATCGGCAATCGGAATCAGTGTAGCGTGTTGCTTCTACGCCGAACAGATAGCGCCGTTTTCTACAGAAAGCATATTTTTACCTGTCACAGGTGTGACATCTATAAAATAATAGATGCACTGTCAGTATACTGTGTTAGTCGGATTACAGTACTGTAATTTATAAGGATTTATAAATAAATAAAAAATGCACAACCAAACCTCACCAGGTCTCCGAGTTGTAGTGTCCTGTGATCCCACCTTAATGTTCGTCATACTGGCATTAAGCGAGCAAACTGGAGAAAATGGGTGAATGTGATTAAGTTCTATAATCGGAAAATAAGAATGATGTCCTCAGTTTCGTTGCGAAATTTATTTTAATTTACAAATATTTAGTCAATAAACAAGTTTGCCAGCGTAGCCTCCACTGACCGCCGTGACTGGTCCCGCTGGTGGTGTTGCTGTTGATGGTCGGTGGCTCGCAGACAATTTAATGGTGGGAACTCCCATAGCTGTAGAAAATTATGCTCGAAATGAGTGAAGTGGTTCGTTCAGCGTGAAAAGATTCACAACGAACCCGTTAGGACCAAGGAAATGGTCTGAATGGCCGCACTAACGTTGCTATTGCTAAGCAATAACTGGGTAGTGGAAGCTTTTGGCATGTCTTGTTGCAGGAGTACGCTGCTATAATTATGAACCAGATTTCAATGACTTAAGTACAGGTTACGAAAAATAGGCCCTACCGCAGATGCCACCACCACCAGATTTTCTGCGAAAGGAATGTTTTGAAGCATGCAACGAGCATTTAAACCAGGGATAATAGCGATCACTGGTAAGTTGCGAGAAGGCGTAATTCGAATATGATCACTGTGGTGTCTTAAATTAGGTTCCAGACAACGAATTTACGTATTTATAGCTTGTATGCTTTTTGCTCATCAAAAAGCAACGTGCAAATAGCTGTCTTCACTGTCCCAAATAGGTTTTGGAAATATTTAAGTGGTTTTAGGAACGTTTCTATGCATGTATAAGAAACAATCAATGTATACGTGAATACTGACCGGTTTAAGAATTATTCAGCATGAGTTCTGTCATTGCGCATTTAGCTGTACGATTCACCAACATGTGTATCAACTATCGCGCATCCTCTTAAGCAGACCGCAAAATCTTAAATAGCGCGCTGTTGGACCGCAGAACGCCACCCTCCGAGTCACTTGCAGCTCAAATCGTGTGCGTAGAACGGTTTGCAGTGTGACGGTGCTAATGGCGAGCTGATGAGCATGTAACGGGGTGCGCGGAGGCGATTGGTTGCCATGGTCTTAGCTCAAGAGCTACGGTTCTGCGTGTCTGTGTGGTCATAGTATAGATGCCAGATCGCCCCGGTGTTGGTTCATGTATGACTCAATGTCGAGAGAACAAAACGCATGACCACGAGCGTGCGTACGTTAGCGCCTAGAAGAACATGTCAGTGGGATGATCCAGTGGCTGTCTGTGTGTCAAAATCACGGAGCAGAAATCGATGATCCCACGTGTGCATTTGACGGCGGGCGAGGTTAGACCATCATGGAAGCAATGTCGTTTGTAAATGTGTGTGTGAACAGGTTCGTGTATGATGCGTGCGTGCGTGATGCACTGCTGAGGCAACTGAATCGGGGAGAATGGTTACCGCCGCGTTGTTCATAACAGACAACTTACAGTAGCTATATAAAAACGCGCATATTCGAACGTAACACTGTGTCAAAATTTCGAAGCAATCGGTGAAGAACCTTCGGAGATTTAAGATTTGGAACAAACGAATATTTACATTTCTATTAATGTAGATGTATCAATGCAAGTAGTAGATGTGCTTCTAATACGGTATAATTCATCGTGTAGTATGAACGCTCATCTCAACACGGATAACTATGGAAGCACACCGTAGTGCTGGTTCACAATGCACATTCATCGAGCTCCCACCGGGAGTCAAATTCGGGGTGAACGATCGTGAGTCAAGCACCGGTCCGGACTGGCTGTCAACAGTTTGTCTAACATCCACGCTACATGATATAACATCCTTCCGCGTTTGGCTTTTGCCAGTCTCCGTCATCTGTGGCGCCGGCGTAACATCCAATTGCCTGTTAAGGGTAGAGTGTACAATGTGGGGTTAGATTCGTTCTTTTATACGGTTCAGAAACATGGCCGTTGAGGGTACAAGAGAGGCGAAAACTGTCGGTGTTCGAGCACCGATTTCTTCGTAGCATTGCCCGAGTATGGCGGAACATCGTATCAGCAGTGGGAACCAGAGATCAGTCTCTGGATCAAGTATATAATTTGAACAGGTTAAGGTGTTTGGGACATGTAAAACGCATGCCCACCAATAGACTTCCTCAGAGTACGCTGTTCTCTGAGGCAGGTGGTGATTAGAAGGCAGGTCGAGATGGTCAGTCCATGTCATGGCCAAAAGGTATGAAAACCTTGGTTAGTGGACTTGGCCATGTAGGACGTGTTAGACTTCCAGGTTGGGGTCCACGTGATCCGCCTACCAAATGGTTGGAGACATTAAGTGATAGGACTAGGTGTCGCGGTCAGTGGCGTGGTTGCATTCGGACTCTTTCCTTGTCCTCTTGATTTCGGCCTGATACTTCGACTTTTTATGTCTTCATCACTGTGCTCGTATTCTTTTCGCCATATACTGGACGATACTGGAAGGTAGCAATCGAAACCAGAGCACAGAAGTTCGAGGTTAGTGGTTGAGTAAACTGAAACTAAAACTCTTCCTTTTCAAAGGTAACAATCCGTTTGTCACACGACCGACACCTTTAAGGTATGACTTCACTTATGGGTCTAAGTAAAGCAAAGACATATCGTTTTAAACAACCCACACAGCTTGACTACTTTATCAGTGCAATGCACCGGAGTTCCATGAATCATGGTGATTATTTGAATCACTAAACAGGAGTTCAAGTAATTCTGAATTTTACGATAACACTATCTTCATGGCCGTTATACCTGCTTATGGATGTCCCCAACCCAGTTGACTGAATTTGCAATGATATGCTCGAAGTGCTCTATTTCGCGGAGATTTGAGTTTCGGTTATCCTCTATTTAGTACGGCCACTGCCCAACAAAGCAGATTCTTGAAAGCAAAAGTGAGCGATGATTTCCGAATAGAAAGCACAGAACAAGAATTATACAAACCTCCCACTTTTCATTGCTGGTTTCTTGATAAACGGCAATTTTCAAACTCAGTCGACACATGTAAAGTATCAGATAGACTTTTTAGTCGATATCTTGGTTCGACTCGTAGACTCCTTGTTTTTGTATCTGCCCCCCTCCCATCCCCTCTTCTCAAACCCAATGCCAGCCTCTATTGAACGCATCCACCACCACTGCCCGTTCCCCGTGTCTGTCCTCGGCACGACTGCATATTGTCCGATTCCTTCCCTATCTGATTACGGCAAAATCCGATACGCTTGTGCGTCAGATGCTCAATCTGGATCTGGTCAATGTAGTTGTGGTAAGTAAATACATTCGGTTGTTCATCTTTTTTCTTCCAACTGGCAATGAGGCTTTTCGATGTGAGATTCTTCTGTTGAGCACTACACTTTTTAATCGAACCCGTTATGGTAGAGGTGGGTGGGGTGGTAGTTGAACAGATAGCAACAGATTTTTCGATCTCTTTGCCCCCTGGCCGTTTATCCATTTAGCGTTGGCTATGTGCTGGAATGTTCTATTTACTGATTGATCGATTATCACGAATAAGACTACCTTCAGATCACATATGGTCAACTTAAGATTTTTCTCCACATATTTCCATGTTCGTTCCGGTACGGTTACAGCTAAGCGTGTTCCGTACTGTTTTGTTTAATGTCCCATCTGTTAGGGCACAACACTAGCTATCAAGAGGCTGTTATCCAAAGCATTGCTCCATCTTATTGGAACCGTGGTCACGGTCGTACGACAACCGTTGTGGTCTAATGGTTTAGCGCGTTTGGTTACCACGTCGGAGGTCTGAGGTTCGAATCCCGCCACCGCCGGCCACCTTTGGTGGTAGACAGCAACCCCCGCTGTCGTCCAACTCGTTACTACCCACTGATCTACTGGGACCGTATATGGTTCTCTATCACTCCAAGTCGTAGGTCCGGGTTGTCTGTCATCCTTGATAGTGCAGTGGGCCTTTGAGGCTATGGGGTATATTCCCTTCACTGTGCTCATACAGGAGCGTGTAAAAGAGGAAGAAAGAAAAGAGATCCACTCACTCACCGGCTATTTTTCCCAATCAGTGGTGCTGTTTTATACATACATTTCATCTGCTTGACACCATCGTCAATCTTCCTTACTTTCTTCATACTCTTGATTGTTCGGGTTTCCGGATGAGGTTCCTTCTGAGCGGCGTCAGCTAGAACCGCTGCATCCAGTGCGTGTCTAATGGCCGTTTCAGTTGGAACCGAAACTGTTTGGATAGCGTTGAGCACATGCGAGTAGTGCCGATGCTTTTCTGCCAGTATCCGATTTTACGGTTAATTTAGTTCCAGTAATTTTTCGTACTCGAAAACGCCATCCAGTTATCTATTCATCACGATTATTGTGATCAAACGCCTAACGGTGCGTGTTTTAGGACGCACAGGTCAGGCTGTAATCGATTGATAAATAGTTTCGCGAGCGTCGGTCTCGCTATCTTATGCCTATGCATACCACGTTTTCTTCAATGTGGCGCCGGGTACGCAAAGAGTGTCGCGCTGTCACAGGTCGGTATTGTTTTCCCCTCGAAGCGCTGAGTTATTTGATAAATGCTCATTGATTCTTCAGGTCTACCGCCGTCTTTTGTCAGGAAATATGCTGTGTATGCTTCCCCTGTATTTTCCAACATTTTGCCTCGCCCACCGAACCTAGGGTTCACCGGATGAAGCAGTATCGATCAAAAAGTTGACGTCCAGGTATGCCTTCGTCGGTCCCTCATGTCTGTCTGACTGGGGACCTCGAAGTCCACAGCACTCTTGAATAGGAGTCTTCTCATCTGAATCAAAGTTTTTGTTCCAACTTCTGAGAAGCTTCATTTTCACATTCCTTAAATTTGCCGTTTGATTTTTTGTATCGCCACTGGGTTTTGGCTGACCAAATATAATGATCAGTTGACATTCAATGCTTCCAGCCTATTTCAAACTGCAACTGCATTCTTTTATTGTCTGATCAGGTAGACTAATTGACTGAAAATCTGCTGTATAATATTTGCACTAGCTGGTTCTCTTTTCAAATACAGTAAATCCATGGAGCTCAGTCGGAACTGCCTATCGATCCAGAAAAGGATCAGCAGTCAACCCCCACTTTTAAGAGAACTGAATTAACTAAAAAAAGCTAATCGTTGACTTAGAGGTCCTGTTGGAGCCGTCGATCCAACGATAACATTGATTGTGTCCCCAAATAAGCCATTCCCGTCTAATGAGACTTCATCTTGAAATCACCTTACCTGTGTTCATCTCACTGACACAGTTGCGGTTCACTGTTATGCGTGAATTCACGAGAGAACATTCTGGTGAGTGTTGTGACCCACAAGTTCGAAGCGGCTGCAAATTGTTGCCAACCAATAATTTTGTCGCCGTGTATTGCGTAGAGGGCTTTCTTCCACTCCTCAACGAAGAATGTTCATTCATATCCCTGAAGTGCCAAATTAGATCATCGCAACCAATTCATCTACGGAGCATATAGTTTCAAAGATAAGTAGGCAGAGGAGTACGATGTTGGCATACCTGATCAGCGTTTTTTTTACCTCGAAACGTGTTGTATGCTTTCGAGGAAGTTTTCTCTACCTATCTATACACTACTTTCTAACTTTATATATATATATATATATATATATATATATATATATATATATATGATGTTTATCCTGATGTATGCAGAGGGGGAGGGGAATGAGTGCCACATAGGTACACAAAACAATGCACACTCTCCGATGGCACTCGTTCATGGATTGGCATTCGCTAATCTCTTAAGACACTGACTGGGTCACGCGGGACAGGACGCATTGTGCCTCGGTTGTTTTTTTCCCATGTCAGACTACAAGATGTCCTGCGTAGGCTAATCGCTTAAACGAAGGTGACAAAACTGTAATTAAGAATGTGGGAACCTGAATAAGCCCATAATCCATTGACTACAAATAGTGGAATATGACTGAGAACCAGCCGGGCGTAGTAATCATCTTGTTATTGTCTAAGATCTAGTCAGAATTATTGGAAAAATATGTGTGCATTACACAGCTGGACTGCGTATTCTATGCAATGATTGCATTGGCGCTTCTGTCGCTGTTGCAGTTCCATGCCGTATATCCCTATTCAGCTGAAATTGCCTTGTTTTCCTCTTCCTTTCTGGTCGCAATGAAAAGGCCGCTTTAGTGTGTGAATTACCAGAAATTTCACCGGGCTTTTCTGTAGTTCGTTTTAAACAAACAATTTAGAGTGATGTGTCAACTCTTTATTATATTAAGTATGTATACGGATTTTGAACACAACCCAGGTGCACCGATTTATCCCGGATAATGTGCCTCAGAGGGTGCAAAATGTTGCTAACCTCACCTCTGGAAAACCGACCGAAACAACCCGCTGGTTACGAAATACCATAGATTTATTGTTATTGACTCAATCTTCGCCGACTTTGTAATCCTTTCATGTCCTTACGTTGGCACCATGCTTGTTCTCAAGCAGGTTTAAATGATATATAATATATATATATATATATATATATATATATATATATATATATATATATATATATATATATATATATATATATATATATACATGATAGTAAGTAGCATGTTAACTTGTGGACAAAATTTCCCCGGAAGCACACGATCGGTTTCGCGGTTGTTGCCGCTCATCAGGTATGCGTACCCGGTACTCCTCTGCCCACTCGTCTTCATACTTGTACACTCCGATGTTATATGTTCACTAGACGAGTGGGCAGAGGAGTACCGGGTACGCATACCTGATGAGCGGCAACAACCGCGAAACCGGTCGTGTGCTTCCGGGGAAATTTTGTCCACACGTTAACATGCTACTTACTATCAATATGAGCGCTTGCACATGCAGCCTCGTTGTTCGTTGGGTTAGCAGTGACCCAGACACGAATAAGCATGAGAAATCACAGTTGTGATTAATTTGTGAGCTCTTCAATGAAGAGTATCCATTCACACTCCAGACGATTCAAATTAGATTCTAGTGAATATATATATATATATATATATATATATATATATATATATATATATATATATATATATATGCTCTCAATGATGTTCCGGATGGTCTCAAGTCTTACATTGTCCTGTCCATCGAAATAGTGAACTTCAACTCATACAGAGTGCCGAAGGCTTCCGTCCGCGTAGACTCGCCTCGCTGTTCGACCCCAGAGATTTTTATCTAGGGACTGTGGGCGTGCCAGTTCATGGTCTTGATATGCTGGCACAGTGACAAAATTCTGATGAGGTTGACTTTGTGTGTAACCTCATTGTCATGTTGACAGATTGTGGGTCTCAGTCGACTTTCCGGAATCATCGAAAGAAGAAATTCATCCAATGCTCTGTAGGCATCGACTTTCTACTTCTCTTCTGCGACCGCCTGCTGAGATTTCCCATTCTCAAAAATCGCAACCCAGACTATTAAAGCGCCACCGTGGAAACCTCAGCAACTGAAATCAAGTTTGCTCTTCCAAAAATCTTGCACGTAACACATGATTATAGCA
Organism: Fasciola hepatica; assembly: GCA_948099385.1. Lineage (NCBI taxonomy): Eukaryota > Metazoa > Platyhelminthes > Trematoda > Plagiorchiida > Fasciolidae > Fasciola > Fasciola hepatica. The sequence continues at coordinate 538,461 of CANUEZ040000106.1, forward strand.
GGATGGCTGACGTTTTCACCGTTGATTACATATGCCGTCACATTCGACATTTCAAAATTTAGAATTTCTGACGCATTCGTCCAGATCTTGAACATAACGATCAATCACCTAAGGCGCTGATCTCATTTTCCGCACCCAAGGTGTAATATGCACTGTGGGGGTTATTGCGCACACCGAACTCCTACATTCACTTGCAATGACCTCTGCAGCCTAGACGCATTCGTACGTTGGTTGGAAGTACTACTCAACAGTTTTTTTTATGATCTCCGAGAGATTTTTTTCCGAATTCCACTTTCTCTCCTCGTGAAAATGACTTGAATCCCTCAAACACCTATGAAAAACTGCTTTTGATCTGGAAATTACGCTGGTCATCTAACGTATGCCCATCCTCTGGCCTTGGTAAGCGAGTATTTTTCTCTGTTTCAGTTCGGACAGCTTTGGTTGGACCTCGCGCCATTCTTCTGTTTTGATAGAAATGCGAGGCCACTTGATCTAATCAGAATGTAAAGCCTGAGTGAATATCGGTCAGGACCCACGTGGGACTTAACTATTTTTCTATAACACGTTATTAAATATTCCTGAATTTTAGAAATTGACTATGAACTACAAAGGTTACCGTGTTTGCAACTCACTTGAATGTTTTTGCCGTTCGATCAAGAGTGTAGTTAACCGGTGGTGGTCAAACGGTCATCGTGGTGGGCTTTCAATCTTTCCGTCCTGGGTTTGAATGCTGCTTTCACTGCCGGTCAACTTCCACAGTTGGTAACCTCTTACTGGTCGTGACCCACTTCCTGAAATACTGTACCATTGATGCATAACAGGTGAATAAAAAGATAAAGATAAGATGAGATAGTCGCATTTCTCACCCTCTGAGGCACATAATCCGAGATAAATTGATTTACTTGAGAGTCGTTCAAAATCCGTATTGACTTAACATATCAGTATACCAAATGTGGTCCAAAAGAACTCATGAAAAACCCGTTTGGCACTATGGACTGACCAAATGGAACAATGCCGAAAGACGAGATGTGTGCAGCCGTTTAAAATGTCCACTTTCAAGCCCGCACTACCCCGAAATTGACCCTTTTGCTACATATATATTTCAACTCCTTTTGATCCATTTGCTTGCCTGCCGGCTGGTGTGCGTTGAGCTTGTTCCGCTGCGCACCATTCCAGTTGTATGCTGTTTCGATTTGGCCGTCTCGATATGACGGTCTGAATCTGGGCCATCTAGCTGCCTGTCTGCCTCCCTGCTGGGATTCATCTGTGATCGTGTTTATCTCTTAGCTGCAAATACTTTGCCTGTCATAGGCTTCTCTGGGAATATTCACATCTGCTTGTGATTGGTTGATGTGAGCTACCCCAAGGTCGCCTCTTCCGGTTGCCACAAGTGTAGTAGGCAACGATCAATGATCTTCCCTGAGGCGGTTGCATGTTTCTAATCTGCAAACGCATATCAAAAGGGAAACCCCATGAGCCGAGGCTTAGTAAGTGCGTCAACAGGTACCAACACTTGCATCAGTCGGGCACCAATATGGCGTCTTACAGCCTGGCCATTACACAAGTCTCTAAAATCACGTGCCAGACAGTTAGGTTCCATTCACTATCGTGGGTGGGTGGTACTGAGAAAACTAAAACCGTTTCTCGTAAAATAACTACCCCAAACAGACCAAAAGAATCAGAACAGCTTTCACGTACATTCAGTTCAATCGAAAAATGTCCACAGTTCCTCAGATCTCAGAATTAACCCTTCCGTCTGTTGGAAACCTTTTGTTTTCGGGCAAACTAACTGTCATACTCACCAGCGTTTGACGCCTGAACAAACTGTCACTATGCTCTGGGTAAGGTGATTCTGATCGCTATCTTTCAATTAAGAATGAACTGTAAATGATGTTAAGATGTGAAGAAGAAACTATGAACAGAACAGTATTGATCGCGAAATGCCACCTTATCTCTCAAGGTCTTTAACCACTTACTACATGGATCTCGTGAGTCACACCTAGAAAGTTTAGCAATTTTTACACGGCCAAGTCCACTCGATCGGAGTTTGTGAATAGATTTCTTCCACGTCGCCGACTGACCATCCTCACTCATCTTCCAACCACTAGCGGCCTCAATCAGCGTTGCCCACAACTAAAAGTCCAGGTTCAAAAAAAAACATCTAGTCACTTCCGACTGGTAATGGAGAAAAAAAATCAAATTTAGCTGTCGCAGTGTTGTGATGGCTATGGTGGAAACCTAAAGAGGTAGCTATGGAATCATGGACGCAAAAAAACAATAGCAATAGCCATAAGTGGAGGAACCCACGACAGGCAAAACGGATCCCACCAGATAAAAAGCGGATCATATCAGAACTTCAACCAATTGGAGGGTGGCTCAGAATAGGAGCCTTGGATCAGAATATCACTACAGTTGATGAGACAAACCCGACAAGAATGGTACGCAGATGCAGGAGCTCAAGGTTGATAAGCACGTGGTCGAAAAAAGCGCCAAAAATGCCGCATATGCCGTGTGAACCATTGTCGGCGGGATGCGGATAAGAAAACGGCCTACTTGAACTACCGCAGATACCTTGTCTGAATTGGTCAATGCGGTTGTCTCCCGTCTCTCACCATTTCGTTAAATGTGTGCCGAACTTGTGAAATGCGTAGAGTTAAGTGACCAGGTAAATCATTTGTGCTGTTTCCAACTTGCTCTGTCTGCATGTGTTTCCTTTTAATTATCGGGATTGTAACTTGTAATGCTGAAGCCAAATGTCATCTCACTTTATTGCTTGTTCTCCTAATGCTCTGATATCGTCCTCGTTAACATGATTTAAGAGAGGTCATGCTAAACCGCTGCGGTCTTATACTCAACCCTGATATTCCTGTATTGATGTGCTGTCTTGAAGTCGCAAACCTTAGTTTCTGGCTGTCGCACTGGCGGTCTCGTTGTATTCTCTGTTTTTCATTCGTTTCTTTCGTTTTTCATCATTCGTACGCTCATTTCTCGCACTAGGAGCATGCTTTACTTGTGCTCCATACAGCCCAACAACCTGTCGCTATCTCTCTCTCTCTCTCTCTCTCTCTCTCTCTCTCTCTCTCTCACACACACACACACACACACACACACACACACACACACACAAAGTGCTGATCGGTGCAAAGAAGTGGTCATTGCTGACGACAATGAATTCAGTGAATGAATGACCCCAATGCACTTGAAATAAATCGATCGGGACAACACTTTTCTTGTCTATCAGTAGTCGGTTACATTTATGTGTTCGTATATGCGCGTGCATCCAAAGTTAGGTAAGAGCATGCTCGTTCCTTGCCAAGGGATTAACATCACCTCGTTGAAAGGCCCAAGAGGCAAACTGCGCAACTGTTTCAGTATCAATGTCAGGGGACCGCCAAAATGTCTGAAACAAAGATACCGATCAGCACGTGTGTGTGTGACGCCTGGCCGCTCAGCCAATCCGCCTCCTCGCAATCGGACGTGTGAACAAAAACCCACTAACCACTCCAACTGGCGTGTTTTAGTAACACAACCGGCCACACGTATTTCTGTATTGTTCCACTCGCATTATAGTTATGCAATATGCTAACAGTTCCGCACGTTGTGCTGGTGCGTTCTGGTTCACACCAGGAAACTGATACGACAAGGGTTGGGCGTGGAGACCACGTCCTGATGCCGTCCGTGGGATATAGCAAATAGAACATAGGGTTACAACAAACGACGTTCGAAACCAGTATTCGATTCGAATGTTCAATCATTATGCCAGTGGTTTACTTGGAGTTATTATCACACGGAATCATTCAGCATCTGCTCATCATTGATCAAAATCAGAAATCGACAATTTGTCGTCGGTTCCGAGGTTCAGGATGTCTTACACTTGTGTCGTTTGTGATGTGGGGATAGTGTGATCATTGCATCCGACCTAATGTCGACTTGTCCTCTGGACTCACTGGTTGTTGTCTTTGTGCAGCCTGCTTTGATGTTTGTGATTCGTCCCTTTGTCCCATTGTTGATCACTGAGATTCGCACTCCTATCCTCCAAACTCGGGAGCACAAAAAAAGTTTCGCAATAAACCGCAAGTGTCACCCAGCGACCTCGATAGCTGACAAATAGATGGGCTACTAAGAATCTCATAGATGTCCTACGGCTCTTCTGCAACCTTCATATTAAACAACCTAGTCATTTCTTTCTAAATTACGTGCCTCATGAACCATCTTTACAATGGTGCACCCCGTGATCGATCCCTTCAGATCGAAGGAGAATCACGAACAATCTCTCGTTTATGGTTTGTAGTTTTATGGCTTATCAGTTTGATCTCTGTGCAATGCTTTTGGTCGCCAGTGCATGGTAGGCGAACTACTACTGTTAACTTATCGTCATGCAAACAGGTGCTGTGGAGTCGTCATCGCCGTCACTGCCTCGATTACTAGGCAAAATGGTGAAAGAACAATAGAAAATCAACAGGATGTCAAAGTCCTACAAGAGGAGAGAGAAAGGAAATAGATGTGGATCACTTTCATCACTATGACATTTCAACGTGAATTGACGCCACCATTTGAATTGCTCTCCAAACGCGTATATGTGACTGACCATTCGTCATCCAGTCTGGAAATCTCTACTTCGTCATAACACCCGTTCGTACTGTTGACTTCCATCACGAATGAGCTAATCATCATCATCATCGTACAGCGTTAAACAGTAGGGCAAGCCCCACTGAACACTGCCTTTCTCACCATGTTGCACGCTGAATTAGAAAGTATGAATATACAAGATGGACAGGGAGTGGACGTACACGGGTGGGGAAAGGAAAGAATGTCCTAGTAGCCAACACACGGAATACACAGTCTAACTGTACAAACGCACATCGATCAGACATTCTGATTCGATAGAAAGGGACAACACGATCGCCACTGTTCGCGGTTCGCAGCCATATCCTTCAGTGTCTCCAGCCAACTAGTAGACGGATCTTTTGGACCCCAACCACGAAGACGTGAAGCACTTACTTTTCCTAAGTCTGCTGTACATTTCCTCAATCCCCAATCCCACGTCATCTGTTGATCTCCACGCGATTTTTTCCACTCCTGAGGAGGAACGGAGAATAGGACACGGTACGGTAGACGTGTGTTTGACATAAGTAACACGTGCCCTAGCCAACAAAGTCTACTAAGCTGGAAACGCTGTGACAAAACGTTCTACGAATTATTACCCAATACTCGCTTTCTGACCTCATCATTGCCTACTCGGCTATTCCACCCAATCTTAGCGATAATACGTAAACATCGGTGGTCGGAAACCTCAAGACGACTATCTTTAGCACACAGACTCCAAGTTTCGCAACCATACAACAAAACTGAACGCACAGTGGCACAGTATACACGACCCTTCAACTTCAGTGAAATATGAGGTCGGCGCTACAAGTGCTTCAGTCCAGCGTACGCCGATCGAACTTTGGACATGCTCGTGCTCACCTTTACTGCAGTGCTTCCATCCGTCGTCACGCTGCTACTAAAGTAACTGAACCGGTCGACAACTGTCAGAATCTCCCCATTGAGCATCAAGCTCGGAACCGTTGACGTCCAGTCTTGCAACATCACTTCATACTTTGAAGGTGCAAAGAACATGCTGAATAGAGCTACAGCTCTTGAGAGTCTATCTAGTGCACGTTGAACATGTTCCGTGGATTCGAACAAACAGACAACGTCGTCCGCGTAATCCAGGTCATATAGCTTTCCACTGTTTCCTAGTTTGACGCCTACATCCTGAAGATTTTGCAGCGCACTCTCCATTATTTCGTCCATGACGGAGTTGAACAGAAACGGAGAAAAGGGACATTCCTGTCGAACACCACTGGTCGTTTCGAACCGACCGGATAGTTCACCGTAAACTCTTACGCGGCCAGAAGTATAAAAGTACAACGACCTCAGTAGATTCACGAAATTCTGGGGCATACCTTTCGATGAATAGCATTGAATAGCGCCGTCTGGTCAACTGAATCCAAGGTGCCTTCCACGTCTAAGAAAAATATTATTGTTGATCGACGGCGCGTGTGACGCGTTTCAAGAAATTGACGAAGAGGTAAAATCTGGTGGATGCATCCTTGACCTGGGCGGAATCCGGCCTGTTGTTTGTGAGTATTCGTCTCGCGAGCGGGTGTAAGACGGTGCAGCAAAGTCGAAGCTAATACTTTGGTGACTATCGGAATTAAGCTAATCCCACGATGGTTACTACGGTCATTGAGTACTCCCTTCTTGGAGATGGGTATAATCAGTGACCTACCGCATAACAGTGGGATACGTTTCTCCTTCCAACTGTCACGGAGCAAGACGGCAAGTGATGTTTTCAACACACCACCACGAATTTAAAAACAGCTCGAGGGACCGGCAGCTTTCCCATGGTTTAATAACCGAATACATGACACTTCTTCCACTTCCGATGGGGACTCAAGTGATACCACCCAAGGAGTCGCAGTTGTTGATACAGGAGTAACTACACCAGCGTGCGGCCAGCTAAACTGTTCCTTGAAGTATTCGGTCCAACGGTCTAGCCTTTGCTGTTTGCTATGGTTGGGTTCTCTATTCCTATCGCAAATCGTTTCACTGACCTGGATGCAACGTCCAACGGTTTCACGAATAAGCTTGAACAATCTTTGACCGTTACCCGAAGCAGCTGCTATTTCCATTTGTTCGGCTACCTTGACCCACCAATTTTCGCGATCATTCTTAAGGCTTTTCGTTATTTGCCTTTGTAGCTTTCTCCGCATCTTATTCATCTCCTTACAGTTCGAGAGCTGGCGCTTTTGCTCCATTATACTCAGCGACTTTTGAGAGATCCAGTGTCTTTGATGGACATCGGATCTAGGACCCCTGGCGAAACCTGCTGCCACTTGTATTACCTGTTTGATGTGAGCCCAGTGTTCATCTACATTACTGTTCGTCGTAGATCCTAGCTCATGTGCTAACTTCTGTTCATACTGGGTGCGTACTTCTGGATCACACAAACGTTGTACGGCTAATCGGGTTTGCGGTTTGCTTTGATGACCATGGAGCTGGAGAGATAAGCCCAATAGAGCTAATGCATGGTCAGACTCTACGTACGTGGACCAGTAAGATCTACAGTTCTGAACAGAACTGCGCCACCGGTAGCTTACGGCGATATGATCAATTTGACTCAAAGTACCTGTAGATTTAGAGCGTCATGTGGTACCTGTAGAGTTAGAGCGCCATGTAGACTTAGAGCTAAAGTCTCCTTCATATGTGCTAAAGTTTGCGGAGTCTTTTGTGGGTAAGAGGAGCGTCGTGTCGAGTGTTCTTTTCGAAGTTTGTAATAAATGTAACACGTACGGCCGGTACGGATAATAAGCTAGTTAAACGATCATTCAGTTCTTTGATGCACATCATGGTCACCGATTCGATTGCTTGGCTGAGCGGCAAAGAATGGAGACAGACGGAAACGTGATGGGGTTAGTTTGTCCCGTACGCCAAAATACTGCGTTAGCCGCCGTTCGTTGAAGGTAACAGCCAATGAACTTCGTGACTGACAAGAAGGAAGCAAAGATAACGTCGGTTCGTCGGTGAATCATGATACTCCAAGAATTGCGGAGACTGCATAGAATGCGATAGCGCTGGATGGTGTAAGGGAAATACTAGAGGAATTGATATGTATTGACTCCCATCATGCTTGATTTTTTTATTTCCGAGTTAGGTTTTTTAATGAGATGATAACCAAAACCACTGCACGCGGTGCATGGCTAATAGTCATTCAAACTGTATTGAACTGACTTCTATCACTGTCAGATGTACCAGAAAATCCAGAAATCCGTATTAGGGTGGGTTTAACAGATGGTGGAAGAGAACATTGCATTTTTTGACAGTTTTTTATAGTTACGGAGCATGGAAGATGACCAATGAACGCCTCTAATTGACGACAATTCCCATCCTTTAGGCCCCAACCAGGAAAGCGGGAAGCATCAACTGAGATCATGGCTGATGTCTGATTTTTCATATCACTACATCAAGTCATGGTCGGACTACCTTGTCGATTCCTTCATCTTTGCCTAGCACGTGCGAATAGAGCTCAGAAAAGTAGACGATGGACAGACATACACAAAGCATGTTCAAGTCATCGGAGATGGTTTAGAGCGACTACCTCGGTCATAGATAGGCAATTCGAACCCAAAACATGGCTCACGTTAGCGATGTTTCGGAGACATCAGAGGTCGAACAAGGAGAACCGCCGAACTTCCTCAACGCGCATTGGCCAAGTTTCGCAACTTTAAATCAGAAGAACTACAAACCTCAGCTTTCTACATCCGTCCCAAAAGGGGAAGTGTTACGTCATGGCTGCACCACATGTTGTAGGTTACCGAAAGCTGTTATGGCTCTTGAAACCCGTAAGGTGATCTCCTCTCCATCTCTGCCCCAGCTGTAATCGAGCTATCGAGGTATCAAATGCTATCGACTGCTTCATGCTGATCACCACATAGGATGATTGCAGGCACAGGTTCCTGCCAGTTTTGCAAAAGAACTTTGCACTTGGCGCAAAGTGCATGCCGTATGTAGAAACCTCAGTCGCCAAGCAGTACAGGACACGCCTAATCCCCAACCCATAGTTTACATTGATATTCTTCAGCTTTGTTTTCTGGTTTTAATACGATTCATTTCCCATGTGATACGGTAGTATTCCGAGATGTGAATCAGAACCGGAGCAGTCAAGTGTGAATCTTCGCCTGCTGTCGTGACTCGAAACTCAAAAAGCGTCAATGTGATTCCGTAAACTTACAAAGACTTCGAGTTATGGTTGAGCAGACTAACTTCGACATCGTCAACCACCAAGACCCCACTGTATTTTGTGAGCATCTTACCGGTTACTTAAATTCCTGCTACGGTGTGTGTTGCCCATTAGAGACCATATACATTCGTAGTAGCCGATTTTCTTCTCCGTCCCTTAGAAAGTTACACCGTAGAAAGGATAGTGCCTGTAAGAGTGGGAACCACCTTACAGTGAAAGCCTTTTCATCGTCAGTTATATCAGAAATCCGCAGGTTGTTGGCATATACAGTTGCACGCTCCTAACCAATAATTGCCGAGAAATTAGGATATCCATCAAATATTTGAGTCGTATCGTAGATCTGAACCGTGACTTCAACGAGCAATCGCGTCCTTCGTTGTTCAGTTGTCCCAATCTGTTATCTTGCCGCAGATTTACGAGCTCCATCTCCCACAACGTATTCCATTTAGCTTTTTTCTAAGAGCAGTCAAACCTCAAATGCAACAAATCCCACGAACATGATTATCTTCCCCCCATTGGTACTTAAGCAGTGTGCACACATACTCCCATCAGTCATGACACAGTTATGCTTGGATTGCAAAAAGATTCCTGACTGTTGGAGATCAGCTTCCGTTACACCTGTGTCCAAGAAAGCAACGGCAGAATTCTGTCCAATTGCCTGTACCTCCATCGCATTGGAGGTGTCTGAAAAGTTATAGCTCCAGGACCTGTCCAGTTATCTGACAATACGAGACGTAAACCAGTTCGCCTACCGCCACTTGTGCTCTACTTTGGATGCTATTGCTTCTTTGATTCGTGATATCTTATCGTTGCGGAAAAAGAAATCAAAAGCTGTGCAAACCTGCTTCCTAGATATAGTGAGGTATTTAACAGTGTTGATAAACGAAAACTTCTCAACACCCAACGGAATACAATCCTCCCTCATCGGACTTGTGTCTGACCATTTTTTCCAATCGGCAACAGTTTACAAGATACGGGGACAGAACCTCTTCCTTCTCTGTTTCAAACCGAGGCGTCCTACAGGGCGCAGTCCTCCCCCCTTTTCTGTTCTCCGCCTACACAACCTCCATGCCTGTCAGTGGCTGCTCCTTCATTATGAAGTATGCAGATAATGTCGCGGTTGGGTCATCCCATCCTGAGGCATCAGCTGCACCTGAGCTCAAATCTGGTCTCTAAGATATTGACCATTGGTCCGAAGCTCCCTCTGCCATCAAATCCCCGTACCTGCTTAGGTGTTGTTTTTTCTCCTAACTGTATGAACTGTTTGGAATCCTGTTCAGGCGTCCTCGTAGGAAACATTCCCCTTTGTCGTCAACTGTCGTTCAAACACCTTGGGGTTACGATCATCCATAGTATTTGTTGGACTGAACATGTGTTCTCACAAAAGTGAGGAGACTAGCCTACTACATTTTTCGCCTGGAAGCTATGTCTGTACCCCTTTACCTCAACGTTCTGTCCTTGTAGACATATTGCCTCTTTGATTGTATTCTTCTCCAGTCTTCTCTCCTAGAATACGACCTAAAGACTTCAACACAACAAAAGGTCTCTCAAGCATTAATCCTATGCCAAGGATACAACTCGTAAAGATCTCACAGACTCCGTCGTATCCCAACGCCATGGAAAAGGCGGCAGAGTCGCCGAGAGAGTTTTGAATGACTCACTTCACCCGCTTGAACAAGACCTTGACATGTGTGTCTCCTTCCACCAGCAATAATTATAAGATGACTCATGCACGCACGACTGCCTGTCGGTCTCCCGTTGTCCCTTACCTTGCTCATTTCTTATGTAATCCTGCAATCATCGACGCTGAATTTAAACAGCGTTTATTGTCTCAACCAAATCACCCTTTATCGTTATATTTTCCTGTTGCAAATACTGCTTTCTTTTTCGTGTAACTGCTGTGGGTGTTGTTATGTACCACTGAATATTCACCCACCGGGGTGTGCGAAGCAAATACTTGACTTGACTTGTCGCCCGATGTCTTGCGACTTGAAGCCTCTCTCCGTACAATATTCGGATGTCTTCTCCGGTTTTTTCCAGACTTTACTCCGGTCATCTTGGATTTTCTATTGATCAGGTTCGCGCAAGTATGACTAGTGGTGGTTGAGTGGTATGAGCGCTTAATACCTCTGGAGTAAGAGGTTCGAACTCCATCATCGGTCACTTTGACGGTCACTGACATTCATCGGTTGTCGCCCTATACGGTTTTTCACTCCAAACCTCAGAGTCAAGCTACCGGCTGTCCCTAGTAATGCAGTGCACTTTTGAGGATACGGGATACGGCCCTTCCGCCTCAGTCATGCCAAATCATGAAATGAAAAAGTGGGAAATATTTCAGTTAGAAAAGAACATGTACACTGTTCTGAGCTCGTTCATTAGTTCTAGAAAAATGACTTTTCTGCTTCCGAGCCTTCTCGGTTCAGTGATTGCGGTGGTCTGCTAACAGTGCCGGATTGCGTGTTTTCAACCCATCAACCAATACCGTCACACAGAAATGCGCACTCTTATTTTTCCTTATCTGAAAAGTGTTCCATTTTGCACTGGTGCTGATTCCTCATCAGCGCGCTCTGATTCGACTGGAGATCCCAATCCCCGACAGGGTCATTAACACTGATCACGGTGATCCCGATATGTGGCGGACGTAAGTGCGACGTTTCACGAAAGCGGACGACGATGATGCAGTCCACTCATGATACATTTTTTATTTATCGCTCGCAAACAACCGTGAAATGTGTGTACTCTACAAACTGCTAGCGCTTATCGGTACCATGTTTTTCACTGACCCCAAGCTGTTGCGTAGTAACTACAATTTTTGTATACCCCTCTCTTTTCCCACTGTGATATGTAAAGTTTGGTCCAGTTCGCAGATGTAAACTAAATACTGTTATGGCGTTCTCTCATCCTACCTGCCTTACACTTGTGGGCTGTGTAGATTCGCTCTAGCCATGTTGTATTAAATCCACCAGGGGCTCATTGTCTATCACTTGTTAACAGCGATGACCCCATGCCGCGTGATGCATTAAATTTCTCACAAACATGTTGTTTTTCTGATTACCAGGTTTCTCAATCGATTTTACGTCCTGTCTCCTCCCACCTCCCTTCTGTGGTATTCCATGACGTGGACCCTTCGAGGGCACACCCTGTGTACTTATTTTGTTAACGTTTACACGAATATCTCCTGCTACGGATAAAGTTGCCTTCGTAAAAGTCGCGAGTCATCGTCCATCACACGCGGTGGTTGGTTGGGAACCCAATGCAGACCGTGACCCAATTTTGCTTCCAGTAGCGAAGACCGTAGACCGACTATAGTCCTAAGCGCCCCAAATCCTTGATGGTGCTCATCCACGTTTTTAGTTGGTTCCCAAGGCGACAGCGCCATTCTGCACACAATGCAGGGCAGAGTGTTCGCTTGGACATTTCTGTGTCTGATCGCCGGAATATATGGGCCGAACCACCGCAGGCTACAGCGTCGAAAAAGGATGTAAAGCTGATCATTATCAGAGCATTGCCTTCTTAGTTCATCTTCTGATAGTTTTCTTTGCCAATTCGTACGGACAGTCCACTGCAAACACCTCCAGCTTCTTGGTATCCTCAGCTTGCAGTGACCTGGTTTCACACTTGTATGCGAGCACGGGTTGGTTAGCCGAACAGATGGCATGAATCTTGGTTCGAGGGCTAATTTTGCTGTATTCACAGCACGCGTCGGAGCTGAGAAAAAAAACGCTCTCTGTGCATTCTCAACCCTTGCTAGCACTTCGTCTTATCGTGACCATTCGGAAGCAGTGTTGAACGTAACCATCGGAAAGATGGTGCACACTTAATAATTGCCTGACTAGTTATGGGCAACCGTTCAACTGACGATCTGGATAACTCGCGGACAGTGGTCTTCTCGAAAATGTCAGGCCGGTCGAGTGCTGGACAAAGTTCGGCGTGGGAATCATCTAGAAAAATAATAATATCGTTCGCAAACTCCAGGTGCGAAATGTACACTGCTGAACTCTTACACAGCGCTAACCGTGGAGGTGTAAGCCTCATCCCAATGGCGTCGAAACTGCTTGCGTCTGTCATACTTTGTAGGTTATACAAACCCTCCAACAGCTGCTAAAGCACCGTCACATTTTTCAAAGACCAACGATCATCGTGTTCCTGGACATTCGCGGGGCCCTCGACTTTGTCGATAGGACTGGACTGTGGAATTGTTTATTGGAAAATGGAGTACTTGAGAAGTATGTGTCAATCCTCAAAAAGCTGTATCGTTACACCTCAGGTTCGGCTAGAGCCTACGGCCAGCTTTCACGCCTTTTGTCGTCTACAGTGGAGTACGACAAGGTTACCCCATTTCTCTTCAACTTTGTCATGAAGAATGTTCTACGGAAAGCCTTGTCTGGTCTTCCAAACGGTAGGGTTGAACCCTTTCCAGGGAACAGAGTTTTCGGCCTGAAATGTGCCGATGATATCGCCTTGCTGAGCGATAATGCATAGACAGTACAACGTGCTTTGGACCGCTTGGCGATTGGGGTATCCATGTATGGAATGCATTTTGCGCCTTCCAAGTGCAAAAGGCTTTTACAAGGTTGACAGGAGCCTGTGCCTGCACTCACCCTTTGAGATAATTAGCTTGAACTAGCTGACAACTCTAAGTACCTTGGAAGTTTGGTAACAGCTGGAGGTGGCGTTGGAGAGGAGATGAGCTCACAAAAAACGAGAGGTGAAGCAGATTTCGAAAACCTGGCACACGTGTGGCATCGGCGTAACATCCGGTCCTCTCCTTAGGGACGGATGTAGGTCGTCGCAGCTCGTAGTGTTTTACTCTACGGTTGCTAGATCTGGCCATTTCGCTTTGAGGATGCTCGGCGTCTCTCTGTGTTCCACAACCGATGTCTCCGAAGCATTGCTCGCATCTGATGGGAACCGAATGAATAATGACGAGGTCCGCCGTCGTGTATTAGGCACGGATATCCGACCTCTTAACGAAGTGATCGCTGTACACCGCCTCCGGTTTGTCGGTCATGTTTTGAGAGTGCCTGCTGATTGTCTGCCTTTTCGTGTTTTATTCGCACGTGCTGTGCAAGGCTGAAAGAAGCGAAGACGTGATGGTCAGGCCATCACTTGGTGTTCATGTATGAAGAAGTTAACATCAACACTGGCTTCGGCTGGTGCTTCCCACCTCTCTGGTTGGGGCTCACGGTTACGAACGTTGAGAGGCATGAGTTAGAATAGAAGTCAATGGCGCCAATGCAGCATTTCCCTTTTTTACTGTTTCCCTTATTGTTCTCTATTCCCCTTTCTCATTTTATAATTGGTATTATTGCTTTAGCACCATGCTTGATTTCAATTCGATGATTATATATATATATATATATATATATATATATATATATATATATATATATATATATATATGTATATATATATATATATATATATATATATATATATATATATATATATATATATATATATATATATATATATTGAATCTTGCTGCTGCCGGTCAATTTCCTCGAGAGTCTCGAATGAGTACCCACTGTTTTCATGAACTGTTACCATTCCCATATTATAAGGAAATAAAGTGTCATCAGAACAGGATCTCCGAGACAAACGATTGTTTCCAACGTTTCATTCTGTTGTATCTACAGCTCATGTTGGAGGTGCGTGTATTGAATGAGTCAACGGTCATTCCGATTGATCAAAGTTTGTGGGGGGGTGTTGTGCTCTGTCCCACTGGCTTTAGTGAGAAAACTCTTCGGCCTTCGAATCATCTTGTTTCACTAGCGAAAAGCAAAGAATATACGGGTTGTTGACCCAAGTGCCCACACATTGGACGCAACGCACTGGTTCGCCTGTGTGGGTGACCACGCTTTGAGGCGTAAACAATGCTGGCATGATTCATTTCTCATCTATCGATCCACTTCACCGATCGGCTATCCTGACACCCGAGATTCCGTTATCTCAAGCCTTGTGCATAGTACGCCACGAGTGCCAACTGCCAACGTGACTTTGCTATCCACCAAGGCGGGGTCAAAACGTCTCCTAAGGGGGGAGGGGGGGAGGTGGCATTGGGATTAGTCCGCCGTGCGATTCTCACTGCTAGATCGTAACAGTCACATGGTTTGGATCTGGGTCACTGGAATGAATGAATGTGGTTCATTTCTTGCCAAGGTAATTGGATAGTTTGGACGAGTTTTTTCTGTGCCCATTAAAAATGCTTTTGGCACCTCTTAGAAGAGGGCCACTAATACTCAGTCGGGGTTATAATCGTAGCCATCCCGTTAATGTGGGGTCACTTCAGTGTCTTTGGGGTGTGAACCTAGACTAGACGGTGACTACTTGATCAGGGCATGTATTGTAATACCAAATACGTCGGGTTTAAACTAGCAGAGCTTAACAGCGTTCGATCTTTGACTCTCCTGTCATACTTGCTTATTCCACTTTCTCTTCCCCTCCCCCCCCCCCCCCCCGTTCTGTCACCACACCCGCTTCTCTTTTGACCTCGTTTCACACGAATATCCCGTTCTGATGCAGGATCTGTTCTTTCATTTTCCGTGCAACTCATTTTTGCACGCCACATGCGAATGCCTCATCCGCCTGATTGTGCTTCGTGCAATCCTAAACAGCACTTGCTCTCCCGCATCATTGGATCCGTCACCGTCGAACACCGTCTCGTTCAGTTCCACAGATGCATTTCATCAACAGTTCTTCACACCAAACGAATGTTCACCGAAATCCGGTAGGTCTACTGTCGTTGTTGTGTATGCTGACTAGCAGTCGAATGTTTGTGGTCAGAATTTTGTGCCAACTAATTTGTTTACGCCGATAACCGGAGCTTTTTCTTTCTATTTTCCCATTTGATGCTTCTGCATGAGCATAGATTGAACAGAGTGCCGGTAACTACTGGAACTCATTGTATTTTTTTCCAGGACGAGTCATGGATCACTGAGATGAGGATTGCAGTAGTGGAAAACTACATGAGACCCCAAAAGGTCAGTTGCAGTACCGATCCAGACGGTAGCAAAGTGCTACCTACGAGAATCGGCAGTCGCAAATGTACATATTTCATCTACTCCCAGTGTCAACTTGTCATGTGCCTTGTACACTGCTGCCAGCGCCAGACAAGACTTTTTAAGTAGTCGCCACAAACGGTATATATATTCGAAATCAGTTCCTCCGTTAAATGTTCGCATGTTCATCCTTGTTGACGTTAACTGAATTAGGTAAGTCTTGCTATGTGTTTAGTTACGTCCCACGGGATGGTGAGATATGGGATGATGTGTCGTCGAGCATACAAAAGACGCGTTTGGTTTTTGCGAAGTTGAACCATCTGTGCTGCCAGATGGACATCCGATCATTCATCAAGAGTCGAGTGTACACTACCGTAGTTAGACCTGTCTTTCTATACCGCTCAGCAACACGACAATTAGAAACAGAAGATACGTGAACATCGGCGTCTCTGCAGTATTTCCGAAATATGGTCGGAATGCCGTATCTGAAATGCTGAAGTTAGACGTAGTATGTTGTACCCTATGTTCAGTCTTTGGAGCAAGCGCTCAATCTGAGCATGTTGAGATCTTTTATGACCTGTTTGTGCGCACTCCAGCAGTTGAACTTATTGTGCACTGTTCTCCAAGACAGGTAGTGGTTGGAGGATGAGTCGAGGTTGTCAGTCTGTGGAAAAAGGGTATGAGAGCCTTTGACCGGCGGTGGTTACAGGTGATATGATTAGATGCAGTGGTCAGTAGCACAGGTGTATGGGAACTAATTTCTTCGTCTACATTATCAGCACTTGTGATCTTTTCTGTATATTTGCCCCTTATGCGTCCATTGGTTTCCCTTCTACTGAACGACACCACGGAGTCGCAACCAAAGCATCGAAGTACAAGATTATTGGTTGAATGAACTGGATTGAATTGCCGGTCACGTTTGTAAAGTTTTGTGGGGATGCAACTCTTTCGGCTGTATTATAGCGTTTATCTCCGAAGCTGTTCTTACGATGATCAGATCCCGAAATTGGTTAGTAACCATACACAATACAGTTTTCTTCGGAATTCCGGAGTTATTCATGTAGCTGGCAATTACTGCAGCGGTCATTGTGTAATTACTCAGCCCATTTGGTAATTGACTACGTAAGTTTGTCACTTTCTTCCCCGGTATCCAGGTGGTCCAGTCAAATGTGACATAAGTCGAAGCACAAGGTGCTCAATGATGAAATGTTTCATAGACTGAAAACACTGCACATACAGCCAATGTTGTCATTCGAATAAAATTGTGGTTTCCGGAGTTAGTATTTCTTCGCCATAAACCGTTACAGCCGAATACAAACGTTTTATGTCGGTTTTAAGAATGTTCATTAACTTGTATCGGCAATATTTAAAAAAAAAGACCATCATTATCAGATCAGGGCTTTGTATGCCTACCATCAACCACGAAACGGGTAATGATCCACCAGAGATTACAGTGTTTTCTGAATGTGTTCGTATGGCTTTTGCTCCATTCTGATAGGCAGAAACACAATCTACCGGATCAGTATTGATACCTCCGCGGGGAGTGTCACATGCCATGAATTTCACTTGAATGAATTTAGAAATTATTCCTGTTTGACTGTTCATTGTATATGGCCTGTCAAGCATCAGTCAAACTAGTCATGTTAACCACAGTCCCATAGAATAATACAGAGATAACCTGAAAACTATTCACATATGAGGAATTTTACATTCCCGAACCTCATTCAGCGTTATATGAAGAAAACGTAAAGGAAGATATTTTTTTCAATCGAATTTCGATAGCACCTGTACAGATTGACCGTTGATCGTAATCACCTAGTATCTCCAATTAGTCGACTGCGTGATCTTGGAATTATCGTACATGAACAAAGATGTGTACCATATCCCCCACTTCGGCATGTTGGCCATACACTAACCGGCTGCTTAGAAGTGGGAGTAATTCCGGAAAAACTCTTCCAATGCCTTCGACCAAATGGTCTAGCTCAGGGAAGGAGCAATGTGAAACCGAGAGCCACGATTCATTGCTCCTTTCGGGGCGTTTTATCCGGTGCATGATTGTGTTTAGTGATGAACCGCATCTGCTACGTCGCATTACTCCCCCTGAATTTTTTCAGTCTTTTGTGTTGGTGAATGCTCACTAGGCGCGACATACCATCAAATTTCATTGTTTCTCATATGGCATTTCGGGATGCATTCGTGAGGTTCGTCTGCCCAATCACAACCGTATTCGGTTTCCATTAGCCAGTTTTTATTCATTATTGCCTTCTTACACATAAGTATAGTGGATGGGGTACACCCCGTAACCTTAAAGGCCCACTGTTTTATTAGAGATAGCCTGCAACCAGGTAATGAGACCGGGAGAGGACAACCTCCTAAGGTGTCAGTAGCCCAAAAGTGGCAGCAACCCGGATGACACAGGTTATCTGTCTTTTCCTCAGTCAGTCGGTAAATACTAATAAATATAAAGTAAAGTGTACGTTCCTCGGTTTATAAGATGATTTATGGTCGAAGATTGTAGTGAATTTCAGTATAACGAGATCGACGTTCTTTTTCGCCTTTATCACACAAAAAAATGATTTCATGAACATGAGGCGGGAGTGAATAAAAGAAATCCAGTGTTATTGCGCATGTTCTTGTACAACTCGTTTAGGAATGTGGTTGTCTGACTCGGGAAATAATATTCCTTATTTCGCACTATTTCAAGACCATTTCTGAATCAGTCGTGCGGCGTCTCCTCGAAGGTTTTCTTGTATCCTTCCTTAGCAGATGGATGTAATTGGGTGAAAGGACAAATAGCCTCATCACAACAAGACTGCACCTCGACGTTGTGTTTTGGATTTCGTGCCTCCATGACCCAAAGAGCTATGCAGGATGGCTTCCTTAAACCGGAGGTGCAATCATGCTTAACAGGCCAGACGAGATCCACTCTGAGAACCAGTTGATGGGCAACATCTGGTTCTAACCACCATACCCCTGGAGAGGACACTCCAGTGAATGAACACGGAAAGAAACAATGTGCCGGTCTAAAAACCTCCACTAAATGGACGTAGGAGTGGAGAGCCTGGGGTTTCTCTTGACGGTGGGAGAAGTCATTGCACTTTATCGGGCAGCTATTGCTCGCCTAAGCTGGGCAGCCCCCGGCCCAAAGGGTGCTGCCCCGTCCACGTTCCGCTTGCTCCATTGGGTGTATGGGGCTATGGAATGAATCGGAAAAGCAGATCGATAACGAAGCACCAGCGCAAAAAAGACAAAGTGCATGCAGTAATCAGATCTTATGTGACAGACCAGAAAATCCTTCACCGGTTCTTCTGTCAGGTCCTCTTCTGGGTTAAGACCCCACTGCATTGTGGGTCAGACTTTTGAGTCAAAGGCTCTGGTTAGGATTCTCAAAGAAAAACCCCTTCTGCGGTGTAGGCAGCCGCGAAATACAATAGGCCCAGAAATCTCCAGCGATCAATCGGAAAACACTCCCTATCTCTCTGCTCTTCATCCTTTACGTTCCAATTCTCAATGCGTACGAGTAACCACAATGAGTCGTGACCGTGAACTTGTAGCTCTCAGAAAAGGTAGGAAATTAGAGACAAGGCAAGAGAGATGATCCCTTCTCCGACCTAAGCATTCTCCTCACTTAGCTGCTTTCAACGTTCACACACTTTGTCAAACGGGGCAACAGACTGCCCTAGCTAAGACCCTCGAAACCTTTAACATAGACGTGTGTTGTGTCTCCGAAACACGCATACAAGACCCAACTTCAGTGTTAATACTTCGCACCCGAGACACAAACTCGGCCTCTCGTTTCACTCGTCGCATGTTGCATGATTCGGTGTCTAGTGCTCGTGGTCAGGCTGGCGTTGGCACCGCTCTGAGCACGAAGGCTGAGCGTGCACTGCTCGACTGGATCCCAGTAAGCAGCCGTCTGTGTGCAGTTCGGTTGAATTGTTTTGTGCATGTCAACAGCACTAGACTGAAGTGCCGATGCCTGTTTGTCGTTTCTGTGTATGCCCAATTGACTGTACCTCTCCTGAGGCTAAAGACGAATTCTATCAGGATTTGTCTCAACTGCTCCGAAGCGTGCGCTCTATGAACATCATGGTTGTTGCTGGTGATTTTACTGCCCAAGTTGTATGCCTAGACGAGACGAAGAGGAATAGGGGAGGCCATTTTGGTATTCCAGCCTATCGAAATGATAACGGTGATCGACTCATTCAATTATGTTTCGACCATGGACTAGTCTTGGCGAGTGAGAATTTCTCGCACAAAAGCGACACTGGTTAAACTGGCGTCCTCCTGCGTCTTCTCAGCGTTGGACTCAGACAGACCATATTGCTGTCGGTGAGCGCTGGCGCGGATAAATTCAAGGCTATCGATCACTTTGGTCCACGTGTGTAGACACTAATCACACTGTTGTCCTCGCGTTTTCAACCTACGTCTTGTTAGTGTCCGAAGCAACGCCAAAGTGAACTGTCTCCTGCAGCTGCTACTGGATGATAACCATCGATCTACTTTCAAAGCAGAATTATCCACCAGGTCACCGATACAGTCAAATGCCTAGGATCCAGAAGAGCTATGAACAGAGATCCAGCGGGCTCTTTTTGGGTTGCTGATGCTACCCAAGGTCCAACAACCAGACACGCAGAAACGATGGATATCTGCATCCTCAGTTGCACTGTTAGATGGTCGCAGATCGTTTTCTTCGAATTCAAGATACGATGAGGCACGGCGGTGCTTTAAATGCCCGGTGATTCGGAGCCTGGGAAACGACGGTGGGCATTGGCGGATTGTGAAGTTTAAGATCGAAAACGCTGCGGCGATCGCATCAGCCGCAAGCTTTTCGTCCAATCAGAAATACGGGTCCTCGAAGACCAGACATTGGGGAAATGCTCAAGGAAACGAACGGCTCACTGATTCAAACTCAAGAGCGTCATCTAATGCTTTTGGTGAGGCACTTGGGGAAGCAGTTTAATCGGCCTTTATCCACGATAGGTTTGCCAAGTAGGACCATAGTTTCAGCTCTGGTTTTATATACCCATCCTCGGTCAGAAGTGGAGGTTCTCCGTGTGATAGACTACCTTAAACGACATAACGACATAAGTTTGCTGGACCGTATGGGTTGACTCCGTCTTTTTCAAAGACGTCGGCTCAACATTGCTATTGGAGTTGATAAAACTCTTCCGTTTGCTATGATATGAGGAACAAGTTCTAGAGAGTTGGTGGGAATCGGTGACCGTACTGATTTGCAAGAAGAGTGACATGTCCTCCTATGAAAATCCCAAGGGAATAAGTCTGGTGAGCATCGCATCCAAACTGCTCGCGGGTATTATTCTCCACCGCGCACCTAGCGCTTGCGAACAGTGCTCGGGCGATATTCAAGCTGGATTAAGACCTGGTCGAAGTTGTGTTGATCACATTTTCACTCTTCCACAGTTTTTAGGACCGGGGCACGATCCGTAGGCCCGCTGTTCTCGTTTTTCCTAATGTGTAAGCGGCCTTCGACTCAGTCGACCGCACAGTTCCCTGGTGCTCCACCTGTTGAAGAGTGTACCAGAGAAATTTAATTCCATCACAAAGTTCCATAATATGAATAAGTGAAGATGAGCTCGGGTTTATGGCAACTTTTCGCCCGAATTTATCACGAAAAGTGGTGCACATCAGGGTTGCTCTCTCTGTGTCTCCTTTTTTCTTTAAGTTTGTGACTCATATGGTTTTAGAGACCGTCCTCTTGCCAGTTGATCATTGTGGTATTGATTTTTTACCAGGTGGAAAAGTGTCACATCTTGAATATGCGGTACACATTTCTTCTAAATGAAGATTCAGGTAAAATGCAAACCTTTCTGGACAGCTTGAATAACTGCGTAGCAATGTTCGGTATGCGTTTTACACCTTCAAAGTGCAAGATGCTGTTGCAGGACTGGGTTGGTCCAACGTCAAACCTTTCAGTATCTGGGGTGACTTTAGACGAAGAAGGTACGTTCCATTATCTAGATAGCTTCATTTTACCCTGACGTCGGATATCAGATGAGATGTCTTTGCGTAAAAAAAGGTTCGTTCAGCTTTTGCCAGTCTGAGTCTTTTGTGGCGTCGACATGACATCCGTTTATCTATCAAGCGTAGATTGTACGCTGCAGTAGTTAGATCAGTTATTCTGTATAGTTCAGAAATATGGCCACTGCGAGTGGAGGATATATATAAATCGTACAAGCAATGCTGAGGTAAAGCGCAGTGTACTAGGCACACGAACCAAGTCAATAGATGAAACACCTAAGCTTATCAGGCTAAGATGATTGGGACGTGTTTTATGCATGTCCCCTGACATGATTCCTCGACGCGCAATGTTTGCCGAGGCGGGTAACGGTTGGAATACTAGTAAGCGTGGTCATTTCATGACCTGGAAGAAAGTTATGTCAAGCCTAACCAGTACACTTGGCCATGCAGTGCGTGTTGGTCCTCCTGGGTGGTATCCAAGATAACCCCCCCCCCACTCAATGTTTAAATACGTTTGAGGAAATTCCTAGGTGTCGCGATCATTGGCGCTTTTGTATAGATTGGCTTTCTTTATCGACGATGTTATTTGTAGTTCTTTTATTGGTTCTTTCGTATTCCTGTGCTTTCTCACTGTTTCTGATTGAGGATGTTGCCCGGAGATAGCAACCAAAGCCACCGCACCCAGTGCATGGTTGATGGTTGTCTAAACTGCATTAAACCGCTAGAAAAATGATGCAGATAGAAGTCACTCTTCTATCAGAAATGGGGGTTATCCTGAAGGTAGATTACTTGAAAAGGTGCAGTGCTGCTAGAGAGGATGATATATCTCTGTTCTTCTTCAAGGATGGGGCGAAGCTTTGGTTTCGGAGTTAACAGAACTCCTCCGGGTGATCTTGGTTAGTGCGCAGATCCCCGGGGAATTGTAGGAATCGGTGAATATGCCGATTTACAAGGAAGATGACAGGTTCTCATGTGAAAATCTGAAAGAAATTTTCTTGGTAAATGTCCCGTTCAAACTGCTCACGGGGCTTATTTTCCGCCGACTATACAGCGCCCGTGAAAGGTGAGCGCGTGAGAATCAACTCGATTTCAGACCCAGTCGGGGTTGTATCGATCACATCTTTACCCTCTGATAAATACTAGTTCACAAGCACCACTCAAAAACTGTCTTCTTTGATCTGAAAGTGACGTTCCACTCAGTTGACCGTACAGTTCGCTTGCGCTGCCTCTCGTTGAACAGTGTGCCAAAGAAATTTTATTTTTCCAACCCTTATGTGCGAGCAGCCGCATCCGAGTTCGTACTTTTGACGATCTTTTATTGGACTTCACCACGAGAAGTGGTATTCGTCAGGGTTTACCTTCTGTCGCCGTTTCTCTTCAGTTTTCTAGTTGAAATGATTCTTGAGATGGTAATATTGTGGTGTGAGAATGGCGGAATCGGTCTTTTCTCAGGCAGTAAACTGTCTGACTTGGAATACACGAACGATATTGTTCCTCTGAGTGAAGATCCAGGTAAGTTGCAAGCTTTCTTAGATAGCCTAAACAACAGTGTAGCATTGTTTGGGATGCGCTTTGCACCGTTAAGGTGTAAAATGCTGCTGCTGAGAGATAGCAACCAAAACTGCTGCACGCATCAAAAAATCTTTTATCATTCATTTTTCAGTGTGTCGCGTCGTCGTCAGTCTGCACCCGATAGTCTCTTACGCACGTTCCCTTATAAGTGAATTTCGGCTTAACCCCAGTTCCAGCTCCCATTCGTGCTTTGGTTCGGGAAGTATGTATTCGAATAGATCGGTTTTCGTATTTGCCATGTGTCAGGATGATTCTCTTTCGTCTTGTCATTCAAACTAAATCCCATCATCACCATAATCAACACAGTCCATCTTTTCGACTTGCTTTGAGCCGAAATAGAGAACGATACTGTCTCAGGTATGGTATACCAACTTTTCCGAAATGTGCATGCGTATGACCAATTAAGTTTCACCCCAGTGGAACGGATTGACCAAACAACTCGCTTGAATAATGTGTCATTGATATACACCCTTAGTCTGTCTATCTGTCGGTTGGTTGCATTTGTTTTCTGTCCGGATTTATTTGAAGACACTAATTAGAATTTGCCCACTCTGTCCCAAAGTGACCCATTAGGCATGAGGTGCACTTTTTGTGTTACCGGGGCGATTGCCGCATGTGCTGATGTAGGTGCCTTGTATTAATCACCTTAAATTTGGTGACAGAGAAGAACGCGTCACCGCTGAACACAACAGGAAAATATTATCCGATCGATGGAGACCCTAGTCGCAACTAACCGCCAAACACACACACACACACACACACAATAACAACAACAACAACAACTGCCAATCAGCGTTCGGTTGTGGAAAAGGATTTGGTGCGATTCATGGCCGTGAGAAATCAATTTCCATGTCTGCATTGGGGATGCCAAAAGTTACTTTCGGAATTGGTCGCACAGTGGTGTCGTATGCGTGTGTGTATATATGTATGAGGAATCCCATGGAAATGAAGAATGCTCATTATTCGACCCCATATAAACCTACTGCTTAGGTCTATCTGCCCTATTTTGTATTTGGTCAGTCGTTTTGGTGGACAGACGTCTGCGCATCAGTCAAATTGCCTACAATCATCACCTCATCGAATGGAGGAAATACAAATAGTAATGAGACGTCAAAAATTGCTCAGAAACTGATCTGATTCTCGTGCCCGGTTTGTGAGTATTTGGACCAAATAAGAGACAGTTCAGTTCAGGCAACCATGAACTGCGTGTGCGGTGGCTTTAGTTGCCATTTCTTAGCGGTAACCTCGGAGGGAAATAGTGAAAACGAAAAGAGTAGGAGGGAAGTAAGATGAGAACAAATATCGGTATCATGTGGAAGATGAATGGTTGTGGATTCCAGGGCGCCACTGATCACAGCGCCTAGCCATACCCTCCAGTGAATCTAACCGTAGAGTGGGAGAGTCTCTTGGACTGGTCAGGTATTCCGTAGCTTCTTCCATGTCATGGACTAACCACCCTTACTAATATTTCAACCATTACCCGCTTCGGCAAACATTGCGCGTCGAGGACTCGTGTCAGGGGACATGCATAAAACCTGATGAGCTTAAGTTTCTCATCTAGTAATTTGGTTCGTGAACGTAGGACTCTCCGCTGAACCATAGCATTGCTTATGCGGTGTTCCCAACGGATTCGAGCAGTGCTAATGGTAGTGCGGTATGGCATGGGACGAAATTTAGTATGTGTAGAGGCATAAGAGTGACATTTGAATAGATCACTGTGAAATGAATAATTGGATTCCGAGAGGACTTTATGGGTGAGATTTTCACATGCGGTTCGATGTAGCTCACAAAATTTGGCATATTGCTCATGTAATATGATGAAAGATACCCCACTGATAACCAACAGCCCTCGGCGAAGAATTACGGAGTCTTTTTTTCAGTAGAGCATAAAAATTGCGGAAACGGTGAAGGAGAACAAGGAAAACACATTGATAAAAGGAAAGAAAAATAATGCTTTGTATGATGTTCAGGTGTCTCAGTTTTCGCATTCTAGAAGATACCCTGCAAAGTTTATTTACACAGATTCAAAGACGAGATGACCTTCCCGAATTAGTGTCAATGGTGATTCCTAAACATCGGATAGAAAGGTGGTCTGGTGCGTGTAATGTTTGAAACGAATGAATCAAAAGAACAAGTTGACGGGGACAGGGTAGATGTTCCTTTCGAAGTATCCGCTGAAACGGTGAACTCGTAATTATACGACGGATTACTGGAAAAATTGTTGGCTTGGGTTTTAGAAATAGCTTGTCAGAGTCGTGTCATCGGCATATTCAAGTAAATCTAGCGGTAAATGGTAGCTCTCAGAAGACGATCCGGAATTCTTCGCCTAAGGTTTGGATGTTTTGATTTCCAACCGTGTGCACTGTTCTGCTGATAAAATAATCAGACGATTATGCCAACCCAAAAGTTCTGGTTTTCGAAGAAGGAAGGGCCGCAGAACAGCCAAAAACGGGTGAGTAGTATTGGAAGGTGCATCGTGCAGACTTTGTTGGTGTCCAAATATTTGGTTACATGATAGACTGGGGTAAGCGGTGGCATACACAATGAGCCTGCTTAGTTAGTAGACAGATTGAAGGGGGTCGTTGGGATCTTAAAGTCGGGTAAAGTTGGAGCTGTGGGAAATAGGTGTTTGGCTAGAACACCATAGTTGCGTGGTTTGCGTACTGAAACAATGTTGATGGGTCTTCAGCAATTTAGAAGAGATGTGGTGACACTAGTGCATCAGGTGCACTATCCGAAGGAAATTGAATAATTCTTCTCTGGAGGACGGGGTTATATGCGCCCCACCTTCTGAGATGATTGAAACTGAAGAGTCGTTGATCGACGGGATGGATGCCTCACTAGTACTATCTGTCAGAAGCTGAATACGTTGCCATAGTCAGTTACTGCCGTACTTACATCTGGTATACGACGTGTCAGTGTGTTTGATATCATTCTCTCATATTGTGAAACTGCATGTTACTTTTTAATCTTTTCTTGACTTAAAAAAGTGTTCTTTTCGTCTGAAACGGAAGAATCGACACCATTGTCATAGAGAAAGAGGGTTTCTAGGGGCAGCGCAGGCCAAAATTCAGTTGACCGTCTCACCAAAAAGTTTAACATTACTGCTTAGTCATGATTCGAAGGAGGACGATAAAAACTCATTGGATATATATATATATATATATATATATATATATATATATATATATGAAACCACCTACAACAACGTGCGAATCGTCTTTTAGTAATAAAAGAGGCAAAGGTTAAACGGAGTCAAGAAAAATAAGAAATCGTGTTTTGAGCACAAAATTGATCTACATAAACTTGTAATGAAAGTGTTCCCACGGCGAGAAAATTTCGGATGGCATTGAATAGCCGTTCGTGTGCATATAAATCTGTGTACCCGTTCTAATGATCTGAAACATTAAAGAATCTCGTACCGTACGTGGGCTTGGGCTTGGGCGTTTATCACCCCGTTTGTCTCTCTCCCACACTCCATTGTATGCTTCGGTTGTGAATAAACAGATCTGATCATGAAATCCATTTTCACTCGGAGAAATTGCGGGTAAATTTGATCGGTTAATAGTTTGGTGAATTTTTAGTGATTTTCGTCGTTTGGAAAGCGCGAGTTTTCCAGAGGAGTGCAATCAAGCTGAGCAAGCAGGTTATGTATTATGATGAGATGTTAACTAAGATAGTTACGCTATCAGAATGGCTGTGGTCCGGATTGAAGCGATAAAATGAACGACACAATGTTATCATGAATGCGATATACACTCCTTATTGCTTCCCATACGCTTTTATTTACCCGGAGGAATTCACTTTACTGGCTGATAAATTAAATTCCACGGCGGCATAATTTACTTTGTTTCCAGTAGGTTATACGAACGATTCAGACGAAACGTCCTGTGGAGGGAAACAATGATCTTATCGCTTGTTATTTCGGGCCACTCGAAGCTGTTGCGATAAACCTTCAATACTGGACATCTGGATGTCATGTCAGTGGAAATTGCTGACTAATAAATTAATTTTAGGTACGTAGATTCACACCCGTACTAGCAAGTATGAGCCAGAGATGCAGATGACTTGGGTGTCGCCCGATTCAATACCAAGCCTGATTTATCAGCATTTCTGTGTTTTGTCACTTCCGTCTCGATAGTCAAAATGGTGGCTTCCCATAGCAATGTAGCAGAGGTCTATTTTTACCAGTACGCTCATGCATGATTTGTCGAATAAACAGTCGGCGCACTCGATCTACTTGTTGCGGTAACATTTATTCCCTCCCATTGTATGGCTTCATAAGCTCCTCTTGTAGCACATTCAGTTTTACCGTTTTCTGTTAGTGTCACGCAGGTCATTTGCCAGAAAAATTCGTATTTTGCATGATGATGTGCCTAGGAAGACAGAGTCTCCCGTAATTCACATTAAAATGTATATGTAGAAAGTTGTGCAACATGCATTTTAGTTCCACACACCACCACTGGTTGGAAATTGAGTGTGACTGTTGATCTGTTTTGTAGTGTGGTTGTTAGGTCTTAAAACCTTAGGTACTCGAAACGATCGAGAATGATGTGTTCGGCTTCCAAATTGGAACCCAGGAAGCCCATTCAGTTGATGATTAGAAACCATGATGAACGTGGCGGGTATTGCAACCAGAGACGTCGTTGAATTCATGCAATATTACTGCGCTGTTTGTTTTGTCTGAGATATGTCACATTCGTTTGTTCGTCAACGATCAAGTATGATCTAAAACAATAAGGTCCCAGGTTTTTTTTGTACGCTTAGAAAACCTGGCTGTTTAGAGGGGAAGGCAGACGAAATCGCTAGTGTTTTCAAACTATTACTTGTGTATGATGAGTTCGCTGAGATTGGGTGCTGATTATTTGCTACCTGGGCGAGCTCACTAAGTCAAACAGTAAAGCTCACAACCACAACAGTCGGGAGTTGTTGCGCAAATCCCGTAGAAGACTTCGTCATTGTTTGCTGAAGAAGGTGGTGATTTGAAGATGAACCACACTGGGATAGTTGACCAAACGGAAGACATACAAACCCGAACCCGTTTGGGGCATATTGGATTGTCTGGGTGAAATTGACCAAATTCAACAATTTACTGATTAGAAACATTAGCATGCAGACCGGACGATGTGTCGTGTTCACTCTCATTCTCCATCTGCTTGAAATTATTCACTTGTACTAATTTGTTTTCCAAACGAAGTTTTTGTTGAGAAATAACAAACAGTGAAATCGCACTAAACGCCTGAATATAAGTTTTTCGAGTCTAGTCGATATTACTGAGAGCGACAGAAAAAAGCGAAAACCACTATACTCAGTGAATAATTCCCGTATACACATAAGCTGAATAAGACCGTTTGAAGTTAGGTTGCTGAAGCACAACAGATACAACAGTTCCAATTCACACCAGTACACACATACACTTTTCCTGTCTTCAGCTTCATTTTAATACAACAATCCACAAGTCCATTGCGATCAGATAGATCAGAAACGGAACAGCAGGCGAACAATCTCAACATTTTCTTACACACGATCTTCCACATCACACAAGGTCATGCGGTTTTTGGTGCCCGGATGAAATGGGGTTGTGAGGTTTACGTGCGAATACCCACTGGATCGTTTTTTCTCTACCAAGCTTAATCGTGTCCATGTGTCTTCACATTTCAGTCTGTTCGTGACCTGAATGACACCCTATGATTCTCTCGAAATGGAAGACCTCATCTCACTAGTGGTTTGTAACGAAATGATGTTACTTTCACGTATCTTTTCATTGTGCTACTCGCACTGGTCACCTTGAACGAGAAGAATCTGAGTGAATCTTACATCTGAGGATCCGTTTTATTGCATACCCTCGTATTGTGATGTATGTATAATCTGACCCAATTCATACGCTCGACCAGGCCAGTAGCCTTCCTTGTTATTGCGGACTTCGTTGATCACCATCTGATGAGGTAGCTGTACTGCTCCGTACAAGACCGTTAGTAGAAGAATATCCGAGCCTGTTGGGTAGTGAATAGGACTGTCATCTCTAATGTTGGGGTGTGTGAATGTAATTCACAATCGACGTGCACTACTTATTTGTCTTGCAACTATTTTCACGACTAAATCCTTGCAAATAAAATCAGTTGGAACCACATCACTCCATCGAAGATGGCAACACCAGACCCACTGCTCGGCTCATTTAAATTTTTCGCACATCCTCTCTGTTTTGTCCCGTCCCACTATCTCTAGTAAGAATCTTTTTTTTCCTTCGAAACATCTCAGTTTATTGGCTTATGTGGGAAGAAACAGTCACTGTCACTAATCGTCACAAGACAAACTAATTGGTTCAAACTTGCATCGGATAAATTCTCTTTTGATTGGTTAACTGGTGGTAGGGCCTGTTGTCAATTGACGAGAGTCCGTTCTCGATCTTATCGATCCGCTGCCTTGTCGTTCGCGAATACGTTGCCTCAAACATTGACCTGAACTCTGCAGAAGCATTGACGTGGTGACTGGTAGAGTCGGCTGTCTGTCGACAATGTGTCAGCTCATACCTTCATATTATGTCTATTATGATTTTTCGCTCTCGTGTTTCAGGTGATGCGGACATGGACGCGGACGAAAATCCTCTGACTCCTACCAACGAGCCCAGGCTTAATCAATCAGCAGCACCGGAGCAAAAGACCAATGTATTTTGGTTGTTTCTCAATCGCGTAAGACCCCAATTGTCAATAATTGTACAAGATTTCCTGTTTCGTGCTGAAACCAGTGCCTTTTTTAGTGAAAAATAGATGACCTTATTTCCGAAAATAGCAATTTTGACTAGAAGAAACCCTCATTAATTTAAGTGTGCCAGGTAACAAAATAGATCCGTGCGTTTTATGCCATCGTTTCTTCGCCTGACCGTTCTAAGCTCCTTTTTTGGATCCACTTTTATCTGTCTACTGTCCAGTTCCTGTCCGTAGCTACATTGTCGTGGAAAGCACCTCGTATGTTCCCTTTTCCTAACCGAAAAGTGAATTCACATAGGGGATGATTTGCATCCCAAAGGCAAGACGTTATTCGATCAACAGATCGATTCTACATGGCCGTTCATCCGTCCCTAAGTGACAGCGATGATATCAACAGTTATTCTAAGATCTTCAACGAACCATCCATCCATCTACACACACACACACACACACACACATATATATATATATATATATATATATATATATATATATATATATATATATATGTATATATAACTGTGCCCCATACACACCGTACTCTGATCTGGCGCGTTCCATGCTACGCGTTCCATCATAATTTCGTTGTCTCCACTTCAGATTTCCCTTATAGCCGCTGCCGAAAATTGGTGTTACGTATAATCTTGTCTGTTTGTGGGACCTTCAATTCGACCCAATGATCCTTTCGCTACCGCAAATTCGATCCTTATCCACATTTTCCAGCTCACTCACTTCTTCACCATCACACAGACAAACGTTCGAATTCTTGCGATTTGTAAGTCACTACCTCCGGCACCAACTGATAAATAGGGCTAGTGGCCAAAGGTGACAGGGAAGATCAAAACCAGATTTTCTGCTCGCCTTATTGCGCTTACGAAAATGTTATTTTTATTCAACACTGAACAGATTCATTTACAGAACGTCTGAAACATCGGTATGATCTTTTAGCCCAACTAATGGAGCACATGCGGCGGGTAGCGTTCAAATCCTCCCAAGGCTGATGAACTTCAACACTAAAATCAATTCAACATTTCAATTCTGTGAAACCGAAATTAGTCGGCGAACCTATCGTCAGCTACCATCTAATGCTACCTGCTGTATCGTATGGCCTAACCGCAATCTCCTATAACGCGTTTCCACCGCGAGGCCCGTAATCATTTTGACAAAGAAGAAAAAAGCAAGCTGAGTCACAAAATGATCTACAAAATTACACGCGGTTAGATTTATGGTACGGTCGGTTAGGTTGGATGTACTCCATTCCTGAAGGTCTCCTGGCCAGCGGCAGATGAGTTACTTAGGTAAACCACTTTGGAGGTCACTTAGGCCTATAGGCTCCGTCGGCGTAGTCACACGCATCAGGGTGATGGTACAACCTGTGAGGCCCATCTACTGCAAAGCCTTAAGATCTTAGGATGGTTGTCGGGCGAACATAACTATTGGGCCACCTGTGCGGATCAGAACAATTGAGCGGCGGAACAAAAACTGGACGCACCCTTCGCTAGTGTTACAGATGCTCCCGTATTTATGAGCAGGAGATACAATGTACACAGTGCCACTGATTGCACGCCCCTGTTGATCACCAAGTATCACAGATGATGTTTTATTGGTATTATTACGAAACCACCGCGCTCTACGACGATTCACATCTGCGTTTCGTGTTTCCTTGATAGCTCAGGAAATAAGCCCCAGGTAAGAACGCCAGCTACTGGGTGATTTGATATGGTGAAAGCACATCGCCGAGTATTGTGGGGTCACAACCGTCAAACAGATCCGACTGTGGGAGCATTTGCAGTTTGATTCACCGAAATCTGATCAAATGGCAAAGCATAACAACAGACCGCAAACCTTTTAACTTACCTGTTCGTCCGCGAGGCAACTGCAGTAGGACTCGACTGACTTGCGTTGACCGTTCTGTTGACCAAAGGCTCTAGACCTGACTGTTCTTTCTGCGTAAACAAGTTATTGCAAGATGGACTTAACACAGGGTGCTCTGCAACGTTTAACCAGACCGAATGCGGTTTTTCATCGTTTGTTGAATCCATTCCACATTGTTTACAACCTGTAAATTGTTTACGCTGACCGAACAGTCAGGTTTGGAGTCCTTGTTGATTGACCAGTCGGAGTACAGACGCCTTTGATTTTAACATGGTAATGAACGAATGTGAATCATAATTCGGTTCATCATCATCATCATCATCATCATCGTACAGCGTTAAACAGTAGGGCAAGCCACACTAAACACTGCCTTTCTCACCATCTTGCACGTTGAATTAGGAAGTATGAATATACAAGATGGACAGAGAGTGGGCCTACACAAGTGGGAAAGGGAAAGAATGCCCTAGTAGCCAACACACGGAATAAAAAGTCTAGCTGTACAAACGCACATTGATCAGCCATTCTGATTCGACAGAAAGTGACAACACGATCGCCACTGTTCGCGGTTTGCAGCCACATCTTTCGGTGTCTCCAGCCAACTGGTAGACGGATCTTTTGGAACCCAACCACGAAGGTGTGAAGCACTTACTTTTCCTAAGTCTGCTGTACATTTTCTCATTCCTCGTTGCCGCGTCATCTGTCGACCACCATGTGGTTTCTTGCACTCCCGAGGAGAAACGAAGAATGGGGCACGGTATGGTAGACGTGTGTTTGCCGTACGTAACACATGCCCTAACCAACGAAGTCTACTAATCTGGATACTCTGTGACAGAACGTTCTACGAACTATTACCCAATACTCGCTTTCTGACCTCATCATTGCTCACTCGGCTATTCCATCCAATCCTAGCGATATTATGCAGACATCGACGGTCGAAAGACTCAAGACGACGAATATCTTCAGCACACAGACTCCGAGTCTCACAACCATACAACAAAACTGAACGCACAGTGGCACAGTATACACGACCCTTCAACTTCAGTGAAATATGAGGTCGGCGCCACAAGTGCTTCAGTCCAGCGTACGCCGATCGAACTTTGGACATGCGCGTGCTCACCTTTACTGCAGTGCTTCCATCCGTCGTCACGCTACTACCAAAGTTACTCAACCGGTCGACAACTGTCAGCAGCTTCCCATTGAGCATCAAGCTCGGAACCGTTGACGTCCAGTCTTGCAACATCACTCTGCACTTTGAAGGTGCAAAGAACATGCTGAATAGAGCTACAGCTCTTGAGAGTCTATCTAGTGCATGTTGAACATGTTCCGTGGATTCGAACAAGCAGACAACGTCGTCCGCGTAATCCAGGTCATATAGCTTTCCACTATTTCCTAGTTCGACGCCTACATCCTGAATATTTTGCAACGCATATCTCGCTAGTTTCGTGGCAACAGCTCGAACGCGCGTCTACGGAACTAGGCACGCCGCGTTCTCAATCATTGCTACCGTATCACTCCACCGGATTCGTTGACTAGGACATGTGCTATGTATGCCACCCCATTGACTTCTTCGTTGTGCTCTTCCCGCCGAGCTGGAAATGACAGCGCGGAAAGGAAGCCATGACGTGGCGCCGGTCTATCAAAGTGTCAGATTCAGGACTTATCTCTGTCGGTTCGGCACGCTTGTGTGGCTGGAGACCTAGCGATCCACACACCTGGCTAAATGCCTTGTCGGATATAGCTCAGACTCGTGCACAGTGGCGACTTGCGTTCAAATTCCTGAGAGGTTTCCGCTTCGATTCTTTACGTTTATTTTTCTGCTTCATGTCTTCATATGGAACCATCCCTCTGTACTTCATACCGAGTTATCGACAAATATATATATATATATATATATATATATATATATATATATATCGTCACTAGGATCTAATTTGGAGCGTCTGGAGTGTGAATGGATACTCTTCATTGAAGAGTCCACGAATGAATCACGACTGTGATTCCTGTTAGTTATTCGTGTTTAGGTCACTGCTAACTCAACGAACAACGAGGCTGTGTATGCAAGCATTCATATTGATAGCAAGTAGCATGAATGGTATCAATTAACACTCCAGACGCTTCACGTTAGATCCTAGTGACGATGTCACAACGGAGTGTACAATTATGGAGATGAGTGGGCAGAGGAGTACCGGGTACGCATACCCGATGAGCGGCAAAAACTGCGAAACCGGTCGTATGCTTCCGGGAAATTTCGTCCACCCATTTACATACTAGTCAGTATCAATATATATGTACATATATAAATTACATGCATACATTATATATATATATATATATACATATATATATATATATATATATATATATATATATATATATATATATATATATATATATATATATATGGACTTAGGCCAGTTGAGTTTGATCTATTTTTAACATACAGTTCGCTTATTCTCTCGCCGAACTGTGTTCTGAATAATCTGGATTCTATCACTAATTTTTTGCTTTGCCCTCCTTCCTCTGTTCAGCTGTTTGTCGAAGGTGATCTACTCGCCCGAATCCCGAAGACATGGAATTCGGCATCCTCCTTGTCGTAAGTGTCAGTGATAGTTTTCGTACAGCTTCATTCCCTATTTTGTGAGACCCTCATGTCACCACAACATGCTGCCTCCGCGCCTGGACAACGGGGCTCTGGAAAGTTGAAAAATCGGAATTGCTAAAAACATTGGAACACTGTCTTCGTTCTGTATGTGACAGCGGATGAGTAGGAAACACGTTACCCAAATTCAAACCTTGTTGTACGGCGGGTTGACTCGAACATGGGAAACTTATCCTCATTCGTAAAACGACACCTCCAGTTTGTCAGTCGCGTGCTACGAAGACACAAAGTCCAACTTACCAGTAATCGTAGTTTCTCAATTTTTTGATCATATAGGCTAGTGACACCGTATTAACTGTATGTTCTGTAAGTTACGAGTGCGTTGGAAGCTACTGTCCTCACACGAATTAAAAATTCGATGCCGAAGAAGCCCATTGTGATCATGTAATCAACAACAGAAAAAGTAGGACTGATTGAAGGGGTTCTATCAGTTATCGCTCAGCAGGAAACGTGTAAGCACTCTATTTCGAATCCGTATTTCTGGTAATATAGCAAATTCCTTTGAGATAGGAGTCTTGTTTGACTTGAACCGGTCAAGATTTTGACCGCCAGGCACCATGGTGATCTATGAAATTTCCCTTAGATGTCGAAAAGTGAACAGATCATCCTGTCTGTCTTGTAATAATCACGATTGACGATCACAACACGATGTCAACGACGGTGATTCGACACATGGTCACGCCAGATGTGTGCTGGATTTAGTGCTGTTCCGTGGGGGTTGCACGTGTCTGATCTGCAAAGTCAAAGGTGTAAAACTGGATAATCCGAAGCTCGATAAGCATATAAACATGTACCAACACTTACATCAGTGAATATGGAAATGACGGCCAGTGTCCAAGCGTTACAGCCTCATATATCCGGACTTGTTCAAAATGTGTTGGAATACACCATGCTCCACACATATACACAAAACTGGATTGTGAAATTTTAATAATTAATTAGGTAATTTTACTGTTCGTGCCATCGTTCCGGGGCTTCTCCGATTTATCCTCCTCCTCTTCTGTGCTGTTCACGCATGCTTGCTTCGACCGTTTCTTTTGCATACTCTCGGCATATTTGTCTATCCATCCATTGTGACCTCGATAACACAACAACGATACCTGTTCGTGCGGAATTTTTATCCCACCCCATCTTGATTGTTTTTTGTTTTTTTTTGTGTGTGAACGTTTTCCCCCACCACCCGATGGATGAACCCTTTGCTTCGGTAGTCGCACCCAACATTATAATAATGACTCGGTAGTGCACTGTTGACTCGTATTTGTTCGTTCATCTTTGTATGGCCGTAGCCGTTTAGGCTGCTCTTGCCAGAGAGCAAACGTTCGTTCCGTGTATTTGGTCCCAGAACTCACGTTGGAACTCTCTGTTGTGTATACACGTAGCCAGGGTACATTGATATAATCGAGTTGTCTCATCCGCACAGAGCATCAATTTCTCAAGACCGTATGAGTACAAAAAGACCACGGAAGACTGGCTCTGTCTCAGTGAGCGCAATTGTCATCAGTCGAATACCCGATCCGACAGAATGGTTGACGATTGTGAATTTGTTCTGTTCCAGGCACGTGCTACATAAGAGTGGACAACACTTGTCAATCGAATGATTGATTAGCTAGTCGGGCCGAATTTGTTTTCCGGTTCAGTTCCGCTTATACTGACTCCTCCCTCGCTACAGTGAATGTTTTGTGCACAAAATTTTCCGATTTCGCATCGAGTTTATTGGGAGTATTGCCTAGACCAGACATTGTCACCCCTTGCTTCATAGCACATCTTGTATACGGTTACAAATTGTTGTGGATATTTTCACTGCGTATATATTTTGATGGTGTTGAGGGACGACACTGGCAAGTTCGTCACGTATCAGCCATTCTCAATGATCACTTGCCGTATTAGCTAATGGACTTTGTAAAGTGTTTTTGTCCGGTTGCGCAACATTTGTTTTAAAAACTGATTGCATTTTAATACTTCCTCGTGTGTGCATGCATGTGCCGTCCAGTTGATTGCGGTGGCTCTTGCGTATAGGACTAATGATTGTGATCGATTGACATATGCTGCATTGTGTGCCGCACATGTTGTGAAGAAGTTTACTGAAATATTTCTCAGTCTTATCCAGAGTAAACAGACCAGTTCGACTGTACTTCTGTCCATGTTGGCAGATAGATTTTTCAGTTAGTGACGAAATCCAATGAATAGTATACTTGGTTGTGGAAGTGTAAATATTAGCGAGTAAACAGTCAGCTGAAAACTTTATTCATTTATCCATGTACTGTGTGTGCTTTTAATCCATGGAATTAGCCTCCCCCCCCGCTTGCCCGGGAATGATTGCTCTTTTGTCACAGTTGTCGTTATCATCATCATGTTGCGGTAATCTTGTAGGACGGGATCGAGAGGTATGATCCCAAGTAGCACGCCCCACGTTTGCCCCATGGGGCACTCATGGGGCAAACGTGGGCTGCCCCAAGCTTACCATTGAAAAACTTGGGGCAGCGCTACCGTTGCCCCAAGTTTGCCCCATGGGATGGAGCTTAAGTGAGAAATTTGTTCCTTATAGACAACCCGGTAACTCGCTGTATTACAATTCCACTTTCTTTCTCCCCCATTTATTTACTCATTCTCTCTTCTGTCATTCCAAAAAGTGTCCTTAAGTTCGGGTCGAGTGGATTTAGTTATCCAACAACCTTACGGAAGGCCGTTATCTGTGAGCACTGACGATAGTCTGTGCATTTCCGATTGTCTTTTACCTCGTACTGTAGCGAAAAATCGATTCTACTATTCGTTTCCCCATTTCTTGTTTCTCTCTCCCTGTCTCTGTGAGCCATTAGCCGTTCACCTATCTTGTGAAATGTTTTGTCAGTCCTAGATTATTTATTATACGAAACGGAAGAGTTCCATAATCGTCCGATTTGTTGTGACCTAAACCTTTTCCCAGGAAGCCTTGACCATAACCCGCAACTGTTTAGCCACGATCCACATGCCTTTAACCTTGGCGCACAACCTTTAGCCATTCCGCTGCAAGTCAGTCAGATCAAACAAAAAAAATTTCCCTCAAAAATTGGTGTTCCAAATCTGATTGAACAAATAAGAAAGTGGTATGAAATGCTGCACTGCAAGCGGGTTCGAGAAGGTTTAAACGATGCGCCCGTATCGTCGAATCATGTCGCACAGCCCGTATGATTATTATATTTTCAGTGAACCAGTTTCAAATACACTGAAAATTCCAAAGGAATTAAAGTAAAGAAAAAACCTTACTTTTTTAAATCTGCGGAATGTCTTTTTATTGGGTGGGAGAAATCGAATTTGATGATTCGTATAAAATTGTGTTCACGGTCTTCCGACGAACTGCTCAAATACCTGGTTGCTCAGTAGAAATAGACGCTGAGTAGCATGAAAGAAACGGAATCAAAAATATACCATGTAGTCTTTGTACGACGTTCATCCTCCAAGATACCGGCATCAGATGAAAATGGTGGTTAAGTCCTTTACTTGACGGTAGAATTCGAATGGCTCTACTAACTTCTTTTAAGCGTCCATAGCTACGATAACATTGTATACTCTAGTTGGTTTCATCAATATGCAACCTCATAGGTACACTCCCTGATCGTTACAACTAATCGGCAAATTCTGCTCGTTTAGATTTGATTGTGTCCGAGTTTCGTTCCATTGATTGAATAGTCGGTTTCTTAACCGAGTGGTGATTCCCATCTAACATTTCATCAATGGACGACTTGCTGACTGTTATGCTTGGGAAATCTTTCTCTAACCTCTCCTTCAACTGCCTGGATGTGCTTGTTGGGCTCTCGTTCACCACATCACACAAATGCTTGAAAAACTCTTCATTGAACTTCGTCTTGTAGGATCCAGGTTGGAATGTGATTTACGGATCCGGTGGTGTTCGAGTGGTTTAGAGTGTTTCATTACCACGTTGGAGATCGAGGGTTCGAATCCCCGTGATCATCTTTTTACTTTAGCCGTAGACAGTATTCCACTATCGTCTAGCTGGTTGCCACACCTCACGTATTGGGACAATGCAATTCTTCACTCCAAGTCTCATAGTCTGGTTGCTGTTTATCCCTAATAGTGCACTAGGTGTTCGTGGTTATGAGGTATATACCCCTTCTACTGCACTCATGCGCAGGCATATAATTAGAAAAATAGCACGGCATGTTCTAATTGCAATGCCAAGGTGTTTGCCGACATCCTCCAAATCATGTTCTCATGTACATTCGATTGTCCTCCGTCTATCTTCCGTGCTGGTGAATCGATATGATCTCTTTTTTGCACCCATGTTAACAATCTCCATATTGTCAAGAGATGGTGCGTGCAGTGCCAGGTAAAGTACGGCGAGTATTACGGCAGACGGTCGCAGTGGATTTATATCACCTGATTACCTCCTAACGAAATATCAACCAATGGATGAGTCTCCCCATGCAAGGGTAAAATGTCACAAAGAAGCAGTGTTGTAAGCAAAAATCTGTAATGTAACAAACGGTACTTTATTTTGTAATTACAATCGCTGATAATGATCGAGATTGGATATACTGTAAAATGAAGGATTGGTTTGTTATATCTTTAGTTAAACGGATAGATTGACAGTCCGAAGATAACACACACAGTTGTAAGTACACCGCCATCACTGTCATCAGCTTATTTTTAGTTGCAACATTCGATGCCATTACCATGATTGAAAGTGCAACAGTCATACGAGTTGTGCCACATGGTTCGGCGATACGGGCGCATCGTTTGGACGTTCTCCAATTCACTTGCGGTGCAGCATTTGATACCATTACCACGGTCAACTTCGAAGCACACGATCGTCAGACTTTCTCATTTGTTCAGCCAGCTTTGTAACACCGATCTGTGAAGGGGAATGACTTTTGTTCCGACATTTCTTGATATCATAACATTCCTACACCTTTGATCTCACTGACTTCTGTTGCGTACTGTTCAGACAACTATTAACCATGCACTGGGTGCGGTGGCTTTGGTTGCTGTCTCCTAGCGGCATCCTCGGAAGGAAATAAAGGAGAAATGAGTATGAAAGAATTAAGAGGAAAACTGCATCATTGAAATTAAATCGTTCAAGAAAGTTTGTGGAAGCAAGAGCACCACTTATCGCGGCATCTGGCCGTACCCCACAACGTACCTAACCATTGAGTGGGAATGTCTCTTAGACCCCACCCAGGAAGTCGAACACACCCTTGTTAGCCAAGTCCACTAGTTAGGCTTTTCATACCTCTCCTCTGTGTCATGCTGCTTGCAGCTTACCTGGATCTTCACTTAGAAGATCTATATCGTCAGCATACTCAAGGTCTGACACTTTCTCACTTGGGAAAAATTCAATGCCGCTATCCTCACCTGACAAAAATGTGGTCTCTAGGACCATATCAAACATAAAGTAAAAGAGAAAAGGAGAGAGGGGAATCCTGACGTGCACCACTTCTTGTGAGGAACTCAGGTGAAAGATCGCCGTAAGCCTGAAGTCACCTTCGGCTAATAGTGTAAAACGATTTTATGATGGAAATGAATTTCTCTGATACACCCTTGATAAGAGGCAGCGCCAGACAACTGTGCGGTAGACTGAGTCAAAGACCGCTTTGAGATCAAGATAAACGGAGATAGTGGGCCTACGGAACGTGTGTCTATGTTCTAAAATTTGTCGAAGAGTGAAGATGTGATCAATACAATCTCGACCAGGTCTAAACCCAGCTTATCCCTCGAAGAATCTCCTCTTCTGACGGAAGACTGGTATCTACAACAAGAGCTGTACCCATTGCGCTATTGATCAAACCTGAAGAGGATAAAGGCCATTTTAACTGCTTCTCGAAATGTACCGCCCAACGAATTGGACGACTCTACTGAGTTTGAATCAGTAAGCCGTTCGCCTCTTTGATCAATTCGCTAACGTCTGATTTATGTGGGCCGGTTTGTCTAATCAGACGGAAAAGGTTGTGCCTGTTGCCAATGGCCGCAGCTTTTTCCATTTCCCTACACTTCACAATCCACCACTGCTCACGGTCATTTCTCAGACTCCGAATCAGTTGGCGTTTAAAACATCTCTGTACCTCATCGTATCTTGAATCCGGAGAAATCATTCTGCTGTCATCTAACAGTGTAACTGAGGATGCAGATATCCATCGTTCCTATGTGTCTGGTTGTTGGACCTTGGGTAGCATCAGCAGCCGCTCGTAGAGCCTGTTTGATCTCTATCCATCGCTGCATCGGCAGCCCGAAAAGAGTCCGCTGGATCTCTGTTCATAGCTCTTCTGGATCCTGGTGGATAGTTCTGCTTTGAAAGTAGATCGATGGTTATCACCCAGTAGCAGCTGCAGGATACGTTTCGCTTTGGCGTTGTTTCAGCCACTGACAAGACGTAGGTTGAAAACGAGAGGACAACAGTGTGATTAGTGTCCACACACGTGGACCAAAGTGATCGATAGCCTTGAATTTATCCGCGCCAGCACTGACCGACAGCAATATGGTCGATCTGAGTCCAGTGCTGTGAAGGCGCAGGAGGACACCAGGTTAGCCGGTGTCGC
Organism: Fasciola hepatica; assembly: GCA_948099385.1. Taxonomy (NCBI): domain Eukaryota; kingdom Metazoa; phylum Platyhelminthes; class Trematoda; order Plagiorchiida; family Fasciolidae; genus Fasciola; species Fasciola hepatica. The sequence continues at coordinate 579,572 of CANUEZ040000106.1, forward strand.
CTTTTGTGAGAGAAATTCTCACTCGCTAAGACTAGTCCATGGTCGGAACATAAGTGAATGAACTCGAGTATATGTCACTGCCAATTTCGTACGGAACTCAGCGTGACTGTGAAGTTCACTAAGTACCCCTATGTCTTTGGCTTGCTTTAATTGTCCGAATAATCCCACAGGGCACATGGAGAACAACACAAAGTGGCGAACAAGCTCGTTTCCAGTGATTCGTAATCATGCCATTACATCACATTTTATATGAACAGTGTTAGGTGAATAAAACAGAAATCAAGATAAGGCGATGATTCACAGTTTAAGTGAGGGAGAGGGGATCAAATATCACATGCGTGGCCTCGATCCGTCTCTGGACCGTGAATGGGTGTCTGCGGTGTCATTAGTCGGATCAACGGATCTGTGGTTAGTTTGTGGGTAGGGGGTGGGCCAAGGAAGCCTCAGCGCTTGCACGAACTGTTTTTGGACGCACAACGGGGGATTGTAGAGACGAATGCATACCGCTTCCGCTGTGGCTGGAACACGGCACTTCACCAGTCTTGATTGCCCACTTCGGACTTTGTAGATTGGCCGGAATGCTTTGGTCACATTCATTGAGTGGTTAGACTGAACAAGGTGTGAACACACAGCGCTCGTAATTAATTTGATTGCTGCAGTGTTCAACCAAGCTGGGTGGTGTTCATGGCCTCGTTCGGATAAGTATCTGGTCGTACGGCCAATGTACGTTGTCCCACAGGAACAAGTAAAGGAGTACACACAGAATCTGACACCTCATCCTTTGATCGTAAATACACACACGGCTTTGATGTAAATACAATATAGAGCTTTGGCGCCTAAAATGTTTTGTCGACGGCTCCTGATTATCTGCGATGTATGATATCCGCTGGGATAACACCTTTGAACGGCAGGCGGATGTATACTGACTTTGTGGGACAACTGTGGTCTTCACTCTTTCTTCCACTTGTCGCATTGTCTTATCAATGAAACGATCCGAATATCCGTTTTTCAGGAACACACGGATCGAGGTCACGCATGTGATATTTGGTCCCCTCTCCCCCACTTAAATTCTGAATCATAGCCTTATCTTGATTTCTGTTTTATTCACCTAACACTGTTCATATAAAATGTGATGTAATGAAATGATTACGAATCACTGAAAACGAGCTCGTTCGCCACCTTGTGTTGTTCTCCATAATTGAATGAGTCGACCATCGCTATCAGTTTAATCGGCTGGAATGCCAAAACGGCCTCCCATATTCCTATTCGTCTCGTCTGGGCATACAACTTGAGCGTTGAAATCACCAGCAACAACCATGATGTTCATAGAGCGTACGCTTCGGACCAGTTGAGACAAATCCTGATAAAATTTGTCTTTAGCCTCAGGAGAACTACAGTCAGTTGGGCATACACAGAAACGACAAACAGGCATGGGCGCTCCAGTCTAGTGCTGTTGACATGCACAGAATCATTTAATCGAACTGCACACAGGCGGCTGCTTACTGGGATCCAGTCGAGCAGTGCACGCTCAACCTTCGTGCTCAGAGCGGTGCCAACGCCAGCCTAACCACGAGCACTAGACACCGAATCATGCAACATGCGACGAGTGAAACGAGAGGCCGAGTTTGTATCAGGGGAGCGAAGTATTAACACTGAAGTTGGGTCTTGTATGCGTGTTTCGGAGACACAACACACGTCTATGTTAAAGGTTTCGAGGGTCTTAGCTAGGGCAGTCTGTTGCCCCGTTTGACAAAGTGTGCGAACGTTGAAAGCAGCTAAGTGAAGAGAATGTTTAGGTCGGAGAATGGATTCTCTCTCTCCCCTTGTCTCTAATTTGCTACCCTTTCCAAAAGAGCTACAAGTTCACAGTCACGACTCATTGTGGTTACTCGTACGCATTTAGAATTGGAACGTAAAGGATGAAGAGCAGAGAGATAGGGAGTGTTTTCCGATTGATCGCTGGAGATTTCTGGGCCTATTATACTTCGCGGCTGCCTACACCGCAGAAGGGGTTTTTTTGAGAACCCTAACCAGAACCTTTGACTCAAAAGTCTGACCCACAATGCAGTGGGGTCTTAACCCAGAAGAGGACATGACAGAAGAACCCGTGAAGGATTTTCTGGTCTGTCACATAAGATCTGATTACTGCATGCACTTTTCCTTGTCTTCGCGCGTGCTTCGCTGTCGATCTGCTTTTCCGATTCATTCCATAGCCCCGTGCACCCAGTAGAGCAAGCGGAGCATGGACGGGGCAGTGCCCTTTGAGCCGAGGGCTGCCCAGCTTAGGCGAGCGAAAGCTGCCCAATAAAGTGCAATGATTTCTCCCGCCGTCAAGAGAAACCCCAGGCTCTCCACTCCTTCGTCCATTTAGTGGAGGTTTTTAGACCGGCACTCTGTTTCTCTCCGTGTTTATACGTTGGAGTATTCTCTCCAGGGGTATGATGGTTAGAACCAGATGTTGCCCCTGAACTGGTTGTGAGACTGAACTTTGTCTGGCCTCTGCCCATTGACCTGTTAAGCATGATTGCATCTTGGGATTAGGGAAGCCATCCTGCATAGCTCTTTGGATCATGGAGGCACGCAATCCAAAACACAACGTCAAGGTGCAATCTCGTCGTAATGGATCTGACTGACTTGCAGCGTCATGGCCAAAGGTTGTGCGTCACAGCATAAGGTGGCTAGGAGCAGGTGTAGTGACAAGTTAGTCATCTACTACCCCTTTTCGCACAAGCTGGCCAAAAAATATCGTTGCTTAGAGATGTATAAGGAAATGGCGCGAACGTGGGGCGGCCTGTCGAAGGAACTCCCATTCTCGTAAACAGAGGAAAGCAAAACGTGTCCGAGCCATCAGAGGCGGTCTGTAGTGATTATCTCGGTCAGAGGTCGGCTGTCTGCAATCGATGCGTTGGCGACGTACCTGTTCATTGTTCACCCAATGTTTACGTGCTACGCGAGCGGTGTTTTAGCGACATCGGCTGTCGAACACAGAAAGTCACCGAGCTTCGTCATGGTGAGCTGCTGATCGCTGAGCTTGGCGTACAGGTCTCACTCGGTTCACCGTCAGACAGGATAACGTCATCAGTATGCTCTATTGAATATTATATTGTACCCGTTAGTTCATATCTTCTTTCCATTCCTTAGACTGGTCGTACTTTCAATCACTAGCTATTTATCACAATTAACGCTGTGCGTCGATGAAACCTATCCGACGATATAAATCATATATTCCGACTAACGTGCCCTGTTCCGATTGTGCGCTTGGGCTGGTATCTTACCCCGTGTACTTCCTAATGCTTCAGCCTAATCTCATCATTGACGATTCGATGCTCCAACCAGATCGGAACTGTCTCGCTTTAATCGATGTTCAAATATCGCAATGGCCAAATTTCCGTGGGAGGTTAGCGGTTGAAAGAACCAGACCAAACTGAAATCTAGCCTAATTGTTGCAACGTTCTTCATGAAAATTAAATGTCTCAATCAGGTGTTGCCGTCATTTGATGATCATACATTGATTACTGTCCAGCTGATACCTTCGTACCGTTTGGACACCGTTGGTTCCTGATCTTCCTCGTCACTGCCGTTTTATAGCCACGTTTCCTATCCTCCTAGTTCGCCTCTTTTTGTAATCCCGATTTATTTGATTAGTGTTTGCCCTGTACACATAAGAGATCGCATTCTTGTCATCTCGTTTGGTCATTTAATCTGTTTGTTCCCTCTGCAATTGTTGTTACCTCCGACCTGATGCAAATTATGCAATTCCGAAACTTGTTTTGGATATAAATATACGAACCACGTGTGTCACAGCTTATGCTTTGTTTATTTCCGACCAGATATGGAATGATAGTGGTGCTTGGTGGTGGCTTGGTACGTGGTAGGGTGACGGTCGACCGGGTACATACGTCCAACTCGTGTCTGATGATGTTAGCTGTGCTAATGGTGTTGATGCTTTTTGTGTCAATAACCGGAAAAGAGTTTTACAAAGTAGAAGCCGTATGGTTTTTTTCATATGTCGGGGGTATTCTACATTATTCTCATTACGCCGTCTTAGACATCGTAGTAGGGTGTTGCATGAGTAAGGAAGGAAGGAAGACCGCGTCCAACCTTAGCACCGACAAGTGAGAAATACGAGTGCGAAAAATCTGAAGGGTTAGCAGGGAGTTTGTTGTGGCAAAACTAACTGATAACAGAACACTATTGGGACCGAATTCCCCTATGAGGTGTGTTTGGCATAAATCTAATACCGCAACGGATCATGAGACAGTCCTGCTTTATTGGACCTGGAAAAAATATTGTCGATGCACAGAAGGAGATTGTAGGTCTGATTATGGCTCATTGAATTGTTTCAATTTCGGGGTATGGGAAAGAAAGACTTTCCAGGCCTCTGGCAATGTTTTCTTTTTGATTCGCGGTCCAACGTAAATTGTTCCGCGGCGCAACACTAATCTCGCGCAGTGCTGTTTGAGTTGAGGATAGCTTTGGAAATCGTGAGCGAGTTGTAGAAAAAGTGCATTCGTAACACGGTGCGATGCAACCTGATTTTCAAAAATTCTGGTTGGCATGTTGCGACCACAACGTTTCAGCAAATATCCATGCTAATATCGCTCAGGTTTGATTTATTGTTCTTCCGATTTCAGCAACCGTGGTCATTTACGTCTAATCTCGAATCTGCTCGCGGCGGTCATTGGCCCCTGCCCGGAAGCATACGAGGACGACGCGATGGGTTCTTCGGACCATCAAGTTAATCTGATCACCCCGGATCATTTGATTACAGTGACCGCAAACGGATGCACCAACGAGTGCGATTCCAATCCGCCTCTACGGTCCTATCTTCGATCAAGTGAGCTCTTGCGGATGCGCACGCACGCGCTTGTTTGTCTGTTTTCTCTCGTTTGATTCCCTTGAGGTTCATTTGGTTGCTCCCACGTGGAGGCCAGTTGGAGGAAAATCCCTCTGTTCCATTTATACCACACGAATAAATGATGTCCTCGTTGATCAAAAAAACGCTGGCCTATGGGGGTCACATAGACACTGAATCCGCAGAATTCATGAGACGAAACGAGTTTCATGTCACAGCCGTTTGTTACACGGCTGGATGTTTATTTGTATGCTTTATTTGATGCCCACACATGAGTAAAGTCGAAATAGCAAAGCCCCTGACCACAGATGTCCAACATTCAGCGTATGGAAGCCGGTAGCCTCGATTTTGCGGCCTGGGTTGGGGAACCTCACAACAGTTTCAGTTTGAACAAATGTGAACCTGGCACTGAGTGCGACGTTTCTGTCTATCTCTAGTATCGCTTCACAGGAACCTCATACTCATAAACCAAAACTTTTGTATCGTGGAGATCTGTTTTTGGTGGCCTATTGCTTATTGGCACGGGTACTATCAGTGATATGGGATATGGGATAGAACACGGCTACACGCGAAGTCAAAAGTCCATAGAAAAACCAAGCACAACTCAATAACAAAGCAAATTGAACGGGCTCGAATTTGCGCCTATGTTCGACATATTTTCGCTGCCAGTATCTGAGCAAAAGCTAGATCATTTGCTGACAAATGCTGATCCGCAATATAGGTCGCTTGCTTGGTCGCACCACTGAGTGATTGAGTGTAGACAATCTAGTTGAACCGCATTGAATACGCGTCTATTGCCAGTGACATTGCGTGAGATATACCTGCTGTCAAGTCGGCAGTTTCGGCTTCGTGTTAATGGCACTAACAAGAGAAGTGCGGGTGTCATAACGCAGAAGACGAGCCGGATAAAAGGCCTCTTTATTGGAATCAGGCTCCGGGACAACACTCAGATATTTAGATTGCAACTGAACATCTCCATTGCACCAAAGACATAGTCGACTATAATCTGTTGCTCGTTTCATCGCAGGATATAATGACATGCTTCGTCTGCCTTGCTCCAGCTCACTGTTTTCCACAATTGTTTTCGACCAAAGAAAAGGCTTACTTGAGTATTATAGACGCACTTTATCACACTGGTAATAACACCAAACAGGCAAATTATATATATATATATATATATATATATATATATATATATATATATGTATATATATATATATATATATATATATATATATATATATATATATATATATATATATTGCAGTCCTAATTAAGACTCGGCACGCGTTATCGATCACTCCCAGCCAACCGAATGAATCCAGCGAGTTTGGAGCACTGAATCATTTTAAAGCAGTCCTGGTCGAATTCATGAACCACTTAAAGACTGGCTCGATTTCCAGACAGCACAGCTTTTTAAATATGGCCTCTCAAATGATACCTGACCAAAAATGCCAATTTTTTACGGCTCACTTGGCACCAGTCAGGCTATGGTCGAAATGTAATGGATTGTCAGCTGTTGTTTGCTTATGACAACGATAATCCAATGGGTAATGTGGTCAAATCGCTGTCCACAAACATTAACACGACTTATGTCTAGATCGTTCTGATCGAAAAATGACTGTTCAATCATATCACAAATGTGTTCCTCAGACCGTGAACCAGATGTATGTGTTTGTGTATGTGTGGTTAGTTGCATTTTGGTACCTCGACTTCGCTGATCATGCACCGACTGCGTGGCATCCTATCTGGTGATCGAGCGACCGACAGGTCATTCAGACTTTCTCGTTCACATCGATCTGTCGATGAGGATTGTGTTCGGGGTGGGGGTGTGTGTTCAATGAAAGACATTAGTGTTAGTCCATCTGAATCCCCATCCATACGAGTAGAGTCAGTTATGTTCACTGAATAAAATTGTGTCCCCGACCGCCGTATGATGTCCTCAAACCGTGGAACCCGCTCTGTGTGTGCGAACGTGTCTGAATGTGCACCAAACTCGAGGGAAATCATATTAGGTAGTTTAACTGGCCATTGATTTTATCCTCATTGGACGCAACAAGCTGTGGACATGCAGATGGGCTACGGTAAAACTCACCTGATTTGCTTTTCATGGTTTGTGAAATCGCACCGGTCGTTTCGGTCTTCCAGTTCAGTTCGATTCCCAAAATTGACTACGTGATGCCCACTCCTAGGTGCAAAACGTCCTGTCTGGTCCCTGTATCATAAGCATCTGTGAACTTCACATGTGGAGCTTTCAAACTGACGAACGCTCATGATGATCAGTGCACATGTTCCCTTCAGTACCCACTAGTTTCGTTTAGAATTAATCGTGTTGTTTTTTTGTGTGTGGTTATAATGAGGAAACTGCAAGATAACGTGCCCTTGTTTCATCTGGACAGAACACGTGTTTTGTATCACACAATGTCACTAGTCCGATTAACAACATTGAAAATGTGTGATACTTCATCGTATCGCATACACAAAGTAATATTTCACCTCTTTCATTTGAAAAGCAATTCGAACATCATCTGAACCGAGGACTTAACAGTGCCATCAGCTTGGAGATCAATCGTTCGCCTGTTCCCAGGTCTACATCGTCAACGTTTTCTAATCGTAGTGTTTAATATTCCTCCTGATCTGACACACGAATCCTAAAATGGTTCTGTGGTCTTTCTTTCCCTCTGTCTTTTCACCCTTCTCTCTGTCTGCGTTGATGCACTGATCGGAAGACATATCCGACGAAACGTGGACCTCATGGTGTGAATTTGTTCGAGGTCCATTGGCACAAGCGAATGAGAAGTCATACGTGAACTACGTACGTCTCTGAATATATTTATCCCTTTCCGTCACCCATTTACACAATTGTCTGTTTGTCATGCTACCCGCGGACTAGCTAGGTGCCTTCTGCGGGATACACGTGTCATGATTACTGTTCTTTCTTGGTAAAGGACAGCTCGTATGTTTTTTTCACAGTTAATCAGTAATAATCATCACATTTTGTAGCGCCAAATATACGCATCTTCGCTTAATGGGCTGTCGTCCGATCCAGTTCAGTTCTGTTGCGTTGGACATGTGAATTCACCAGTGCCACGTGAAGTAGTCAGATCGACAGTAGAGGGGACACCGAAAACATCATATCCGGCGAACCATACAGCGCTTGTCTGCACGCATTAGTTTGAGGTCATAAACGTAGGAGATTCAATTCAGTAGCCTCTCTGAGCTGATTCGTTTTCTGATCTCTCCAGACAACGCCTGGAATGCGACGGGACATGTACTAACTTGTCTGTATTCAGCGGTTTATTACTATGATGAATTGGAACGCGCTCCTGATATACATTCCTCTTTCTTTGGAAGAGATTATTTACCGGGACACCAAGGGTATGCCTGTTTCACTGATGACATGGCGGCTCAGTCGACACTGTCACCTTTCGACTGTTTGTATTTTCATATGTAATAATCTCCTACGGGTTTGACACATTTGGTTTGATGTCATCCGCCCAGAAGATTGAAGAAAGTCCCAAAGAGCAAGAGTGGATAGACACTTTTCGTATTCCCTAACAGCAGTCGTATGTAAAACAAATCTCTTTTGTTTGCTACTGGCCACGGTGAACTTTCGATATTTATAGCAGCTGACAGACGCTACTTGCTCCTTCGTTTTCAGCGCATGTTACTTCTGTGGAGGAGTGTATACACTACTGAGTAAGTGGCAGATTGCTGAAACGCAACTATGGACAGTTGTGTATCATCACACGCCGCTATGTCGAAGGGAATAAAAACAATGAAGTAAACGACGGCATGCGAACCACAAGGCTGCTCCTCAGCCTGGATGATAACTGTCTTCAAGCGGACAGGACAGCGACTTTGCAAAGAAGCATGTTTGTAATTTGTGGTTTCTTTTGTCGATATCCGAACGAGCTGGTTCTAAAAAACAACCTACTTACCTGGCGCATCTTGTGGATTATTAAAATTGGTGCCATGACCAGGATGAAGATCTCGTGGCCGCAGCCTTTCGAAGACGGGGACATACGGAGCTTCCTGGAGGAATTCGAGGACCTGATGGCGATTCGGTCGGATCGGGGTAAGTTGGCAGCCCTTCGAGCGCTTCTCAAGGGCAGAGCGCGGGCAGTACTGGAAGCGGCGCGAAGAGGCCCGGAGAAGATGGAGTGGACCGCCGCCAAGAAGCACTGGTTGCGGGATTCGACACCCCGGCTGACCGTCAGGAGGCAGTGCGGCAATTCAAGGCGGCCCAGTTTGGAGCTGGCGCAGACCCGTTGATGCATGCCGTCTATCTCCGTTCACTCCTGGACCGCGCGATGCCCACGCTGGACAGAGAGGCGCGTGCTCAACTGCTGGCGTACCGCTTTGTGGACAGCTTGCCAGAGCCCATGCAAGACCGAATACGTATCGTCCGCGTCGGGCTCAAGTTGGATATTTTACAGTTGGCGGCGGCCGTTCGCGAATTACCCAATGACGACACGACCGTGGCAAATGTGTCAAACGCAGAAGAATCAATAACGGAGAATGAGTGCATTGAGGAAATATCACGGATGGCTTTTTAAAAGAAGTTGAGACCGGCAACTGCAAACAAACCGAATAAAGCCTGGTGTTTCTACCGCGGAAAAGTGGGGCACTTTTGGCGTCAATATCGCAAACGCCAGCAGCATGAGGCAAGAAACAGAGATCCGAACTCCTACTTACCGTGTTTTGGAAAAGAGGTAGTCATCGGGACAGTAGATCGAGGGTCTATACGAGCACAGGTCGAGATTAATGGGCGTAATGAAGTCTGCTTGATAGATACCGGTGCAGCGGTTTCGTTCACCAGGCGTTTGCCAGGGGAGAAGGTGCAGTCATGTGCCATGAAAATCAGGACGGTGGGAGGGCACATTGAATACAGACGGAACGGCCCAAATGATGGTTTGAATAAACGATAGGACCCTGATGCATGCGTTCATAATAACACGTGACACCAACGAAACAATACTGGGCGCTGACCTCTTGCGGACACTAAATTCGGTGATTGATCTAAAAGGGTATCGGTGAAACATGAAGTTTGGTTCAACACCAGTTTTTTGTCAACCATCCGAACAGACTTGTGGGTCCATTGCAAGCCAAATATGCAGCAGTGTAAACCCGGCGTTTCAACCGACCATACAAGAATTCTCGGAGCTGTTTACGACGGATGAAGACCCGCACGGTTTTTGTGGCTGGGTGGAACACGAAATACCTACAAAGCCTGAGACTTTTCCGCCATATGGACCTCGTCGTATTCCCGTCCATCTGAAGGGTGAGGTAAAGCGACAAGTGAACAATATGCTAGAACAGACAGTTGTCGAAGAAGCGCGGAGCACGTACAACTCACCTGTGCTACTTGTTAGAAAGCTCAATGGGAAATTCTGATTTTGTGTTGACTTTCGACGTAACGATACGCAAGCCGGTGCCGGTCCCTTCGGTGGTAGAGATATTTGATAAATTGCAAGCTGCCACAATATTTTCGGTTGTCGACCTGCGGTCAGGATACTGGCAAGTTCTAGTAAAGAAGGAGGGTCAAGACAAAACAGCATTCACGATCGGGGACAAGCGATACCGTTTTCTGAGGATGCCATTCGGTCTATCAGGGGCACCGTTTACCTTTCGTCTGCTAATGCTTAAGTTGTTGACAGGACTAACACACGTCGCGGTCTACGGAGATGATATCGTGATCTACAGTCGGACGGTAAGCGAACATGTTTTACATTTGGAGAACTGGTTGAGGCACGTGAAGGAAGCGGGGCTGAGAATAAACGGACCAAAGTCTCAGATAGGAAGACCGATGTTCACTCTTCTGGCAACGAAGAACTACAACCTCTTCCCCAGAAAATTCTCAAACTGAAGGAATTTCCAGTACCGAACTCTAAAAGATCATTGAGACGGTTCCTGGGTTGTGCTGCATACTACAGTCGATTTGTGAAAAATTTCACATCTATCGTGGAGCCTTTGTACGCCCTTCTCAAGAAAGAGCACAAATTTAAATGGATCCCGGATGCGAATCAGGCGTTCTGTCAAATCCAACGTACCATGTCGAACGAACATCTCACGTTGCAGCTGTCGGTCGTTGGTAAGCCGTTCACGGTTGGTACAGATGCCAGCGACGTAGGTATCGGAGCAGTGCTAAAGGAGATGAGTGATATGGTGGGAAACGCAAGCAGAGCGCTCACGGCAGTGTAGAGAAAATATTCTACAACTGAAAAGGAATGTTTGGCTATCATGTGGGCGTTCGATAAATGGCGACCGTATCTGCTAGGTCAACGGTTTCATATTGGGACTGATCACAAACCGTTGGAGTAGATCAAGACCACAAAGGATCCTCGAGGCAAACTGGCCCGATGGACAATTCGTCTCCAGGAATTTGATTTTACCATTGATTATGTTGCGGGCACAGACAATCACATGGCCGATATTCTGTCCCGTCCTGAGGAAACACATCCTGATATTAGGAATCTTACTGGAGTCAACATGCTGCAACTGGAGCAAGATCCCCAGAGACTGGTAGATCAACAACGACAAGATCGGCAACTGAAGAAAGTAATTCAAGCACTAGCAAGCGATGAGACACCACTAACAAACGATGAACAGAGCCTGTGGCGACCAACCTGGAAACAGCTCCATCTGAGCGCCGCAGGTATGCTCATAAAGCGACGGTCCGGGTCAAAACGGTCGGTGGTCGTCGTGCCTGAAAACATGCGCAACCAACTAATCAAAGAGTGTTACGAGTTGGCCCACACCGGCCACAGTCGAACATATGACTTACTACAGCAATGAGCATATTGGCCAAATACGCGAAATGATGTAATGAACCAAGTCTTGACCTGCGAGCGATGCCAACATTTCAAGGCCGACTCGCGCGCAGCTCAGTGTCCGGTACAGTCGATTCCAGTTTCAGAGATAGAAGAATTGTGGCCCGTTTATCTGATGGGGCCATTTCCGAAGTCACATCGAGGCAATCAATACGTAGTGGTTATGACCGAACATTTCACGCGCTGGATCGAGGCGGTCAGCGTTCCTGATCAGCGCGCCAATACTGTTAGTACAGTCATAATGAAACGTCATGGGATTCCGCAGTCGATCGTCACCGACTAAGGTCCGTGTTTTGAGGACGATGAATTCCGAGCATGTCTGGAGAAACTTGGAATCTGAAGGATACGCACAACCCCATATCATCCCTAAACCAATGGTCTTACTGAACGGAACAGTCACACTATCAAGGAACGGTTGACGACAAAAGGCGGAGATTGGGAGCAGGCACTACCGTTATTGTTGCTATCACATTGCGCCTCCAAGTAATCCAGCACGAAATATTCCCCGTTTCAGTTGATGCATAGCAGGATAGCGAGATTGCCCGTTGATCTCGAAGTGGGCGTATGGCCATCATTCCAGATGAGACCAGTCGAATTCCATCAAGCAAAAACAGAAGCACAGCAGAATCTGAAGGAAACTCAAGAACGCTCAATGCAAGCCTCTCGTGCGCAAATTACCATTGAACCAGAATCGTTTGCGGTGGACACTCGGGCAAAAATACAAGCAGCGCTTCGCGAGACTCAATAGTGGCCCTGAATCACGGAAGCTGCTTCCTAAGTGGAGAGGGCCGTATTCGATCTTGGAAGCCCGTCACCCACTCCATAAGATAGGGCGCGCCCACGAAGAACGGTATGTGCACCGGTGTGCGCCACAGCGTTGGCATGGAGACCCTCAACAAAGCGCGCCACGGAGGATGTTCGGCCTCATGAGGAAAACCTCACTTAGCAGATTGGAGAAAGGGAACACAGAGTAGGAGAGGATCTGAAGAGAATTCACAGAACGGATCGCTTTTTTGTCAAAAAGGAGGAGCGTATATACTACTTGGTGAGTAGCAGATTGCTGAAACGCAACTATGGACAGTTGTGAATCATCACACGCCGCTATGTCGAAGGAAATAAAAGCAATGAAGTAAACGTCGGCATGCGAACCACAAGGCTGCTCCTCAGTCTGGATGATAACTGTCTTCAAACGGACGGGACTTTGCAAAGAAGCTTGTTTGTAATTTGTGGTTTTTTTTGTCGATATCCGAGCGAGCTGTTTCAAATGAACAACCTACTTATCTGGCGCATCTTGCGGAATATCACACTTCTACATTTGTTTATAAGATAAACTACAGACGACTGTTCCGAAAAACCATTTCAGAAACATCTAGATTGTAGTTGTACCACGTCTGGTGCACGTCACGAGAGGCAGAATATATATATATATATATATATATATATATATATATATATATATATATATATATAATTTAGAAATCATTGTAATCAACACATGCATACTCTCAAGTAATGAACCAATCCACAAAATCGCTTCAATGATCCTGGCAACATGCACTGAGATTGGACGCAAATTGTGTGGCCGTACAGCAATCATTCGCTCTCCGTCACAGAAAGATAGTGGCTTATCGATTCAGGTAAAAATTACCAGCCGATGTGGTTATACCTGGCAGCTTGCCAAATCGAGTGGGACGAATATAGGATCGGTTCCTTCTGCTGTCAACGCAGTTAACGTTTAGCACAAAATCGTCGGTTCGAAATAATGCAGTCACAATACGCCTTCCATTGATCTGTTAGCTAATTGATTGAGCGATTAGTTGCCCAGCTGATTGGCTGATTAGTTAGTTGATTGATCTCATTTGGGTGACGTTTAGCAATCGACTGACCCAGATTTCGTCTCCTTGTTTTTTGTTATTTTTTGATCGTGTGACAAACTATTTCAAAATTCATTGTTTTCGACTACCGCTTTGTTTGTAGCCTCTGTTTTTTGGCCCTTACCGTTACACTCAGTTTTCTCACGTGGCCGCCTCAGGTAAGATTTAGTTGGGTATGACGTAAGTCAGGGTCACGAGAACGAGTATGTTAAGTGTAAATAGGGACCGAAAAAATCAAATAAATGAAAGAAGACTGAATGTAGCAACCCCTGTGTGCCCAACCGGCCAGCCTAACACGTCCCTCGCATCCAAATCAACTGGTTGCGATTTTTGTTTCATTCTGTTATATCATTTCAACCCATCTTGCAACCTCTACTCTTGTTGGCAAACAAGCACGGAATGCAAACCAACTCAATCAGGTTCATACGAGACGTTCGTACGTTGAGACCTAATTGCGCTGCGGTGCGTAACCGTATTACTGTACTTCATCAGTTCCAAATGGTACGATTTTGCCTTTGACAATTTACTCTGTCATTCCATGTCCCATCGGCCCCTTTCGTCTGCTCTATGCTTTCAGTGCGAACACATCAAGTAGAGAAAATCACTTTTCTCACCCTACCCCCCCCCCAAAAAAAAAAAAAAAATTACATAGAAAAGCACAGACGCGCCTATTAGTATGATTTAGTCGGTCTATAGGTCAACCTGTTGATACACAACGCTTCTCCATCCCTCGGATTTTTTCGCACACCCAATCTGTTTGTATCCTCGAATGTTCTTTTTCAATCCAAGTCCAAGGTTTATTGTTGCTGCTCCTAACCCGTGGTTCTGCATACATTACACGCCCACTATAGCAACCGAATAGAAAGGGAGAACTTAAAAAAACCTCAAGAAACGATAAGGCGCTGATCTACGTTCAGTTCAGTTAAGATAACCAATAACCATACACTGGGTGCGGTATCTAGGGTTGGTATTTCCCAGCGGTAACCTCTGTCGAAAATAATGAAGCAAAACAAGAGTGTGGTAATAAGAGTAACGAAAGTACAAATGGTAGAAATGAGTCGATGAAAAAAACTTCACTAATAGAAGAGCGCCACTGATCACGACACCGAGCCATATCCTCTGATAGATTCAACTACTAAGTGAAAGAATCTCTTCGACCCCATCCGAAAAGCCTAACACGCTCTAATTGGCCAAGTCCTCGAGTCAGGCTTTTCTTGCCTTTCTTCCACGTCATGGACTGATCACTCCTACTCGGCTTTCTACTACTACCCGCCTCAGCGAACTAAGCGCGCTGAAGAATCCTATCCGGGTCATGTGCAACATGTCTCGATCACCTTATCCTGGTAGTCTTCAATGTTTCATCTAATGATTTGCTTCGTGTACCTAATACCCTGCGCTTTACCTCAGCATTGCTTATACGATTTCCCCAACATATTGGAGCATCTCTACGAAAACATCGGTGTTTGCATACCACCAATTTTCGTACATCCTCCATTCGCAGCGGCCACGATTTGAACCATACAGAATAACTGATCTAACTGCTGCAGCGTACACTCTACCCTTGATAAATGAACGGATGTCATGTCGACGCCACAAATGACTCAGGTAGGCAAATGACAAACAAGCCTACTGTATACGCGAACACACTTCATCCGATGTCCGATTTCCGGGTGAAATGCAACTTACCTAGATAGCATAATTTACCGTCTTGATCTGTAGTCACGCCAGATGCTGAGAGGTTTGGTGTTGTACCAACCTAATTCTGCAATCTTGTTACCTGGGTGGTTACATCACACCAGGTAGACAGATATCGGATGAAGTGTCATCACGTATACAGAGGGCGCGTTTGGCTTTTAGTTGGGGTCCACGTGATCCGCCTACCAAATGGTTGGGGACATTAAGTGGTATGACTAGGTGTCGCGGTCAGTGGCGTGGTAGCATTCGGACTCTTTCCTTGTCGTCTTGATCTTCCCTTGGTATATCGACTTTTTTGACTCTTTATCACTATGCTTCTATTCTTTTTACCCTTTACTGGATGATACTGGTAGGTAGCAATCGAAACCGGAGCACAGAAGTTCGAGGTTAATCGTTGAATAGACTGAACTGAATCTTGCAACAGCATCTCGCACTTTGAAAGTGCAAGTAGCATGCCGAATATGGCTACATAGTTATTCATGCTGCCCAAAAAGTTTTGCCGCTTACCTGGATCTTCATCTAGAGGAAGTGTGTTCTGCACATTCAAGGTGTGACACTGCCACTAGGGTAACGTTCGGTACCACAATGCTCAACTCACAAAAGGACGGTCTCTAGGACCATATCAGTCACAGAGTTAAAGAGAAAAGAGGAGAGAAAGCAACCCTAACATACACCACTTTTCGTGGTAAATTCGGGCGATAAATTGCCGTAAGTGCGAGCTCATTTTCAGCTGTTCATACTAAGGGATCTTATGCTTGAATTAGATTTCTCTGGTGCACCCTTCAACAAGAGGGAGCACCAGGGAACTGTGCGGTCGACTGAGTCGAACGATGCGTTTAGATCAAGAAAAACGAGGATAACTGGCCTATACATCCTGTGTCTGTTCTAAAATTTGACGAAACAGAGAAGGTGTGATCAACACAACTTCGACCAGGTCTAAATCCAGCTTGATTCTCGCCCGAGCACTGTTCGCCAGCGTTAGGTACGCGATTGAGAGTAATATCATTGATAAGTTAATAAGCGATTCTCATCAGACTCATTCCCCTATGGTCTTCACAGGAGGACCTGTCCCATTTCCTGTAAATCAGTACGCCCACTGATTCACACCAACCCTTTGGAACTTGTTCCTCCTCCCATTTTAAACAGAGATGTATTGTCACGTCTAGTAAAAGTGCGGAGGCACCGTATTTGAAAATAGACAGAATCAACCCATCCATGTCTGCAGTCTTATTTCGTTTAAGATAGCTTATCTCACGGAGAGCCTGCGTTTCTGTCGGACGTTTGGTACATACAGCTACAGCTGTAACTATCACGCTAGTTAGCAAGCACGCTCTTGATAAAGGCCAGTTTAGCAGCTTCTCGAAATGCTCCACCCAACGATCTAGACCACGGTGCTGCGTCAGACAGTGAGCCGTTTGCTCTTTTGATCAGTTCACTAACGCCTGGATTTCCTGGACCGGAACCTCTAATTGGACGTAAAACGTTTGTTCCCTTATCAATCGCCGCAGCCTTTTCTCTCTTTTTACACTTCACAACCCACCCATGTCCACGGTTTTTGATCTGCGCTTATCGATTCTAAATCGATGCGGAGAATATTAACGGAAATGTAAGTTCGAAAAGCTATCTGGTGGGATGTCCCAAATCGCTGTATCTTCTGGTGGGGAATCGGATAGCTAAAGGCTTCGGTTGTGGACCCTGAAGAAAAACAACTGCTTTGGTCCGGGCAACCTGACAGTATTACGTCCGCAATCAAATCGTAGAATCTGGTTCAATTTGCTCCTTCCTCCTCGGTTGCACCATGTTTTGTTCGGCAAACAACCTGAAATCAGGTGGGTGTTTACATACACCGAAAGGGGGATTTTGAACGGCGGTGTTGATGTCCAAAATTAGAACTCCGTGGTTTGTAGTTCTCATTGCTGACCGTGGTTTATAATGATCTGTTATACAAATAAGGGCATTCCATGCAGTGAAAATTGATGGGACAATAACAGCTGCATGGAGGCATCCTTGACAATTTAGCATGTCATTTATGTCCTCCTACCTCACGACATATCTACTTCCTGCTAATGGTCAAGCCGACGGATGCTGTGTTTCGAACTATGGTCTCATCGTGTCCAACCGGTTGGGTCGTTCGCAGTCTACGTTTTAATCACCGTCAAGTGCGTCTCCAGAGGTTTCAGTTAGTTTCAAAATCTGTGATCATTTATCGGACACACTCTTGTCTTGAATAAGACTGTAATCGGACCCTGTTCTGTCGGCTTTTCTCGCTCTCGACGGTTCCCTTTTCAGGTGTTGTATTAGTGTCTTGGCCAGTTGAATCCACCGATCTTAGTTCGATTCGCGATGGGAAATCATCATCTAATGTTGAACCTAACCTCAGGCGGTTCATCTCTATCCTATGCTCGGCTAGTGCTCTTCCGAAGCGGGTTCCAACCTGCAAAAGCACAACAGGAAGAAAAAAACCCATGATCCGAGGCTCAGTGAAATGCATCATGATGATCCTACACTTGTATGGATCAAATTCCAATATGGCGACGTACAGTGTGACCACTACCCTTCACTGACACTGATAACCTCATCGTGGTATCCCATTCCTCCTAGATTTTCTTAGGTATTTTCTCTTTTTCAAATTGGACACTGTGCCTCTCTGGTTGCAACCTAGTATGTAGTAAAGTCCAGTCTTCTAAACAATCTATCGTAATTGTATCAAATACTTTTTCCCCACAGTGTTAATGATAGCTTCTTTATAATCCCTTGTTACATGTTTTTTTGCAGTGTCCATACGCCACGTGAACTCTTTACGCAGGGTAATAGAAGTCAATTCGTTAGTATCGTTGGTGAATCCATGCATGATGCACATCTACTGTGATCCAAACAAACTAATAACTGAAGTCATTGTGTTATCTACCGTGGTTTGTGATTTGGAAAGTAGCATTGTCCCCTCAATTCATTCACAGCTCGAACCCACTAACTGAACTTGCTGTGTCCTCCCTTTTCTCTGTCTCAGGCCGAATTTCCCAATTCTGTGGCTTCTAGTGAGCAGAACGCGACCGAGTACAAGCTAACAGACCTGGCCATTTCTCAAGCACTACAAAACGTAAGTGCGGTTGTGTTTGCTTGTCTTTAGTTCAGTGTTGTTGTTACGGCAGGTACTCGCAATTCTGGTATCTATCTATCCCAACTCTTCTCTCTGTTTTCTTTTCATTTTTTGTCCTCTCATACAATTTGCATCCGATTCTCCAACCGTAAACCACAAAAAAGCAATCGACTCAAAGCCCCATCTCACTCACAAACACCTTGGTAACGTAGGAGTAGAGTAGACCTGATGAATGACAGTGACCACTAAACCAGCTATCGATATATATATATATATATATATATATATATATATATATATATATATATATATATTGTGTGTGTGATGCGTACCTTCCACGCAAATACTCGACGATGCACAATCGTTTACTAGGACTGATGCAATTACAATCCAGTATGCACATCGTCTGGAATTCACCAGTTATTCTTTGAAGCGGTCGACGAGTTTTGCATAACCCGTCTCAGCTATTGTTTCTCGTACGTATGCTAATTGACGTTAACCTGTCTGTTTGTTCCTTACCAGCTGTTTCCACTATGGAGATGTCATTGTCGCACACCGTGGAGCTGTTGTATTCAGTCGTTATGAGTTACGGTGACAACTGTGTCTCTATATCACGTAGTGTTTACACGAAGTAGAACTTCGAGAACTAGTCTAATGTCATAACGAATAACGCAAATTAGACCATCAGGTCAGTCGTACCGGGCTTGTCGTGACTTTTGTTCTTCACAAACGTTCCTCTGTGCTCTTGCATTCTTGTCCATCCATGATATGATGAGATCTTTTCTGTACAAGTCTCTGACTGGACACGTACGGTGTTTTCTGAAATGGATAGTGAATAAGAAAATAATCCGTTGTTTAAGTCAAATGAACTTACTTGAATCCATTGTTCACGATTTACTGATCTGAATGGGAATTCGCCGGCCGAAAATTAATTGAACGAAGCAACTCGCAGAGTTCAGGTGTGCCAACATGTGTGATACTTGATCGCATATCTCAGAGCCTACAACCGGCAAGTCCGCGGATCCGGTGGCTCAAGCAAAACACAGCTCTTTCTGCGTGGTCGAAATGCTCCGATTAGTGTTTTCTGTTACATTATCGATTGACTCAGCTACCGTAAGGGCCTTTCGTCCCTTGGCAGACAAACGGAGGTCACGTCGACAACGCAGATACCTGGGGTTGACAAAAGTCACCATCGGTGGCGTAGCTGCTCAGGTAAAAATACCCACGTCGACTGCCGCATTCTCCTTTTAGGATGAGATATTTTTGTGGGACGATCACGGTTCTTTTTTCGCACCATACTTCAACGTGCATTAAGCACCTCAAACATTGCTGTGCAGACTGCGGCAGGGGCTTTTGGAAACCATAGACTTGAGCAGCTTTGCAAAGCTTCCATTTTGTTCCCCTACTGAGCCTCGGTATCATTCCATCTAAACAATAGTCGATGCCCATACTCTCGTTTTTATCCCATTTATTGTACCAATTCTTAATAGAACCTTTCTTGCATGCATTACACTTTGCTCTGTTGGTACTTATTAAGAAACAATGGTCGAAACCGAAAATTCCACTCAAAACCTGACCGAATATTATTCATTTATCTCTTGCTGCCTCCTACTGGCGTCCCATGTGTGTGCGGTTCTCACACTCAGGCCTATTCGACCTATTGTTCACAACCGTTGACCACCGCATTTACCGATCGGTTCGGTTTTGCCGAGGACGAGTTTGTTGAGACCCAGTCCCATCCGAATTTGGTGCTAGACGCTCGACTCAGTGAGGTCAGCTTCTCGTTGCACATTCATGAGGACACGGTAAGTTCACAGTGCGATAACAACAACGCCTACCCGCCCGTGACACACGCCCATGTGTATCGGTTACTAGTTGCGCAATGTTATGCTTATTTCATCATCAGTTCACCCACTCCTGTCCTCAGTTCAAGCATCCGATGCATGAAATATCTAGATATCATGGTGTTTGGCATGATCCATGTAATTCATTCTTGTGAGTGTGCTTTTTTCGTTTTCTCGGTGATTGTATATAGTTTACCGACCTACCGGAGCGTTTTGAACAGAATCGATTTGAATCTAATTTGATGTCTTCTGCACGGTTGAGTGATGGTGCTCTGTGGTAAACGAGACGGTGCATGTCCTTATGACAGCGATATACCCATGCTTTTACCCCTGTTTCGAGTGGTGCAATTGGATTGCGTCCCGTCCCGTCTGAACATGCACAAGTTTGCTCAAGGGAAGAACAAAGAAGTGGGATAAACATTCGGTTTTTTAGCCGCTCATCGACCATTGAGCTTCGTCCTTGAGGATTTAATGTTTGCGACCTAAGTGCCAAGCTCAGCGATCAGGAACTTAGGAGCAGAAAATAAGGAGAACTGTATATTCATATGATTTTATAAGTGCCTTCGTACTTTATCGCTCATCTACCCCGTGGTGATACATGTAACCCACCTGTTACAGCGCGGCATTCCTTAAGCAACTGAATTCCTACTAATCTTTCCGCTTCTATATCCCATATGCCCATTAGCAATCACTAGCACCAGTCGATCGTGTGTTATGTTACAGATTGGAGTAGTTTAATGTGTATCTCTGTCTCTGTGTGTGCGCACGTTTTTCGCATCATTTTACGCGACTTGGTATCGATGTACACCATCAGTAACGTGAAAAAATAACAAAACCGAACGTAATTACCGTTATCGTTATCAGCATCATCATCAGGCTGACAGTTGTGTACCTTAGGTGCGCTGATCCCAAATCCCTTCACGGACCGGATCACCAGGCTCCGATACTATTTTCCCCTTTTATCCGACATAATAATCTCATTTGGTCATTTTTTCCATGGGTCCCTAACTGACCGCATGCCGACTCGACTGTCAATATTGCCCGGATTTTATCGACCGAATTAATTATACATTTCATTCACGTCGACCGGTGTCTGTCTCGCTCCCCCTTTATAGCCGTGCCGTTATCATATGGATATAGTCATCACTTTCTGGCATGGCGTATCATGAAAATCCAGCAACACATGACAATAACCTGCGAGGAGTTAAGCTTGTTTACATCATATGCACAACCGCACGAGAATACGCATGTGCTGATTTCATACGGTAGATGCCTCTCTGTTAGCCGTTTTTGTGTTGGTGTGGCACTTGAAGCTTCACTCAATTCAGTTCATTTTATTCAGCCGATAATTTCGCACTTCAGTTAGGTAGAAAATCACGAAGATAAAGGAAGATGTCAAACACGAGTAGATCATTGACCACTGCTCTTGGCTATGTTGCCTAATGTTTCCAGTTATCCGCCAGGCGAATCCTAAATACGTAACCTACCCTACTCAACTAAGCTCACTCACTATGCTTATCATACCCTTTCGCTGTCACAGAGTAACCATCCACTCCCCGAGCTCTGTTTGTCTCGAAGATCAGTGTACATCGGAGTCTGTTGATAGGCAAGTGTGTAACACGTGTCCGTATTAGTAATAACAGCTACAGTCATTAACCGTATAGCAGGACTGACTTAACTACGACCAGTACACTCAACCCTAGGACATGCAGACGACATCGTTCTTCTGAGCGAAGATCCCTGTAAGTTGCAAGCTTTTCTGGGTAGTAATGGAAAATCCCCTTGCATTTTTCACTTCGAAAAGTCGAATGCCGCGAGCCGCAATGGAACTGGCGATACTGCACTGTCGCGGTACAGCCAGTCGGCTGTGAATAACGCAAATGAATAGTCGATGATGCGCGAATCACTCTTCCAATGACACTCAGCAA
The DNA here is from genome assembly GCA_948099385.1 of Fasciola hepatica. NCBI lineage: Eukaryota > Metazoa > Platyhelminthes > Trematoda > Plagiorchiida > Fasciolidae > Fasciola > Fasciola hepatica. The sequence continues at coordinate 601,698 of CANUEZ040000106.1, forward strand.
CTCTCGTGATTTTATTCACTGGGTAGCTTGAATAAGTGCATAGCAGTGTTCAGTATGCGTTTTGCGCCCTCAAAGTGCAAGATACTATTGTAGGTTTGGATCAGTTGAACACCAAACCTTTTGGGTGACCCTGGGCCAAGAAGGTAAATTATGCTATCTAGGTAAGTTGCATTTCACCCGGAAATCGGACATCGGATGAAGTGTGTTCGCGTATACAGTAGGCTTGTTTGTCATTTGCCTACCTGAGTCATTTGTGGTGTCGACATGACATCCGTTCATTTACCAAGGGTAGAGTGTACACTGCTGCAGTCAGATCAGTTCTTCTTTATGGTCCAAATCGTGGCCACTGCGGACGGAGGTTATTCGGAAACCGATGTCTTCGCAGCATGGCTCGAACCTGGTAGGAACACCATATCAGGAATACCGAGGTTCTGCATAGAGCCTTAGGTGCACAAACCAAATCATCAGATGAAACATTCAGGATCACCGGGGTAAAGTGACTAGATCATGTGTTGCGCATGTTCCCAGATAGGATTCTTCAGCGCGCTTAGTTCGCTGAGGTGGGTAGTTTTAGAAAACTGATTAGAGGTGGTCACTCTGTGACGAGGAAGAAAGATATGAAAAGCCTGATCTGTGAACTTGGCCAATTAGGGCGTGTTAAGCTTCCTGGATGTGGTCCAAGAGATCCCCAATCTCAGTGGTAAGTTGGAGGGCATAGCCAGGTTTCGTGATTAATGGCGCTGTTTTATTCACAAACTTTCTTTATTGGTCTGATAGTACCACTTGTAGTCGTGGTCTTAGTCTTTTCATACTTTTTTTTGTTTATTTCCTGTTGAGGCCACGGCTGAGATAGCAACAAAAACCACTGCTCTCAGCCCATGGTTTATGGTTGTTTGAACTAACCTGAACTGACACTCAGTACTTGAAATTGAGGTTACTTCGATGTCTCTGGTAACTAAGATCGACGTTGCTGCCCTACCGTAGTGATCGGGTTTGTGTGCTACGATGACCTTGAGGGCTATGCCAATTGGGACTCAAAACTCTCCTTCAGGGTCACCTATATCGGACAGGCGGAGGGCGAGTAGCCAGACAAAAACAACCCGGCGTTGTTTGAGAGCGTGGTGGGTTTTTTGCCTGGAAGCAAACTCTACATGAAAACCACATAATTCTATGGATAACAACGTGACGTCCTTGAATGTGGTTCGCCACTCAATAAGACCATTGCCTTTTGCCTCTTATTCAGCTATCCTGAATGGGGTACGAGTCACTGGGACATATTGGTTGTCCTCGACTAGCTGACCACCATCCAAAAGTCATATTCTAGCACGCAAGGGCAATGCTTTTTCCGACGAGGATTGCGCGTGTGTGTCTGCAAAGGTACAGAAAGAAGAAAAACTGCATGAGCCGAAGCCCAGTAAATGTATCCATAGGTACCAACACTTACATTAAACAAACGACAAGATGGCAGCCTCCAACCTGGCCGTTACAGTATGGACCGTTCGTTCTGTCACCGGCCCCCAACACACAAACGTTTGGTTGCCCGACAGGTAGTATTTGGTTGTACACGGGCTAGAGTTGCTACCTCGAACAAAAAGCCGATTGACGCTGGGGACGCTACTTGGTGCCTAATTCCCAAGACTTTTCGTGAACAGTTTCTCTACATACAGTGCTCACGGGCGGGTGCCATTCGGAACACCCATGAAGTCAGCTTATCCTCTCGCAGAAGCTAGCTGCATCACTCGATCACGATGTGATGTTTTGATAGGTCGTATCAAACTGTTTGACAACTTATGAAGACCTAAAAAGGCTGTAAAATGTGCCTCAGATTTGAAGTCCACGTTTGGACGGATATCAACCATTCATTGAGCGAAGCAGTTTCGATTGATTTATCTAAACAGAAGTAAAACCACAAGCAACACTAGTGGTATAGCTGAAGAACACGTGAAGACAGGGCCGCTGGTGACGACCCACAGTCACCCCCTTCCATAGGCATCTACCCATTCGGTGAGTGGATCTTCTCATGGAATTCATTCGGTCAAGGCTAGTAATAAAGTTGTTCCTGTCTTTCTGTGCTATCATAAGTCAACCTTCAACCACTGTCCGCTTCGGTGATCAGTGCAAACTAATGAAATCTCTTCAGGAGTCATCACATGGCCTATTGTACCAGTGTCGTGTTTGGTGAGATAATACACAAAGAGAAAGACCTACAACATAAGTTTGCATTTTGGGCTAGCTCAGTGTATCTGAGTCTAGTCCATCGATTTGGAAAGTACACCGTGACGTACACTAGTGTCCGTGGCTCTACACGTTTCGGTGTCTTTGTTTGTGTGTGTGTGTGTGTGTGTTTTAGACTTGAATGAAGACACTTATAGGACAGTTTTGCATTCATTTGATGTGCTCGAAACATGTTGTGTATCATGAGACAGAGAACCGTGTTTGATTCACTGTGTTCAGTGCGCCCACAAGTATGCATCCTTGTTGTCCTGCCTAGCCCGACGTTATCAGTGAAGAAAAAAGAAATGAACATGCCGAGAAATCCCTTTCACCGTGTCAATTTAACCGTGAGGCACACTTTGTCCCATTGTATCTGTTTTAAGCGAAAGATTTCCGTGCTCCCTTATGTGTTCTATCCCTCCACCCAGAAAATGCCATTGCTTTCCAGTCCCGTGATTTCATAATTAACTCTAATTAAACAATAATGTTGCAAATCTCGGCACTGTCGTCTATCTTTTTTGATTGCATACGCGCACGATTAAGAATCACTGAAAACGAGCTTGTTCGCCAACCTGTGTTTTCCAGAAAGAAATGAATTGATCGAATTCTATGTACCCCGCAGTTGATTGTCTCCTATATATCCTTGCTGTTGACCTGTGAACGGACAGTGTGGGATGAGAGTATGGCTGACATTCGACGAATTTCGAAACGAGGTTTTCCTGATATGAAATTGGAAATACCGATGAACCTATCACCGGTAATGCTGTCTTTGCAATTGTAATGATTATTTTTTAAATCCCTGGTATGCGCCTGGGATGAGATACATTGAAATCTATTTGAACGCAAATTTTGTCTGATTCTTGGACCTTGGGCAGCATTACCAGCCTCGATTAGGGCCTCCTCGATCTCTGTCCATCGCTCAGCTGCATCTTGGACATTTGAACGCACAGATAACCTGGCGCATGATTCTGCTTGGAAAGCAGATCGATGGTGGTCTTCCAGTAGCAGCTGCGTGTGACGTTTGACTTTGGCGTTGTTTCGGCCACCGGCAAGAGGTAGGCTTAAACGCTCGCTCGGATAAGGGCGTGATCAATGTCTGCAGACGCGGACCAAGAGGATCGACAGACTTGGATTGATCGGCACCAGCGGTAACCGATAGCAGTGTGGTCAGTCTGAGTGCAACGCTTTGAATGCGCAGGAGAACACCAGGTTATGTTGACTGCGTTGGTGAATACTGTTCGCGGGGGCAGCAAATCTAATCTGAACATATGCCTCTGGTCTTTGAGTTTAGGACAACACGGACGGGAAGCAGATGAGTTACACGTGCACTGATGATGTCACCTCGACAGGTGATGAGTTCTTTACAATCAGGGGTTCAGAAAAAACCACCGATCTGTACTGCAAAGAACATCCGTATTGAAAGTTATTGAGATAGTTTTGAACACCCACGACATTTTTCTTCTGCAACTGAAGTTTAGGTCGATGGTCATAACTGGCATGGAAAGAAACAGCTGTGTATTCAGTAAAATATTATTGCTGATGAATAGACTGGTAGATAAAACTAGAAAATGCGTCATCGTCTTCTTGGGTCATCGTATAACTCTTTCTCTCTCCTCTCCTCTCTCTCTCTTCGTCCTTATACTGACTGTCCAGTCCCGAAGAATCGACCCTTCTGCTGCTGGTTAGAGTTCAATAATAAAAAAGATACTGATATGCCTACAATTGTTGATGCGCTTTCATCCGAGATGAAAACTTTCCCCCTGGATTCTGTTCCGAATGATGACTGCAATGATGTTAGTGATCTGCGTGACCAGGAGAGCGCACGACTCTCGTTCCGAAGAGGTCCTAACGTTAGCTTTCGAACTGTTCCACTATTTCTAGTGCGAAGCCTCTTCTTCCTTCAAACCATCTCGTTTTATTAGTGCAAAACAGAAATTATGTAGGTTGTTGTCCCATGTGCTCACCGGTTGCATACAACGCATTGGTTCGAATTGTGTGGGCGGCCACGCCTTGAGTCTCAAACAACGTTGCCAAGATTCATCTTTCATCTATCGATCAGCTCCACCGATCGGCTGCCCTGACACCCGAGATTCTGTTGTCTCAAGCCTTGAGCTCAGTACGGCACGAGTGCTAACTGCCAACGTGACTTTGCTGTCCACCAAGGCGGAGTTAAAACGTCCTCTTACAGGCACCAAATACAATAACTAGTTTGCAAAAGCCTTCCAAAGCGTACATGACTGAGACATTTTGTACAGATTGAGGAATCCTTGACTGTCTCCCGATAAAGAGATGGAAGCAGCAAACAGTGAGCAGCCGGGGTAATACAGAAACAAATAATTACTCTTTCAGTTCCCCTTTCACTTGTTGTGTATCAATGTACAACAATTCAGGAAGAAGGCCGCGGCCAATAAAAGGCTGCAAAATGAAAAAGTGACTGGCGGTACCGGGAATCGAACCCGGGTCGTTATTGCCCAGATAACCGCTGGATCACCGTCGTTCAAACTGCCAGCAAGTTTGACACCGGACTGCGCATGAGCAGAGAGAAAAGTCTCGCTCTTATATTTCTCAGTTCTGATTAGTAGCGATTTGGAATTTCAATTAAGTGGAGTTGATAGACCTCGAATTTCTGCCTCACTTGTCAGAAGTTTTCGCCCCGGTTGGATTCGAATCCATCATTTCATTTTACCGCATGCACCTCAGTAGCCGAGCTGGGAGGCCGAACCGGGGGATTTCATTGCAATCAGGAGTGCATCGTGTTAGTGATTTTATTAGTATCTATGATTTACATTCGATTTTCATTCAACGGGTAGTCTTTCGTATAAGCGAACCCGACCATTATTAATCTCATTCATGAGTATGTTTGAAGTCGGGACGCCTTTCCTAATGTTCTAGTCCTTTCGGTTCTCCTAATTTTGCACGCTAATCAGCCTCGTCCAGTGTTTCTGGGTCCGAATCAAGATGAGACTCGGAGTATTTTTAAAATAACTTGATGATCATTGTCTTTTGGCGCAAGAGCGTACACGTATGTTTGTCTACCCTCATAATCAGCAGATCACTTAGCCCGTCACTTTATGCGCCTTGGTACGTGTTGGATCGGACACTTGAGCCTAGTTTTTGATCACCGTTTATTACCCTGTTGAAATTTACACTTTCTCCGACACTCAAATCCGATCAGATTACCACGCACTAAGACCTCGTTGGTATGCACACCAACGCACCGATAGTTCCGTTTCCATGCAACCAGTTTATGAATATTCTGTCTCAGTTGATGACTAGACCGTGTAGTCGAATCTGCTTCATAAAAACAAAGTTAGTGATTTCACTCTGAATTAGTTTGTACGAGGAGTAATTGATGGAAGTTCCTTAGAACTGAAAAAGTGCTGTGAGTTTTTCGACTGGCCCACGTGAAATGGTCTCCCTGTTCTTCTCACGTATGTTCAGCCATGAAAAATATGGTGTTATTCTTGTTTCTCTCCCCATGACTTTCAGGAAAATGGTACTCTTTTTGAACAAGCTTGTAACGATGTGATCCAGTTGAATGAGAAGGAAGTCGGTTTGGATGGAATTCGTCTTCCGGAACCAACTACTTCCCCCAAAAAAATGGCGAACGAACCGAATGCGGTTCCGTTGCCTTTGGCCGAGAACAGCCAAGAACCGTCCGAGACGAAGCCCGAATCCGCGTTACCTTCGCGATCCAAACTACTCGAGGTAGGGCACTTATTGACCCCCCTTCCCCACCTCTCTTTCGTCATAATCAGCGCAGTTGATCGTAGAGTCCATCATATATCATGTGAATTTAATGAAATTGTTTTTCGCCCAGATTGAAGGTAGACCGACGGTACAGTGCTTCTAAATGAAAATCCCGGTAAGTTGCAAGTCCATCAAAACAACATGAATAGTTGCGTTGCAATGCTCAGGCTGTGTTTTGTCTTCGAATTGCTTCTGCATGATTGGGTTGGTTTTGCACCAAATCTCTCCGTCTTCCAAGGGGATGATAAATCAGATAGATAAGTTGTATATTCGGTTATATTTCATCCTAAGGTCTCGGAAACAAAGCGCGCATTTGGCTTTCCTGGCCTGTACCATCTGTGGCACCGACTTGTCAAACATTGTCCATCAAGAATCAGGTGTGCACTGTGGTAGTCAGGCTAGTTCTTTCATGCGTCTCAGAAGTTTTACTTTGCATGCGGGGATGGATGACACGCTGATCGTTCGTGTTTGAACGCCGATTTATTCGCGGCATTGCTCGAATCTGGCGGGATCGTCACATCGTGGAACTGCTTTGTGAATCATTCAAATATCGCGTTAGTTTCGGTCCGAGATAGGATGCAGTTTAATTGTTGATAATTGATCACATTTGCCTCTGAGAAATCGTTTTTTCATGTTGCTGATTTTTCTGTCAAGACGCTCCGTTTCCGGATGACATGCAGATTGCGATCTTAGCGATGGATCCTAAATATATTGTCTGCGAACCAAATCATGGTCATCAGTGGTCACCTCTGACAGTGTACTGCTAAAGGCAGTCTATAACTGTTTCGTCAGGCCTGTTAGGACTTATCCCGTTCAATACAATATTCACTGATTCTGAACGGGGAGCGTTTCGCAAATGCGACCGGTGAGTAGGAATTTGAGTTATACGCATAAACCGTCAGGCTGTTAGGCCCGATTCTGCTGTTTGCTTTTCGTCAACTAAAAGCGACCATCTGACATTGATTTTGAATGTTGATAACTAGACATCCACATGGTGATATTTTCGATCGGGGTCTAAATTCATCGAAGGAATTACAAGCAACGTGCACAGTTTAACTGGTTGGAACTCTTGTTGATCTGATCCCTAACCAGTAAGATGAAAAACTGTGCAATATGCTTCTGTGTATTGCTCGGTTGTGCGTTGAGTATCCGTACTGCATGACGGATTACTTTACCAACAATTCCAGTAGATTGCCGCTGAGACTGCTCCGTCGTTTGTTGCTTGTCGCGAGGAGCGTTGTTCCATAAAATGGCACAAAACCGCCTGACCATAAGACGAGTAGATTGACAACCCAAATGTTCATAATCAAAGTTTAATATCAAATCAGAAATCCAGGATTACATCGACTACTTACGATGTCCATTGGCACAGGTTTTCCAATTCCCGATGGACCATGCATGGGTTTATTGGTTATCGAAAGTGAACCACACTAGTTCTGGTCAACTACGCTAAAAAAAGAGAAACATTTCGCCTCAGTTGGTTTCGGTGGCCTTCTCTGCAGTATGCCGATGAAAGGTGAATTTCTTAGCTTCAATTCAAAATAATCCCAAAATTCAGATGAAGGTGAACCGCTCAAATTATTGTTCAGCCTACAATTTTAACATCACGACTTTCAATTCTGTTTTGTATACTGAATAATGCAGCATGAACTAAAAGTTGACCAATTAAAGGCGTGCAGAAATGCACTGTGTTGCGGGTGTTTTCGGTCACTCGGGTTCGTCGAATCATCATCGCTTGAAATTGCGCAATCACGATAGTCGTATACCCTCGTATCGCACACTGAGTTTCATCGTGTACGCGTTTGCGGATACAGTTAGCCGACTCCGCGTCCGTGTGTCAGTCCTGCAAGTTGCTGCTCATTTTATAAACGATGAATCTCCTCTACCATTTTTACAATTCTTAACGAAATGCAAACTGCAACATCCACCGAAGTTATACCAAGACAAAAATAACTTTGTAAATTGTTTGCCAGAACAATCCACGTGGTCGACATATCGACTCAGGTTCAACACACTGTACTTCAGGTGTGAGTGGTCTATAAGAGCAGGTGAAGATCGGCTTATCGATTGAGCTCGTCAACCAGTCGGCTTGAAAAAGGCGCGATCTAGTTAGGCACACGTGCGAATGTTCTGGAAAGTACCTTTTATAGTAGTCTAAACGCTATCATTTCATGTTTTGGCTGTGATTGGCGCAGCAGTCGTGTTTTGGAGACAAAGAGATAAGCCTGTGGGATCATTTCAGCAGTAAGTCTCTTGTCAGTTTCCGTTCCCAGCATATGTAACTCTGTTCTGTTCGGTTACTTGTTTGAAATAGGTGTTCAATGAAATCCAGTCTGGTTTAAGCAACAATTTCTTGGACGATAATCGGGACATGTACATCGATGAGGATGCCAATTCGGACGAGGATCTAGACGCCGTTTTGGTGAATAGCCCTCGTCATCTGATCTCCAGCAATGGTCGCCGACCGTCACACTCGCCGCCGGAATACACCACTACACCTGAGATGCATCTGATTTTGAACGGATTTAGTCAAGCACTACGTCTGAAGAATTTGCCCACTCTAGCTGAGACAGAGCTGAACGAAGACGGAATACCAACTAATGGTGATGATGCCGATCTGGATGAGGATGAAACGACTGATTCCTTGATGGACAGTCGTAATGGTAGGTGTACCATATATTCGGCTAGTTGAGATCATGATGATGAGAATAATTATAATCTAAATCCCGAGATTCACAATATTGTCCTTATTCAAATTCACACTTGTACGCAACTTTCGTTCTAATACCCCGTGTGCTTCATCGCTTACACTGTCGGCTCTGAACAATTTGTATGTATTCGGGTTTCTACAACACACTACATCTTCTGTGTTGTGCCAACCGTTGTAAGGATCACCATTGAAACGGTTGATAACATAATTCTTGAGATAAAGAGAACCCGATGTTATGTTTTAATCAACTTGTAACAGAACCATAGCTAAAAAGCAAGTAGATGAGTGACAGAACATCAGTACGTAAAATAGAACAAGCAACAAACAAGAGCACAGATATCTACCAATTTCAATCTCACCACAGCCGTACCCCAAGAAAAAATCGTTTTGTAGTCGGTCAGTGATGTCGTCCACTTATCGTGAACCGACTCGTGATTTCATTAAGAAGATTGCTTCAAACCTGATGATGAACAATCGGCAAGGTGAACTGTGATGTGACCGAGTCGGGATCAATAGCGGGTTTCTTCACTTTTTACCAATGCAGTTTGGCGCACCATTTTCCAATTTTGCGGCCCTCCTAATGATATTCACTGAGATGCTATTCGAATGTCTGTCAATGTTGACTAATGCACTTAAATGTCCTGGTTCCGTAATCCAACTGTGGTGCTAGATGGCAACAGCCCTGTCTCCCGGTTTCACATTACGAGAAGCGCGGACCCGTTTCCGGAACCTCTCTTCTTCAAGTCTCGTGGTGGGTTCTCTTTTTTCAATAGTCCGCCGTGTTTATGGGCTCTAATCTTTCCGTCGCATTCCGTCCGCATGAACGGAAATACATGTTGTTGGGATAAGTATACGATTCATCGTTTCTAGTGCGCAACCATGGAATACGTATGACCAGTTATCGTGATAATTAAAACTTGCTAGCCATTCTAAAAACAAATCCGTCTGCACGGCACAGCACCGGGCGTCCCTATGCAGCCTCGTCATAGACACACTTGAATGTGCGTACCGTCTATCCTGTCACGGCTCTATTTTTCTAGTCTAAAACCCATTTTAGTAGACAGGACATGTTTACACCCAGATCCCAGATGCATCCCTCCAGGACAAGAGGTGCTGTGAGCTGACTGCGATAATAGTGGTACTACTGCAGTGACATAGTGTGAGGAAAGATTCACCATCCTGACATTTTGTTGAAGTTCCACCTCCCCGGCCTCTGGAATGAATTTGTGAATGTTTACACCGTGGTGTGACCAACTTGGGTCTAAGCATGGTGTCACGGCAATACGAATCATCCTAACTAGCATACGCACATGCACACCTACCAGACTAATGATTCACACCGGCCATTCTCATTTGTTCTGTTTGCTTTCCCGTGTCCCGAATGGTGCAATACGGTGTGACACGATTTTTTGGTTCCCTGCCACTCTGCGTCCTTGCCCCCTCCCCACCCCCCTTTCCTCCTGCGCCCGTCATCATTGCCGGGAGAACCACGGGCAGAATCCGGATGGATTTGTGTGGTTTCGACGGTCTGACCATCAAGGTCAAATCGACCGGTTCATTTGTTTCTGAATCACGCATAATTCACTCTTGGTCCCCGTCATCTCTCTCTCTCTCTCTCTCTCTCTCTCTGTCGCACACACACAAGACATTTCGTATTTTACTGCATGTCAATGCATATTGTGAGTTGACTTAGTGTTTGTCATATGGGCAGTGAATATTCTTCCATTATGGTGAACAACAATGGATTGACTCTCCCCGATTTGCGCGTTGTATGTTTCCTTACTAATCAAAATCGCGAGGATAAGAATGGAAGAATGGTTATCGTAGAATACCAATCCGAACCATGGCTAGTTTGTTGGCATGTGTCGTCTTTGTAGTGTGTGTGTGTGTGTGTGTGTGTGTGTGTGTGTGTGAGAGAGAGAGAGAGAGAGAGAGAGAGAGAAAGAAAGAGAGACTGAGAATTTGGAATTACGCGCTCTTTTCCAGTTGCCATTCTGTCTCATACAGCAGATGTTCCAACATATCCCACGCGTTTGCTATCATCATGTTTCACAAGTTATTCCTTGCACAATAACTGTCAGGCGGCTAAACCGCATTGCAGATTTATTTCTGATAGTTCCTACCACTCTCACTGATGCACATACGCACGATGGTCATCCAACAATTAACATCACACTTATGCGCTCTGGCTTTGTCTTGCTACGTAGCAGCTTCGTCGGACAGAATGAACTGAAGCATAAACTGAGAAACAGCCGAAAATAAAGTAATCAGCGGAAATCATGAAGAAAAAGAAAGACATCCAATACAACCACGTCCCTAACCGCGACAGCTAGTCGTATCAGTTGTTGACTCCAAACGCAAAAAAAAATCCAACAGACGCCAATTCCATTGTCCAGGTTTTCCATAGCTTTCTGCCACGTCACAGACTGACTACCTCGACTTACCTTCCAATCACTATCTGCCTCGGAGAACAACGCACGCCGAGAGAGTCTATCTGTAGGCATGCGTAACACATATCTTAGCCAGCATAACCTGTTGCGTTTCCGTACTTACTCCAGTGATTGATCACTGGTTCCTAATAGCTTACGTCCAACCTCAGCATTACCGATACGATGTTTCCACCGTATTCGACCAGTATTGTGGAGACATTAGTGCTCAAATACCGACAACCTTTGCCTATCTTCTACCCCTCACAGTCATGTTTCTGAGCTGCATGAAAGAACGGATCTAACCGCTGTAGTTTACACTGGAGCCTTGATAGATAATCGAATGTCATGCAGGCACTGCAGATGAATGAGGTTCCCAAAGGCCAAAAGAGCCTTCTATGTGCGCGGCAACACTTTATCCGAAATCTGTCCACTTCGTGAGATGTAATTGCCCGGGTAACAAAACTTATCCACTCCAGCTAGGGCTTCTCCAGCCAACACAAGATTTAGTGTAGTGCCAACTCAGCCATATAGCAGCATTTTACACTTCAAACGTGCAAAATGCATCCCAAACATTGTCACACTGTTGTCTGGGCTATATGGGAAGGCTTGCACCTTACCCGGATCTTTACTCAATAGAACAATATCGTCCGCGTATTCCAAGTCAGATTGTCTACTACCTGAGCAGAGACTGATGCCGCTTTTCTTACACGAGGATGGGGCTATCCCAAGAACCACCTCAATTACAACGTGGAAAGGGATGTACAAATAGAGTATATTTGACTCACACCACTTCTCATGGTGAACTCGGGTGAAAGATCACGGTAAGCACAAACTCGGCTTCGGTTGCTCGCATTCAAGGATTGGAAAAGAGAAATAAATTTCTCTGGCACACTCCTCAGTGAGAGGCAGCGCCAGAGAACTGTGCGGTCGACTGAGTTGAATGCCGCTGTCAGACCTAGACATATGTAAGGTGAGTATGTGCTCTTAAATTTGTCGAAGTGAAAAGATACGTTCAATACAATTCCCATCGGGTCTGAAACCGGTTTGATTCTCACGTGTGCACCAACCACAGGCGTTGGGTAGTCAGTTTGGATGCAATACTTACTAAACTATTTCCTCTGCAGTATTCGCAAAAGGACATGCCATCTTTCTTGTAGATCGGAACAATCACCGATTTACACCAGTCTCTGGGATTTTGTTCACTGTCCCAAATCACCAGGAGGAATTTTAATAACTCCGAAAAGATAGAAACAACCCATCCGTTCTAGAAGCGTTCTCTCTTTTCACATAATCTAAGTCCCGGATAACCTCCAGTTCTGATGGAGGAGTGATATCTACCTGCATCGATTCACTTGCAGGCACTATTGGAAGGTTCAGTGTGGAACTGAGTCAACTAAAGTGCTCCACCAAACGATCCAAGAGTGAATCAGTGGGCTGTCGGATTTCTCGATTATTCACTTACATCAGGCTTCCGTGGACCCGTACTTTTAATCAAACAGTGAAGGTTGCGACTATTACCAATAGACACAGCCTTCTCAGTTCATCTTCATTTCGCAATCCACTACCGCTCACGGTCATCGATCAAACTTCTAATCAGTTGACTCCTGGACCGTGCGCTGACCACACTGAACGTGACATTCGAAGGGGTGAATCCGCGAGCATCTAACAGACTAAATGGTGTCAAAGAAATCCATCGTTTGTCAGTTCGGTTTGAAAATCATTCTGTTATGGCATTTGAAGCGGCGTACGATGCTTCCGTGAGTTTTTGCCAGCGATAATGGTGGTCATGGACATCCGACTGCATCCACAACGGTGCAGACAGTTCTGCCTTGGAAGCAGAGCATCTGTTATCGTCTGAGCGCAACTGTGCAGGACGGGTGGCCTTATCTTTTGGAGACTATAAACGAGACGTAAACAGAAGCGAGCACCTACCAAGGCGTGATCTGAGTCAACGGGTTTAGACCAAAATGAACGGCAATCTTAAGTTGATCCATACGCGTGATGACTTATGACAGTATGGTCGATCTGAGTCCAAAGTTGTGAAGACGTGGGTGGTCGCTATGTTGGTTTATGCCGCTTCTTATAACACAAGTTCGTATTCACCAGAAACAGTCTGTGATCGGAGCACAGCTGGATGAGACGATCGCCGTTTTCAGTGCGATCGGTAAGGATGGCAAACGGGCCTCCGATATGCCTTTCAAAATCCTCTAAAACGCCTGTTTCGACTTTCAAATCCCCAACAATGACTACCATTTATGTTGAATGCACTCTTCGAAGGAGCTCAGACAGATCGTAATAGAATTCATTGGTTTCGGAGGAACTGCGGTCAATGAGTACATGCACAGACACGGCGAAGAAGCATCAACGTTTCAGTCTGTTGCTATTGCCATGCAGAGATTCGTCCAACCGGACTGCACACAATCGACTGGAATCCAGTCTAACAGTGCACGCTCAGCTCTCGTGCTCAGAGAGATTCTTAGGCCAACGTGACCACGAGCATATGTCTATTTTGAAAGTTCCAAGAGTTCTATCGAAAACAGACCGTTGACCTTCCTGACATAGTATGGGATAATGATTATATATATATATATATATATATATATATATATATATATATATATATATATATATATATATATATATTCACACGTGTCTGATTTCAAACTGTGTCCAACAAAACGTGGTTCAATCAGAGAGGAATGAGTATATGAAATCACGAAGTGGAGAAACAAAAACGAAAAATCAAAGTACTTTTTCTGTTTTGTTATGCGCACATCGTGTTCCTTTTGTTCATGTTTGATGATTCCAAGAGGAACGGATACACTTAACACTGACTTCGGTTTCGAGCCATGTCAAATAATGAGACAAGCCAACGTTCTTCATCATCTCTACCGTTTCAACCTGGCAACCGACAGGGCCCTACACGCGATAGGCATTCCGTCAGCTTCTCCATTCTCCTATGCCACATCATCGCTTGTCTTCCATGCCCTTCCAGCCAGGCCCACGGAACGCAAACAATGCGCGAAGTGGCAAGCGCTGGGTAGGCATTCTAATGCATATCGTAGCCAGTATAGACGGTGTTGCAATTGTGTTTTCTAGGGAAGAGTCGGTTGTACCAAGCACTCGACTATATACCTGAACATTGCTGACGCGTTGCTTCCACCAAACACGGGCAATACCACTTAGGCAGCGGGTATCAAACACAACCAGGCGACAGATATCTTGAGTTCGGAGAGGCCATGTTTCACAAGCATACAACAGTACGGGGTGCACGGCAGTATTGTACACTCGGCCTTTCAAGGAAAGTCTAATGTCATGTCGATGTCAGAAATGCCTGAGGCTAGAAATAGCTGGTCCGGCGTTTGAACTACGTACAGATGTTTCCTCTCCGGTGCCGCCATTTCCGATAATACAATTGCCTAGGTAGATAAAACTTTCGGTGATCTGCAGTCTTTCGTTGCCCAAGTAGAGCTCGGATACATGATCTCGTTGATCCTAGAGTAGCACTTCACACTTTGATGGTGCGAAGTACATTGCTTAGAGTGTCACTTCAGTTGTCGTGTTGTTCAGTACAAGTAGAGCAACTGAGAAGTTAGAAGCGAGCAGGACGATGTCGTCGGTGTATTCTAGATCAGTAAATCTGTGCCCTAGAAGAAGTTCGATACCATCACCTACGAGGCCGTCGACCGATTTCTCAGGGGCGTCGTCACTAGCGAAGTTAAAGAGAGAGGGTGAAATAGGACACCCCGGTCGAAGTCCATTGGAGATAGCAAAGAGGGGCGAAAGCTTACTGAAAACTGTTACTCGTCCTGAGGTATGGCGGTACAGGGCGTTTTGATGATCGATACATACTTTTCAGGAACGCCTTTTCTGAATATGCATTCCTGCTGTGCAGTCCTGTCAACCGAATAAGAGGCTGCCCTGATATCCAGAGATACGGCAATGGTCGGTCTTCGTTAAGTATGCTGATGCTCCAACGAATGACGGAGAATGAATATCTGATCAGTGCATATACGACTAAGGTGAAATTTCGCTTGCTCCTCACGAATTTGCCCCTCTGTGTGTGATGACAGTCTGCGCAGAACGACAAACGCTAAAATATGTGACGAAATCTGGATTAAGCTGATTGCTGTATGATCGCCATAGACGGTTCGTGATCCCTTCTTGAAGACACACTAAGTTCGATCCCATCTAATCCGTAGGACTTTCCTCCTCTTCCCATACGTCAGAAAACACATGCGTTAGCTCTTTCACCATATCGTATTCTGGTTGTTTGACTGGCTGGTGGTAGGCTGTCTGGATCTGTAGCCTTGTGGTGGTTGAGGAGTGCAAGTGCACTACAAATTTCAGCTTCGTTGGGCGGATCTAGGGATACGGACCACTGGGGACATCGTACATCAAGAAGTATGTCAGTTTGAGCAGGAGGCCAGTTGAATTGCGAATTGAAGTGTTAAGCACATCGTTCTAAGCGTCCGTGAAGAAGGATAGGAGTTCCGTCGGCTTTGCAAATTGTCTCGCTGATACTGTCTTTTGGTACCGGTGTTACAGATAATGTGGAACAATTTTCGAAAGTTCCCGGAGGCACTAGCTGATTCCATCTCAGCAGTGCGCTTTGACCATCAGTTCTTGCGGCCGTTTCTTAGGCACTCAGTGAGCTCACATTTTAAGGCCAGTCTAGTTCCATTGACAGCTAAGTCCGCGAAGATTGAAGTGCGAATCTCTAGAAGTCGGAGGGAGTTTGTCGTTATCCAGTGATTGACCGGTCTGGAGATTATGCTCCAATTTGCCAGACAAGCAGAATGCATGGATGATTTCACGAGACCCCAGTGTGGCTCTAGGTGGCATGGCGGGATGGTGTTCAATCAGTCATGATAGGTTTCGATGGTCTGGAGACATCGACTCGCTGCGTCTTCATAGTTTTAGCACCGAAGCGCCTAGATAGTGCGGCTCACACAAGTGCGTGACCAGAATCAAGAATAATCCCTCAGTGTGAACGACAGTTTTGTATACATCCTCGCCATCTATATCTAGTTGTAATTTGATTTATCTGAGCCCAATCTTGAGTTGATGAAGGAGGTCACCAGGTGGCTGAGCTGGTGATAGATAGAAACACTTTCTAATGAGAACACAGATTTAAAAGCCTTTCATCAGTATCCGAGTGGTACCAAATAAGGCCAAAGTGACCTCCAAGATGATGTCCACTAGACTGCTACCGGCTCCGGTTTTTAAGTTTGCAGCTGGAACGATGATGTGCGTTTTTTGCGCTGTTCTTATTAGGTCGAGAATGCGTTGGGAGAACCTATCCTTCGTGGCATCTCGACTACAATGTGTGGGGACATACGCAGAAATCAAAAACGGGCATCATCCATTAGCTCGTTTTCTGCTTAATTTGCACGATCCTCTGACTCGTATAGCACATAGTCGACTGTCAACTAGAATCCACTCTGGAAGCCTAGCCTTGTTCTCGTCATTTGGGACTATTCCAACTGCTGCTTGACCGGAGACCTGAGCTTCAAGGTCTCCAGAACAGTGTAACCGAAAAAGCAATGTCCTTTTTGGTGGGCGATAACTTCGTTATTTGACTGGGGTCTTCTGTATGCAACAAATATCAGCACCAACCTTTTCCGGGAGCCTTGCTAGCCCAGCTAGTTGACCTATACGCATCAGAGTGCGAACATTGTACTTCACAACTCTGAATGGCGAGTGTGGTCGAAGGAGAGTTGCAGCTTCCGGGAGTAGGGGACTGGACTTATCAGTGTATCTTGGATTGTGTCTCGATTCTGCATCGTTCGTAAGGAAAGAACATAAGAGAACTATTGAGTATGTCGGTTGTTGTGCACGCAACGGAGAGTGAGCAGACCGACTTTGTGAGCTGTTCATAAACGTAGAATGCAATCCAGTATTAATTGAATAAAAACAAGTGAACTGAAGACAGACTTGCATAGTGTGTTTGATTTATGTCCTACCTCTGAACTACCGCTTTCATCAGAGCTGCAATAACCCCTGGAGTTTTGCATCAACTCTCAGTTATAGGAAAGAAGATTGCTAGAGGTTTCTGGGTGAATCATGCTTCGCGGAACGGGTTTTTTTCGGGAACCCTAACTGGAGCCTCTGACTCAAAAGACATTAGAGCGTTAGCCCAGCACGGGAACGTGACCGAAGAACCCGTGAAGGAACTTCTGGTCTGTCACGTAAGATCTCATAGTTGACGTTTTCTGTGTTGTGTTTGCCGGTGCTTTGTTATCGATCCGCTATTCGGATTCAGTCCTCAGCCCCATGCACCCAATGAAGCAAGCGGAACCTGGACGGGGCAGCATCCTTTGGACCGAGGGCTGCCCAGCTTAGGCGGGCGAAAGCTGCCCAGTGATGTGCGGCGACTTCACACCGTCGAGAGAAACCCCAGGTACTCAACTATTACGCCCACCTAGTGGAGATTTTTAGACTGGCAAAGTGTTTTTCTCCGTGTTTATTCGCCGGAGTATCCTCTCCAGGGTCTTGATGACTTGAACCAGATGTTACCCATAAGCTGGTTCGCAGAGAAGGGACTTCGTCTAGCTTCCACCCATCGACCTTTCAGGCTTGATTATATATCCGACTTGAGGAAGCCATCCTGCAAAGCCCTTTGGGTTGCAGAAGCACATAAGTCATCATATCACGTCAAAGAATACCCTACAACGATAAGCGGTGCCGGAGAACTGCGCGGTCCACTGAACAAACGCGGTTTTCACATCAAGGAAAACAGAGATGGTGGACCTGTTTATAGGATACAAATGTAGAAAAGTACAACCGTTCATTAAGCTTTTTGCGATACTCCGAGAACCAGCACCTCGCAGGCGAAGTATAATCTACACGAAAAAGTGATTACGTCCATTGCCTCTTTATTCGTCCTTCAAAAGACATTTAGAAGCACTTGATTTAGTTGATTAACGTCTGGGACGGATTTTTTGTTGCATAAATTCAAACTCGAGTTGTTGGTCATGTATATCAATGCTAATGGACTGACTGGTTTTAAACAGTTCACTTCACATCAACGCTGCACAATTTCAGCGTCGTACGTCACCGAGTACGGAAGAATGTGGTCACACTAACACAGTGATCAGCTCCTCGTTTCGGCTTTGATACCATACAGTAAATCACTTCTTGTCGATAGTTATTTTATATTATTTGAAATCACATTCACTTGAATTATTGTGTCGTTGAATTTTTTTGAGGGGGACGACTTGCAAATGCGTACCTTCGACTATGGAACAGACCTGTACTTCAGATAAAAATACGTCATGCAGGTAAACGTGCATAGAGCTCGAAACACTATTAGACCCACTCTGTTTTTGTACGATTTCTTTTGTACCAAATCACTTAGGATGATTAAACTTGGCGTGCTAATGTGCCAACACACAAATATACGATCTATGCGCACAGATGGTACGCAGGGAACAGAAAAATCGATATATCACGAAGAAAGTATCTGATGGGTTGCAAAATGCTGGTAAATCAACCCCTAGACTGGTGGAAAAACAATTGGTTGGTTACAAAACACCATGACCCTTACTGGTAATGACTGAAACACAGCACCCAGGCATGCTTCCAATCGCATTCCAGGTGGTCTAAAGTTCCATGCTGTCCGCTTCATCGAGGTCGGTGGACGTTAATTCGTGTAAAAAGCTGAAGACTCTTCCACCCGCATAGACTCGCTTTGCCAACAGACCTCAGATATTTTCACTTGGCTTTATATGTGAACTGTGGATATGGCAGTTCATTGGTTTGATGTTCCGGTGCAATAGCCACATTCTGTTGGTGTTGTTCTTATGTACAATCGCGTTGTCATATGGAAATCATCGGGAGCAATTTTCATTCAGTGTTCGCATATGGGAGTCGGCCACCTTCTCCTGTTCTAGAGCAGCTCGCTGAGATTTCCCGTCCTCAAAAACGGCACTCCAGACCATCACAGAACCACCACCGAAGGCTTAACAACTGCGGTCCAGCTTGCTTCTCTTGAAGTCAGGCCGGTAGCGCAGCATTTCACCAGGGCTGTTTAAATTAAATGTTTTCTCATCGATAAATATCACATTATTCCATACAACATTCCTAGTGATGTAATTTATGGACCATTCCTCTCGATTTCAAAAGTGACAGCCAGTCATACAAGGCATTGATCTTATTTTTCTTTGCGGCATACTGCAGGAGCCCGTTGCACTTGCCGAACGCTTACATTCATTCGCAAAAATTTCTGCACTTACCAATTGGTTCAAGAATCTCCCCATGGTGATCTTAAGAATTCTCCAAATTCCACAATTTATCTTAACGACATAATCGTTGGGATCCATCAAGAAGTTACAAATAACTATTGTCAGTCTGGAAACTTTCTTGTAGGTCTGACGTATACTTATTTCTGACTGTGTGATTATTTTCCTTTGTTCCAACTCGGAAAACCTTGAACCTGGCTCCTTCCCTCGGTTTCGATACATGAGAGATATCCACTTCTGATTAGAACGTATAACTTGAGTAAACTGTTCACAGACCAATTACAACGCAAACATTATTCAATAGCACGTCACTGAGTAGCAGAAATGAGATATTAACGACCAAGGTCGTTGCTTTTCAAACCAGTTGGATGTTTTTTCAATTCTTCCAGGTGTGGCTTTATTGGTATTTTGCACATTCTGAGGCACTTTTTCCGGTTTAAATTGGTTTATATGTTTTATGGGTAAAATCCATGAGCATATTGGCTGTATTAGTGGGTTGACACATCAGCAAACCAGATTTGATCCACCTAAGTGGTTTGGTTTGAGAGTAATCGCAGAAGAACAGTGTGGGCTTAATTGCATTTGGTGCACTATATTTTAGGTTATTCATTTTCAAGCCGTTGCAATCCTTGTTTGCATACTATGAGAAAATAGAGATAATTGTTTGTTATTCGATCCGTTGATCAGCCAGAAAGAGCAAGGGAGAAAAATCTGTTGATTGTCATCAGTGGAATCGTCGGTGAGAGAAATTTCTAGCGTGCATGTGAGTGACATATTTTGCCCCCTTTCCTATTTCAAGCAATATATGCGTACTCCATCCAACTCTCCCTGACAAAAAAGAGTTCAGCGTCCTGTGGAACGTCTTCCACTTCTCCGTTCCAGGATTCAGTATGATGTTTCTCGGTCCACCCCCTCCCCGGGTGGTACTGATGTGGTCATCAATCCCACGACTGCTGTGGTGGCGTACTTCATCCAGTCACCAATGAACTTCACTTTGAGACGACATTTATGGAGATCGATTGCTGCATTCTGTCCACCCAAGAGCGTTCTACCGCCCGAACATTGTGGAAAATATGACACCCGATAGTCCTCCTCTTAATGTTTGTACTTTCTTATCTGGTAACCGCTGAGCCGGGGAAACGGCTGCTCTTGCATCCGCCAGACAAAGGTCATTCTCATCATTAATCTCAACTTGCGTTTGGAGTGCCCTGCAGTCGAACACTCCAATGATGACAGCATCGGGAGACGCCGTCGTTTCTCCCATTGTTTTATTGAATATTCTGGCTTTGAGCCAGGAATATCCTGTATTTTCTTGAAAGAAATGATGGGCGTTATCCGGTCTTCCTGCTTTCATTGTCCCATCTATTGTGCTTGGAATTCTAGCCTCGACGTCTCTTACACACGTTCGATGTTCATTTTTTTAGCCATCATCATTAGCCGTATTTACCACAACGAAGTCAACATTGATCGATTCAAGGACCGCTTCCGCCAGCTCGAAAACATCCATGTAACGATCTTCGCAGGCGATTCACACTTTCCACTGAAGGGCATCATACAGGCTTCTCACGAATCGGCCCGCAAACAATTCAGTCCGTGATACCACGTCCAATGTGGTCAGCGCACGGTCCAGGAGTCAACTGATTAGAAGTATGATCAATGACCGTGAGCGGTAGTGGATTGCGAAATGAAGATGAACTGAGAAGGCTGTGTCTATTGGTAATAGTCGCAACCTTCACTGTTTGATTAAAAGTACGGGTCCACGGAAGCCTGATGTAAGTGAATAATCGAGAAATCCGACAGCTCACTGATTCACTCTTGGATCATTTGGTGGAGCACTTTAGTTGACTCAGTTCCACACTGAACCTTCCAATAGTGCCTGCAAGTGAATCGATGCAGGTAGATATCACTCCTCCATCAGAACTGGAGGTTATCCGGGACTTAGATTATGTGAAAAGAGAGAACGCTTCTAGAACGGATGGGTTGTTTCTATCTTTTCGGAGTTATTAAAATTCCTCCTGGTGATTTGGGACAGTGAATAAAATCCCAGAGACTGGTGTAAATCGGTGATTGTTCCGATCTACAAGAAAGATGGCATGTCCTTTTGCGAATACTGCAGAGGAAATAGTTTAGTAAGTATTGCATCCAAACGGACTACCCAACGCCTTTGGTTGGTGCAAAGACCCGATGGGAATTGTATTGAACGTATCTTTTCACTTCGACAAATTTAAGAGCACATACTCATCTTACATATGTCTAGGTCTGACAGCGGCATTCAACTCAGTCGACCGCACAGTTCTCTGGCGCTGCCTCTCACTGAGGAGTGTGCCAGAGAAATTTATTTCTCTTTTCCAATCCTTGAATGCGAGCAACCGAAGCCGAGTTTGTGCTTACCGTGATCTTTCACCCGAGTTCACCATGAGAAGTGGTGTGAGTCAAATATACTCTATTTGTACATCCCTTTCCACGTTGTAATTGAGGTGGTTCTTGGGATAGCCCCATCCTCGTGTAAGAAAAGCGGCATCAGTCTCTGCTCAGGTAGTAGACAATCTGACTTGGAATATGCGGACGATATTGTTCTATTGAGCAAAGATCCGGGTAAGGTGCAAGCCTTCCCATATAGCCCAGACAACAGTGTGACAATGTTTGGGATGCATTTTGCACGTTTGAAGTGTAAAATGCTGCTATATGGCTGAGTTGGCACTACACTAAATCTTGTGTTGGCTGGAGAAGCCCTAGCTGGAGTGGATAAGTTTTGTTACCCGGGCAATTACATCTCACGAAGTGGACAGATTTCGGATAAAGTGTTGCCGCGCACATAGAAGGCTCTTTTGGCCTTTGGGAACCTCATTCATCTGCAGTGCCTGCATGACATTCGATTATCTATCAAGGCTCCAGTGTAAACTACAGCGGTTAGATCCGTTCTTTCATGCAGCTCAGAAACATGACTGTGAGGGGTAGAAGATAGGCAAAGGTTGTCGGTATTTGAGCACTAATGTCTCCACAATATTGGTCGAATACGGTGGAAACATCGTATCGGTAATGCTGAGGTTGGACGTAAGCTATTAGGAACCAGTGATCAGTCACTGGAGTAAGTACGGAAACTCAACAGGTTATGCTGGCTAAGATGTGTTACGCATGCCTACAGATAGACTCTCTCGGCGTGCGTTGTTCTCCGAGGCAGATAGTGATTGGAAGGTAAGTCGAGGTAGTCAGTCTGTGACGTGGCAGAAAGCTATGGAAAACCTGGACAATGGAATTGGCGTCTGTTGGATTTTTTTTGCGTTTGGAATCAACAACTGATACCGCTGGCTGTCGCGGCCATTGGCGTCGTTTCATCCGGGTTTTCTCTTCGTTTTCTTGCTCTCGCGGATCACTTTGTTTCTGGCTGTTCATCCTTTTATCCAGTTTGCCCTCAATCGAAATGTGCTGCGAGATGGCAACCACAGCCACATTCAGAGCACAGAGGTGTGAGGTTAATGGTTTTGTCAGGGAGTCGGAAATCTCCCTGAAAAACACCTTCTAGGCTCTAGTGCGCATTCTTACAATCCACGGACAGGGTGTTTTACGAACATTAACCAATGACGCGGCCCGCATATCCGATGTAGCGGTGCAGCCGTGATGCGTGTGCTCATGCACTAATCAGTCTATCACACGTCACTGTTCACACCGACCATTGACGGACATCCTACTGCCTACCTTTCACACCAACCCGTCAACCATTGAAACTTCTGACGTACTGTGATTCGAGTTAGCCAATCCCATCTGTGCACCACGCTAGGTAATCAATAACGACACCATATATGTCTTTGCATCCCTTGCCTCATCCTATGTAAAGTGTTCATTTTTGGTTACAATTAAATACAGTTTCCCCACTTGTTTGTGGTTACTTTCCTTTGGGATTGGACGATCGGGGAATTGCTTACCGGGGATAATCCGAAGGTTTACACACCGATACAAAAAATTGGCGACGGGGCAGAATTTTCGAATCCACAATGTCAATTTCTATCGAACAATTACAATCAGTCCTGAAACAACAGCAATCGCTGCTCAAAGCAACCCCATTAAAGTTCAGTTTGCAACGCAACGATTCAACATCCAGCAACAATCAGTCCACATCAGCGGATACCATTGCTGTCAGCACTTGTGAATTCATGTATGATCCAGATTCGGGAGCGGCTTTTGATTTGTGGTTCAAACGAGAGGAAGATAAATTCCTAGTTGATTTTTCCAAGGCTAATGACGCATGGAAGGTACGACTTCTACTACGCAAACTGGGTACCAAAGAACACGAGCTATACACTAATGCAATCCTACCATTAAATCTTCGTGATCTCACATTCGACGACACAACAGGTTTAATTAATAAACTGAACTGTATTGTGTACTACAATTATCAGGAGATAAGCATCAGAATTCTCACTTTCCAACAACTGCGATGTTTCATTAGTTTCGCCAAGTACAGATTAACCACGTGAACTGCAACCATCACGCTTTAAAAGTTCCACATTCCAACTGAGCGAGACTTTGATACGTGTGTTCACTCAATACCTTACTGATGTTCATGTTATCATAGCCTACGCTTATTTGCGTAGGTTGGATTCCCGCCTGGGGTCAACGACTTTTAACATCTGGATGGCCTCCAATATTTGAACTGTGCCAACCTTCACCCGCAAGTCGGTTTCCAGTCGTGTGAGAAAACGTCACCTGAAGAGACAAGTGTCCATCTGCCAACCTACGCACTGCTAACTAATCCACATCTAGTTCATACAGCAAACACATCACATTGTGCTGAAGAAATAGTAACAAAAACCAAAAAAAACTAGCTCTAGCGGTGGAGTTAGTCCAGCACAAAACAGATCAATTATAATCTTCGTTTCAAGTTCTATCACACGGTGAAGCATTAACATGATTTTATTCACGAATGCTTGTTTTTTGTCGTATCAAAACATGGGCCGTACGGAAGTTCATGCATTTTTATGGCACCGTATATCTATGGGGGAGGGGAACGTTTTCACTCAAACTCTTTGCATAAGTATAGAAACCTGCCGAACGTAATGGCTGTTGAAGCTTCCGTCATACAATCAGTCGTCTGCTGTCTTGATGATTTGCTTAACTTTCATTTCGTTACCACTTTGGCATTTTATATGCTTCGACTGTATTTGTCACTGCTCCATCCAATGCTCTGTCTCTGTTTGTCTGTGAATACAGGTTTCAGTCATGTTTCCCCCATGAAATGTCAACAGAAACCTGTCAACGGGATTCTCATGCATCAAAACATGAATAATCTCTCAAATGAATCAGTTCATGCTACGATTGGAAAGAACGGCACCGTACCGAAGAGCCAGAAAATCGCCAAAAGTCGAAGGCCCACACCAGCGGCAAATGTATCAGCCTTTTTGCGTCCACCAAGTGATCCACGCCGTCGTCGTCCGTCTGACGAGGAGGAGGAGGAGGAAGATAATGATGATACTGATGATAATATTGAAGTTTCTGAGCATTTGACTATGAGCGCAAATACTCGGAAGCAACAGCAAGAAAATCGTGGAAATGTACTTTCTGTGATCAACGGTGTTTCGTCTGACCGCACTAATGGGGACTGGGTAGAGATTCATCGTTCACCGGATCCGAATACGCGTGGACTAACTCTCTCCAACGGAACTGAAATGCAGTCTGTGAGTATGTCATACATTTCTATTCTTTTTGTCTATCTACCTGTTGAACTTGGCGATAATCTGCAAATGTTAGCGTTTAGCGGGAAAGAAGCTCGGAGCTTGAATACGTGCTGTGTCATGATTATGACACGATCGTGGACCTATGCACTCTGAGGCACCTTGTGTGCACACACTTGTTCGATAGTGACTTCACATTTGTTTGGATAACACACCTTACTCATAACATTGGTCAGTTTGCGTATATTATTTGATGGGGAATCATCCCGGTCCGTGAATGAATTCCCTTATGTGTTGATGCAAAATGCCTTTGAAATCTTGTTACCCTCTTATCCGCAATTAGAGAGCTCATCTCGAGCTATCACTTTTTGAGAAAATTTTGTCATGCCAATGCTGGAACAATACGATCTCATTTTTTCGTATCGATTGGGAATTTCCATTTTGCAGCGAACGCCAATCCTGTACAACAATTGAATGGACAAGATACTTTTATACTCGTTGTATAATAACTCTCAAATTACCATTGAACATCATGGGAGTAAACTGGACGGCTGTTTCTTTCTTGCTATGAATCATCAGCAGTACACATCCACCGAGCCCCCACTGGGCCTCGAACCCGGGAAGAGCTAGTTTGACTCGTCTTTCTTCTTGAACTGGTCCCATTTTACGTCCGTTTCACGCACTCCCAATTTGAACGGTGCTGTGTGAAGGCCATAGAAGATCAGACAACTCTAAGTATGTGCCGAACAATATGCTAATCCGTCGCTAACGCGTTCCTCTTGTGTCTGGTCCCCGGGCTAGCTGGAGCATAATCCCTCTGTCAGTTATGCTTGTTTCGCTTCTGTGTGGTCTGATACGTGTTTTTCCAGTTCACCTAAACGATACTCGTCAAGCCCCATTTGAATTCGCAGCAACTGTTTCGAGGAGATAGGAATGCAATCAGTGCTCATCTTCCCACGGGATTCAATTGATGCTGTGTTGCTTTGCTTTATTAACTTTAAACAGTTTCGTTTTACTCCCAGAAAAACTTGTTCGTTTTGGAACTTGAAATGAAAGTAGACATCGAGACATTGTTTCCCCTGTTTTTGAATCTGTTAAACAAAACACTTGGTGAGCAGTCGCTTGGTTCGTTGCGCTTGTGTGATGGATGTGAAAGACATTCGTGCTCTTGCAGAGGTGATCACACAGCATCGTCTTTAGTAGCCCGGTGCACTATTTGCATTCTCCCTGGTATCTTAGCCACCGAAGGTGGTGCGGAGTGACTACCTCAACGATATTGGTGGTTGAATACGGAAAAATGCGCAGCAGTCAGGTTTTGCAGCCGTTTAACAAGATATTACACATTGTGTATATCTGTTCGCTTAGTCCTGCAAATAGAATCTTATGACTTAGCAGTGCTGCAAGTGATGTATTTGCAATAAATTTATTATTCCTCGGAGCATATTTGTTCGGTCATTTCTACTCGTTTTGGTCCTGTTCTAGAGATAAGGCGTTTGGATCCCGATGTTCAATTAGATAAGAAATCGTTGGTAACCCTTGGTCCGTTTTTTTTTTTTTGTTCTTTAGTCCCCTCCTGCAGTGCCTCTCTCCGCGTGGAAAACACACATGTTCCTCACACAACAATCGGATTCTCTGACATCCAGCTCACCGCATCTCAGTCTGAGTCCACGGACCGGTCTGACATGTGACCCGGAAACTTATGCAGACAGTACGGATCCCATTGAATTGGGTGATCTCAGCGCTGGTCTGTCCCATCTGACTCGATCCGCAGTCAAAAACCCGGGGATTTTGCAACCCAAGAAGCTCAGTTGGACGGTGGATCGTTTTGGCGGAGCCCCACGGAGTTTAATAATGCCAACCAAACGATCCACAATAAACAGATCTCATCATGAACCGTTTCCAAACCCATTGGGTCCCGTCGATGTCAGCATGGAACATCCGGACCGAATAGGTCGCACATCACCTCGTTCAGGACCCGCGCCTGCAACCATCTCGCCCTCATCCCCAATCCCTGCGGTCTCTCTGGCCCCCACTACGGATACCATGGGTAAATCACATTCAACGGACTATAGTCGTGTGTCCTCGCATTTCGCGGCCAAGAGTCCACATACATCGTGTGGTATCACAGCTACGGTGAAAGTACGACACGGTTCGAAAGCGCACAATTTGCCTCCGTTTGTAATCAGTGAAACCGAGTTAATCCCCAGTGACTTTGGAACTGGATGTGATGAGTACGTGCATAAAATATTCTTAACTTGAGCAGATTTCATGATATAACGATGATATAGTGTGTGGGTGGTGTAATTTTAGATTTTGGATTCTTCAATTTATCGAAAATTATCAGTTTGCTGGATACCTCTCTCTCTCTCTCGCTTCTCGAGTTCTCCACTTCCCGGGGACATATTTCTCACACTATTGGCGCTCTCAATTTTTGATGGTAACTTTCGGCAGAAACGGTGCCATCACATCGGGCACATGCAAACGCGCGTTCGGTGACTGGGATGGGAATTGTATTCTTCCTATCAGGATACGGTATTGGTGTCTTTCTAAACAATCATTCAATTCAGGGGATGTATTGTTGGCACGAGGAGCCTGAATGGTATGTTTTTGGAAAACCCACTTGCATTCTTCACATCGAAAAGTCGGACGCCGCGAGCCGGAATCGAACCGGCGATCCTCCGCATACCGGGCAGATGCTCTACCAGCTGAGCTATCGCGGTCTGGACAGTCCGGTGTGAATAACGCTAGTGAATAATCGATAGTGCGCGAACCACTATTCCAATGATACACGGTATCTATCCTGGTTTTAATCATTGGGCTAGCCTCGTCGGTCACTTCCCAATCGGACGAACAGCACACAGATGAACGTGATCCATTGGACATTGAAACATATTCAGGGTATGTATTGTTGGCACGATGAACCTGAATGGTATGTTTTTTGAAAATCCACTTGCATTCTTCACATCGAAAAGTCGGTATGCGGAGGGTTGCCGGTTCGATTCCGGCTCGCGGCGTCCGACTTTTCGATGTGAAGAATGCAAGTGGATTTTCCAAAAACAAATCATTCAATTATTTGCACTTTCACATTTCCCTTTGTTCGTGATGCTTGCACACACACACACACACACACACACACACACACGTCTTGACGACTTCCCCTGAAGGGTTGCTGGATGTGAAAGTAGAATTTGTCAGTCGGACGAACAGTTACACCTACTTAGCCCCGTTTCGCTTATCAAGTGAAAGTAAGCGGTACTAGAATTTTGTGGATCGGATCTACGGGACGTTGGTCTTTTAATCATCGGGGCATTTGACGAATTTTTTCAGTGTCCTCTAAGTAGAAAATATCCATCGTAACTTTGACCTGGATACTCGGCTATGATTTGGAATTCGAACTTTGTCCTCATCCTCTTTACCAGAATCAACAGCAAGCTACGAACTTCTACGGCCAACCTTCATGCTTGAGTTCGTACTGTTCTGGCCTTTTCTAAACCATGTGCGATACACCAGCGTGCGTAACTTTCTCATATAAACATGCACAATGGGAGGAGTGCAAAATCCTTTTCCGCCGAGCTTAAGTCGAAACCGTTGGTCCTTCAGCCTTGACGTACAAACTCTAGCTATGCTGATGCCAGTCAGCCAGATCAAAAGTATCGGAATATTATGATGTCAAGAAATGTCGGAACAGAAATCATTCTTCTTCACAGATTGGTGTTACAAAGCTGGCTGAACAAATGAGAAAGTCTGACGATCGTGTGCTTCGAAGTTGACCGTGGTAATGGCATCCAATTCTGCACCGCAAGTGAATTGGAGAACGTCCAAACGATGCGCCCGTATCGCCGAACCATGTGGCACAACCCGTATGACTGTTATGTTTCCATCGAACCAATTTAACTGTACTGAAGATTCTAAAGTAAATAAAGTAGTAAAAAAAACCTTATATGTTTGAACTTACTGTGTGGTTCTTTCCGCGGGTGTAAAATAGACTGTACGGTGGGAGAAAACGTATTTGATGATCGGTGTTAAATTGTGCGTCCACAACCCTCAAACGTGAATACTGCTGCAATATCAGTTTTCCCAGTAGAAATGGACGATATGCAGCACGAAAAATTAAAAATATGCCACCTATTATTTGCATGACATTCTCACTGTAATACACCGGCGACAGATGAACGTGCTGATATGTTCAAGTTAGCTCCCTACTTGACGGTAGACTTCGAATGGCTCTACTTACTTCTTTGGAGCGCCCATAGCTACGATAACACTACATACTCTAGTCGGTTTCATCAATATGCAACCTCATAGGTACACTCCCTGATCGTTACAACTAATCGGCAAATTCTGCTCGTTTAGATTTGACTGTGTCCGAGTTTCGTTCCACTGATTGAATAGTCGGTTTCTTAACCGAGTGGTGATTCCCATTTAACATTCCATCAATGGATGACTTGCTGACTGTTATGCTTGGGAAATCTTTCTCTAACCTTTCCTTCAACTGCCTGGATGTGCTTGTTGGGCTCTCGTTCACCACATCACACAAATGCTTGACAAACTCTTCATTGAACTTCGTCTTGTAGGATCCGGATTTGAATGTGATTTACGGATCCGGTGATGTTCGAGTGGTTTAGAGTGTTTCGTTACCAACTTGAAAGTCGAGGGTTCGAATCCCCGTGATCATCTTTTTACTTTATTCGTAGACAGTATTCCACTATCGTCTAGCTGGTTGCCACACCTCACGTATTGGGACAATGTAATCCTTCACTCCAAGTCTCATGGTCTGGTTACTGTTTATCCCTAATAGTGCATTAGGCGTTCGTGGCTATGAGGTATATACCCCTTCTGCTGCACTCACGCGCAGGCATATAACTAGGAAAATAGCACGGCATGTTCTAATTGCAATGCCAAGGTTTTTTTCCGACTTCCTCCAAATCATGTTCTCATGTACATTCGATTGTCCTCCGTCTATCTTCCGTGCTGGTGAAACGATATGATCACTTCTTTGCACCCATGTTAACAATCTCCATATTGTCAAGAGATGGTGCGTGCAGTGCCAGGTAAAGTACGGCGAGTATTACGGCAGACGGTCGCAGTGGATTTATATCACCTGATTACCTCCTAACGAAATATCAACCAATGGATGAGTCTCCCCATGCAAGGGTAAAATGTCACAAAGAAGCAGTGTTGTAAGCAAAAATCTGTAATGTAACAAACGGTACTTTATTTTGTATTTATAATCGCTGACAATGATCGAGATTGGATATACTGTAAAATGAAGGATTGGTTTGTTATATCTTTAGTTAAACGGATAGATTGACAGTCCGAAGATAACACACACAGTTGTAAGTACACCGCCATCACTGTCATCAGACTATTTTGGTTTCATCATTTGATACCATTACCATGATTGAAAGTGCAACAGTCATACAGGTTGTGCCACATGGTTCGGCGATACGGGCGCATCGTTTGGACGTTCTCCAATTCACTTGCGGTGCAGAATTGGATGCCATTACCACGGTCAACTTCGAAGCACACGATCGTCAGACTTTCTCATTTGTTCAGCCAGCTTTGTAACACCAATCTGTGAAGAAGAATGATTTCTGTTCCGACATTTCTTGACATCATAATATTCCGATACTTTTGATCTGGCTGACTAGCAGTGACAAAGCTAAAGGACTGTAGGTCCTGGCTGAATGATTGTTGCCTTTGACTTAGGGTTTATGGGTTTTGTCCAAAGCTTGATGGGGGGGAGATGTAGGTTGGTTGATATTCAGTTTCGCATCCTCTTGCTCGGAGTCATTGGTCATCTAATTGGTGGCCACCGGTCAGCCTCTGTGTGAGATGATGGCGCGATAAAACCGTATGATTGTCTTTTTCAGTCCATACTTATGCATGGCTGCATGGTAAGAGGTTATATCCAATAGCACAGAGTCTCTTTGTGTGCGCTGTATCCAAGCAGAACCGACATCCATGATCATGTGATTTCGAATAGGAGACCATACAAGAGGACCCTCCCCCCCCCCCCCCCTTCCACTTTTTGTGGCTGCTGGAGTCAGATTACGCCGATCTGGTAAATACTGTACTTTGCTGTCTACCGTCGAATGGTAGCAGTCTAAGGAAACCAGCTTCATGCTGTTCAAACAAACGACAGAGACGGATTGGTGCTAGTTTACATCAAATTCGCATGTTTTGCGAATCAGTAGGCACAACTTTGCCTGAATGACGGTGATTCACGAAAAATTCGCGGTATGTCAGAGGTCTGATTTCATACGTAAACTCGAATAACAATACACTTGACAATAAGAACTGTATGAGCTTGTACCGCGCTGTTATGAGTCAAACACAAGGCTGAATGAGCTAGCATCGACGAAAATAAGTGGTGATCACCGGCTGTTGTATGCTGTCTGTGTCGAACAGTGTAAATGTAAATGTCAATGCATACTTGCCATTGGGATTTGCACCTAAGCATGCAAACCAGTCTCTTCCTGGTGGGGAAAAATGTATTATCATTCTACGCCAACCAGCTCGGTACTCCTCCCACACGATGCTGACTCGGCTTGGTTTGTGTTTACCTTTCTTTTCTCCCAACCAACGAACATCACCCACTTGAACAACATAGCAACTACCATATATATGTAAGTGCAAAAGTGTCAAGCTACGTGTTCCAATGATTCACAGCGTCGTCTTTTCTTGCTCACTGATCCTATTCTTTGTCCGATCGTATATTATTCTTACTTATGGGTAATAGTAGCCATTTTAGGGAAGAGGACAAGACAAACTCCAACTTCAGACTAATAATGCCACATGCTGCTTCTGCATGACTCACTGTCTCGACGATTCGTGAGTTTTCCGCTGTTTCGGATATCTAAATTGGTGCTCCTATAAGATACTTGTGTACTATTTGGCGACCGCAGTGGACGATTCGTTTGGTGGTTCCGGAGCCCACTGTGTAGTATCGTCGTTTGTGCATCCCGTTTAACCCAAATGATGACACCACTCAGTGAATCCTTTCTTCCACGTGCCGGCCTCGTTCGCCTAGTTGTCAGAGCTGTGTAGTCTAATGAATTGCAGCTGCAAATAGCTTTACTCAGAAGATCTCAACCTGTTTTGCATAGTAGCGTTTTATTTTTGATTTTGTCATTGTTGTCTCCAGTTGAGGCACGAACCGTGTCACACAATCGTTTGTACTCAGTCGATATGATTCACTTAGAAATAATAACCTCCAGTCGTGGCAGTATCAGTTATTCAGGATCTGGTCATCCGAATGAACTGTCCTTTCTATACGCACCAAAAGTGGAACACAGTCGATCGTACAGTAGCGACCCAATAATCGCGTTTCCTTTTTCACCAGCAATCTGTCTGAAGAACGAATGCACCTTAATGCGATTCACGAACTTGATTCACAAGGTGGCGCTTCTAAGAATTATTTTGTGTGTCGAGAAATTCCTCGTTTATTTCACCCTTCTCTGGTTGCTTGCGGCGTAGCCCCTAGCCGAAGTGGCCGCAGATAGTACCGGTAACTCTGATCCTGAGACTTGAAATGGTAAATCGTTTCAGGTGACAACATGTTAGGCACGCCAACGAGCCTGACGACTACGCAAATCTGGCCAGCAGTGATGGGACTCCAACCAACTGCCGCTTTTTGGTGGTACGGGTTGCCTTAGATTTGCATTCTTGCTAAATTTTCACATCCACCTCGGCAACGTTCCTAAGGTAGTTCTCTTCACGGAAGTTTTTTTGGGAACTTGGGGCATCAGAGAACCAATGAATACGACGTCACCATGACCTTCTTATATATGGTCAGTAGTGTCTGACATTAGCATTTGTGATTCAATACTACCGTGCGACCCGCGACACTTGGCGTAACCACGAACACAGAAAACTTCTTGCTTCATACTACCCTGGTCGCAATTCAAACAATCAACCTCGATGACTAATTCATTGATCTCCAGCATTGAGTCTAAAATGGTCATTTCTTGAATCAGTTTTGGTCTGGAAGACATTCATCATCGTTCCGTATGGAATTTGTCCGATCAACCTTAGTCACTCAGACCCGCGCTTACAGTTCTCATACTTTTGTACTGCACTGGGCATTGTGCATTATGTGTGTATGTGTCTGTCATCCTCTGGTCCCAGATTTTCCTTCTTTTCAGTGAGGTGTGAATGCAACATTGACCAATTTTGAGCCTATACATTTGGACACAACAGTGCTGATCATCGGCCAGGTGAACTAATGGGAATCGACCCTTTCAATAGAGAAATGCATTCACGTCGAAAACATTTACTTGTCATTATTTTACCAAATTTCATCAGATTATATGATAAATTACCAATCGGAGATGAATATTCCGCATTCACTATACCGGTTCGGGGTTAGAATGGGTTGAAATCCACAATGCGCGATCCTCCGTGAATCGCAGGACACGTGCCGTTCAAAAGTCGGATGACCTTAATAATGATCTTTCTGTAGTGTGAGAAAACAGTTGGAATTGTTCTTCACTTGCTCAACTTGTTGATCAATTCCTCTCTCTAGGATTACATTAGGTCTCAGGTCACCGCGCAGAGCAACAGAATAAAATACGCGAGTGAAATTGTTGTACAGCTGTGCCCTTGTTTCACTCCGGTCCTCGACCGTTTTTAGGTTCACTTTGCGCTAAGAGTACACTGCCCGTGTGTCGGTGTTCTTATGACTTGTTCTAAGCCAACCACTTCCGTTTCGTACTAGACAATGCAACACCCGGTAGCATATTGATGAAACACATTTGCCACACTAATAAAATGTATTCATTGTTTTCATCAGAAAATGTCGTCCAACAAGCTGTTAAGATCAAGTTCGGATACTCTGACAGTTCACTTGTGGGACTCAGATCTTCGTCCCGATTTTGAACTGTCCTAATTGAGACACGAAGCTGCTGATTTCTAGCAAACTGGATGAAACATCCGTCCAGTCCATCCTTTTATTTTCATTGGTCAGCAAGTCTGGTTCAGACTTCATTTCGTTATAATCCACTCTGGGAACATTTAATAAGGAAAGAATCGGTCAGTCGAACTCACCAGGTAGATTTGGAGAAGTTTTTCCAAGTACGTTTTTTACTCCAACTCACTCCCCACATGGTTGGGAAGGGGGGGGGGGATGGAGCACGGCTCTTTCACATTTACCAGCATATGACCGAACTTTGTCGGTATAGATTTTCCTCTTCATGTGCTGGGTAATGTGAATTTTCCTGATTATGTGGTAGAAACATACTCAGAATTGATCTTGATGTTCTGTTCCATACGAAGCTGCATATGAACGTGGGTTCATACACCACCTTTGGCATTGTCTTTTGACTGGTGCTTGTCCAAGGCTGTAAGTCTTTGACTATCACGTCCACGCCACGTCGTTCGAACCCCGCTATCGCCAGCCGACTTCGATGGTAGATGGCACTGCATTGTCTCCCGGCTCACAACCGTAGCTGGCTTGTTGGGGCCTAAGGGAATTCACCGCTCCAGTTCCCAGTTTAGAATCCCGGATTTCTACAAAACACGCACTTCTCGACCAAACGCAATCCTGACTGAATCGTTACAGTTCAGAATCTGCAAAATGTCAATGGACAGGATCGTTTATTGGACAACAGGCGGAATTGAATCAATCAATAAAATCACTCCCCTTTTGATTCCTTTTGAGAGTCAAGTTTGACATGTTTCGACATTGTGGGCATTGCGCTCATTTCTGAGGCTCAACGAAGAACGAGACCACTCACATCCTCATCACGACAGAGTCTTGTTTGTAAGGCGAAATACGAACATGATTCACCTGTCATTATCATGGAAACATTCGAATCGGCAGGAGTAAGATTAGCATAAATACGTGTAATAATGTCCACTTTTGACTTGACTCATATGTACAAACTATTTTGGGTTAACCTAGATTGCTGACATCACAGCTAGTGGGTACGTGGTTTTGGGTTATCACCAAAGTTTCCCAAATACCTTCCCCTGCGACAAACAGAAATACACCTTTTTCCTTCCTTCTACAACCAGCCACCGATTGCCAATCCGTGTACGGTATGATGCACACATTTTCGACCAAATCGATTGAACAGCGATACTACTGCAATCCTTGCTTTAGACTAACCTAACGGGTTAGTCAAATCCATCGATGTTTGACAATTCCAGCCGACCAGTCGTTTGCTATTTTGTCAAAATCAGCCTCTATCTAACCGTTTCAATCTCCGGTATCTATACATATGATGCCGCTTCCTTTTAGTCTGTGCTTTCTCTCGAATTTGGTGGTAGAAAGCAATCCACTGTCGCCTGGCTCCGTACAACACACGACCTTGTGGAACCTTATGTTATTTTCACCACCCCAAGCCTCGGGGTCTTGGTTACCAGTTTCTCTGCATAATGCAGGTGGCCTTTCTGACCGAAGAATATGCCCTTTTCATCGCCCTCATTCTCAAGCATGGGATGCTCACTATTACATTATTTTGATTTCGTGACTGCGTCAAAACAGGCGTCGTGGATAGCTGCTGCTATACATGCCCACTTAGAAGCATTTTGTCGCTCTCTTAGATACAACACACACGCTTTGAAAGCCTTCTGGTAATTGCGAAAACATTACCTGGAGTCCCTCACTCTGTTTCACTTTGCATTCTTCGACAGGTCACGTGTTTTCCAAGCTAGCGAGTCCTATTCACCACACCACACAACTCATCTATCCGTACTAAGCTGGCGTAATTAGTGGAAAAGTACATAGTCAATTTGCTTGACTCACGTGATCCACTTTCCGCCACCTGTGGTCACTATCAGGTCAACAACGCAGACAGTCCGCCTTCCTTCGTGTATATGTGTGTGTGTGTCGGATCATCTATCGATCGTGAGCGACAATTAGCCTGAGACACGAAATGTACCAAATCGAACTTCATAACACTAATGCTTCTCAGAAAATAATCCGCACTTGTACGATTCGTCTGGCCATTACCTCGACGCACTATTGTAGGTGATCGTCACCTGCAATATCAATCACGGCTGATTGCTGGTGCCGCCGCGTATCTCAGCAGAATTTGTTTGTTTGTGACATGCCGTGTGTGCCGTTATAAGTCGCATTCTCTTTTTTTGCAACGTCATAAATTGACAAGCCACGAGATTGTCCATTGCTGATTTGTGAACATGTTGATAAACTGGGAAATAATTCTGTCCGCCTGATTTGATTAGAACTAAGAGTCTAGTCCAAAAAACTGCATTAAAAATCAACGCATTGGCGAATACAATGCTCTAATAAAACATCACGGGTTTGTGTCGCACCATTAGAATCATCCTAAAGGCTGTCCTGATCGATTCCCCGCGTTGTACCAACTCTCCACTATCCTTGAGGTTGCACTATTAGAACAGATACTAATATGGGAGTTCTTACAATGTAGGAAGTGTCTTATGCGCTTGCCACGCCCTCGGAAAACTCCTTTGACGCCTCGTGGGTCTGTTTCTCCTCCTCCGCCTCCTCCTTCTAGTTCTTTTTTTAAAACGGAACGCTACATAATGTGACAGAACGCTTATGACCCACAGTAAAGATGATTAAACGATAGAGATGAGCCTGGCTGAACATCTCAGCTCCTAAGCAAACTCTCCACTCGATCACCTTCAACGTTGGCATGTTTTTCATAATGGGTCAACAGGCTGCCGTAGCCTAGAATGCTCCAAACAGTTAAAATGAGTGCATGGTGTGTTTTCAGAACACGCCTACAAGACCCCACTTTCGTGAAGATGCTTTGCATGACAGAATAACCAAAACGCGTTAATCGCATCGGCTTACAGTCTCCCATTGGAAGCAGAATTGCGTTTCAGTCGGTGCAAAAATCGTCAAAATCCGTAACGTTTGATCCGTTATGCTTTGGAATATCCAAGGCCCTGGTCCATCCTCCAGCAGTTGATCGCCTATGAGTAAAAGTGTGGAGTACACAGTTTCACAGTCATTGTGTTGGGTGGTTCGTTGCCTAGTGTTTATCGGAGCTCCAGTATCAAGGCCTTCTTAGTGCTGGCCGAATTCTGTGAAATTTTCTGAGTCAACCAGTGCTAAGGTCCGACCTAGAGCTTTGATCTGTCAGATATTTTCTGGACCAATCTCCCAATATTAGTAGTTTTAATTTGGTTGACAAGTGTGACATGTTTGCCTTTTCTCTTCCGTTTTCCATAAAGTTAAAAGTTTAAAATCGCTAAGTTGTGGAAAGTTAGCTGCTTATAACTTACAAGGCTTCCTGTGGAATCAGTTTGATAGGTTACATGGCTGAGTGTCACCTTGAGTGTATATATATATATATATATATATATATATATATATATATATATATATATATATATATATATGTTGGAACTTTTACTGGCAACTGTTACGACTGTTTTTGCTACTTACACTTTTCTTTTCCGATCGGTTCCTGTCATGAAATAGCGACCTTTTCTGGCTCGTCAAACATTTAAAGTCGAAGTCGTCCCGTATATCGTTTTTAATAGACCTTTTACTCGGATGAGCTTCATTTATATCCTGCCAAGTTATTGTAGGCTTTTATGGCAAACTCTTTCACACTCCAATTTATCCCTGTTTGGCTAAGTTATGGTCGTGTTGATCACTTGCTACGTGACATAAAATTGTCGTACTTTAGCGCCGTTTCATCTCTTTCCTTTTCCGACCCCCCCCCTCCCCCCTACCAATCCAATCACGTTTGTCTCTCCCCACCGCTCCTCTTTCTCACCTTCACAATTGTAGAGTTTCCATGTCCAATACATCTACTCCAGCAGACAGTCTAAACGGACTCGATTCACCTGATATGCTATCCGCAGACCCGGCTGACATGGAACAATCCCTAGACCCTAAGTGAGTTTTAACTGAGTATTGGCAAAAAAACGAAAATTCCCCCATCCTCATGCTTTCCACCCTCCCCACACTAATTTACGTGTCATTTGTATGCTACCATCGCGCTCAATGCACAGCGCCAGATGATCCCATTTTTGTGATCACTTGTTTTTTTCTATCAATTTTCTCGCTTAGCTGGTCGTACAGTGCGAGGCAAAAGTATGAGACTCCCATAATTCTTCCATTTCTCTAACGAAAGCATATTTGGTCAGAACGATTGAGTGCTTTTGTCGTGCGCTTTATTAGTTGCAAACGTTTTATCAGCTTTCATGAGCTCATGAGGTTTTTCACATGCTTCCTAGGTCACTTTTGCATTCAAGCTTTTCCGATTGACTTCGTCAATTTCCTTTGAATCAGGGACAACAGGTTACATCTCTATCAGATTATCTCCTCTACCCGCGTGTCTTCAAATCTCGTCGTGACTTTTGTCAACGTGCTTTAGCTTCTTTTCTGGATTGACATCGTCTAGTGCGCGTAATTCATCTCATTCTCCATAAAGGTTGTGACCTAAGGATCACCAGTTCCTCGAAACCCACGTGACTCGCTTGGTATGAGGTCGGGAATAGAACTGTACTAATTCTAAGAGTTGTAAAGTTTTAATTTACATGAATTAGGTAATCATATTTCTCTTGTCATCGGAAAGCCTTTGAGATACTGTCCACTTACATAATCTTTGGGATAAATCATTAATTGGGCATATTCAACGAATGCCAAATTAGACTCAAACCCGATGTGTGTGATTGCGAACTTCATTTGACTGTCTGCGGTTTACTTATATCTTTTATTTTTTTCTAACAGTAGTTACATGGAATTTCACACACGAGACTGCGGTTCGATGGTAGGTTATCAAAGGAAAATTTTCTGCTGTGGAATTGAAATCGAAATCCAGAGTTGCAAGAAATAAGGTTTCGGCTAGTAACCGACTGGCCACGGCCGACACAGTCACTAATGTGATGTGTGGCTCGATAAGCTGTACTGCTCTTTTAGACGCAGCTGTTCGTTAACCGGTCCTCGCATTTCCCATTTCGTGTCCGTGTCAGTCTTCACATAACAAGCACTTGGTCGAGTAGACCGTACTAATTCTACTTTTACTGATGAGCTACTGCAACGTTGACTAGGACTTTAGGACTGCTTGTAATTCGTGGTAGATTAGCGAGTGTCCGAAAAAGAATGTTTTCGGATGCTGTGCTTGCCTATGGACACGGTGTGAGGAGCACACCATCCTGACGACGAAAACCGCTCACTATTGGGGTAGCCCGGAAACATGATTGTGAGACTTGGAATGAGGAACTACATTAGGCCCCACCGGAACAAGTGTAGTAGAAGAGAGTGACAGCGTAGCTGTCTGTCACTTAATTCAACCGGAAACAGTACGTATTCCGGTTTCGTACCTCCTCTTTGATAGCCTGCGAATTGCGTAACTTGATCACCCCAGGCCCGTTTGTCCTTAGGAAGACATTATTTGGCCCTAGTATGCAGTAATCAAGTCTCACGTGAACGACCAGAAGTTCTTTCACAGGTTCTTCAGTCACGTTCCCGTGCTGGGTTAACGCCCCGCTTCCTTGTAGGTCAGACTTTCGAGTCAAAGGCTCCGGTTGGGGTTCCCAAAGAAAAACCCCTTCTGTAGTGTGGACAACCACGAAGTGTGATGTGCTTAGAAATCTCCAGCGATCAATCGGGAAACATTCCCTATCTCTCTGCTCTTCATCCTTCACGTTCCAGTTCTCAATGCGTACGAGTAGCCGCAATATGTTGTGACTGTGAACCTGTAGCTTTCGGAAAAGGTAGGAAATTAGAGACAGGAGGGAAAAAAATCCATTCTCCGACCTAAACATTCTCTTCACTTAGCTGCTTACAACGTTCGCACACTTTGTCGAACGGGGCAATAGACTGCCTTAGCTAGGACTCTTGAAACCTTTAACATAGACTTGTGTTGTGTCTCCGAAACACGCATACAAGACCCAACTTCAGTGTCAATACTTCGCATCCCAGACACGAGCTCGGTTTCTCGTTCCACTCTTCGCGTGTCGGGTGATTCGGTGTCTAGTGTTCGTGGTCAGGCTGGCGTTGGCACCGCTCTGAGCACAAAGGTTGAGCGTGCGCTGCTCGACTGGATCCCAGTAAGCAGCCGTCTGTGTGCAGCTCGATTGAATTGTTCTGTGTATGTCAACAGCACTAGACTGAAGCGCCGATGCCTGTTTGTTGTTTCTGGGGCTAAAGACGAATTCTATCAGAATTTGTCTCAACTGCTCCGAAGCGTGCGCTCTATGAACATCATGGTTGTTGCTGGTGATTTTACTGCCCAAGTTGTATACCTAGATGAGACGGAGGGAAATATGGGAGGCCGTTTTGGCATTCCAGCCTATCGAACTGATAATAGTGATCGACTCATTCAATTATGTTCTGACCATGGAATATTCTTAGCGAGTGAGAATTTCTCTCACAAAAGCGACACGGGCTAACCTGGCGTCCTCCTGCGTCTTCACAGCGTTGGACTCAGATCGACCGTATTGCTGGCGCGGATCAATTCAAGGCTGTCGATCATTTTGGCCCACGTGTGTAGACACTGGTCGCACCGTTGTCCGCGCGCGCTTCTGCTTGCGCCTCGTCGGTGGCCGAAGCAACACCAAAGTGAACCGTCTCCTGCAGCTGCTACTGGGTGATAACCATCGATCCACTTTCAAAGCAGAATTATCCACCAGGTCATCGATACAGTCAAATGCCTAGGATCCAGAAGAGCTATGAACAGAGATCCAGCGGGCTCTTTTTGGGCTGCTGATGCTACCAAAGGTCCAACAGCCAGACACACAGGAACGATGAATATCTGCATCCTCAGTTGCACTGTTAGATGATCGCAGAACGATTTCTCCGGATTCCAGATACGATGAGGCACGGAGATGCCTTAAACGCCAACTGATTCGGAGCCCGAGAAATGACCGTGAGCAGTTGTGGATTGTGAAGTGTAGGGAAATGGAAAAAGCTGTGGCCATTGGCAACAGGCGCAACCTTTTCCGTCTGAGTAGACAAACCGGTCCACATTAACCAGGCGTTAGTGAATTGATCAGAGGCGAACGGCTTACTGATTCAAACTCAGAACGTCGTCTAATTCGCTGGGTGGAGCATTTCGAGAAGCAGTTTAATTGGCCTTTATCCTCTTCATGTTTGATCAATAGCGCAATGGGCACAGCTCTTGTTGTAGATACCACTCCTCCGCCAGAAGAGGAGGTTCTTCGAGGGATAAGCTATTTTAAATGACATAAAGCTGCCGGACCGGATGGGTTGCCTCCATCTATTTGCAAAGACGGTGGCCTAGCACTTTACTTTCTCTAGTGAGAAAGTGCCAGACCTTGAGTATGCTGACTACATCATTCTTCTAGTTGAAGATCCAGGTAAGTTGCAAGCTTTTCTAGACAACTTGACGGGTTGCTTGGCAGAGTTCGGTATGCGTTTTGCACCTCCGAAGCACAAGATGCTGTGCCAGGACTGGGTTGGTCCAACGCAAAACCTTTCAGTGTCTGGGGGGACTATAAACGTGGTGGACAAGTTCTGTTATCTGGGGAGCTGCATCTCACCCGGATGTCGGATATCGGATGAAGTGTCTCTGCGTATACACAAGGCTCGCTTGTCATATACCAACCTGAGTCATCTGTGGTGTGGACATGACATCCGTTTACCTATCAAGGGTCGAGTGTACGCAGCTGTAATGAGGCCTGTGCTTCTGTATGGTTCGGAGACATGGCCACTGCGGATGGAGGACATACGAAGATTGTCGGTATTTGAACACGGATGTCTTCGTAGTATTGCTCGAGTCTGGTGGGAACACCGTGTGAGCAGTTCTGAGGTTCAAGGATCAAATCATTGGATGAAACACTTAAGTTGACCAGGCTGAGATGGTTGGGACATGTGTTACGCTTATCCGCCGACTGGATCCCTCGGGGTGTTTTGTTTGCTGAGGTGGGTACCGGTTGGAAGATAAGTAAGAGTGGTCAGTCCATGAAAGGGAAGAAAGGTATGAAAATCCTAACTAGTGGACTTGGCCATGTAGGTCGTATTAAACTTCGTGGGTGGGGTCCAAGAGACCTTCCCACTCAATGGTTAGATACGTTAGGGGATATGGCTAGATGTCGCGATCAGTGGCTCTCTTGTATCCACAAACTTTCTTCATCGACTTAATTCCAGTGATGTAGTTCTTCCCTTACGCCTTTCCTTTTGAGTTTGCCGCTAGGAGATAGCAACCAAAGCCACCGCACCCAGTGCATGCCTGTTGGTTGTTTGAACAGAACAGAACTTCTTGGGTGACGTAGGAACTTGATCTTGTTGGATGTGGATCGGATGAGGTCGTTTTTTTACGCTCTGGTGTAAGAGCCTAGGTTGGTATGTTTGTCCTGCTAGCGTCTTAATAGTAATTGAGATAATTTCAATTTGCGGCCACGGTATTCATCTGCTGTTTAATAGAATTCCGCTGTCTCGATGATGGCGCCCGACCGACGGGGAGGTTCTCATGTGATTCTCCAGGCCAAGTCTCCGAAGGTGGCGAATAATGTTGTTATGCGCCACGCGCTGTGTAAGATAGACTTGAAGCAAGTCACGGGCAGCCCATCCGAGTAGCTTGTTGAGAGCCCTGGGAAATCGAACGTTCCGCTGTTTTGAGCCTTGACTTGGAGTGACGGAGTACCACATAAGGTCCCAGTAGGTCAGGTACGTTAATGAGCCGGCCGATGATGGAAAGCTGTTTAGTGCCGTTTAATCCGGTCGGTTCATCCCCTCTTTTTTATTCTTTTTTCCCAACACCCCATCTCTGTCCCAGTTCTGCCAAGGCTCGGTTTCGTTCTCATCGTACAATCAAACTACGTCCTGGCAGTGAAGTGGGTGAATTGAATGGTTGAAGTTTCATAATCCCTGTGGGTAAGCATCTCCAAATATCTGTTTATTGCATCCGAATTTCACACATGCTGGCTCATACACACACATCGCTTCACCGCCCGAGGACAAGCTCTGATTGATTACCAGTTGAAACGCTGTTGCTTGATCAGTCTCTTTTCTAATCTCATTCGATGAATGCTCTCTTCATGATGCATTCCACTGTTTTGTCCCCCTGAAAGTTACGCTTCATATAGAAATCTTCGCGTGTATAGCATTTGATCATGATCATATTGAGGGGGATTTCCCCCGCCATCGTTTTAGTTCTGCCAATTTTTTTACACAGTGTGCGTAATATGTACAGCATGTGTGAAGAAATGTGGCATCCAAGTAGCAATACTAACCTGCCTCCAATATCGAATGAACTTTGGGGCTGATTTTTAGGGAACAGTAAATTTGGTCGCATTGTTGGGAGGGTGGTACGCTTTTCACGAGTTCATTGTTAATTTCATTGGTCATCTGCATTTTCCACTTTGGGCCGCATGAGATCTGAACTGTTGATGTGAAATAATTTGTCTTACAGTTTGTGTTTCTCCACATCATTCACCATTGAAACTCATGCAAGCGTTGTACAGTTGTTATTTTTTTTTATCACATCTGTTAGGAATCAGAAGTGCATTATTGAGCAACGGATGATGCATGATTGTGAGTTACGGTCGTTAAATGTTCGGCTGTCCGCTCTGTGTTCACGTCAAAGCAAACTGTTTTATTCACAACTATCTCACTTATGCTTCAACAGTGAGTGAGTGGATGCTCGCCACACAGCTGCGATTCGCTTATGGTCGTTTGGGGGTCCGTCGCAGCCAACCCCGAGAACGATGACACAATGGACGACCGTTCTAATAAAAGCATATTCTCCACTCCTGTTGCACCGATGAGATAAGTATGACCAAAACACTTACAGTATGGGGATGAGTGGGTAGAGGAATACCGGGTAAGCATACCTTATAAGCGGAACTAACCACGAAACCAGATGTATCCTTCCGAGGAATATTTTCCACCTATCTATATACCACTTATTTCCAAAGAAAACCGTTTTGAACCATCCTAGGCAGCCTCACTGTTTTATGTGTTGGATTCAGACTCGTACGCGCCTGGTTCGAGTCCCCAGAACGGGACTTGGTGGATATTCACTGCAGTTGGTGAGGTTCGTAACTAGAATGAAACATTTGTTCAACTCACCCAAATGCATCCCATCCAGTTGTTCCCGTTCATCTTCCCAAACGTTCAACAACGACTCACCTATTGTCTTTATTTCAGGATTCTTTCAGGCCCTGTCTTCTGAAGTCCATTCACGGGCCAGTAAATACTCCGTAGTTCTTCGATCCAGCAAGCGCTTGTGATCAACGCAACTC
This sequence comes from Fasciola hepatica, assembly GCA_948099385.1. NCBI lineage: Eukaryota > Metazoa > Platyhelminthes > Trematoda > Plagiorchiida > Fasciolidae > Fasciola > Fasciola hepatica. The sequence continues at coordinate 645,868 of CANUEZ040000106.1, forward strand.
TGCCCAATGTGATGAGCCAATCTGTTCCTTTCTAATATCGACTTTTTGCTCGCGCGAATGGTGTGCGTGTGTGTGTGTGTTTATACTAATTTGTTGTAAGCGGAGAAATTTTAAACCCTTATGATGGACCTGTTTGCTTTTTGTCCTCCGTATCCTTTCGTATTTATTTTGTTCCCCTCTGTTTCTCTCTCACACACAGTCAGTCCTTCCTTCATCACCCCAACCACCAACATGAGCGATTCGTCCCCATCATGTACACTTGTAAATTTCACCTCGCTTTTCTCCGGCGTTTTCCTTTCGTCCGAGGCGTGTTTGTTTGTACCCATTCATCTTTCAACGCTTCGGTTCCCCTACCTCTCCGTTGTCTATTTTCCTAAACGGAAGCTGGCAACCGAGTGAAGTCACACCCAGTCACTGATAGCACACACCCACACAAATCAGTTGCCTCTTGTACTGGATGCATCATTATCTAAACAACATTGGTGATTTCACTTTTTCTGAGCACCCGCCCGCTCCTTGTCGCATACACACATACACATATACACTTTTTTAATAAACCCGGATAGACATGAATGCCTATTTTGAGCCCGCCTTATTTGAATTCCAATGTCATAACTATTACCTCTCCCCGTGCTCCACTTTTCATCCGGTCTCTGACACCCCGTGTGGAGCTCGTCTACACATGTCCAAAAATGCCAAGTCACTACGCGGAAGCTTTCTACTATTGTATTACCACGACAGTTTTGTTATAGGTTTCTGATTGAGTAGACCGGTTGGCATATCTTCTGACCCCGTAGCTGTTCACACACACACGTGATGCTAAGTATAGCCGGAGCCCGGTCAGATAGACCTATAGACCAGGGACTGTTCCGGCCTTGGCTTGTGATATGCATTTCTTTTGTTAACAGATGCTCGCGAGAGCAAAGGCTCCGGGAAATAAATATTGGGATCACTTTTTGACCAATCAGTCGTTTCGTCAGTTGTGCATACTTAATTTTCTCCAGTGCGTTTCTCGCTACCTCGTCATCGTCTATTTAGAGTTAGGTTGTTTATCTTTGATCGACTGGGCTAATAAATCGTTAGAACCTCCGAGGCAGAAAAAAGTTATTATAAGTGGTTTATTACATTTTCTGTCATAAAGGCAGCCAAGGAGGCACAAGCGACTGTTTATAAAGTCTCACTAAGAGAAGAAAGACGGACAGAAACAGGACCAGTAACGACAAACTGCCCATTGTTGTGATAACTCTGACGAGAAACGGCCACATACACTTTTTGCCGGTGACTATCAACGGTGATTGGAGTATTGCGACTGGTTCAAACATCAGCTCATTGTTCAACCCACAATATGCCAACATTTTACTTGCACAACAGGAAGAGTCATCAAAACGGAAGAAATTGGCACAAAAGGAACACATCCATGTATAAAAGACGTTCGAGAGCGGCTGGTGAACGTGTCTCCTATTGGGTCTAACAGCGAAATACCAACGTTATCCCCTCTATCGGACAAATAGAGAAGACGCAAGTCGGTTTACAGATGTGAGGTGTATTCTATATATCGTGGCACCGAAACAGTACCGATACGAGAGATACACCGAACGGAAACGAAACGCAACGGCTGTGCAGAAAGCGAACCGCGAGCGCGTACAATCGGCGAACGACCGAAAGCGAAAGTGATTCAAAACGAGGTCGACGGAAACCTCGGAAAAGTCAGTCCAATAAAACGTATGCAACCAGACAACACTATGAGGTTGATGTCAAGCATCGAAGAAGATCGTAGAGAAAATAGATCCAAAATGGTGTCCAGAAAACAGTCATTTTCTCAGAACGATCGAGGTCACTACACGTACTATGAAGGCAATCGGCGAGGTGACAATAAGTTTGACGTATGGTGCATTATTCACGGTTCTCGTTTAATCGACCCAGTATTGCTATCGGAGACGAATTTCATTCAGTACTTAGACATGTTGAAGGAGAAACTTGGTGGTTATCTCGGGTATTTCGTCATGGGTCCTGTTACAGCGAGATGGAGCACCAGCGCACAGCACTACAGTCGTAACCAGCTGGCTGGGTGAAAATCTCCCGCCACAGTGGATCAAACGGAGAGGACCAATAATATGGCCACCACATTCTCCGGACTTAACTCCGCTAGATTTCCTCCTGTAGGGTTATTTGAAGAGTCGGGTATGCAAAGAGAAACCGGGGAACATAGAGGGTCCAAAGATTAAAATCGTTGAGATTTGCGGAGGAATTCTGACTTCCATGCTAGAGGTCGTTTAGCGAAACTTGGTTCGCATAGTCGAATTGTGCCTTGATCAGGATGGGGGTGTTATCGGACACTTAATGTAGTTTATCGAGATGATTATGGTTGGAGGACGATTAACCGGTCCTCTTCAGGGCCACATTAACCTGATTCATTGTCTCCCGCCTTTCTCTTTGTATGGTTGAGAGTAATATGGGGGGGGGATCCGTTATGAAAATCAAATATATACTGTATCTGTATGGACCACATACGTAAAACTACAAGTATGGGGTGGGCAACATACGAACGAACAAGTGATCTGTGTTCGTCTAGGTTCTTTGGAGTGTGGGCACGTTTGCAGACAGTACGCCAGGGGTGCACAGAGTTACTTTTGCAGTAAACTTTAGGATAAAGAAGTACAGCACTACGATCAGAAGTGCTAATTGGGACATGTTCACATAGAGTAAAAACGCCTGCATAGTTATCCCATACTATCTAACATTGAGTCCGCATGGGCACAAAAATTGGTCAAGACGTTATGGTGCAGCTGGAACGGTCCGACGTCACCAGCGTGAATATCAGTATGCATTGAAGAGAACAATATTCCAGAAGGACCTGATCAAAGGTGAATAACAGCAACCAGTGATCGCAATAAATGCATAGTCCACCGGAACTGTTTCTTAGCCTATCGGTCTCAGCGGACAAAATTCACAAGCATCTGCCGATATGCGTTTTACGCCTCTCTCAATCCGAAGACTGAGGGGAACTTCCGGTGCTCTTTAATTGTTGATTTAAGATACAAGACGTTGTCGCGTATACTTTTAATCAGACGTAGTTCCAGCCACCGCGAAAGAGGGAAGCTTGCAATCGAATGCACAGGTTGCTTCGGGCGGTACAGCTGAATCAAAATGTGCGAGCACATTCGTAGGAATACTTCTAATATGCCATTGAAATGAATCAGTATGCTTGCGTGATCACTTTGGGTTTAAAATCTACACATCTGAATTAAGGATCCGCAAGTGCCGGTTTCGTTATCCTTAATGTCGCGCGGAGGATCTGACGGATTTTCCGGCTGATGCAACAAAATTCCAAAAACTACTACGATTACTATCAGTAGCCAAATTAAGTGCTCGAAACTCCTGGTGAATACCCGTTATACAGATTGAGCAGAGAACCTTATGTCCGGTTTTGCAACTTACTACTCAGATGCTTGGAAGTAGGCAAAATGAAACATACCGCTAAGTAAAAAACGAAGTCAGCTAGAACAGTGCTGATCCTTACCGCGTCTGAAGTGGGGATAGGAGCAGTTCTGGAACAAGATGGATGTCCAATTATCGGTATTTCTCGTCTTCTTAATACTGCAGAGAAGGGTTAGTCCCAGACGCAGAAGGAAGCTTTGGCCGTTTTCTGGGCGGTATGCCGACTACACAAGTACCTATTAGGAGTGAAGTTCACGATTGTCACCGACCACCAGGCCCTTCAGTTCCTGTATAACTCGGATAAATTCGTCACCAAATCCACGGCTGCTATGATCCAGCTTTGGAGCATTGCTCTGGCAGCCTATAACTTTGACATCCTGCATCGGCCTGACAAGACAATCCCGCAGGCAGACTTCCTGTCCCGTTACTCACGATTCGCAGTGGCGGACAAATGCCATTTCATTTCGCCGGCTGCGCCTGTGTCGAGAGAAGAATTGAGCAAACAGACAAAACGATACCACTCGTCTGTGATTTCGGCGATCATAATGGAGCAAGACGGTGTCATTACTCGTGTGACTTCATCCACTTGGGCGACCCCGATTGTGATGGCAATGAAGAGCGACGGACAGACACCCCGGATTCGTGGTGATTACCGATTGACCTTGAATCCCCGTTAACGGAAATGTGCGGCAACTACAGTGGAGCCTGAGGACTTCATGAAATGCATGCTCGGTAGCAAGTATTTCTCAAAAATTGATCTGTCTGATGCGTACTTACAAATCCCACTGCACATGGAGTCCAAACCACAAACGACTATTAATACTCCATGGGGCGTGTTCCAGTACAACTTCTTACCGTTTGGTCTGCACCTGTCGTCCGGGATATTCCAGGCTGCAATAGACGAGGTGATTCGTGATATCGAGGGGTGATGGCATATCAAGATGATGTGCTCATTTTCGGATCCACGAAGGACGAACATGACCACAGATTACAAAGGTTGCTGGAGAGGTTCGCGGAAAGCAATTTATCGATCAAAGCCCCTAAGAGCAAATTCCGTGTTACCGAATTAGATTTCCTCGTTTTCACTGTTAATGCAAACGCATACCGACCCGATCCAGATCGTTTCAAACCCCTGATTGACATCGAGTCACCGAAAAATCAGGCGCACTTACGATCAATTCTTGGGTGCCTGCAATAATATTCCAGGTTCATTCCGAACTTTGAAACAAGAGCCCAACCATTGTTTCTAGCTCAGTCGTCCGATGTGTGGCAGTGGAACAAACAGTGTGAACAGATATTGCGCGGTCTTACTCAAAATATCATCGACCAACCGATACTGGCCCCATTTGCACCATCTAAGCAGACCATGCTGATCGTTAACGCGTCTGAAGTGGGGATAGGAGCAGTTCTGGAACAAGATGGATGTCCAATTATCGGTATTTCTCGTCTTCTTAATACTGCAGAGAAGGGTTAGTCCCAGACGCAGAAGGAAGCTTTGGCCGTTTTCTGGGCGGTATGCCGACTACACAAGTACCTATTAGGAGTGAAGTTCACGATTGTCACCGACCACCAGGCCCTTCAGTTCCTGTATAACTCGGATAAATTCGTCACCAAATCCACGGCTGCTATGATCCAGCTTTGGAGCATTGCTCTGGCAGCCTATAACTTTGACATCCTGCATCGGCCTGACAAGACAATCCCGCAGGCAGACTTCCTGTCCCGTTACTCACGATTCGCAGTGGCGGACAAATGCCATTTCATTTCGCCGGCTGCGCCTGTGTCGAGAGAAGAATTGAGCAAACAGACAAAACGATACCACTCGTCTGTGATTTCGGCGATCATAATGGAGCAAGACGGTGTCATTACTCGTGTGACTTCATCCACTTGGGCGACCCCGATTGTGATGGCAATGAAGAGCGACGGACAGACACCCCGGATTCGTGGTGATTACCGATTGACCTTGAATCCCCGTTAACGGAAATGTGCGGCAACTACAGTGGAGCCTGAGGACTTCATGAAATGCATGCTCGGTAGCAAGTATTTCTCAAAAATTGATCTGTCTGATGCGTACTTACAAATCCCACTGCACATGGAGTCCAAACCACAAACGACTATTAATACTCCATGGGGCGTGTTCCAGTACAACTTCTTACCGTTTGGTCTGCACCTGTCGTCCGGGATATTCCAGGCTGCAATAGACGAGGTGATTCGTGATATCGAGGGGTGATGGCATATCAAGATGATGTGCTCATTTTCGGATCCACGAAGGACGAACATGACCACAGATTACAAAGGTTGCTGGAGAGGTTCGCGGAAAGCAATGTATCGATCAAAGCCCCTAAGAGCAAATTCCGTGTTACCGAATTAGATTTCCTCGTTTTCACTGTTAATGCAAACGCATACCGACCCGATCCAGATCGTTTCAAACCCCTGATTGACATCGAGTCACCGAAAAATCAGGCGCACTTACGATCAATTCTTGGGTGCCTGCAATAATATTCCAGGTTCATTCCGAACTTTGAAACAAGAGCCCAACCATTGTTTCTAGCTCAGTCGTCCGATGTGTGGCAGTGGAACAAACAGTGTGAACAGATATTGCGCGGTCTTACTCAAAATATCATCGACCAACCGATACTGGCCCCATTTGCACCATCTAAGCAGACCATGCTGATCGTTAACGCGTCTGAAGTGGGGATAGGAGCAGTTCTGGAACAAGATGGATGTCCAATTATCGGTATTTCTCGTCTTCTTAATACTGCAGAGAAGGGTTAGTCCCAGACGCAGAAGGAAGCTTTGGCCGTTTTCTGGGCGGTATGCCGACTACACAAGTACCTATTAGGAGTGAAGTTCACGATTGTCACCGACCACCAGGCCCTTCAGTTCCTGTATAACTCGGATAAATTCGTCACCAAATCCACGGCTGCTATGATCCAGCTTTGGAGCATTGCTCTGGCAGCCTATAACTTTGACATCCTGCATCGGCCTGACAAGACAATCCCGCAGGCAGACTTCCTGTCCCGTTACTCACGATTCGCAGTGGCGGACAAATGCCATTTCATTTCGCCGGCTGCGCCTGTGTCGAGAGAAGAATTGAGCAAACAGACAAAACGATACCACTCGTCTGTGATTTCGGCGATCATAATGGAGCAAGACGGTGTCATTACTCGTGTGACTTCATCCACTTGGGCGACCCCGATTGTGATGGCAATGAAGAGCGACGGACAGACACCCCGGATTCGTGGTGATTACCGATTGACCTTGAATCCCCGTTAACGGAAATGTGCGGCAACTACAGTGGAGCCTGAGGACTTCATGAAATGCATGCTCGGTAGCAAGTATTTCTCAAAAATTGATCTGTCTGATGCGTACTTACAAATCCCACTGCACATGGAGTCCAAACCACAAACGACTATTAATACTCCATGGGGCGTGTTCCAGTACAACTTCTTACCGTTTGGTCTGCACCTGTCGTCCGGGATATTCCAGGCTGCAATAGACGAGGTGATTCGTGATATCGAGGGGTGATGGCATATCAAGATGATGTGCTCATTTTCGGATCCACGAAGGACGAACATGACCACAGATTACAAAGGTTGCTGGAGAGGTTCGCGGAAAGCAATTTATCGATCAAAGCCCCTAAGAGCAAATTCCGTGTTACCGAATTAGATTTCCTCGTTTTCACTGTTAATGCAAACGCATACCGACCCGATCCAGATCGTTTCAAACCCCTGATTGACATCGAGTCACCGAAAAATCAGGCGCACTTACGATCAATTCCTGGGTGCCTGCAATAATATTCCAGGTTCATTCCGAACTTTGAAACAAGAGCCCAACCATTGTTTCTAGCTCAGTCGTCCGATGTGTGGCAGTGGAACGAACAGTGTGAACAGATATTGCGCGGTCTTACTCAAAATATCATCGACCAACCGATACTGGCCCCATTTGCACCATCTAAGCAGACCATGCTGATCGTTAACGCGTCTGAAGTGGGGATAGGAGCAGTTCTGGAACAAGATGGATGTCCAATTATCGGTATTTCTCGTCTTCTTAATACTGCAGAGAAGGGTTAGTCCCAGACGCAGAAGGAAGCTTTGGCCGTTTTCTGGGCGGTATGCCGACTACACAAGTACCTATTAGGAGTGAAGTTCACGATTGTCACCGACCACCAGGCCCTTCAGTTCCTGTATAACTCGGATAAATTCGTCACCAAATCCACGGCTGCTATGATCCAGCTTTGGAGCATTGCTCTGGCAGCCTATAACTTTGACATCCTGCATCGGCCTGACAAGACAATCCCGCAGGCAGACTTCCTGTCCCGTTACTCACGATTCGCAGTGGCGGACAAATGCCATTTCATTTCGCCGGCTGCGCCTGTGTCGAGAGAAGAATTGAGCAAACAGACAAAACGATACCACTCGTCTGTGATTTCGGCGATCAGAAAGGTATGGCAGTCCGAGGTGAAGCGCAAGTTTCCTCAGTGCTTCGCACTGCTAGAGGAATTCAGTATCCAACCCGACAGCGTCTTTTGTCGAGGTGACCGGCTTGTCATTCCACCTACATTGCGCAATTGGGTTTTGGATGAACTGCACAAAGACCACTTGGGCGTGGATAAAATGAAGTCGCTGGCTCGACAGATGTGTTGGTGGCCGGAATTGAATGCGGATATTTGCACTACGGCAAAGAACTGTGATGCGTGTTTGCACAAAGTCCAGTCGAGGCTCAACAACTGGAATCCATGGTCCGAAAGCTACATTCCATGGCAGAGAGTTCATGCTGACTTCTGTGGTCCATTTTTGAACCGATATCACGCCCTTGTATTGATTGACTCCTACTCTAAATGGCCGGAAGTGTGCCTGACGAGTTCACCAACCACCTCCTTCGTAATCCAGGTGTTACGGAAATGCTTCAGCCGAAAAGGAATCCCACAGGTACTAGTCACCGATAACGGATCACAATTCTGTGTGGTGGAGGTGAAATGCTGGCTTGATAGAGTTGGGTGTCGGCATCTACGAACGGCACCACGCCACCCATGTTCTAACGGTGAAGCGAAAAACTTAGTGTGTTCCGTGGAAAGTGCAATAACATCAGCCAATTCGAGGACGTTGCTTGACTTGGAAGCGTTCCTCAACAATTTCTTGCTGCAGTACAGAAACTTAGTGCATACAATTACCAAGGAGAGTCCAGCCATCCTCTTCAGGTCCAGAAGACTACGGTCATCGCTGATTTGTCTTGACTCCAGTGATGTCACATATTTCCGTGGCAACGATCTTCGACCAACTCGTGACATTATCACAAGATAACTTGGTAAATCTATGATCGAGATAACGGACTTGGGAGATGCATCGGTTCATCGGCGCCACCTCAGCCAAATCCATTTCAAGGTGACAACCGGCGTTGTAACCAATGGCACGGCTGAGACGACTGAGAATCATGACGGGGACCGTGTTGATGACGGTGGTACATCTATTCCACCTCCTGAAACGACTGCTGTAGTGGCCGAGCCACAGCCACTAGCTCCAGTCCAAAGATCAGTACGACAGGCGAGCCCAATTGACGAGGAACTCTTGAGAGAGGAAGGTTATGGTGATTCAGCAGCTGTCACACGTGATACGGCCAAGTACAGCTTCGTAGCCACGTTCACGGATGAGCCTCAACCAATGAGGATCGCCGCGGACAACTTCGACAAAAGCTCCCTGTGATTTGTCATGTTTGAGTCTACCAATTATATTCTGTAATTAAACATATTTATACGAACCCACTCTGTAATACAATTAACGTGCTATTTCGCGGCCTTGGTCTTCTTGCTACTTCTGTTCGCGTAGTTCTGGGTGGGGGGCAATTTCGATACGGACTATCAACTCAGTTCATTACGACTATTACAGATGTGTAGTGTGGCCATTGGTGCAGACGAGTTGCCGTCAAGTGTACAAACTGAATTTGCTTTCACCACATCCTCAGTAATTACATGCTCATATAATTGGTTTCGTTCTGCGGAAACACCCTGGGTTAAGCTAGATTGTCATCCGTGAGTCAAACGCACGTTAACTGCCTGGAGGAAGTTTGGAAGACTCTAAAATCACTCACCTAACTGAAGTACGCAATGGTAAAATTGTAGCGAAGCACCTCGAGATATGTCGTGCAATCTCGTGCTCTTGGATCTTGTGTTTAAAGACCGTTCAAAGGCCTCCTATTCGTTTGTTCAAATTCCCACTGAAAACTTTTATTGACGCCTGATCTGGCTTTCCTGCTCCATCATCTCATTGTTTTGGCACCATTTCGTTCACCAAACTAACGTCTGTAAGGTTGATTAGACCTTACTTCGCGGTTTCCTTAGTAAACGCGTGCTTCGGTCCTTTGTACTGCGTGGACCACCTGCACGTTACTCTAATGTGCGGCACTGCACAAATATGTTATCCAGAACAGTATTCTCCACGACCCGTGAGAACGAGAAGGCGATTGGGAGAGATAGTGGTTAGCGTGTATTCGGGAGCGTGCGCAAGAGCAACGGTCAAATGGCAACCGCGCTTGGCAGTCAGCGTTCAGTTAAACAATAAACGTGGTAAAAGTATGAACGAAGATGGCAACCGCTACAGGGGCCTCCTCCTAGAAGTCCGACGGAGTTGGGCTTCGATCGTGATGGTAAGCCGAAATTATTGGTTGTCCAGGAACTCCTCATAGCTTGCCCGTTATATTGTTGGTGACGTCGAACGACTGCTGATGAGTTTCACGGTGCCTGCACTCTCGAGGTCCGATGTGCGTTGGTCCAACTGTGTTTTAGCACCCACGGGTCTCATACGCATGCGAGCCGGAAGATCCCGTGTCAGGTCCATCCAAAAGGGCGTCCAGTTGTCGTCTCCAGTACCAGGCTGACGAATCGTCCCGTTATCCAATGAGTGGTTGGCTCTTCGAACGTGCACGGGAGTCAGCGAGGCTACGGATGAAGCTAATGAGACTGTGTAGATCCGTCTGAGAGAGGGCAAGGTAAACTGGAACAAAATAGCGCCTGAGAGCGCCGGCGGATGTTGGACCGTAATAACAATACACGAACTATGTTCGGTGTTGTTGTAGTCGCTAGGAAACCAGAAGCAAATGAAATCCTAACTACCGATTGTAATTTCTCGGGCCTGCTGGTTGATAAATCCATGGCGAAATTCCCCACTTATTACTAACAGTCGGTTGTAAAAATCGTCACGAAATCGGCGAAGCGGACGGGATTTCGTAGTTGTCGACCGCGGCGGCTACTTCGCGTTGCGGGTACGGTTGGAGAATCTGATGGACTAGCTGCCGAGTCCTCACTAGGCGAACTTTGGGGTGGTTCGAGTAATAACTCGCTCGATGCGGGTGACTGAGCGGCTTGAGTAGGTGTAAATTGGCCGAGCGGCTCGCACTCCACGACGGCAGGCTTGAGACGGTCGATAGATACGGTGTCGTGTCGTCCGCTGATGTCTATGACAAATTTTTTTGCCCTACGTTTCATCACCCGAAACGGGCCAGTGTATGGCGCTTGTAGTGGTGATCTAACGCCATCGACGCGAAGGAATACGTGAGTAGCGGTTCCTAACGCAGTTGGGACGTAACTTTTAGGCTGTTGTTCGCGCGGCGGACTGGCCTTGAGTACTCGCATGTGTTGCGTAAGACGTTGAGCATAGTCGCCGTAGTCAAAAGTCACGGTTGGTGAGGGAGCTACCAACTCCCCAGGCAGACGAAGTGTACAGCCATATACTAGTACGGCCGGTGTTGTGTGTAATTCCTCCTTGACGGTACTGCGCAGGCTTAAGAGTGCTAATGGTAGTGTTTCACTCCAAAGGGGGTTACCGTTTGCTCGAAGGGCGGCTTTTAATTTCCGGTGGAAACGCTCGACCATACCATTGGCTTGAGGGTGGTAAGCTGTCGTCTTAACGTGTTGGCAACCGAGCGTAGCTGGTAGGCTGCCAAAAGCGCCATCAAAGTGTGGACCACGATCGGTGGTCACTATTGCCGGGCAACCGAAATGACTGACCCAACCGGTCAGAAAAGCTTTCGCGGCCTCTTCCGACGTGGGACGAGGGATAGGAATGGCCTGCGGCCAGCGAGTAAAACGATCCACGCATGTGAGTATGTAAACGTACCCAAGCGAAGGTGGAAGCGGTCCTACGAGGTCGACGTGCACATGATGAAAACGTGTTTCAGGTTCCGGGAACCTGGCTAATGCCGCCTTAGTGTGCCTATGGGTCTTAACACGTTGACACTGCAGGCAAGCACGAGCCCATTGGCGGACATCTCGTTTGACATTGTGCCAAACAAAACGCTCAGTTATCAGTTTCACCGAGGCAGTCACGCCCGGATGAGCCAGATTATGGAGTGTCAGGAAAGTAGGATAACGGTGGGCAGCAGGAACCACCGGCCTAGGGCGACCTTGCGACGCATCGCACACGATGGTATTCTGGGAAGCTGGGATAGGTAATGTGGTTAAGCTCAAAGAACCGTTTTGTCGAAGTTGTTCGATGTCAGGGTCCATAGTTTTGGCCTGTGCCATTGCGTCCAAGTTGATGTTAGGCGTCTGTGACAGACCTAGTTGATATACGCGCGATAAGGTGTCTGCGACGGGATTAAGTACCCCAGAGACGTGTCGTATGTCCACAGTAAACTGTGAGACAAAGTCTAAATGGCGAATCTCGCGTGGTGAGTATCGATCCGAAGCTGACTTTAGTGCGTAAACCAAAGGCTTGTGATCTGTAAACACCGTGAATGAACGGCCTTCGAGTGCATGTCGAAAATGACGAATTCCCAAGTAGATGGCTAATAACTCCCTATCAAATGTGCTGTACCTAGATTCCGCGGGTTCTAGGCGCTTGGAGAAGAATGCTAAAGGTTGCCAAGAGTCGTCTACGAACTGTTGCAGTACTGCTCCAACCGCTGTGTCCGAGGCATCCGTCACTACCGAAATAGGAGCCAAAGGGTCGGGGTGTGTAAGGAGTGCTGTGTTGGCGACAGCATCTTTGACCAAGGCAAATGAGGTTTGTGCCGTGTCGGGAAACGCGAACTTTCGCTTACCTCCGCGCAACAGATCGGTGAGGGGTTGCATCATTTCCGCACAGTGAGGAATAAATCGGCGGTGGAAATTCACCATGCCGGCAAACTGACGCAACTGGCAAAAAGATTGGGGTTCAGGGTAGTCGCGAATAGCGGAAACTTTATCTGACAGAGGGCGGATACCCGAGGATGAAAGAGAATGTCCTATGAAGGTGATATCCGCCCGGCCTGATTCGCATTTCGCGATATTGATCGTAACGCCATGCTGGCTAAGGCGTTCGAAAAGTGTTCGTAAGTGTGCGACGTGCTCTTGCTCTGAAGAACTGGCCACCAAAATATCATCCAGGTATACGTGGACATTTTCCAAACCACGAGTTGCCTCGTGCATGAATCGTTGAAATGTCTGGGCTGCATTGCTGAATCCAAACGGCATTCGCAGAAACTCGAACAGCCTGAAAGGTGTAGTGACGGCAGTTTTAGGGATATCGGCCTCTGCTACCGGGATCTGGTTGTACGCCCGAACCAAATCGATACGGCTGAAGACGGAGCAACCTGATAAAGACGAAGCAAGATCCTGTATATGGGGAATCGGGTATCGGTCAGGGACGGTGACTTTGTTAAGCGCTCTGTAATCACCACAGGGTCGCCAGTCGCCACTAGACTTAGGGACCATATGAAGGGGGGAAGCCCAAGGGCTACTAGAAGGGCGTATTATACCCAGTTCTAGCATATGTTCGAATTCAGCCTGTGCAACACGAAGCTTGTCTGGTGCTAACCGACGCGGCCTACTGAACACTATGGGTCCCTTAGTATCGATATGGTGAGTGACACTTGTCGTCACTGCTGGGAGAGGTCCGGCCTGCCGAAACATGGCCGGGTAGGCGGCGATGAGTTCGCCATAAAGTTGGTGTGCCGGTGGTTGAACGTAAAAGGGCGTGACGTGATTCACTCGCGAATTATAACCCGCAACAGCGAGAGTGGTCTGACGATCCACCACTCTGCGGCGCCGTGCATCAAATAACAAGTCAAAGTGCTGCAAGAAGTCAATGCCCAGAATTGGGTACGGGACGTCGGCGATGATGAATACCCAACGAAAATTACGCTTTGAACCCAAGTTTAGGGTGAGCGACCGCTGGCCAAACGTTGGGATGGCCGTGCCATTGGCAGCGTGTAGTGTTTGGGCCTGTGGTGTGCTATTGTCGTCTTTCGGTCGGGGGAGGACGCTCACTTGGGCACCGGTATCTACAAGGAATAGGTTATTTGAAATAATGTCCCTTACGTTCAAAAGACGACTATTGGTCTGATACCCGGCTTCGTGGGTCGCCACCACGGGCCGGGGGTTTAGTTTCCCTGATGAGCACCGGGAAACGTACACCCTCGTTCGCATCGTTGGCTCCCTCACCGAAGCGACTGTGGTATTTACAATACCCTTCTTTTGAAGAACCGACGAAACGTCGTCGCAATGACGGACTATGGAGCCTAGGTGAGCGTGCGCGGTTCCGCTCCTGTGACCCACTTCTAACTGCTGGGCGTTGCAGGCTCGTGTCAATTCTAGACAAAACTGACGCGAGGTCGTTAGATGTTGGCAAGGCAGGCACCGTTGCGACGGAGGGCCTGGTTACTCCAGCTACAGCGGGATTGTATCGTGACATAATGTTATCAGCTATCGCCGCGGTTTCCTCCAGCAAGCATTTACGCGTGGCACTTAGTAAAACTGGAATGTTATGCGGCAAACGCTGCAGCCAAAGTTCTCTTAAGAGCGGGTCCTCGCCTACTGTCGGTCCTCTCAAGCGCTGCATCTCACACAGCAGTTCGGAGGGCTTCCTACTTCCAAGCTCAACGTTTTGAAGTTGTTGCATACGTTGGTCTTGCGTTGGGGTCGTGCGGGCAATGACAGCCTTCTTTAATGCCTCATAGCTTCGGGAAGAGATTATTACGTCCCTTACTTGCATTGTGACCTCTGGCGGGAGGCGGCCTGCTACCCACCTGAAACGGCTGGCGTCGCTGGTTATACGGCAGTTTTCGAATTCTAACTCGACCAGCGTGAACCAGAGTTTTGGGTCAGCAGGTGTGAATACCGGTATGTGCAGCGTGGTCGCCCCAACGGTGGGGTCTGAGCAGGGTATCCGTTCAGTAGACATAGCGATTACTTTATCGAATACAGACGGGAAAAGGAACCAACGATCAATGGGGCACTATAATCTTCGCGAGAAAAGAACAAAAATCACGACGAACTAGGCACCAAAAATATGTATGGACGAAGAAAAAAATTATTTGGTAAACCAACCAAAAAAAATCAACAGATAGGGAAACAGTAAAACACAAAAACGTACGCAGACGGGACCTTGAACGGTAGAAAACAAGGAAACTCATGTGACCCGGGGATCACGTCGGGCTCACCAATTGTAAGGTTGATTAGACCTTACTTCGCGGTTTCCTTAGTAAACGCGTGCTTCGGTCCTTTGTACTGCGTGGACCACCTGCACGTTACTCTAATGTGCGGCACTGCACAAATATGTTATCCAGAACAGTATTCTCCACGACCCGTGAGAACGAGAAGGCGATTGGGAGAGATAGTGGTTAGCGTGTATTCGGGAGCGTGCGCAAGAGCAACGGTCAAATGGCAACCGCGCTTGGCAGTCAGCGTTCAGTTAAACAATAAACGTGGTAAAAGTACGGGTGAAGATGACAACCGCTACACGTCATTCTACTATATCCTACTCACATTAACCTTTGTTCCGTGAGTCATTTTCGCTTTCATTGCTTCTTGCCTGCTTTCTAATCTAGGCAATGTCGTCTACTCTTTCGTATTGCTTTGTTCCACTTGAAACACTGACCTTCGACGTTGCTTCATCTCGGTATTCTTCCATGACTGTTGGCATTATTCTACCGCCCGTTCCCTGCTTGTTCTCTTTGCCTAGACACTGACCTTTGGCCTTGGCTCTTCACATCGACCTTCGTCATTCTCTCTTTCAACTGTGCCGCCACACCTCTGCCTCATTCTAGCGGGTATGCCTCCATTCTGATGGCTGAATAACTCTCTGCGTGTAATAAAAATCGTTTTCCATTGTTAACCCGTGACTTGGTCCTGTTTCACCCAGCCCGCTTTCCCCTACCCGCGCTTGAGTGGCCTCGTTTGAGGTATGTTGCTATTTTGACAGTTTAATTTCCTATTCAAGTACACATAGTTTACCGACTCGCGTTATTTAACATTGAGTCTCGGGTCTGTACTCTACGAGTCACTCAACCATTGGATGACGGTCTTTACAAGCTTATGAAACGTCCTCTCAGACAGGGAACGACCAGCCCAATCAGCTTTACCACCGACACTTAATTGACCCATTGGACGCCACGTATATTCCATGAACTGTTTATTTTGTTTCCCACTCTACGTGGAATGTGAAGACATTAGTATTTGTATTCGGGACTATATTGGTTCATTCAATTGTGTAACGAGGGGAAAGTTACCACCCACACAAGTTTCGGGTGGCAGCCCGCCATCTATCGGAGATCATTTATTTAACCCCTCGCCTTTTGGAAGCGAATCAACCACCGTGGGGTAACCCGTCAGCCGGGAGAGTGACATTGCATGAACACTGAAGATTAATACCACCTCCCTACCCTACCTCAAAAGGTAAAACATGTTTACCGAGTTGATCATATAAAGGGGATTCGAAAGTAACCACTGGACTTAGAGGGTTAAATGTGTTGGCCGTTGCCACTACGATAACCACGGGTTGCTGCGACTAAAAGTTGAGTAACACCAGCTTAATGACAGTCTGTGGGTGAATCATCGTTTTCGAGGAGTACCGCCACGGGTTGACATGACAGAGTGATAGTTCCGATGTGTGTTTTTTTAGGTGCTTACATGCGCGTGTGCACGTGTGCGCTGACTACAATACACAGGCAGCGGTGGGGTACTCTTGGGAATAGCCGGGTGAACCCAGTCCTTGAAAGAGCTTCATGCACCGGGCGATGTGAGTGTGTATGGCCGGAAAACGAGTTGCGCTTAAACGTGAATGTGTGCAGTGACCTAAAGTTGACTGATGCGATAGCTTCGCTAATGTGGACTGGGTCTTTGGCCGAACAGCACGCAGTGCACGGTGAATACATGAAAATTCTTTGGGTTGTTTGACTCTTCAATACTGGAGGGATCTTAGAACATCAACTATTTCCAGTCTGGAGATGACAGCTAGAAAACGACAATGGCCCTCCTGAGACAGCAGAATGAAAACAACATGTCAGAATGAAAGTAAATAGAATGTTTCCATCTATGTGCAAGCACTACGATAACCGCCGTTTGTTGTGACTAACACTCAATTAAGTCTGTGACTGAAGATTGAGAAAAGTCTGTAGGTGGTTTGGTGCACTTAATCGAGTGCCTTCATTCAGCCATATTTATGCTCGCCTTGATGTGGAGCGGTGATGGCTTGATCACATACGGTAGTCACACGATATACTGGTTCTCTTCAGAACCAGAGAATGATTAGTCGGTATTCCTGAAGATATACGCAGCCTGATCGCCCGTTCCACTACTTACTATGCTCTATTTCCACCAGAGGTCGTTCCGTCTTACCAGCGACACCAAGGATATATTCATCATCTACCTATCAAACATACATACGGCCAATGATATGTCCTTTGAAAGGTTGGCACAGTGTGCAAATGATGCCGTCATGTTAGCTTTCGATTGTCAGCTACAATTAAGCGATGACAGAAAGTAGATCAGTCAATAAGTCATTCGCTGAAATATAAGGAGAGCCTGTTTACAAATAGTATTTTATGTATGTTTAGGTGGGACAAAAATAGGGTGATAGAATGATTTCTTGATGAAAGTCTGTCGTCAAAAGTAGTTAGGAAATCATGACCACGACCGCGTGTTGACTATTTGCGATTGGTGAGGGACTCAGATAAATAACCTCCGGTAGGTGGCTGACTGTCATCTGCAGCTAATCTTTGTGGCAAATTTTCCCTCGTCACACAGTTGAGTGCACTATTATAATCTCTAGTAAAAATACTGCCGAATTTACATTTCCTGTGTAGGGGAAAAAAACAAACAAAAAGTGAGGCGCTTAATTGGTGATGGTAAGGCTGACCGGAACGCAAGTTCCTAACTGAGTGGACGTTCGATACAATAAGAGTTCTTGAGTACAGAAGCCAACAGCATTAGACTGCACAAGAAATTTGTTGGACCACGCGGTATAGTTTGTCACATTCCTTTGAAGAATTGTTAGAATAATCCTGCAGAACACATGAAGAATAACACAAGTTGGCGAACAAGCTCGTTTTCAGTGACTCATAATCATGCCATTAAATCAGATTGTATATGAACCCAGTTAGGTGAACAGAACAGAAAACAAGATAAGGCGATGAGTCAAAATCAAGTGGGGGAGAGAGTATCAAATGTCACATGCGTCTCTGGACCGTGAGTGGGTGTCGTCGGTGTCATTAATCTGAAGAACGACGAAATTTATCGCCAAAATGATGGAGTAGCGATGGTTTCACCCCTTGGGACCACTATTCGCCGAAGGTTTCATGGCGAAAATTGAGAATATACTGCCCATTCCACTTTGCTTTCCTGTGCACTGATCGTTGAGCTGTGCCATCCACTCGCTGACTTAGGCACACATCTAGAAAGGCTATTTCATTGTTTGCCTCTTTTTCCATCGTAAATTGGAATATTAGGATGGGCTGTGTTGAATGTGTTTAACACAAGGTCTATGTCCATGGTGACAACGGTGACGCACATTATATCATCCACAGCGTTTATAAAGTGCACATTGTCTGATGGGCGACTGCGGTTGATTATTCTCAATTTTAGCCATGAAACCTTCGGCGAATAGTGGTCCCAAGGGGTGAAACCATCGCTACTCCATCATTTTGGCGATAAATTTCGTCGTTCTTCAGACTAATGACACCGACGACACCCACTCACGGTCCAGAGACGCATGTGACATTTGATACTCTCTCCCCCACTTGATTTTGACTCATCGCCTTATCTTGTTTTCTGTTCTGTTCACCTAACTGGGTTCATATACAATCTGATTTAATGGCATGATTATGAGTCACTGAAAACGACCTTTTAAGAATGGTGAGAAACACCTTGCGGTGATCAATCTGAAAGTTTGACACTGAGTGTAAATGATTGGATTTTGTTGGCTTGAGATGGGGGAAAAACAAAATAGATCGGTCAATAAGTTATTCATTGGGGTCTTTTTTAAAAAGAGCGGTGCATGTGGGATAGAAACGGAGAGATAGAATGTTACCCTGAAGAACTTCCGTCGTTGAAGGTATTAAAGACGTCGTGACCAGGGCCACGTGTTAATTATTGGCAACTGGTAAGTTGGTCAGATAAATAACTTCAAGTAGATGGTGGACTAACATCTACACGCCTTATGTGTGAATTTTTCTCGTTACACGGTTCAATACACCATTACAGTCCCGACCATAGATACTAACGGCTTTACGTTTCTTATAGAGAGAAAAAACCCAAAACAATGTATGACGTATATTGATATTCAACGGGCATTTAAGCGACGACGGGGAAAGCTGATTAAGCTAGTTGTTCTCATCTCAGAGAAAGTTTAAAGCAATAAGAGTCTTCGAACACTCAGGTCGAGAATTAGATTCCGTGATATATTTTTGATCTTTTCTCTGAATCTTTAGCATTGTGTACTTCAGTAAGGTGATTGATTTTAGAGTCTTCCAAAATTCTTCCAGGCAGTTAACGTGCGTTTGAGTCACGGATGACAATCTAGCTTAACCCAGGGTGTTTCCACAGAACGAAACCAATTATATGAGCATGTAATTACTGAGGATGTGGTGAAAGCAAATTCAGTTTGTACACTTGACGGCAACTCGTCTGCACCAATGGCCACACTACACATCTGTAATAGTCGTAATGAACTGAGTTGATAGTCCGTATCGAAATTGCCCCCCACCCAGAACTACGCGAACAGAAGTAGCAAGAAGACCAAGGCCGCGAAATAGCACGTTAATTGTATTACAGAGTGGGTTCGTATAAATATGTTTAATTACAGAATATAATTGGTAGACTCAAACATGACAAATCACAGGGAGCTTTTGTCGAAGTTGTCCGCGGCGATCCTCATTGGTTGAGGCTCATCCGTGAACGTGGCTACGAAGCTGTACTTGGCCGTATCACGTGTGACAGCTGCTGAATCACCATAACCTTCCTCTCTCAAGAGTTCCTCGTCAATTGGGCTCGCCTGTCGTACTGATCTTTGGACTGGAGCTAGTGGCTGTGGCTCGACCACTACAGCAGTCGTTTCAGGAGGTGGAATAGATGTACCACCGTCATCAACACGGTCCCCGTCATGATTCTCAGTCGTCTCAGCCGTGCCATTGGTTACAACGCCGGTTGTCACCTTGAAATGGATTTGGCTGAGGTGGCGCCGATGAACCGATGCATCTCCCAAGTCCGTTATCTCGATCATAGATTTACCAAGTTATCTTGTGATAATGTCACGAGTTGGTCGAAGATCGTTGCCACGGAAATATGTGACATCACTGGAGTCAAGACAAATCAGCGATGACCGTAGTCTTCTGGACCTGAAGAGGATGGCTGGACTCTCCTTGGTAATTGTATGCACTAAGTTTCTGTACTGCAGCAAGAAATTGTTGAGGAACGCTTCCAAGTCAAGCAACGTCCTCGAATTGGCTGATGTTATTGCACTTTCCACGGAACACACTAAGTTTTTCGTTTCACCGTTAGAACATGGGTGGCGTGGTGCCGTTCGTAGATGCCGACACCCAACTCTATCAAGCCAGCATTTCACCTCCACCACACAGAATTGTGATCCATTATCGGTGACTTGTACCTGTGGGATTCCTTTTCGGCTGAAGCACTTCCGTAACACCTGGATTACGAAGGAGGTGGTTGGTGAACTCGTCAGGATCACTTCCGGCCATTTAGAGTAGGAGTCAATCAGTACAATGGCGTGATATCGGTTCAAAAATGGACCACGGAAGTCAGCATGAACTCTCTGCCATGGAATGTAGCTTTCGGACCATGGATTCCAGTTGTTGAGCCTCGACTGGACTTTGTGCAAACACGCATCACAGTTCTTTGCCGTAGTGCAAATATCCGCATTCAATTCCGGCCACCAACACATCTGTCGAGCCAGCGACTTCATTTTATCCACGCCCAAGTGGCCTTTGTGCAGTTCATCCAAAACCGAATTGCGCAATGTAGGTGGAATGACAAGCCAGTCACCTCGACAAAAGACGCTGTCGGGTTGGATACTGAATTCCTCTAGCAGTGCGAAGAACTGAGGAAACTTGCGCTTCACCTCGGACTGCCATACCTTTCTGATCGCCGAAATCACAGACGAGTGGTATCGTTTTGTCTGTTTGCTCAATTCTTCTCTCGACACAGGCGCAGCCGGCGAAATGAAATGGCATTTGTCCGCCACTGCGAATCGTGAGTAACGGGACAGGAAGTCTGCCTGCGGGATTGTCTTGTCAGGCCGATGCAGGATATCAAAGTTATAGGCTGCCAGAGCAATGCTTCATAGCTGGATCGTAGCAACCGTGGATTTGGCGACGGATTTATCCGGGTTATACAGGAACTGAAGGGCCTGGTGGTCGGTGACAATCGTGAACTTCACTCCTAATAGGTACTTGTGTAGTCGGCATACCGCCCAGAAAACGGCCAAAGCTTCCTTCTGCGTCTGGGACTAACCCTTCTCTGCAGTATTAAGAAGACGAGAAATACCGATAATTGGACATCCATCTTGTTCCAGAACTGCTCCTATCCCCACTTCAGACGCGTTAACGATCAGCATGGTCTGCTTAGATGGTGCAAATGGGGCCAGTATCGGTTGGTCGATGATATTTTGAGTAAGACCGCGCAATATCTGTTCACACTGTTCGTTCCACTGCCACACATCGGACGACTGAGCTAGAAACAATGGTTGGGCTCTTGTTTCAAAGTTCGGAATGAACCTGGAATATTATTGCAGGCACCCAGGAATTGATCGTAAGTGCGCCTGATTTTTCGGTGACTCGATGTCAATCAGGGTTTGAAACGATCTGGATCGGGTCGGTATGCGTTTGCATTAACAGTGAAAACGAGGAAATCTAATTCGGCAACACGGAATTTGCTCTTAGGGGCTTTGATCGATACATTGCTTTCCGCGAACCTCTCCAGCAACCTTTGTAATCTGTGGTCATGTTCGTCCTTCGTGGATCCGAAAATGAGCACATCATCTTGATATGCCATCACCCCTCGATATCACGAATCACCTCGTCTATTGCAGCCTGGAATATCCCGGACGACAGGTGCAGACCAAACGGTAAGAAGTTGTACTGGAACACGCCCCATGGAGTATTAATAGTCGTTTGTGGTTTGGACTCCATGTGCAGTGGGATTTGTAAGTACGCATCAGACAGATCAATTTTTGAGAAATACTTGCTACCGAGCATGCATTTCATGAAGTCCTCAGGCTCCACTGTAGTTGCCGCACATTTCCGTTAACGGGGATTCAAGGTCAATCGGTAATCACTCGAATCCGGGGTGTCTGTCCGTCGCTCTTCATTGCCACCACAATCGGGGTCGCCCAAGTGGATGAAGTCACACGAGTAATGACACCGTCTTGCTCCATTATGTTAGTCACCTTCAGGACGCCCTCTCTCTGGCCTTACGGCAACACTAGGCGTTTCAGGAATACCGAATCACCATCCACTTCCAACTTCGCGGGCTCGACCGCCATACCACCTTTGTTGTTCGAGCATTGTGCGATCAACTGCTGAAGAATAAGCTGAATCACCGGATTGTCGTGTGACAGCTGCTGAATCACCTAACCATTGTATTCATAAGCTTCCCATATAATTAGAAGGAATATATCATCTATGGATTCTCCAATTCTAATATCGGGCCTAGAACCAACAACCTACATTAAATATTGGGTAATGCCGTTGTTTCTGTATCATCCAGTTTTCACATACACTTTTCTAGCTGACCTCATTATTTACTCTGTGGTATGTTTTCGCCCACTAACGAGCTTGTCAGTGGTAACCTGAACCTCCCCAGAGTGTCTTGAGATTTTTTGTCCATGGGGCAAATTGCACCGCCAAATTCGGTAGTCATTCAGCTAAACAATTTTTTTTTATTTTTCGTGTCTGTCTCGCCAGCAGCACCACAGGGGTCTCCTCGTAGAAGGCCGAGGTGACCCGTAATTGGTAACTCGGTTTCGGTGGCGAGAAAAATTTTCCATTCCTGTCGTCGTGATCGAGCATGACAGCGAAAGCAGTTCAGCATACAGGGATGACGAGATGAATAGCTCATGGAAGCAGTTGATAACGACGATCTTGAGTCGAACGACTCTTCGCAAGTAGTCAGGAAACCAAAGTCGCGAGCCACAGAGATATTTACGCGAACTTGTAGAGTGAACAGTGCACAACGCGGAACGACCAGGTGTGTCTATGTCACTAGCGGTCGACCCAAGGACAGCTCAGTTCGGAGTGATAAGACAAAGTTTATACCTGGGGTGGCAATAAATTTGATGATTATCAGAGGTGAATGTATTGTCACTTCTTAACCTCCCCACTGGAAGACTGAGGGGGATGTCTTCGAAATACTGAATTGAGATAACTTTCGTTTCTTCTGGAGAAAGTGCCACACAATTAGAAAAACTACAAAACAGATAATAATAACAGCAAGCAGGACGTGAACAACCGCTAGTCAATCGTGTGTTGGAGATAGGGGGAAATTATTCGCAGTGGTACGTTTTTTCGTCCCCAGGATTGCTTTATGACTTGATAATTGCCTCGACATTTATGGTAGGTAAATACGTTCCGCATTGAGTCAAGAGTGCAGAGCTGTCACAGCAGGTTGCCTGCTTGTAAAAAAGACCGATCACGTTTGCCAGGAATAAAGACTAGGTGTGCCAAAACCTTCACATGAGTACAGACTGTGGTATAAGAGTGGTCTCTCTTCTCCGCACATCACTCGAGGTCATCTCCTTGTGGCAGACTGATCGGTTGTCGACTGAGGAATCCGTCTCTGAAAAAGAAACTCAAGGAGCGAGAAAAAACGCACAAGAGTACATGAGTGATCGTCCTAAGTGGTCCGATATGTACAGAAAAGTGATGAAAACTGAAATGTTTTTTTCGAGAAAAAAACAGCCATGATAAAAATAAAATCTTGCTTACGATTAGGTACAAAAGAAATCGTATCTACCAAAAGTACTGATTTTAACAGGACTCAACCGGGACGGTCGCGTTGTACCAGGGGTTCGGTGTTCGTTAGATCTGTGCCCGTTGGTGCTGTAGACCCGGGGGCACTGTACGACAGTAGGTGCTGCGTACGCTTGGAGTGAATCACCTGGCTTCTCTAGTTCTATGAGAGCCGGTTTCAGTCTATCTACGGGAACCCTTCCTCGTTTACCCCTACGTTTTATGATGTGAAACTTTCATTTTCGTTTTAGAACTCGATGCGGGCCTAAAGCGGGTACAGTGTACTGCCAGGACGTAAGATGTGTATGTACACTGGTGTGCTCTGTTCTCTAGTCAATGGTGCTTGCAGGCCACGCATATGCTGAATTAGGTGTTGGGTCCAAATAGGCTGCGAAGGTTGTGATGCAACCAGCTCTCTGGGTAACCGAAATCCACACCCAAAAAATAACTCAGCCCGCGCTGGATGTAAGTTCGCTTTCACCGAACTGCGAATACCAAATAAGAAAAACGGAAGAGTCTCTTACCACGCCGTGTTTGCATGAACTCTTAAAACTGCTTCGAGTTGTCTTTAGATAAGTACGACCAAACTGTTAGCGGTTGGGCAGTAAGCAGAAGTTCTCACTAGTTTGCATCCCAATACATTCATCAGGGAATCAAATGAACTCTGGAATTTGGTTCTTTGATCGGTAGTCACAACACCAAGGCATTCAAATGGGGTACCCATCGTTCTAGAGAAGCACGTGCTTTTTTCGCATGAGCCGTCACTTCGAGGTATCAACTCACCTCACCTGGATAGACGTAACTCTAGCATAATCCAGGGTATTCCCACAGAGCAAAACCAATTACATAAGCCTGTTGATACTGAGGATGTGGTGAAAGCAAATCCATTTTTCACCCTTGACGGCAACTCATCGGGACCACTGGCATTATCACACTTCACATTCATTAGCTTCCCATATACTTAGAAGGAATATATAACTTACGTACTCTTCCTTTAAGGTTGGTATACAGTCTGCAGTCATTAATTTACATTGAATTTTGATCAGTTCCGCTTATTTGTTGAGCTACTATTTGATTTTCACGAAAAGTCTTCCGTCCTTCCCTATGATTTACTTTGTGACACTTAAACTACTTTGCTTGCTAACAGGCTTCTGAGTAGTATTTCGACCTTTTCAGTGTACGCAATATGTTTGTCCACACGGTACAACGTAATCTCTTGGTTTCGTTCAGCCACTCTCACATCGTCTTTCTGAATAGCTTGGAGTTTACCCATGTTATTGTAAATCTTAATTCTGCTCACCAGATGGGGTAGTGAATCAGATGGCCACTCTCATTCTTTTAAATTGTTCTTTTATCCGTGATGATGAGTGGACTTCCTGTTCAAACAACCCGACAACAGGTTTCAGCACACCCGGGATGGCTATCAAAGATTGGTCGAGTGCAAATGTCAGGGTTATAGTAGAAGTCTTGCTGTTTTCCTCGTTCGTAGTCGGTGTACCATATCATGGAAGGCCCAAGCCTCCTAGCTCGCGAGAAATTAACTGGACAATAAAGCGATTATTTCCCCCCTAGTTGGAGTTGCTCATCGTGCAATCCATGATCCTTGTCTTAAGTTTTATAATTTATAGATAGCCATTAAACTCACCCGGTTTTCCTTCGGTTTATTTTGGGTCAGGTCAAGTTACAGGACTTGCCGTCTCGGCAAGACGAGTAGTCCAAGTTCTTACACCAGTGGGCTTCGAAGTGAATTCCTCTGTGCTGCAATGTCAAAAAGTTCCCCGGAAGCATACGACTGGTTTCGCGATTGTTCAGCTCATCAGGCATGCGTACCTGGCATAGTGGTCTCTCAAATCACTACTATATTACATATGCACACAGATTTCGGACGTGACCCAGATAAGTAGATCTATCGCAGATAAAGTGCCTCTGATGTGATAGATGGGTGAGCGCACCCTTGGACGTATGGCAAAAACAACCAGCTGGTTACGAAATACAATGGCTTTTTATTTGGAAGGACTGAAACACAAAGTTCGTACATGCTTACAAGAGTGTCTCAAGTTCTTTGTGGTCCCATTCACTGAGGATAGTGGTGTCAACTCATGGAATGACTCGTTTGGGCTCTGCTCGCTAATAGACCCCACCTCTTTATAACCGTGTACTAGTCTTAACTGTGAACAAGCCTGTCCATGCTTTTGATTTCCCGGTACAGAAGCCACGTTCTGGTGTGGTTCATAGTATACATATATACGTTGCCGAGCTGAAAGATCCTGGGCCATAGAAAATTGCCCGGAATCATCGGGGGAAAAAATTTACTCAGTGTTCTGGTGTCAAAGTCGGTTGTCTGCTTCCCTTCCATAACTTCTTGCTATGATCTTACACCTTCAAAAATTTCATCCCAACCCACCACAGAGCCACCACGGAATTATCGGCGACTGAATTCCGGCCTGTTGTTCTTTAAACTCGCTCACCTTTCTTGCTCTGTTCGATCCACACATCGGATTCGGATTTTTAATAAAGCAATGTGTTATTCATACAGAGATTAGTGTGGCCAGTCGTGTACATCCGCTTAACCCGAAGTGATCAATTTTATCGCTGCTTTTCTCCGTGCTTTCAACAACAATTGGAAATATTTGTTTGGTGTTCAATAAAAATAAATTGTGTATTTTGGTGCACCTGTTGTGACGGTCGATATACCGCAGCTAGTTTGAGACTGAAAGTTTGTACCATGATTCCTCATAACTATTTTCATTTCACATTATTTGTCGGAATGTCCTAGTATTTCTCATGTTGTTCCGAGTTGATGTCTTCAAATGTTTTTTTGGCTCAGTGTAAATCGTTGCGTACTTTATCTGTCCCGATTGTGTTTGTCCTGTGATGCGAAATAGCCATACGCGTTTTGTTTTTTTATTCCATCTCTGATATTCCCATACGGATCACTATTGTGATCGTTGACGGGGTGAGTGCGGCCCAGCTTTGAGAAAAGTCATAACCAATTGTTGTGTTCCACTTATCCCACAAAAAGTTTTCAAAAGTGACAGATGAATCATGCAACTGGCCACTGGCTCATCTGGACCAGTGCTGCTGTCTTGCAGGAAAAACTTGGCTGCACAAAGGCTAAAGTTGCGTCCTCAGATAAAGAAAGCCTACCCTGGATGGAGCGACCGAGTAGTACAACAGCCACCAATGCAAACAACCACGGAAGATATTAACGAACGCAAAGATTGACTGTTACACAATGTTATAATTCCCATCCCCCAGTTTTTCTAATTATGGTTGTTGCCTTGGCCAGTGACTGATTTAAGGCCGGTATAAAAATGCATACATAACAATGAAGTTCTCTGATCTAAATAACGGAAAAGGTGTTCCATGTTTGCATGCGGAACCTAATAGGAATGGGGTCATCTTATCTACCATCGGTTTGGTTTCACTATCTGAATCCGTGTTTGGTGCCTGTGTGTCACATCGCGTTTAAAGTCTTTGTGCCTATAGGTAGAAAATGGCATATGGTAGTAGCAAAGAGGTTTCAGTCCCCGTGACCTCAGAGCAACCTTTCAAATCGCCCAGCTTCTTGGCCTGGCGAGCTCCGTGGATGTTTTGGTGCCCAGGTTTTACCTTTAGTATTGCGCATAACTCGTCTTACTATTCTTTGTTGAGTCGTTTTGATCTGGTTCGTTGATAATCCAATACCTAGGGTTCGAATTTGGTTACCCGTGAAGGAAGCTTCTCGATAGCATGTAAACGGAAATAAAGAAAATGACCTAAGGGAGATCATGCGCATTTTATAAAAGCTTTTTGTAGTGTGACAAGATGCTGGAGGGCGAAGCAAGAGCAACCAAATAGACTGATCATATATATATATATATATATATATATATATATATATATATATATATATATATATATGTGTGTGTGTGTGTGTGTGTGTGTGTGTGTGTGTGTGTGTGTGTGTGTGTGTGTGTGTGTTTGTATACCGGTCGGTCGGAGCAATATGCAAATTTTGAAAAGTATGTAATGTTTTGTTCTTTGGTGTTTAGAATGGTTTTATTAAACGTCTCACGGCGGAAATAACCTTAAGTGGGGTCAAAGAAAATGAATACTATCTACGAGACGCATTAGCCTATGTACGTGAGGGCCGAATCGCGTTGTTAAAACTTGCTCGAGACACTGATTTTCAGGCACTTCACGTTACTTTCATACCCTTTGGCTTGTTGGCCACTGTTTTTGCTATGGAATGGGAACGTTGTGACAGTGAAATAATATCTTTGTCGAAACAATGCTGCAAGAAGAAATTCAGGATTATCAGGCTTAGTTTGATGTTTATACAGCCAAGACGTTCATAAACTCTGCTGCCCACTTATTATTTCGACAAACACGAACTCTAAACTGTTAATTCGGTATTATTGTTCTTTCGGTGTCACAGTTAATCATAAAACAAGCAGCATACCGCGTGCAATATCATAAACTATGTACTAACAATAGTCTATACACTAGACTAACCTACAGTCATGTGCATAATTGTGGAATCAACAGAACAGTTAGTTAGTGATAAAATTTTCTTTTTTATTTCGCACCCACTTTCCTTTAGAGTGCCCACTAGGAGGCGCGTTTGCAAGTACGTTCATGAACGACTTATCACCTGCACGACATTTTAAGTATCCGGATGATGTGGTACTTTGTCAATTCATCTTCGCCTACCTACAATAATCGGAGATTGTTCTCGAGGTTTATCAGTCGTCCTTCATTGCTAGGTATTCGCTGTGTACATCAGTTTACTGAGGAAATTTTGTCGGTGCATGGAACGGGACACTTTCTGCTAACCGAGAAGTTATCCGTGAATATATATCTGCAGTCAATTTACTAGGACGGCAAATCAGCAGCTCTGAGGACATCTAGGTATTCGGTCGACCAAAAGAGATTAACAATAAAAATACAGCCCATCAGGTTTTGAAAAGTATTCGATTCGGCATTCGCCAAACAGGGATATCTCATCTCGTTGTAAATCCTGTGCAGGCTTTAGGTTCACGTTGAAGCGACTAAAATAATAAAGTGTCAAATTAATTCCGTCATAAGGATATAAAATAAAAATGACGCATGGAATATGAGATTTTATTTACAGGAATTTTTTATCTCTTACTCAAACCGCGCACGCAATACAAAGCTGCAGCTAATCAAGGCTAATGTAAAGTCCCGCGAATAGGTGACTAATGAGCAAAATTATCTGTAAGCTTCAATTTGCGAAAACATCTCGAGTGCAATCTTCACTGGTATATCTACGTGACAGACGTCCAAATTACCGTTTACGTATTAAAATCTGCTTCACAAAGGAAAACGAGTTCATGTTAAGTCTCCAATAAGTAGGAAGTGGAACACGAACCAGTTTTACAACAAAGAATTTAATTGATGGTAAAATGTACAAAAACTGAGTTTTTTGAATAGATTATTGAGCATTGCTTTGTTTCACAGAGGGATCTGCAAAAGAAACAGCAAGTGGAATCAATTAAATAATTGTGAATATTAGACCGTTCCTGTTCATATAGGACTTCTGAACATAGAAATGTATGTTTCCTAGTTATTATGTTAGCGTTTGACCTAATATTAGGTGAAAATTAGTAATTTAAATGAATCATGCCATTATAATAGCACGACATAAAAGCAGCTGCGTCAGTATTCACTGAGGTTATGACAGCACATTACCGAGTGCTTCTGAACACAGAAAAGCGATGATGTGTTAGGGACCTAAGTCATTTCGAATGAGGAACGTTTTAGTCCTACAGGTAACATCTCAGAAAGCAGCCTGTAGCGTCGCACCATCGCCCTAAAACATTTACGAGCGTACAAGATGTTAACAGTTAACAGTACTTTACATATTTCAATAACATTTCTTAATAAATGAAGTTGGAACGGGCTCAGATTAAATTATTAGCTTTTTTATTACATGCTTGTGCAGGCGTGCAGTGGAACGGGTATACCCAATAGCTACGAAGGTCCACTACACTATTGGGGACAACTGGCAACCAGAACGTGAGACTTGGGGTGGCGAAGTACCACATAAGGTCTGTAGGTACCTGTACGTTTCCGACTTTTTCCATGATTTTCAACGTCCCTTGGTGCGACACTCCTTTGTTGTACCGACGTTTTAATGTAAAATGCACACACCTTTTAGTCGTCATCACCGCGCAATACAAAAAGGCTGTAAATAAATCTTTCATTCTGGCACGGTCTCATCTTCTGGTTTGGAGTGTCTTGGGATTATATCGGTCGGAACTAACTGTGAGAAACAAAACATTTTAGAAGCTTCCACGGCGTCTCTTGGCACTTCGCTCAATACCATCCTGTTCTGTTCAACGGATGACCGTCAGACCGAACTGAACTGAATACATTGGCGGATATTGGCTCTTCGGCGCTCATTTTCTGATCACAAGAACACTGAACAACTGTGAGTTTGAGTCACACCTATTGTTTCATTTTTAATTCCTAATGTACATACCCTTTTGGCCTTTTTATCACCGCACACTCCTCCGCCCATCTTAGTTTGCTAGTGTCGTCTTAGATATTGTTGACATTAATTTAGTGTACTATATAGACAGAGTAGTACGCTACAGGTCCCAATAGGTCAGCTATGGTAAGGATCAGAACGACAGGGGATTACCGTCAACCGCCGAAGTAACCGGTGATGGGGGGATTCGAACCTAGGAACTCCAAGGAAGTAGGAAAACGGTTTAAGCCACTCAACCACCTCTGGCCGTTTTATCAAGCGCGTTTTAGAAAATCCCCGAATAAGCTTATCCAATAAGTGAGGTTACATTTTAGAAACAGAAACGGAGCATCATTTCGTAGGTTAAATTATTATTAGTCCCATTTTAGTTTTATAGTACGGACTTCATTATGTGGACTCAGTAACTTTGCATCGACCCCGAAAGACACTCATATGGATGTTATAGAAAAAAATGTTCGTATTTACGACATGGCAGAACCACGGTTGTTATATACAATCTTAGGTATTGATATGTTACAATACCAAGAATATATAACTTATTCACACACACTCAAAGTTCATGGCTATGATTCACTAGTGATTGCTATTCCAGGAGTTCACAAAACTGGAATTTTATGGGCACCACCAAAATGCGGTTCTTTTCTGCTACGCCATACAACGGTGCAATGAAAACTTATTCTTGCGGAAATTGTAATAAGTTAAGGTAGCTTTCGCTTATGATTTTGCATTATTTTTGAAAGCCGGTTACTTCGCTGACTTGCACCACGCTGCTATGGTTTCACATATGCACCACACGTGACACTTCCCTTATCCTGTGAGTGTGGTCTTTGTCTTGCTAAACCCAAGCGTGAATTCATTGGTTCTTGGTCCGCTTGGAAGCGTGACCCCCGAAACCCGAGTGAAAGCCTCCGTGCAAACGTGCAGCACAACAGGGCATGGTAATTACTATTCGTAATTAGAATTTGTCCTTCTTTCTATTTAGTTACTTATTAATAGTGAGTACATGCGTCGTGAAGCTCAGGCATTCGTAATGTATTTTCTCTGTTTCTAAGGTATCACACTGGTTCAAACTCCAGTTTTTCGGTGCCTATTACATGAACAGTCCGCGTTTTTGTTCATAATCTTGTTTCCACCAAGGTCTACACTTCTACTGCTTTATAGCTTTTAAGTGTTTCATTTGTGGCTCCGAGCGGAGACTCGAACTCTCAGCCTTAGCGTTTCTGTCACTGCACTCCACCACTGGCTGTCACACGTTAACGACGTAAACAGATCTAGCGCGTTATCTGTCCATTGATGTCGACACGTACTCTAGTTTGCTCCGAAGATTTAACTTATTTGTAGTTATTTGTTATTAACTCTCCTTAGTAATGCAATTACAGTCTAATTCAAGCCTCTATAACTGACTTGTTGATTCTTGACGGTAGAAGTTTCCTGGTTTACCGATTGAACCGCAAACGAACTGCGCTTCAGTTTCGTCCAGCTGCTTGCTAAGTGGGCCGCTTTTATTTCCTGCGCCCTCCCGATTTTTGGAAGCTTACTGCCCATTGTTCTTGGTTTCTCACCTGGCTGTAAGCCTCCTTCTTCTAGCTGTATATTTATGCATATTGTATTGTTCAGAACCACGAATTATCGATAAGCATGGTTATTTGATTGGAATTTATTATACTACCCGTAATCGTGTTCCGCTCATATCGTGCTTGCAGCGAGAGTTACTAAGTTACTGCTAGATTCACAGCCCTAAATATTGGAATAGTCGCAACAAGGTATTAATTGTGCGCATGAAGCTCATTCTCCAGGTGGATTCGACATCATAAAAAGCGTACTTTCTTAACCCGAAGTCAGGCAATCACAGCTGAATACTAAAATAAGGTCGAGCAGAGGAAAGAAGCCGCTTTTCGGGTCTGTTTTGACCATTGTTTTGCTGGCTAGGCTATATCCTTTACGTAGACGCCTTTGGTTAGCTCTTCAAATCGTCTTTCTAATCTTACATTATTTCTTCCAGTTTGTCATGATTGTTCTAAGGTGGCACTGTAACACCAAAAACGCTCAAGACCTGGTCCGGGTGAGGCCTGATCAACGATTCAATGCTGGATTCACCGACTGGTAAGCTTCACTCGTTCTGGATGGCACCTTGTGGCCTCAAAGCAAAGCATGGCTCAAATCCAGGCAGAACCAAAATCAAGAACACAATTGCTCCGCAAATACTACGGCGCTATTAACGAGTGAAAATATAAGTACAGCCACGATCATACTTTGGACAGTGATCTTTGCATAGCGGCTTCGCAGACACCAGACTCACTAAAATGCAATTGCGAGCTTAGAGCTTAGGTGCGCCTTGTTTACGAATAGGTTTTTTCACTTAGGTTTACTTGGGAATGATAACCGCTCCCCAAAAGCGGCCGATTCCGGTGCCAGGTACGCCTCTAGCTATAGGCAATCTTCCTTTTCGAATCATTCTTCTCAGTCACATAAAGTGGCTCATAGTCAGGACAAAAGTCTGTGGTGATCTCGATCGTTCTGAGAAAATGACTGTTTTCTGGACACCATTTTGGATCTATTTTCTCTACGATCTTCTTCGATGCTTGACATCAACCTCATAGTGTTGTCTGGTTGCGTACGTTTTATTGGACTGACTTTTCCGATGTTTCCGTTGCCCTCGTTTTGAATCACTTTCGCTTTCGGTCGTTCGCCGATTGTACGCGCTCGCGGTTCGCTTTCTGCACAGCCGTTGCGTTTCGTCTCCGTTCAGTGTATCTCTCGTATCGGTACTTTTTCGGTGCCACGATATATAGAATACACCTCACATCTGTAAACCGACTTGCATCTTCTCTATTCGTCCCAAAGAGGGGATAACGTTGGTATTCCGCTGCTGACCCTATAGCAGACACGTTCACCAGCCGCTCTCGAGCGTCTTCTATAAGTACTTCAAAGTACTTTCATTCATCCGATAGTGTCCAAATATACGGGCTTAAATATAGCCCGAATAAAGTTGTGGGACTGTTATATATGGAACGGTTGAAACAGATAAATCGGTGCCCGTAGGAAATGAGATTGAAGCGGAATGTTGTGGTGCTACTTTTGTTTGAATGCGTGCCAGAAGAGTATATAAGCGCTGTGATCAAGGTCAGCACCGTCGCTGGCCGCAGCGGCTGTTGGTGCTGCAGGCTCCGCGCTGGTTGGTGGTTGTGCGGTATTTTCTAGCTCAAGTTGCGATACGTAGAAAAGTTTTTCAGGTTTTGAAATTGATTTTCGGGTTTTTCAAAGCGAAACTTCAACTTTTTTCTACGTTTATTATAATGTAGTTACCGTTGGCTGTATGATTCACTAAAGTGAGTATCAGCTATCGCGCATGTTTGAAAGATGCGCCAGAAGTAGCGTTTTCCCGCGCTCGGATGTTTGGTTTATACCTTATTCATCCAGACCCGATTCAACCAGTGCGGTACTACAATCTTCTTCGATCAGACACATGAACCTATCCTAGAAGTCCAGTAGGACATTTGGGGGATCCTTATCATTCATTCATTGAGGTACGCAACTGTCTTAGCAAATGTTGACCAGGCTTTTCGTTAGGTCAGGAATTCGGTTTAGCCTTGGTTCCCTCAGTCGACTGGTTGCTTGAAGTCTGTTTTGTTTAAGTTCACCTGGCAGCGGAAAAGTCGATAGCATCGCCAACGTACGTCACGCTATGCAGGCGGCAAGGCGCGCTCCAGCTCGTCAGCTCTGGCCATTAGGTTGTTTAGTCTCCGATCTCCTGTCATTTATACGGGGTAACCAACATAATTACTACAAATCATCAAAAGCTATCGTTCTGCGTCTCCATTCACTGGACAGGAATCGAGTCCGCAAATCGTGCGTGCATCCTAATTTGGTCACTATCCAGCCAAAACGGTAGTCAAAAAAGGAGGAAATTCTGTAAAAGAGGAAGAGTTGGCCAAAGAGAGCAAATAGTAATTACCTAACCTGATGTCCAAGCAGACAGAATAAGTCCTCCGAGCCTAATCAGGCCCAATGAACAACTTCTTGAGCGTGACAGTAAAAAATAGCGTAAATAAGCTGAGCGCCTACGATCAGTCGAATGGGAGAGTGGAACCAAGCTGTAATGAAACGAGGTTTTCTTGAGGCGGTGCGACTCTCTACTGTGCCGCTGAGCCGCTGTGGGTAAGTTCTAATTCGTTCCACGCGTATGGGGACATGAGCGCAAATGGCAAGTTCTGGCAGATTGTGGGCCGGTCGAGACTGCGGCTGCGATGGATGCATTCGCAAGCGGCTTATCTGTGCAGCCTGCACCAGAACATATGCAGCGCAGCCGTCGTCTTCATGCAACCGGCGGCAAAGTAATCCCCCGGGTTACCGCGGAGTTTGACCGGAGGCTAGTTCTACAGCCAAAGCAGTAATGCCAGGTTTATAAGAGGAAAGCAAACTCAACAGAAAGATCAGAAGCTCCTGAACATAATTAAAGCCAACAGAGGCGGTGAGAGAGGCTTTGAGCTGAGGATGGGAGAGCTCAGTCATACCCCTGGCTTCTGATTGAAGTGGCATCGTACCTGAACAGTGACAGTTTGACATGCCCAGTGCCTCTACAAACTGTTTGGGAGAGCCAGAAGTACCTATCTCGAGCTAGCTTGTTGAGAGCCCGGACGCCAACTTTGGCTAAATTACACAAAACGTCGAAGACTGCGCAGCGCCACAAAGTGGGTACGACGGGGCATGGGTCTGGCAGAGTCGAATCACCTCATCGGTCTCGAGGAAGTGGCTCAGGGAAACTCCTAAGATTTGAGTAATACGGTTTGGCTTTGATAAGCGAAATTTAATTTCGAAAGTCGGGCTGCAGTCAAAGCTTTGAAGTTAACGACCCTAGGCCGTTTAGGAATAGCGTCTACCCGAGACAGCTTCGGCCACAAAATTGTCGGTGCCGGTAACATGGCGAATACCACTGGGAAACTGTGCCACCTAATCTGAATGACGCAATTCACGTGGTGGGCGTTTTTCGGATTTGCAGTTAAAGGCAAATTTTAGTGGTTTATGATCGGTAAGTACCGTCTTTTGTCTGCATTCTAGGACGTGCCGGAAGTGTCTAACATTACCGTAAACAGCAAGTAGTTCCCGACTGAATGTACAACACTTAGTTTCAGTAGGTAAGAGACTACGAGAGAAAAGGCTAGTGGTTTCCATTGTGCTGTGGACCGCAGTTGTAATACTTCTCCATTTGCTTTGCCAAAAACATCAGAAGCTACAATCAGCTGGGCTTTCGCGTCAAAACAAGCCAACAAAGCGGCAGGAGCCAGCGCCTCTTTAACTGTATTGAAAGCAGTCTATGCGTCCTCGAGTATCTCCATTCGGCCACGTTCAGCACCTCAAAGTAGACCCGGCAAGGGCTTCATTAGGTGAGCACATTTTGGAGTGAGGCTTTGATGTTAGTGCACAGTCTAGTTGAAAAGACGAACGGTGGCCATTGAAATAGGTGACGAAATTCATAAACGGCCGGTACTTACCTTCCGAGAGTCGAATTTCACATTCACCCATCGTGTGGCCTGAGATCTCAGATGAATCTTGGCCAAGGATACTTTAGTCCTCATTGGCGGTTATGCTACGTGAGGCTAAATGCTCCAACAACTGAAGCAGATGCTGCTCATATGCGCCTTCAGGTTTTTTGACTACTGGCTGGTCGTCCTTTTTGTGGAGGTCGAAACCTGGGCCCCTGGCAATCTGATCAGTAAAACGCCCAAGGTTTTCTGCAGAATCACATAAACTAAATACCTTTCGCAGGAACTTGAAGGGACCAAAATCTTGTTGTGGCCGCTGTCTTGGGTATATCCCCATCCGCAATGGGAATCTGGTGATAGGTACGTACCAGATCTATTTTCGAGAACACGAGCACCGATTAGTTTGAACGCGATATCTCGAACATGAGTGATAGGATACCTATCTGGAACAGTGGCACTGTTCCGGTCTCTATGATCCCAGCTTGAGGTTATGCTCGAACTCAGTGCGCACGATTTTAACTTCGTTGGGTGCAAGCCGGAGTATCCTAGTAGGAACTAGGGGGCCCGAATGGCCACTGTTATGACCCACCGAGCTGGCGGTAAGTTACAAGAATCGCAACTCGAGGGATGCGTAAATTGATCAGAAAAATTCTAAACTAAGAAAAATGACGTATCTCACTTTCAAATCCTAGGGCGTGATTTTCAATGGCTCAAATCGATAGCCAAATTCCGACATAGCAAGCGTACGCGAGCGGTGACAAGTCAGCCAAGACCAAACTCTTTTTTGCGAGGATGCGTCACACAAACAAGCAGGTATGTATTGCAAGCACCCGAGTTTCAAAATAGATCCATTTTGTGCGAGGAGGTAAGTGCCGTGCGTAAAAGAACATTTTTAAGAAATCATTTACTCTGGCGGCGAACTTCCTTCTGGGTTAGATTTCGTCTTTATTTTGGTTAAGGTTGATTATTCTCAGCCCATCTACACAACTTTGCTCAGCGCATACTATTTCTGGGCAAGCCTTCACTATTCCCATTCGTCAGTTTGGCATTTATTGAGGCGAATTCGGTGGCCTGAAGCTTTTTGTCTTCAATTATTTCCTCAACAGTGTTTGGTACTATTTTTGTAATTTTCTTGAATGTCCTTTAAACTTTCGTTTCCGACGATGACGGCGAATTTGTCTACCTGAGAATCGAGGTAGACTCCATCATACGAGATCATGATGCAAAACTTTTCAGAAGAGAAATTCTGCAGCACAAAGCAGGTCACCTACTGGAATCATGAAATTGCTTGTTTCGACGACGATATCAACCCTTACGTCACGGAAGATAGGGCTTACTAAACAGGTCTGGGTTCTTGATAAATCTCACACCTTTTACCCAGTCAGAGTGACTGGAACCCATCCTAACGGCCGCTTTTCCTTCGATTTTCTTCAAACTAGTTTTCTCGTTGGAATTTTCATAAATGTCCATCGCCAAAAGAATTTTCGAATTATCCGGCCACTCATTACGCTGCAAACATACTTCTATCTCCCTTGATTGGTAATCGCTACATTACTGGCATCGGGAATGGTACTACCTCGGAAATCAGTGAGCTACAGACGGATTTCAAAACTGGATCTGTTGCATTATCTCCTCTTATCAGTGTCCGAATCTTCCCCGAGATGTACCACTGAAACTGTCTGCATCATTTCTCAAAATCCACGTAATTCTGAGTATTGCAATTCAATCCTCTGTGCAATCCGACGGGGAAAATGCCGTGAACAAACCAGGCAAATGAAGTTTTCCTTTATGGCTATTCTGCTGACTAATCATGACACGCATTTTTCAGCAATGCATAAAAAGCAGTTATTTATTGGAATCTTCCCGAGTACCCATCACATACAAGCATTGCTTCGCCTGATCAACAGAATCCAACGGGACATTTTTTGCTTCCTCCCACAAAGCCCCGCGTGACTTTTCGCAGCGGCAGTTTCATCGCACTTTCCGCAGAACAAAAATCTGTAACCCTGAGAGTGGACAACAATAAAAGTGTCTCGTTGTACGTTTTACTCTCACCGGTCTTTGAATTGATACATTTTTGTCTGCAATCATCTTGGAATCATTTTCCGGTAGCGATCTTCTGGCTCCACCTCTTTTCGTGATCGTTTTTAACATTCTTGAAGCAAATTTTGCGCAATACTCGACGTTCCAGTCAGCTGGCCTTCGTCCAGCACCGGCCGTGGCTCTCAATTTCGCCGGGTAAATGGTTCTGAATTTAGCCCCACCGGTGACAAATCTAATTTTACCTTTCACTTTACTCTGCTTTGTACACCCTTTATATAACTTTGTTCAGTTCTGCATGTATGCATAACCTGTAAACTCTGACCGTGCTTATTGCATGCATCTCGTCCACTTACTAGAAATAAATCATTACTTTTACCATTACCGTCACCACTTCAATCGGCTTGAGGTCTGCTTCACCACCATGTCTTGCCTAGCTGCCCAAGAGCCCATGCGTTTAGCATTCTCTTTTGAAGTAAATGGTCTAGATTGGTAAGAGCATGGTAAGCAACCCACACCTCGCAGGGGACTTCTACTATACCAATACTTGACTGAGTACTCACCGAAGAACTGCACACGTTTGACCAGCTATATTCTGTGGACCACTGAGGCTCCGGGGTCATAGAGTCGTCAGATCTAAGTTGATGCATACCACTGTTTTGTTGGAAGCTGGAAGAGCCACCAAATGAAATCTGCCCCGGGTAAATTTACCCGCCACGAAGGAACCTCTAGCAGTGGCACAATGGCCGCAGGAAAGGCCCCATTTTGGTGCACACTGGAAGGCCTTGAGGGGAGTTTTAACTGCAGCTACGCAAATATTTGTACCGCGAACACCAGTTAGGACCCTAAGACCTAGGCCGGTATCTAGGAGCTCGCAGGACTGTACCGAGTACATCCGCAGAAGAAACCTCTGTTACACACAAGGAGAGCAGGATGCTTTTAAGTATCAAGCGCGTTTCCTTCTCGAGGTGGTTAAGGATAACAGAGACTTCTATAGCCGCACATCTACAGTGACAAGGGCTAGATCTGGAACGAAAGATGGGTGGCACGCAGGTGGGGCATCGAAGGAAGGCAAAATGAGGCATCTGATCCCCTAGATCAGAACAAATCCTATTTTTGCTTTGGGAAGGCCGAACCACGTAAATAGCAATGGTCCAGCAGCTGCGACACGAACTTCTCCGTCAGAAGTGGCTTCGCCGATTTTCTCACCTATACAAGTTTAGCGTAAGCTCAATAGCTTTTGGCCTCGCAAATCGCTAAGGCTGGATAAAATTCCACCTTCATCACCCAAACAGAGCGCGGAGCTATTAGATCTCCCATTCTCAAATCTTTCCAACCATTCCATGGGAACTTGGAAGATACGCGATAAGTGGCAAGCCTATACTTACCGCGTAAACCGTTGTTACCCCAATCCATTTAAACTAGGCCCAGTTTTATTTTCTTGACGCTAAAGTGACCGGCTCTCTTAAAATTTGTAACTTTCTGCCTCATTGAGCAACACTGTACACTCTAATCATGCGGTCATGCGTGAGTCCCAGTCGCGGCCGAGAAGTATACCATCAATATTGTGGCGGTGTCACCGATCTTTAGGGCTGAGAGTAAGACGGTACCGAGAAATCAGCGCCCGGTGGAGCTACTGTCTATAGTCTAGGGGGTCATCGAAGGCTTTATCTGTGATGTCGTTGGCCATGTCTCATTGATGGCAAAATAATGAATGACTCTGAGCGGGGCATATGAGACCGTAGGTCTTGCCAAACTAACCTTACAGGCAAAGTGGAACGGCACTTCGGGGCTCTAAAGAGGGGAGTCCAAAATAAAGTCGTACTCCCTGATTTCTCCATGGATTTCCTTCGTGTCTCTCACTCACTCCTGGAGAAAACAGCTAGATTTGGCTCTTCGAGTCTCTGCTCCTTTGGGTGTCCGGCTGCTTGACCGACCCAATGTTCATGGTCAGAGTGAGCAGGGAGCTGTCCGAAAGTCATGGAGCACCGAGCGAGTACATCAGAGGCCTGTACTCGCAGCCAGGTTATTAGCTATCTTTTCAAACGATCACTCTCCCAGGGTACAGACAAATATCCTGCTGTAAGCTGACAAAGTGAATATTCGCGAAGCGATTCGGACAGACATGTATGACTGCTTGCAAGCTGACCTTAACAATCTGTCGCTACGGCAAATCTGCAATGACTTGCCGTTCTATTCGGCAAAGTGCAGATCAAGAGCTTGGAGGGTGTAAGCCACAAGAGTTCTAATTCGAGTAACTCGCAACCTGATAGGACGAACCCAAGTTCGGAAAAAATGATTCACTCGCAAATTCTACGGTACTGAACTATAAAAGTAGAAAACGCAAACCCTAAACAAACCTCGAAAAAAGTTCCAAACGACTCAAATGAAGAGTCAAATTCCAGAGCAACAAGCTTGTGCAAACGGTGCCAGGTCAACAACAACCTGGTTTAAATGAGCGCGGAAGTTTCGAATGAACAAGCAGGCTTGCACCACAAGCATCCCAGTTTCGTGATGAATGGAGCCAATGTATGTGAAAGTGAAAGTGCCTTGCCAGGGAAAGATTTTGGGGACACCAATTACAGAGGCCTTGTTCGAACGAATACTCCATGTTGTGCAGCCTACTGCAGCGGTTTACACAGGAAAGAGATCTTGGCACGGCCATTGCAAGTGATCTGTCTGAGACCACAAATACAAGATCCGGGCTCTCAGAGCAGTGCTCATACTAAAACAAATCAGCAGGCTCCGGGGAAGGTTCAACCCCGAAACACCGAAAACATTCTGCCGCAGTGGTCAGACAGAGCTTAGAAATAAACTTCCAGACATGTCCACCAACAATCAGACAAGGTATTGAGTCTGCTTTTTGCGGACACCATGCTCACTGAAATACATTTTCTAGCTCAGAGATTAGTGGCACCTTGTTTATAAATAAGTATTTATGCCCGGGTCTACTCCAGAGTGATAACCACTCCCCAGGAGCATCCAATCCCGGTACCAAGTCCTCCGCTAACCACAGACAAT
Source organism: Fasciola hepatica (assembly GCA_948099385.1). NCBI lineage: Eukaryota > Metazoa > Platyhelminthes > Trematoda > Plagiorchiida > Fasciolidae > Fasciola > Fasciola hepatica. The sequence continues at coordinate 686,557 of CANUEZ040000106.1, forward strand.
TCCCCTCCCTGGACCATTCTTCTCAGCCACATAAAGTGGCTTATAGTTGGGAAAACTGTACTTCAAAGTAATTTCCCGCATCCCAGACTTGTGGGCCTATTTTTGAGGTCCTGTGGGACATTTGTATGACTTTCACCAGCCATCCATTAGGGAAGTAACTGGTCAAGCAAACTTTGACCAGGCTGTTTGGTAGGTCAATAATTCAGGTTAGTCTCAGTTCCTTCAATCGACTGGTCGTTTAGAGTCTGTTTGTTTGAGTCCACCTGGGGCCAGAGCACACAACCATATGGCCACCTTGGTCCACGCGGCTCTGGAGAAGAGGCGCACCCTGGCCTGTCAGATCCAACCGTCAACTGGTTTAGTCTCCCATCTCCTGTCTGTTTTGTGAGATAACCAATATAGCTATCAATATCCATCAATTGCTATCGTTCAGCTCGTTTCTTCCATTGCCAAATCGTTTCATTACCCGGTTGTCGCTCTCATGTTGGCATTGTATCGTTCGCTCATTGCAAATTTGTGAATTTGCTGAACACCGAGCGGTTTCTTTCCGTCAGCCACCCTCACTAGCACTGCGGCAGCTGTTCTACACCTCCGAACTTGCCAATCGTTTGCTATTCAATCAATTCTGTCACGTCTAACCTATATTCCTATCGTTGACTCAGCAGAATTTGATTCTGCTTTTGACTATCCAGTCCCTTTCTTTGCATGAGATTCTTTGGTACTGCAGCCTGTCTCCCTGTGGCCATAGAAAATTCCATCCATTAAAATGGCCACGAAAAACTCTCACAAGTCTTCTCTTTACTCCGTCACAATTTCGGCGGCTCTGCAATTCCTGTACCTTGGCATCGAACATTGGTTTCTCATCTACTTCGCCGTTTTCATATTGGTATATCACGGCCCGTCCATTATACTGGTGCCATAATTTGACCGGTTCCCCTCCGGAAATCCCCTCTGTCATCACTCTAGTAGCCTCCCCACATCTTCAGATGGGTTATTCTTCTGATGTATTCGTGATTCTGTCCAGTTTTGTGTACAGAAATCGTTTCCGCTATCAATTTTTGGCTGATCAGTTTTACTTCCACTGTGCACTGGAGGTCCCATCTTCGTTCTTTTATCCAGCTCAATCACTTGCAACTTCACTGCTCGTCACTGTTTCATAGCCGTTCTGCCGGAATTGTCATTATCAGACGTACAACTACCCCCTTTGTGCTCCATATGCTCTACTATCACTCCCACACCCTGCGGGTCTTAACAACCGCCGTAGCTACTTGCCCTTGGTGAAAACTGCGCCACACAGAGTCGGTTTGCGTGCTGTTATCGGTTTAGTTTCCACTAAGCTATCCAGGGTGGTATTAGGAATAATAGCTCCTAGGAGTATCCCCACAAGTCAAAGTAATTCGGGGATTTTTTCTGAACAATAAACTCATAAGCTTCCAGCTACTCAACAAAACGTTGTTAGAATAGCTTCCCAACTGTCAGTGTAAGATAGTTGAGTGTTCCCCGTTATCAACTCGCCCAACATGAATCCTATAAAAATACTTTTCAAAGAATGCCTGAAGCGACTTCCGTCCGCCTTCACCACCGAGTGACAAGCCTTCTTCAGTGCGCGGACACTAAACGCCTCCGGCTCCCCACAGCTTTGGTACCTTGCTCGGTACCACCAGTTGATATCCACAGTGACGCTAGTATCAAATTTAGGGCAATGGAACGAAACCTAGGATCCTTGGAAGTGTGGTTACGTACCATGGTAGTGCTCTGACCGCGTTGTCACCGCTAGCGTTTCTCGTGGATCCTCCGAAATACCCGAACACCCAAAGTTTGTTAACCACCGGTCGCTCTCTGGACTCAGTTGCTTCCGAAGTCCACCAAAGAATTAAAAGATCCAAGAATGCTGTGGTCTTAAAAATCCCGGGCCGTCTTTCGCTTTCCTCGATTAAACAATCGCTGCCTCTAGCCTGCGATATGTCACACCACGAGTGCGGCTGCGTGCGACTAAAAAACGTCACAGCGGTATGTGTGTCCACTTCTGTTTCAGTTCCGTGAGGAAAACATCGCCACGGAGTTCATCAGAAAAGAGAGACTATCGCCAAAGCCACCCCACTCAAAAGCATAAAAATTGTCGCTGACGAGACTCCATTGCAGAGGGAGGTCCTGAAGTCGGTAATGAGCAATCCCTCATCGTCACAATCTCCTGATCCAGGGCCGCCCAAGCCCCTCAACAACCCACCACAGTTGACATATTCACACGCGCACCATCGACCAATGCACCACCAGTGGATGTAGACCTCGATATATCCCGCTCGTCGCCAGCTCCTCAGCGCCCATCCAAACGGCTCCACATTGCAACCCAATCTCCACCATTACCTATAGGACGTACCGAAAGCCATGCGATACAATCATCTCTCAAAGACAGCTATCGCTTGGTTATTGGCTTGTCTTCCAAGCAAGCCGAGGAAGTAATTGCTTCCAACTCACCACCCCGTACCAATGAATCAGCAACAACATCGCCCCCAACGAAATCGAGCACAGCCTCCCTGCCCATACCTGTTGCTTCCCGTGGCCTAGATCATCTCAGCATCGACATCTCCACGACCCCAATTTGCCTCATAAACCAGCCTGGAGCCTCTCGTGTAATCGCCAAACAAATTTTAACCCAACCCTTTCCATCACCGGCACACCCACTGAAACTCCTTGGTCCTTCCATCAGCATTCCATCCGTGCACCTAAGTAAACATCTAAAGGTCCATATAGCCAACCCCAAAGTGATGCGACCAACTACTCGTATGCCACCTTCTTCCTGTCTACCGATGCTCCAACATATAGCAAATTTGCCCCTGTTCATACCACCACCATCTCTGTCACCACCGTTCAAACCTTCTCATTTTTCAGTACACCAAACACAGCTTTCGTTTTACTAGCTCAATGCTTCACCAGGTCGAATTCAGTTACCAGACGTTCCTATTAGCTTCTCACCTCAATGCAGCCCCTACCTGTACCCAAGCAACCTACCTTCCTCCATCCAGCCGCGACAGTATACCATCAACCACCCGTTCGAATCTGGCACCCACTTTACCCAATCAACCGGTGGTACATCCCACGGCTACTCAGTACCGACTCAAAAAACCAATATTTTTCATTATATACCCCGGGCGAAACATGGCTCCATACCATAGCCTTATCCCAGAATATAGCGGTCAACCTCCGCACGGCCAGTGGTGATACATTTCCACCAGCTTCGTCGTGCCAGTGAAGTTGCCCTGCATATGAAAATCGGTGGTGCGTTCACCAGATGGCTCGCATACGTATTGGAACCCGTCCGACTCTGTTATTGGCAAGAGCAAGCTGTTAAGTGATAGCCCCAAGAATGCTGCCATTATCTGAGTGATTGCTCCATCCTATCTTTTTTCTTTCACTGCTTGTGGCAGCAACACCCCTGAAGGTTATGACATCTGGTCTGTAGTTGTCTCACAATAAGGGGAAACAGCCGTCCCTATCAGTCTCGGACCCATTGGGCCACGTGTAAAGAAAGGCGGGTCAAGGAGAAAAGGGGAGTTTACCCTACGGCGTAAATTTGTTCTCCCTCTCCTCAATAAAAAAGAAGAAATCCACTTCAGGCTGGGAAGGTCTTGGGCTAATGCTCTCTGCCCCCTTCATTACAGATGGATTTCTGATAACGGCCTAGACCCGACCCTGCATATGGGAAACCCCACGCTTTCGAGTTAACCTGCAGTTCCTTTTGTCTAGACCAGTGCGGGGTGACAGCACGCCGTTCGAGCTCTCCACGTATACTTGCCGACCCCGCCTTACTCAGCTTCAACCCTTTTGGGTTCCCTGCAAAATCCTTAACCAGCTTGCTGATGTTTAATACAGTAGTCGATACGCGATCTGAATAGTTACATCATGCGACCTCTGCTCTGACGACACCCCGGCATTGATACGCCTACGCCTAACAGCTATAGACAAAGCCTCGCTCGTATTGGTTGTCGGAATGCAATCATTACACATTTATAATTTATTATCCACAAGTTTACTTTTTCTATCCCCCTCGAGCCCAAGCACTAATAATGTTGTCCAAAGTCAGCGATGATTTGTCTGCTACCATGTAGACTCAGTTACAAAACCCAAATTCTTACTGACACTAATTCCACTAGCAAACTGTTGTTCCTTTAATGATAGGTGCTCACCTTCACTTAGTTCTCTTGTCTCGGGCTATAACCCAGTGGTCTCATCGCCTTTTTCTTGCACTCCTCCGTTACTCGAGTCCTACCATGCTGTTTACCACCCTTTAATAACCAATACTCACCGATCACCGTATTTGCTCATGGTTTGTTAGCACACCATCCCACCTAGCTAGCTTATGTATCTGATTACGTATTACCCCATGGAAAACCAGCACATTCGCATCCACATAAGAAGGCCTCGCCTTAGCCCTGTGCGTTCCTTTTTCTTTTTATAATTTCTCCGCCCCCACTTACAGCCGGGTCAACAACCTGACTGCTGTCCTCTCTTTTCCCATTTCTGACCCCACCCTCCTCCACTGTTTTATTTTTGACCCTCAACTGAGCCCCTTTACTATTCTACCACCTACCAGCCTAACCATTTTGCACTCTGGCTCAGCATGCGCTTAATATTCCCATTATCAACTAAACGCCTTAAAAAAAAAATACCAGCCTCCGCCTGTTAGTCCCTAGTAGATCGGCCCACTGGCCATCAAGTAGCATTAACACTCTAATTTCCGCTAAGCTGTTAATCATAACCCCCAGCTGGAGCATTCTCCAGACTGCCGCATTTCTCCTCTATTCCAGAACTCAGTGGTTACCAGGGTAGCCCGTCAACCAGATCGACGTTATCCCTTGATTACCTAACGGACTAAACGGTTTGATCGATCGGACTGGCCGTGGTTAAACCTACACTCACACCTGACGACGCTTTATATGGAGCACCTTACATGGCTAACCGGTGATCACAATCCCATAACCAGGATTACAATTACTCATAATAGTCCCACTAGACCGCCGGACGGATTCCTGACATCACCCATCAGCATTCATTTCCTGTTCTCCACACGAATAATTCAATTCATTCTGCGTGCAGAACTGGAGTCTGACCCTCGCAGTTGCGTTCCGTACCCACTCGCCCTAGTTCGTCAGCCTAGCCCTTTTTGACTGCTGCCCTCATCTTGCACTACCTGCAATCAACGGCTACCAACGTCTTTATGAAACAAAATACCAAACATTTGGTTATTTATTCTTTTATCACGTATGCAGAAAATCTCACTTTTACACTCAACTTTCTCTGTTCCATCGGGTCTGGCCTTTCCCAGTCACCGCAGTCCTCCTTTCTCTTCGCCACCTGTGCATACTTGCTTGGTTGCATCAGCAGCGTGTCACCAAGTGTTCCCTCGAAGGCTTTTTGAAACTCCCAGTTGTGTCCACCCACCATTCACGCTCCTTAAAAGCACACTGCACTCCTGGTGAGAGCTTCTGCCTCCATGTGGCTTTCTATATAATATCGGAATTACCTATACAGAAAGACCAATCTGGATATCCCATTCGATTCACTTGCATTTGTATCACAGGCAACCCCCACAATGAGTTATCCAATGGAGGGTCAATCTTCTCCATTTCCTGCAGGCATCTCCAACTGCAATTTGACAACACCATGTTAACTCTATTTTTAATCTTCTTTTGGTAACAACCAATTTCTCAGTATTGGTTCCTCAAATATCCAGTTGGTGCCACACTGCGACTCCTTTTACACTTCCCGACTCTTCTTTGAATCTCTTTCACTCCACCGCTCTCTCCCTATCTTCATCGACTGCACACAAAATTCCATAGATCGCCGTGATCCATTCTGGACTACCGGACCCGTCGCAGACAGTTATCGGCATCCATAAGGCAAGTTGTGTTTTATTCTTGCATCAACTCCCTGTTCATGTAGTGCTGTCCGACACCAGTTGCTTTATGGGTTCTTGAAAACACTGCACTTTTACCCTTCTTCAGTATCGCTTTTCCTTCATTCCCACGTCCATCCCGCTAACCGCACCGTCCCCGTCCCGAATTCGAACCGATTCGCAATAGCCGCGCTAACCGTCCTCTCTTTAGCTCACTTAAACACCGTCCAAGCTGATCGTTCTATTACTGCAATTGTGTGAACCATATTCTTCTAAAGTGTGATTACCCTACATAAATGTGAATCGCTGTGTTCTCTGATCATGCCTTGTGCATGTGTCTTGACCACGATCAAGAAATATACCATTATTATTCGTCCTCATCTGTTCCCCAATGATGGTATGGCCATCAGTCCACGAACTCGTATTTCATCCACAAACCAAGGCCCCTCCTCTATAACTGCAGACGGCACTTCTAACTTCTATCCACTCCATACTGATTCTTCGCTTCAGACTCCACCACCCATCCTTAACGAAGCTCTCCTTGCCATCTTGGTTGATACTGCGGCGGCCGGCCACTCCCCGCGCTCCTAGTCAAACTCAGAAATCACCGAATACGATCGTACTACCTGTCCTACCAGCACTCCCCAATCTTTACTGGTCATTCTGATACTGACCAAACGTCCCTCTATTGGTCCTCGACTTGCGCACAATAATCTACCCAGGACTATCTCATCCACCTCATCCGTGCCAGGACAAGCGATGCCACTACCTCTATCTCCTCCAGCCCCAAATCTCGTACAACTGCCTGTTGCGACAGTACAAGGAAGCACAACACGTATGTCTGTTTTTGTCATGAATATTCGCTCACTACCAGCAAAAGTTCACCTTCTGCGTGCCGGGGTCCTTGTGTCTGACTACGTTTTCATCCTCATTACGGGAGCGTGGTTTAACGCGAAAACTCCCAGCTTAGACTTCAATATATCTGGTTACAAGGCGTTCAGCAACTCTAGAATACATTGTCAAGGATGGAGTTGCCTAATATACTGCAGAGAATCTTTTCCTGTCTTTAATGCAACACCCAGTCCTCGACGCGGTTGATGACTCAGTCTGGGTAACAGTTAAACGGCAGTTACAAGAACTCTTGCTTGGATGCATTTATCGATCACCTGAATCAACCGGGGACACTACTGTACCTATTATTGACTCCTTCCACTTTGCCTCCGCTTACCCCATCGATCACAAGTTGATCCCAAGTGACTTCAACGCTCCAGGGGTGTGTGTGGCCATCGCACTCTGGCCCACGAAGTTATCAAGACTTCGCTGCCTGTACACACCTCGGTGGTTGGACTCAACAAGTTCAATTACCTACTAGAAGAAACAACACCCTAGATCTTCTGTTTTCTCAAGGGCTTAAAAGGGTAACCACCTCTGTAGGAGACAGCTTCCCCGGGTGCGACCACAGGGCCGTCTCGTACGTGTTCTTTGTACCAAAAATCGTTATTTCCTCCGTATCGTCAGCCAGACCATATCACTTAGCTTACTGGAGCAGCCTTCCAAACATAATCAGACCTCAAAATTAGGGGACATTGTTTCTTTCGCCCGACCCTCAGGTGGTAGCAGATCAGCTATATTTTATTCTCAATCAGTCCCTAAATATCATCACCCCAACTATACCACCACTGACGAATTCTAGAACAAACAGACTCTCGCGGAAGAAATCTAAACTCTCCAAACTTCAACAACTTGCACTCAAAACCCGGGAGTTTTCGGTATATATCCAAATGGACCGACTGTCAGCGAAAATCAAATCACATACTGAACCCATGCTTACTCAGCAAGAATAAAAAGCTTTGTGCCACCCCAAGAAGACGGAAATCCTGAGTAGGTCGATGAGAACAAGAAACTCTCGACCCGCAAGATTATACCTTTCATCACTGTTACCAAGTCCCATCAGGATAAACCGGAAGAAATAGCTGAAGCTTTCAATACATTTTTCACTTCAGCCTCAACGGCCAGTGTTCCCACTCTTGGAATACAATCTTCATGTTTACCCAGTGAGGCTCTGTCTACAGTTTCATTTCACTCCATTGATATTTCTTTACTTCTGGTCTCTATGAAGCTATTTTACTGCCCAGGTCCGGACTGCATTCCGCCGGCTGCTTTTACTCTGGGGGGTCCAGACACTCTTATCCTTCTATCTAATTTATTTAACCTGTCCATGAAATTTAGCTCGTTCCCTAATCAATGAGAAACCTCTACAATTATCCCCTTGCACAAAAAGGGCTCTGTTTATGTTCTCGAGAATTATCTTCCTATAAATTATACACTGATTTTCTCCAGAATCATGGAGAAGCTCATTGAGAATAAGATAATGGCCTACCTTTTACCAAATAACTTGCTGAATGTTGGCCAACACGGTTTCCTGAAAAACCGTTCGTGCTCTACTTGTCAAGTTAACTTCTTGGACTCAGTCACGGAGGCTGCTGACAAAGGCGTGTCCATGATTATTATCCTGCTTGATATGAAGAAGACTTTCGACCGAGTCTCACACCATCGGCTCCTATCACAGGCCAAATCTTACGACATCACGGCCCCTTTACTCGGTTGGTTGGATTCTTATTTCTCCGACAGTCATCAGTTGGTTCAGATTAATGGTTCCGTCTCCAAACCCAAACCTGTCACCAACGGTTTCATACAAGGCAGTTTTTTGGGTCCACTATTCGTCATTTACATAAATGATGTTTTCAGAGTCGTCCGCCGAGGCAGTCTCCACATTTTCGCGGACGACATTAAAATATTGTATGGTTTTGATTCTAGTCAGCCAAGTACCGTTATCAGTGTTATACGGCAAGATTTAACAGCTCTTGGTTCTTGGTGCACCACTTCATTAATGAAATTTTTGCGGATAAAAGCAAAATTCTTACGTTCAAATGCAATGTCCCCCCAGGTATGTTCAGTATTGACGGTCACCCGATTTCCATCAGCCGGTAAGTACGAGATTTAGGTTTGCAATATTCAGCCACCTTCACTTTCTCTGAACATACCACCACTCAAATCGCTAAGGCTAGAAGACTTATAGGCCCGCTTTATAGGACATCCCGCCCCCCAGAGGGCAAATTCAGCACCTACAAGACCCACGTTAGGCCCCTTCTGGAATACTGTTCCATATTCTACTCTAACGTGCGCCAGTGGGACACAGCAGCTATTGAAAAGGTTCAACGGCCAATGACAAAAGAGGTAATTGGCTTTACCACTCAACTCAGTTATAGCTGTGAACATATGAAACTAGATCCGCTATGGCTTAGACGAATGAAGCTGAACCTCGTATTCTTTCATGGTGTTGTTATAAAGCGAATCATCGAATCAGCACCGCAGTTCAGAAATCTAACGGACCCACCATATTCTTTAAGGGTGAGAGACAACACAGTTACCATTCCCATTTCTAAAACTGCTCTTAGATCCTACTTTTTCCTGGTTAAGTAGGCAGCTTTATGGAACAAATTGCCCCATGATATACGTTCCATAGGGCCACCTAAGGAGTGTAAGGCCGACATAAGCAAATACCTCACCGTACAAACTGTAATCCAACTTATAGATCCGTACATAAGTGGAGAAAGGGCTTTTGAAGTTAGATTAGGTTTCAAATGGTTTTCGAACTCCCTTTTCTGTAAACCCGTTTGTCTTTTGGGCCATAGCTGCGCCTCATTCCTCCACTCGTGTTACCCACCCATTCATTTTGCTTCTGTTCCATATCTTATCCTGCCATTTGTGTTTTTAATCCTCTCTCGACAAAGTCCGACAAATACGGTCGTTGAACTTTCTCTGGAATGCCGCACTAGCTGGACTCAAGCCCCAGTTATGGCAGAATTTTCCTTGTTATTTTCCTCTTCTCTCTCCATTCTGTACCTTTCAGCTTCTTCTGTTCTACGATTTCCTACAGAATGGTTTTATCTTCAGTCCCGTAGTTCTGTTCCACCTTCATCTGTTTTGCTAAATCTGGCGCCAAATAATTCTCCAGTTCCTTTCATCCTCTCATCTTTTTCCCATGGCCGGGGCACAGCTAATATTAACCCACTTCTTGACATTCATTTACCCACTCTTCTTCTCCATCTTATCAGACCTTGCTATATTACACTTTAATTTGTGTACGGATACCTAGCCCGCAATTATAAACCCAGTTCAACGCTCCATCAAGACAATACTTACCAGCTAGACGTCACCTGACTTTGTCTCCCTATCATGCCTGGGGCTCAGAGTATTGAGATAGCTCTCCACCCTCAATCTGCTCCTCATACAATGCCTTATTTTTCTAAGCAACACTCACCCGCGACTGATCAAGAAGTTGTTCCATCCGGACCCACAACCGACTATCTACCGAAACCATTCTCTCCCCTATTCACCATCTTTTGGTACAATGAATCCTATGATCTTTACAGTTCATCAGTTCTCACCTTCAGAGTGGGCTTTTTAACCAAAAAACATTGGTTTATCTGCCCCAATCACCCATTGCCACTGCACTAGCTAGCGGTCAACCTTTACAAAGCCAGTGGTGGTACCTTTCCGCCAACTTCGTCGTGCCAGTGAGGTTGCCCTGCATATCAAAATCGGCGGTGCGCTCACCAGATGGCTCGCATACATACTGGAACCCGTCCGAATCTGTTATTAGCAAGCTCAAGCTGTTAAGTGATAGCCCCAGGAATGCTGCCATTATCTGAGTGATTGCTCCATCCTATCTTTTTTCTTTCACTGCTTGTGGCGGCAACACCCCAGAAAGTTATGACATCTGGTCTGTAGTTGTCTCACAATAAGGGGAAACAGCCGTCCCTGTCAGTCTCGGACCCATTGGGCCACGTGTAAAGAAAGGCGGGCCAGGGAAAGAAGGGAAGCTTACCCTACGACGTAAATTCGCTTTCTCTCTCCTCAATAAAAGACGAAAAAATTCACTTCAGGTTGGGAAGGTCTTGGGCTAATGCTCTCTTCCCTCTTCATTACAGATTGATTTCTGACAACAGCCTAGACCCGACCCTGCACATGGGAAACCCATGGTTTCAAGCCAACCTGCAGTTCCTTTTGTCTAGACCAGTGCGGGGTGACAGCACGCCGTTCGAGTTCTCCACATATGACTGACCACCTCGCCTTACTCAGCTTCAACCCTTTTGGGTTCCCTGCAAAATCCTTGACCAGCTTGCTGATGTTTAATGCAGTAGTCAATACACGGTCTGAATAGCTACATCAAGCGATCTCTGCTCTGACGACACCCCGGCATTGATGCGCCTACGCCTAACAGCTGTGAGCAAAGCCTTGTATTGGTTGTCGGAACGACGAACTTAATCATCGCACATTTATAATTTATTACCCACAAGTTTACTTTTCTAATCCCGTCAAGCCCAAGCACTGATAATTTTGTCCAAAGTCAGCGATGATTTGTCTGCTGCCATTTATACTCAGTTACAAAACCAAAATTCTTACTGACACTAATTCCCTTAATAAACTGTTATTCCTTTAATAATGGGTGCTCAACTTCACTTAGTTCTTTTGCCCCAGGCTATATCTCAGCGGTCTCATCATCCTTTTTCTTGCACTCCTCCGTTACTCGAGTCCTACCACGCTGATCACCATCCTTTAACAACCAATACTCGACGATAAGCTTATTTGCTCACGGTATGTTAGCAACCCGTTTCACCTAGCAAGCGTATGTATCTGATTACGCATGATCTCACGGAAAACCAGCACATTCGCATCCGCGTCAAATGGCCTCACCTTATCCCTGAGCGTTTCCTTTTCTTTTCATAATTTCCCCGCTTTCACCTACAGCCGGGTCAACAATCTGACTGCTGTCCTCCCTTTTCCCATTCTTACTTCTGACCCCACCCTCCTCTACTGTTTTATTTTTGACCCCCAACTGGGCCCCTTTGCTATTTTACCACCTATCAGCCTAACCGTTTTGTACTCTGGCTCAGCATGCGCTTAATATCTCCATCATCAACCAAATGCCCTAAAAACCTACCAGTCTCCGCCCGTTAATCCCTCGTAGATCGGCCCACGGGCCACCAAGTAGCATTATCACTGATATTCGTCAAGCCATTAATCATAGCCCTCAGCTGGAGCATTCTCCAGACTGCCGCATTTTTCCTCTCTTTCAGAACACATTGGTTACCTGGGTAGCCCGTCAACCAAATCGACGTTATCTTTGGATTACCTAACGGACTGAATGATTTGATCGATCGGATTGACGGTGGTTGAACCCATACTCACACCTGATGACACTTTATACGGAGCACCTTACATGGCTAACCAGTGGTCACTATCCCATAACCAGGATTACAATCATTCATGATAGTCTCCCCGAACCGCCGGACGGATTCCTGACATCACCCATCAGCATCCATTTCTAGTACTCCACACGAACACTTCAATTCATTCTGCGTGCAGGACAGGAGTCTGACCCTCGCAGTTGCGTTTCGTACCAACTCTCTCTGGTTCATCAGCTTAATTCTTTTTGACAGCTGCCCTCATCATGCGCTACCTGCCATCAACAGCTACCAATGTCTTCATGAAACAAAATACCAAACACTTGGTTATTTATTCTTTTATCACGTATGCAGAAAATCTCACTTTTACACTCAACTTCCTCTGTTCCTTCGGGTCTGGCCTTTCCCAGTCACCGCAGTCTTCCTTCCTTTTCGCCACCTGTGCATACTTGCTTGGTTGCGTCAGCAGCTTTTGTCTCCAACAGTGTTTCCTCGACGGCTTGTTGAAATTCCCAGTTGTGTCCATTCACCATTCACGCTCATTAAAAGCACATTGCATTCCTGGTGAGGGTTGCTGCCTCCATGTGATCCTCTATATAATATCGGAATTACCTATACAGGGAGGCCAATCTGATTATCCCATTCGGCTCACTTGCTTTTGCATCACAGACTCCGTCCACAATGAATTATCCAGTGGGAGGCAATCTTGTCTATATCCTGCAGGCATCTCCGACTGCACTTTCACAACACCATGGTAACTCTATTTTTTTATTTTCCTTGGTAACACTCTCAACCAGTTTCTCGATATCGATTCCTCAAATATCCAGTTGGTGCCACACCGCGACTCCTTCTACACTCCCCGACTCTTCTTTGAATCCCTCTCACTCCACCGCTCTCTCTCTATCTTCATCGAATGCACACCGAATTCCGTAGATCACCGTAATCCATTCTGGACTACCGGATCCGTCGTAGACAGTTATCGTTCCCCTTAAGGTAAGTTGTGTATCATTCCTGCCTCGACTCCCTGTTCATGTTTTGATGCATGATACCAGTTGCTTTACCGGTTCTTGCAAACTCTGCACCTTTGCCCTTCTTCATTATTGCTTTATCTGCATTCCTGCGTCCTTCCCGCTAACCGCATCGTCCCCGTTCGGAATTGGTAGAGTCTTGTGGTCCAACCTTAGTGATGGCCAAATTGGCGTTGTTCGTGAATACTGAGGAAAATGGTTCGAGCTGATGAAGGCATTTTTGAGGAAAATAGGAATGGTGTTTCTACTTTTGCCGCGAATTTTGTTTGAGTTAGCCACTACGTAGTAATTAAGGATTGCGCAAGGCTGTCACCGCTCAGACCTGTTGACCGTTATGGCCGTCGCATATGCTCTCGTTGGTGACTCTGAGAGTTTCTCAAGACATGTAAAAGATGCCTATATATTGTTCTCAAGGTTCGAGGAAGACTTTCGGTTATTTCAGCAGCAGACTTTCACCTAGTTTTAAGTGTATGAGAGTGTTAGTGCTGAGAACTGGCTTCGTACGCATCCGGGTGCACTGCCGACACATTTCCCATACAGCCGGGTTAAATTATGCCGCGTGCACAATCGACGCCGAAATAGGACAGCCATCAGATATGCAACGCACAGTAAATCTACGTTCTCTTTTCAGATATTAGGATACTCAATGCCCGAACTTCATGAGGATCCGTGCCGTTGGAATGCAATGCAAAGCTGTTGGTCAACGTCTGCAGCGTAACCACGATTTCCATCTAACCAGCGATAGGTTTTACCATCTAATTAGGCGTTTGACTCCCAAACAAGAGTCACACATATTATAACTGATGGGTACTTTCCGTGGATCCAGTGAAATATGTGAATAGGCTCGCTAAAAGTTCAACCGTTTGTTCACGGTAAGGGATATTTACTACTTGAGGGCCAAGGCGAAAGCCGTAGATAACCGTAGTTATGTGCTGAAGGTTTAACAACTAATGACTGGAAAGGGTTATTTGCGAATCATATCGCGGGAAGGCGTAGTCAGGTTTGCGTTTCACATTCCACAGACCGTGACGTCTCTGGCTGATAAATATAGTGAGGTACTGCCAGGGGACGCCACCCACCATCTGAACTGCGGTGGCTACCTTCTTTGGCACTGCATGTTGATAGACGATAGTGGCCTAGGTCGTTCAATATTCTACGCCCTGCTTCCTCACGAGAGCAGTGCAAGTTATCTGCGCGCAATCACAGAAATGAGGGCCAAATACCGGGTACAGCGAAAGTGAAGACCATTATATTAGATCGAAGCATAGCGCAGTACAATGGATTTGCGGTTGAGTATCCAAGAGCAGAATTCGTATTTTGTCGGTTCCATGTTCTTAGGGATATGAAGCGTCATTGTTATCGCTTGCGCGGCTTGTCAATAATTGACAAACAACGCATCCATCAGTGGATGCTCTATTTGGTTTACGCCCCCAATAATGTGATATTTGATAGATTTAAGGCCGCCATTTTCGGCTGTAGTGCAGAGGCCATGAACTACTTGAACCGAACTTGGTTGCCATATGAAGCAATGTGGGCGAGTTATAGTGTAAAGAATATGGAAACCTTCGGTAGGTTTACTACCAACAAGGTCGAGGTTGAGAATCGCCACCTGAAGGAAAGGCTATCTGCTAGGTCATCCCTAGTGGATGTTTTCACCAGAAATTTTAAACGAAAGGAGGATTTAGATGAAGCTAGGTGCCGTAGACTAAGTAAGCAGTTAGTTGGTTCCTTCGGATCGTCCGCTGGAATGAATAAGTACTCTGAGCTTTTGACCCGATTAAGTACCACAGCTCGTGTTGCACTTGAGAAACACGTGCATTTGCTTCAGGTTAGGAGCATTGTTCCTAATGGCCGCAGATAGTTTCCCATGCGTCGTCGGCCATGCAAAGGAGAACTACTTTTGCGTCCACTGTCTGGCTGATCAAAAATGAGTTACAATTACGATTTTCATTTTACCCTGTACAAAGTAAACACAGAAATTAATTGTTTCCATTTCTACTTTACAGACAAAAACCGGCAAAACATTACAACATCGAGGGCGATGGACACGGTTTGCTCCGCCGTTAGGACGGTAGAACTTCTGCACAAAGGTGTGCATGAAAGGATCGTTTTGTACCATTGAACCACCATCTTTCAATACAAGTCTTATTCTTCATTTTGTCCTCCATTTTGCATTCGCTGCGGAATGGGTCCATCCGTTAGGTGCAACGTATTACTATGTGGGTGGTTTATGTGTAAGCAAGTGCGCCTAATGGGCGTCGTGCTTCAGCTCGCGTGATTAGAGGTTGGCTAAGGTGCATGCAATTTTACAATAATAAGGTCACGAAAACCAAATCGTTCAGGCAGGAGTTGATCGATTAATTCTAGAGGAGTACTCCCTATACACATGGGATCATCACTGTGGTTATATACTTATGTATATGTTTATATATATATATATATATATATATATATATCCATACGGAGTCAAGTTTTAGCGGAGTGCATTGCTCTTTATAGCTGCGCTACACCGGGCCTCTATTTTCCCTAGACTATGTTTGATTTTTGTGTTTATGAAGCTTATAACCGTCTGTCATTTAGTTAGAAAGACTTCGAAAAAATACCCAGAATTTTCCACGTGGCTTTACACTCTTGAGAAGTTCAACTTACTGACCCATAATCTTTCCGCCTTCTTCACATTATCTCCTGAACTACCTATGGAAGCTCCAAGGGTCCTCCGCGGACATGCCAAGGTCCCGGGCATATATCAGGCGCTTCGCACCGTCAGGCTCAGAAAAACCAGGAACACTCAACCACAGTCTGCACTCAGTCCATGCTCAGTAGCTCTCGTTGATGTTTGTGACTTGGTTAACAAGAAGGTTAACGAAGTGGATCAAAAAGTGGCGGACCTGCATAACCAGATCCAGTCCATCAGTGATATTTTATTGAAGATATCCCCTATATCTGGCATAGTGGAACCCACCACCATAGCTAATCGCCAAAGCCTAGCCATGGTGGGCCGCTTCTTGGACTCAGTTGTGATCGAAGTTCATAAGCGTATAGCCAACGCCAAAAACGCGATAGTTTTCAACACCCCTGACCGACTGCCCCTGCCGTCAACCAAACTCGCCATACTGGATGCTTGCAACATGGCACACCACAGGTGCTATTGCACTCTGCTGCGCAAAAAATCACAACGCAACGACTGTCCTTTGAAGTTCCAATTCGCTGACGAAGTAACAGCTAGAGAATTCATAAACAGTTGGCAAATCATGGCTAACACCAACCCATTTAAAAGAACCAGAATATCACCTGGTAAAACGCCCCTCCAAAGAGAGGTTTTTCGACCAGTAAAAAGTACCTTAGCTTCGCCAGCGAAACCTGTGGCTGAAATACCAGTCACCGCGTCTTCTTGCTGCCTGTCGAGCCACCCCGTAACACAGAAGCCCTCAGTTCCCTGCACCACTCTAGTTGACCTAGACCTGACCACCACCCCGTCTTCAGCACATCCCCTAGCAAACGGCCTGCCTTCTACCGTCAACCTCCGCTCCCACAAACGGCAACGATATCCATGCCAAACCCATTACTAGCCCAGGGCCACCAAAGTCTCGTGCATCCAAGCCTGCCGCTGCTAATGTCAAACTACTGCCCACCTTCTCACCACCGAAAAAGACTCCGGGGAAGTCCGTTGCCAACAGCCCGTCCTGCCCTAACTCATGTCTCACCGTCTTGCGGACACAAATCGTTTATGAAGGCCATGATCTACTATATAGCCAATCGTCTCATCGGCCGACAGAATTCTGTGTCCCTCCACAGCTTTCAACTACTCCGGCTACTCCCGTTATCCCCCCCCCCCGTAAGTCTTCTCAGATCCCCATTTAGAACCCCCACCAAGCACTCCGAGTACACCCCAAATAATCCATGCTTGTTGGCTAGCAGGACACAACACTGCATCATCCTAAAGAAGCCAAACCCTCCCCGCTGCATTAGCCTGGTACCTCGGCTACTCAACAAGGTCCTCCCAACTGCACTTTACAATACAGGCGAAAAAGGCCACCGAGTAACGCATCATCATGCATCGGGATCAAACGTACCATATTCTCCAAGTATCCCGATACGGTTTCCCAGTCATCTGGCTGAGCGCCAACACCTCCCGCCGAACCTCTGTAACCAATTTCTCTCTCCTCCAATGACACAAATAAGTAACCTTCAGTTGAATTATAACCAAAGGCCTCGACTTTCAAGCTTTAGGCTTGTTCCTGAACACAGGATGGGCCAGCCCAACCAACTACAGTCATTTCGTCGGTCCTCGTCGAGCGATAACCACCCGCCCCCTGCGTATCCCGTTGAACTCAGTCACCACTACTTTCTACCATCGCACTTTCTGTTACCCATTACCTCAGCATCCAACCCTCCACCTGGCTACTTTAACCACCCCGGAAATCCCACCTCCGCAAACGACCAATTTTTTCTTGACAGCACCCACCCAACCCAGTCTCACCCCTTCTTCACATAGCCGGCTCCCCACTTTCAACACCTGTTTAGACTCCATCGCTTCTATACATGGCAGCTCTGATGTTATGAGTCCACTTAATGATGCTTATCACCTCGGTGGTGTTAGTCACCAACACCCGCCGATGGTTGTTCCTACCCCACGCCGTGACGATACAGTTGCACTTACCTTGCTCCTCATTACCGCTCACTCATTACTGCGTAAAGCCCACGCTCTCCATAATATAGTACTATCTTCCGACTTCGACATCATTGTCATAACCGAGACCTGGCTAAATGATTCTGTCCCATTGGACCAAATTTCTATTGTTGGTTATCAAACCTTTATGAAAAATCGTCGTCGTCGTGGAGGAGGCTGTCTAATCCACGTTAAAAACAGTTTGCCTACCATTCCTCTCTCTGATCCAACGCTGGACTCGATTCAGAACTCAATATGGGCAATGGTTCTTCTGGCCAACTCTCCACTCCATATCGGCTGCGTTTATCGACCACCCAGTTCAAACATCACGGACCTTGCCCACGTAGTCAATGCTTTTGACCAATTTGCACTATTACCCTCGTCGTCAGAACTCATTGCTGGCGATTTCAGGGCACCTAATGTCTGCTGAGACACCACGTCATCACCTCAATACATCACGAGCTTCGT
Organism: Fasciola hepatica; assembly: GCA_948099385.1. Classification (NCBI taxonomy): domain Eukaryota; kingdom Metazoa; phylum Platyhelminthes; class Trematoda; order Plagiorchiida; family Fasciolidae; genus Fasciola; species Fasciola hepatica. Next base: position 704,866 of record CANUEZ040000106.1, read on the forward strand.
TTTGACCATACGCGCAGGGCGCTGGGTCCAGCACGTAATGACACCAACCAGAGGAAACAACACACCTGACCTCATATTTATCACTGGCCAATCGGAAGTGATAACCACCGCCCTCAACCTTTTCCCAGGCAGTGACCATAGGATGGTATCTTGCAGATTCACAGCCGGACCCATAGACTCCATATGCGGCTCATCTCAACGGCCCTTGCACACGATCAACTGGATGAATCTCAAGCCCATGCTTTGATCCCTCAACTGGGATGACTACTTCCTACAGCACAACACTCAGCTCGCCAGTGACGTACTCCACTATAAGCTACATAGCTCCTTGTCGGCAGTCACCACCATCGGGACCAACCGCTCTCAAGCCCGCAGCTCTTACCAAAAAAGGCTGCAAAATAAACATGCAAAACTGCAGAAGATCTATAATAAAACCAGAGACTTCTCCGTATTATTGCAACTCCACTCTCTCTCTCTGCAACCATCAGTGTTTGGACTAATGAACTGCTGAGAATGCAGGAGCTTTCGCCTTGGATTCCTTCGACAGATCATACCAATTGTCCCGACTGCTGAAGAGCAGAAATCAGAAAGTCTTCAGAGATACCCTATTTAATTTTGGAAAACAACACGCGGATTAAATCTGCAGTCGAAATCGCTGAGGCGCCCAATACCTTCTTTTCAGAATCCATGACCATTGACGCCACTTCAAATTCGCCACCCGTACCCCTCATCACCGAGCAAATTCTCTCTGACATGGAATTCAGTTTGAACGATGTGGCCACCTACTGCTGCTTGTTAGACCCTCCTTCTGCCCTGGCTATGACGGCATCCCCCTGCACTGTTTCATCTTGGTGGAACTGACGTCGCTGATATCTCTATAAATCTCTATAACTTATCCCTTAAACATGGCATTTTTCCATCCCAGTGGAAAACTTCAACCATTATTCCTATCCACAAAAAAGGTCCAGTGCATGACTCTTCAAATTATCGTCCTATTAACCATACCCCTTTGGCTGCCAGAATAATGGAACGTTTGATTAAACGGCGGATGTCCGATTATCTCATTTCCCATAACCTCATTCACAGCGGTCAACATGGCTTCCTAAATTCACCTTCTTGCACCACATGCCAGTCTGATTTCTTCAACCTAGTGACCACGGCAGCTGACGACGGAAAATCTATGATTATCATCTACCTCGATATGACCAGGGCATTTGACCGGGTTCCTCACTCCCGGTTGTTAACAAAACTCCGGGCCTACGGTATCCATGACCCGCTTATATCGTGGATCACTTCCTACCTGTCGGACCGAACCCAGGTTGTATATGCTAATGGTCACCTATCGCAACCGGTGCCTGTCACTAGTGGAGTCATACAAGGAAGTGTACTTGGTCCGCTATTTTTCCTACTGTATATTTATGACATTTTTTCGATTGTGCAACACGGCACACCTTTCCTCTTCGGCGACAACATCAAAATCGTTTATGAGCTTCGCCTTCAAGATTTGAGCAAAACTGTCTGAAAAAGATAATGATCTTGAGAAACTTGATCAGTGGTGCACTTCATGGCAGATGTGCTTCTCGACATCTGAAAGCTTCTACACAACCTACAGATGTCAAGTCCCTCTCGGAACTCTGTCACTGAACCAAGTACCCATCGCCCTAAGCTCATCAGTGAAGGATCTTGGGCTTCGATACACTAACAGTCTACAATTCACGGAACATGTCTCATTTCAGATGACCAGGGCCAGACAGATAATAGGCCTAGTTCTCAGATCATTTAAAATGAAACATAGTATTCTTCTTTCATATCAATCCCATGCCAGACCGCACCTCGAATATTGCCCTATAATCTTCTCTGGAAAGTCTAAATCGGATAGAATACGCCTGGAGAAAGTCTAGCGCACCTTCACCAAGAAGCTAATAGGATATTCTCCACCGAGCTATAAAGAGCGGTGCACTCTACTAAAACTTGACCCTGTATAGCTTAGACATGTCAGGCTTAACCTGTGTTTTCTATATAGACTTATTCACCGTTCTGCGTTCACTTCTACCAAATCTATACAGTTTTCGCTACCCTCATCTTACCCTCTGCTCCACAGAGACCTCAGTCTGATCATCCCACAGTCCAGGCTGGCAATAGGATCCAACTTCATTCTCATCAAATATTCAAAGCTTTGGAAAAAGCTACCCCTGACTATTCGCAAATGTGCGTCAACAACCCAGTTTAGCCAGTCCCTAAAATCACAACTTACCTTTAGCCATATGTTATCTTTGACTAACGCCAGCATATCTGAGGATCGAGCCTATGAAGAGGGCATCAAACTTTAGAACCTTTGCCTCCGTCTCCCCTGCCGCTCTCTGCCATCCGTCGAGCTGGCCTTCGAAAACGGGTTCCGCTACTACAATCATGGCACCATATCCAAAAAACCCACCATTTCCTGCCTAACGACAAACGCTAGGCTTACTACTTATTATCACTTTTTTACGTATACCGCACATAACCCACATTGCAGAAGGATACGGATTTTGTAGTTTACTACTATAACTAGCTAGATGCCTGCCGGTTCTTGCTACTCACCGAAGTTCACCTTCTATCACCTAACCCTCATACAACCCTGCCTTATCTAATTCACTAGTCGGTCTTCACAACCATGTCTAAACAATTACTGCCTCCCTCACTATATGGTACTAGGGCAGCCATGTTAAATAACTTTCCTCTAGCTGAAGGTTATTAGCCATTGATGTTTTCCCTTAGCACCAAATGGTTCAGTGGTGCTGGATCCTAGGACATTAAGTCCCACCACCCACTACTTCACTCCTTGATCCTTCGAATCTTCTCTTATTTATCCTGGCTTCCGCTCCTTTAAGCTTCCTGGCCCAGCCGTAATTCGCTTTCCTTAATCATCCCGGTTGTAAATCTTTCATCCCACATGCCCACAGCTTCAATTTCCTCCTTTTATATTCCCGGACATGGAAGCTTGTCTGTTTCGCCAAGATTTATGAATCCATCACCTAACTTAGACTGCTATCCTTTCTCCGTGTGTGCAATAACACCTACTGGCGCAGCCTAACTCAACCCCCATCAGCTCACACCTGACCCTGCGAAAGGAAGAACCCCAAACCGCCCTTGTCCGCTTGACATGCTTTTGGTTCCTACTTACGAGACTGACTCGGGGGTGATGGCAAACTGGTCTCTCCACAAATGCTTACCCACCCCCCGCTCTAACTTTCAATCACCTCGTGCCCTCCCATGCACGCCTGGCATGCTTGTTGACGTCAGCTACAAAACCACCGTGGCTCTGGACAACAAGTCGATACATCAGACGACAGACACGTCTCATCAAAGTGCTAATCATATCCATGTAGATATTATTGTATATATAAACATACATGTAAGAACGTAGAGAAAACCGCCCGTATTTTTCCCTCACTTATCTTTTTCCCCTTCTTTTTGTAAGAAAGCGGCGTTTCCCTTGTTCTATAATCCAGCCCACTCTCCAGTTCACAGCCTTACCTAACAGCAGCCTGCAGCATCAGACCTGTAGAAACCCCACGATAGGATTAGTCATACATCCTCTGGATCTTTCATGTAAACTTGCCATTTGGATTCTTGGTGTGTCCCGGCTGCTTCCTTGTGACCTGTAATACACTACTGTGGGATTTGTCATATATCCCCTAGACCTAGTATGCAAACTTGCCATTCAAAATTCTTCGTGTTGCCCAGCTTCTTTCTCACATAGCCCTCAGACCCTAGTCCAAATGCACCCCCATGGCCTTATTAACCCCTAAAGATAAGACTTCCAGGTAGACGGCTGAATCGGTAATTAATAACTGCCTAGTAGTTTAAACCCAGTTAGCCCTCACGAACACCGAATCACAATACCAACGACTCCTCATTTCACTTGGACCATTGTGCTTCATTTCCAACCTCCGTACCCTTATCTGTTATTTTGCTCACGCTAACCCCCAACTGGAACATCTCTCAGACTGAGATCCTCCCTTTTTCAATTTCAGAACCACCCGACCATCACGTTGTCTGGCTGCAATATATCGTGCAGACAGCTTATCTTTTTCTGTGCCCGTCTACAACCGCACCAAAGGCTGGCTACCGCAAACACGATCTAGCCACCGGGTTTCGACCACAAGAAGCCCTGGTATTGCTGCATATGCCTCTCTGAGGCTTCCTGAGGAATTCTCACTACAAGACCCTCCCGATGTCGAGGCCATCGTGCGAGGACTCCTGATTTAATAGTGATCGGTCCAGATTCGGCGATGCCCGCCTCCTCCCACGATGAAACAGCGAACAAAAACCGCAGCCAACCCTTGCCCAAATGCCCAACACAGACTCAGAAAAGCCATAAGAAACTCAACAGAATGATGTATTCGCCAATTTACCAGCATAACATGGTCCACTGCAAACATTTTAACCCTGGTCTTGCCTTATTCTGTTCCTCGTGGACACGAAATTCCGATTGATGACTATTCCTTCCTGGAACTCCATCCATTTTCCACCACGTACGAACTGCTGACACCAGATGACACACACTAATTCTCATGGAAATTGTCTCACCTTTTGAGGGGTACTATTCCTTTTCATATCCGCAAATATATGAAAATTAGTATTCCTCTACGAACCTTCATGAACTTCTTCCCTGCATTTTTTGTATCAGCGCCAATTATCTTTTTAAGTGAACATGAATATGCATTACCGACCACTTTCTTGCATAATTCTTGTGAATATTGTATTTCCTGAGTCCTAAGAAAACGTTCTTCTGAACATTCCTACATCCGACCTATTCATTACTATTGCCGTAGTTGACTCGAAGTCAATTCGTATTCACCGTGTATTCTTCCGTCATTTCGATTCATTTAAACTCTCCTCAGCCTTATTTCACTGTTGCTGTGATGTCTGAAACTCTCCTCGAAATTTGTGAATTTTCCATCTCATTCAGTGATATTGCAAACTCTGGTCATGCTAACATGCGTGCTTCTTGACCACGGTCCAGACATATGCCATTGTTATTATTATTATTATATACATGCACATATGTATTTACGTGTGCGTAGATGCATATCAAAATACATATTTATATATATAGACCTATATATGTGTACACATGTACATATATATACAAATATGTACTTGCGTGTGCATGGATGCGTATACACACATATATATATACCTATAATAATAATAATATTGGTATATTTCTCGGCCATGGTCGAGACGCACGCGCTAGCGCATGATCATGGTGTGACACGTTACTCAATAAGGTGGAATATTCACAAATTCAAAGTATGAAAGTCGAGAGTATCAGCGATAGATAGACATAGCCAGCAACAGTTTGAATAGATCACTTTACTAATGGTTTGCGCGGCAGTTCCAAACCGGTTTCGAATCCGGGGGTAGTGGGGTAAGTTCCGACCTGGATATTTTTGAATTGGCGCGTAATCCTGAAATTCTGGGGCACCAATTTTGAAGCACAAGAAATTGATCTGCCAAGGTTATTTTGAAATACGAGTTACTTGCTGGGTTTTAAGTGACTTACTTGGTGTATTTATAAAGAGAGAAAAATGGGCGATTTTTCCTTGGTAGAAACATCTCGATCAACGAAATGGTCATCATTGTTGTATAGCGAACTCTAAAATTGAAGTGGGATGTCGATTCGTATCTGGCAATGGCAAAAAAGGGTGAAATATTTTGAAAACGTTGGACTGTTTCTTAATTATTATTTGGGAAAGCGGTCCTCACTTGTCATTGTCCCAAAATCCCTATTTTGTGTAAAAAACGTGACCCTAGTGGGGGTGCGCTTTCCGAAGGACCACTGGGCGATGTGATCTGACCCAGTGAAGTTTGGCTCAAAGAATAACTGCCAGATTACCTAAACTGTGTTTTTCTGCCGGCGTGTACACCACTGGCGTAATGAGTTACGTAAGTGATGGGTGTTTCGCGTCCACCGTAACCGAAGGATATTATATATATATATATATATATATATATATATATATGCAGAGTTATACGCATACATATATATATGCGACCGTAGTTGTATATATATATATCACTTACTCCGAAACGGTTCTTAGCTGACCAAAGATAAGTGCAACATGACATTTGTTATCTTCGTCTCCATATATATATATATATATATATATATATATATATATATATATATATATATAGTTATGTCCCACTGTACGAGCTCTCTTCCATGTATCTAGCAGCAAAGTTTCACTGAACTAACTAGCTGATCCTCTTGTCTGAACATAGTAGATAACTGCGCTCCTGCTACCAATGCTTTCAGTACTGTAACTTACGTGATATGGGTAACGGATTGAATCGAATGCTAATTCCTTTCCATCTTCTGAAGCTGTTAAACGTCAGTCGATCTTCACGAAATGTTTAACAAAGCACGGAGTTTTCTATATACCACGCCCAAACTCGCAAATGATCGCCCCCTATATGAAGCTAGTATTCCCAGGCTTGCGCACGTGAAACGAGACTCACATGCAAGAGAAATGAAAAGGCAACAACAAAACGGCTTCAAAGAAGCATCACGGTAATCAAAATGTGGTGGCCCTATAGGGACCATGTTAACAGTCACGTGGTCCTCCACGTTCGTCATCGAGCCAGACAGTGTACGCATTCCTCCCGAGCCGGTGAAGCCATTCCCCTTGCTCGCCAATCGTATAGGTAAAAACTGGTCGGTTGGAATTCCAGAAAATCGAACGCAAATTAGGGAACTGGGCCGGATCTCCCATTGCACACCGAATAGCCGGTGACCGCGTCGCAGGGAACGGCAAGTGGGGACTGAACTTCGTGCAACAGGTTATATATGACCACTAACCCAATCAACAATCAGCAACGGCTAAACCAATGACTGGAGAGCTAATTACCGAGATTTGACTGAGAAAAACAAGATTCACCAAAAATAAAGAATATATGTTTATAAAAGCCACTCCTATTACGCACACTTTCAAGACATTTTTGTTCCATTTTAATTCAGAAGCTTTTCTGTCAGCTGTATGATGTCTGCATTACATTAAGCCAGGTCGGAACTTACCCCACTCTCGAATCCGGGATGTGCGGTGGAGATATCGAAAAACCGTTGGCGCAGTGTCAAGGACGCATTATGAACGAGAATGATGCAAGCTGGGAAACGGAGGCCTGCTAAGGTTCTACAGATGGAGTAAATTTTGAACAAGAAGAAAAGGAAGAGAAAAAAATTGTAAAGAAGTGTTCTCGGGAAAATCGGTGCATGCGGAGATGATAGCGATCCATGAAGACGATGCAGACCCTGAATGTCGGATTTACCAGAGTTCAATAAATGGAATGAGTTTCGAAACGGTGCCGAGACCAATTTCGTGAAAGTGAACACTGGTGGATGTGGGAGAAACAGCAGTCCATAAAAAGGTGAGTTTAGATTCAGGATCAGTAACACGTACCATTCAGAAATGAGAAAACGCAACTGGAAGGTCCTCGAGGAGTGGAGAGTCAATTTCCAACCGGCTACGGTTCGGAGGAAAGGTGGACTGTGGTAACGGATAATAAAGTGTGAAATCTCCGCATGGACTTGAGCGTTAATATGCTGTTTCACCAACAAATACATATATACATATGTTGACGCATTTGCCTTTAGTGATATTCAGCGTCGTTTCTGGTAACGTACGACATCATATGGGTATGTTTCGTCTAGTAGGGCAAAGTATGTGTCGGTCAGTCGGCTGAGTGTGGTGGTATATTAGCAAGATGCGCATGAACTGGAATGTGTGTTGGTTGTTTTAGAAAAAACTGAATGATCTGATAAGCAATTGGGAATATTTCCTGTCGGGTGGCTTGATTTCGGTCCCAGTTGCTATGGTAGGTTCTACTTGAGTCTCTGTCCGTACGAGTCAAAGTGGCGTCCTTGGTTACCCGGTTTGGTGACTGCGATGGTGGGAGACAACAGACCTTAAATAAAGGGGGGTTGCAGTCTGGACGTGGTTCCAGCTGTGGATTATGATGATATATGAAGACAATAGATAATGGACTGGTTACATCTGTGTGAGTGAAGCATGGATGAAGTTTCATTTGAGCAGTCAATGGCACCTACTCCACATTCTAAGTAAAAGTAGGCTCGCGGTGGATTTGTGCTATACTGCTGCAGGCTAACGGAGTTGCGTACACTAGTTTGGTAACGGTGTATTCATCCCAAAGGATTTATGATTTCGCACGTTGGCATGGCATCGCTCGGATGCTAATGAAAGACCTAGGGTCTCACGGTTTAGAGTAGTTAGAAATGATAACCCTCAGTACCGTTTGCTTACGCAGAAAGCAGTTTGGCAACAATGCGATAAGATAGGTTTGAAATAACAGACTGTGAGCGAATGTGACTGGCACACTGGTTGGGTTTATATGAACGGTCAGTGGCACATTTCATATTGTGGCCTGGGTTTAAATTCGAGAGTTTAAATAGCGTAGGGTTGATAAGTACTACTTCGGGCTTGCAATATAGCGTAAACCGGCTGGGCTGCTGCGTCTGCATTTCAAAGGATAAATTGTTTGCACGCAACTAGAAGTTCTGAAGAGCAATTAAGGAAGAATGCAGAACGAATCTCTAAGGCATCAGTGATGATGCGCTAGAGAAAATTGTTATCATGCACAGGAACGTGGACGTATGTTGCACTGGCGTTTGTCATCGGGCGAGAAATGAAAGTTCTGGTGCAATAATCAAACCCGTTTTCGTAGGCCACCTCTTCGGTGACGGTCTGGCCGGTAAGAAGGATCACATTGGGAACAGTCAAGAAGTGATTCAGCGAGCCTCTGAACTGGGAAATTGAGAGACTCTCGCGGATGTTTAGCGGGAGTTTATTCCATAACTTTGAGTATTTTATAAGGAAGAAGTTAGATCTTAACGCTAATTTTGATCTAGGAATAGAGAACTGCAATGACCGATGGCGTAGAAAATAATTCGTGGAGGGAGTGAGACGAATAGGTTCAGTACACGAAAAGGCCGTACGGTGGTACAGCTTAGACAGGAAGCATAAATTGAGCTTCATGCGACGCAGCCATAGAGGGTCAAGACTTAGTAGGATGCATCGATCCTTGTAACACAAACTGGAGGAAAATCCCACTAATTGTTTGGTGAACTGACGTTGCACGGACTCCAGAGAAATGCGGTCGGATTTCGTCATGTTAGTGAAGATAATAGGACAGTATTCAAGGAGAGGCCTGGCTTGAGGCTTGTAAGTGAGCAGTTTGTAATCATTTAGCCGAAAGGTTCTGGAGATGAGACCAGTGGTTCTTCTCGTCTTTGCAATCTGGAGTGGAACAAACTCAGAAAACCTAAAACTGCAAGAATAATGAAAACCAAGGTCTCGAACTAAAATGCTGTACGAGATGGGTAGGTCGTGGATAAGCAGGGTTCTGGAGGCCACTTGACATCTGAATGTTGTGTAGCAGCTCTTCGAGGCCGAGAAGTCCATACTCCATGAATTGCACCAATCCCCGAGTCGCTTTAGGTCACTAGAAATTTCATCTAGCATAATGTTGAGGTTTTGACGAGGAAACTCATAGACAATCTTAACGTCATCAGCGAAGAGGAATGGGGTGCCATGGTGCAAGATGGGAAATATATCATTTATGTAGATAAGAAAAAGTAAAGGACCGAGTACACTGCCTTGTATAACTCCACTAGTGACTGGAGCAGGCTGTGAGAAACACCCATCAATGGAAACCACTTGTGAGCAATTCGATAGGTATGATGTTAACCACGTTAAAAGCGAACCGGAAAAGCCGTGAGCTTTGAGTTTGGTTAGTAATAAAGCGTGAGGGACGCGGTCGAACGCTTTTGTCAAATCAAGGTATATAATGATGATGGATTGACTGTTGTCGGCGGCCGCCGTTATGAGGTTAAAAAAGTCGTATTGGCAAGTGATGCATGAACGTGACTTTAAGAAGCCACGCTGCCCACTATAGATGATGTTATGGGACAATAGGAAGTCGGACATCCACTGTTTGATGAGGCGTTCCTTCAACCTAAAAGCAATTGGAGTGTGGCTGATAGGGCGGTAATTGGAGGGGTCATGTATTGGTCCTTTCTTATGGATTGGGATGATGACCGCAGTCTTCCATTGTGAAGGAAATATGCCGTACTTGATGGATAGATTGTAGACCTTCAATAGTAGGGCTGCGATATCAGTTCCTCCAAGGCGTAGAAGTGTCGGTGGAACACCATCATGGCCAAGGTGTGAGGACTTCCGGACACGAATAAGCTGGTTGGTCACCTCTTTTAGAGTAAATTCTAAATCAGACAGTAAGTGCTCGGTGACAGGGTCTATGCATGGGGGTAAAGTAAAGGGGTCCGTGGTCATTGATGCAGCAAAGTAGGAATTAAGAGCCTGGGCTATCGTTACAGGTGAGGTAATGTGATCGTTATTTTCCAAAATGAGAGAGGGGATACCTGCCGGTTTGCTCTGATTTCTGTTCTTCATTAGGCGTACCAACTTTGAGGAAGTATCATGGCATTGCAAGGCCGATACTTCTTGTTTTTTAGCATATCGTCAGACTTAATTCTGATTGCTAACAAGAGACGTTGGAGCTGCAAGAATGACGATAAGTCACTACTGTTGTGATACACCTTCTGGGGCTTCAGATATTTGTTTTGCATTCGGCTCAGGACTGAACCACGGACTCGGTTTGATATGATACGAGTTGTAGTGATTTTGGACAGCAAGTATGATAGGTTAGAATATAGTAAATCAGCAGCCAGCTGGGGGTCGCTTTGCAGGAAGAAGTCCTCCCAGTCTAACGAACGAAGCGTGCAGATAAGATTGGCCCAGTTGACTGCTGAAGAGAAACGATTGTGTGGGTGGGATTTATCGAAAGCTTGCGGAACCGCGAAGACGCAGGACATCATTCTGTGGTCACTTCCTGGAAAGAGGTCGAGCGTACTGGCTGAAACATCAGATAAACCATTTTTGAACAACATATCAAGGATGTTGTTACCTCTAGTTGGGACTGTTACATGTTGGATCCAGCGCCCTACGTGGATGCATGACATGAAATCTAATAAGTTGTTTGGTGAAGATGGAGTATTCCAACAGATGCTCGGTTCATTGAAGTCCCCCGCGATGAGTTTGGAGGAACAGGGCAGCAATGAAAGGTAGTTGAACGCGTCAATAATCTTGGTAAGGTCCATAGGGTTGGAATCAGGTGGCCGATAGATGCAACCAATATGAAGATAGGAGTTAGGTAAGGGAATCGTTAACAACATAGAATCCTGAACGGCGTCGAGAGTTGTGTGTGAGAGTGGAATGGCCTGAAGAGTGCTTTTGACATAAATTAGACAGCCTCCTCCACGACGAGGCCTATTCCTTCGGAACATCTGGTAGCCAACTAGAAAGACTCGATCTGACGGGACGGAATCCGTTAGCCAAGTTTCAGTTACAATGATAATATCAAAGTTGGAGGGCTGAGCGATGCTGCGGATGGCCTTAGTTTTGTTCAGTAATGAACGGGCATTTACGAGTATGACGGAAAGAGACGATGCAAGCCTCGATGGTGGTGGATATGGTGGGGGGTTCGGTAGTGGTGATGAAGGTGGTAATTCCAGTGGAGAATAGGGCAAGGATGGGGGGAGGACCTCAGTTGTTCCACGGATTTGATGAGTTATAACCTGATGGGGGATAGTGTAAGGAAAGAGGGATGGGGAGGTACTGTTTAGGAGAGTAGTTTGAATGCGGGGAATATTCTCGGAGGGGGCCGGCAGGAAAAAAGCAGCCACGGATGGATGGCAGTGCTAGGCTAAGAGACGTGGATGAGTCCTGTGGGAGTGGAAGCTAGGTGAGGCAAGGACATGGTTCCCAGGGAGTGACTGGGTGGCAGTAGAGGTATAGAGCAGTTGATGTGGCGGATAGCAATGTAATGGAGCGGTGATTGGGGGGAGGATAAGGTGGGTAAAAGTAGGGTGGAAATGATAAGGCAGTTAGCCGAGATGGAAAAGTAGGACTCACAGCCACACAAGAGGCTGGTAAAATGTCGCTCGACTGAGCTTTTTTCTTATGGTTTGTATGTGCATTATGTTGATGGGTCTTGTTCTTTTGGCGACAAAGTGTTATTTCTGAGGGTCAGTCTGCACTGACGGGCTAACCAGCGGTGGTGGCCTAGATGGTAACCAGATACATTCTGGTGGCGAATGGGTGAGTGCAGCGGGTGAGCTTTGGGGCCTGGTTGGGTTATCAAAAATGCCAGAGGTAACGGGATGCATGGGTGTAGACGGAGGTGGGTTGATGGTGCGGTGATTTTTAGGTACGGTTGCATAACCCAACATGGAGCCAGTAGAAGGAATGGGGTCGTCTACCCTAGTAGCAAACCGGTTCCGGACCGGATCCGGACCGGATCCGGTAACTTGCCGGTAGCTTGCCGGTAACTTGCCTGTAACTTGCCGGTAGGTTGCCGGTAGGTTGCCGGTAGCTTGCCGGTATTGCTACCGGTAGGGTGCCGGTACCGGAAGGGCACACCGGAATCAAACCGAAATCGGAGTACGATTTCAATCCATTTTTAAATTTAAACCCGATTTTCGAAATCGCCCACGCCCCTCCAACGATCATGCCATTCTTGCTTTTCCGAAATTTACGCAAGTAGTTAACTGATCGATCAAGTTACCGACGCGAACAGTCTTATCCCCACATACTTTGCATACACAATTTTATGATTGCCTGCTACTGCATTCCGAAAGCTTGTCCACGCTTTACTCTCCCACAGCGATGCTTACTTGAGGACGGCATGATCTAACGTCATACAACTGGCAGTGCAACCCAAATGACACTCATTCCAAAATGCTGAACCTTAGACATTTCAAAATGAACAAATTGTACGAAGTAAAAATTTTATATATTGGTTATATTTACAATGCGAATCTAACGAACAAACTTCTTCCCATCACACTGTTTCGCGCCGACATCTGGAAAGGATAACAAAAGTGTGAATCAGAAATAAGATGAATTGTGGGACGAAAATAAATATACGTATAGATATGAATAATCAGATACATACAAATATAATACTGCAGTGATATATATACTACCGACTCCGAAACGGTAATTAGTTAAGTAAAGTGAAGCATGAAATTCGTTATCGTCGTTTGTGCAAATAAATAAAACAATTTACCATGGGACTACAAATGTGTGATCAGTGAACGTACCTGGCAGTTTTGCGTCCTAGGCCGCGATCTCTTGCGTCGGTAAACCATCGCTTCATGGTACGCTCGATCTCCAGCACAGACGACTCCCGGAAACGATTGGTAGATTTTACGGCATCTGTAAATAAACAGTAATTACATTTCATTAGACTGACCAATTACGGCTTTAGGAAACTTGTAGCTTCCCACTGCAATTTTACCAGCTGTTCCGGTCCAATTGCACGCGAGTGCCAAATTCTCCCCGATCAAAGATGCAAGCATTCGGCGTATACTTGATCCAAGATCGGTGCACAGATGACGCTTGAGTGCGTTGACCTTATAATATGATGTGGAATTATTCTATCACTTACAGTGCCCGTGAAGTTATTCAGTACTGAAAGATCTTCTTCCAGTTTCAGAAGATCTGTGATATTGTTTGCCTGTAAAGGCTCGTAGGCCGTCGTATTTGTCGCATCCAGGCGACAAATTACGCCGTCAATTTTGGCGATCATCAACGCCATATCGTTGCGAATGCCACTTAGGTTTGATAGCATCCGTTCGAAGTAGTCTGGTAATCGTAGTAGCTGATAATGAGAAATTAACCTTGCCACTTGCTGGCGTAAGCGGGCATAGGCTGTGGAGATAAGGGCGTTGTTACAACTTGTATTGTGCTAATTGCAGTATATGAGTGCTAGTAACTTTTACGCAACATACCTGGGACCGGCCACCTTTGACAATATGGCACCTTCCGTGGGTCTCCTCTGAGACTTCAATGTTGGTGGATTATAACTAATATGAAACGAGGACTTCGCACTGGACTTACCTAGGTGATGAATGGCCAAAAGCCATGGTATCACCGAGGGAGTTGGGGAATTGTATCGGAGACTCTCTTCGAATCCTCTGCGACGGAGGTATCTCGACAGAACTGTCATCCGGTGACAATGGTACCGGTATTCTAAAAGGAATGTGATAACGTATAACAATGTACCTGCGGCGAACGGTGTACCGCTGCGAAAATGGTGTCATGGGCAACGTATCATCCGTTGACGCCGACATACCGGATTCAACAAGAAAATTCCTTTCGAATTTAATTGCATCTCTGAGATTATCTGAGAAGAATGCATATAACTGGGAGTGTTACCTGAGTGATAAATCTCATGAAAATCGTATGCTGGAACCGTTTCCGGCAAACATATACCGTCCAACAAGAGGCGTTGGTAGGCCTGAAAGGTGGATGACTTCGGCCAGCGCACACGGTTCCCATCAGTCAGCCAATTGCTGTGAACAATGGCTACCGCGTCATCAACATCAAACATGACGACCAAGTACATCTAAAAAAAGTTAGTTCATTCGGTCTCATGTTAAAGTAACGACAGAAGCCTAAGACATCTGCTTTAAAAGAGAAGTTTTACTTCGTGAAGGTGTGTAATATGGGTATCAACACATCAACATTATTGGTGAGAGAAATACGAAAACATTTACAAAGAAGGGTTTTTACGGAAACTTGGACAACATTGTCATCCAGTCCGTTAACAGAAAAAATGTACAGATGACTGGATTTCATTGGAGTAAGAAAAAAATCACGTGGGTTTAAGAAATAACGAATGGTTATGGAATCCCCAGAAATGTTCTCTACAACTGCTGGCTTCCCACCTGCAGCGACAATGTTGTTTGGTGGTAAGCATGACAGAACCATTCCCCTCACCACCATCGCTGTCTTGCATACCCGGAAACGGGTAGCCACATTCCCAACGTCATCACGGATGGCCTCAGATGAATCGTTGTTATCGGGAAGGGATCTCTCACGCAAACGCCGATACAGTTGCTGAGCAGGATTTCGGGGACCTCGAATGGAGAATTTCAGTGTCCGTATGAAGGACTCAAAAGCGAAACAGGAGAAAGAGTCTAAAGTGCCATGACGAAGAACGTCTGCTGGTAAATGAATAACGGCGTGAACATTGTACACGACGTTAGAGATACCATAAAGGAAACTCGTTCTTTGTACAAATATACGCAGGATGGTTTCTGCGAAAGAGTTACAAGTTTTGTGCAAAAAGGGGTGGCACAGTATGTAAATGGCAACAAACAATAACATGAAGTGATCATACGCATCATCCGACAACAATCCTTCCAGACAAACCGGCCCCAAATACAAAAGAAACATGCGAAATTCGGTGGCCTTCCATCGTTCAACATTATGTATATGTCGACAGAGTCGCTGAAAGTCACACGGAGTGTCTGGGTGTGACAAAAGTATACGGCTTCCCAGTTCGACAGTAGCAGCTTTGTCCAAGCGGCCAAATGCATCACGCGGCCCAAACAACCACAAATCAATCAACCTCTTCATCACACCCAAGCAAAAAAGGTGCATGTAATCCAGTGGAAAATGTTTAACGATGTCAATAGGGAGGGAAAGAAAAGGACTCACACCAACATGATGTTTGCGGTGTCGACGTGATCGAAAAGCCTCGTCGTCACGTAACTTGCATTTGACATGGGGGAATGTCATCCTTTTGTCGCAGTGAAATCCACGCTGGATGCATTTATCACAGCCAAAGTAGCCAGTAGGACCTTTCACTTGTCTAATAAAGGCCCGTGCCGGAGTATCACAGATTATAGATGACAGGCGACACTTCACAGACCTCTCACCAAGCTTGAGGCCTTCTGTCAACAAATGGTTTACTTCTCTGACAGTTGCACCTACATAAGATGACACCTCTGATGGTTTCCCACGGCCGCAGTAAAAACCGGCGGTAAGTACGGGCAAGCAATAAGGCTTCACCACCCTGGCAAGGACAGGCCACAGCTGCAGGTCCGACGAACGAAACACAGAAGTGCCGTCACAGTTTAACTGGAGGAATACTTCGTCCGGTACAGCGGTGATGTTACTCAACTGCATCTGCAAGCCTTTGGTTAAACCCATGTGTACATATTCGCCGTTTTCCAATGTCGTGGTTGGACATTCCCGTGGCGTGCGCAACAATGTCCTTGGGTCCCGACGTATGCGTTCCCTCCACGATTGAACGTCTTCAATACACTTCCCATGCTGCATCGCCGCTCCGTTCCCATCATTTGTTACACCTGTCAAATTGGTCATTAGAAATGTGACACTCACCGTCTACTTACTATACCATCACCGTTATCGAGACCTTTGATTTTCCAGATGTTGCATTCGTGTTATATTACCAAAACTGACCCCGTATGCAGCCTCTAAATCACACCACTATCTGCACCGGCTGATACATTTTATTTCTATATTCGTTGATCCACGGCCGCTTCCCGCGATATACCTGTGCAGTTTTATTGATCTGTCATTTTTGCATGGTACATACCACACAGCATTCATCTATTGACGTACATTTATCTGTGGATTACTTTACCTTTCCTCTCGCAGAACTGAACACCTGTATAATGGATGTAACCACACGGTCAATATTGATTAGTCTTCCACTTCCGCTTTGACATTTCATACCAACCCTACATAAAGTTAACAACTTGCCGCACGCTCACCTGTTTTACTCCGGCCGTTCCCTGCCACCATCACTCTGGTAGTATCCCTCCCAAGAAATACGCAATTGTTTGCAACATATATGATTCCTCCAGTATACAGCCACCACTTTATATACTACCATCTTTGCAGACTGAAATATTTCCATGTTAATACTTCTTGACATACCTGTCGCAAAGTGAATAATTCACCGAACGCTTCGACGAGATTTCTATCCATATGCCTCTCATATTCTGTAGCGCACCAAAAACATTTCCTTTCAATATGTTTGAATTTCCACTAGTGGTAATTATTTCATATACCATTTATGCATGTACTCCAGACCAACTGACACCATTCGACCTTGACCTTCAAATTTGCCGGGCATTACTACAGTTTTAGTTCACTGTAACACTCTCTCTGATACTCTGCATGCACTTGTTGTACCCTTTTGTGAATTGTCATTCCGGCATCACTATAATCATCTGATCATGCATTCTAGCATGCTTCGGGCGCATCCGAAATATACAATTATTATTATTATTATTAAAAAAATATGTTTGCCTATAGCCTCCAGTATACCCTTCTGTTGCACCAGCGTCAGTTGATATCGAATGAAAGCCGTCGATAGTGAGTTAAGCAGCGAACCGCTCTCCTCTTCAAACTGTGATGCACGTCGTAGACTGGCCAAAGAAGTAACTAATACGAAAATCAGCATAGAAACAAGGTTTACCTGACACAGTCGGCCTTTCTTCAGGTGTACCTTCAGCTTCACAAACTGTCTGAGCCGCAGAAACTGTTTCATTCGGTGTAACATAATTCAACGGAGTAATTTACCCATCATTGTTGGTTGTGATGTGGAAGCACACGGCAGACCGCGTTCACCCCTTGCAATAGCACATCCCTCTTCCACACGGTACACGTCTTCGGAACCCACAGCGCTGCATTCACCTGCAACTCCTAAAGGTGTTGAATCGGAACTGTAAGTAAAATTGCCACCGAATAATCTCACCTTGCAAAACCCACTTAGGGCAACCATGCCGACGTTCCCATAGGGTGGCTTCATCACAAAGAGCACACATCAGTGAGCTAAGTTCTTTCTTTTTCAGATAATATCTCTTTTGTTTCGTCATATCGGCCATTGTCCGTCACTAATACGTAACAAGGTCCTAAAATGCACTTAGTTGTTAACCAATAGTAATAAAACGGCAGCATAGCATAATTGAAAAACATACTGCAGATGTCACACGATATCAGAGCATTCAGTATGAACACCTCGAAGCTTCATGAATTTGACAAAACTACTTGGGTATCATCAGAGTTACGCGAAGAATACTTCATCATGTTCTCATCATGCTCTAAGTACAATTACAGCACAATATTGCAGTTTTTCCTATTCAGCTTATCATTTACTAACTGGTAAATGATAACCTGATATGTCACTAACACTTTACAGCCACCACGGGTCATCAGCACCCAAAGGAAAAGAAGCGCACCGCTCACCTTAGCGAACAAAGCACGATCAAAATGGCTGCTGCCGGGAAAATACCAGTCAGTTAAAACAATTGGCACTGCATTTGTAACGCAATCAACGGGAACAAATAACCATGAAAATAGGACATTGGTAATCTATACAGCGAATTAGAACGAACTACGTCATTCTTTTCTTGAAATTTCAGTGATTTCTCTGCCCATCGGTTACCGGCACGTTACCGGAATTCGGCGGTGGGCAATGTGCCACTAGGGTAGACTTGTGGAGAACACGAGCTCGCGGGTGGATGAGTCGGAAGAACCTTCATCAGTTTTGTGGATGCTGGGGCACTTGTTCCAGTCTATAGACTTGCTTGGGCTATTCTGAACATTGGGGCGTTTGCCAGGTGGCTCATTGGGTGAGAAAATTGGCGTACTATCTAAATCTACGGTTGCAGTGTGATCTGCAATAGATGGCAACATCGGGTGATGGCCAGTGATAGGTGCACCGTAGTTTCGGGTGGATTGTTAGTTGCACCAACACCGGGGTTACTGTTCTGGGCGTGACTCTTGTGCACCTCCCTTTGGAGTGGGGTCTTGTCCGGAAGTATCTTGGCGCACTTGAAGCCGGTTTTGGCTACGACTAACGATTGCCGGCTGATAAAGGTCTTGGCGACAACTTCATTTGTAAACTGGAAAAGCAGTGGAAAGGTGGTGCGCAGGGAAGTTTTGCGGAGTCTAACACAGTGGCACGGTTGTGAGCCAAGATTGCAAGCGCTTAAGATCATATTTTTAGCAGCTGAGAGAGGTATTCGGTCTGGAATGTTGAACACAATCGCATTGTTTGCCTTTTTCATCCCTCTGAAGATCTCCGAGGCAATTGTGTCCACAAATTTCGTGGCCAGTAGTAGATTGGTTGGGGTATGGTGTGCGGCTGGATCAAGCAAGAACGCTATAGACACTGGCTGATCGATAATCAGATCAGCGGAGTCAAGTCGGGAGGAAAGACTGCTCAGAGTTTTGGTCATTTCCGTAGATTGTCTATTGGCATTTCTAAGTATATCTACCAGAGAGACTGAGCAGTTGTCCGGTGAGTTTTGGAATTTAGTGGTCTTGCGACGGCGAGTGCTGACCTTGATTTTGGGTCGGCTGGGAGGAGATGTAAGCATAACTATGGTGGTAAAGAAGTGGATGGCCAGTCGGACAAGATGTGGCAATAAGCAGGGGTTAGAGAGCTATACGGAAGCAGGGGATTAAGTGCAGAGTATTGCCAAAATAATTAAGCCCTAGGGGAGAGTGCTTGCCACAGGAGGTCAATATCGGCGGAACTAATTATGTATCAGTTGTTCAGCTAAACATTGCAAGCAGTTTCTGCGGATGTTGCTGTCTGAAAGTTTCCGGATGTATTACGCAAGTCAAGACTGCTTTAGTCTCTTTACGAAGGTGATTCTCTGAGTGGTATCTTGGAGTCTGCTAGTGTTGTTTGACTGAGACTGATATTTCGCTTAGCTCCCACCCTACGATCACTTTTGTATGTATATTATACCACCGGGTGGTCCCATGAAATAGTGTTCAGAAAAAATTGCTTGATTTTTTCTGGGTCGGGCAACAGGCCTTAGAGCTATAGTTTTATTCATTATCCTAGATAGCTTAATAAAAACTATACCGATAACAGCGAGAAAGCTACGCGGTGTAACGCAGTCGCCTCGCTATATATATACACTCATCCAGGCACGTTTGACAACGAGTCCTAGTTTCGATCGAAAAGTCACAATAGAGGTTTTACAACTCAGAGTACGCCTTCTCCATAGAACATATATATATATTTATGTGTATATACATATATATATATATATGCATATAAGGTGAACAAACCATACTTATCTACACCATTATTTAGGTCTAAAGTTAGAACTGGGGCTTCTTCCTTCTTATGATCAATTTGGCTATATAATTCCCGGTTTTGCTGTACAATTCCCAAATTTGCGTATCGGTTATCGTGGACTGTATCTTTGTACAAATTGCTGTACTTTACCGGTAATGGCAACTGAGTTATCGCCCACCCATTCGAATAGACGCCAAATTTTCAAGTAATGCACTATTGGACCACAGGATACTACCGTTGTAGTATGCGGGATGCAGTGTCTTCCTTGGGGGTTGCACGTGTACGATCTGCAAAGACAGAAAGAAAACTCGGTGAGCCGGAGCTCAGTAAGTGCATCAACAAGCATCAACACTTACGCCGATAAAGATGGGAGTGGCGATCTGTCTGAGCGTATTACACCGTTCCAAAGTCGAAACCAATTCACAAAGGCCACCCCGACCCTCTCCTCTTTAATTCATTTAAACACCGTCCAAGCTGATCGTTCTATTACTGCAATTGTGTGATTCATGAACTTCAAAATTGTGATTACCCTACATTACTGTGAATTGCTGTGTTCTCTGATCATACCTTGTCATTGTGTCTTGACCACGATCAAGACATATACCATTATTATTATCATCATCATCATTTTTATTAAATATCACGATATCCCCATCTGCACGTTGACATTTGAGGCCTGTCTTATCAGAATGTACCCCTTCCGCGGATCGAATACCTGTCTTCATTCGGTCAGTTCGTTCGTCATCACTCTGACCCCTGCCCCCCCCCCTCTGCACCGGATTTGCTGGCTAGCTTTTGTGACCAAAGCTAACCCTGCCATGCCAATAAACTTTGCTGGTATACTTTCTCACTGCCGCATTACATTCCGTTTCCGATGCTCCATCCCCGTCGATCGTTGAGTTCACTATCCATATCCCTGCCGTTCTCTGCAGCCTGCCAGTTATTTTCTATACCTCTCACTTATGAAAATCTTCTCCCGTCAAAACAACGCCGTAACAACCAAACCGTCTTTCGACAAGTTCGCACTCCCCAGCTACCATGGCCATTTTCGATGAAATTTATGCGTGCAACCCGCTTTTCTAATCGACCTCAAAAGCCACCAGACGACGTCGTCTTCTAGGACATTTCGGATATTTCCTACCTGGGTCAGGTTAAAGCACCCCTCATGAGCGGATGGATTTTTTGCTTAACCTCTTGGGGCTGATAAGGTCCTTAACTGCATGAAAATTTCGTTTACAATCACGAAAAATAGGCCATTGAATACTATTCAAAGTAGTCTGTGCTGATCGACAGTAGGTGGGTGTCTATCAATTCTTTGGTCGACTCGCTCGTTACAAGTGACTGCGGTTAGCGTCACTTCAAAGCAAGTGCTCTTCGTCGTTGATCCTTGGACGATCTAGCCTCGGTTCATCCGGCGGTAGTAGAAAACGAAAACTGTAAAATATGGTCTTCACAGAAGGCTCCAGTTTCAACGTTTGCAGTGCACGGACCAATGTGTTAGCTGGAAAACGATTTACTTTACTTTCACTTGCGTGAAACTTACATTTTATTGCTATTCTATCATTTCAACCGTTCAAGCTTTCTCCAGGTGTTTTAAGCACGTGTGTATCAGCCTTGTTGAATCTCTACGTTTAACATAACCAGCATCATCTGATAGTGTACAGCAGAATTCCTCGGACTTTCTCCAAAGAAAACCATTGTCTTAAGGTAAACGTTTATCGCTTCAAGGGACAGTTCACCCCAAGTCGTACCACATGCTTATACCATGGCTGCAGATATATGTTTTATCTAAGCATAGCATTCCCAGTTTAACTTCAGAGAATGAATAATTCTTCACAAAAGGAACCGAAGCGAACCTAACAAACAAGAGGAAGAAGGACTGTGTTTTCGGATTCACGAAACACGGGTGCGGATTGGATGGTATTACAGAACACACAAAGTCAACCATAATGTTACGTTAGCCAGAATCGGATAATCCGATATTCAGAAGCAGCCGAAGAGTTCAGGCACAAAAGTGATATCAAAACGTTCAGAATAAAGAGCTGGGGGAACCTACATCGCACTTTATGTACGCCCGATTGCAGCTTAAATGGGTAAATGAGCTGGCTGGCCAAGAGGCCGGGTTTTGCCAAGCATAGGAGCCGCGGAATAAGAAACGGCACGGTGTAGTTTACAAATGATACCGAGTGATAGTCAAGATAAAAAAGCATGCCACACAGAAGTGGGGAGGAGAGAGGTAAGTGTGGCGGATCGATAGAGCGGTGAAACCATAAGAGGATGTGAAAACGGGATGCCACTTTACAGAAGAGCGCAATAGAAATAGAAAAAGGATGACTCACAGTATGTCGGCAACATTCAGTGAGTTGACATCACACCAGCCACATAAAAATTGCCCCTCAAGTTTGTTCGATGTAGCTTCCGGTCGGAAGTGGGCACTCCCTCTGGATGAGCTCTAATAATCCCACAGTTGGCAGCGGAGTCGCAGTAGGCGCACTAAAATAGCGTTTGAAATTGTATGAGTCCTGTTTCAGTTGCCACAGGTCAAACCACGCTCACAAACAACGCAGAAGGAACAGTCCGCGGTAACCACTTGCGGGTCCGTTGAAAATAGTTTTTCAATAACTTGACAAAACAATAAAATGTGTACAATACAGTAAACAGAAAATGGTAGAATAGGAGAGATATAATATATACCACATTAAAGAACGTCAGTGGACTTGAACTTTCCTCGGCCAGGCAAGTTTCGTATTCCATTTTTCTCCCCATTTTCATAGGCGCCTTAGGGGCCTACATATTCACCCTCAGTACTGTTTTCCGGCTCCAGCAAGGCTTGATCCCTGGTGGCATCAGGCGTCACGAGGTGTTCCGTCTTCGTTTTGTCGGGATCGTTTTTGTGCCACCATGAGTATTCTATTGCATTCGTGTCTTGAAGAAAGTAGATAGTCCACGATAGCCTCCGATGTTTGAGGCACAATCGAAAATATGGGTTTTACGGGCTTTTGTTGGTTTGTCAATGGGAAGTTTTTCTGATATCACGAATGGCCTGCATTTTGCGCACCGAGGCTTGCTTACTTCAGGCATTCTAGGCTTTTGTCAGCATGCATCGAAACAAAGTATCTCATTCTGGGCAACAATCTCCATTGCCGTAGTTTTTAAAGGTAGTTTTACACTTCAAAAAATCTCCCTATCTGGTGACTGAACTGTCTGAGGCCTCCAAAGTACAGATATTTCAAACCGTTTGTCGTGCTGAGTCACAGTTTGAAAGGCTGCGAACTCAATGAAGTCGCCTTGGGAGACAGTCTCATGGTCACTAGCTATACTCCCTACCCTAGGATCACTCCTGGGCTTTCGGGTGAGATTCAGAGCCAATACTGGTGCCTTTTAAGAAGCTCACGCAGGCCAGTTTCTTAGCCTTACCGCACACTGGGCCGCATCTCAAAATGGTCGGAGTCGCATTTGGTTTCTCTCGGTTTTATTCGAGTATGCACTGGGCCCCAGGTACTTCACAGCCAATAAGTATGCCTACCTGTGTGCCCGTCACTTCCTCGGATGGGACCCTTCTCAGATGGGGCCATTGATTAGCCGTCAGCGTCACTAAGTCTGTCGGCCGCTTTGGCAGACAGTCTATGACGAGTCTGTGGCAAGTAACTATTTCTGAATCTACTATAGAAGACAGCTGTAGTTTTACCTTCCCCAAATTGACGGTGCGCAAACCCACGATGACGCCGATTTATAACGATGTGGTTTCTCTCTTCAAACCATGTCAATTCGCAAATTCATCAGTCACTATAATTGCATTATCCAGCATCCGGTAATACGGCGGCTTTCATAATATCTCCCTCGTCATGGCCCCCACTTGGGTGAGACCTAGCTTCACTGGTTTATCTGGATTGCTCGTGAGAGAGCACACACCCTTGAACTTCAGGGAATCAGGAGTCTCAGGTCCCCGAAAAATAAGATTGAGTAAGATGGACAGTTGCTTCCACAGCCTTCAAAGCGACATTCAGTCTGGTTACGCAGCTGACTGCACAGTGCGATACATCCAGGCAAATAAAGCAAGAGCCACTCATTCTGGCAGCAGTCCGTCGATGTCAGAAAACTGGGGCACTCCGGCAAAAATGAGCCGCCCAGCGGAGCTAGCAAGTCACCGACCAGGTACTCTTATGGAGGACAGCATGAAAACTTGCCAGTGCTTGATTCTGAGATACTCCCTCGGCTTCACTTCGAGGCGTATTCGAGCTCTGGCCGGCAGCCTTGTTGCTTTTCCTCACAGTTTGCCCAAATCGGCCGTTCGCAAAGCGTGATTCAAACTCGGCTCAACTGAGGAGACCCTCAAAAGTAGCCTCACATCCTTTCCGGTAAGTTCCTTCTGCGTCGTCTTCCCAGAAAATCCGCCTTTCAACAGGCAGACAACGAAAAATCGACTCAAGCGTATGCACGTCGTTTGGATTCAAACAACTATTTCGGTGATCAAAGGCTTTGCCACGGTTTTGCACGTCTGTTGCCAGGTATACTAGCAAGCATCGCCCTAAGCGCGCCTTGCCAGCACCTGTATACCTTCGATCACTCGTCCAGCAAAAAGAAATGTTGTCCAACGAACTTTCAAAGTGCTCACGAGACTCTGAAGTAGCCCAGCTCCGGGTCCAGCATGGCACACTTCTCTGTCGGCTTCCTGGCACCTCCACGACAACGGTATATTGCGTGCTGGAATCTCTGTTGGGTGTCTGACTTCTGCACTCGAAGAAATGTTTGGTCAGTCCCACCCACTGACATTGGTTGCGGATTGCAAGGTCCGAGTCCCTTCACCCTACGGAATCAATCGCTGTCCGTTGCGGACCGCATGCTCCAACCATTCTTTTGCCACGACTCACTCACCTATCGTTCTTGTCAGCAATCTCATCACTCCCTTTCCGCGTCGTTTTACCTCTGTTTGCACACCTGTCCATTCAGTTTCTGTTCACATCGTTTTTCACAATGACAACCCTCACTGCAATACGCCACTCTCGCCCTATCTATTTTGCTCTGACAAGCCCGAAATATTTCCTTTTCCACCCATTTTGCCCTTGTCGGCTCCTAATCTGCATTCACTTGGTACCTCCATATAATCATGGACCTCATTGGTCGCACACCTCAATAGCTTCCATTTTGCTATATCCGTTCTTGTCCATCTTCCACCTCCCACCAGTACGCACCAGATGCATCCCTAACCATGACCAATCACCATATAATAACTCGCCGTTCCAACCTGTGCATTTTTTACCACCAAATTTATTATCCCTCCACCACCACCATATTTCCCATTTCTGAATCCGCAATTCCTACGTAGATCTCCCTCATAGGCAGGGTTCCAGTTAGCAACTTCTGGTTCAATCCATTTGTGTAATCCCTGCAAGCAAGCGGCTCTTCGGTTCCATTCTACCAACTCCGACGCACAACTACTTCCCGTGCCTTTTGTTCCATCACAGGCTTTCTCGTCGGGGTGCTTTTCTTCTTCTCGGTCTTCATCGTGTGTCATCTGCAGTGAGACGATCTGATTGGTCACCTCTTACCTGGTTTTCTTCGGTCATCACTCTCATCTTCTTCGTATATAACTCACCATAGGAGCCTTCATCGCTCCTTTCAGGCTGCTCTGCTCTTCCGCATTCCACCTAGTGTAACGTCATCGTAATTTCATCATTTCCGCTAACAGTTTCAAACCCTTTGATCTGCTAATACCTGATCTTTCTGATCCTCCAATGACCTGTTTCTCTCCTACGTTATTCGCTGTTAAGACTGCTGCGTCTTAGCACTACTGTACTTCTAACCTCCAAATTACCTTTCTTTAAAGGCCTTTGACACCTCTCCAACCACCCTGTACTTCCATTCTCTAGCCATTTTTGCGGCTATCTTCTCGTTGCATAGTGTTAGTCCATTTACCAACGCTTCTTCCATTTTCGACGGTCACCACGTGTTACACCCACACCAATCAGATTGTTAGATTCACTCTCGCCTGTTCTCCTCAACCCTTTCCTTCGCACTCCCTCGATTATCAACTTCTGCTCACGGCCATCACTTCTGTTCATCCAAAGTCGTTCCCCTCTCTGTTGATCCTTGATGTTTACTTGTCACAGAAAAAATTCATCAGGGTTTTTTCAAATTAATTCTGTACAATTTAACCCAATTCTACATACCTGTTTCAAGAACTGCCACTTCCGCATCCCGTCTCTTCGCTGCTATTGCTTCTGCTTTGATAAATATACATCCATATTTATATACGTATATTTATATATATAAACTCATACATATGTATGTATAGTTATCCACATATTTTCTCTGCTCCTTCCAGTTTTCGCCGGCCAGCTCTCTTGCCACTGCGCAGCCGCCCCTCATGATATGCGTCCATCCGTCTATATCTGTGTCTCATATTTACTGTATCCCGATCCTTTCGCGCCATTGCTGCCATCTGACCCGCTCGTTAATTCTTTCATTGGTCGCTTCTTGTTTTTAAATTGACACCATCCATTTACTGCAATAACGCATAGAGCATGGCTACCTAGTCCCCAGCCATACAACTCAATTTTTTGTTCTTCCTTTCCTCTCTTCTTTTTCCTTTTCTCCTAATCGTCCCCCGTAACGATAGTTTCTCGTGCTGATTTTCCGTCCTCCTTGCGTAAAACTCCCAGGTCCCGTCCTTTTCCACTTGGCTCAGCCCGTTTCTCTATCTAACCTTGACTCTCAAGTTCGCCGGGCACATATCTGAATTCATCTCTCGGTTCACTTAAACTCCCTCCATCACTCCTTGGTGTGCATATACTTGTCTCCCTCTCATCTCCCTTCTTTTTCTTCCTACTCCTCCTTTGTCTTGCGTATTTCTAAATTTTTCACGAATTTTGTCTGTCAGTTTTGTCGCTTGTAAAATTTTTGATCATGCGTAAGGCATGCTTCGGGCTTCTCCGAAATAAACTATCATTACTGTTTCATGAATCTACAATAATGATCCGGACTACTATGGCGCATCTTCAGTTCCAGCCTCGGAAGATAAACGGCTGGCGAACTTCCCGCAGCTTGATTCGCTATTTGTTTCGTATTTCTTTGTCATCATGGACCTCTGAATCTGCGACATGTCTAGTGTAAATTCCGTCTAACATTATATTGGTGGATTGCCCCTCGGCTCGATATACCTGTTCTTTAGCCACCTTGAGGTCGTGTTCTAGTTCGGATATTCTAAGCTTGCGTACGTCGGCATTTTTATATCCTGAGTTATCTGGTGAAGAAAGCGATAAAGAGCTGGCAAGACAAACGTACCTAGAACCGGAATCTCCCAGAAACACCCCAGAGGCCGGCCACTTAAGACCATGATTTTCCACATCGTTCCTGTTAGGTTTTCTTCCCATTCCAATGCCTCGTTCTTTCAAAGTTTGAAAAGATCGGTACCGTTAGTCACAAGAGTTGTAATCCGAGAAACACAGCCTGGTCAGAAGCATCCTAAACTCAAGGGAAGATTCTTTCGTAGATTCACCAGTGCTGAATTACAAAAGCAACAGACTCACATTATATAGAAACCAAGAAAGTGATTCCGAAAGGCCGAAATCTGAAGCCGAACAGTGAAGAAGAAGCGTGCCCAAGCGGTGTCAAGTCAAACAAAGCCAGGTTCAGGTAAGCGAGGTTGCATCACATAAACAAGCAGTTGAGCATTGCAAACATCTGAGCTTCATAATTAATAGAGTCACGTTGTGTGTGAAGTCGACGACCTGTTTGTGGAGGAGGGCTTCCAACGAATCTTTTTCACCCGTCATGGCCGATAGTACGGACGGTGGGCGCAAAAGTTTTGGGTACGTATCCAGTACCTCACCGATCAAGCGCGACTCAGCTTCCTTAGATAGAACAGGACTGGCTTAGTTAGAATCAATCGAACTCCTAATCGCAGATAGATTAGTGACAGGGCCCGCCAAAATTTTGAGACGAGAATCAATCAAGAAGTCAAAGTGATGCAGGAAATCAATACCAAGTATAGAGCTCAGAACCTCCGCAATCAAGAGAGCCCAACGAAAAGTACGACGAAGGCCACAGTCTAAAGCCTTCGAAATTCGTCCATAGTCCTGGATAGAAGTATCATTGGTTGCGAGTAGGTTGGAGAAATCGCACCTATCTAAATTTTGACCCCAATGTGGGGCACACTAACTTCAGCGCCCGTGTCTACCAAATGGAGTGTCCCTGAGTTACGATCGATGAAGTAGAATGGGTGACTACCCTGGCCAGTAGCGTCCGTCGTAGCTACGCACCGGCGTGCTCGTTCCCTGGCCGACTGGGGCCATGGCACAGGGCTGAGAGTAATAAAGCTCCTTTGAACATCTCTAATGATACCAACAGAGGCAGTCAGATGATGATGGCTGAACCGGAATCATTATACAGTTACCACCAGAAGATCTCTTTGGGCGACTCTGTCTGCCAGGTGATGCCTGGGTTGGGTGTCCAACTGACGACATAATGGGAGCCTCGACCTTTGTGATAAGATCGATCACAGTGGCCGTTAAAGAGATAATGACAGACTCAGCTCATGAGGAGGTCGCCCGATAGGTCTTCGGTCCGTAGGTTTCCCTTAAGGTGTCGGCGGTCTCGGCAGGTTTTTCGAGAAGTACCTCTATGGACACGCAGTGAATCTTCGGCATATGGCTGGGAGGACTTTGGAGCCGCATCTCTTTCAGGAGACCATTACCGATCTTAGTAATTCTACAAGATAGCTCATGCGCCGAAGCTATTGGGAGGATGGTTGGCAACCTCCGAACTCAATGCTTGTGGACAGAAATTGCCAGCTGACATCGCATCAAAATCCACCAATTTAGCACTCCGCATACCACGTATTAACTAGATTCCGAGAGGGCCTAAGAACCAGACAACAAGCCGAAAGCTCTGACCGTGGCCAAGTAAAACTGGGAGTCTGCAGAATAGCTGAAGTCGGTTTGTATTGAAATAAAGTCAACTCAGCTCAGTTCAGTTCACCTTGCCCGGGGCTGTTGGTGGCCAAGACCAGTAGAGCGACTAGATTTTTTTCGGCGGCAAGCAATTCGGTCATCATCCACTTCTGCAAATTTGGTGGGTTTTTCATGTCTGTTGAGTTTGGTGGAGCCCTGCACCTATACAGTTTTGGTAAAAAAGGAAACGAATGGAGGAATCTTCTCATATTTTAGGCGAGAAAACCGTTAGGTGAGAGCTCTTCTATAAATAGCAAGTCCAGCTTTGGTCTACAGGAAGTCTGTCACAAATTTACTCCCGGCGATCCACATGGGCTCTCAAGTAGTGCCTCCGGGAATTCCCCCCCCCCCCCACTTACAATCTGGCACTTTTTTTGGAATATCTTTCACCTTTAAAACTTATCAGCTTTTTGATCATCCGCTTTCACCCCTCAACTACCCTATTGCAAAGCAAGCTGGCCCTCACATGTAGTCCGGAAGGAGCCTTTCGAAGTTCCACGCTTGGTCCCTCTTGTCCGTTCTTCTGGAGCCATCACAAAAGTATCTTCCGCTTTTATTTCCGTTAAGACTTTTAGAATTTTAACTGCCTAAGAGATTTTACCTCCTTGTCTTCTTCCCTGCAAAGAAAAAGACCCCATCTTTTGCAGTCTCCGGCCATAGGTCTTTTCTTGTTGACCCTCCACCTTCCAAGCGGCCGGCCGCTGGACTTTTTCAGGACTGGCTGCATCATCTTTGAGGAAAAGCCCCCAAGCCTGTACACAGAGTTTGTAATCAGGCCTAGTCATTGCTTTGTACGAAGGCGCAAGCACATCTGCTTGTACGCAGGAAGCGGTTGACTTAAGCCTAAAGAGCCCCTCACAAGCCCTATGGACAGTCAGCTGGCACAGCCACGCCAATTTGAAGTCTGCAGCCACAACAACACCTAATCATTGTTTTTCCTTTGGCACAGCTTCAATGGTCAAAGGTCCATTTCCCCCCTTGCCTTAAACACCATTGATGGCCTGGTTAGTGGGTGAATTTTATCTTCGTTCAACGGCGTATCCCATGTGCTCATCCACCTCAGCACCTAGATATTGCTAGCTAGCAACTCCACTGACCTGGCCCGACCACCTTCACGTCGTCAGCAAATACGGGCCACGGGAGACTCAGTGCTTTAGCCAGAAGATCTGTGCAGAGGAGGAATAGAATCGGTCCCAGAAATGATTCCCGCGCAGTAATACCTGTCATATATGCCGGCTCAGAGTTCGCATCCCCAACCTTAATGCAAAACGTCCTGTTAGTCAAGAAGTCAGTTGTCCAACTACGTGACTCTCCGTTTATCACGTTTCCTAAGTTTACTCATCAGTAGTTGCAAGAACGAATGCCCCGTTGATGTCTAGTTAGCAAACTTCCACTATTTCTCCCATTTATGTATAGGATATGTTTTCCATTTTGCACCGTGGTACCCCATTCTTTTTTGCGGATGACATTAAGATTGTCTACAGGTTTCCTTGTCAGAGCCTCAACAGTGAGCTGGATGGAATTTCTAGTGATGTAAAGCGATTCGGAGATTAGTGCTTTTCCTAAAATATTAACTTCCCAACCTCTGAGAGCTGCCACACAGCCTTCAGATGTCAAGTGGATCCGGGAACCCTGCCCTTCCAAGAACTACTCATTTCGTACAGCCAGTTAGCTCGAGACTCTGGTCTTCACTACTCTTGCAGCCTTGGGTTTTTCGAGTACGTTCCACTCCAGCTAGCCAAGGCGAGAAAAACCATTGGTCTCATCTCCAGAACTTTCCGGGTAAACGATTGCAAACTGCTCAACAACAAGTCCCCCGCCAGTCCTCTCCTTGAAAACCTCCCACTGTTTTCACTCACATGACGAGATCTCATCGCGCTTCTCTAGAGCCCGCGCAGCTCCAATTCACCAAACAACTGGTGGGATTTTCCTTCGGTCTACTTCCCATGGATCGATGCATTCTACTTAGTCTTTGCCCTCTATGGCTGCGTAGCATAAAGCTCAACTAGTTATTTCTGTTCAAGCTACACCACCGTATGGCTTTCTCATGTACTGAATCCATTCGTCGCATTCCTTCTACAAGTTATGCCCTACGTCACTTCTCACTGCAGCTCTCTATTCCTAGATCAAAACTAGCATTGAGATCTAACTTCTTCCTCATGAAATACTCAAATTTATGTAATAAACTCCCGACAAACACCCTCGAAAGCCTCTCTATCCCTCGGTTCAGAGATCCGCTGGATCACTTCTTAACAGTTTCCAATGTGACCCCTCTTGCCAGCCAGAGTGTCACCGAAGGGCTGGCCGACGAAAACGGGTTTTATTACTAGGATTAAGGCACCACATCCTAGAACTTTCAAAACGAATAACGATCCGTGGGTCGCCTCCTTTTATCACTACAGGTTGCGCTGAGTGCAGCTGGCTCACACATAAGCCGGAAGTTGTCGGGCTTCAGCCTTGTCTGAAGCGAGTGGTCAGAAATGCATTCCCGGGGTGCTGGAATCGTTCCGTGTATCTGCTACCCATACACTCTTTCTTCCGTAGCTAAAAGCCGCGACACCGCCTTGGGAAAACGGTAACAAGTCTGTGGCCTCATTATTATACGGGAATAAACAGCCAACCCCAGCAGTGGCGGACCCCGTTGGTCACGCGTAAAGAACGGTGGGCGGAGGAGGAATGAGAAACATGTTCTACAGGGTAAGCACGCTTTCCCGCTCCTCTGAAAAACAGTGAAGTATCAGAGATACTTTTGGCTGAGAAGGATAACGGATAAATTCCCGGTTACAGCTTACGAGCTGAGCTCTCAGTACTTCTGCCTGACCTTGGGCGAGGTGGGAGCGCGCCTGATGAGCTCTTCACAGGAAAACCGACTCCGCCTCCTTCAGCTTGAACCTGCCCGGGTTCCTTACTCCATCTCCGACCAGCTCGCCTGTGTCCTATTCTGTTGTCCTTGCATGCTTTCTAAAGTTTAATAGTGCGAAGTCAACTATGTTCATAATCCTCCCCGACACATGAACAGACTGTCACCAGCTCTCGTTCATGATCAAGAATGATATATAAGCTAACCTCGCGAATTTCAACCTCGGACACTCACTCGTAAGGTGCCTGCAACCCAAAAACAGTTGCCGCCCACCTAGGTTTCCAGGCGCCCTAGTTTTTTCTCAGAGCTCACGAGACTGACTTCTGTCCCATAGCTCTGGACAACGAGTCGGTACATCAGGTAGAAAACACATTTCATCATAGCGATAAATATGCACATATCAATAAGAATGCGTATATAAACACATGAGATAGTAGGGAAAATCGGACATATGTTTCTCTCACACCTATCTATTCCTCCTCATTTTCGCAAGGAAGAAATGTCTCCTGTCCTAGTATCTAACCCTCTCTCCAGTTTACAGCCCAGCCTAACAGTAGCCTCCAGCATACGAAGACCCAGCACCAAACTGCAGCAGTAGACCTGTGAATACGCCACGATAGGGCGTGTCATGTAGTCTCCGGACCAACTAAACAGAACTGCCATCCAGGTCCCGTGTTTTCCAGCTGCTTCATGGCTACCTGTAAATACCCCACGGTTCTTAATGCTTTCTAGATGCTTCCTCGCGAAGCCCTCAGACACAATAGCCTTTAAGCACCTTCACGGCTTTCCTAACCCAGAGCAATAAGATTTACGGGTAAACTGAAGAATGGCATTCAGTAACCAGGCCAAAAAGAGCAAGAGCAGTTAGCCCTCACGAAAACCGACTTACAATACCTATGACTTCCCACGCCACTCAGACCATTATGCCTCATTTCCAACCTCCGCGCCCCCTCAGCTATTATGATCACGCTAACTCTCAGCTTAACACCCTCCAGACTACAACCCCCTTTTTTAACTTCAGAACTACTCGGCCATCGTGTTGCACGGCAGTAATATATCGCGCAAATAGCTCATCTTCTCTGCTCGCCTACAACCGCGACCGTGACAGACTGCAACGGATACGATCCGGTTACCAAGTTTCACCTACACGAAGTCCTGATACTATTGCGTATGCCCCACTAAGGCCTACTGGAAACTTCTTGCTGCGAGACTCCCGCGATGTCGAAGCCACTTGAACCAACTTAATGACTTACGAACGGTCCAGATTTGGTGATGCCCTTCCCCTTCCAATGATGACAAGGCAGTCACAAACCGCAGCCAACCCCCGATCAAAAAGCCTTGCACAGAAAGAGAATAGCCACGGGAAACTCAACGAAATAATATATTTGTTAATTTACCGAGGTAACCTGGCCTATGGCAGGGGTTTGCACCCTTCTTCCTTGCAATGTTTGATCCTCTTCGACGCGGTATTTCGCTTGCTGATTATCCTCTCTTGAAACTCCATATTTCTCTCACCTGCTGCGACCTCCCGACATTAGACGATACATGCTACTTCTCATGAAAATTGTCACATCTTTTTGGGGAATACTATCCACGTCCAGCAATCTATGAAGTTAGCATTCCTCTGCCTACGTTCGTAAATTTCTTACATGTCTCCTTGCCTCATCATTAACCACCTTTTTAAGTGGACCTAAGCATGCATTGCTGACCATTTCCTTGCGTCATCCTTGAAAATACCGTGTTTTGTGCCTTTCAAGACGGAGTTCATCTCAACATTCTAGCATCCGGCTGATTCCTTACTTTTGCTCAAATGAACTCAAGATTGTATCATACTTAAAGTTTATTCCAATCCCTCCCACCATTATTCCTCCGTTGCTATATTGTGAGGCTCGCTCTTCGGATTGTGTGAGAATTTCATCTTACTGAGTGATACTGCAAACCGTGGTCATGCATCCATGGGAGACTCTTGGACACGGTCGAGAAAAATACCATTATCATCGGTATTACCTCCAACCTTGAAGCAAAACTTCCACTTAGTCAAGAAGTTAGTTGTCCAACTATGTAGCCCTCCGGTAATCACATGCTCCCTAAGTTTACTTATCGGCAGTGGCACGGCTGAATGCCTCGCTGATATCTAGTTAGCCAAACTTCCACTATTTCTCCCTCATTCGGTTGAGTCAATACTCCATTCAGGAACCTGAGAAGGTTCCAGAGACAAGATCTTCCCCTCAAGTCCCATGCAGTGCTTCACTCAGCACCCTATGTTATGCTAAAAACTTGAAGATGCGTTCTGTCAACAGTTTTCCGATCATTTGCAGAGGATACAAGAAAGGCTTGCGGGCCCGCGGTTTTTATCCTGTGAGTGTTATCTGTCTCTAAAGACAGCCAATACTGCCGCCGCCCTCCGGCTGGTCGGCGGTAGACCTTGCCTAATAGTGGCATGAAACATCGCCAGACATGTCCACTTCGGCACCCGGCGGTTTTATGGTTGCTGGATGTCCGTCACCTGGCCCCGATGATTTGTTTAAGTTCAACCCCTCTAGCATTATCATCGTCTCTTCCACATTTATTGACGTATGGCATACCAGGCTTCCCTAATGAGTCTTCCGTGGTTTCCTGATGCTCTCACCCCTTTGGTGCACACTTTCGAAGTATTTACTGAGCCCCTCCACCTTATTCCGATCCTCACACACTTTCCTCCCATCGTATAATAGTAGTGTTCCGACCCCCTTCCCTAGAGCACCTTTTGATTGAGCACATCTAAAATATCCCCCGGGGTTTGTTTGGCTGCTCCTGTCAATGCCAGCGCAAAAGTTCTTTTTGTACTTCTTCTGTATCTTTACAGGCGAGTTTCGGACCTCAGAGAACTGAAGTCATGCTCTCCCACTTCCGAACGTTTTAAACTCCTGCAAACTCCTATCTAGTTTCCGGGAGGATTTTCTAACATCTAGCTTCCACCACCCTGGTTTGTTCTTGTTTTGGTTTCCTTGCAGTAGGGTGAAATAGGCTCCCAGCATTGGTAGTTCTCGACTAAACGTCTTCCACTTTCCTTCCACCACAGCGTTTTCACTATCTGTGCCCTAGTCCAGCTTAGCTGCTTCTGTTTTTAATTCTACAGCCTTCAGCTTTCCGAAATTTATGCGCAATTTCCCCGTGACCCTCAAATGCTTGAGGAGGAGTGTGCAATACACATTTGAGCAAAACGTAGCCAAATTCACAACGGATCTCGAAATCAAAAGGCGATTATCCGTGATATTCTACGATACTAGATTATTGAATGAATGATGACACCAAACGGGTAAAAACCTCAATTATGAGATCACAAGGACCCAACAAACGAGAAACCGAGTTGCGGCGTGTGAGCGATGAGCACGTGCCTCACGCAGGTCCAGAATAAGGATATGACAAAGTAGCGCTCTGAGCGCGAACAAACAACAATTGGTTGATAAAAACCAACAGTGCGTGAAGACACGTCAATGGTGTAGGCAAGTGAGTGATGTTAAGAAAAACATGGAACTGCAACGGTTTTGGGAGGATTTTCTGCGACCGGTTGTTACAGAGGGTAAACTTGATCAACACGCGAATACTCTTACCCACGGTAGGGCGAATGCTGAGTCCATCTACGCTGCTTTCATATTTCGTGACCATACGTCTCGGAAGGAACGGGTGGTTTCCCGTTCTGTATCAGGGGCTTCCTCTCACGTACACACAAGCAATCGCTGCTCCCCCCACGGGCACCATGACAATGATTGCACATCACTCAGCTTTCGTTTTACGTAACCTTACTTCCGATTCCATATGAACCGAACCCTATTTAATGAGGAGGGTTACTCCGCCGCCTACCTCATCACCGCTTATGTTCTGTTGATAGACCAAGTAGTGGCTTTCGACTTTCTGCCGGATATGGTCGTTTTCAGGTAACCGAGTCTAGGATACAGCAACCACTCCTGCGCGTTCAATTAAAAGAGCGTAACAAGACACGATACCAGCTAGGGGAGCTAAATGTTCAACTATCCTCAAGTAGAGCGGTCAACAGTTTGCACTTCCGTTGACAGAGACCAACTGCCTTCATAACAAGCAGACAAACGACGGACAGCCCCACGGCAATGAACTGTAACAAAAACTTCAGGAACGTGGTGCGAGTCTGGCGAATTGCAGCAACGGGTTTTCACTTCCTTTTCGGCTGATGGTGTCAACATTGCAAAAGTAGACGACAAACTGGAAGAAGTTGGAGAAGCCACCAGCCTGGAAGAAGGTGAAACAACCAAAGAAGACCAAACCTTGACGTCATTATAGGTGTGCTTTTACATCAGTAATAATGGGCCACATTTCTCAGGTAAGTCTTTACGCAGCTGAATTCTGTCTTCTCGAGGTTGGCTTCCTGGTAAAGGACAATATACAAAACTGCTTGGAGCTAAGAACGAATTAGTTGTGTTTTTCCGCAGTACTTATTGGTCAGAACTTCACCCTTTCAGACCCAGTCATCTCCAGGTCGGTACAATACTACAGAAGGAAAGCTGGACGCTCGGTTAACAGTGGTCATTGCGTGCCATGTGTAAACTAGACCAAATGGTTGAGGGGCAGAGGGGTAAGGCTTACGAGCAGAGAATCTGTGACCTGAATCTTTTCTCGTTGGAAAGGAGGAGACGTCGAGGGGATCTCACAGAAACGTTCAAGGTAATGAAGGGCTTTTCTGGCCTGAGACCGGATAGTCTATTCCAAGTGGCCATAGACTCCAGAACAAGGGGACACGAAAAGAAGTTGATAAAAGCCCGATCTAGGTTGATGGCTAGATCGCACTTCTTCAGCAACAGGGTTGTGAACAGTTGGAACGGTCTGCCTGGTGAAATGGTAGATCTGCAGACAGTCCAATCCTCCAAAGGTGCCCTAGATCGCAAGTGGTACGAGATCTTTCCTTGTAGTGAGCCTTGATTATATCAACTAGATGGATGACGGTAGCACTGTGGTCCTTCTGGAGTATCTTTTAACAGACTTCTTCCCTCATTGCATACTGTCTCAGTGAACACTCACGATGCACAATGTCTCTCGCAGTTGATGTGCGATGAGTTTTTCCGTTTCCCTCTCATTTTTAGCGGGGATTCGACTAAATACACTCGGCAGCGGTGGGTGCGTAACTGGCGTGCATACCATCGAAGGAATTCTGGACGCTTTATTGGCCGTGGTCATTACCTGTCCTGTGCAAACTGAGCTGAACTGGACGTTGTGCGTTTACGTGTTCGCGGTCACTCGTGGTGAAACATGGATACCGATCTCTACGATGAGTTTGGTAATTATATTGGACCTGATCTGCTGTCAGACGAAGAGGAAGTTGACGAAGATGCCGAAAGCCTACAAGAAGAGGGGAAGTCTGATGATGAAGCAAATGTTGACCATGCTGTCGTAGGTGTTTCCGACGAGCCAACGGAAGAAAGCCTCGCGGTAAGATTCAGCGTTTACTTTCCGTGATAGCTGATCATCTGTTTCAAGTAGTTGTTTTGAATACTTGCATTTTCTGTGCTGCTCAAATAGCATTTGTTGATCGATTACCCCTCTCTTGGAAATATCCCGACGGTGGTGAATATCATCTGCAGACGTATGCATCTACTGTACGAGTTAGACTATCTGTTCATGGACGTAATTTTAGCAGAATGTCCGTTTGATGCTCCTTTGAATTCACTTCTCGCTGATGAGTGTCTTTCTACTTAAGGATGACTCCATTTCATAATTTCCGGCCGCATGTATTGTCGATGCTCTTTCTAGTAAATGAGGCTTTCAGCACTAGACTCCTAATGCCTTCTTCAACGTACTAAATTTACTCGTATGATTTTCCAGAAAATCGGGTTTTTTCATACGTGGGACATCCTTACATTCTAAATAATGTTAGCGTGGTTTATTGCAACGCGTTCTCAACAGAGCCCAGCGATGTCAACTACTTTAACTCATATTTTCGGTGGCTTTTGATTTTTGATCAGGTGGTGCTCCATGAGGACAAGAAGTATTACCCCAGTGCTATGGAGGTGTACGGTCCGGAGGTGGAGACGTTGGTGCAGGAGGAAGATGCGCAGCCTCTGACTCAACCTTTAATCGAGCCCGTCCGTCATAAAAAGTTTGCCTACACGGAAGCCGGCATCCCGACAACTACCTACGACCCTGAGTTTCTGGCCGACTTGATGGATTGCCCAGAACTTATTCGTAATGTTGTTCTTTGTGGTCATCTTCATCACGGCAAGGTAACCTTTTTTGCAACCTTTTATGTCGTTTTCAGACCTCATTTATGGACTGTCTTATCGAACAGACACATCCGGATATTTGTGCTAAAGATGACAAAGACGTAAGCACGATAAATTCATGTAGTTTTAAATGCCCATTTCAACTGCTGCGGTTGTTTGCTATAGTGTATTTCTTAACATTTCCACTCGCCTATTTTCATTTGCTTGCTCTGCTTTTGGTATTCCGAGTTGTAAATTACCGAAAATCTGAGCTGTGTAAAGTTTGGTGAAATACTCAAGCCCCGTTTCAGCTGACCACTTTCGGTGGTTGATAACACTGCGTTGTCGCCCAGCCCGTTGCCACGCTTAAACTGTTGGTTTAGCAGTCTCGAGGTCATGGTTGCTAGTTCTTCCTAGTAGTGTAGTACTTCTCCCTTGAGGTTATGAAGTTTAAACTCTCGTCGCACTCATGCGCAATAATGGGTTAATCAAGAATACGATCCCGTGGATTTCTGTGGATATTCCCATGCGACGTTCAGCACCAGCCGCAACCTTTCCCATCAAATAGGGAATGTCGGTCCACGTAAACCAACCATTAGCAACCTGGTAAAAAAAACGAGTGGCTTGCTGATCCAAACTCAGGAGCGTCGTATAGATTGCTGGGTGGAACATTTCGAGAAACAATTCAATTGACATTTATCCACAGCAGATTTGCTAACTGGCGCGATGGTTAGAGCTCTGGATGTAAATATCAGTTCTCCATCAGAATCAGGATTTCCCCGTAAGTTAGTCTACCTTAGACAACAGGGCTGCTGAACAGAATGGATTGCCCACGTCTTTTGTCAAAGAAGGTGGCTTATTGTTGTCTGATGAGCTGACAAAACTTCTCAATTTGATATGGGAGAAGAAACAAGTTCCAAAGAGTTGGTGTAAATCGAAGGTCGTACCGATTTATAAGAGAGCCGACAAGTCTTCCTGATAGAACCGCCAGGAATAACCCTGCTTAGTATTGCATCTAGACTGCTCACTGATAATATTTTCTACCGTTTATGTAATGCTCGCGAACAGTACCTTCGCGAGAATCATGCTGGGTTTACACATGCTCGAGGTTGTGTTGATCACATTTTTACTCTTCGACACATTTTAAAACGTGGAAACCTTCCGTAGGTCCACCATCCCTGTTTTCCTTGGTCTGAAAGCGGCATTCAACTCAGTTGAAGGAAAAGTTCTGTGGCGCTGCCAGATAAATTCAGTTCCGTCATGGTCTTTTTATATGAACAGCCGAAGCCGAGTTCGGCTTACAGTGATCCTTCACCCGAGTGCGCCTCAGAGTTGTCCCCTTCCTTCTTTTTTTGTAATTTTGTAATCGATATGGTCCTAGCGACCGCCCTTTTGTTATGTGAGAGTCATAGTTTTAAACTTTACTCAGGTGGAATAGTGTCAAACCTTGAATAAGCAGACGACAAACTCTTCTAAGTAGAAATTCAATTAAGTTACAAGGTTTTTCTAGACAGCTTGAATAGCCGCGTCGCATGCATTTTGCACATTTAAAGTACGTGGTGCTGTTGCAGGACCGGGTTTGTCCAACACCAAATTTTTTAAGTGTCGGGGGTGGTTATAGACCAGGTAGACAAGTTCTGTCATCTGTGCAACTGCGTCTCACCCGGAGGTCAGCTATCGGATATTGGATTAAGTGTCTTCTCGTATACAGACGGATCGTTGGACATTTTCCACATTGAGTCATCTGTGGCGTCTACGTGACATCCGTTCATCTACCAGGTGCCGAGTGCATGCAGTATTCAGGCCAGTTCTTTATGGTTCAAAAGCATGACCACTGCGGGTGGAGGATATGCGAAGATTGTCGTTATTCGAACACCGACGTTTTCGTAGCATGGTTCGAATCTGGGGGAACCGTTACAGCAATGCTGAGGTTAGGCGCAGAGTACTAGGTGCATAAACCAGATCGTGAGGTAGAACATCAAGGTTCACCAACCTAAGATGGTTGGAACGTGTTGAGCATGCCAGTGGCTAGAATTCCTCGGCACGCAATGTTTTGCTGAGGCGGGTAATCATTGGAAGTTGAGTAAGTGTTCAGTCCATGATAAAAAAGGGTATGAAAAGCCTAGCCAGTGAACTTAGCCATAATGAGCGTGTTAGACTTCCTGAGTGGAGTCCAAAAGATCCCCCCGCCCAGTGGTTAAATACGTTGGAGGGTGTGATTTGGTGTCGCCATCAATGGCACTCTTTTGTTCGCAAAATTCCTTTGTTAACTCGATGTTGTTTTCAGTTCTCTTACTCTGTCCACACCTGTTTCTATATTATCTCCGATTTAGGCCGCTGCTGCGAGATACAAACCAAAAACGTCGCACCCAGTGCACGACAAATAGTTGTATCACCTGAACGGACGTTTATATCTGCACACAACTTTGATTTGACAGTTTCCTGTGAACCACTTACAATTTCTGTGTTAACATAAAAACTATCCGGTAGTCTGCACATCTAGTTTTGAGGTTTTTCGATCCATGTGAGTCCACATTCTATGGTTTCATTCTTTGATATTTCAGGAAAGTGCAAAAACTCTTATTTGTAACTCATGTATGATAAATAGACTATTTTGTCTTTAATGTATTTTACTTCACATTCATCAGCTGCGATACACGGACTTCTTGCTCATGGAGGTTGAACGTGGCCTCAGCATTAAGTCAACACCCGTCACTTTAGTGCTTCAGAATATGCGCGAAAAAGCATACCTTTTCAACATTTTTGATACTCCTGGTAAGTCTTTCGTCCCTTTGAATTTGATTGAATAATGCATGGATCTCAAGTTCACCTAAGATTAAAACTGGGTTTGTTCTTGCGTTTCAGGACACGTTAACTTCTCGGACGAAGTTACGGCTGCCTTTCGAGTTGCCGATGGGATTTGTCTGGTAGTCGACGCGAGTGAGGGCGTACTTCTGAATACAGAGCGCTTATTAAAA
Source organism: Fasciola hepatica (assembly GCA_948099385.1). Taxonomy (NCBI): domain Eukaryota; kingdom Metazoa; phylum Platyhelminthes; class Trematoda; order Plagiorchiida; family Fasciolidae; genus Fasciola; species Fasciola hepatica. The sequence continues at coordinate 745,868 of CANUEZ040000106.1, forward strand.
CACGCTTTACAGGAACGGCTGCCGGTTACGCTTTGCATCAATAAGATAGATCGCTTGATCCTTGAGCTGAAGCTGCCACCCTCTGACGCTTACTACAAAATTAAACACATTGTTGACGAAGTAAATTCTATTTTGTTGACCTTTTCGGAAACCACAGGTTAGTCCTCTATAATATTGTTAATCAACGTTTCTAATGCTTGCAAGTCAGCTTTTTGTTTCGTGGGTCACCAGTAGCGATTGTCACCAATTACAGCTGAAATAGACGTAATGCACACCTATCGTTTCACTGCTAGGTATAGTGCCGTATTGCTTATTTGTCCCAATCCTGTTTGTTGGTTTATATTCTTCGACGCCTTCCTTCTTTGTTTGCACGGCCAACAAAATAATGATCGGTAGCTATTATTTTCTTGCTTGAATGGCATCATCTGTTCGTTTGGTTCCATCTGCTTGGTCGTGTCACCTAAAGTTTTCACAGCATTTTTCTTTTGGTTTTCTGGATGAAGCCCTTGCTGATAGAAAGTAAGCAGAGCAGCTGCATCCAGCTTGATTGATTGTTGTTTGAGCTAGACTGAACCTGTTCGTAGACACGTATTAAAGTGTTTCAGGTTCTATTTACCTTTTATTAAAGTCCTTGCGTGTCATTAAGCAAGATAGAATTTTGGAAAGTAAAATGCAGATAGTGAATGTTACCAGTAATTGCAGTCCTTCAACGCAACATTCCGATCCTGTTTATGTCGACAGAGGATTGAATACTATCGACAGTGAGAAAAATAGGCTTGTTTCCATTCACCTGGTTTCCTTTTCACCCCGCCGAACTTCGTGTATAATTCTGTCTATTTTGCACCTCCCAGGAAGTCAAAACGAATCCCAACCAGTTGTCAGTCCGCTTTTAGGCAACGTTTGCTTCGCCAGCACTTACTACCGCTTCTGTTTCACGCTCGAGTCGTTCGCAAGAATTTACACCGACACTTTTTCACATGCAGTGGACTGTGTAGAATTCTCCAAGCGCCTTTGGGGCGATATGTATTTTGATTCAAAGACGTAAGTTCATTTATACTGCTCGTTATATGAATTAAGCATAATTCTAGACTCTCCGCATTTAGTCATCCATGTTAATGACTTATTTAGTAAAGGTGGTGTTTAGTTAGCACCACGGGAGCAGAACTGTATGCTACCGGGCGCGTCCCCGTATCGTGACTAGGCAAACGACCGCCAGTCAAAGTAATTAATCGCGAATAAGTTCGTTGCTAAACCCACCAAATCAGTGATCGCGGGCGATGAGCGATGGTGTTCGAGGATGTGGTTGGTTTTCTGCCTGGCATTCAGCCACCCTGGGAAAAAAGAACTGACCAAAAGAAGAATGACTAACACTTGGGAACAGATCTGGTGACTAATCACCTGTGAATACGAGGCAGGCAATGAAAGATTACAGGAGGGGGCCACCGAGGAAGGCTTCGATAAGTAGTTAGATAGCCAGTCTCTGTTTCATGTGTTTTCGACATTTTGGAAACTATTTTTCTGACCCTGTAAACTGATCAAAAGTCTCAAGTGCCTCTGTACTAGACTTGTGCCTCTATCCGGATGAGATGCGGTACGCCTCAGGTGTGATGTGAATGCACACTTTCCAAGGTTGTTGTATCTGGAAATATGTGGGGCCCAGTTCATATTGACTTAGTTTTCATTTAAAGATAGCTTCCCCATTCCAGAACACTCATAGTAACTGCTTCATAATAACAGAATACACTGCATCGCAAGTTAGTTGTTATGAACCAGCAGTTGCGACAAACTCTCAGCCATTTATCTGGGTACTTCAATGTTTATTTTTCTTAATATTGTCCCCCACATTTATTTTCTTTTTCCTGTCACTGTGCTTTCCATCTCATCGTGACTTTATGCAGATTGCTTGCTCATCGTAATCTATTTGTGAGTAGTTCGATCAGTTCAATTGAATTTCCGATGACTTCTTTTACTCAGACGGAAATTCTCCCGACGACCGATGTCATCTTCATCACAGCGCACCTTCATCGAGTTCATTTTGGAACCGTTATATAAAATATTCGCACAGACCGTAGGTGACGTGGATACCGCTCTGCCCGGTTTGTGCAACGAGTTGGGCATTGGACTTAGCAAGACCGAAATGAAAATGAATGTCCGGCCGCTACTCCGGTTAATTTTCAAGAGATTTTTCGGTGATTACTCAGGTATACTGACGTGTGTGTGTATATGTTTGCGCACACTTTCATGTTTTTGAATCGATTCTTTACGACCGGTTATTTACTCTCATTTTCTAACAGTCGTCCATAGTGTTCAATTTTCTACGATTGTGTGACTCTGCGAAGTGCGTCCTGACTGATTTGTTGGGTTTAACTCAATTGATAGTCAAACGTTTTTCAGCCCTCCTGTCTGCTGGTGTTTTCTGGCTCTTAAAGATCGTATGCCGCCGTGATACTGGATAAAGTTCACGATAAAAACTGCACCTTTATGTGGTGTTGACTTATTTACCTACGAACAAATGAATCATATATTCTTGTCGAATGAATTGGCACGATTATGCCTAGAAGGTTAACGAATAAAGGTCAGCATAAGTTGTCTCAAAACTAACTGATAGGTGACAATTTCCTTGTGATAACGTCCCTAGAAAGAATTCTAGAGTAAATAAACATGATGAGAAGTAATTTTACGACCAAAACCTCTACTTGTTTGAGTTTTCTCTGTGACAAATCATCGCAATTCGTGGTCAGTTTTCACCCACCAAAGCTGTTTCACTCACGTTTTGGCTGCCTCACTGAGTGTAGGGGCTAAGGGAAGAATCCGAAAGCAGATCGTTAGTTAATTTACCAACGAACAACACGATTCGGACACCAAGGCCTCGTTTGCTCAAACCAGGAAAAGCCTCCATGAGGGTGCCTTCGTCAGTGCCCCGCTGCTTTGTGGATCAGATTGTCCAGTCTGATGCTGCGGTCTGATTTCATAAGATCACCTCATTATTGTTTTTTATACCGTGCTTCAGGGTTCCGGACCAGATGCCCCCACCCCCCCCCCCAAAAAAAAAAAAAATCGCTCTTCAGTGTATGTCGTCGTGATGTGTCGTGATGTGTAAAGTGTCCAATTACCTTCGGAAGGTTTCTTTTAATCTTTGGGCATGATCGTCTACCCCATAATACCCTTATGCACATAGTTATCATGTTTCATAAGTTCATTGCTATGGAGTTACCCATTTGGATGCGCAAAGCTGAGGCTTCCTTGATTTGACTATGTTTTGTCTGTGTTTTCCACGGATCCAGGTTTTGTCAATATGTGCATCCAGCATATTCCCAGTCCAGTTACATCTGCGGCGATCAAGGTGCCACATTTATACACAGGCCCATTGGATAGCCCTTTGGCTAAGGACATGTTAGCTTGTTCAATGGATTCCAAACAGATGATGGTTTACACAACCAAACTATATCCGGATGAGGAGGCTGTGGCTTTTCATGTTTATGGTCGTGTGATGTCGGGTACTCTGTTTGCTGGACAAACAGTTCGTGTTCTGGGTGAGAACTATTCCCTGGCGGACGAGGAAGATTCACGTCATGCAACCGTTGGACGGCTATGGGTTTCTGTGGCACGGTATGTCAAATGTAAACCTGCTTTTTATGCGGTCGAACAGATCCCTATAATTAGTTGCACGTGGTTCAAATTTGTTTGTCGTTTGCTTACCGTGCGTGTCGAATAAGATTTTACATTTTTGCCTATGGTGTCTTATGTGAAAGAGTATGGATGGCGTTCCACTGGAAGCACTCGTTTTTTCTAGGAAATTTACTATTTTTTAGTTATATATCTCGCAATCACCTGCGAGTAGTGTATGGGATTGATGATACTTTGCTTGGCTGACTATCCTTTAAACTTAACCTATCACGCACAACCCTCAGGTCATCCGACCAACCCTGCACTGGGAAGCATTACACTCGAGTTTCGCTCACTTTAGAGTTGATCAGCGGTGCACATCCTCCGACGCATCCAGGGTTTAAACCCGGACTTTTTCACCTCCGAGGTGTATGTTACCACTGCGCTACCCCGCTACCGTCCCGGTTGATCTGAATCACCAAGTTAAGTTTGTTCAGATGTCGTCCCCTCTGACCAGATGCTCGTGTGTAAAAGGTGAGGTCCAAAAAATAGTCAGCCAAGAAAAGCATTTTTTTAGATACCTATTCGGTCGGTTTGCTCAGATTAGACCGGAGGGTCAACAAGCGAAGCGATAAACTCATTCAATTATTGTTTGCAAATGACTCGTGATATTTGATTTTAATGTGGCCATAGTTTGTGCATATCTATGTATGTATGTATGTCACTTCTGACGTAAAGGACAACTTTATTCTGATCGCAAACAACTGCAGTTACGTTAGAAACAGTACTTCAACTTCCTCACCATTCCCGTTTTCGACGTAGTTATATCGTGTCTGATTTGTAGGCATCGTGCGGGTAGCTAAAACCAGCTCACAAAATACGGGTCGTTTTTTAATCTTTTCAGATATAGACTGGAAGTAAATCGTGTGCCCGCTGGAAATTGGGTTCTTATCGAAGGCGTGGATCATCCTATTGTCAAGACAGCTACTCTAACTTCAGCAGACGCAAAAGGCGCGTGCATTTTTCGACCTCTCAATTTCAACACCAACTCAGTGGTGAAGATTGCCGTGGAACCGGCAAATCCTTCTGAGTTGCCCAAATTGTTGGATGGTCTGCGGAAAGTAAGCATGATTTGTATTCCATGCCTAAGTGTGAGTACAATAAGGAGATATGCCCATAATCGAAAGGGCCCAGTGCACCATCGAAGAATGAAGATTGTGGCTATGTGATTTGGAGTGGAGAACCGAATAAGATCATGTGTGATAGTGATTTGAGAGACAAAACTGCTGTCTACCACCAAAATTGACCGGTGGTGACGGATTTCGAACCGTTTACTTCGTAATTAAAATAGGGTCCGATTGACCATTACCAGTTGTTGCTTTCAGAGAAGTAACGTTTAGGGAGGCGGCAATCATTCGATTGCTCTTAAAACAGATCGAAAGTTTCACTCCTGTGTGTGTGTGTGTGTGTGTGTGTGTGTGTGTGTGTGTGTTAGTGCACTACGGCTGCAGTCGTTGTTTGCAGGCGAGAGAAATCTAATTGGAAGGAGAAGTGTTGCACCGTGTAAATATAAAAAATACGAGAATATTTTATTTTTCAGGTTATTCCAAACACTTTTTGTTCGATGACTAAGGTGTTTAAAAGATTCTATCCCGTGAAATGGTTTTGTTACTTTTAGCTTTATACCAGTTTCACGAATGACACTCGTATACAAACGGCGACCGGAGAACAGATTAGAGCACAAAGAAAATCCACTTCTGTTTCCAATGGTGAGCGAAATAGACGCGCTGGAGTCCCAATCGCTCGATTTGACCTGGCGGTCAGGTATCGGGTGAAGGGTCGTCGCGTATACAGAAGGCGCTTTTGACCTTTTCCAATCTCAGCCATTTATTGCGCTGGAGTAACATACGATTGACTTTCAAGGGGTGGGTGTACACTGCGGTAGGTAGATCCGTCCCTTTGTATGGTCGTTAGGGTTAGTAGATAGTTGGAGGCTCTCGGTGTTTGAGCATCGATGTATTCCTAGCATTGCTCAAATACGGTGGGAGCACCATGTCAGCAACGCTGAAGTTAGACAGGGTGTTGGGAACCAGAGTTCAGTCACTGGTACAAATACTGATGCTTAACAGTCTAAGATGGTCGGGACATGTGTTGCGTATGCTCAACGATAAACTTCCTCGGTGTGTGTTGTTCTGCGAGGAAGGTAGTGGTCGGGAGGGATGTGTCGAGATGATCAGTTCATGACATGGTAAACCTGTATATTAACATCATTCAGGGAACATGGTCGTTCTGGACGTGCTACGTTTCCGAGTTCATGTCCACGAGTTCTGTCCATTGGATGGTTGCAGACATCGAGGGGCATGACTAGTTCCCGCGATCAGTGGGGTACTCCAGTTGGGGTCCTTTTTTCGCCACTTGCCACTTACCACTTCCTTTTTTGTTTACTTTTCGTGCTTTTGTTTGTTTTGCTCTTGATTTGATTGAAGGGACTGAATTGAACATGGTAATTTTGTACACTCAGTTCTGTTACCGTTCCTTTGAAGAGGAAGTGAGACTGAAGTTCCCCAGTTCATGTGAAATAGTTCTTTTCTTTAGACTGGGGAAAATAGGGCGTGAAAGGTCCCAAACGGTATCGATAGACAATTTATATGTCTCCGGTACGATGCCGTCATCTCCGGGGCCCTGTGGTTCTTCAGGTTCTGTATTTATCCTTTCCACTAGGTGGTTTGCTACCAAAGTTTTAGCGTTCTCTAGGTTGTTGGGATACAGTTCACTTACTTTCCCAGGGACGGTTCAGCGAGCGATCAAAGATTTCGATCCACCGTTGCACCTCGGAAAAGCGGTAGACGTCAACGGTCAATGTCTCGAGCGTGCGCGCCAAAGCTGCTTGTTGGCCTATTTGCATTAGAATGCATGCATCAAATCCTGCAAGCTTCAGTGGCAGCTGTGGTCTCAGTACTGGTTTTGATGGACTGTACACAACTAAAGGAGGAATCTCCTTTACATGCCCATCGTCTTCGTCAATGGAGACCTGGAAGGTATCTGGAATAGTATTAATATTGTTGTGTGTAAAACAGTGGGTGAAAATGGGTAGTGTGGTAATAGGCATTCGGTTTTGTCCGACCGCCAGCTCCTCGGTCATATCTTCTGTAGCTTGAGTGAGTGAATAAAGTCGAGCGCGAGAACGATTGGTCATATGTATAGAGATTTCATACACATATCATCATCATCATCGTACAGCGGTAAACAGCAGGCCAAGCCCCACTGACCACTGACATTCTCACCATGTTGCACGTTAAATTAAAAAGTATGAATATACATGATGGATAGGGAGTGGATCTACACGGGAGGGCAAAGCAGAGAACGCCCTAATAGCCAACAAACATAATACAGTCTAACCGTACAAGCACACGTTCAATCATTCTGACTAGACAGAAAGTGACAACACGATCACTGTTCACAGTTCGCTGCCATATCCTTCAGTGTCTCCAGCGAACTGGTTGGAGAATCTTTTGGACCCCAACCACGAAGACGTGAGGCACCTACTTTTCCTAAGTTTGCTGTACATTTTCTCATTCCTCGTTGCCACGTCATCTGTCGATCACCACGTGGTTTCTCCCACTCCCGAGGAGGAACGAAGAATAGGGCACGGTACAATAGACGTGTGTTCGCCATTCGCAACACTTGCCCCAACCAACGAAGTCTACTGAGCTGGATACGTTGTGATAGAAAACCCCCTGAAGTGATGCCCAATACTCGATTTCTGACTCCGCCGTTGCGTACTCGGTCATTCCATTCAATCTTAGCGATACTACGCAGACATCGACGGTCGGAAATCTCAAGACGACGGAAATCTTCCGCACGCATACTACATGTCCCACAACCATACAAAACTGGACGCATCGTGGCACAGTATACACGACCTTACAACTTCCGCGAAATATCAGGCCAGCGCCACAAGTGCTTCAGTCTAGCGTACGCCGCTCGAGCCTTGGATGTACGCGCGCTCACCTCTACTACTGTGCCCCCATCCGTCGTCACGCTTCTTCCTAGGTAACTAAAGCCGTCAAAAATTGTCAGCACCTCCCCATTGAGCATCAAGCTCAGAATCGTTGACGTCCAGTCTTGCAACATCACACTACACTTCAAAGGTGCAAAGTGCATGCCGAATGCAGCTACAGCTCTTGGGAGTCTATCTAGTGCACGTTGAGCATGTTCCGTGGATTCGAACAAGCAGACAAGATCGTCCGCTTAGTCTAGACCACAGCTTTTTACTATTTCCTAGTTCGACGCCCACATCCTGGAGACCTCGCAAGGCACTCTCCATTATCTCGTCCACGACGAAGCTGAACAGAAATGGAGGTATGGATGTTCGGGAGACTTTCCATTCAGAAAAAGGTACTTTTCATACACATCCGAACCCACAGAGTTCAACCCTGACATCACCTTTCCGTAAAACGGTTTACTTTTCGAATAATTCGCATTTCAGTTTCTGTGCAAAATTTAAGTCCCCCTCTCCGCCAGTTGGATATTTTCGTGCTTACCTCCAGTTGTTTTTATGCTGCCCACGTGACTTCGTTCATTGGTTCGTGCATGATTTTCACAAGGTCGCTCGTACAGCCTATATAAACGTTAGAATTGACACTTCAGTTTGACTTGGTTTGTCGTCACCAGTTAACGCGTGGTACCCCGCTGTGTCTGGCTAACGGATGGGTCAGCATCATTGAAGTTCGCACCTTGTGTTTGAGTTGTGAGCCAACCGTGGGTCACTTTTGTTGTGCGACTACGGGTCTAGGAGATTAGGCCCAAGCAGTCAGTTGTGTTATTAATCCTGCGAGGCCACAGGTATCACTCATCGTCCGTGATTTTGTTCTGTGTCTCGTGTCCTGTGCTGTGAGCCTACGTGGTCTCGTGCCCTATGTTTCCCTACAGCTCGTTCATTTGGCATCGTGCTGCGATTTGTATTGTGTCTACTTAGTTGTGAGCTCTCATCGTGTGTGGCATCTTAACATTAGTTAGGTTGTGTTATCGAGTCTCAGTAAGTTCAGACCTTCTGTGTCAATTGTGTATCGTGTGCGACATAACAATGAGACATCCCTGTCGAATACCAGTAATTGTTTCAAGTGGACTGGATAGGTCACCGTAAATCCTTATGCGACCGGAAGTATGAAAGTGCAATGACTTCAGTAGAGTTACGAACTTCTTGTGGCAAAGCTTTTCGATGAAAAGCATTAAATAGCGTTTTTCGGTCAACTGAGTCGAAGGCGTCTTTCAAGTAAAGGAAAACCATTATTGTCGGTCGACGGTGCGTGTGACGCGTCTCAGGTAGTTGGCGAAGAGTGGAAATTTGGTCCATGCATCCTCAATCTGGGCGTAATCGGGCCTGTTGTTTGCGGGCGTTCCTCTCGCGAGGCGGTGTCAGACGACACAGCAAAATCGAGGCCAATACCTTGGTGACTGTCGGCATTAGGCTTATCCCACGATGGATACTACAGTCATTGTGTATTTCCCTCTTGAAGATGGATACAATCAATGACTCACTCCATAATAACGGAATACGCTCCTCGTTCCAAATGTCACGGAGCAAGGTGTTAAGTGATTTTATCAATGCACCACCACCCATTTCGAAAAGGACTAGGGGGAGTCCATCGGGACCCGCCGCTTTCCCTCTCTTTAGTGATCGAATGCATGACTCCACTTCCACTTCCGGTGGGGGTTCAAGTAATACTCCCCAAGGAATCGCAGTTGTTGAAGTCGCACTAACTACATTAGCGCGCGGCCAGCTAAACTGCTCCTTGAAGTATTCGGCCCAACGGTCCAGCCTTTGCTCTTAACCGTTAAAGGGGCTCTCCATTTCTATCGCATATCGTTTTGCTGACCAGGGTTCGCCGTCCATCGGTGTCGCGAATAAGTCTGGACAGTCTTTGACTGTTACCTGAAACAGCTGCTTTTTTCATTTCTTCGGCTACCTTGACCCACCGATTTTTGCGATCCTTCTTAAGGCTTTTCGTAATTTGCTTTTGTAGACTTCGTATCTTATTCATCTCCTTACAGTTCGAGAGCTGACGTTTTTCCCGTTAGACTGACCGACTCTTGACAAACCAAGTGTCTTTGATGGACATCGGATCTAGGATCTAGGATCACAGGCGAAACCTGCTGCCACATGCATCACCCGTTTGATATGGGTCCAGTGCTCGTCTACATTACTGTTCGCCGCAGTTCCTAGCTCATGTGTTAATTTCCGTTCATAGCTGATGCGAACTTCTGGATCAGACAAACGTTGTACGGCTAACCGGGTTTGCGGTTTGCATCGATGACCATGGAGTTGGAGTGATAATGGCATTAAACTTAGTGCGTGGTCCGACTCTACGTACATGGACCAGTAAAATCTACAGTTCTGAACAGAACTGTGCCACCGGTAGCTTACTGCGATATGATCGATCTGGTTTACTTACTTTCTTTTATGCGGCTAGCTCTTGCGAGAGGATGAGCCGTCTTCATGCATGTCCTGAATGGCACCAGCCCATGAGCGGCAATTAGATGCAAGACCCGAACACGGAGAAATCCAGTTCTGCTTCCAGTTGCGAGTGCCGTAGACAGCCTGGAGTCCTTATCCCTCAGCGTCCGATTTGACGGTGCTGACCCATGTTTTCAGCTGTCCTGCGAGGCGACAGCGCCATTCTGGACATAGAACAGGAGCGAGGCACTTTTGAGATCTCTGTGTCCGGACGTCGAAGGATATGTCCAAACCACTGCAATCGTCGGCGTTGGAGGTACACTGACAGCTTTTTGATGTCAAAGCACCGTTGTCTCATTGTCTTGTTTGAAAGCTTTTCGTGCCACTCCACTTTCAGTATCCGTCGTAGACACCAATGGTCAAACACTTCCAACTTTCTGATGTCCTCGACGCGTAGTGGCCACGCCTCACAGCTGTAGATCAGTATTGGACGGATAGCGACCCGGAAGACGCGGACTTTGGTCCGGGGGCTGATTTCGTTTCGCGCCCAGAGTACATCGCGAGGCTGAAGAAACGTAGACCTGGCCTTGTCAATGCGCAACTTGACTTCATTTTTGGCTTGGCCGTTTGGGAGAATCGTAGAGCCCAGATATTTGAACGCCGGGACGTGTTCAATTTGTTCACCGTTCAAGTATATCGGGAGAATAGACTGTGCAGTACATGTCGAAAGGATCTTGGTCTTCGACGTATTGATCTCTAGTCCCATGGATTTTGCAAAAAATTCTACGCGACTGAGAACCGGCTGTAACGCAGTTGGGCTATCTCCAAGGATGACGATGTTGTCTGCGAATTCTAGATAGGCGAGGAAAGCATCGGTGCCCAGCTGAATACCAGAGTAATCGGAGAGCGCCTGACACATTGTCCAATCAATGGTATAATTAAACAGCACTGGCGACAGGGGACAGCCTTGTCTAACACCGCAGTCGAGGGAGAAGTCATTGGACTCCTTCCCGTAGATGCGTATTCTCGTGCAGGCATTTGCGTAGTACGACCTCATGTGACTGAGAAGTTTCTGGGGCATTCCATCTGCTTGTGGTGTAGTCCATAACGATTCTCTGTCAACTGAGCCAAAGGCAGCCTGAAAATCAATCAAACAAACTGCAGTCGGTTGCTGGAGCTTGTACCGATGTTCTAATACTCGGCGGAGGGTGAATACTTGATTCACACATCCTCTGCCATGGCGGAAGCCTTCTTGATTGGGGCGTGTGCGCGCGTCCCGCACCACCGAGAAGCAGCGGTTCAACAAAAGCACGGATAATATTTCGGCGGCCACGTCGATTAAACTGATGCCACGGTAGTTTGCGCACACGGTCCTGTCGTCTTTCTTTGGAAGAGGAAGTAGAATTGAGGTCCCCCAGTCAGTTGGGAACTGTTCTTTTCCCCAGGTTGAACAAAACAGGGCGTGCAGTGGCTCGAGTAGTGTCGAAAGACATGGTTTATATATATCTGATGTGATGCCATCTCCAGGGGATATCCGGTTCTTCAGCTTGTGTATTACATCGGTGATTTCATCTCGGCTTGGTGGGTTGTTATTAACGTCATAGATCTCGTTCTGGATTGCGGGAATTCGGTACACGAGCTTGCCGCCGGACGGTTCAGCAGACAATAGAAGTGTTCGGTCCATCGCTGCATCTTTTTGGCCTGCTCAGGAATGGGCAACCCGGCAGCATCGCGGAGAGGTTCTGTCGACTGTCGCTTACCGGATGCAGTGCGGATTAGACGGAAGAGCTTTGAGAAGTCCCCGCAGTTGGCCGTAGTCTTCATGGTTCCTGTGATTTCGACCCAGCAGTTGTTGCGGTCGCTTCCGGCCGAATGGGTAACTTTTCGTCAGATATCACGGAAGTCTGGGTGACCATTTGGGCGGGCATCTCTGGCCTTTTCGGTTAACTGGACAGTCGCCCCTAAGATCCAGTCTTTCTGTCGTCGTCGCGTAAATCCCAATTCACCTAAAGCGGATTGTTGGGTCGATGTCTTAGGTGGAGTCCATTGATTTTTCACGTGTACTTCCTCTCCGCCTATGAACGTGGTGGCTAGATGGGAGACAATGGCATCTGAGACTGCTTAGCGCTTTCTCGGTAATCCTAACGCTGCTGTGTTAACCCGCTTTGGGGCACAGGTTTTGCGGCGATTGGCTAGATGAGTCTTGAAGCGTGCACGGACGAGGGTGTGGTTAGTGCCATTCTTGTTACCAGTCTGCGCGCCTCGGCAGGACTGACAATCTTCAATTGAAGATGACCAGCGTGATCGTACGAGGATATAATCGATCTGGTGCGCTGTGTGGCCGTCGTTGAAGCGCCACGTTAGCAAGTACTTCTTGGGATGTTGGAAGCGGGTATTGGCTTAGAGCACATGTAGAGTTAGAACGCCATTTTGCCGTGCGACGCGAGCTGGGTCGGAAATTTTTACTAGACAGGAATAACCGATTGTCTGCACAAAATCAGAGAAGTCTATCCCCGTTATCTGTGCGCTGAGCGGGTAAGGCACAACACCCACCTAAACAAGCTTCTGACGCAGTAAGTTTGTCAAACTGTGCATTAAAATCATCTGCTACCACTATAATGTAAGAACCTTTGCTCGTGCGAACGAGAGTGGTGAGTTCATCATAGAACTCATTCTTCTGCATGCTAGAACTACAGTCTGTTGGGGCGTACACTGAGATCACAAACAGGCGCAGCTCAACACAGCCATCTTTTCGAATGCCAACTGACCCCTGGAGTCTCACAATGCATAAATCGTTATTAACCGATGTCTAGTCTAGAACAGCTTCAGGCTTTTCAGTTAACACGATTCCTATGAGACGTTGACCCGCCGTTCGAGGTGTTTCATCGCCTGAAGTACACAGGAAATATCTTGATGAGAAACCAGGAGCAGTTAGTTGAATCACACTGCTCGAATCCTGGATACGCGTTTCACTTACGCAGCGGACATCAATCGCAAAGGTGTCCATTGTGAACGCTAGGCACGCCTGCTAACCGGCCCGTATGAGTGCACGCACGTTAAAGCAGCCGAGATTCAGGGGCTGACGAGGCTTGAGAAAATGTGGGTTACAAGATAGAGGATTAGTCACGACACTAACCGACAATGAACCGTTATGAATATTGAGCGTGTTATCAGTGGGAGCATTATGGGTGGATAGAGGGGGCAGTGAGAGGTGGTTGGGGGCAGAAGAAAAGGTTGAATAAAAGAGAGGGAACTCTGAGCAGTATCCCACTTATCACTACCCATCCCGATCGATGCAATGAGCAGCACGGTCCTGATTAGCCTGCGCGACAACCGATGCAGTATGTTATTCGTTGTATTCGTGCAGTTCATGAGGATGTTGTATGGGTACTGCCTCTAAGAAGAACGACTAGGGTTCTCAACCAAAGCCTTTAGTTCTAACAAGAACCTGTCTGCAAGGTAATGAGGTGGCTGAGTGGAGGTCCGTTTGCTTGGAATTTTATATATATATATATATATATATATATATATATATATATATATATATATATATATATATATATATATATATATATATATATTATAGAGAATTCAAGGCGTACGCTGAGTTGTAAAACGTTTATTGTGGCGTTTCGATCCAAACTAGGACTCGTTGTCAAACGTGAGTGAATGAGTGTGTGAATGGGTCGGCTGGTTCCGCGCGTTTTTGGTGTGTTGCTCGTCTGTCCGTTTCTCGGTTTTTCGCCATCGGTTTTGCCAGGGTGACGTAATGCTTTTCAACCTCGACTTGTCGGTTGAACGAGTTGATCGAATGGAGGGCTTCGAGGACCAGGCGCTCCCCCTTCTTTTGCTCGGGCGACTACCCTTGCGCTATCGATTTTGACCTCGTGACCTGTCTCTGCGCAGGGGTTGAAAATCTGTGAGTGTGGGTCGGCGCGTCGCAATGCTAGTTTGTGTTCGTGTAGGCGAGAACGTAGTTGTTTACCTGTCTCGCCTATGTATTCCTTATCACATCCTAGGCATGGGATAGCATAGACCACTCCTGATTGATCGTGCTGGTCCACACGGTCTTTTCCGTTGAATAAGGCGGTCCGCAGGGTGCTGACGGGTTTGTGGGCAACTTTGATGCCCAACGATTTTAGCATACGATCTACTGCCTCTGATACTCCTCGTATGTATGGTAGTACGACCATGCTTTCTGGGCTACTTTTCTTTTGGTCTTTTTTGTTATTTCGGATGCAAGAGTTTACGAAGCTTTTTGGGTAACCGTTTGCCATGAACAACTTGAAAAGCCTGATCATTTCCTTTTTTCGGAGTTCGGTTGTCCTGTAGTGTGTGTCGGCCCGATGGAATAGGGTGCGCACACAGCTCTTCAAGTGACATGTTGGGTGGTTGCTTTGGAGGTTCAGTATGCGGTCGGTTGTCGTTGGTTTTCGATAGACCGTTGTTTCTAGATTTCCGTTTGTTTGCTTCATGATCAGAATGTCTAGAAACGGCAGTTTTGCGTCGCATTCTTCTTCCATTGTGAATTTTATTCCAGGTATGAGCGTGTTCAGGTGTTGATGAAATCGATCTAGTTCAGACTTTTTTAGTATTACAAATGTGTCATCAACGTATCTGATCCACAAACGAGGTCTGATTGTTTCGAACGCTTTGGCTTCAAATTGCTTCATGACTGCATCTGCTAGCAGGCCTGAAAGCGGCGATCCCATCGGTGTGCCTCGTATTTGTTTGTATATTTTTTTTCATTGAATTGTAAATAGGTTTCCAGGCAGAGATCCACCAGACCCATCAGGTCTCTTGTGAGGTGCCCGAATACTTCGCGAAAGAGAATTACTGCTAATTTTCGCTCTCCGGATGCAGCACGAATGAGGTGGAATAACTTAAGGAAGTTACCGCAGTCTCCATACTTCCCGTCACTCGGACCAGTAATTATTGCGGTCGTTTCTAGCCGAACGGGTGAATTTCCATCGGAGTCCGGGAAGTCGGGGTTACCGTTTAGGCGAACGCCTTTAGTCTTTCCGGATAACTAGACGGTCGTCCGTGAGACCCAGTACTTCAGCTGCCGTTGCATAATTCCCAGTTCGTCTAGAGTAGATTGCTGGATTGCTGATTTCCATGAAGGCCGACATTTTTCCACCTCTTCATCCAAGCGTTTGCTGTCTAGACCGGAAACGATAGCGTCGGACACCGCTTTGCACTCGGTCGATGATCCCCGCGCAGCTGTATTGATCCGTTTCAGGGCACAGTTCTTGCAGCGATTAACGAAGTGAATTCTCAAATGTACACGAACAACGGTGTGGTTGCCGCCACTCCGGTTAGCTTTCTCCATGCCGCTGGAGAATCGGAAATCTTTAAATTAAGATGCCCAGTCTGGTCTTACGATACATTCAATCTGTTGCGCTGTGACCATTATTTGAGTACTACGTTATCAGACATCTAGAATCGTAAGAACAAATGTTGATGGCAATTAGTCTGTTGTCTGCAAAGCTGACGAGAATTCCGCCATTCCGGTGGTGCTGTCTAAGATTGTATTTTCCTAAGATAATGTCTAGTTGCCTAGTTGAGGGGACCATTGCCAGCTTTTCAGCCAGTCGCATCAAAAGGATTCCATGTTTTGGGACAGTTTAGCACCTCCTGCACCTTGTCGTAGATCTCTTTTTCTGCCACTATGGGGGCATAGATCTCAGTAACCGATATGTTCAACAGTGAGGCGCGGAACTGATCTGTTACGATCCAAGGGGACATCGGGTTCCATGCAACCACGGTCATGTTGCTGACAGTTATCACAACGCCATAAAGATCGGAGTTGTCAGCAAGCCCGCTGTGTTAGGGGTGTTAACTGTAGTTTGCTCCGGGAACCTTTATAAGCCACGTGTCGGAATTCGGTAGCCGAACTACGGAGTGACTTGCGTTGCTTATTTGGTAGTTGTGCAGCGTACGTGTAGGGACTGTACTTTTATGCGGCTAGCTCCTGCGAAAGGGTTAGCCGGCTTCATGTACGTCCTGAATGACACCTGCCTATGAACGATGTGTAGAGGAGCTGTTCATAAAGCGTCTTGAGAATTAGATTCGAAGTAGTGTCCCAAGCGTCACTCGTCTTTTTGTTCGAGGAAGCAACTTTTACTCGTGCACAACCATATACCATCTGTCGGGAAACGGGAAATTTGTCTTGGGAGCCGATGCAAAACGATTGGTTTGTACGCCTTTTGGATGGTGGTCTGCCAGTCGAGGATGCCCAACGCGTCCTAGTGAATCTGATACCACTCACAATAGTTGAGTAAATGGCAATGATCTTATTTAGTGGCGGACCACATCGGTGCACGCTACGCTTTTGTCTAGGAGGTTCTGTGGCTTTCATATAGAGAGTTCGCTACCAAGTGGAAAACCCAGCACACCCTCTAGAAAATCCGCGTCGCTTTTATCTGACTACTCGCTCTCAGCCTGTCCAACATGTGTGATTCTGGAGAAGCGCCTTGCTCTCCAATCGGCGTGCACGTAAACCTGATCTCCACGGTAAAGTAGCAACATGCGGTGACTGCCGGGCTTCAGATATCGAGTAGTATTCTCACGTAGAAGGAAGCCGTTTGGATGTGATTTCGCGTATTAAGGCCTCCAACTGGCATATTTTTGGCCCCATCCAGTAGGACAACACGAGATGCCATAGCCTGAGCAGTGCACGTGGGAAAACTATGTAGAATCTTGTTAATAAGATGCAGAGTGGCGTCTCTAGCATCACTCAGTTTTTCATCCGAGGTGGCATCTGTAGTCCATGCACGCTCAAGTGCTGCCTGTCGGGCAACGGGAAGCTCGTGTTTTCGGAGCCTACAACCGGTCGAGTCGTTCATATACCTTTCGAATGGCGGCCTGTCAGGTAAGAATGTCCAACACTTCCTAGTAATTCCTGCCTCATTCAGGATGATTGGTAAGAGCCTTATTCGGAGGCGGGCCGCGTTTGCGCATTTCGCTTTATGGTCTACGGAATTCGGTAGTTTTTATATAAAGAGCTTCTTGCTGGGTGTGAACCTGTAATACCTTCGGACGGCGTTGCTGATCGTCCGCGACCGCTTACCTGGCAAGCCGTTGCTTAGTTAATCGCGGCCAACCGCTGACTTGGTTATTCCTATCTGAGACTTGGAGATGACATCGGTAGCATTCAGAAACGCGGTCTCCCTCACACCGGGAATGGTTGTTATTCGTTTGTGTTTGATGAATGGCTAAGTGTTACGATAACAACTACGGGGTTTTTCACCAAACTCGTCGTGCACATTTTTATAAATGGTGAACGAAATGACTATGAAAATGCATAAATACTCCTTGTTATCGAGTGATTCTTTTGAGCTTCCAGCACGTTTTAGGTCCCTGGGCGAAATAAAGGAGCGCTTTTGAGTACGCTTCAATGTGACCACTTTCACAATGAATCTTCTGCAAATACCGAGAGTGGTAGCGTGACAAGCAAAAGTCAGCCGTCCCTCAGAGACGGAGACTATCGCCGGGATAAACTGTCTAAAACAACACAAGACTACTGAATCAAGTTAATTATCTCCACCCAATTTTTCACGAAATGGATGCTTGTTACAGATAAACAAAATTTGACCGGTGGCGATCAAGTGGTTTAGAGCGTTTCACTACCACCTCAGAGGTTCGAATCAGACCACTGCCGGTCAGTTGTACAGTAGACAGCTATACACCGTCAGTCATCCCGTCATTACGCCTGACCCACTAGGATCCTATGGGGTACTGCACTTTAAGTCTCAGGGTTAGGTAGCTGTTTATCCGTAACAATACACTGGACTTTCAAGGCTATGAGATGTGCCTTCTCTACTACACTTATGCACAAGTATATAGTGAAAAAGGTAGGAGAGGGCAGTTGATAAAAAAGATTCACTAATAACATTAACACCAAAAAAATACCAAGAAGATAGAGAACTGCAATGCATATGGTTGTACTTCGTTTTTGCTCGATATCATTTTGGATCAGATGAGTTCATGTGATGCGCTGCACTGTTATTCAGGTGTACTTCCCCGCCGTGGTTTTTTCGCCGACGTCTATCCGATTGTACGATAATTTCACGAAATAGCTCAGAAATATGATTACCATAAACTGTAACAAATAAATCAAAAATTGCACTGTCAGTTTTCCAGTGGTGCCGAATGCTCATCACGTGGTTTGTTTCATCTTTCCCCCACGTAAGTCATCCACTATACTACGGATTATCGTTTTTAAAGTTATGTAAGTTTCTGGCCAACTCTAGCCATAATCTCTGTGACGCTGATAATTGCTAAAAGATGTCCATCGCCACTGTATGCACACTGCCATTGTCTATGTTTGAAATTGTCCGCCGTCGGGCCGATTTGGTGATAAAGAGCGTCAATGAGGTTAGATTCATTTACTACTTCAGACTTATATACTTCAACACATTCGGGATTCAGAGTGACTAGTTCCCATTAGGTATGCAGTTGGTTCGTAGTTTTCGGTCCCAATCATTCTTCGACGAGGGGAAAATATCTCATCTTGTAGGGGAAGTTTTCTAACTGTTCGTGAAATTAGTCATGTAATTTATCAATAATCAACTTCTGTCATTCCATTCTCTCCCCCCTCCCTTTAATCTTCAGGTGAACAAAAGTTATCCACTACTTGCCACAAAAGTCGAAGAGTCCGGGGAACGAGTGATTCGCGGTACCGGTGAACTCTATTTGGATTGTGTAATGCATGATTTGCGCAAACTTTATTCTGATATAGGTACGTATGCACTCCCGTTGTCAGCCAATTTGTCGAGTTCTCAATTATCCAATGTGTGAAATCCATTTCGCAAATTTTGTAGTGCACGCTACACAGGAAAAGTGCCGTTAGTAGTACTTGTTTAATTGGGCAGTACAAATAACTTCATTCGTCGCATCATGTTTTGTTTGTCTGTGCGTACCGCTCTTCCTGTATCTTGTTCAATCTACCATCTTTTGCATTTGTGCTTGTGGACGAGTGCAGTGACTAAGCGTATTCCGTAGCTTCAAAGGCTCATTGCACCATTTGGGATAACCGGAAACTTGACCCTAAGACTTGGAATGGATACCCGCATAGAATCACAATAAGTTAGACACGGTAGCAAGACGAGCGGCAACCACAGCACAGTTACTTTTGATAGCGACAATAGCTTTTCCATAAAACTTTTCTCGTGTCATCATAGTGCAATTTTGCTTTCTCTCGTTCACCTGCTATTTTTTAAAATGTCACACGATATCCCTTCATGGATCACTTAACAAAATAATTAGGACCCTAATAAACGACAGTCTCAGCGATTGTTTCCGTCACGGTTGCGCAGTAAAACGTTTTTTAAACCTTAATTCGTGTTTAGTGTCGGATAGTGCGTGCAGGATCCTCAAGAATTGACGCTATCATGGAATATATGATCACCTCGCCCCCCAAAGTTACTTCACTTTTGGATATTTCGCTGACTTAGTTTGTTTTCTAAACTCGATTTCTCCCACTACATGCGTTTATCACGCTGCTCCCGTTTACCGCCCATTTTTCAGTCATACTAATGGGCAAGGTTATTCAAATCCGACCCTCAGTAGCCAAATGACTGTTGATGCATCCCGCACATTTCGTTCCACCTTTTGTCTTACTATGTTGTCTGGGGTTATACGCTTCGTCGTAAATCGTCCTGTTATTTTCCAAGCCAGTGGGTAGTCTCTCTTGTTCGTATACCATCTGATAACGGACTGTGTTCTCTGTAATCGGTATAATCTACTGCTCGTTTGTGCATACGCATATCCATCAGTGCTTTCTACCGCGCTGTGGTCGTTGTGTAGTGCAGTTACCCTGTGATTTTTGTCATTCTTATGCCTACTTCTCGATATCCTTATTAGACTTGTGTGCATAATTCGGCCCCGTGAAGCTCGGATGGTGCCCGCATGCGTGTGTCAGTCCCATTATCTAAGACCTGTTAATGCGATTTGTGCATTTGTCTCCCAACGTGACAGCACTCTAAACTGGATGTACCTGATTTTGAAAACCCGAATTGTGATCAGAATATGTAAATATGTACACTTCTAAATGGTTTTCGTTTGTGCATGCTTGCGCTTGAGCGCAAAGAGGGGTGTGTACCCCATGTGCACAAAGACCCACTCCGCTGTTAGGGATAACCGGCAACCAGACCCTGAGACTTGCAGTAGATAAACACATAAGGTCCCAATAGTTCAGGTGTGGTAACGGGCCGGATGACAGGGGATTACTGTCTATTACGAAATGACCGTTGATCTCCGACTCGGTTTGATTTTTTGGATCATCACAATTTTTCTTATTTCTTTTTGGCTTATTTGAGACATTGTCATTATATATACCAAGATTTTACTTGAGTTTCACTAGCTTTTCCTGTCACACGTCTCCTCTTCATTCTTCTTCCATTCATTCCTGTACTTTCACTCAGAGGTCAAAGTCGCCGATCCAGTGGTTGCGTTTTGTGAAACAGTGGTGGAAACCTCCTCGTTAAAGTGCTTTGCGGAAACGCCAAACAAGAAGTACGTTAATTTGCTATATTGTTTCGTCTCCTAACCCCGGGCCATTTCAACTACAGTTGCCAGTCTCACATTTCATTACTGTGATTCTGGTTGCTAATTGCTAATGTCACATAGTCAAAAATGAAGTTAACCAAAGCACAGAGAGGAAACGAATAGTAAAAAAGTGTACATACAGGATACCATGTAAAATAGTAGAAGGTTTGAATGCAATTTTGTCAATTGGTCATGTCCTCCAGCTCTCTCACACTCACGCTCTCTCTCTCTCTCTCTCTCTCTCTCTCTCTCTCTCTTTCACACACACACACACACACACACAGATCGTCCCGTCAGTCTTATCCGTAACCACTGTTCATCCCCGTTTACTCGTCCTCTTTCTTTTAGGAATAAGCTCACCATGGTTGCAGAACCGCTGGACAAAGGTTTGGCCGAGGATATTGAGAATAAAGTAGTCCAAATCGATTGGCCGAAACGTCGACTGGGTGAATTTTTCCAGAAGAAATACGAATGGGATTTGCTAGCGTCTCGGTGAGCGTTTACTTTTTCGTGCACAAAGTGTTTGTCAATAATGATCACGATAAAGACTTTCTTTAGATGGATTTTCCATTAGTCTTCATCCCACTTGCAAAATAATTGACTCTAGATTACTGTTACTCTCTGTTTGTCATCGTCTGAATTATAATTGATGGTCTTTAAGATAAAAACATAGCCTCATCCTAACCTATTATTGCTTGCGAAGTGTCCTAGATGGGATTGCTCAGTTTAGCAGTTGGTTTGTAGGGAGCCAGTCAGATTGCAAACTAATCGAAAGACGTCATATATATATATATATATAGAGTGAGAGAGAGGGAGACGGAAAAAGTGTGTACATGCTGCGTGGTGTCTTCGTGTGGCTGCGTGGGTCTTTGAATCCCACAGAGACTGGCGACATTTAACAGCTGGGGATCAGCATTTGATCGAAATCTGTCAAACCACACATCTTCATGAAATGTTGGTGGTTGCTGGTATTGCACAACCGAAATAATGTCCAAGCTCAAGGGTACCCCTACTCAACAATTTTATGCATCCAATTGCCCATACATTTACGTGTTTGTTCATGATAACCAATCGGACATACGAATCCACACCAATTAGCTAATATACTACCAACCATTGATCCGCCATGATGGTATTCTTTGAGTTACCGGCGGTGAGACTCCATCTTAACGTGCTGTGACGGCTTGCTTGCCTCAGCGACCCAGCGAACTATGCAGGATAACTTACCTCAAGCCAAAGATTCAACCATACCTGGAAATTCCATTGGTGGAGGCCGAATGAAGTCCAGTCTCCATCTCGATTGCGTGCGTGTTACCACTGGATGGGAGGGCCCGGGTTCAAACCCTTGGTGTGGCGGAGGATATGCATCACTGATGAACTCTAACAAGAGCGAAACTCGAGTCTGGTGCTTCCGAGTGCAGGTTGGTCGGATGACCTGAGGTTTACGCGTGAAACTTGGAGTCCAAAAGGACAGTCAACCAAACGAAGAATAATTAATCCAATCAAATGGACCTCCACTCAGCCACCTCATTACCTTGCAGACAGGTTCTTGTTAGAACTAAAGGCTTTGGTTGAGAACCCTAGTCGTTCTTCTTAGAGGCAGTACTCATACAACATCCTCATGAACTGCACGAATACAACGAATAACATACTGCATCGGTTGTCGCGCAGGCTAATCAGGACCGTGCTGCTCATTGCATCGATCGGGATGGGTAGTGATAAGTGGGATACTGCTCAGAGTTCCCTCTCTTTTATTCAACCTTTTCTTCTGCCCCCAACCACCTCTCACTGCCCCCTCTATCCACCCATAATGCTCCCACTGATAACACGCTCAATACTCATAACGGTTCATTGTCGGTTAGTGTCGTGACTAATCCTCTATCTTGTAACCCACATTTTCTCAAGCCTCGTCAGCCCCTGAATCTCGGCTGCTTTAACGTGCGTGCACTCATACGGGCCGGTTAGCAGGCGTGCCTAGCGTTCACAATGGACACCTTTGCGATTGATGTCCGCTGCGTAAGTGAAACGCGTATCCAGGATTCGAGCAGTGTGATTCAACTAACTGCTCCTGGTTTCTCATCAAGATATTTCCTGTGTACTTCAGGCGATGAAACACCTCGAACGGCGGGTCAACGTCTCATAGGAATCGTGTTAACTGAAAAGCCTGAAGCTGTTCTAGACTAGACATCGGTTAATAACGATTTATGCATTGTGAGACTCCAGGGGTCAGTTGGCATTCGAAAAGATGGCTGTGTTGAGCTGCGCCTGTTTGTGATCTCAGTGTACGCCCCAACAGACTGTAGTTCTAGCATGCAGAAGAATGAGTTCTATGATGAACTCACCACTCTCGTTCGCACGAGCAAAGGTTCTTACATTATAGTGGTAGCAGATGATTTTAATGCACAGTTTGACAAACTTACTGCGTCAGAAGCTTGTTTAGGTGGGTGTTGTGCCTTACCCGCTCAGCGCACAGATAACGGGGATAGACTTCTCTGATTTTGTGCAGACAATCGGTTATTCCTGTCTAGTAAAAATTTCCGACCCAGCTCGCGTCGCACGGCAAAATGGCGTTCTAACTCTACATGTGCTCTAAGCCAATACCCGCTTCCAACATCCCAAGAAGTACTTGCTAACGTGGCGCTTCAACGACGGCCACACAGCGCACCAGATCGATTATATCCTCGTACGATCACGCTGGTCATCTTCAATTGAAGATTGTCAGTCCTGCCGAGGCGCGCAGACTGGTAACAAGAATGGCACTAACCACACCCTCGTCCGTGCACGCTTCAAGACTCATCTAGCCAATCGCCGCAAAACCTGTGCCCCAAAGCGGGTTAACACAGCAGCGTTAGGATTACCGAGAAAGCGCTAAGCAGTCTCAGATGCCATTGTCTCCCATCTAGCCACCACGTTCATAGGCGGAGAGGAAGTACACGTGAAAAATCAATGGACTCCACCTAAGACATCGACCCAACAATCCGCTTTAGGTGAATTGGGATTTACGCGACGACGACAGAAAGACTGGATCTTAGGGGCGACTGTCCAGTTAACCGAAAAGGCCAGAGATGCCCGCCCAAATGGTCACCCAGACTTCCGTGATATCTGACGAAAAGTTACCCATTCGGCCGGAAGCGACCGCAACAACTGCTGGGTCGAAATCACGGGAACCATGAAGACTACGGCCAACTGCGGGGACTTCTCAAAGCTCTTCCGTCTAATCCGCACTGCATCCGGTAAGCGACAGTCGACAGAACCTCTCCGCGATGCTGCCGGGTTGCCCATTCCTGAGCAGGCCAAAAAGATGCAGCGATGGACCGAACACTTCTATTGTCTGCTGAACCGTCCGGCGGCAAGCTCGTGTACCGAATTCCCGCAATCCAGAACGAGATCTATGACGTTAATAACAACCCACCAAGCCGAGATGAAATCACCGATGTAATACACAAGCTGAAGAACCGGATATCCCCTGGAGATGGCATCACATCAGATATATATAAACCATGTCTTTCGACACTACTCGAGCCACTGCACGCCCTGTTTTGTTCAACCTGGGGAAAAGAACAGTTCCCAACTGACTGGGGGACCTCAATTCTACTTCCTCTTCCAAAGAAAGACGACAGGACCGTGTGCGCAAACTACCGTGGCATCAGTTTAATCGACGTGGCCGCCGAAATATTATCCGTGCTTTTGTTGAACCGCTGCTTCTCGGTGGTGCGGGACGCGCGCACACGCCCCAATCAAGAAGGCTTCCGCCATGGCAGAGGATGTGTGAATCAAGTATTCACCCTCCGCGGAGTATTAGAACATCGGTACAAGCTCCAGCAACCGACTGCAGTTTGTTTGATTGATTTTCAGGCTGCCTTTGGCTCAGTTGACAGAGAATCGTTATGGACTACACCACAAGCAGATGGAATGCCCCAGAAACTTCTCAGTCACATGAGGTCGTACTACGCAAATGCCTGCACGAGAATACGCATCTACGGGAAGGAGTCCAATGACTTCTCCCTCGACTGCGGTGTTAGACAAGGCTGTCCCCTGTCGCCAGTGCTGTTTAATTATACCATTGATTGGACAATGTGTCAGGCGCTCTCCGATTACTCTGGTATTCAGCTGGGCACCGATGCTTTCCTCGCCTATCTAGAATTCGCAGACAACATCGTCATCCTTGGAGATAGCCCAACTGCGTTACAGCCGGTTCTCAGTCGCGTAGAATTTTTTGCAAAATCCATGGGACTAGAGATCAATACGTCGAAGACCAAGATCCTTTCGACATGTACTGCACAGTCTATTCTCCCGATATACTTGAACGGTGAACAAATTGAACACGTCCCGGCGTTCAAATATCTGGGCTCTACGATTCTCCCAAACGGCCAAGCCAAAAATGAAGTCAAGTTGCGCATTGACAAGGCCAGGTCTACGTTTCTTCAGCCTCGCGATGTACTCTGGGCGCGAAACGAAATCAGCCCCCGGACCAAAGTCCGCGTCTTCCGGGTCGCTATCCGTCCAATACTGATCTACAGCTGTGAGGCGTGGCCACTACGCGTCGAGGACATCAGAAAGTTGGAAGTGTTTGACCATTGGTGTCTACGACGGATACTGAAAGTGGAGTGGCACGAAAAGCTTTCAAACAAGACAATGAGACAACGGTGCTTTGACATCAAAAAGCTGTCAGTGTACCTCCAACGCCGACGATTGCAGTGGTTTGGACATATCCTTCGACGTCCGGACACAGAGATCTCAAAAGTGCCTCGCTCCTGTTCTATGTCCAGAATGGCGCTGTCGCCTCGCAGGACAGCTGAAAACATGGGTCAGCACCGTCAAATCGGACGCTGAGGGATAAGGACTCCAGGCTGTCTACGGCACTCGCAACTGGAAGCAGAACTGGATTTCTCCGTGTTCGGGTCTTGCATCTAATTGCCGCTCATGGGCTGGTGCCATTCAGGACATGCATGAAGACGGCTCATCCTCTCGCAAGAGCTAGCCGCATAAAAGAAAGTAAGTAAACCAGATCGATCATATCGCAGTAAGCTACCGGTGGCACAGTTCTGTTCAGAACTGTAGATTTTACTGGTCCATGTACGTAGAGTCGGACCACGCACTAAGTTTAATGCCATTATCACTCCAACTCCATGGTCATCGATGCAAACCGCAAACCCGGTTAGCCGTACAACGTTTGTCTGATCCAGAAGTTCGCATCAGCTATGAACGGAAATTAACACATGAGCTAGGAACTGCGGCGAACAGTAATGTAGACGAGCACTGGACCCATATCAAACGGGTGATGCATGTGGCAGCAGGTTTCGCCTGTGATCCTAGATCCTAGATCCGATGTCCATCAAAGACACTTGGTTTGTCAAGAGTCGGTCAGTCTAACGGGAAAAACGTCAGCTCTCGAACTGTAAGGAGATGAATAAGATACGAAGTCTACAAAAGCAAATTACGAAAAGCCTTAAGAAGGATCGCAAAAATCGGTGGGTCAAGGTAGCCGAAGAAATGAAAAAAGCAGCTGTTTCAGGTAACAGTCAAAGACTGTCCAGACTTATTCGCGACACCGATGGACGGCGAACCCTGGTCAGCAAAACGATATGCGATAGAAATGGAGAGCCCCTTTAACGGTTAAGAGCAAAGGCTGGACCGTTGGGCCGAATACTTCAAGGAGCAGTTTAGCTGGCCGCGCGCTAATGTAGTTAGTGCGACTTCAACAACTGCGATTCCTTGGGGAGTATTACTTGAACCCCCACCGGAAGTGGAAGTGGAGTCATGCATTCGATCACTAAAGAGAGGGAAAGCGGCGGGTCCCGATGGACTCCCCCTAGTCCTTTTCGAAATGGGTGGTGGTGCATTGATAAAATCACTTAACACCTTGCTCCGTGACATTTGGAACGAGGAGCGTATTCCGTTATTATGGAGTGAGTCATTGATTGTATCCATCTTCAAGAGGGAAATACACAATGACTGTAGTATCCATCGTGGGATAAGCCTAATGCCGACAGTCACCAAGGTATTGGCCTCGATTTTGCTGTGTCGTCTGACACCGCCTCGCGAGAGGAACGCCCGCAAACAACAGGCCCGATTACGCCCAGATTGAGGATGCATGGACCAAATTTCCACTCTTCGCCAACTACCTGAGACGCGTCACACGCACCGTCGACCGACAATAATGGTTTTCCTTTACTTGAAAGACGCCTTCGACTCAGTTGACCGAAAAACGCTATTTAATGCTTTTCATCGAAAAGCTTTGCCACAAGAAGTTCGTAACTCTACTGAAGTCATTGCACTTTCATACTTTCGGTCGCATAAGGATTTACGGTGACCTATCCAGTCCACTTGAAACAATTACTGGTATTCGACAGGGATGTCTCATTGTTATGTCGCACACGATACACAATTGACACAGAAGGTCTGAACTTACTGAGACTCGATAACACAACCTAACTAATGTTAAGATGCCACACACGATGAGAGCTCACAACTAAGTAGACACAATACAAATCGCAGCACGATGCCAAATGAACGAGCTGTAGGGAAACATAGGGCACGAGACCACGTAGGCTCACAGCACAGGACACGAGACACAGAACAAAATCACGGACGATGAGTGATACCTGTGGCCTCGCAGGATTAATAACACAACTGACTGCTTGGGCCTAATCTCCTAGACCCGTAGTCGCACAACAAAAGTGACCCACGGTTGGCTCACAACTCAAACACAAGGTGCGAACTTCAATGATGCTGACCCATCCGTTAGCCAGACACAGCGGGGTACCACGCGTTAACTGGTGACGACAAACCAAGTCAAACTGAAGTGTCAATTCTAACGTTTATATAGGCTGTACGAGCGACCTTGTGAAAATCATGCACGAACCAATGAACGAAGTCACGTGGGCAGCATAAAAACAACTGGAGGTAAGCACGAAAATATCCAACTGGCGGAGAGGGGGACTTAAATTTTGCACAGAAACTGAAATGCGAATTATTCGAAAAGTAAACCGTTTTACGGAAAGGTGATGTCAGGGTTGAACTCTGTGGGTTCGGATGTGTATGAAAAGTACCTTTTTCTGAATGGAAAGTCTCCCGAACATCCATACCTCCATTTCTGTTCAGCTTCGTCGTGGACGAGATAATGGAGAGTGCCTTGCGAGGTCTCCAGGATGTGGGCGTCGAACTAGGAAATAGTAAAAAGCTGTGGTCTAGACTAAGCGGACGATCTTGTCTGCTTGTTCGAATCCACGGAACATGCTCAACGTGCACTAGATAGACTCCCAAGAGCTGTAGCTGCATTCGGCATGCACTTTGCACCTTTGAAGTGTAGTGTGATGTTGCAAGACTGGACGTCAACGATTCTGAGCTTGATGCTCAATGGGGAGGTGCTGACAATTTTTGACGGCTTTAGTTACCTAGGAAGAAGCGTGACGACGGATGGGGGCACAGTAGTAGAGGTGAGCGCGCGTACATCCAAGGCTCGAGCGGTCGCATAAGGATTAACGATGACCTATGCAGTTCACTCGAAACGACCAGCGGCGCTCGACAAGGATGCCCCATTTCTCCATTCCTGTTTAACATCGTCATCGACGAGTTGCTGGAGAATGCCTTTCGAGACCTTCAGGATGTAGGCGTTGAACTGGCAAATGGTTCAAAGCTATGTGACTTAGATTGCGCCGACAGCCTTGTTTTGCTTGCGAGAATCTTGTCTGTAAGACAGACTTTTGCAAGCAACGTGTTTGTATTTCAGTCAAAAGGGCTTTGATAAAACTTGGATAGAACACAAAGCAATGGGCGCCAAAGATATATAACAGCGAAAAAGGAAAAGAAAACATCAAATTTAGATAGTCGTTTCTTGTCAGTCTTCTCATTTTTGGCCAGGACTCGCTCCAGATAGGGCAGGAGATAGCTTTTATGCTCGTTTACTCTGGAAGACACGTGCCAAAATTCAGATCTGATGGATGATTGAGAACGACAGAGAGGTAAATCACGGTATGATGGAAGCGCTGG
The DNA here is from genome assembly GCA_948099385.1 of Fasciola hepatica. Lineage (NCBI taxonomy): Eukaryota > Metazoa > Platyhelminthes > Trematoda > Plagiorchiida > Fasciolidae > Fasciola > Fasciola hepatica. Next base: position 774,474 of record CANUEZ040000106.1, read on the forward strand.
ATCCTGCAATATTTTGTGGGCTAGAGCTGCACAGAACCCACTATGCTGGTTGACAAGTTCAGCCAGAGGAAAATCGAAGGGGAAGGATATAACGTGGCTAATGACGATCTGTCTTCGGCGAAGGGCTTTTAAGTCTTGTTTCAAAAGGCCGGGGAAAATTACGGATGAAGAATACAATGAGACCAAAAAAACACATTGGAAAATGAATTTGGAAACAATTGTTACATATATATGCTTGAGAACAAGCATAGTGCCAATGAAAAAACATTAGAGAAAAATTACAAAGTCGAGGGTTTAGGGATGGAGAGTCAGCATGAAGATTGTAAGAAATGAAAGCGATTTTTTGGTATTTTGACCTTGCACGTTCTGTGAATTTTTTTGTCCGTTTTTCAACTTTTATGGGGAACGGGAAGTCAACAGACAGGCCACACAACATTCGTGCCACTGGATTCGGTTCTGAGCCATATCTCTCAGCGTCTCTAACCGACGGCAATCCTCATCTTTTGGGCCCCAACCAGGAAGGCGGGAAGCTCCAACCGAAGCTAACTTTTTCATGCCCCTGCGCCAAGTCATAACCTGGCCGCTACGCCGTTTCTTTCAGCCTTGCCCAGCACTTGAAAAAGGAGTACGAAAAAGTAGACGATGGGCTAGCTTACGCAAAACGTACCCGAACTATCGGATGCGGTGTAGAGCGATTATCTTTGTCAGGGGTTGGCTATCGGTACCGAACACACGACGATGAACCTCTTCATCGCCCGCCTGATGTTCCCACCAGACACGAGCAATGCTTCGGAGAAACCGGTGGTCGAATACATAAAGCCGCCAGGCATCCTCAACGCGGGGAAGCCAGGTCTCGCACCCTTTAAGAAGAACACTGCGAACTGTGCCATTGTACACTTCCCTTGAGAGAGAGCCGGATATCATGGCGACGCCACAGATGACGCAGGTTCATGAAAGCTGCTCTGGCTCTCACAGTTCGTGATGTGATCTCCCCAACACCACCATCAGCTGTGACCAAGCCCCCCGGAGGTACTTAAAGCTATTGACTACCTCTCACCGATCACCACTAAGGATGAGTGCAGGCACAGGCCCCTGCCAGTCTTGAACAAGTACTTTGCACTTTGGAGGCGCAAAGTACATACCATATCGGGACACCTCAATCGTCAAGCGATTAAGTGCTTGTTGAATTGCTTGTGCACTGTCGCTCAGCAAGGCGATATCGTCGACGTGCTCTAAGTCAAAGACTCTATTCTCTGGGAGGAGTTCAACCCCACCGTTTGGAAGACCAGACAAAGCGTTCTGTAGGGCATCCTCTATAGCAAAGTTGAAAAGAAACGGGAATATTTGGCCGCCTTGTCGTACTCCACTGGAGACGGCAAAGGGTGGCGAAAGCTGGCACTTAATCTCGACCTGACCTGAGGTATGACGATACAACTCTTTGAGGACCGGCACATACTTCTCAGGTACACCGTTCCTCGATTAACAGTGCCACAATGCAGACCTATCGACAGAGTCAAAGGCTGCGCGAATGTCTAGAAACAAAACGACCGTTGGTCTTTGGAAGGCTTAACGATGCTCTGACAGCTGTCGGAGGGTGAAGATTTGATAGATGCATCTATAATCGGTACGAAACCCAGCCTGTTCCTCGCGTGTTTGCTCATCACGCGTGTTGTGTGGCCTGCGGAGAATGACAGACGCTAGCAGCTTAGACGCTATCGGTATTAGGCTTATACCCCTATGGTTGGCGCAGTCACTGCGCGAGCCCTTGAGCATAGGGACAACGATCGATTCTCCCCACAAGGAGGGAACTCATTCGGAGTACCATACCTTGGAAAGCAAAGTTTGGAGTTCTCTACCAAGCCCCATTCTACCATCTTTAAATAGAGCTAGGGATAAACCATCGGAGCCCATCACTTTGTGACGTCCTAGGGCTTGGGGTTCCTTACGGATCTCGGCCTCAGAAGGTGGATCTGTCGAAACAGACCATGGGACGTGTGCCGGGACAGTTTTGGGAGAGGCTGATGCTGGAGGCCAGCTAAATTGTGCTTTAAGGTGCTCCGTCCAGCGTACAAGACGTCACTGCAAACTGTGGATAGGCGAACCGCCAGCTTCGCAGATGGTTTCGCTCACACCCAAAAGCATCTTACCGGTGACTGGGACAAGATGAAAGAGCTTGCGGGAATTTCCCACATCGACAGCATGCTCCATCTCGGATGCTTTTTGAGACCACTAGATTTCGCGATCCCTAAGCAGACTTGCTTTGAGTTCACGTCTTGTTGTGAGCCGTGCTGCATTGTGCTCACTTCCAGCCGGGATGGACTGGCGTGCATCAAGAAGGCGTAGAAACTCAGCAGAAATCCAGGGTGTAACGATGCGACGAGTCAGGCAGCAAAATATAAAGCATTCTTAATAAGCGACCAGTGACGGTTAATGTTGTCTGGTGGCGTTGATCCCAGCTTTTCAGCTAGAACGTTTCGGAAAGTTGAGAGGCAAGACGGGTCAGACAGCATATCGCAGTCTAACTGCTGCTGCATCGTACGTTTGGCACACCCACCGACGTATATGGACAGCTTAGTGCAAACTAACTCGTGGTCGGAGTCAAGGGGAGTGTTCCCGTACGACCGGCAGTCTTGTATGCAACCCCGCCATTGGTAACTAATCGCGACGTGGTCTATCTGCGTCCATTGCTGACTTGAAAAGGGTGGGCGCCACGTGGCGTACCGGTAATTAGAACGTCTGAAGTTCGTACTGGCGAGAAACAGGTGGTGATCTGAACACAGAGCCAACTACCGTTCCCCGTTTTTCGAACCACAGGAATCAAGGCCAATAAGGCCTCCTTAATGCGCCTCGTTCGAAGACAGCCAACCGATTCCAGAATTTGTCTTCAGCGTAAATCACGATATCACCCCGTCCTGCTTTATGTAGGAGGTCGTGCAACTTTTAGTAGAAGACATCTTTGATTGCATCTGGGCCGCAATCTGTAAGGGCATAAGTCGAGAAAACAATTAAATTGGGTCTACGGGATGGCGTTTGCTTACTTTGCATGAACCTCTTAGTCTAACTGCACGCAATTGACTCTCAACTGGAATCCAGTCAAGTAGAGCAGCCTCAGCCCTCACTAAGAGCTACACCTACACCAGCAAGACTAAAAGCCGCAGCCTCAGGATCTCCAGGCAAACGCTAGTGGAACTTTACAGGACTGGATTGGGGCACCAATCGAATGACCGAACTGAAGTCTTGGATGTGAGTCTCTTGAATGCAACACGCGTCGATGGCAAGGGTCTCCAGTGTACGAGCTAAACACGCCTGTTGTCCTGTACGCATCAGTGTTCGCACAGTTTAAAAGGACGCTTGGGACGAAGAACAGCATCGGCTGATGGAAGCGGGTTCGGTGAGACTTGAATATTAGACGAAGGAGGGCGCGAAAGAACAGGAAAATGACTTCCCTCAAAGACAAGTACGGCCGACTGCAGTTCCCGAAGAATGTGGAAATGTTTGTGGGCAGGGATGAGGTGTGAAAGCATCAGACCGAGCATGTGTTTGTCGAGAGCAGCGAGCATGTAATAAGAGATCCATCGGTTTCATTGTTGGTAACGTTGTGGGCCGTTGTACTACTCGGTCGCAGAAGTGAGCTATGATCGCTCGTAGAAATAGAAACTTTTAATCTACGGGAGAATAACTGGGGCTGATTTGTGATTTCTTTATCTAAAACAGAATTCGCTGTCTTGGGAGAGTTACTGATATCCGTTAAACCAAAAGAATTCAGCGAGAATGTGTTGACAAAAATAAAGTTACCAACAATAACGTAAATTTTCATCCAAAAAAGGAATCAGTAGTGGTATAAGTGCATCGTAAAACGAATTGACGTCTGAATGCAAGCAAATGGGGGCGACGTTCACGTTGGTAATGATTGTACTTCGAAAACGAGAAAATCTCGAAAACTAATGACTATCCAAACAGTCTGCACCGTTTGATGAGTATCTAAATATAACGGTAGACTTGTCCCTCCAGAGTGAGTTTACGTGGATTGCCACTCCGTCTCCATATGTCTTCTTCCTCAGCAACGTATCTTGACCGTAGCACTGAAATCCATCTATGCGCACCAAAGAGTTGTCAACGTTCACGTTCAGTCAGGATTCTCGAACACAAACTGCACGTATGAACACGAATTCGTGTATTCAGTATATTTGTTAGATCCGACGTCTTTAGGAAGAGTGAGCGAACATTCACACTGACCACGGAGGGCACAATGATCTTAGCCAGGGGGATGCATGTAAGAGCAGCTTGCCATCCATCTCGTTTGCGTTATTTTGTCCGAATTCGATCAGCAGCAGCCACGAGCACTTGGGAGTCACACGGCATACGCGAGGCATGGTTTTTTAGATGTGACATTTCCAATCGGGACTATGAACGACGAGTGAGCGTGATTATTTCAAGGAGGAGAACGATAAATTCCAGAGTGACAGCAGGAGGGAAAACAAAGTGTACGAGCGCTAGACAAACTCATAAGAGCTTAGCTCCACTGGGCATGCGCTTTGCACCTTCAGAGTGTAAAGTAATGTTACAAGACTGGACGTTAACGGTGCTCGATAGGGTAGTACTAACAATGGTCGACCACTTCAGCTACCTCGGCAGCAGCTTAACGACGGATGGGAGCACGGCATCAGACGTGAGCATGTGTATATCCGAGACCCGGGCGGCGTATGCTGAAGTGAAGCACTTGTGGTGCCGACCTGATATTTCCCTGAAGCTGTAAGGTCGTGTGTACTGTGTCCTGATGAGCCTAGTTTTGTTGTGTGGTTGTGAGACATGAATTCTGCGTGTGGAAGGTGTTCGTCGCCTTGAGGTTTTCGACCATCGGTGTTTACTTAGTATTGTTAAGATTGGATGGAATAACCGGTTTAAGCAATGCTGAGGTTAGAAATCGAGTATTGGATATCAATTCAGGGTGTTTTCTATCACAGCGTATCCAGCTCAGTAGACTTCGTTGGTTGGGGCACGTGTTGCGTATGGCAAACACGTCTATCATATCGTGCCCTATTCTCCGTTCCTCCTCGGAAGTGTGGAAGACCACGTGGAGGTCAACAGATGACGTTGCAACGAGGAATGAGGAAATGTACAGCAACTTAGGAAAAGTAGGTGCCTCACATCTTCGTGGTTGGGGTCCAAAGGATCCTTCAACCAGCTGGCTGGTGACACTGAAAGATATTTCAGCGAAGCGTGAACAGTGGCGTTCGTGTTGCCACTTTGTGTCGAATCAGAACGATTGATCAGTGTACGTTTGCACAGTTAAACTGTTTATTCTTCGTTGGCTGCTAAAGCATTGTCTCCTCTCACTCGTGTAGATCCGCTCTCTGTCCATCTTGTATATTCGTTCTTTATATTTCTACATGCACTATGATGAGAAAGGCAGTTGTTGTTGAGGCTTGCCCTACTGTTCAACGCTGTACGATGATGATAATGCTGAGTGTAATGTGATTTATCCCATCGGCGATCCTTCTTCAATCTTAATCTGTCAGGGTGCTAATTCACTTTTCCCATCCTGTCGTCGTGAATGTTTTATCGGAGTTATCGTAGTGAAAAACTGAACGTTATTTTCGGAATCAAGGGCGAACGCAGTACGCAACAAATCCGCGTATCAGCGCATGAGTAAGCGAATGATCTGTGGACACGCGCAAGCAATACACGTGATTGGATGCGGCCAGGCAACGCTGTTTAAGAACAACGAGCCAAAAAGCAAGTATGGCTCAATGCCGAATTCTGATTGATTGGAGCAAACCGTCCACGGTATAGTTGAAGTCAGAGTGAAGCGCGTGCGTCTGTGACAACTCATTTTCGACTGACCAATCTAAACGTTTATCGGTGTGGTAATGACACAGTCAGTAGGATCACACGGCGCTGAATTTCTAACAGGGTTGATCACTTTGGGCGGTAGGAGATTCAAGTCGTCTACGACATGATGAATCATTTCATAAACTCAACAAATTGTTGCCTTCTGTCCATCAGTTGAGCCCATTATATCTGAATTGACTGACTCTATAGTTTCCGTGTTCCGTTTTGTCATTTGTCTCATGTCAGCAGCACTTTTCATGACCCCAAATAAGTCGTCATGTCTAGGTTGTGTGACAGGTTTAGTCTGACCAAACTGAGGCAATCATCAGTAGCCAGAATTTCGGGTGACCACCGTAGACAAGAGGAAAAATTCAATGGGGTGTGCTCGTGTTTGCGGGATCAAGGACACCATTGGCTACTGGAAATAGTTTCAGTAGTAAAAACAGGAATTGGACCGAAATTGAGTGATCCCACAATTATTGGTCAGACTGTGCACGTCCGTTATTCGCTTGTCATACTGATTCGTTCAGGGTACCTCCATCTCATCACCTATTCCTATGCAGGTATCTGTCGTCACTTATTCTAACAACCAACAAACATCATTTTTATTTCTGTGACTGAACGAGTGCAGTGAATTATCCCGTTTTTGATCTTACTCCATGTTCATAACTCAACAAATGTATGACAATCATGTTTCACCATGATAAGTTTTTATTCACAAGTTACCTTTTAATTTCTTCCTATCGAATTCTTTATTGAGTTTTGGCACAGATCACTGTACAATAATTTCCCCACCCGTGTAGTTCTATTTGGGCCTTTGGACCGGATGCAACGGGTCCGAATATTCTCATGGACGACACTTTACCGTCTGAGGTTGACAAAGGACTTTTAGGAACCGTGAAAGACTACATCGTTCAAGTGAGTTCACATTTCTGATCAGTGTGGCCAACTTTTTATTATTATTTGCACTTATCACGGATTTATCCATATTCACCGTTTTTTCGGTTTTTTCATCGCATCTGAGTTCTTCCGTTTGTGTTGTGTAGATTTTGCTTGTTCTGTACCACAATCTTACAGCATGCTCATTGTATCCATCATTTTCGTTCCTTTTTTAGTATATACTTAGGACGACAGATAGATAGATACTGGCTTTAAGTCGAGCTTGATGCCAACACTACAACACGAAAAGGTCGGTGAGAATAATAAGAAACGGGAAGGGCGATTGTTTAGTACAAGAGGGCATTAATTTTTTTTGTTATATGCACTCAAGTATTTAAATTGCTACACCCGTCGGGCAAGAAAAAATTATTGCTTTTTGAAATCTATATTCCAAAGTTTGGATGTGTGAGAGAACGGTTTGGCACATTTTTAACAGACATTTTGGTTCGTTTAATAGACAGCACGATGGTTTAGCGAACAGCTAGCACGTCTTCGCCTGTCATGAATCGACAACAAGATTGGAGCGGACCGAAGAGCCAATCTGAGGCCAACTGTCGTCTAAATCAAATAAACCCATTTGGGTTTGTTCCCAAACTAGCTACTCGGCTGGGAAGAACGGGTGGACCAGTAAGTGCGAAGGCCAAGATTTGGTTGCGACCACCATTCATCGTTTTTGTACTAATGAGTGGAGATCATTCGAAGGCAAAATAATCTCCTAACTAGAGCTATGTGAACCTATCAGAGCGGAGTGTCTTGTTACTGATAGCAAGTTATCGGTCACGAACAGAGGCATCTGCTCGTTAGTTATTTTTGGATGTATCCAATTAAATTGAGAGTATTTCTGGTTACGTAACTTTAAATGAAGATTTTGAGTTTATATGTATTACTTTTCATCTCTTATACAACACATGCCTAGTGGGTTTTTTCCGGAGAAATGATGCGGCCCAGTAGTGGACTACCTGTGGGAAAAGAGAACCGATAGCAAGGAAATCTAATTCCCCTGGTATTTGGAACTTTTTTTCTGGATCCAACTCCTCAGTGAAAGGGAGTTCTCAATTTTAACACCATCGCAGGAAATGAACACAAAATGTCTTTCTACATTTTTCATAGGTTGTTTTATCCTATAGTAGCTGAATCAATTATGCTTGGAAATGGTCTCGGTTCACAGTAAATGTAATTACGCAGATGATTTATTACCCGGTGACTTTTTCCCCGTCTGCTGAATTATGTGCCGCGTAAGAAATGTGGAATTCCGAATGCGAAAAAGTATAAACGTGAATCGAAGGTTACCGGTGAATCCTTTTGTGGGACAAGAACCGTAGAATAATATAATTTAACAAATGTAGACGACTGACCTTAACAAGCGTGATATAAGCGGGTGTTGGTTTTTTATTGAAACGGGGGGTGGGTTGTTCTGATATTGAGTCTCAGCGATTTAGGGTATCTCAGCGTACCGCGCATTTTTTAATTCCCAGCGGACCTCGCTTTCTCGAATTTCTTCACCAGTCTACTTACGATTGATAACGCTATCGCCCTTTGGATGAAATATATTTTGGCAAAAGAAGAGTTCCTTGCACGTAACTTCTGTTCAGTTAACCCACTCTTCCATTGGTTTAATAGAAAAATTGCTAACATCGACCGAATGGAGATCGATAGTTTGCTTATCCTAGCCCGTGCGCAGATATGCACCGGGGCCCGCAACAAATCAATGCTGTAATGGTCCGCTCCTAAAATCCATGACCAAATTGTCTGTACCCTTGTCACCAAGCCCAGATCTTGTGCCGTTCTCGTGAAAGAACGAGTTCACTCACCTATGCAACCTGTCACCACAGCAGAACCCTTCCCAAGCAAACAATACTCTGGCCAGTGTACTAAGTAGAATCACGGTCGCTTTGTGCTTTTATGAAAAAGTTGTAACAAAAGCATCCGTGCAGCACCTCGAAAACAAACGGCTTGTTCAATAGTCCGACTAAAACCGACCAATTTTTCTGGATGCACAACGTTATCAAATTCGGTTGTGAAAAAACCACTAATAGGCTAGTTCAGTCTGTCCTCAAAATTCAAAATGCATACGGGGAAGCAGTTGGAGATAAAGTTTCATTTTCTTCTCTTGGGCGAACAGCGAACTTATTCGTATCACAAATTCCATCGTGTCAATTGATCGAAATGGCTGTGTCATCTAGTAAACACTGATAGTCTGGAGGCTAAGTGCACCTTCCTCCGTGGTTGCTGGTATGGTACCGGCGTCACTACTTTCGAGTATTGTTCATCTGAATCATTTTGTTCCGTCAGTGGATGAGGCTCAACGTCTGTTGCTCTTTGATTTAAGCAGGAGCGTAAAATTCAATAAATAGTTTTCATATTACCTCGTAGATGTTTGCACCAGTATGCTGAATCTCTTCTTCGAGTAGGACATCGGTTCAATGCACCGGAGAAACTCCCGGGGTTTTCCATAGCACTTTCGGTACTCTTCGTTGTAAGCCATGTCTTATAAAGAGCCCTCATGACGGTATCAGGATGCCGCTGTGCCCACCACGTAGTCGAGGGAGATTTTTCGAAAAACGTATCAAAGTACCAGGTAACTCCTCTTTACTGTATTCTTGGGCACGAGTGCAGTGGAATGAGTATATACCCCATAGCCACAAAGGCCCGCTGCACTATTAGGGATAACCGGCAATCAGGCTCTGAGACTTGGAGTGGATAACCACCTAGGGTACCAGTAGGTCGAGTGTGGTAACGAGCCGGACGACAGGGGATTACTATCTACCACCATAGTAACCGGTAGTGGCGGGGATTCAAACCACTGACCACCGATGTGGTAATCAAACGCTCTAAAACACTCGATCACTACCGGTCATAGATCGGATGACTGAAGTGCATTTGGGAGGTAGAAATAAGACCTATGCATTAGACAGTGACAACGGAGCACCAACTCGATGACGAGCTCTGTTATAAAAGACGAGCAGGATTTCCCGCTTCTCATAATTCATGCGTTGGTTTACATTTCCCAGCCAGTCACCAGGCGTTTCATGAACTACAGTATTTTCGCGGCAGGTAATTCTTATCCGATCGCCGAATACAGCCTGGATCCTCACATTTTTCCAATCACAGCTGGGATTGGTAGCTCACCAGAGGCAGTGCAGCAAAACGGAGGTGCCAGTCTGGATTTCGAACCTTTCCAGAAGCCCAGACGTGGTACCCTCATGGTGTTTGTTTGGGCAAGGTACAACAATAAAACTCAGTTTCATCAGAGTTCAGCATATCGGGATCCGCATATTGTTCCAGATTTCGCGACTCTTTCGAAAATCTACGGATTCCTTCACGAATTGACCCTTTCGCCACTTGCCATAACAATCTATGTAATGAAGCTCCCACCTAGTAGGATTACATTCCGCATTTCTCCTTTCAACAACCTAGCCAACCTTCAGAAGTTTTGAAGTGGCAGCAAAGCCCTTCCTACAGGTTACGCTTTTCGCTGTGGGAATTTCGCAGTTTTACGCGCACATTCAAAAACCACTGAAAATGGCATCATTTAGTTCATCACGTTTTTGCTCCACTTTCAAATGACACCTTGAATGACTGCTGTCTACACAGAGTCTTATTCGCGATCATATTCTGCACAATTTTCCATGAAACATCAGAATGCTTCAGAGTATTTGTGAAGCTGACAAAAGGAATACACTCACCGGCATTCGAGGGCAACTGAGTGTGTGCAGACCCACTTTCGAAGATATTGGATTCCATAAACACTGTTCTCGACCAAATCGTCGTCGAGCACATTAGGAAACACAGATTTGCGAACAAAATAGTTTCCGGTGATTCGAAATCCACCCTCCATCATACAACAGGCCGGGAACACGTGAAAAATTAGCATCCGGCCTAGAGTTGAGCTTGAGCTACAGTATTTGTCACCAGTAATCCCTATCACTTCCACCTACTTGATTGATTAGTTCAATCCCCTAACTTCTAGTGATCATAAATCACTAATACGGGCTCGTTCGCTGGTTTGTATTTTCGACTAAATAACATCAAGTGTTGGGCCAGTTGTTAAAAGTTTTGAACTGTTCTCCCCAACCGTTTCCTCTATCGTTATCGAAATCCAAACAAAAGCACTGTACTCGTAATATCGGAAAACGTACGAATGTGCCTTGGTCACGTCTTTCCATTATTTATTTTTGTTAGTGCGTCACAACCTGGACCACTGGTTTGATTGTTCTGCTATTTGCAGACTCACGCAGTTGAGACGTTAGAGCGCTTAGGCTCAACAACGAAGAAACCCCTAGGCATTTTTTAGCTCTCCGTTTGTTATCTGATAGACTGATCTTGCCTTCATTTGATTTATTCACTATAGGGCTTTCAGTGGGGCACTCGTGAGGGTCCACTTTGTGACGAGCCCATTCGAAACGTTAAATTCAAACTGTTAGATGCATTGATCTCGGGCGAAGCTCATCAACGTGGTTCCGGTCAGATTATCCCTACGGCAAGACGTGTGGCTTATTCGGCCTTTCTCATGGCCACCCCTCGATTGATGGAGCCGTACTATTTTGTCGAAGTCCAGGCCCCAGCGGACTGTGTCTCCTCGGTCTACACAGTGCTAGCTAATCGTCGGTACGTTTTTGTTGGTGCTCGGTTTGTTTTTCTTGCCTGCTTACCTTACCAATATCCCATTCGTATGAGGTAGGGTGGTGCTGGATCGCAGCTCCTGTTACGCTGTAGTTTCATTGAGCAAAATCACTGGTATTTTGATGAAGTGTCAATCACTACTTCAGGTCTTTGACTGTATGGTTTGGAATATACACAAGGTAGACCTCTGCCTTTCAGGAGTATTCAGTCACAATTGTTTGTGGCGATCAAACCATCGATATATGGTCAATTATACGTCAACGACAGATCTTTGCCGCCGTAAGCTCACCTCTGCTGAGTTGGGATTTTCTGACACACTTCCTTAGGGTGCCCACTCTGTACATGACAAGTGACTGATTGGTGCACTTCGACTTGTCCACAGTACTTGCGTCAAATTAGAGGTCTACCAAGGAATTCAAGTGGAGAAAAATATTTCGAGAAAAAAGGCCAGTAATGCATGACTTATGTCCTCTTTGGTTTTGCTGTGCTGTGATTTGGAGTGCACCAGAGAAAAAAGACTTTAGACAGTGTGTCCGTTGTTATCAATCTTTCTCGGGCGGTTTGGGGTAATAACGAAAACAAGTTACCACAACATTATCCAGGCTAGCAAACAGTTCATTCTGTTGGAACGCTGAAAGCGTTAATCGGATTTTCCAGTCTCAACAATCTTGTGTTTCGGGTTGCGTCGACAGTTGGAAGCGCTGTTTTACAATCAACTTGATATGGGCAATTGTGAAATCTGATGGTTTCGGACTTAATCTAGTTTGTTTGATTGTCTGTCATTTATAAACTCCGTTTTTTAGTGTTTTGTTCTCTGAACATCATGTTAAAATAGAGCAAAATCCTCTTGAATATGGACGTCGTGAATCTCGTCCTTCAAGATTGTTCCGTAAAAGCATATCTTACGTTCGGTCCACTTTTTTAGTTTACCGGAAGTAAAAATATGACAGAGATCGGCAGTAACTTGGTGGTTTGAGTTGACGGAAATCGGGTCTCGTACCCCCCGCCCCCCTTAGTGACCAGCTTTCCGTAGTCTACCTCATCCATTGTGCCCTTGTCTAGCCGTGAGAATTCGGTTGCTTCATATATCCTTTAGTCGTTTAAAGACAACAGGTGCACCTGCCCTTCCTCTTCTGAGCGGGGTTCAAACCCACACACGCCTAAGGACTGTATGCGTTCTACCAGACGAGCGTGGGGCGCTTCACGGGTGAATCACTGGTCACCCAACTAGATCACGTTCGCACACGGCATCCACCATAGTGAATCTGTAGTTTCACCGCATTCATAGCTTGTGTCCAAAACGCTGGCCATGTGTTATCCGGACGGTAAGCTGAGAGAAAACTGGCGTTCAACCCCACAACCCAAAGCAATCTATCTTGAACTTCCCAAGATCACCCCACTAGTGAAAAGCGTAATACGGCTGCTCAGAATGGTGGCAAAGATGCTCTGTACACATTCACTTCAATCCAATAATATGCTAAAAATGAACATTCTATTTTGTATTGTACAAAGATAATCAGCAAATAGTAATACGTCTATCTTTTTGTTCCCCACTTTTTCATCTGTACCCGTGAAATCTCGTTTTTCACTACCACGTCTCGCGTTATCTTTTTTCCAGAGGTCACGTGACACACGACGCTCCCATATCTGGCTCGCCCATGTATGTCATTCGGGCCTTTCTCCCGGTGATGGACTCGTATGGCTTCGAAACAGATCTTCGCACGCATTCTCAAGGTCAGGCCTTTTGCATGCTCGTATTCCATCATTGGCAGCTGGTTCCTGGCGACCCCCTAGATCGTTCGATCCAAATCCAACCCCTGATTCCCCAACCAGCCACACATCTGGCCCGCGAGTTCATGATCAAAACCCGCCGACGAAAAGTTAGTGATAATGATCACGTTTCTCGTTTGTGTTCATCATGAAGATTGTATGAACACGGTCATACACGCCGTGAGGTATCGCTCACACAAAATCAACGGTAAAGTCGTGTTGCTCGCCGAAAAGACTCAACACGGTTTTATTCGTTTTCGAAATTCTCACCACTTCTGGACGTCCCGGTTTTGGTGAGACCAGGTGTACGAGTGCAATTTTTAGACGCGCAACATACAGGGTAAACAAGTTGCCGCCACGAATCAGAGAACATACACAGAAACAAACAACAAACTAAGTGGCAAGAACCGTAGTTACATAGGACTAGTACAACGTGCGTACGAAATTCAAAGCTAGACTGCCCACTGTCTGTGGGGAGAATGTGATTTGGTGCTCAGTAAAGTATATACTCTGAGAAACCGAACAAAACGCCGAGAAACCAGACAACAGTACAAACTGTTCAATCATGTCTATACTTATTTCCGGTGTATCGCACAAATAACCAGGTTAAGCGGCCCAAACATGTGAAACCCAGACCAGGGTGATAAACAATAGATGCCTCGTGATTTTCATCCTAGGAAAAAGCTAAATTCAAAGATAGGGTCCTCGAAGTGCTCTACCCCAAAGCAGTTATGAGAGGGGATTTTTTCCCACGGTCACCTATCCCGTCTTGGAAAAACCAAGCATTTCTCATAAACCGGTATTTCAGGGTTTCGTTTTTCTTATATGTATCGTATTTGAATATAATATCTCATCTGTATTGTGGCGTTGATTTCAGTGCACGTTGATTTGACTGAAATGAGAACCACTGCTGTTAGAGGATTCGGATTCTTCCTTCATGATAACACGGTGACAAGGTACTCTAACGATGGTGAGAAGTAACATATCGGGTACCTGTTTTTTTTCTTGTAGTTAAATAAAAGGTACAACATCAGCCGAATTAAAAAAACGCTCATCTCAGTGTTTTTTTTGGTGCGGGGGGGGGGGGAATGGTTTTAAATAGTCCTATCAATTGTTTTAGGTCTGGTTGAACTGACTATATGTAGCTTCCGTTTTTTTTAATATCAGTTTTCATGCTATTGTTTAAAGTGCAATAACCTTTAGAATAATAACGCGAATCATTATTTCCTAAAATGGGTTTGTTTTTCTACAATCATGGCTCTTCAGTTAATGCTTACAATTCTACTGAGACTCCGTCGCTTTCTGCTCCCTTTTTTCTTTCTATCATAGGGCCTAAATGAGGATGTCAGCATCAACAAATTCTTTGACGATCCGATGTTGCTCGAATTGGCCAAACAGGATGTGATGTTGAACTACGCAATTTAACTTTTTTTGTACAGTGCCCCTACAGTGTGTCCATGCGGTTTTCTGCCCACCGCTTCCTTATTTGTGTAATAAATCTTTGCTCCTATGTATTCCTTTTGTTTCTTGAACGAATGGCCCTAGTGGCCAGCTGTTTGGCAGACCAAAATTCTGTTGCTTACGGGAACATTCCTTGTCGCATCGGAGCCGCACATTGTACGGTTCATCGGTTGAACTACTTGCTGTTACAAAACTTCGGCGACTAACTGATTTAAGTATAGATGGTATGCCCGCTGATCGACCCGGATACCAACCGTAGATTTCCTAGTCGTTCATTTTATATTATTGTCCACGGAACTTGACGGCCGTAGACTGAACATGTCCACAAAACTGTTGGTCGCATTCCGTTACTTGGGGCACGTGTACTGCGTGCCGTGTGGCTATTATTTTTTGTGCAATTTATTAATCATCATGAGCCGTCCATCTGCAGCCGTGAACGGAGTATTTGACTCCGTGACCCAGAGCCAGAGCTTGCGGTCTGTTGGTTCTCAGGTGGTTTCAGGGCGGACGCATAGTTGAAACTTTGCACCTGAAATTCACCGGAGGGAAGTTGGTCGACCAATAGTTTTGTGAATAGGTGTTCGGCCGGCCGCGTATGAGAATTGGTTGAAGGTGTGCTGTGTGCTCTACTAAATTGTATCGAAGAACTCAATAAATTAACAAACTCTCATTTCAGCCAAATTGAAGAAAACTGTTCATTGTGACTTGGTAGTAAGCACAAAATTGAACACTGCGAAAAAAATGGTTCGGCCACCGAAGTTCATGTGAACATTCTCTGCAATTTTCATCTTATCAACCAGAACACGTGCTGAACAAGGCATTATAGAGTTGCGATAGGTATTTATGCGGGAGGGGATAAGTCTAAATGCGGAGCGTGTGGAGGCGTGCAGATAAACCACGCTACAGGGGATGGATGGTATATGCAAGAATGTTCCTGGCGAATTTTTCACAGGAGATGATATGCAAATCGCAAACTTCAGAGATGAGCGAGCCCATAAGAACCAAGGAAACGCGACTGATAATGACCAGAACGCGGTGTGGTGTGGTGAGGTTTTTCTGAAGTAGACCAGAAGAGATTACGGGAGAGTAGAACGAAGAATGCATGGATTGAAAGAAGAAAGGGTAAGAGCTTGTGTCCCACCGAATTGCCTTAGCCTACAAAATTTGAAAAGACGGTCTACGCAGTCTTTTAAAACGATCAAGAGTATGAGAATACCACCGTAAATTGGTGCTGACTGTAACGCCTAGCTATTTAGCCGGGTCCCGGAAGTGTGGACATTGTTGATGATGCTCACATTTTCTATAAAGGGGAGAACAAACAAACAAAATAAATATAATAGAATCTAAGGGGTTGCTTAAGTGGTGATGGTAAAGCTGACCGGGCCGTAAGCTCTTAACTGAGAAGACGTTCGATGCACTAGGAGTCTTTGAATACAAAAGTCAACAGCACTAGATTGCACGATACTTTCTGAAACACGTCACTGCGCTTTGACCAGTGCCTAGCCTAGCCTTCCAAATATCCTCCAGGTATTCAACGTGCACTCGCGTCATGGATGCCGGTCTAGCATAATTCGGGATGTTTTCACAGAACAAAAGTTGATTAAATAAACATATTAACGCTGAGAATGAAAAGAAAGCAAATTCAGTTAGCACCCTTCGCGGTGACCCGTCTGGACCACTGGTTTCATCACGCTTCATCTTTTCAGCTCCCCATTCACTACAAAGGAATATATCACTTATTCCTTCTTCGTTTAAGTTTATTTTGTAGCCTAGAGCAATTAATCTGCATTAACTATCGGTCAAATCAGTTCACGGAAACTTTTCTGTCTGACTTTATTATTTCGTAGTATTTGCATTACTTTGCCTACTTACTTAGTAAGTGGCGACAGACGACTTCCTCAGGGTGTACTCAGTATTGTTGTCCACGATGTACACCACATACACATCCTTGCCCTCCTTCAATACAAGTTATCCTGACCCACCATTTCGAGTTCTTTTGCTCTGCGCGCTGCCAAGCAGTGTTTTCATCGTGTTACCAACCGAGGATCGAGAGTAAACGACAATATACGGGAGCAGATCCCAGCTAAACTTGAGGGATTAATACAAGTTTCGTCCTTTTTCGAGCTTAATAAACTCATGCAACCGAAGAAACATAGAAGTCAAAATCAAGCGTCAGAACAGATTACAAAGGAAAGAAACTCAAAGTCGTGTCTGAGGAAATCTTATTTTTTCCTATCACCATTGAGGTCATAACAATTGCACCTCCGACTCAAGGAAGCTACGCTGTGTAGCTGTTTGGGTGATGAAGACACGCAAGCCATTGCACCACATCAGTGTGCAATCAAGCTTCGATGACCAACCAAGAGGTGATTCACAAGGTCCAATAACTTTTGGTGGCCAATCTCTCAATCGTGTACTAACGTTGCAAGCCTGAGGTTTATTGTTTTCCACTTGATACTTAGCAAAACAATTTACGAACCGAAATTGATCGTAAACTTCAAAGTGGTTTCTTCGAACTGACCCCGTCGCTGTTCCAGAGCTGACTCTTATCATTCTAATGAAGTTGACAATTTGGGTCCCAAGCAGCTCTCCAGCACCATCACTGGACTTATTTTGGCCGGATAGTATAGTTTTCCACAAGCGGTCTTACAGACAATCCAACCGTGGATCTCCTATCTCATAAGTACAAGGATTTCAGAACTCGTCAGCACAGCGGAAGAGAGCTTTGTACCTACACCATTCTGAGAAATTATCACGTTGATTTATAAACCAAACCAATTGATTGTTTGGCGCCTCCGAATAGAACATCTCAATGACCGACTGGCTGCAAGTCAGCATCGGGTAGAGATACACGACAAGTTGACCAATGAGATGCGCTATTCGAAAGTGGCAACCAACCACTGAGTTCGGTTCAAAAATTAAACAAACGGTGTTCTAGATTCACGCGGCAGCTCAATCTTAAAACGGTATAGACAACACAGTGGTTGAGGCTCCCCAGGAGCACTAGCATACTTCCTCTGGAGTACCCCCACTTCGGATTTACTAGGTCGCTAAAAACCATGCAATATGGTTAGGTAGGGTTTACTCTATTTCATGGACACCCCACGCCTGGTTGATCATGTTATACCCGAGCAAGCACATACGGCCCGTTCACATTAACCCGCAGCTTTGCATCGGCTACCGCTTTACGGTAAAAATTCACCAAAACTAGCTGATAATGAAACGAATATGTCTGGAACGGTTGATCGGCACGACTGCAAAGCAGTTGTCCATTGAGTTTGCCCTACAAGCCCGTTTACGGCACGGATGTAGACCGGGAAAGAAGCGAGTTACGTGAGACATGAGCACTATTTCGGTTTCGTCCAACGAGATTCAAATACAACGATGTAAACAGTCGATAGCTGTCTGAACAAATAAGAGACAACATGCACATATCTCGACGCTTGCAAATATTTTGAGTACACATTTTCCCTTTCTCGTCCCTCTTACCCCAATGGGTAATGAGTCATCAACAATGTCCACACTTCCGGGACCCGGTCAAATAGCTAGGCGTTACAGTCAGCACCAATTTACGGTGGTATTCTCATACTCTTGATCGTTTTAAAAGACTGCGTAGACCGTCTTTTCAAATTTTGTAGGCTAAGGCAATTCGGTGGGACACAAGCTCTTACCCTTTCTTCTTTCAATCCATGCATTCTTCGTTCTACTCTCCCGTAATCTCTTCTGGTCTACTTCAGAAAAATAGTTTTGCACTTCATATCGGTAGGAGTGCATTTTGTTTAGACGTCAAAGGCTTCCTGTTGTTGTTTGAGTAGATTTTCATTTGGTACTGACCTGAGAATTTTCCTTTGAAGCGGGGTCCGGTCTTCGCCTGATTTAATAATTTTATTTCAAGAGATCGATGCTGAAATAAGCTGCCTAATAATAAGCCCTCCATCGTGGCCTCATTTGAGAATCAAAAAAATTGAACCTGTGGTAGTTTGTGTTTCCTTACGTAATCCTGTGAAAACACATTGAGTGTTTACCATTTTACAAGCACTCAGTAAAGAATCCTTGGTATATGTGATGGGGGCGTGATATGGGACGCAAAAATCCATAGATTTTCGGGCATTGTTCAGGTGACAAAAAATTTCAGATGAAACCGAATCGATGAAACGCCCGACTGCATTTATACTCTTTGTGGTAGGTTTTTTGTTCAGCTTCATGATATCCGTGAGTGGGGCTTAGTTTTGTAGGAATCTGGTCGACTGAATCAAGACGACTATGAGTATCAGATAAGTTTTTCTGTTAATTGAAAGCTCTTGCTAGTCTCGTCGAATGCGTCTGCTAGTGCCACAGAGCAATAGCCGAGTACGGAAGAAAACTAGACAACGTAGTGACACGCTGTTCATCTCTGGTGATCATCATCTTTATCGCAACCCCATGTATAAACTTCATTTTATCACTCCGAACCAAACTGTTCCTGGTTCGACGGCCAATATGAAATACGCTCCTGTGAACCCTCTCCGTTCGTTTCTCGCTCTGTACTATTTGCTCCGCAGGTTCGCATACAAATCTCTGTGGGTCGACTTTGGTTTTCTGACTGATGGCGAAGCATCATTCGATTCGTGATTGTAGTTACCAGCAGCTGCCGTACGCCATTCGTCTCGTTAACCCTACGCTCTTAAACAGTATATTAACTGCCACTAGCTGCAGGGTTGTAGCGGTTGCCATCTTCGTTCATACTTTTACCACGTTTATTGTTTAACTGAACGCTGACTGCCAAGCGCGGTGGCCATTTGACCGTTGCTCTTGCGCACGCTCTCACGCACGCTCCCAAATACACGCTAACCACTATCTCTCCCAATCGCCTTCTCGTTCTCACGGGTCGTGGAGAATACTGTTCTGGTTAACATATTTGTGCAGTGCCGCACATTAGAGTAACGTGCAGGTGGTCCACGCAGTACAAAGGACCGAAGCACGCGTTTACTAAGGAAACCGCGAAGTAAGGTCTAATCAACCTTACAATTGGTGAGCCCGACGTGATCCTCAGGTCACGTGAGTTTCCTTGTTTTCTACCGTTCAAGGTCCCGTCTGCGTACGTTTTTGTGTGTTTTATTGTTTCCCTATCTTGATTTTTTTTGGTTGGTTTACCAAATAGTTTTTTTTTCTCGTCCATACATATTTTGTGTCTAATTCGTCGTAATTTTTTTTTTCGCGAAGACTGTAGTGCCCCATTGGTCGTTGATTTCTTTTCCCGTCTGTATTCCATAAAGTAATCGCTATGTCTGCCGAACGGAAATCCTGCTCAGACCCCACCGTTGGGGCCATCACGCTGCACATACCGGCATTCACACCTGCTGATCCAGAACTCTGGTTCACGCTGGCTGAGTTAGAATTCGAAAACTGCCGTATAACCAGTGACGCCAGCCGTTTCAGGTGGGTAGCAGGCCGCCTCCCGCCAGAGGTCACAATGCAAGTAAGGGACGTAATAATCTCTTCCCGAAGCTATGAGGCTTTAAAGGAGGCTGTCATTGCCCGCACGACCCCAACGCAAGACCAACGTATGCAACAACTTCAAAACGTTGAGCTTGGAAGTAGGAAGCCCTCCGAACTGCTGCGTGAGATGCAGCGCTTGATAGGACCGACAATAGGTGAGGACCCGCTCTTGAGGGAACTTTGGCTGCAGCGTTTGCCGCATGACATTCCAGTTTTACTAAGTGCCGCGCGCAAATGCTCGCTAGAGGAAACTGCAGCGGTAGCTGATGACATTATGTCACGATACAACCCCGCTGTAGCTGGAGTAACCAGGCCGTCCGTCGCAACGGTGCCTGCCTTGCCAACATCTAACGAACTCGCATCAGTTTTGTCTAGAATTGACGCGAGCCTGCAACGCCTAGCAGTTAGAAGTGGGTCACAGGAGCGGCACCGCGCACGCTCACCTAGGCTCCATAGTCCGTCATTGCGACGCCGTTTCGTCGGTTCTTCAAAAGAAGGATATTGTAAGTACCACAGTCGCTTCGGTGAGGGAGCCAAACGATGCGAACGAGGGTGTACGTTTCCCGGTGCTCATCAGGGAAACTAAACCCCCGGCCCGTGGTGGCGACCCACGAAGCCGGGTATCACACCAATAGTCGTCTTTTGAACGTAAGGGACATCATTTCAAATAACCTATTCCTTGTAGATACCGGTGCCGAAGTGAGCGTCGTCCCCCGAGCGAAAGACGACAATAGCACACCGCAGGCCCAAACACTACGCGCTGCCAATGGCACGGCCATCCCAACGTTTGGCCAGCGGTCGCTCACCTTAAACTTGGGTTCAAAGCGTAATTTTCGTTGGGTATTCATCATCGCCGACGTCCCGTACCCAATTCTGGGCATTGACTTCCTGCAGCACTTTGACTTGTTAGTTGATGCACGGCGCCGCAGAGTGGTGGATCGTCAGACCACTCTCGCCGTTGCGGATCATAATTCGCGAGTGAATCACGTCACGCCATTTTACGTTCAATCACCGGCACACCAACCTTATGGCGAACTCATCGCCGCCTACCCGGCCATGTTTCGGCAGGCCGGGCCTCTCCCAGCAGTGACGACCAGTGTCACTCACCATATCGATACTAAGGGACCCCCAGTGTTCAGTAGGCCGCGTCGGTTAGCACCAGACAAGCTTCGTGTTGCACAGGCCGAATTCGAACATATGCTAGAACTGGGTATAATACGCCCTTCTAGTAGCCCTTGGGCTTCCCCCCTTCATATGGTTCCTAAGGCTAGTGGCGACTGGCGACCCTGTGGTGATTACAGAGCGCTTAACAAAGTCACCGTCCCGGACCGATACCCGATTCCCCATATACAGGATCTTACTTCGTCTTTATCAGGTTGCTCCATCTTCAGCCGTATCGATTTGGTTCGGGCGTACAACCAGATCCCGGTAGCAGAGGCCGATATCCCTAAAACTGCCGTCACTACACCTTTCGGGCTGTTCGAGTTTCTGCGAATGCCGTTTGGACTCAGCAATGCAGCCCAGACCTTTCGACGGTTCATGCACGAGGCAACTCGTGGTTTGGAAAATGTCCACGTATACTTGGATGATATTTTGGTGGCGAGTTCTTCAGAGCAAGAGCACGCTACGCACTTACGAGCACTTTTCGAACGCCTTAGCCAGCACGGCGTTACGATCAATATCGCGAAATGCGAATTAGGCCGGTCTGATATCACTTTCATAGGACATTCTATTTCATCCTCGGGTATCCGCCCTCTGTCAGATAAAGTTTCCGCTATTCGCGACTACCCTGAACCCCAATCTTTTCGCCAGTTGCGTCAGTTTGCCGGTCTGGTGAATTTCTACCGCCGATTTATTCCTCACTGTGCGGAAATGATGCAACCCCTCACCGACCTGTTGCGCGGAGGTAAGCGGAAGTTCGTGTTTCCCGACACAGCACAAGCCGCATTCGCCTTGGTCAAAGATGCTGTCGCCAACACAGCACTCCTTACCCACCCTGACCC
This sequence comes from Fasciola hepatica, assembly GCA_948099385.1. Classification (NCBI taxonomy): domain Eukaryota; kingdom Metazoa; phylum Platyhelminthes; class Trematoda; order Plagiorchiida; family Fasciolidae; genus Fasciola; species Fasciola hepatica. The sequence goes on from CANUEZ040000106.1 coordinate 796,580, forward strand.
TTTGGCTCCTATTTCGGTAGTGGCGGATGCCTCGGACACCGCGGTTGGAGCAGTACTGCAACAGTTCGTAGATGACTCTTGGCAACCTTTAGTATTCTTCTCCAAGCGCCTACAACCCGCGCAATCAAGGTACAGCAAGTTCGGTAGAGAGTTATTAGCCATCTACTTGAGAATTCGTCATTTTCGACATGCACTCGAAGGCCGTTCGTTTACGGTGTTTACAGACCACAAGCCTTTGGTTTACGCACTGAAGTCAGCTTCCGATCGATACTCACCACGCGAGATTCGCCACTTAGACTTTGTCTCATAGTTTACTGTGGACATACGACACGTCTCTGGGATACTTAATCCCGTCGCAGACGCCTTATCGCGCGTATATCAACTAAGTCTGGCACAAACGCCTAACATCAACTTAGACGCAATGGCACAGGCTCAAACTATGGACCCTGACATCGAACAACTTCGACAAAACGGTTCTTTGAGTTTAACCACAGTGCCTATCCCAGCTTCCCAGAATACCATCGTGTGCGATGTGTCGCAAGGTCGCCCTAGGCCAGTAGTTCCTGCTGCCCACCGGTATCCTACGTTCATGACACTCCATAATCTGGCTCATCCGAGTGTGACTGCCTCGGTGAAACTGATAACTGAGCGTTTTGTTTGGCACAATGTCAAACGCGATGTCCGTCAATGGGCTCGTGCTTGTCTGCAGTGTCAACGTGTTAAGACCCATAGGCACACTAAGGCAGCGTTAGCCAGGTTCCCAGAACCTGAAACACGTTTTCATCATGTGCACGTCGACCTCGTAGGACCACTCCCACCTTCGCTTGGGTACGTTTACATACTCACATGCGTGGATCGTTTTACTCGCTGGCCGCAGGCCATCCCTATCCCTCGTCCCACCTCGGAAGAGGCCGCGAAAGCTTTTCTGACCGGTTGGGTTAGTCATTTCGGTTGCCCGGCAATAGTAACCACCGATCGCGGTCCACACTTTGACGGCGCTTTCGGCAGCCTACTCGCTACGCTCGGTTGCCAACACGTTAAGACGACAGCTTACCACCCTCAGGCCAATGGTATGGTTGAGCGTTTCCACCGACAATTAAAAGCCGCTCTTCGAGCAAACGGTAACCCCCTTTGGAGTGAAACACTACCATTAGCACTCTTAAGCCTGCGTAGTACCGTTAAGGAGGAGTTACACACAACACCGGCCGTACTAGTATATGGCTGTCCACTTCGTCTGCCTGGGGAGTTGGTAGCCCCCTCATCAACCGTGACTTTCGACTACGGTGACTATGCTCAGCGCCTTACGCAGCACATGCGAGTGCTCAAGGCCAGTCCGCCGCGTGAACAACAGTCTACAAGTTATGTCCCAACTGCGTTAGGAACCGCTACTCATGTATTCCTTCGCGTCGATGGCGTTCGATCACCACTACAAGCGCCATACACTGGCCCGTTTCGGGTGATAAAACGTAGGGCTAAAACATTTGTCATAGATATCAACGGACGACACGACACCGTATCTATCGACCGTCTCAAGCCTGCCGTCATTGAGTGCAAGCCGCTCGGCCAATTTACACCCACTCAAGTCGCTCAGTCACCTGCATCGAGCGAGTTACCACTCGAACCACCCCCAATTGCGCCTAGTGAGGACTCGGCAGCTAGTCCATCAGATTCTCCAACCGTACCCGCAACGCGAAGTAGCCGTCGCGGTCGACAACTACGAAATCCCGTCCGCTTCGCCGATTTCGTGACGATTTTTACAACCGACTGTTAGCAATAAGTTGGGAAGTTCGCCATGGATTTACCAAACAACAGACCCGGGAAATTACAATCGGTAGTTATGATTTCATTTTCTTCTGGTCTCCTAGCGACTACAACAACACCGAACATCGTTTGTGTGTTGTTATTACGGTCCAACATCCGCCGGCGCCCTCAGGCGCTATTTTGTTCCAGTTTACCTTGCCCTCTGTCAGACGGATCTAACAAGTCACATTGGCTTCATCCGTAGCCTGGCTGACTCCCGTGCACGTTCAAGGAGCCAACCGCTCACTGGACAACGGGACGATTGGTCAGCCTGGCACTGGAGACGGCAACTGGACGCCTTTTTGGATGGACCTGACGAGGCATTTTCCGGCTTGCATTCGTATGAGACCCGCGGGCGCCAAAACACAGTTGGACCCACGCACATCGGACCTCGAGAGTGCAGGCACCGGTAAACTCATCAGCAGTCGTTCGACGTCAACAACAATATAACGGAGAAGCTATGAGGAGTTCCTGGACAACCAATAATTCCGGCTTACCATCACGATCGAAGCCCAACTCCGTCGGACTTCTAGGAGGAGGCCCCTGTAGCGGTTGCCATCTTCGTTCATACTTTTACCACGTTTATTGTTTAACTGAACGCTGACTGCCAAGCGCGGTGGCCATTTGACCGTTGCTCTTGCGCACGCTCTCACGCACGCTCCCAAATACACGCTAACCACTATCTCTCCCAATCGCCTTCTCGTTCTCACGGGTCGTGGAGAATACTGTTCTGGTTAACATATTTGTGCAGTGCCGCACATTAGAGTAACGTGCAGGTGGTCCACGCAGTACAAAGGACCGAAGCACGCGTTTACTAAGGAAACCGCGAAGTAAGGTCTAATCAACCTTACAGGGTGGCTAACCTTTGCTTTTGGTTAGTTGAATGTTTGGGTGTATGTTGTTGAAGGGGTAGAACATTTTTTCGCACTCGTCCTTCGTTAGCAATGACAAATATATCGTCCACGTAGCGTCGATAAAGAGTGGCCTGAGCTATGATTGATTTCATTTTTTGTTCGAGGTGCGAAACAAATATATCTGCCAGAACAGGTCCTAGAGGACTACCCATGGCAACTCCATCAATCTGCCGGTATCCCCGTCCAAGAAAATGGAATTTTACATTCGAGGTGCACAGTAGTAATAGCTGTGACAGCTCACTGTTTGGTAATCCGATTGTCAAGTTGTTATCATCGATAATTTGGCAAATGATATCAACGGTCTCGTGAAGTGGGATATCTGTAAAGAGTGAATTAACATCCATTGTGGATATTCACTTCGCTCAATAGTCCATACATTTCAAAACTATCTTTCACGTTATTCTTCCCGACCAATTCCCTTACCGGTTTTAGTAGTTCCACGAGCCACTTTGCTAGTTTGTGTTGCGGAGAGTTGGTCATAGACAATATTAGTCGTAGTGGTATGTCATCTTTGTGTACTTTTGGCAAGCCGTACATTTGTGGTGTTTGGCTTCCCCTGCACCTTAGACTCTTGGCCGTGGATTCCGGGATCAAGTTAGTTTTTACAAGGTAGTCCTACTCTGTTAATCGTACGTATTATGCCGCAAAGATCATCATTCTCTATACAACCTCCCGGATGAAACTACCATCGATAAAAGAACCGCTACCTCTCCACGCCAAGTCAAATTGCATTTACCAGTTTAAGTGTGGGTGCTCAGCCACATACATCGGCAGAACGGAGAGACAACTGCGTAATAGAATGGTTGAACATATTCCGGTTTGGTTACGAAGAACAATGAGCGGACAGATACAATCAGTGACGTCATCGAACGCACGCAGAACACTCAGGTCATCCATTACGAAACACCTGTGGGAGACAAATCACTGTGTTAATCGGAGCACGGCGTTCACCGTCACTTATGTCACAAACAATCAACGATTATTGAGATACGCGGAGGTACTAGCAATTAACCAACGTCACCCTTAACTGTGCAAACAGCGAGAATGGATAATTACGTTAGCCTTGCCTTGGTAACGCGTTTTTATTTGCTATCATTAGTTTGTGTGTGTGTGCACTTTTGCCTTTGATCTCATGAGAACGTTCAATTTACCATCTATAAATGATCACCTAGACTGCAGTGTGCACTAGTGAAGATGCAGCGAGTTGGTCCGGAATACATCGTGCAATCTAATGCTATTGACTTCTATTGTAACAAGGACGACAACGCACGGCAGGATACTTGTATTCCCACGGTCACACAAGTCAAGTCATGGCACACATACAGTCGCTTATATAGGCTTTTTTCCAGACTGCGCGGCACCAAGATTGCTATTGTCGCTGCTTGAGCGCTTCGGCTGCATTCTGTCCATTTGCCTGTGGCCGATGGCTTGCTTCTCTTGCCCGTCATTTCCCTTCGGTTGGTCCGACTGTCTCAGTTGACTGCTCGATCGGTAGCCCTTCACCTGAGCTATCTTGCTGGTTGCCGGAGATCCCGCTGCTTCCTCTCTGGTCGTCTGTGTGCTTCTTTTTGCCTGCTTCGGGACGCCTCCGACATATTCGCCACCTGTTCTTTTGTCTGTGGCCCTCGTTTGGTTCGTTCGTTCGCCTTGATAATTGCGCCGTTCCCTGGCCCCAGCATTCCCTGTTACACTCGCCCTTCCTTTAAAACATTCGGTCCGGACGTGCCAGGGTGCCAAGTCGCATCCGTTCACCCATTTGCCTCGTGGTCCTTGATCGATTTTGAAACTGGAATTCTTCCTCTCCAGTACGGTGTAGGGTCCACTCCATCGTTTGTGGAACTTGCTAGCCCCCGGACCGGCCACTGCGGGTTTGTTACGATTCCTTACTTTTACCAGCTGTCCGGACATGAACGGATCCCATTTCTGTGTTTGGTTCCGTCTATCGTACCTTGCCTTGTTACGACTCTGAGCAATTCTTGTCTGTTGTACGGCCACTTTCTCTAGATGCCTCCGCTCGCGGGTTGTCAGAGGTTTATCATTCTTCATGTTGAGCCACACATCCAGTCGCGTTCTAGGTTCCTGCCCAAAAACCAGTTCAAACGGTGTCGTTCCCGTTGTTGAATGGCTCGTTGCGCGGTAACTGAGTAATATCTCCGACAGTCCTTCTTGCCAATCACTTCCGTGGTTATTTAGCCATTCCTTCAGCGTTCTGTTGAATCTTTCCGTCATTCCGTTTGCCTGGGGGTGGTAAGGCGACGTTCGTATTCGCCGGATCCTCCATTGTTCCAACATGTCTCGAAATTTCTTTGATTCGAAGCAGGGACCCTGGTCAGTGATGACCGTTTCTGGTACACCAAATCGCGCCACCACATTATCGACAAACACTCGAGAGACCGTATCGCCTGTTTGATCCGGTATCGGGATTGCTTCCACCCAGCGAGACACGTGGTCAACCATTGTCATGATGTAGCGGTTCCCAGTAGCACTCACAGGTAAAGGACCAAAAATGTCCAAACCCCAGCTTTGAAAGACTCGCTGTGCTTCTATGGGCTACATTGGCGGTGTAGCTGTTGCGTGCTCCCGGTTCCGTTGACAATCGGGGCAAGTTCGTATGTAGTCGTCAACGTCGTGCCGCATTGTGGGCCAGAAGACTCTGCGCCGCAAAAATTCGAAGACTCGTTGTTGTCCTATGTGAGCACTGTCGTGCGCTAGCTGTATTGCCTGCTCACGTACGGCCTCGGGAACAAAAGGCAGACGTCTGGGTCGCAGACCCTGTCCCACATCAACGTCAACGAACAGCTTGCCATCTTCCGCATGCAATCGCTCCCAGATTTTCAGTAGGTCGCGCAGTGCAGGTGAGCTCCCGTCTGGTCTTGTTTTGGCTTGAAGATGTGAACAAACCGTCCGCACCAGACTGTCATTTCTTTGGTGGCTGAAAACACCCTCATTTGACATTAGCCGATTCACTGGGATCGCCTCCGCCGGCAGTTGGTCGTCTGGGATCGGGCGGGATAATGCGTCGGGTATTTCGTTTTCTCCTCCGCTAACATGCTCGATTGTAAAGGTGAATTCTTGCAGGCGGTATGCCCACCGTGCCAACCTCCCTCTTGGATCTTTTGTTGTCATCAACCACATCAATGGCTTGTGATCCGTTTTGATACAGAAGTTAGTAGCAATCAGATATGTTCTCCACTTTTCCAGTGCCCACACGATTGCTAAGCATTCCTTTTCCGTGGTGGAGTATTTCCTCTCGGCACTTGTGAGCAGTCGGCTGGCGTACTCGATCACCCCAGACGGTTGTGACAATACTGCGCCAATTCCGACGTCACTGGCATCCACAGCTACGGTGAATTTCTCATGCGGCTTTGGCATTGTCAAACAGTTTCGAGGGTTTGTTGCACTTTCCTTGAGTTTCCTGAACGCCGCCTCCGTATCTGACGTCCACTCGAATTTCTTATCCTTCCTCAGTAGTTGAAACAGGACACCAGCCTTCTGGGCAAAATTTGGCACAAACTTGGCGTCATAGCCGACCAAGCCAAGGGAGGATCTCAGTTGGCGCTTTGATTTTAGCGAGGGGAAGCCCCTAATCGTCTCCGCTTTCTCGGGTAGGGGTTGCAGTTTTCCTCCTCCAACAATATGTCCCAAACAAACGATTCTGTCACGCACTATCCGGCACTTCTTTGCACTCAACTTCAAACCCGCCGATTTGATTCTCTCTAGGACTGCGCTTAATCTGGACACATGCCCGTCAATTGTCCTTGAAAATACCACAATATCATCCCCATACACCACAACACCATCCAGGTTCTCCAGTACCTGGAGCAGCAAACGCCTGAAAGTAGCCGGTGCGTTACACAACCCAAAAGGCATCCGCAGGAACCATACTGCTTCCCGTTGACACAGAACGCTGTTTTCTCTCTGTCGCTCACAAGCACCGGCAGCTGCCAATAGCCCGACCTCAAGTCGAATAACGACAGCACCTTCGCGTCATGAAGCTGCTCAAATATCTCCTCGGTTAGTGGCATTGGGAACGCATCCTTGATTGTGACGCGGTTGAGTTCCCGGAAGTCAATGCAAAATCTATACGTCCCATCCGATTTCCGCGTTAACAACACTGGTGAGGAATACGGGCTAGTGCTTTCCTGAATTATTCCCTTCGACAGCATGTCACGAACCTGCTTCTCAACTTCCGGTACGACTTTCCGCGGCAGCCTCCGATACACTGGTTTGCACACCGCATCCGGCACCAAATTGATCATGTGTTCTTGCCAATCGCAAAAGCCGTACTCATCATCTGGTGTCGAAAACAACTCCGCATACCTCTCGAGACACTGTCCGACACACGGGACTGGGCAACCTAGAACCGAGGAAGTTTTTACGATACCAACGCGGTTCAGCCGGCCCCAGCGGGATTGCAGCTCGATATCCTTCTCCTCAACCCGCATTCGATGAGCTTCGAAATCAATTTTTGCCCCTACGCGTTCCAACAGATCAACCCCTACGATTGTCTCGGTGACCCCTTCAACCAGTAACATCTCATGCGTCACACGAACGTCGCCGATCTGAACCGTTAGCTGCTGCTTTCCCGCTACTCTCAGAGCCTCTCCTCCGACTGCACGCAGTCGTATTTCGCATGGCCTCACTACGATTCCCTCAACGCGAGGTGTCACAGATACCCCAGCCCCCGTATCTACGACTGCAATTTTACGTTCGCCCCCAATTCTGATCTCAACCATAGGCACCCCCCTCGACTTGAATGTAGATAAAGAAAAGCAACACGAGAAGCGTTTTTCTGGACAAAATCGGGCGAAATGTCCTACCTTGCCACATGCAAAACACCTCCTTCGTGTTCCATGCGTCATTGCGTCATTATTGCGTTGTGTTTGCCCATTGAGTTGCAGTTTTAATTGTGCGATTTCCTCGCTCATCTTCTGCAACGTGGACTCCAAATCCGATTGCTCTAATCGGGAAACTGTCACTTCTTCGTGGGCTGCACGAACAATCATAAACAGGCGTTCTGTATCATTCACGCCGCACGCAATCGCCGTTCTCAACCTGCCTTGGACATCCTGGGCCACGCTTTGAACGAAACGATCACGAACAAGGCGTGCCCTAGTTACGCCACTTGCCTCGGGCAGCCCGATCGATAGTTGGCGCAACAGGTACTGATAATGAAAGACTGGGTCTTGGGTGCTGTCATAACGAGCCGTATTGAATCGGTCCATTGCTTTCTGCCGATCACCTTCCTGTGTGAACTCCTTCACCAGCCCCGCACGGACCTCCGGATAAGTGGGGCTTGTATTTTCCCCCATCTTCAGATCATACACCGCCTCGGCACGCCCAGTCAGCAGTGCCCCAAGCGCCGCCAACAAGGGTGTGTCTCCTTTTACTCCGTTGCATGCCGCTATCGTTTCAAAATCCGTGATCCATTCCTCCACATCCCCATCCGCGAACGCAACAGGCCAGGGAAACTTCATCAGGTGAGCGTGGTCACGGCACCAATGTAACAAGGACGACAACGCACGGCAGGATACTTGTATTCCCACGGTCACACAAGTCAAGTCATGGCACACATACAGTCGCTTATATAGGCTTTTTTCCAGACTGCGCGGCACCAAGATTGCTATTGTCGCTGCTTGAGCGCTTCGGCTGCATTCTGTCCATTTGCCTGTGGCCGATGGCTTGCTTCTCTTGCCCGTCATTTCCCTTCGGTTGGTCCGACTGTTTCAGTTGACTGCTCGATCGGCAGCCCTTCACCTGAGCTATCTTGCTGGTTGCCGGAGATCCCGCTGCTTCCTCTCTGGTCGTCTGTGTGCTTCTTTTTGCCTGCTTCGGGACGCCTCCGACATATTCGCCACCTGTTCTTTTGTCTGTGGCCCTCGTTTGGTTCGTTCGTTCGCCTTGATGTTTACGCCGTTCCCTGGCCCCAGCATTCCCTGTTACACTATGTTCAAATTTGTGTCGGGAAAGTTGTTTTCAAAAGAATAATCGACGAAACAATGTGACCTCCCAAGCAGCACGCCCAACGTGCTGCCAATTGTGATCACCCGTTTCCTAGTCCATTAGCCCATTTCTTATCCTTTCGACCGAAACCACTAACTTACCACTGATAAAAAACTTTGCTTGTGAAAGTCGGATATTCTATTATAAAAACAGTATACTGAAACTTGCAAAACACATATGCCGTTTTTGTAACGCAGATGTATTTTAATAAATTTTGTGGTACTTTTACATCACTGCAGGTGGTCTCCTTGTTACAGGTAGTTGGACTGTAGAGAGAAGAATCATTATCTGATGAAGAAACTCAACGGGCGGAAAAAACGGAAACCAGCGCGAGTTTTCATCCTAAGCGGTCCGAGGCACACAGGAAACTAACAAGACTGTACATCTTTTGTTGTTTCCTTTGTTTTGAGAAGAAATAATTGCTTTTAAAATAAAACCCTACGCACAACTAAGTACAACAGCAATGGAGTCAGCAAAAGGTACGGATTTTCGCACAGATCTCCAGGCTTTTGGTTCAGTGCAACTTTACATCAAGTAAGCAGCAAGGGCTTGTGGAAGGTCGATCCTCTACAACGAATCCCCAGCTGTACCTTGATGGGGCAACCAAGAGCCTAGAAGAAAAACAGGCGGTCGAGGCCTTTTAAGTGGACCTCGGGGAGGCGTTCAGTTTCGTGGACCACCAATTTCTAGGCATCAAACGGCAGTTTACGGGAATAGTTGGAAAGGCAAGGCAATGAGTAACTATCCTCCTAACATGGCAGACTTTTAGTGGTAATGTAGGTGTTTATGTGGCGAAACTGTAAGGTGAAACTAGTGGGGTGCCATAGGGCTCAGTGCTCCGCCTCCTGCTTTTTCTCATCTTCATCAGCGACCTGGCAGGTGAACTTACCAACCCCACCTTTATTTTTGCCGACGACGTCAAGATAGTTGGAGCAAATATGGAACTTGGCGTGTTAGCCGTACATAACTGGTCGCGCAAGTGAAACCTTCCGCTAATCCTCGCCCACTGACAATGCCTGGCCACGGTCACAGTGGCCAGGAGGAGTTGTGTGAGAATGGTCTCTGAGGTTAAAGACTTGGGCGCAGTACGAGGTATTTTTTTTGAGCCGCCGAAGCAGCCCAAGCAGCACGACCGTCCCCTTTGAAACAAAAAAGGGACCTTCATGTGACGGTCGAGGGACGCTTAGGTGGCGGTCACAGAAGCTCATCGAAACGAACTCCTCTGGTCCCAATAAATTTGTAACACTAACTTCAACACCAAAATACGTACATGCTAACGATTGTTAGTAATCTACGGAATAGCCGAAGTTCAGCACAAGCGCATAAGCACGATCATCTTACAATAAACCTAACCGTAATTCCGCATACAACATTTAGCGGAATTAATCCCCGCGGTTCAAAGAAAACACAGGTTTTACGGGGGATAATTATATATTTCGCTATTGGTAGATTTTTGTACGCTGGGCTCGTCAGCGAACAATCGTCATCCAACCAAGGGTCCTTTTTGTGTGTTTTGTGGTATTTGGAACAAAGGAAATAAGATACCTGTTGAATCGGTACAGTACGAAATGGAATAATTTTCAACGTTAGAAATCGACTTATGAGCAATACATAATACATTAACGATGATCAAGTCAAAACTGACCTCAACACTTTCAGTTTGCACGGCCACGTCCTGAAATGGTGAATTATTGCTAATAACCTCAGTCGGTCTGCACCTTTTAATCCAACGTTGGATATTTTCGTTTACAAAGAGTATGGCAGCTCCGGGAAAATTGTGCTTGCCCAGGTAGCACAAAGGGACACTCGACCGTCACCTGAGTGTCCCTTAGAGGACGGTAGCAGAAAATCAGTGCAATACCCCCAAAAACAATCAAAATCTCTTTAAATACCGGGGAATCCATCACAAATGCATAAAATTTCGAACGACAGTCTCTGTTAAGACACATTTCTGAATATTTAATAGCTTGGCCCCCACTGGCTTTAGATACAGATATCTCTGCAATCGTGAATGCATGAGAATTCCAAAGCTAATATTCGATCTTAAAAAACCGTAATAAGAAAATATTTTGACATAACTGTCCATTTTACTGTGTATTATAAATTTGGACGTTCTGTTTGCTCTAATGCATTCCTGTCATGGCGGCCAGTTTTTGGCGGTGAATGTTCGTTGTCGCCTCTCAGGCTACGTTGTTAAACATTGCACTGCGTTTGGTCGGTTTCTAATGCTCTTTTGAGGGTAAATGCCATTTATTTTCATTTATCTCTTCATCTGTAGATGAGAAAGACCCACCCAAAATTGCGTGGCTGTTCCAGAACTACAATATGGAGGTACAAGAAGCAGACCGCAATTCGCAGGGTTATTAGGGGCGATTTCAACTCACCCTTCATATGGGATGACGGTGTAAAAATGTAGCTGCTATCAAGTTCGTTACAAATTCTCAAGCGAGTAAGATGATTTAATTGATGACATCGACAGTCCTGAAAAACCGAAGGTCTCATCGGCAGCAGCTGAGCAACAAGTCACAGCTGCCACAAATTTTACCGCTGTTAGGTAATGCACACCGAACTTCTAAATGTGGGTAGTAGTGAGAATACGAAGTGGGATAACACGTACATACCAGAGGAGTGGGAGTCAACTTATTTGGCTGCGATCACCTTCACGAAAAGTAAACTTCATGGTGATCTGCGATGTATGCAACAAAATCATCATTGATAGATGGAGAAGTGAAATTTACAACACCGAGCAAAATAATAGCTACCCTCACAAAAGGTAACTGAGTTAATAAATCTATACTTCCCAGCTGTTCCATCGGCCAAAGATGTTGTGAGGCAGGCCGCTATACAAATGGAATCATCAATGGCCGACTTGAGGATTTTATTACGAGATCTGAGTCAGTTAAAGCTTGATTTGCCATTAGATCCGAAGTCGTTTCTGGGGACACCAAGGTAAATCCAAAAGAAAAAGGTTGGCGCCGGTAGATACGTACATTTTTGACTAAGTGAAACCTTGCAACGAGCTCTGGAGTGTAGACCTGTCACAGTCGGCTGCTGCGTTTATATCCAGTTGCACACTGACGGTATGAGCTTGTTTCGTGGCTCATTGCACCAGTTGTGGCCAATATTGTGTCGCCTATTGGACCCCAATTCGCAAGTATTTATTGTAGTGAACTGTGGAATAAGCCCATCATAGTGTACCAGGGAATGCTGGGGCCAGGGAACGGCGTAAACATCAAGGCGAACGAACGAACCAAACGAGGGCCACAGACAAAAGAACAGGTGGCGAATATGTCGGAGGCGTCCCGAAGCAGGCAAAAAGAAGCACACAGACGACCAGAGAGGAAGCAGCGGGATCTCCGGCAACCAGCAAGATAGCTCAGGTGAAGGGCTGCCGATCGAGCAGTCAACTGAAACAGTCGGACCAACCGAAGGGAAATGACGGGCAAGAGAAGCAAGCCATCGGCCACAGGCAAATGGACAGAATGCAGCCGAAGCGCTCAAGCAGCGACAATAGCAATCTTGGTGCCGCGCAGTCTGGAAAAAAGCCTATATAAGCGACTGTATGTGTGCCATGACTTGACTTGTGTGACCGTGGGAATACAAGTATCCTGCCGTGCGTTGTCGTCCTTGTTACATTGGTGCCGTGACCACGCTCACCTGATGAAGTTTCCCTGGCCTGTTGCGTTCGCGGATGGGGATGTGGAGGAATGGATCACGGATTTTGAAACGATAGCGGCATGCAACGGAGTAAAAGGAGACACACCCTTGTTGGCGGCGCTTGGGGCACTGCTGACTGGGCGTGCCGAGGCGGTGTATGATCTGAAGATGGGGGAAAATACAAGCCCCACTTATCCGGAGGTCCGTGCGGGGCTGGTGAAGGAGTTCACACAGGAAGGTGATCGGCAGAAAGCAATGGACCGATTCAATACGGCTCGTTATGACAGCACCCAAGACCCAGTCTTTCATTATCAGTACCTGTTGCGCCAACTATCGATCGGGCTGCCCGAGGCAAGTGGCGTAACTAGGGCACGCCTTGTTCGTGATCGTTTCGTTCAAAGCGTGGCCCAGGATGTCCAAGGCAGGTTGAGAACGGCGATTGCGTGCGGCGTGAATGATACAGAACGCCTGTTTATGATTGTTCGTGCAGCCCACGAAGAAGTGACAGTTTCCCGATTAGAGCAATCGGATTTGGAGTCCACGTTGCAGAAGATGAGCGAGGAAATCGCACAATTAAAACTGCAACTCAATGGGCAAACACAACGCAATAATGACGCAATGACGCATGGAACACGAAGGAGGTGTTTTGCATGTGGCAAGGTAGGACATTTCGCCCGATTTTGTCCAGAAAAACGCTTCTCGTGTTGCTTTTCTTTATCTACATTCAAGTCGAGGGGGGTGCCTATGGTTGAGATCAGAATTGGGGGCGAACGTAAAATTGCAGTCGTAGATACGGGGGCTGGGGTATCTGTGACACCTCGCGTTGAGGGAATCGTAGTGAGGCCATGCGAAATACGACTGCGTGCAGTCGGAGGAGAGGCTCTGAGAGTAGCGGGAAAGCAGCAGCTAACGGTTCAGATCGGCGACGTTCGTGTGACGCATGAGATGTTACTGGTTGAAGGGGTCACCGAGACAATCGTAGGGGTTGATCTGTTGGAACGCGTAGGAGCAAAAATTGATTTCGAAGCTCATCGAATGCGGGTTGAGGAGAAGGATATCGAGCTGCAATCCCGCTGGGGCCGGCTGAACCGCGTTGGTATCGTAAAAACTTCCTCGGTTCCAGGTTGTCCAGTCCCGTGTGTCAGACAGTGTCTCGAGAGGTATGCGGAGTTGTTTTCGACACCAGATGATGAGTACGGCTTTTGCGATTGGCAAGAACACATGATCAATTTGGTGCCGGATGCGGTATGCAAACCAGTGTATCGGAGGCTGCCGCGGAAAGTCGTACCGGAAGTTGAGAAGCAAGTTCGGGACATGCTGTCGAAGGGAATAATTCAGGAAAGCACTAGCCCGTATTCCTCACCAGTGTTGTTAACGCGGAAATCGGATGGGACGTATAGATTTTGCGTTGACTTCCGAGAACTCAACCGCGTCACAATCAAGGATGCGTTCCCAATGCCATTACCGAGGAGATTTTTGAGCAGCTTCATGACGCGAAGGTGCTGTCGTTAATCGACTTGAGGTCGGGCTATTGGCAGCTGCCGGTGCTTGTGAGCGACAGAGAGAAAACAGCGTTCTGTGTCAACGGGAAGCAGTATGGTTCCTGCGGATGCCTTTTGGGTTGTGTAACGCACCGGCTACTTTCAGGCGTTTGCTGCTCCAGGTACTGGAGAACCTGGATGGTGTTGTGGTGTATGGGGATGATATTGTGGTATTTTCAAGGACAATTGACGGGCATGTGTCCAGATTAAGCGCAGTCCTAGAGAGAATCAAATCGGCGGGTTTGAAGTTGAGTGCAAAGAAGTGCCGGATAGTGCGTGACAGAATCGTTTGTTTGGGACATATTGTTGGAGGAGGAAAACTGCAACCCCTACCCGAGAAAGCGGAGACGATTAGGGGTTTCCCCTCGCCAAAATCAAAGCGCCAACTGAGATCCTTCCTTGGCTTGGTCGGCTATGACGCCAAGTTTGTGCCAAATTTTGCCCAGAAGGCTGGTGTCCTGTTTCAACTACTGAGGAAGGATAAGAAATTCGAGTGGACGTCAGATACGGAGGCGGCGTTCAGGAAACTCAAGGAAAGTGCAACAAACCCTCGAAACTGTTTGACAATACCAAAGCCGCATGAGAGATTCACCGTAGCTGTGGATGCCAGTGACGTCGGAATTGGCGCAGTATTGTCACAACCGTCTGGAGTGATCGAGTACGCCAGTCGACTGCTCACAAGTGCCGAGAGGAAATACTCCACCACGGAAAAGGAATGCTTAGCAATCGTGTGGGCACTGGAAAAGTGGAGAACATATCTGATTGCTACTAACTTCTGTATCAAAACGGATCACAAGCCATTGATGTGGTTGATGACAACAAAAGATCCAAGAGGGAGGTTGGCACGGTGGGCATACCGCCTGCAAGAATTCACCTTTACAATCGAGCATGTTAGCGGAGGAGAAAACGAAATACCCGACGCATTATCCCGCCCGATCCCAGACGACCAACTGCCGGCGGAGGCGATCCCAGTGAATCGGCTAATGTCAAATGAGGGTGTTTTCAGCCACCAAAGAAATGACAGTCTGGTGCGGACGGTTTGTTCACATCTTCAAGCCAAAACAAGACCAGACGGGAGCTCACCTGCACTGCGCGACCTACTAAAAAATTGGGAGCGATTGCATGCGGAAGATGGCAAGCTGTTCGTTGACGTTGATGTGGGACAGGGTCTGCGACCCAGACGACTGCCTTTTGTTCCCGAGGCCGTACGTGAGCAGGCAATACAGCTAGCGCACGACAGTGCTCACATAGGGCAACAACGAGTCTTCGAATTTTTGCGGCGCAGAGTCTTCTGGCCCACAATGCGGCACGACGTTGACGACTACATACGAACTTGCCCCGATTGTCAACGGAACCGGGAGCACGCAACAGCTACACCGCCAATGCAGCCCATAGAAGCACAGCGAGTCTTTCAAAGCTGGGGTTTGGACATTTTTGGTCCTTTACCTGTGAGTGCTACTGGAAACCGCTACATCATGACAATGGTTGACCACGTGTCTCGCTGGGTGGAAGCAATCCCGATACCGGATCAAACAGGCGATACGGTCTCTCGAGTGTTTGTCGATAATGTGGTGGCGCGATTTGGTGTACCAGAAACGGTCATCACTGACCAGGGTCCCTGCTTCGAATCAAAGAAATTTCGAGACATGTTGGAACAATGGAGGATCCGGCGAATACGAACGTCGCCTTACCACCCCCAGGCAAACGGAATGACGGAAAGATTCAACAGAACGCTGAAGGAATGGCTAAATAACCACGGAAGTGATTGGCAAGAAGGACTGTCGGAGATATTACTCAGTTACCGCGCAACGAGCCATTCAACAACGGGAACGACACCGTTTGAACTGGTTTTTGGGCAGGAACCTAGAACGCGACTGGATGTGTGGCTCAACATGAAGAATGATAAACCTCTGACAACCCGCGAGCGGAGGCATCTAGAGAAAGTGGCCGTACAACAGACAAGAATTGCTCAGAGTCGTAACAAGGCAAGGTACGATAGACGGAACCAAACACAGAAATGGGATCCGTTCATGTCCGGACAGCTGGTAAAAGTAAGGAATCGTAACAAACCCGCAGTGGCCGGTCCGGGGGCTAGCAAGTTCCACAAACGATGGAGTGGACCCTACACCGTACTGGAGAGGAAGAATTCCAGTTTCAAAATCGATCAAGGACCACGAGGCAAATGGGTGAACGGATGCGACTTGGCACCCTGGCACGTCCGGACCGAATGTTTTAAAGGAAGGGCGAGTGTAACAGGGAATGCTGGGGCCAGGGAACGGCGTAATTATCAAGGCGAACGAACGAACCAAACGAGGGCCACAGACAAAAGAACAGGTGGCGAATATGTCGGAGGCGTCCCGAAGCAGGCAAAAAGAAGCACACAGACGACCAGAGAGGAAGCAGCGGGATCTCCGGCAACCAGCAAGATAGCTCAGGTGAAGGGCTGCCGATCGAGCCTTCAACTGAAACAGTCGGACCAACCGAAGGGAAATGACGGGCAAGAGAAGCAAGCCATCGGCCACAGGCAAATGGACAGAATGCAGCCGAAGCGCTCAAGCAGCGACAATAGCAATCTTGGTGCCGCGCAGTCTGGAAAAAAGCCTATATAAGCGACTGTATGTGTGCCATGACTCGACTTGTGTGACCGTGGGAATACAAGTATCCTGCCGTGCGTTGTCGTCCTTGTTACAATAGTACTCAGAGCACAAGTTTTATGCGAACTTACCCGTTACATAATCCGGTCATCCGCACGGGTTTCCGTCCTTCCTCGCCCTTAATTATCCCTACTTATTTAGTGAGACTTTTTCCAACTTTTCCTAATAAGTCATTTTCATATAAATTTGATTGTAATGACTTGAGAATGAAATCGCCGAAAACACATGTTCGCCTACAACTTGTAGAGCTACCAATTAAGCACTCGATGACAAAGACTAACAAATTTGTTTATTTGAACGATGACCGTTTTTGGTGGCGCCACTTGCTCCGCCTGTGTACGTCGTCTGCACGCCGTTGCGCTCCTCCAATACACACGTTGTCCCGCTCCAGCGTTTTGAGTTCTGCCTTGCGCGCTGCCGAGTATATTTGCAATCGTGTCACAAACCGAGGACCAGGGGCTATAGACTCTATACGGGAGCAGGTCCTGACTTAACTGAGATAAATCCTAAACTGGTGAGCCCGAACAACAAATTAGGTCTCGAAGGACATTCATAAGTCCCTCAATCACATTTATTCGTTTACATGTACACTTTTCCCGATTTTATAAACCGTAAATTCCTGATTTCAGTTACCATATCCTTTATACATATTTTCTCATATCCATATTATAAGTGTTTCACGTTTGCTGCACTGACCTCTTTATATCATTTTACATTTGATATACCATTGCAACTATGGCTAGCAACGACCGTAAACCTGACCCGGAACCGTCCGTTTCGACAGTCTCCCTAGTCGTCCCTCAGTTTTTTATTGATGACCCTCAACTCTGGTTTCATATGTTGGAGGCAGAGTTTGAATCACATAGAATTACAAGCGAACGAACCCGTTACTTGTGGACTATCGGTCGCCTTCCCCGTGACGTTGCTACTCAGATACGCGACGTAATATTTAATAACAGTTCTTACACAGCCGTGAAAGACGCGGTATTCTCTTGTCTTTTACCGTCAGAATCGTCCAGACTAAAACGTCTGACCCAAGGGACAGAGTTAGGTAGCAAGAAGCCCTCTGCCTTACTGAGAGAAATGCAGCAGCTGGCAGCTGATGACGATTCACGCAACCGACGTCATTAGAAACGAATCTGGTTCACGCTCGACCATCATCCTACGGTTCCTGCATAACACGGATTCTGCCCGTCAGCATCCTACAGCACAGCTACATTCAAGTATTTTGCACACATTCGCGCACACGAGTACCGTTTGTATACCATCTCCTCCTTAACATTTTTTCGAAAGCTTTCCGAGCTTTATAGCGAAGGGCTGCTGTGGTGACCTCGATCATTTTGAGAAAATGACCTTTTTCTGGACACCATTTTGGATCTATTTTCTCCACGATCTTTTCTGACGTTTGACATTGACCTCAGTGTTCTCCGGTTGCCTATGTTTTACTGGACTGACTTTTCCGAGGTTTCCGTCGACCTCGTTTTTAAATCACTTTCACTTTCTGTCGTTCCCTCGCGGTTCGCTTTCTGCACAGCCGTCGCGTTTCGTTCCGTTTTCCGTTCGGTGTATCTCTCGTATCGGTACTGTTTCGGTGCCACGATATATAGAATACACCTCGCCTCTGTAAACCGACTTGCGTCTTCTCTATTAGTCCGATAGAGGGGATATCGTTGGTATTCGCTGCTAGACCCGATAGGAGACACGTTCGCCAGCCGCTCTCGAACGTCCACCACAACCTCCTGATCGATGCACGAGGCCGGAGAGTTGTTGACCGGCAGACTTCTCTTTCCGTAACCGGGTCGTATTCCTCCGTGAATCACATCACGCCCCTATACATCGAACCGCAGGCCGAACACCCGTACGCAGACCTACTTTCAGCTTACCCGGCAATGCTAAGACAATCTGGCCCCCTTCCCGCGGTGACCACTAACGTTACCCACCATATTGTCACTAAAGGACCCCCAGCATTTAGCCGACCACGTCGCTTGACCTTAGACAAGCTTCGCGTAGCACAGGCTGAGTTTGAACACATGCTAGAATTAGGCATAATACGCCCGTCCAGTAGCCCTTGGGCCTCGCCCCTTCACATGGTTCCTAAACCTAATGGCGATTAGCGCCCCTGCGGTGACTATAGGGCCCTCAACCACGCTACTATTCCAGACAGATACCCCATTCCACATATTCAAGATCTTACTTCTACCCTGTCTGGTTGTTCTGTTTTCACCAGAACCGACCTCGTCAGAGCCTACCACCAAATCCCAGTAGCAGAGGCTGACATCCCTAAAACCGCTGTCACAACTCCATTCGGACTATTCGAGTTTTTGCGCACGCCTTTTGGGCTCAGCAATGCAGCCCAAACCTTTCAAAGGTTTATGCATGAGGCAACACGCGGTTTGAAGAATGTCTGCGTGTACTTAGACGATATTTTGGTGGCAAGTTCTTCAAAAGAAGAGCACATGACACACCTGCGCGCTCTTTTTGAGCGCCTTAGCCAACACGGTGTCACCATTAACCCTGCTAAGTGCGAATTAGGTAGGACGACCATCACTTTCCTAGGTCACGAAATCTCAGCCTCAGGCATACAGCCTCCGCCTGACAGGGTGGCGGCAATTCGCGACTATCCTGAGCCTCACTCTTACTGACAGTTGCGCCAATTTTCTGGCCTGGTTAACTTTTATCGCCGGTTTATCCAAAACTGCGCCGAAATAATGCAGCCTCTAACAGACCTTTTACGTGGAGGTAAGCGGAAATTCATTTTTCCCGACACGGCGCAGGCAGCTTTTACTTTGATCAAGGATGCTATCGCCAACATAGCACTCCTTGCACATCCCGATCCTTCCGCTCCCCTGGCATTAGGAACAGATGCTTCGGACACGGCTGTTGGAGCAGTGTTGCAGCAATTCGTCAACAATTCATGGCAACCAACAGCTTTCTTCTCCAAGCGTCTCCAGCCTGCGGAATCCCGATATAGTACGTTCAGCAGAGAACTGCTGGCAATCTATTCGGGTATCCGACACTTCCGGCACACACTCCAGGGCCAATTGTTCACAGTGTTTGCAGATCATAAACCACTAGTGTACGCCCTCCAGTCAGCTTCTGACCGATATTCGCCACGCGAGATTCGCCACTTAGACTATGTTTCGCAGTTTACTACGGACATTCGACACGTCTCTTTGGCTCACAATCCCGTAGCAGACGCACTCTCACGCGTCCTTGCCCAAGTAGCACGTTGCCCCAACCTTTGGGGTAAACCTGGGGCATGCCCCAAGCTTGCCCCAAGTTTAGTTTTCATGTGGGAAAGATGCTAATTGGTTACGGATTTACTAGGATTATATCCTTTTGTACATATATTGCCACCCTGAGAAACGCTTATTGTAGCCTGTTTTGTTTTGTTACGTCACTATTAGTGGCGACCTTCACGCGGTCCCGTGCAGTCGTCGTTCTGTCTCTCACGTGACTAGCGTGCTTTATGTGGCACGTGATGCACGAGTACGTACGAGATTCGTACAAACCGTGTTGAACACATAACCTATATAATGAGCAGCATGCTTGAGGCTTGCCCGAAGCTAGGACAACCCCATGAAGTACACTTGGGGCAAACGTGGGGTCAGCCCCAATATTGTGGCCTGTTGGATCACTTTTCATGTGATTTCCTTATGTTGACTTATTTATCATGACTGCAATCTCCAACACAGTGACTCTAGCTCAAAAAGCGTACACTCGCAGATATATATATATAGGCATAAATTTATGCCTATAAATGCCTATAAGTTTATGCATAAGCTTATAGTGAGCATGCTGACTAATGATCGCGAGCCATATATATGGCTCGCGATCATTATATATATGCCTCTCTCTTTCTATATATATATATACATATATATATATATATGTATACTTATACATATATGCATAATTATGTATATGTTTTCTACTATACATCATCGTTTTCGCCGATAGCGTCAGTACCTGGTATACGCATGTTTGATGTTTATGGATATTTGTTTGTAATCATCATATTCGTATTTCAAATGGAGATAAATGTGGTTTAGTGTTTACCACTGTTCTGTGTTTACAATGGACAGCTAACTCACATGGACCGTCCAAGCAAGTGGCAAAGATACCGTCGGCGTAAGCAGGCATTGAGTGCTGTACCGTGCACTGAGTGCGGCGAGGCTTCCATTTGGGCCCATCGATACCGATGTCCGAAGATGACGTCAACTGGTACTTAAATACTTGAATCGTAATATAAACTTCACTATATCCAGAGCCAACGGTAATGTGTCATCCAGTGATGAGGTTTTGGGTGGACATCCATCACAACTTCCTCACTCATCAACAATGAATGTGCAAGGGTCAACAACAGACTTGACCGCTGGTGTCGGTGAGTATATGTTAACTGTGATTTTATATAAATTGTTATTCGCAGGTGTCGACACTAAACTGGGGAAAATTACGTCCGTGAAGATCAACATGGACGCGTTGTTACGTTCATTTGCCGATGTGTTTGTTAGCTGCAGACTAACGATGCAGCAACGAACAAGTGTGCTGAACGTTCTAAACCAAATTTTGCCCGGCGTACCGAAGGATCCGAGGACCCCGTCGCACACACCTCGTTTTTGTAAGAAGACGTTGCTAGCACAAGGTGTGAATATTCATATTGGGCTCCTCAAAGGTCTGCGTCGATCAATCAGTGGACTGGCGCTGGTCCCGGAATCCGTCGACTTTCAGCTGAATATCGATGGGTCGTCTATTTATCACTCCTCTACTATACAATTGTGGCCCATTCTGACACGCGTGGTGCGTCCAACATGTCTGGCCATTTTACCGGTTGGCATTTATTGCGGTTCAGGGAAGCAGCAACCGATAAATACGTATCTGGAAGAGACGGTATTGGAATTGCGAGGTGTAATTGACGGCGGCATCAACTATCTTGGGTCATCAGTAGCATGTAAACTGGTGTCAGTGATATGCAACACACCTGCCCGGGCTTACGTTCGTCGAGTTAAAAGTCCGACAGGCTACTTCGGGTGTAAAAGATGCATACAGCGTGGTCTGCATATCACAGAGAAAATAACGTTTCCATTGTTGGACGCTCGACCGCGTACTGATGCTGACTTTCGCCTCTTTAAATACAAACGTCACCATATTGGTGAAAGCCCGTTCGTTTCAATTCCATTTGATATGGTGGCAAATTTTCCGCTGGATTATATGCATTTACTCTGTTTGGGTGTCATGCAAAAATCGTTAAATGCATGGATAAAGGGCATCCGTACAGAACGTTTTCGCTTGAGCCCGGTGACAGTCACAGAACCGGGAAATCGTATTATTGGAAACCACTGCAACATCCCGTGTGACTTTCAACGCCTGTGCCGTCACACTCGGGATTTGGAACGCTGGAAAGCGTCCGAGTATAGACAGTTCCTTTTGTACATAGGCCCCGTTTGTTTGTTGCATTTGCTACCTGATGAATACTATAAACATTTTCTGCTATTATTCATTGCTGTATATATATTTTCTCATCCCCTTTTACACACTGAGTATCTTGATTTTGCTCACAGACTTTTAGTACTTTTCGTTCAACAAATGTCTGTATTATATGGCCCGCAGGATTTAGTCTATAATGTGCACTGCTTAATTCATTTATCAGAAGATGTCCGGAAACACGGTGTGTTGGACAATTTCTCCTGTTTTTCATTTGAGTCAAATCTTGCGAAACTGAAATCATTTATAAAGGGGCCGGCTAAACCAGCTGAGCAATTGTATAAACGGCTTCACGAACTAAATAACAACTTGGAAACCATCACTGAAGAAACCCCCATGGATGATTTGTCCCTTCCAGTATCTCGCATCCCCCGTAGTAGACAATTTGTCGTTCTCAATGGTGTTTTATTTTCAGTAGATAAGCCCAACAACGTCATCATCATTAACGGACGTCCCGCGGAAATTGTCAGTTTCCTGGAGGATAACGTTTTCTTCAAATAATTCATTTCACCGGGCAATTTTTCACGTACGCGTTAAAATCAAGCCAGTTGTATATATTTGCTGTAGGGGATTTAGATTCCACTTTGCACAGTGCACCCATCCACACAATCACATGTAAATGTATTCGTGTTTGCATTGACTGTTCCAGTATTGTTGTTCCCATTTTACACACGTTTTTGAAATAAAATGTCACATAACGCTCTGTGCTTCCCGTGCCACGTTTTTGCAAATCAGCATGACGATCTGGTGAGATTATGTATTTCTCTGGTGATTGCGAGACGAAAGTTGTTCTCCTTTGTCGGTTGTTTTGACGTGAAGCGTTCGTATTTTGCCGTTTTATTGCTGTCTTCGTGTCCTTGTTTGGTGTCAATGGCTGACTGGTGTTTGCTTTCACGTATGGGTGATCACTTACGCGTTATTGTTAATGTATTCACCGTCCACTTGTTTCTGTACGTACTTAAATGTGATCAAGTCCCACATAGACAGTTCCTAATGAGAATTTTCTTCCTAGATGTACGTAGTTGCTCACTTTCCCGGAGATAACTCATACGCAGTGGTACACAAAAATTGGATGGTCGACGAAACACACGTTCGTTGGCCACGAACGAAGAGTCTTCCCGACCACAGACGTAATCTGCTATCGGGAAAGGAAGTGCCGGACTCATGCCCGGAATACTTCTTTAGGCCGATGTACTATACGGGTAAGTTAGTGGTAGTATAACATTTAAATAGACAAACTTGGTGATGCCATCGACCTTGAGCACCAGCTGGTTCATCAGTCAAGTGCTGCTTCCACCGATGAAACGGAGAAGCAGACATACTTCTCGCAGCACTACTCCACAAGAAAGGGGTAATTAAACATTAATATTCACATACCTAAAGGGTTCCCGTGGAATTCTCTTCCGACGAGAGTCCTCAGGCGATGCGGAGAAACCTAAAACCAGTTATGCTGGACTTACCACCCTCCCCACCGCCCATTTTGGAACGTCTTGGGGGAATGCAAAGGTAAATTTCTAACATGCACAACCAAATTCCGTTTTAGTTCGCCTCACTTGTCTTCACAGTCCACTTTGTCTGCTCGCGCCAGCACCCGAGTGCCAGTCGCATCCTCAAGGTAATTATTACTTTTGTTTCATATTGCCCATTTAATTACAAGTAGGGGCTCAAGCACCAGCGCCGCGCAAATGAACTTGGCCCCTCACCTGCGCCAATTACTATGTAAGTTCACATGCACTGCCGTTACCTTATGTTTTAGTAAACCAAGAAAAAATTCTGCTGTCCATAGACAGTCTCACAAAAACTGTGAAGAAACCAAGTGCCTCCATAGAGTCTCTTTCCAACACTATCGGGGAGTCATATTCACAAGGTATACCGCAGCCAATCACACGTGTGAACACTGTGGATGAATTCCACCATTTACACGACGTCCTGGGAACGCCAGAAGCTTTCAATAAGATGGTAAGTCACTATATGTGTATGTGACAAATATAGGTAACAACACTGCGGAGGCACATAAATAGAAATCTTCAGGACTCGGTAAAGCAAATGCTGTCTGCTGTGGTGAGCGACGACGTCGCAGTCAGGTGCTGCTGGCTCGGTAGCAGCAAGAGGATAGCCGTCTGCAATCATAAACTCATAAAAGCAATAAAAGGTACATCGGTTTATTAGTAGTA
Source organism: Fasciola hepatica (assembly GCA_948099385.1). Taxonomy (NCBI): domain Eukaryota; kingdom Metazoa; phylum Platyhelminthes; class Trematoda; order Plagiorchiida; family Fasciolidae; genus Fasciola; species Fasciola hepatica. Next base: position 820,807 of record CANUEZ040000106.1, read on the forward strand.
TCACCATCTACTAGACGCTATCAGATTCAGTTCGTTTTTTCCGAGGAACCAACTATGAACATCGACAGACACATCGGAAATTGGTTCCACAACGCTCGTGATTGCGGAGCAGGTAGCAGATGTAGTAGGTAAGTAGAATGAAGCGGAGTTGCCTTATTTCTTCGCAACGGTTAGCAGAAACAAGTTTACTGTAAGACTAACGTTTGAAGTACATTAGTCGTTTCTCGAATTACATCGGAATTACGCTTTTTCCCCTTACGCCATTTTCGCTATCCGTATCAAATATGTTATTTGTGCAAAACCAGCAGTTATATGCAAGCCTGTGTTGCTCGGTTTACATCTACAGACCGCTCCATTACCAAATATTAACATAGACTGATCTTTTTTCAACTTGCAGCCATCACTGAAAAATACCATGCCATTCGTTGATTATATTTGCATCGGATGTCATTGTCACTTCATACATAACGGTGCAGTGATTTACTGACAGTTCGCCAATAACAGTATAAATTTTTCCCCCATCTGTAGATATCGCGACCACCGACAAATGTATCCTACGTTCAATGACAATGTGCTTTGATGGATCATTACAAATCTGTACAAAATACACTTTTTTAATGTAAATAAACTTTTCGTATTGAGAATTTGGCTTTCAATTTTCAGTTACATATTAGACAGAAATTGGTGCATGTGGGACGCGTACACAAACGGCCAAAATAGAATTACACATTAGTAGTAGACCATGAAACGGCGGTTGGATCTGGTTTCGTGTAACGTATTATAAAGGTTGGGGCCAGCCCCAAGTTTGCCCCAAGTTTGCCCCATGCGGCTGCACCAAGATTGGGGCTAGTCCCAAATTTTCCCCAAGTTTGCCCCATGCGGATGCCCCAAGGTTGGGGCTAGCCCCAAGTTTGCCCCATGCGGCTGCACCAAGGTTGGGGCTAGTGCCGAATTTGCCCCAAGTTTGCCCCATGCGGCTGCCCCAAAGTTGGGGCTAGCCCCAAGTTTGCCCCATAGGGCACGCATGGGGCAAACTTGGGACGTGCTACTTGGGCAATATCGACTCCCCACTACCCATGGGCATAGACCTAGAAGCAATCGCCGCAGCCCAAACGACAGATCCTGAGGTAGAGCAACTCAGACACAACAGCTCCCTGCACCTAGTGCCAGTGGCCCTTCCAACTTCGGACGTAACTATCATTTGCGAAGTGTCACAAGGTCGACCCCGACCACTAGTTCCTGCCAGTTTTCGCCGACAAGTTTTTACCAGCCTCCACAACTTATCGCACCCTGGGGTAACCGCCTCAGTGAAACTAGTCACCGAGCGATTTGTCTGGCCTTGCGTCCAACGTGAAGTACGTCTTTGGGCTCGTGCTTGTCTCCAGTGCCAACGAGTTAAAATACATCGTCACACCAAATCTACTTTAGGCACATTCTGCGAACCGGACGCACGCTTTCATCATGTGCATGTGGATCTCGTGGGGCCACTTCCGCCATCCAATGGCTGCGTCTACATCCCCACTTGCGTAGATCGTTTCACTCGCTGGCCACAGGCCATACCTATTCCTCCCCCAACCTCAGAGGAAGCTGCAAAAGCGTTTCTAACTAGTTGGGTGAGTCAGTTCGGTTGCCCTGCTATCGTGACCACTGACCGCGGTTCTCATTTCGACGGCGCCTTCCACCAGCTACTGAACGCATTCGGTTATCGACACAACAAGACGACGGCCTATCATCCTCAGGCCAATGGCATGGTGGAGCGATTCCATCTCCAGCTGAAAGCTGCCCTTCGTGCTCGTGATAATCCATTATGGAGTGAAGTTTTGCCGATCGTTCTCTTAGGACTGCGTAACACCGTTAAAGCCGATATGGGTGTTACGACGGCTGAACTGGTTTATGGTTGCACACTACGACTTCCAGGTGAGTTGGTTTCTCCATTACCACCTATGAGTTTTAATTACGGGGATTACGCAAAACAGTTGTCGCACCAAATGCGGGTGACAAAGCCCACCCCACCACGAGAACAAACCCTGAGCAAATACATACCTACCGCTCTAGCTACCACCAGCCATCTGTTTATTCGAGTAGATGCAGTGCGATCACCACTGCAGGCGGCTTACTCTGGCCCGTTCCGCGTCGTCCAGCGAAAGGAAAAGAAATACTTGGTGGACGTCGAGGGCAGGAAGGAGACCATCAGCATAGACCGCCTCAAACCAGCCTTCATCGAGGTAGAACCCACCTCAGACAACCCTCTCAGTGTCCCTACCTGCTCACAACCTTCGGTTAGTCGTCCCGAGTCGGCCCCCTGTTACTCCCACTAACGACCCCTCGTTACCTGTTGCAACACCAAACTCCACGAAAGACACAGCTGCACCGGTCAACAGGAGAAATCGACGCGGCCGCGAGCTGCGACAGCCAACGAGGTTTTCTGAATATGTAACAGCTGTATACATTTAAGTTTACTCTTCATATTCAACTTGTACATAGTCCTATTATACATGAATGCACGACAACGTGGTGATCACGACAAGGGTGGCGGCAGCCTGAATTGCGCCGGTATGTCCCCCTCAGTCGAATATCCGATCGCGCATCGAGGCGCAGCTTCCTTGTGTTTCTTTCCTTCCAGCTCGTCCCGTCGGACAGAACCATATGGAATTTCAGGATCTCGCATGGCTCCAACACATGGCTCACTGGATCGCGACTGGACTCATTTGACCCTGGACGCTGGCTCACTTACGAAGGCAATGACAACCGCAGAGAAACGGAAATTTGGGATATGCCGGCAACGACAAACCCCACAACACAATCACCACTGCCAGGTCACAAACAGGATCAACCCCGGTCGGATAACATTTTGAGGAGGACGCAATTTTGCGATCGACGCACAGCGACCAGTGTGAGTCATGGAGAACGGCTTGTGCTGGCCTCGCTGTTGTGTTCGACCGCAGCGGGAGGTATGGAAAACGTCTCTCGCCACCGAATCCGACTTACCCATCACGGGTCGAAGCCAAACTGCGTCGGCCTTCTAGGGGGAGACCCCTGTAGTGCTACCAATAAAGCACTCGATGACGAAGAATAACAAATTTGTTTATTTGAACAATGACCGTTTTTGGTGGCGCCACTTGCTCCGCCTGTGTACGTCGTCTGCACGCCGTTGCGCTCCTCCAATACACACGTTGTCCCGCTCCAGCGTTTTGAGTTCTGCCTTGCGCGCTGCCGAGTATATTCGCTAACGTGTCACATACCGAGGACCACGGGCTATAGACGCTATACGGGAGCAGGTCCTGACTTAACTGAGATTATTCCTAAACGGTATGAGCTTGTTTCGTGGCTCATTGCACCAGTTGTGGCCAATATTGTGTCGCCTATTGGACCCCAATTCGCGAGTATTTATTGTAGTGAACTGTGGAATAAGCCCATCATAGTACTCAGAACACAAGTTTTATGCGAACTTACCCGTTACATAATCCGGTCATCCGCACAGGTTTCCGTCCTTCCTCGCCCTTAATTATCCCTACTGATTTAGTGAGACTTTTCCAACTTTTCCTAATAAGTCATTTTCATATAAATTTGATTGTAATGACTTGAGAATGAAATCGCCGAAAACATATGTTCGCCTACAACTCGTGTTCTGAGTATTTATTGTTGGTCTATATTATGGAATGCCCAAACCTACTGACGTGCATCAATATTCGGAAGACCTGATACAGGAATTGGCATAATTATTCACGAGAATGGTCTTCATTGCATAATTGGTTTGTGGAGTATTGTGGCAGATTATCCGGCCAAGGCAATGCTTGAGCAGGTTAGGCATTATTCTGGGTTATACAGCTGTCACAGATGTACACGACACGGCTATTGCGTCCAGTGTCGTCTCATTTTCCCATCAACCACAGGAAGGTTACGCAATAACGTTCACTTTCGAAATCGTCGCCAAGGTAGTCATCTTACTGGCAGTTCCTCGTTCAAAGTACTACCGGTGGATATGATATCCCTGTCTCCTAACGACTACATGCACAGTGTCTGTCTCAGAATAATGCGACGATTAATCGGTCTTCGGCGTAAATCTCGTTCTGGACGTAGAACGATTTTGGGTTTTAGTGGTGCGCGACAGGTAAGCGAACACTTGAGAGCTATAAACATGTGACGTGTGAATCGCCTCGCGTGTGTCGAACGCTAGAGGACATCGAATATTGGAAAGCAACTGAGTACAGCCAATGCTTGTTTTATCTCAGACCCGTGGTTTTCGAGAATGTATTGCCGGCGGATCACTACAGGAACTTCATGTTTCCCCGTATTCACCTACATTTTGTGTAACGCCAAGTGGTCTCCCCTCTACTTGGACTATATTGAACGCCTGTTGCCCCGGGTTGTCCAGAAATTCATGAGATTGTTCGGAGGAAAAGAGGTAGTATTCAACGTGCACGGTTGGCTGCACATCGGTGCTGGTGTGCGGATCCACGGACCACTGGATAACTTCTCAGCCTTTCCGTCTGAGTCCTACATGCAGATTATTCGCAATTGTGTGGCCAGTCGACACCTGATTGCTGAAAAAGTGTTTCGTCGCGCTCAAGAGCGATGTGCTGAGGCCAACCTGCACACAAGTGTAAGATTCTGGGACAACACTTTCTCCGGGTCCGTGAGACGGAGGGGTCTGAATGGCCTGTTGATCGGCATCGGTTCAACAATTTATAGCAATAAAACCCTAAATAACTATGCACTGATCGACCGCAGACCGGCCGTCATCCAAAGAAAGGAAATTAGCAGTTCCTTCCGGTTGACTCCGTTTCGGAGGCGTATCAGCAGAAATGTCTTCCAGAACCGGCGGCGGCGACAGATCAATGTCAGCTGGTAGTGTTTTCGGTCGCTTGGTTTCCTCATCGGAACTTGTATCTGTATTTTGTCAACATTGGTTCATATACCTTTTCCTTTTAGCAAAGCAATCCATCGCCGCCGTTGCGTCGGAAGATGGTAGTTCCGACAATTCTTCCAGAAGTCTTTGACAGCGGAGAGCATCGTCGAATGCATCTACAAGTGATGGACACTGAGCAGCACTTACCGAACCTCTTACGCACCGCAACATCGTAAACAGCAGTGATAGCTGATGGCGGCTGGCTTCTGGGTTCTGCTGATAGGGCAACGAGGCCACCTAACCTTACTGTGGCCAATCATCCATTTGCCATTTAAAACGGCAACGGAGTTATTCACTAAGAACTCGAAAAAGACGAACGTCTGAAATGGAATAAATATAGATTACTTTCGATTTACCATAAATTCGCCCATGTGTGCAATATGGGATAAAACACCCGCTTGTCACCGTAAGGTAGCAATAAACATCTGCACATAACGTTATTTAGACCGTGCTCTTGGACAAACTGTGACAAAGGAACATGCCCAACTGCCCAGAATAAATTGGATAGTCGAAGAAATAAGCATGCAATAGTGCGCCTTCCATTCTTTGGTTGACGGCCGGTCTGCGGTCGATCAGTGCATAGTTATTTAGGGTTTTATTGCTATAAATTGTTGAACCGATGCCGATCAACAGGCCATTCAGACCCCTCCGTCTCACGGACCCGGAGAAAGTGTTGTCCCAGAATCTTACACTTGTGTGCAGGTTGGCCTCAGCACATCGCTCTTGAGCGCGACGAAACACTTTTTCAGCAATCAGGTGTCGACTGGCCACACAATTGCGAATAATCTGCATGTAGGACTCAGACGGAAAGGCTGAGAAGTTATCCAGTGGTCCGTGGATCCGCACACCAGCATCGATGTGCAGCCAACCGTGCACGTTGAATACTACCTCTTTTCCTCCGAACAATCTCATGAATTTCTGGACAACCCGGGGCAACAGGCGTTCAATATAGTCCAAGTAGAGGGGAGACCACTTGGCGTTACACAAAATGTAGGTGAATACGGGGAAACATGAAGTTCCTGTAGTGATCCGCCGGCAATACATTCTCGAAAACCACGGGTCTGAGATAAAACAAGCATTGGCTGTACTCAGTTGCTTTCCAATATTCGATGTCCTCTAGCGTTCGACACACGCGAGGCGATTCACACGTCACATGTTTATAGCTCTCAAGTGTTCGCTTACCTGTCGCGCACCACTAAAACCCAAAATCGTTCTACGTCCAGAACGAGATTTACGCCGAAGACCGATTAATCGTCGCATTATTCTGAGACAGACACTGTGCATGTAGTCGTTAGGAGACAGGGATATCATATCCACCGGTAGTACTTTGAACGAGGAACTGCCAGTAAGATGACTACCTTGGCGACGATTTCGAAAGTGAACGTTATTGCGTAACCTTCCTGTGGTTGATGGGAAAATGAGACGACACTGGACGCAATAGCCGTGTCGTGTACATCTGTGACAGCTGTATAACCCAGAATAATGCCTAACCTGCTCAAGCATTGCCTTGGCCGGATAATCTGCCACAATACTCCACAAACCAATTATGCAATGAAGACCATTCTCGTGAATAATTATGCCAATTCCTGTATCAGGTCTTCCGAATATTGATGCACGTCAGTAGGTTTGGGCATTCCATAATATAGACCAACAATAAATACTCAGAACACAAGTTGTAGGCGAACATATGTTTTCGGCGATTTCATTCTCAAGTCATTACAATCAAATTTATATGAAAATGACTTATTAGGAAAAGTTGAAAAAAGTCTCACTAAGTCAGTACGGAGTGGAATTCACTAAAATCAAGCGGAAATTCTGCAAGTGCAATGAATCACCTCAACGCACCACTGCACACCCAGAAGCCGACCACCACATCAACATGTGCGACACGGAAGAATCGGAACTCGTGCAACCTTCTATATGTGACCGCTAAGCCAATGACTGCGGAGATAATTACCGATATTTGACGAAGAAAAACAAGATTCGCCAAGTCTTGAAGTCTTGAAGTACTACGCTGGTTCGAGGCTTTGAGCCAAAATATCCCGGTTCTTGAGGAAATCTTTGATCTTCTGTCGGATTCACCGAGCTGAAACAAGAGTAAAAAGAAGCGGGGGGGGCGGGGGTGGCAGCGAAAACAAGATACACATAACATCATGCAGTGTCACACTGTGAACAGTGCCTTAAGCTGAGTGGGGGTGCGACATTCATGAACATATATGCGACAAAAGACATCTATTTTGTTTTTTTTCTGACGAAGGAAATGTTGGGAGAGACCCAGGTAGAGATTTAACCTTCCCATAAACATAGTTTTGTTCTGAGAGGGGACAATATCTTCCGGAAGTGCATTCCACAGGGTAATAACCGTAAAGCTGAAAAACGTAATTCGTAGTGAAGTGCTTGGTCTCGGTTTGAAAACCCTTCTGCTGTGACCACGGAGAGAAGAGACTGGACAGACGGAGAAGAAGCAATCTCTTTGACTCGATTCAAAAAGGTGGAACATCAAAAACGGATCAACCCTTAGGAGTCTTATTTCAAGGGAATAGAGGTTGAGGAGTGAAAGACCGACGGGATAGGGTACATGGGATTGACCCCATACTGCTTTGGTGGAGGCCCGCTGAACTCTTTCTAGGATCTCACGGTTTCGGACAAGACCAGAGTGCACTATCTGACTGCCGTGCTCCAGCAGAGGTCTGATATATGTGCCGAAAATTATGGGAAAATCATCCCGAGAGATGCGCGGGAAGGCCCTTCGAATCATGTTCAGGACTCGAAAAGCAAACCTTGCTCGCAAGTTGGTGATGATGAGAGAAGGACACGTTACAATCCAACCCTAAACCTAGCGCCTTGTGTGGGTCAAACCTAGGCAGTGTGGTTGCTCTATTATTGGAAAACCTGTGACCAGTCTCTCTGCAGAAAGACATGCGCACGCATTTGTCATCATTAACTGGGAGGTTCCAATCCTCGGACCAGCGTTTTGTTTCATAAACTGCAATTTGCAGGTCTTCAGCGCTTGAACTCCCGAGGGTTACATCATCTGCGTACATGGCAATTTTCGCCAAAAATGAAGAATGTACATTTTATAAGAATCATCCCCATTACTCACATCTTTACGACATTTTCGTCTCATTTTAACTCAAAAAAGGTCTTTCAGCTGTTTGTTGTCTGCATTACACAAAGGCATGTCGGAGTTTACGTCACTCTCGCCTGAGAGGCGACAACTAACATTCACCGCCAAAAACTGGCCGCCATGACAGGAATGCATTAGAGCAAACAGAACGTCCAAATTTATAATACACAGTAAAATGGACAGTTATGCCAAAATGTTTTCTTATTACGATTTTTTAACATGGAATATTCTTAACAGAGACTCTCGTTCGAAATTTTATGCATTTGTGATGGATTCCTCGGTATTTAAAGAGATTTTCATTGTTTTTGGGGGTATTGCACTGATTTCCTGCTACCGTCCTCTAAGGGACACTCAGGTGACGGTCGAGTGTCCCTTTGTGCTGCCTGGGAGTGTAGCACAGCAGCAAATATGATACGAAGTAAACCTTTCTGAGTCAAATGCACCATGTCGTGCGGGGGCCGGAGATTTTCTTTCTGATCTACAAATCCATCGTTCGCCAGTAAATGGAATACTGCGAACCTGGGTACCGTACCACCAGGAGAATGTGGATTGTCTGGATGTGGTGCAAGGATCAGCCACCAGAATGGTGACTGCAAAGGTGGCTTGGCCACACAGAGCCTCTCCAAGCTCTGGATCTGTTCCCGAACAAGAGGTGGCGCCCTCTGGTGTGTTTCATGGAGACCCTTAAGGTAATCAGGAGACTGTCCGGTATACATCGAGAAGACCTTTTATCCCTATCCCAGACTGAGTCACAAGTTGGCATAGCCTTATATCGCAAAGGAAGCTGTGTAGGCCAAGTCAGGAAATACTGCTTATCGTATAGAGCGATAACCTGTCAGAACAGGCTCCCGGAGTGGGTCGTAGATACAACGACCGTTAAGGCTTTTTAGAAGGCGATAGAAGCGTGCTGCGTGGTAGCCTGCCCCGATTTACCTTAAGCAGTTTTAGGGCCGGATAATAGTTGCTGTCAGTTTACTCCTTTTTCCAACGAGGCTGATACTGACTAACTTAATTTTGCTTTAATGCGACGGTCTCCAGCGAGACAAAGGGTTGGCCTCTTGGGTGTCTCTGATGATAGCTGTCCACAAGTTCCGGTCTATGGCAAGGTCTGCGCCAGTCGCGTACTCCGAAGACTGACTGGAGCTCTAGGCGACCCGTGTCTGCCCTAATAGTGCCGTCCCATGTCTTCAGTTGGTTACCAGGGTGACACTTCCAACCTGAGCAGGATCATGGTAGTAGGCTGCTCTACGTGGATTTTTTTTTGGGTAGTCGGAGGGAAGAAGAAAGTCGTTCTGTGCCAGCACAGTTTCGACGCACGGCGAAGTTTGTGACGCGATCGTACCACTTGACTTTGGCCATGTAGTGGAGGCATCAGTAGTCGAAGCTCTTCAGTTTTTTCTTGTCATCTACCATCAACGGCCATGTTTGCAGGTGCACTTATAAACTGGGCGGACGGCAGCGCAGTATGTGCGCAGCTTCGTGAGATGGCCGATTTCGCTGCGAGACTAAAGTGGTTTGCGGAATTGTAAGAAAGCTGTCCTTGCTCTGTCTGCACTAAGCTTAGCCTAGTCCCTGACCTGATCTTTTGGCTGGGTAGTAGAACCGATGGCACATTTGTGGTTGATGGGGGGAACGTTCTGCCTTAACCCCCCCCCCCCAGTAACAACTGGGGTCCCCCGAGGGTCGATCTTAGGACCTCTTTCTTTCCTGATCTACATAAACGATCTTCCGACAGCCCTTCCTGCGAATATTTCCATGTACGTAGACGAGGCAACCCTTTGGAGTTTAGGCATTGTAAACCTGCAAATTGCAGTTGATGCAACAAAAATCTGGTTCGAGGAATGGAACCTCCCAGTTAATGATGACAAATGCGTGCGCATGTCTTTCTGCAGAGAGACTGGTCACAGGTTTTCCAATAATAGAGCAACCACACTGCCTAGGTTTGACCCACACAAGGCGCTAGGTTTAGGGTTGGATTGTAACGTGTCCTTCTCTCATCATCACCAACTTGCGAGCAAGTTTTGCTTTTCGAGTCCTGAACATGATTCGAAGGGCCTTCCCGCGCATCTCTCGGGATGATTTTCCCATAATTTTCGGCACATATATCAGACCTCTGCTGGAGCACGGCAGTCAGATAGTGCACCCTGGTCTTGTCCGAAACCGTGAGATCCTAGAAAGAGTTCAGCGGGCCTCCACCAAAGCAGTATGGGGTCAATCCCATGTACCCTATCCCGTCGGTCTTTCACTCCTCAACCTCTATTCCCTTGAAATAAGACTCCTAAGGGTTGATCCGTTTTTGATGTTCCACCTTTTTGAATCGAGTCAAAGAGATTGCTTCTTCTCCGTCTGTCCAGTCTCTTCTCTCCGTGGTCACAGCAGAAGGGTTTTCAAACCGAGACCAAGCACTTCACTACGAATTACGTTTTTCAGCTTTACGGTTATTACCCTGTGGAATGCACTTCCGGAAGATATTGTCCCCTCTCAGAACAAAACTACGTTTATGGGAAGGTTAAATCTCTACCTGGGTCTCTCCCAACATTTCCTTCGTCAGAAAAAAAACAAAATAGATGTCTTTTGTCGCATATATGTTCATTAATGTCGCACCCCCACTCAGCTTAAGGCACTGTTCACAGTGTGACACTGCATGATGTTATGAGTATTTTGCTTTTGTTGCCGCCCCCCTTCCCCCGCTTTTTTTCTCTCGTTTCAGCTCGGTGAATCCGATAGAAGATCAAAGATTTTCTCGAGAACCGGGAAAACAAAACCATCTGGACACAAGATTGGCTTTAGCCACACCAAGTCCTGTGCAAACTGAACTGAACTTTACTGATGCTCAAATTCATCAAAACCCATAAGTCACCGGGACCGGACGACTTGCATCCTTTGATGTTGAAGGATTTGGCGGACCAGCTAACTACACCACTAACGCGGTTGTTCAATTTGTCGTTGGCCACTGGTAGTCTACCTCAGGAGTGGAAAAAATCAGTCGTTGTTCCGCTGTACAAGGGTGGGACAAAATCCACCTCGGCCAACTACCACCCAGTTGCCTCACTTCCGTAGCTGGAAAGGTCATGGAAAGGCTGGTGGCTGTTCGTATACATGAACATCTGGAGCGTTGTCAACTGCTATGCGCAGAGCAGCACGGTTTTCGGCGGAACAGATCATTTCTGTCAAACCTGTTGACCGCCCGTGAAAGTTGGTCGAACTCCAAGGCCGAGAGATATGTCATGGACGTCATCTTCGTGGACTTTAGTAAGGCGTTTGACAACTTTCCTCACAAGGGGCTGTTGCTGAAACTCCGGGCCATAGGCATCTCAGGGCCCATGCTTCACTGGATTGAGGGTTTCTTGGTCGGGAGAACCTTTTCCGTGAGAGTTGCACAGTCCCAGTCCGCGTGGTATCCAGTTGGCAGTGGCGTGCCGCAAGGCTCCTTCCTAGGACCCCTGTTGTTTCTAGTGTTTGTAAACGACCTACCAGAGACCATTCGATCCCAGTGCCTTATCTACGCCGATGATCTCAAGATCTGGAGCACCATTCGATCGGCAGAAGATCGCGAGATACTACAGGAGGATCTGCAGGCCCTCGTCGATTGGTAGACCACCTGGGGTCTACCGATAAACGTAGACAAGTGCGCGAGCATGAGGATTGGTGGCCCCAATGATACTTCCGGCTACTACCTTGGGAGTATCGTACTCCGTCACACGCAGGAGGAAAAGGACCTCGGAATTGTTGTCACCAACAATCTGAAGACAAGAGCACACACTGAGAGAGCGTGCGCCTCAGCGTGGAAGATACTTGGTCCCATCCGCCGTTTATTTGGGCCTCTACCCCGGGACAATTTCCGACTGCTTTATGTCTCACATGTACGTCTTCGTTTGGAATATGGCGGTCCGGCTGTCTACCCGTGCACGGCGGCGGAAGTAGCCAAACTGGAACGGGTGCAACGTGCTGCCACACGTCTCGTGGCCGGACTGCGTGGGTTCAGCTATGAGGAACGCCCAAAAGTCACCGAGTTGTTTCCCATCACCTATCGACGGCTTCGAGGCGACCTCATCTATGTCAGGCGCATAATCCGCGGTGGGATGGGCCGGGAACTACTGGCGGAATTCCCGCTCAGGAATAATGATCGTACAAGAGGACACACTCTGACGCTTCGTAAAGTGCATTCCACCGACTTACCGGCCATCTATCGATTGTCAAGGAGGGTGACCAGTCTCTGGAACGCTCTACCGACCGAAGTGGTGGAAGAGGAAACCGAGACATTATTCAAGAGGAAATTGGACCAGACCCTGAAGGTTGATTGGCGGAGCACTGACATTCAGCCGAGTCAATAGAGTACGATGTGATGGGGCTCATACGGGATGACTTCCCACTGCCCTTTACCTGAAGACTGAAGACTGACCGAACTGAACTGAACAATTGGGCTCGAAGCCTCTAATTCGTGTAATACTTCAAGACTTGGTCACCCTTCTACAAAAAGCACGCCTCCTGCCTCGAGAAAGTCCAACGTATCGCCACGCGAATGGTTGAAGGGCAGAGGGGTAAGACTTACGAGCAGAGACTCTGTGACCTGAATCTCTTCTCGTTGGAAAGGAGGAGAAGTCGAGGAGATCTCATAGAAACGTTCAAGGTAATGAAGGGCTTTTCTGGCGTTAGACCAGATAGTCTATTCCAAGTGGCCGTAGACTCCAGAACAAGGGGACATGAAAAGAAGTTGATAAAAGCCCGATCTAGGTTGATGGCTAGATCGCACTTCTTCAGCAATAGGGTTGTGAACAGTTGGAACGGTCTGCCTGGTGAAATGGTAGATCTGCAGACAGTCCAATCCTTCAAAGGTGCCCTAGATCGCAAGTGGTACGAGATCTTTCCTTGTAGTGAGCCTTAAGAATATCAACTAGATGGATGACGGGTAGCACTGTGGTCCTTCTGGAGTATGTTTTAGCAGACTTTTCCCTCATTGCATACTGTCTCAGTGAACGCTCACGATGCATAATGTCTCTCGCAGTTGATGTGCGATGAGGTTTTCCGTTTCCCTCTCATTTTTAGCGGGGATTGGACGAAATACACTCGGCAGTGGTGGGTGCATAACTGGTGTGCATACCATCGAAGGAATTCTGGACGCTTTATTGGCCGTGGCCATTAACTGTCCTGTGCAAACTGAACTGAACTGGAATTCTTCAAGGGCATATATCGACCAGAAAATAGTTTGGAGGAAAGAATGGAGGGCCCACAGGCGCCTCCAATACCCGAAATTACTGTAGGAGAAGAAGTGTACGCGGAGTTGCAAACGTTAAATAGAAATAAAGCAGCAGATCCAGACGGGATTCATCCAGCAATCGTACAGCCTCTGGCCGAGGTCCTGAAGGCTCCGGTGACGAAGCTGTATGAAAAGTCACTTAGAGAGGGAATTGTGCAGGGAGACTGGAGGAGAGCATCAGTGGTAGGCATTTACAAGAGTGGACCCCGGCAAAAGGCGGAAAATTACCGGCCGGTTAGCTTGACTTCAGTACTGTGAAGTGCCTGGAGCGAATAGTCAGGAAACAGATCTCTAGGCATTTGGTTCAACACAACCTCATATCAAATGCTCAGCATGGTTTTGTGGCAGGGTGATCCTGTCTGACGAATCTCCTGCTGTTCCTCGATGAGGTAACCAAGCGTCTGGACGAAGAGCAACCCATTGTGGTCTGTTACTTGGACTTCAGCAAGGCGTTTGATTCCGTGAACCACATGTTTCTGGACGTCAAACTGCAGTCCATGGGAATTGTTGGAAAGGCAAGACAATGGATAAGTAGCTTTCTAGCAGGGTGAACCTTTAGCGTTAAGGTGGGGAGTCATGTTTCAAAGCCGGAAGGTTAAACAAGTGGGGTGCCACAGGGCTCGGTGCTTGGCCCTCTGCTCTTCCTCATCTTCATCAACGACCTAGCACGTGGGCTTACAAACCCCACCTTTATGTTTGCCGATGACATCAAGATAGCTGGGGTAGATATAGAACTTGACCTGTTAGCAGTACAAAACTGGTCACGCAAATGGGACCTTCCACTAAACCTCACCAAGTGTCAATGCCTGGCCACAAATACAGGGGCTAGTGGGAATGGTGTGGGTTCATTGCAAGTGGTCTCGCAGGCCAAAGACTTAGGAGTTATAATGGACAACAGCTTTAGGCCGTCAAAGCAATGCACCTCAGCAGCCAATATGGCCAGGAGAGAACTGTTTCGAGTTAGATCCATTATGTCGTGTAGAGATCCGGAGGTTTCCGTTCCGATATATCAGGCCATAGTTAGGCCGCATATGGAGTGCTGCGTGCAGGCCTGGGCACTTACTACCAGAAAGATATCGACTGTCTGGAGAAAGTGCAAGGGCTAGCCACAAGAATGGTGGCTGGGCAAAGGGGGTTTGACTACACAGAGCGTCTCCGTGCCCTAGACCTATTCTCGATGGAAAGACGGCGCATTCGCGGGGATTTGATAGAAACCTTCAAGGTAATGAAAGGACTGTCAGGAATAAGACGAGAGGACTTTTTTCTCTGATCCCCGAGAGGGGTACAAGGGGGCATAGCCTTAGATTACAAAGGAAGCATTCGAGGCTCCAAATTAGGGCGAAGTACTTCTCAAATAGAGTGGTACCCTATTGGAATAAGCTCCCGGAAGAGGTCATAAATACCACAACCGCGAAGGCTTTTAAGAAAGCAGTAGACTTATGTTGGGTGGCAGTATACCCCGAGTTATGTTAAGCAGCTTTTAGGGTCAGATGCAATTTACTCATTGTTTCCACCTTACTCTGCCAGGGCTGATACTGCACAAAATTTCTGCCTTTCAGAAAAAGAAAATAGCGCAGTGTTGGGAGCTACGGAAACGCGCCGACAACACAACTATCTGGACACACGATTGGCTCTAGCCACACCAGGTCCTGTGCAAACTGAACTGAACTGAACTGAACTGAACTGAACTGAACTGAGCTGAACAAAACTGAACTGAACTTTAAGGCCTTGCAGAGAAGTGGACTGCGCTACTCCGGCAGGTCGCTCGGTACGATACTTGAGATTATGATTTATGTGATTGTGTCCATCTGTAAACTTTAACTTATCCGTAATGCCTCCACAAGAGGTCAAAAATGTCACATCAATGTTCCCAGCTCGTTCAAAAGTTGTTCGCTGTCCTGACAGAGTCTTTCATTGTGATGGGTGTAGCCCCATGTAGCAATCCCAAACAAATCCCGTTTGGATCACTATTGGGATGTGATTGGGATTCAGTTGGTATGCCTTGGGTTTTGGTTTCGATACCCTAACCTAAAGGTTGGGATATGGAGCGCATCCCGATAGAGATAATCCAATGCTTTGGTAACCCTAAAACGCTCTTCTAAATTTACCAATTTTCCCCAACCCACCTAATTGGACCTCGCTATGCGATCTCTGATTCCCAGTTTATGTGCTTCCCTTCATATACCACTGAGCAGAATATAGCCATGTAGCCAAATGCATAAGTGAAATTGTATTATAACAAAGTGTCAGACGGTGTAGAGTTCAATCCACGGAATTCTTCATGTTAATTCATTCCAATAAAGTTCGAATGCCCTTTAAAATGCTATAAGAAATAGACGAAAATATTATCGATTATCTGCACCCATGTATAAAAATGCTGATGAATCGTGGGCTTATAATAGAGATCCGTAAAAGAAAGTACGGAAGTTATATAATTGGTGGATAGGCTTGACAATATACCGCGTAGAATTACAACTCAAGTAATGGTTTATTGAATTTCAAAACGCAAGTGTTGTTTGATGGTATGCAACATTTTATCTGGGTTTTCTGCTCGAAAATCCGCGGTCCCTAGCATGTTGAACCAGTGTTGTACGTGCTTCTCGATATCCCGTCTCAGATATCTTTCAGCCGCTTGCTGTTGATAAAGACGTCTCATGTCGTATGAATGGTGTAAAAAGAAAAGAAAATCTGCCTCTAATTACGCTCATTAGTCGAAGCTGTGAAACGGCGTTTTTCATAACACTACCTGACCAGCAACCCCACTTTGCAAGCTCATCACTGATCATCAGGGACAACATATTTCGGTCCGATTCCCGGAGGTCATTTGTGTCGCTTCTGATAGGCATAGGTACCTGGAGTAGTAATGAGCAATCTTGTAATCTTACCAGGTGTTTGTAGTTCGACAGAACATTTAAACCACCGTCCATTGTTTTGTAGTCCTTTTCGGTTCATAGAACGACCGCACATCGGGTGTTGGTCTTGTGCTAAATAGGGCATTTATTTGGCTCTGTAGTGCCACAAATCCGGAGTTCAGCAATGCGATGATGGTGGAAAGTTTTATATTCATATCTCCCACTAAGGCGGCCACTAAAGCCTGCAGTCTGTCCACTCTTTGTCCAGCTGTTCCACGGTTGTGTGTGATGTTTCAGCGGACTTCTCGTTAAAGCTAGTGGGTCCTTTGGAATGTTCGCGAAACGTTCTCCAAGTATGCGCAGCACTGCAGCACGTTGAGACATGTTAAACCGGAATTGAACTAAATCTTAGAGTAAATCATTGAGCATCCTAAAAGTCTCATCGATCTTTTCAATATCTGAAATGAGGACTTCTTATTATTCGTATACCTCAGTATACCATTGTCGTCCCCAAGGTCTGCTACAGTCACACATGTTAATAGCGCTCCTAAAACCTCTTGAGATTATGCCGACGAGGTTGATGCCATTAAAGGAATATTATCAGAGTTAATAAGAACACCAAGATACCTAGATTCTGGAAAAGTTATTAACACAATGCAGTTGTGCCGTCAACAATAAATATTGAACGTCCGTTACGATGTTCGCATCCAAACAACTCGGGCACGGCTCGCAGTAATAGTTTTCGCCGAAGGCGAAATCTGTGTAGTCGTGATGGTGCGGACATGATGGTGTTTTACCTACAAACGGAAATTCAGAAGGAATTGTTACTAAGGTTTCACTGCATTGCATACGTAAGACAACCAAAAGGAATAACAAAAGCCCATCCAATATCAGCCCAGTATTGGTTATTAGATAGCCCAACCGGATCCCAACGGTAACCCAACCAGATCCCTGCCATAATCCGACTGAATCCCTATCAATGAACTGGAGCCTATGGAAAGTTACTGAACGTTTTGATTGTGCATGTAAGCAAACGAAGTTAAAATAAATTATTGTCTTTTCATATACATATGATAGTGATTACATCTACTGAGGTGCATAAAAGGAACAACCGTACGGTTGGATCCACCTTGTGCTCAGAAATAAACAGTGATCTTTACGAAACCTTCGGAAAAAGCCGTGTGAAGTTGCCGAAAGTGCTGTGTATTAAATGCACTGACCCATCGATATCTGCGTGGCCGGAAAAGAAGTATATGGATATGGCGCTTCCTGTCACAGTTGAGACAGTCATCATGATCATTGTTAAATCCACGAGCCAGTTCGAATGCTATGGAGTACGTTCGGTGTCCATACCAGTATAAGGGTTACGCTCAACGTGAGGAAACGAAATTCGATCAATCATAGGATTCATATGAGTCTGAATGTGGTACTTCATGGGAATAATTATTACAAGTTAACGAACTGTACAAACCGCAATTCGTGGCGTTCTCCAGGGAGTTCACCGGGCACTCACTATCATAGAAACAGTGAGAAACAATCAATCACAATCTAGGGCCAGCAGGCCAGTTCAGCCGACTACGGCTCCGACTGCCTAACAAAGCCAACTAGCTTGACAGAACCGTAATATTGGTCTAAGAGTTGCACGCTGTCCAATCAGATGTGGAGGAAGGAAAACAAGTTGGACGAGCATAGCCAAACGGGCTAACATGGGACACCTGTTTAAAGGGTCATGGGTTTAGGGCGTGCAGGTAATAACACGTGAGGTGTGTGCATGTGCATGTACTCGTGTGTACTTGGGTGTGCGTGAGAGAGATAATCAGCTAGATCAATAACGAGTCACAGAAAATCGATCATAAAGAAAATGAACAGTGATCTGGGGCAACGCAAAACAGGAGTTTGGTGAATAAACATGGCAGATTCAACAATCATCACCATCAGTAGTAGCAGAAGCAACAGCATCACCATCGTCATTATCTTCGCGAATGTCATCGCTGTCACCATCATCATCGCCGTCCGAGGGGAAGGCTTTCGCTGAGATAGGTAATGCGGCCTGAGCTACTTATGCGCCGTTGGCATCGACATCTGTCATCTGCCAGAAGCAACTACCAAAGCCTGTCCACCATAATGCGGACCTAATTGACACTGATGTGGCAAAACCAGCACAAGACCGCGGCAAAGGTGCAATACCTAGCCAGAGGAGCACCGCCGTGGATGAAACTAAACGGGACTGGATATCATCAGCAAGTCGTCCACGAAGAGCCCAGCCATCGAGAAAGCAGTGTTTCCTGATAGTGAACTTGTCCGCTGCAAAGGAGACTACGGTAAAGGCACGTCTGGACAATGATCTCGCGAGTCTCCGAAGTATACTAACGAAACTGTTTGTCCCCGGGGAAGAGGAGACTATGGAGAAGATGCAGGCAAAATCGACCCTCGGAATTGGCAAAGTCAGCGACGCTGAACGTCTCCATCCGCCGAAAGTAGTACTGGGCTCTGAGGAGGCCGTAACTTCCTTGTTTTGAAGATCCTACAGACTCAAGGGCGAGCAAGCGCGGTTGCACCGAGATCTTGATCCTGCGGATCGTGAAGAATATAAAAATGCATTGATTGAACGGCATGAACGCAAAGAAAAACAAGAAAGAGACTTGGTTATTTGGGATCTTAGAGTGCAGAAGCAGCACCCCGACTTCCGGTGGAGGCCGCTGACGCTAGTATCCCCGTCAGCCTCCCCCGTCCCCAGTCTAGGACACTGTGAGCAAGCGGAGGTGGTAGTACATTGAGACAGCATCTTCATCCTGTTGTCTAACGTCCGTGGGCTGCTAAACAAGAGAGGTGATTTGGAAAACTTGCTTCAGCCCAACTCACCTACCATAGAGGTGCTGACAGAGACGTGGCTGAGTAACAATATCCTAGGCTCTGAGGTATCCCTCCGTGACTGCACTCTATTCCGAGTTGACAGGAACACCGTCCGGTCGGCTGGGGGTGTGGTATTGTTCTTCTTATCAAACATTCCAATCGGGCAGTTAAGGGTGTCCACTGACTCACAAGGATTTGATGAAGCCGTTTAGCGCCGCATCAAGCTAACAACCGGAGACTTTAAGACCGTTGGAGTTATCTATCGGACACCTGCAGCCACCCCTCCAGACATATTGACTTCATTGAGGAGATGAACATGCGACGGCCATTGCCTCATCCTGGGTGACTTCATTGCTCCGCATGCTGATTGGCCGTCAGGCAAGACCGCGGCCGGCGCAGGTCCTTTCTCGGGATTTACTGACAACGGTCCAAGAACTAATCTTATATCAACATATTCAGGACTCAACCCGGAGGCAATTCAATCAAGGCTCCATCCTAGATCTGGCGATTTCTCCTAGGAGCTCTGATTTCGATAGGATTGAACACCCCTCTCCACTTGGGAGCAGCGATCACATGGTGCTAGAAGTTTGACGTAGTGGTCCTTGTCCAGCTCCTGGACCACATATCGGACGTAACGTTTGGCGCACAGCATTCGAGGATGTCCGAGGAGCCACCTCAGACGTCAAACGGTTTCTCGCTAACTCAGACGACGACAACGACGTGAACGTGGTCTGGGAGGTCATTCGTGATGGTATCTCACGCCTTATGAATACCTACTCTCCACCCAATAGCCATCGACCCGGTGTGAAGGGCCCACCGTGGTTTTACTTGGAGCTCAGACGTTTCCTGAAACGACGGAATCAGGCCTGTTCCGATCCACAGGTGAGGGTTATGACCTCTATCACAGGATCCGTAACCAGTGTACGGGAGTGAAACAGGCAAAACAGATGGCGTTTGAGGGAGCACTTGCGGTAGATTCAGTGCGAGCATCTAAACGCCTATTTGCTTATCTCAAACGGCGTACAAGAACAAGAGTCAATACACCAGCGTTGCTAAACGGAGAAGAACTGACGTTAACGGATGAAGGGAGGGCTGAAACATTGGCCAAGCACTATTAGTCGGTATATACCCTAGAATTGATCTCATCAACGCCGATTGTGAACAGTGCTCCGTCCATCTGGTTCAAGGATTTTTTGGGAGTCAGAGATGGAAACTGCTCTTCAATCCGTGAACACTCACAAGTCTTTGGGGCTGGATGGAGTTCACTCATTAATGTTGAAGGAACTGGCTACACTAGATTATTCAATCTGTCCGTAACAACTGACAGCTTACCAACAGGTTGAAAAAACGCAGTGGTCACACCGTTGTACAAAGGTGAAACGAAATCTGCGGCCGCCAACTATTGCTCGGTCAGCCTCAAATCTGAAGCTGGTAAGGTTATGGAGCGGCCTGTGGCCTCGTCTCAAAGAACATTTTGAACAGTATCAGCTCATGTGCAACACGGTTTCCGATGGAACAGGTCTTGCTTGACTACTTTACTGATCGTAAATGAACGATGGTCTGCTGCCAAGACCGAAGGACATGGCACGGACGTCATCTTTATGGACTTCAGTAAGGCTCTTGACAAGGTACCCCACTATCAGCTGCTGTCGAAACTCCGGACTCTCGGTATCGTTAGGTCCATGCTTCAATGGATTGAGGACTTCTTAAGTGGGAGAACCTCCATGAGAGTTGCACAGTCTCTGTCACAACGGTACCCTGTCACTAGTGGTATCCCGCAAGGTTATGTCTTATGACCATTGCTATTTCTTGGTTTTGTGAATGACCTTCCTCAGATATTGCGGTCCCAGTGCCTCATTTATGCCGATGATGTGAAAGCCTGGTACACCATTCGATCAGAGGAGAATCGCTAGCTGCTTCAGCTGAATCTACATGCAATGATCTGTTAGTCCAACTATTGGGGCGTGCCGATGAAACTCCAGAAATGTGTTCCCATGAGAATCGATAGAGAGGACGCTGCAGTCTGCTGTCGCCTTGGAAACACCGTTCTTCGATAAACGGCTGGGGAAAGAGACTTTGGTGTTGTTGTCACCGGTAATCTGAAGACCCGGACCCACACCAATAAAGCCTGTTCCTCCGCATGGAGAATGTATGGTGCCGTTCATTTGGAAGCCTTCCCATGAAAGCTTTCCAATCGCTATACGCTGCTGATGTCCGTCCACCGTTAAAGTGTGGTGATCCCGCTGTCTATCCATGTACGGTTGCTGAAGTAGCCAAACTGGAAAGAGAACAACGGGCTGCCACACGTCACATTGCTGGACTACGCGGCATCAGCTATAAGGGACGACGGAAAGCTACCGGATTGTTCCCTGTTGCTTACAGGCGAATTTGCGGTGACGTGATCTATGCAAGATGCATCATTCGAGGTGATATGGGTGTTGAATTGCAATTAGAACTACCGCTTCGGAATAACAACTAACTCTGGGGAAGTGCTCACGCTGCGAAAGCTAAGTTTCACCGGCCTGCCGTTGGTATATCGTTTACTCAGAAGAGTGACCAACCTCTGGAACTCTCAGCTCATGTGGTGGAAGAGATCAGCGACAGTATTTTCAAACTAGACACACTCCTGAAGGAGCATTAGCAAGGTACTAACATCTAGCCAAGTTAATGGGGTTTACCGTGATGGGGCTCATACGGGACGATCCCAATGCCGTTTAAAGCAAAACTAAAGACTTTAACTTCGTGAACCACCGCCTACTATTACGCAAAATGGAGGCGCTTGGTATAGCGTCCCTGTTGCTGGAATGGTCCCGGGCATATCTCACAAGCCGAATGTATTATGTAAGGGTGAGTGGGAGCAGTTCCACGAGGGTTACAGCTACCAGTGAGATCCCACAGGGGTCAGCTCTGGGTCCCCTTCTGTTTTTGATCTACGTCAACGATCAATAGGTCGATCTACTGAAGGGTATGTATATATGTGCAAATATGTAATATATATATATATATATGTATATATATATATATATATATATATATATATATATATATATATATACCGGTTTAAGATCAAGCAAGGTGCCAACACAACAACAATTACAAATTAGAGGAAGGGAAGTACAATACAGTAAAACAGAATTAGTAAAAAAAAGGCTGATTTTTTTTGCTCACTTTTTTGATGTTTTCTTATCATGTTACTTGTCGGAGTGAGATTTTTGTGATTCAGGGGCACGAGAGTTCGACAGACACTGCACAGCATTCGTGCCACTGGCTTATATTTTTGGCCATGCCCCTCAACCTCTCTAGACAACGACAATCCTCGTCCCTTGAACCCCAACCAAAAAGGCGGGAAGCGCCAACCGAAGCCAATGCTGATGCCAGCTTCTTCGTACCTCTACGCTAAGTCATGACCTGACCGCCGCGTCGCTTCTTCCAGCCTTGCCCAGCACGTACGAATAGAGCACAGGAAGGTGGACGACGGCCAGGCATCCGTAAAACATGAGAGAAGGTATACAAACCCAAGCAACCTGTTTTTAATTTATTACGTGCTTGGGCATGAGTGCAGTGAATGGGGCAATCACCCTATAGCCACAAAGGCCCGCTGCACTATTGGAAATAACCGGCAACCAGACCATGAGACTTGGAGTGGCGAAGAACTACATAAGGTCCTAATAGAGCAGTTGTGGTAACAATCCGAACGACAGTGGATTACTGTCTACCACCTAAAGGTGGTGGATGAAAGCGCAACCGCGTCCTTTCAAGAGAACTTGAATAGATTTCACGCTTGGACCACTCAGTGGAGACTGCCACTCAACATAGGGAAGTGTAGGCGCCTCATCTAGGGCATAATTAGAGAATCAAAATACCTAGACCTACAAAACCCACAAGCAATGCGGAAGATTGCGGACATCACTGACTTTGGAGCCCAGATTAGCGATTGTGTATTGAGCGGGCCGTTGGCAGCCATACTGGTATTCGACTAATGTAAGTGTAGGATCCCCGTGATGCACTGACTGAGCGTTTGTGCTGATGAAGTTCTCTATTTTAGTTGTTTCAGATTGAACACGAGCAACCCGCCCCCGGCGGAAGATCGCTGATCCTTGTATACCACAGGTGCTACCAGCCATCTCAGTAGTTTTTGGCTGCCGTGGCCAAGGCTAAACGGGCGCTTCACCAACTATTGCGCATAGTAATCTCAAGAGAAGCTGTCGTATTGTTGCCTCTCTGCACAAAACTAGTAAGGCCACATCTAGAATATTGTGTCCAAACTTCGGCTCCGGCTCTTGTGCTAGACACTGCTGCATTTGACAAAGTTCAGCGCGTAGAAGACTCAGCGAGATCTAATGGGAACCTTCACACAAATTAAAGGGCTATCCATCCCAACGGGGCCGTTGTTAATATTGGCACAGGATTCCAGACTCTGGGGGCAAGAGTTTAAACTTGATAAACCGAGAGTATCAAAGAATGTGGGAGGAAATTTCTTTGCGTGCAGTGTTGTCAGCCCATGGAACACACTGCGGACTGAGGTGGTGTCTGCCACCGCGGTGCTAGGTTTTAAAGCAAGGTCAAACCTTTACTGACCTGATGTATTCCCTGAGCGCTTCTAAACCCAGATCATTAAAGGCCAATGCTGAATGAAGCGCCCTTCCCTCTTGTGTCACCCCTATTAGCCAGCACTATACCTCTCTTTGACTTCCACCCTCACCCCTTCTCCACCACCCCCTATCTTATTCCTCTTCTGGCCAACTTACCGCATTTATTAATTCACCTGAGCACTTTCTGTGTTTACGACACTTTTGGGGGGAGCTGAACTTGGAAAAGACCCAATTCATGACCGTGGGATCGCTGCACTCCCAACAGCGAACTGAGTCCGAACCCTGTTTCATATAAGGAGCAAACAAAAGAATCACAACGCAAACACAGAAGTCGTAGCCCGGTGGAAATCATCTCGACGCTCACTAGCGCAAGTGGCTGCACGAGGCTGCACCTTGACGTAGTATGATGACTGGCGCACCTCTATGACCCCAGGAGCTACACAGGATGGCTTCCTTAAGCCGAAAATGTAATCATGTCTGACAGATCAATAGGTGGAGGCCAGACGAAGTCCAGTCTCCTGGTCCTCCAGGTTTGAGGTCGATTTGAGCTGCAAAATCAGTCGGTAAAATCAGTGGAAGGATAATTGATCCAAGCAAATGAGCTTCCACTCAGCCACCCCACTGCCTTGCGGATAAGCTCTCGTTAGAACTAAAGGCTTTGGCCGAGAACCGTAATCGTTCTCCTGCTTTGTGGCTGGACACCCTAGCAGTAGCAGACTAACATCTTCCACGAACTGCACAACTAGAAGGAATTCCATACTGCATCGATCTTCGGTCAGGACATTCAGAACCGTATTGCCCATTGCATCGAGCGAGGTGGGTAGTGATAAGTGAGATACTCCTTAGAGTTTCCCTCTTTTATTCAACCTTTGTCTTCTGTCCCCAACCACCTCTCTCTGCCCTTTCTATCCACTCGTAATGCTCCCACTGATAACACGACCGATACTCATAACGGTTCATTGTCGGTTAGTGTCGTGACTAATCCTCTATCTTGAAAGTCACATATTCTCAAGCCTCGTCAGCCTCTGAATCTCAGCACTTTCAACGTGCGTACACTCACGTCTGTGGTCCCAGATCCGATGTCCGCCAAAGACACTGGGTTTCTCAAGAGTCGATAAGTCTACTGGAGCGAACAGCTCTCGAACTGTGAGGAGATGAATAAGATGCAGAGAAATCTGTAGTAGAAAGTTACAAAAAGCCCTAAGAAAGATCGCGAAAATTGGTGGGTCAAGGTAGCCAGAGAGATGGAAATAGCAGCTGATTGAGGTAACAGTCAAAGACTATTTAAGCTCATTCGCGACACCGGTGGACAGCGAACCCCTGTTAGCGAAACGATATGTGACAGAAATGGAGAGCCCATTCATGGTAAAGAACAGAAACAGAACAGAACAGAAACTCGACGGTTGGGCTGAATACTTCTAAGAGCAGTTTAGCTAGCTGCGCGCTAATGTAGTTACTCCTGTGTCAACAGCTGAGATTCCTTGGGTGGCATCACTTTAGCGCCCATCGCAAGCGGAAGTGGAGTCTTGTATTCGATTACTAAGACGCAGGAAAATGGCCGGTCCCGACGAACTCCCACCAGTTGTTTTCAAACTGGGCGGAAATGTTTTGATAAAATCACTTACCACCTTGCTCCGTGACATTTGGAACGAGGAGCGTATTCCGTTATTATAGGGCAAGTCATTGATTGTACACATCTTCAGGAAAGGAATACGCAATGACTGTAGTAACCTTCATGGGATCCGATAGTCACCTAGGTGTTAGTCTCGATTTTGCTGCACCGTCTTACACTGGCTCGCGAGAGGAACGCCCGCGGACAACAGGCCGGATTCCGCCCAGGTCGAGGAAGCATCGACCAGATTTTTACTCTTCGTCAAATACCTGAGGTACATCACGCACACCGTCGACCAACAATAATGGTTTTCTTATACTTGAAGGGCGCCTTCGATTTAGTTGGTCGAATAGCGCTTTTCAGTGCTCTTCATAGAAAAGATATGCCGCAGAAGTTCGTGAATCTACTGAGATCATTGTATTCCCATACTTCAGGCCGCGTAATAGTTTACGGTGAACTATCGGGTCGGTTCGAAACGACCAGCGGTTTGTTTAAATTCGTCATCGACGAGATAATGGAAAATGCATTGCGAAGTCTCCAAGATGTGGGCGTCGAACTAGGAAATAGTGAAAAGTTGTGTGACCTAGGTTACGCGAACGACCTTGTCCGTTTGCTCGGATGCATGGGACATGCACAACGTGCACTAGATAGACTTGCGAGAACTGTAGCTCCATTTGGCATGCGCTTTGCACCTTCAACGTGTAAAGTGATGTTACAAGACTGGACACCAACGGTTCCGAGCTTGATGCTCGATGAGGAGGAACTAACAATTGTAGACCGCTTTAGTTACCTCGGAAACAGCGTGACAACGAACGGGAGCACGGTAGAAGTTGGCACTCGTATATCCAAGGCTCGAATGGCGTACGCTGGACTGAAGCACTTGTCGCGTCGACCTGTTGTTTCACTGAAATTGAAAGGTCGTGTGTACTGTGCCACGGTGCGTTCGGTTCTTTTGTATTGGTGCGAGACTTGGGGTTTGCGTGCGGCAGACATTCGTCGTCTTGAGGTTTTTGATCACCGATATTTGCATAATATCACTAAGATTGGGTGGAATTGGAATAGCTAAGTGAGCAATGCTCAAGTCAGAAGTCGCGTATCGGGTATCAGTTCAGGGAGTTTTCTATCACAGCGCATCCATCTTAGTGGACCTCGTTGGTTGGGGCATGTGTTACGTATGGCGAGCACACATCTACCGTACCGTGCTTTATTCTCCATTCCTCCTTGGGAGTGGGAGAGGCCACGTGGAGGCCAACAGATCACGTGGCAGCGAGGAATGAGAAAATGTACAGCAAATTTACGGAAAGTAGGTGCCTCACATCTTCGTGGTTGGGGTCCAAAAGATCCGCCAACTAGTTGTCTGGAGACACTAAAGGATATGACAGCAAACCGTGAACAGCGGCGATCGTGTTGTCACTTTCTGTCGACTCCGAATGATTGGTCAATGTGTGTTTGTACAGTTAGACTGTGTATTCCGTGTGTTGGCTACTAGGGCGTTTTTTTCCTTTTCTCACCCCTGTAAGTCTACTCCTTCTCCATCTTGTATGTTCATACTTTCTAATTCTACGTGCAACGTGGTGAATAGCAGTGGTCAGCTGGGCTTGGCCTGCTGTTTAGCGCTGTACGATGTTGTTGATGATGATGATGGTTTCACTGGGCAAGCTATAGATAAATGATGGATACCAGGATTTCATCGTTCGTTGGATTAAGGAAAGTAAGGTGAAGAGTAAGTTGTGAAAAGTGGCAGAAATTAATGAAGTATATCACGGATCTCACACGATGGGCGCAAACCGCTGGGTTTCAGAGAGACCTTTCTATAAAGGTGGTGAAGAATCTTCTGCGTTCTTAATTGGTTCTGGTGTTAGATTGGCGTGCTAAACGAGTAAAATCACTCACGGGCGAGATGAAAAAAGAAGTCGGAATGACCGTTTGTAGGCTTTAATCAGTTTGGGGTCAAATCACACAGCTGAAACGGAATCAGGAACTATCAGCAAAACTGAATGAATCAGTGAAATAAAAGAACTCAGTTTACCCCATTCACCCTTGCCAGGAATGTTTTTGGGGGATTGACACTCCAGTAAAATGCAAATGGATGCGGTATACATAGTGAATAAGGTTTAATGACAGCCAAACGGGTTGATGATCTCACGCCTCTCTGTTTCTTAAGTCGTAAGGGCACACGTACTGTTAGAGTCTGCTAATTTCTTTATCCGAGTCGAACATTTCTGGTTCTTTTATGAAAGGTGTACAGTATTGTCGTCCCGTAATTGAATGGCTTGCAGATAAGCGAACCCCAAGTCCCAAGACAAAGAACACCGGCTCGCTTTACTACGTGTACTATTGGACAGATGATCAGACAATAACAGTAACGTACCTCAAATTGTGGGCAAAGCGACCACCGAATCAATACAGCCAAAAGATGGCTTCAAGACACCCAAGCAACAATAGACAGGAAACGCTTGAGACAGTAATGCAAGAGTGAGTCAAGTGGTTTACGGAGAATGTCCTTATTCATGGGGGGCATTTTGACCAATCAACGGACAGAAGAGAATTAATGATTCGAAGAAACACTCACTGAAGCGGAATACCATGATTATGAGAAAGTGCTAGATCATGCAGAGTTGACCCAGTCCAGTCGTTCTCACGGATAAGGTAAGTTGGGAGGAAAAGATAATTACATTCAAACGTTTGTGCCCCGTCATTCAACCCAGGCAATTATGATGTTGATCATTCCAAAGCCGGGAGGAAAGGTTACGTAAGCGATAAAGTCGAACAGATAAGAACAACCATTGGACTCGTGACAATAGGGTTCAACCGACACTTGTCATAGAAACAAGACCAAAAATTGTGTAACGCAGTAGGACTGAACAATAAATTGTTACGCGGGTGAAGAAGCCAATCGGTTTGGTCAGCGTGGAATTTAGTGACAGCGTATGAAAAGCAAGCGAAGAGTTTGGTGAATGCAAGACGAAATTAGGATAGAGAGTATGGAATCTGAAATAAATCAGTTTAACGGAGTTTATTGATGCCAAGCTGAATTTCTTTGTCCAAATTCAACAAATCTTTACTGAAGGGATGTGAGTTAGGGTCTATGGGCTCATTGAGGCGCTTAGTCATCGGATTTATTGTCTGAATGTCCAGGTTCATCTACTGTAGGCACACGTTCCACTACTGATCCAGAGTTGTATGCAGATGAGGCAGGGTCTTCGAGAGATACGGTAGCCTCCCGGCCACCATCTTAAAGCACATGTGTGTAGTTGCGATTACGCCCCACGAGTTCAATCTCTTCCACCCGATGGTCGAATTTAGATGCACGTCTAAGTGGGCGAATAAGTAGCTATCATCGGTCAATAGCCAACTGGGGAGTGACGTACTCGTGATGGCTTTCCGGTTTTATTGCAAGAAACGCTCGTGAGATTTGGTATTAGTGGCCGTACAGAGAAGAGTATGGATAGAATGAAGTGCGTCCAGATGTACAGCTTCCCATTTTGTAATGGACATTTTGCAGGACTTAAGCGCAAGTGTAATAGATTTCCAGAGGGTACCGTTGAGGCATTCTACTCTACCGTTACATTGCAGATTGTAGGCCTTCGTGCGGTTGGTTGCGATGCCTCGTCTATGAAATTTTTTTAAAGTTCTTCGAACATAAATGACGACCCACAATTGGAGTGTGTGAATATTTGCATACCGAACATAGAGAGCAAGTTAGTCAAGCATTTGATGACCGTCGAAGCAGACATGTCAGAATAGGACTACGTTAATGGGAATCGTGAAAACTCATCAATAATGGTAAACAGAAAGCGGTTTCTGATGACACTAGGCAAAGGTCCTTTAAAGTCGATACTGACACTTGGACGGTTGCGTCACCTTGATGAGGGGCGCTTCTGGTAGCCTGTAGAATGTGGGCTTCATGTCCGCACACGTTTGACACAGAAATGACAGACTTCACATCACCAATGATACAAGGTAAGCTTTGTGATCGCACAAAGCGGGACATACGCTTTACTCCACGATAACAAAGAGTTACTTAAAGCACTCAAGTCCAAATGAATGAATAACCCGCAGAATCCTCGAGAAAGTACGTCGACCACGACTTTTTCACCAGGACAATAAATGATGTTAAATCCGAGTTCTGACAGCTCCATATGCCAACGCCATATTTTGTTCCTAAAGTGACTGAACAAACATGAAAGCAACAGATCGTTGGCCAGTTATTAACCTAAAATGATAACTAATCAGAAACTGATGCCAACTCCGCGAGGCTTCTACAATGGCAGTCGCTTCTTTCTTCATTGCCGAATGCCGACGTTCTGAAAATGATCGGGTCCGGGAAAAGAAAGCAACCGTTTTGATTGGGAGACGCGACAATTGCGGTATCTGATGCATCTGTTTCTACAACCAGAGAAACACCGGACTCGGTGGTGACACAGCATTTTCCAAGTGCTTAGAAGCCTCCAGGATATTCCCCGGAAGGGTGAAGCTTCGATTTTGAACAGGTAGACTAATTTTATTAGATAAGTAAGGCATCCACTGGGAGTAATAGGCAAACATGCTGGCTGTACGCTCTTGTAATTTGATGTTAGTAGGCGGTGGAAGCTGTTGCAGCGGTCGTAGTCGTTCTGGACCCGGTTTGATTGCTCCTCTAGAAACTTTAAAACCGAGAAGGAGTCAATAAGTGTGGTATCATATTTTCGAGCTACCTCGAGGAACTTGGATGAATTCAGATCGTGCTCTTGTTCGGTTGTGCCGCAAAATCACTAGATTATTCACTGAAACGAATGTACCAGACAGCTTTTCGCTCTAAATTGTTATCAGTAGTACGTTGGAAGCAAGCCACTCGGTTTGTAGCGTCGAAAGGAACACGACCGAATTGTTACAGCTTACCACAAACTCTAAATGCTGTATATATCCTTTCGTCGGCTCGGATAGGCACCTGGTGATAAACACTCGTCAGATCAAGCGTATTGTAGACTTCGTACCTGGAGATTTTCGCGATCAAGCGGTCAATCCGTGGAAATGGATGAGTCCAGGAAGTTGTGTCGGTTGATAGTTTGACTGTCGTCGATTATCATACGATGTTTATGGCGATCATTAGAGGTTACCAAAACCTGTACTTCCGCGGAAAATTAGACGGTTCGATAATTCCAGACTACTACAACCGTTCAGCTTTAGATTTGATAAAGACTGTCTTGCATTAAATGACGCCTTGAATTTATGGCGATTGGTTTCAGTTCGGTGCTGAATGCTCAAAGAGAGGTTGCGGATTAACATGGGCCACAAGAGGACCACAGAGAGCAAAGGGAGGCGTAGATCCAAAAAGGGAATCTCGAGAATTTTGTGTAACTGGGGAAAATCATGACCGAGGAATACGTCCGTACACAAGTCGGGAATGACGGAGAGTTTAGTGTAATCGTGACAATGGCGTTTGTACAAAATACAAGAGTAAAGATGGCCACGATAAAGACTAGGAAAATGTGTGGAAGCCATTGGCCCGTTGCTAAGAGGAGA
This sequence comes from Fasciola hepatica, assembly GCA_948099385.1. NCBI lineage: Eukaryota > Metazoa > Platyhelminthes > Trematoda > Plagiorchiida > Fasciolidae > Fasciola > Fasciola hepatica. Next base: position 851,514 of record CANUEZ040000106.1, read on the forward strand.
TGATTAGCCAGCAGTGTTTATCAACAATAGATTTGGAGATGTAACTCAGCGAACTGCCTGTGTCAATAAGAGTATGTACGGGAATGTTATTGACTTCTGTGTTGACTACAGCATTAGTGAGGTAAAGTGGAACAGTGGCAATGGTAATAGCAGATAATAGCGAACTGTAATCGAGGAAACATGTTTCCGGGATACTGTTTTCGCTCGAGACGAAGATGGACATACTCGCTGAAAGTGTCCTTTTGCCACAGGATTTACTCAATGTTTCTCGGGTTAGACGATTTGTTCTAGGGTGTCGAACAAGACCACAAAAATAACAGGAACTTGCTGTTGTGAGAACAGGATTTTCGGCTGAAACATAGTTAACGTGCTAATCAGATGCGTTTTTGTCAGATAGGGAATACGAAGAAAAGGCGCTAACATCATACTCCGCGGATTGCTTCTGAGTTAATTCTAATTGTCTTGCAATATCGTAGGTGGTTTTGAGGTCTAAATTCTTCTCTTCTAGTCGTTTTTGATGGATATGATTTGACAATAGACCACGAATAAATGCATCGTGATTAAAGTTCTCACGATACTGCTCAGCACTGACAGACTTGAAATCGCAGTCGGTAGAAAGTTCTTAGTTTCTGAAGAAACTGATCAAAAGATTGACCATGTTCTTGTCTTGTAGCTGAAAGTACATGACGGGTAAAGATAGCATTTTTTGGTTGTATGCAAAAACCCAGAGTAGTTATGGTCTTGTCGTAATCCTGACAATCCGCAGCGTGTCTGTCGATAGGTGGAGCGACAAAGTTCGTCAGGGTAGCGAGTTTGTCAACGTCGAGTGGATCAACAGCAGTGAGAGCGTTATCAAAGGTTTTCTTCCGACGAATCTAGTTGTCCGATGCGTTTCGCGAGAGTCAACGTCGGAACGATCGGGTCGAAGTGTACGTTCCATATCCAAATTGGTTAGATTGTGATGAACGACTACGGGCAAATACGCATAGGTGAGATGAATGAAGTCCGAGTGGCTTTTTATAGGCTTTAATCAGTTTGAAATCAGAGAACCACTAGTAAAGATAAGAAAACACAATGAAACGCAAGTATTCAGTTTAGCACAATAGGGCTGCCTCTCTCACCGGTGTTTCCTAACTATGCAGTCGACTGGACAAAGAACAGTACTTTGGATGATTACCCCGGTATCCAAGTGAGTCCAACAGTGCTCATCTCGGACCTGGACCCACTCGATGGTTTCTCGAACATTATTAGTCTTGAAATCAATCCACCGAAAACGGAGGCTTTCTCCGTTTGCCTAGTGTCGTGTAATTTTCCTTGTTTGTTTGCCTTGTTTTGTTTACATATTTTACATTGTGCCAATTCCTATTTTAGATCACGTACCTTCATTATTAGTCAAACAAAGCGCAACAGTCTTATCTCCGAATCTCATTCTTCCTGATAAAGCTGTCATCGTCTGTTGCGAACCATACGTATCACCCAGGGCCGTCAACTCAGCAGTTGTCCATCAAGGGTCAGGCAATCGAGTGTGTACTTTCTGTCACATAGCTCGGATCAACCCTGCCTCTAAATGGTCGAGCGGAGGGCGAAGTAATATCAGGGGCTGACAACGAACATAAAGTATCTCAGCTCTGACCTGTGCTGTGGTCAAGGAGCAAAATCAGCCTTCAAACGAAGATACGCGTCTTCTGTGCCGCTAGCTGGCCCGTGCCCTTATACGGGAACGAAACCTGGTCACCCGAGCTAGAGATACTAAGAGACCGGTGTTCTACCACTGATATCTGCACCGAAAGCCTCGTATAAACTGGAGGGTTATGCAAACAGACGACGGAATAAAGAGCCGATACTGAAGAGACACATAAGATATCCATGATATACGGGATGGAACAGACTAATTAGATGATGCTGAGCTAATAATATAGCAGATTACACTAGATGGAGAGAAAACTATTCAGACCAACTTGAAGCTAAAAAGTCCTTAAACAGCATACGTCAAAACTTGATGGAAAAAGCGCATGATCCCGCCGTGGTCAGGTCAGGTCACAAGACACGAGGCCCGAGCCAGATAAGACAGTTCATCATCATCATCAACAACATCGTACAGCGCTAAACAGCAGGCCAAGCCCAGCTGACCACTGCTATTCACCACGTTGCACGTAGAATTAGAAAGTATGAACATACAAGATGGAGAAGGAGTAGACTTACAGGGGTGAGAAAAGGAAAAAAACGCCCTAGTAGCCAACACACGGAATACACAGTCTAACTGTACAAACACACATTGACCAATCATTCGGAGTCGACAGAAAGTGACAACACGATCGCCGCTGTTCACGGTTTGCTGTCATATCCTTTAGTGTCTCCAGACAACTAGTTGGCGGATCTTTTGGACCCCAACCACGAAGATGTGAGGCACCTACTTTCCGTAAATTTGCTGTACATTTTCTCATTCCTCGCTGCCACGTGATCTGTTGGCCTCCACGTGGCCTCTCCCACTCCCAAGGAGGAATGGAGAATAAAGCACGGTACGGTAGATGTGTGCTCGCCATACGTAACACATGCCCCAACCAACGAGGTCCACTAAGATGGATGCGCTGTGATAGAAAACTCCCTGAACTGATACCCGATACGCGACTTCTGACTTGAGCATTGCTCACTTAGCTATTCCAATTCCACCCAATCTTAGTGATATTATGCAAATATCGGTGATCAAAAACCTCAAGACGACGAATGTCTGCCGCACGCAAACCCCAAGTCTCGCACCAATACAAAAGAACCGAACGCACCGTGGCACAGTACACACGACCTTTCAATTTCAGTGAAACAACAGGTCGACGCGACAAGTGCTTCAGTCCAGCGTACGCCATTCGAGCCTTGGATATACGAGTGCCAACTTCTACCGTGCTCCCGTTCGTTGTCACGCTGTTTCCGAGGTAACTAAAGCGGTCTACAATTGTTAGTTCCTCCTCATCGAGCATCAAGCTCGGAACCGTTGGTGTCCAGTCTTGTAACATCACTTTACACGTTGAAGGTGCAAAGCGCATGCCAAATGGAGCTACAGTTCTCGCAAGTCTATCTAGTGCACGTTGTGCATGTCCCATGCATCCGAGCAAACGGACAAGGTCGTTCGCGTAACCTAGGTCACACAACTTTTCACTATTTCCTAGTTCGACGCCCACATCTTGGAGACTTCGCAATGCATTTTCCATTATCTCGTCGATGACGAATTTAAACAAACCGCTGGTCGTTTCGAACCGACCCGATAGTTCACCGTAAACTATTACGCGGCCTGAAGTATGGGAATACAATGATCTCAGTAGATTCACGAACTTCTGCGGCATATCTTTTCTATGAAGAGCACTGAAAAGCGCTATTCGACCAACTAAATCGAAGGCGCCCTTCAAGTATAAGAAAACCATTATTGTTGGTCGACGGTGTGCGTGATGTACCTCAGGTATTTGACGAAGAGTAAAAATCTGGTCGATGCTTCCTCGACCTGGGCGGAATCCGGCCTGTTGTCCGCGGGCGTTCCTCTCGCGAGCCAGTGTAAGACGGTGCAGCAAAATCGAGACTAACACCTAGGTGACTATCGGATCCCATGAAGGTTACTACAGTCATTGCGTATTCCTTTCCTGAAGATGTGTACAATCAATGACTTGCCCTATAATAACGGAATACGCTCCTCGTTCCAAATGTCACGGAGCAAGGTGGTAAGTGATTTTATCAAAACATTTCCGCCCAGTTTGAAAACAACTGGTGGGAGTTCGTCGGGACCGGCCATTTTCCTGCGTCTTAGTAATCGAATACAAGACTCCACTTCCGCTTGCGATGGGCGCTAAAGTGATGCCACCCAAGGAATCTCAGCTGTTGACACAGGAGTAACTACATTAGCGCGCAGCTAGCTAAACTGCTCTTAGAAGTATTCAGCCCAACCGTCGAGTTTCTGTTCTGTTCTGTTTCTGTTCTTTACCATGAATGGGCTCTCCATTTCTGTCACATATCGTTTCGCTAACAGGGGTTCGCTGTCCACCGGTGTCGCGAATGAGCTTAAATAGTCTTTGACTGTTACCTCAATCAGCTGCTATTTCCATCTCTCTGGCTACCTTGACCCACCAATTTTCGCGATCTTTCTTAGGGCTTTTTGTAACTTTCTACTACAGATTTCTCTGCATCTTATTCATCTCCTCACAGTTCGAGAGCTGTTCGCTCCAGTAGACTTATCGACTCTTGAGAAACCCAGTGTCTTTGGTGGACATTAGATCTAGGAACGCGGGCAAAACCTTCCGCCTTGTTGATTGCCTGCTGGATATGGTCCCAGTGACCGTCTACACTTCTGTTTGTCGCGGATCCGATCTCATGTTTTAACTTCTGTTCACAACTGATGCAGACTTCTGTATCCAACAAACGTTGTACGGCTAACGGGGTTTGCGGTTTGCGTCGGTGACCATGGAGCAGGAGCGATAATCGCAATAAAACTAGTGCATCGTCCTATTTTACGTACGTTGACCAGTAAGCTAAACAGTTCTGAACAGAGCTGTGCCACAGGTGGCGTACTGCTATAAGATCGATCTGGCTTAGAGTACTTGTAGAGTTAGAGCTCTGTGTTGCTGTGCGACGTGAGCTGTGTCGGGATTTGGTACTAGAAAGGACTGGTGGTGGTCGAGTGGTTTATAGCGTTTGCTTTTCGCTTTGGAGATCCGAGGTTCAAATCCCCGCCGTCACCGGTTACTTTGGTGGTAGACAGTAATCCACTGTCGTCCGGATCGTTACCACACCTGATCCGTTGGGATTCTATGTGGTTGTTCGCCACTCCAAGTCTCAGGGCTCGATAACCGGTTATCCTCAATAGTGGAGTGAGCTCTCATGGCTACGAGGTGTATGCCCCTTCCAGTGCACTCACGCGCAAACGTGTAGTAAAGAAAATCAGTTGTCTGCACAAAACCTGGAGAACCCTATCCCCGTTATCTGTGAGTTGAGCGGGTAAAGCACAACAACCACCTAAAGAAGCTTCTGACCCATTAGTTTGCCAACTTGTGCAATAAAATCACCCGCTAGCATTACAATGACAGAGCCTTTACTTCTGCGAACGTGAGTGGTGAGTTCATCGTAGAACTCATCCTTCTGCATGTCAGAGCTGCAGTCTGTTTGGGGGCGTATGTCGAGATTACAAACAGACTGCGCCTCACACAAATATCTTTTCGAACGCCGACTGACCCCTGGAGTCTTACAGCACACAAATAACTGGTAACGGGGATCCACTCTGAAAGGGCGGCCTCAGCTTTGTCGGTCAAGACTATTCCTACACCACGTTAACCCGCAGCCCTAGCTATTTCGTCTCCTGAAGTGAGCAGAAAATACCTCGATGAGATACCAGGAGCAGTTGGTTGAATCTCACTGCTCGAATCCTGTATACGCGTTTCACTTGCGCAACAGACATCAATCTTCAGAGAGTCTGTTGTGAGGGCTATGCACGCCTGCTGACCGGCCTGCGTCAGTGTACGCACGTTAAGAAAGCTGAGATTCAGAGGCTGACGAGGCTCAAGAAAATGTGAGTTACAAGACAGTGAAAGCGTTATCATTTTTCTCGGGGAACCCCTCCCTCCGGCTTACTCATCTGGAGGCACAGTCTGCTGCTTCCAGAACCACCTCACAACAGCAGAAGTGCGTGCATCTCGCCGCTAAACTTACCTTGAATAGCTTTGAAGTTGTCGAGGTCGTAGTGTCCAATTCACCTGAAAATAAGCCGTATGATGTGTTTTGCCAGGCCATCCTGGAACGCACCGGCGCTTCCGACTCAAACCGCTTTCGTCAGCACAGTGCACTCTGACACTTCCATTAGATGAAGTACCATTGGACAAGCGGACTTCGGCGGCGGACCGTGCCACGGGAACTGCCTCCGCCCAAATTAGTCTACGTTTGTCTGTCCGTAGCCACCATGGACGCGACTTTCACATATGTAGCTGCACAAATCAGTGCCTTTCGAGCGGATGTGATGGCTATTCAGTCGTCACGTTTGGCACCTCGTAGCCACTTCCCGACTCGCACTCGTCGTCTCATTGTCGCTTGTATTCCTCCCAGGCCAGCCTCTTCCGAAGCTCACACTGGGGTACCGTGCTGATATCATCGCCAGTATCGTGCCAGCGCCCCGAAGTAGACGACCACCAGAGAAACGTACCGGCCAACGCGAAGGTACGGCGACGCTCGTTGGCCTCCCATCGCCCATTGCCCATAACAATCCTTAATAGACGGACGTCTCACCATCAGTGTTATTGGGTGTTCGCAATACGCTACACAGCGACACGCCATATATATCTGCATCAATAACATTCGGCACCACTACTGGTCTTCTCAGTGGTTTCATCGTACGCAAGGTGAGCGAACCAGTCTTGAGCGTTGGGGATTACGCTCAACGTCTCACGGTCTACATGCGTCAAAAGGCTGGTATTCCTGTTCGTTCCACAGTCCAACTGTCGTTCATTCCCAGTCACCTACAAACGTGCACGCACTTTTTTCGGCGCACGCCAAGCCGTCGCCCAATAACTCCAGCATATTTCGGCCCGCAGAAAAGTCATCCGGCGTTTGGAGAAAACATCCATCATCAATCTCAATGGTCGTCTAGAAGCCGTCAGTATCGATCGCCTCAAACCGACATTCGTCGACCCGGAGCTCCAGTCCACGACAACTCCCACCAATGACCAAACCACGGACGTTGACCGCACTCCAACAGCATCTAGCTCCAACACGCGTGAGTCACAGGTCCACCTTCATTACGTTTCACTAGGTCTGAAGGGCATGTTGGCTTCCCTACCCGCCTTGTTGAGTTTATTGTTCTCACCTAGATGTTCTACATTTTTCGCTGTATCCTTTCCCCAGTTTTTCTGATCTTCCCCAGGGTGAATTGCTTTATCTAGGAAGGAACTCGCCTGTCACTGACAACGGATATGTGTCCCTCTATGGACATTACTTTTTTGTTTTTTTTCTGGTCACGTGCTTTGTACATAATTTGGGCACGTCCCCATCACCATTTAAGGTTTCTAGATAGAGAACGCGGAGAGAGGACACCCCATCAATTCACTCGTGGGCAACTCTGTTGTGGTCATATACGGTCCAGTGTTCCTTAGACCACTTCGGAGGTACTTAGCATAAACCTTTTCCAACTGGAACTATCCAACTAGATTTTGGCTCAACTGACGACGCTCTCTTAGGTCGAAGTCCTCCTGCTCGGTCGTCCTTCTGGAGGGGTACTGATATAGCGGCTCTTCGCTGGCACCAAGCTCTTTTAAAATGCAACTGCGAGCCTGGAGCGTAGGTGTGCTTTGTTTGTAAACAGGCATCTGTATCAAGTCTGGCATCGGATTGGTTGCAGCTCTTCCGGAGCTCATCCAGTTCCTGCGCCGGGTCTCCCACCAACTACAGGTAGTTTTACATCTTAACTCCAGTTACCATTCTTTATGGTCACATGAAGTAGCCTACAGTTAGGTGCAATTGTACTTCAAATTACTCACCCGCATCTAAGACAAAAGTCCTTTTCAGAAATCCTGTATGAAATTTGGGTGACTTTCATAAGTCATCCATTAACGTACGTAACTGGTTCATCAAACGTTGAGCAATCTCTTTGATAGGTTAGGAATTCAGGTTAGCTTCAATTCCTTCAATAGACTGATTGTTTGAAGGCTGCTTGTTTAGGTTGACTTGGTGCCGTCCTGCTTTGACTCATCACCATTTCTTCCCAAACAGTTCCCCCAACATGGGACACCCCGCGTATAGTAACATTGTTCGATTCCCCATCAGTATATATATATATATATATATATATATATATATATATATATATATATATATATATATATATATATATATGCGTGTGTGTATGTGGGACACCCTCCCCACTCATCCAACCAGAAAAAAGTCTGATTCCCCTCGGGACCAAGAGATATCGTACCGAGTTGCGGCATGAAGAGGTGTCGAACTTTATTGAAAATGAATACATTGTCTGATTCCTTGAAGTGTGCGTGTACGCGTGCGTGCAAACCACTGTTGCCTGCGCGCTCATGTTCCGAAGTACATTGTTCACATTCGCCCACCAAGCTCACACTGCTGATATTCTGAGACAGTCTGTAGTTATATGAACACTTATCAAACAAACGATGTGTACGCATCATTAGTTCTAATGTGTTCAGTATCAGCGGGATACAATCAATTACCTTAAGGGCCCCAACGGTACAGATTGTCCAACTGAAAACAGGCCAACAATCAACCGAAAAACAATTCATTCACATTTTTTGGCCAGACAGAGCTCACACAAATGGAAAAATAACACAGGGAGATCTGTTCCTTATCGTGGAACCGGTATCTATCTTATTGCGTTATTTTCACAGCTTAATATTGTTTCAGACAGAATGGGTTCCCTGTGGCTCAAAAATCTCTTGGGGATGGGGCTAACAGAAGAACAATATGGAAACATCCCTCATCCTCGAGTAGAGTTGTTCATACATGTTGCTTATCGCGCAGTCCAAGGCACCTCATTCCTTGGTGCATTTGTTGTCGCACCTTTAGTCACTTTGGGGAAGGGTAAGTGCAAGCTGGAAGTGGAGTTTATCTACCTTTTTTCCGATAGGTCCACGAAATTTACAAGCTTTGAGTGCTCGATGCAGAAGCTACGCCGTATACGGCGCGCTTCCAGGACTGGTGCTTGGCCCATGCATGTACTTTGGTCGAATGAGAGGTCAACCTGAGGAAGGCTATTTTGATCGTTGTTATCGTCTACGGCACAATAAAAATCAGGTATGATCATCCTTTCCCACTTCGTCTCGGATTGGCAATTATTTGTCCCATTTTCCCCAATGTTTTGTAAATAATAATGATAGAGTCCGTGAATGAATTCATTCATCGTTGACTGTCCAAAATATTGTTTTGAAAATTCAATTATTATATTTTATATGGTACACAAAATACGCGTGGTCCCACCCGACTTGAAATAGGAATTATGCTAACACCATAAAACGATGACCAGTCAACCAGCCAACTGTTGTCTGAATCGAACAAACCAATAGGGTTTGTAACCAAACTAATCACTCAGAAGAGCTGGTTCTGAGTACCTAGTTTTCGGAGTTAACAAAACTCCGGGTTATTTGGGATAGTGAGCGGATTCCCACGGAATGGTGTGGATCGCTGATTGTGCCGATTCACAAGAATGTTGATAGGTCCTCTTGTGAAAACCACAGGGAAATTACCTTGGTGAGTATCGCGTTCAAAATGCTCGCCGGGCTTATTCTCCACCGATTATCCAGCTCCCGCTAAATGCGTACGCGTGAGAATCAAGCCGGTTTCAGACCTGGTCGTGGTTGTATCGACCACATCTTTACTCTTCGGAAACCCTTAGAGCACAAGCGCATGTTCCGTAGGCCCACAATCTGTGTCTTTCTTGATCTGAAAGCGTCGTTCGATTCAGTCGACCGCACAGTGCTCTGGCGCTGCCTCTCACTGAAGAGTCTGCCAGAAAAGTTTTTTCTCTTTTCCAATGCTTGTATGCGAACAGCCGAAGCCGAGTTCGTGCTTACTGTGATTTTTCACCCTAGTTTATCACGGAAAGTGGTGTTCGTCAGGGTTTTCCTCTTTCGTCGTTCCTCTTCCATTTACTGGTTAAATTAATTCTTGAGATAGCCCTGTCCTCGTGTAAGAATAGTGTCATCGATCTGTGCTCGGGCAGTAAACTGTATGACTTGGGATGCACAGACAATATTGTTCTTCTGAGTGAAGATGCAGGTAAGTTGCAAGTTTTTCTGGATGACCTGAACAACATTGTAACAATCTTTGGAATGCGTTTCGCACCTTCAAAGTGTAAAATCCTACCGCAGGACTGGGTTGGCTCAACACTAAATCTTGTTTCGACAAGAGAAGCTCTAGCTAAAGTAGATCAGTTTTGTTACCTGGGTAGCTACATTTCATCAGATGGACAGATGTCGAGTAAAATATAATCGCGTATACGGAAGGCGCGTTTGGCCTTTGCCAACCCCAGCCATTTGTGGCGTGGGCGTGATATCCGATTGTCTCAATGGTCGGGTGTATAATGCGGCGGTTAGGTTCGTTATTTTATACTGCTCAGAAACAGGACCAATAAGGGTGGAAGATAGACGAAGACTGTCGGTGTTCGAGCATCGATGGCTCCTTAGCATTGCCCGAATATGGTGGGAACACCGCATTAGCAATGCTGAGGTTAGACGTAAGGTGTTGAGACCCAGAGGTCAGCCTGTGGACCAAGTACTGAGTCTAAACAGATGAAGATGGTTGGGTCATGTGTTACGCATGCCCACCGATAGACTACCTCGGCGTACGCTGTTCTCCGAGGCAGGTAATGGTTAGAAGGTAGGTCGAGGTGGTCAGCCCTTGACATGGTAAAAAGGTATGAAAACCTCGACCGGTGGACTTGGCTAAGGAGGACGTATGAGACTTCCAGGTTTGGGTCCACGTGATTCATCTACCATTTTTTTGGAAATAATAAGTGGTATGGCTAGGTGTCGCGGCCAGTGGCGTAGTTGCATTCGGACTCTTTGTTTGTCTTCATGATTTCCGCTGATTACTTTGGTTTTTGTATCTTTTTCACTTTCTGCTTCTATTCTTCCTGCCCTTTACTCGATGATGCTGGAGGGTAGCAACCGAAACCAGAGCACAGAAGTGCAAGGTTGGTGGATGTATAGACTGAAACTGAAACCGTGACTACCAAGTGGACCAATAAATTTACGGGCCATGACTCTGCTATGACCACCACGCATCCTATCTAAACTGGTTTTGATACTAATAAATCGAGATGATTCGGAGCTAGACAACTCTTCTCACTAAAGCTGGTAGGTGGAAGCAAAACAGTGGGATTCTATGAGGTAGGATGGCACTTCGAATCTTCAGATAGGAAAATCCATGTACTGTATGATTTGTGAACAGCATCGTTTTCAAAGCCGTTGGATCTTCATCTGATCACAGTTGGTATCTCATGTGTTATGACCCACGGAAAACCTGCGCACTCAATCCCAGCCAGCGACTCCGATCACTCCAGCCCGCCATAGTAAACCACAAGACAACAACTTAGTTCACCAAGATGACTGCTTTCTTACGGAAATACTATGCGGTATTTAAAGCAAACTCGGGGGTCCAGTTAGATTCAAGCCCTGCTGGGCCGGTTAGGTTGATGAAAACGTTTTGCCGGATTCATTATTGATCCGTTGGCCCAATTTGCGTAGGACTGTAGATGACTGCTCGATCAGCAAAAGGAGTTGCGTCTTGAGTGGTCCGATAAATTATTAGTTATTGATTGTTCAGTCCGGCCTGGCACGCTGGAGCTGGTTAATAGCTCGCTTGTTTTTAACTTCCTAACATAATTACGTGATTTTTTTATTACGCGCAAAGTGAATTACAGTATAAGAGATAAAACCCATAATCAATAGATGTACTGTAGAAGTGGGTTGTGGGAGAACGTTCACGTAAGAACCAGTTTATTGATCTTGCTTTTAAAGAGAGGGAGAGAGCGGGGTTGTAAGTAGGCGGGGAGACATAACGAGAGAGTGTGTCCCATATTTTGACGGCCCGAGGAAAAAGAAGATTGAAAGATAGAAGTACGACATCTAGTGACAGAAGTTTGATCAGGACGACTAGTTGCCTGAGTACGTAATGATGGGGAAAGTTATATGAAGGGGAATTGCCGCAGCAAGCTCAGAAGAGCACAATTCAAAATAGTACCAGTAGACAAGGGACAACGAAACAATCGCCCGACGATGATTTCCGCTTGACACAGATAGGTGTTGAGTGCTGGACACACTCCAATGTTGCCTGATTTGATCGGTAATTTCTTGTTCCACTTCAAATGGATGACTTATGCAACTAGTTCCCCTGGTTTTCTTTCCATGGTTGAAGGAATTAGTCGTGGGGGATAAGCCTTAGAGAAATGCCTTTCTGTATTTAAAACAGCTTATGCCAGGATCGACCTTGGCTCATCCGTCTTTAGACGATCAGTATTGATCATGGTCCTAACTGTTTTCCGATAATACGCAATTGGTGATGCACAGTTTAACGAAAGTCATACGATCTGTTTTGATCGACAAGTTTCCGACTACTTTTGTCGAGTAAATTATAATGCTTTAGGTGATGATACGTTGTGTGCTTAATCGTACATCTTTGTGTAGGGCTTCTGACTCCTGTTCCTACTATTTTCTCTATGGGCGAAAATTCGTCGGGTTTTTATCACCAAACCGAACTGATTCCCATCTTGCACGAATAATGATATGATTCCTAATTGAATATGGCCAAAGAACAATAAGCCCGACTAGCATCTCCTACAGACTGCTAGCCGGCGTTATTCTGCACCAGTTATCTAACGCTCGCGAGCAGTGCTCGTGTGAGTGGGAATCAAGCGGGGATTTAGACGTAGTCGAGGAAGTGGCGACCACAATTTTACCCTACGACAGATTTCACATCAGTGGACCGCACAGTTTTTTGGCCCGATCTCTTGGTAAACGGTATGCCAGAGAAATCCACTTTGGTCAACAAAACTCCGTTCATAAATAATCGAAGTGAGATAATGTCGCTAAACCTTACCTAGCAGTTTTCTTATTAAACGTGTTCTTCGGTCCTTCGTACTACGTGGACCACCGCAAGTTAATCTAATTCTCGGCACTGTACGAGTACGTTAACCAGAACGGTATTCTTTACAACCCGTGAGAACGAGAAAACGATCGGGAGAGATGGTGACTGGTGTGTATTTGAGAGCGTGCGCAAGAGCAACGGTCAAATGGCAACCTCGCTTGGCAGTCAGCGTTCTGTCAAACAATCGACGTGTTAGAAGTATGAACGAAGATGACTGTCACTACATTCAGATTCGAACTGAAGTGGTCATTTGAGTGGGTACACCACGAGGCCTAGTGTTCTTCAGGATCTCCCCTATTTCTTTACTGTTTCGGTTGGTTACTCAAACGATCCTAAAGACCGACTTTTTGCCATGTGAAATTAGTGATATGAAGTTCGCTCCCGTGGAGACCCTGAGCACGTGGAGGGTATAGTTCTTAAAGTGAAGATCTAGCTTTTCTGAACAGTATGACTATTCATATGGCAAGATTTGATGTTTCCCATTTTTATAGATTCGGATGCTGCTGCCGCAGCAAGCTCAGAAGAGCAAAATTCAAAATAGTACCAGTAGACGAGGGACAGCGACGCAACAGCCTGACGATGGGCTAGTGACTGCAGATTGGAGGCTGAAGAAGGGTCCTCGATCAACCGGATGGCCTTTTGTTGAACCCGGTCAAGAAGGAAAATAGGAAATAGACGAAGCTCCACCCGACACATGACTGCAGTACTCAAGTGCGGGGCGGATTTCAGCTTTGTACAGTAGATGAGCTGGTGCGAAGGGACGTCTGGCGCAAAATAGAAAACCAACTTTTCACGCAGCACGAGAAGTGAGCTGAGATATGAAACGGGATCAGCATAAAGAAGGGGTTGTAAATAAGCCAAGAAGAGATAGGGAGAAAATCTGTGGAATGCAGTACAGTTGAATCAAAGGATGTAGGGAGAATGAATGATGCCTCAAAAAAATTGAGAGGAGAGTGGTTTTGGAAGCAATGAATACAATATGACTGTGGGTGTTTTAGACCTTCCCACTAACTCTAGTGAGAAGTTTTTTCTGCCTGCGAATCATCTCATTTATCGGTGCAAAACACAGTGAATATATACGGGATGCTGGTCCACGTACCCAGTCGTTGCATTCAGCGTTTTGATCCGACTGGTGTGGGCAACCAAGCCTTAAGGCTCAAACACCACTGACAGGATTCATCATTCATTCTATCGATCAACATCATCTATCGGCTGTCCTGTCACTCGAGATTCCGTTGTCTCAAGCTTTGGTACCGCATCAATGCTGACCACGAATGTGACTTGATCGCCTACCGTTGATGATTTAACACGTACCTTCACTGTGGGTGACCCAGGAGGAGATGTATTCGAGGTCTAAATACACACTAATTGCGTTACGGTCACGATGGATGCTATTGTTGGCATGGCTGGGAGTACGGGAGAACAAAAGATGGCGTCATCGGCAAAGGAACGGATTGGGTAGGAAGTAGGGGCAGAAAGCCATTAACAACTAAAAGAATGGCTTGGCGCAAGTACTGAAGCTTGGAGAACGCCAGCATCCACAAGAAATGGCTGGGACAGAACCCCATGAACTCGGACGGAGATGGTTCGCTTACTGAGAGAACTGGATGTCCACAACACGAGAGCAGAGGAGAGCCCGAAAGTGGGCAGTTTCGCCAGAGGACCTTTGTGTCAAACTCGGTCAAAGCGAGACCATGCTTTTCTCTGTGGTTGTCGAGTGCAGCCGATCAGGAGTGTGAGATGAGAGCCAGGATATCACCGGTGGAACGGCGAGGTCGGAATCCATATTGGCGATCGCTCAGCAGTCCTTCGCATTCGAGAAGCATACGCAGTTGGTCGGAGATGACAGTTTCAAAATAATAAATGTGAGGGAAATTGGACGATAGTTATTCGAGTCAGAAATATCACTACGTTTGGGAATAGAAAAAATCACGGCGTATTAACAGGGTATCCGAAAAGTAAAAAGTGGAGAGAGAGCACACATTTTGACGACGATGGATCGTATACCGTCCGGACCAAGTGGTTTGCATACGTCCGGAGAACGCAGCGCTTGGTGGATCTTCTTAGTGCAAATGAGACAGAGAATGGGGGACAGAGAGAAGAGGAGGAACCGTAAGAGTAGGACAGGAGGGTGAACTGGAGTTGGAGGCAAACCGGGAAGCAAAAAACAGCTTACTCGGGTGGTTCACAAACAGGATCACTAAAGGGATTACAGATGGGGGTGAAAAATTGGAAGGACAATAGTTGCGTGAGACTGCTTTGACAAGGGACCAAAATGTTCGACTACCGGTGCCAGATGGGAGTGAGCGTTCGGCTCTCCAGCGGACGACGCGTTCTTTGGCTCTCTGTATAGTTGATGAGCATCTGTTCCTGGCTTGCACGAAGTGCTGGTGAGAGCCGGGAGTGGGCGAGCGGTGAAATGCACATGCATGATTGAACACTTGGAGACTCGGGTTTGAAAAAGTGTGGAATAAAAAGCTGTATAACTTGAAGAACGGTGTCAATGAAGTTAGAAACGGAAGTGGGAACGTCCAATCATTCCAAGGATAGAAAGCTCGGAAGTCGCGAAAGCCGTCCCACTAGGTTGAACTGTGGCGCCCAGATGCGTCTCAAGGTGGGTATAGGATCGGGGCTAGTAAAATTGATGGAACAGGAAATAGTACAGTGGTCAGATGAGCCAAGTGTAGGAAGAGTGGAGATACATGAGAAGTGAGAAGGAACAGAAGTGAGAATAAGATGAAGGGTATGGGTACGGTTACCAGCTCGATCGGGTATAGGTGTAGAGAGATCAACCAGTTAGCACAAGTTGTTGATCACGGCGAGGTGTTCGGCTTCGCGCCCCAGAGTCGAAGTGTCAGGTGAGTGAACCTCGATTGTGAAGGTTAAAATCTCTTGAGGTGGTGATATGGCAGTTGGGATCTGTCACACGCCAGTGCTCACTGTTCGTAGATAAGAAATCGAAAATTGATGAGTCGCTACCGTTGGGTGGACGGTAAACAACACGAAAGTAATTGTATAGTATTTTTCCGGCCGCCTTCCTTAAAGCCTGTCCGGTTTCTCTCTACTTGTTCCGGTATTCCTAGCCGCGCTAAAGCATATCTAGGACCAGTTTAATTCACGTTCCAACCTCCCAGTGGACATTGATTGTAAGGAACAGGGTTCTGATAAAATTTTATTGTTTAATAACACAGCGTAGTTGGAATCGTTCGTAGGTTGTCGACGTTTCGGTCACCACGGGTAACCTTTTTCAAGACTGGTTTCACAACCGAATGAAACTGGGTTCTATAATTTACAAACATTGGTACATAAAAGCAAATGGACATACAAATGAAAATCTCCAAACGTACGACGAAAACTGTCATTGCGACGCGTGTCAAACGGTGCAACAGAATGTCCAGTAGTCCGGGTTGAGCTGATCGACCCGGAACACGTTAGGAGCTGATTGGATGTGTGTTAGGTGCGTGCATGCGGTTGAATGGTGATAGGGCGGACAGTTCAAATGTGTTTCAGTGGTCCCGGGTGAACAGTGATCACTAGTGAGAGTTCAGATGTATGTGCATGCGCGTGCGCGATACTCTGGATCACCGTGGTGTGGGGGAAACCGTGATAAATGAACGTCATTCAAATAACAATGCATCTTGGGCGTCCGTGTATTAATACAGAGAGTGGTGATGGGTGTGTGTGTGTGTGTGTATTCCACCGCATGACTTCATGCCGAGAGAACAAACATGAGAGCATATGAGCGCGCGTGCGTCAACGATCACGGAATGGAAGTCGATGATCGCGCGAACACGTTAAGGGAGCTGGGTTGTGTGAGTGCGCGCGAGTGTATGAACGGTTAAAAATACCCAGCCACATCTGGGCGTGTGATGTATTTCTGTCCGACACGGATTGTAGCTAAACCAGGTGAGGAAGCTGGATCGGGGTAAGTTGTGATCTCCCCATTGGTGATAGCAGACAACTGCAGGACGTACAGTAACGATTAAAATAAGAAAGTCGAAGCCTCAGCCACATCAACCGAAATTCACGACTGAAAAAGTCAAAATTTTGTGGTCTGGATGTGGCGACTGACTAATAGATGTGCATCGTCTCTGATGTTTGAAAATCGCGCCTATCTTATGCATGGTTTAGCCTGATTGATGAACGGTTCACCGGGGTATGCGCCGTCTTGTGATACGGCTTCTTGGACCAACAAGTAAGAGTGGGGTGATAAATACCGAAGAGAAGCCCCATGAGGAATCGAATGATGCCAAATTCAAAATTTTACTCACATTTCACCCCGTAAAATGGAATAGGTATACTCGCTGCCACAAGGGTCCACTGCAAAGACATGACTGTGGGATTTGGCGAGTAGAATCACATAAGGATACGGAAAAATCTCGAATCCAGTGTACCACTCTTACCTGTCACCCCATGTGATCCGCGGTTACGGTGAATTCGACAGCTGTCTTATTTTGTTGGAAGATATGTTCTGTGTACAGTGCAAATTAAGTTTGGTGGTAACCTCGTCGGCTCGCTCCTCTTCCGATCGCCTGGTTATATAGATGCTGTTAGATTTCTAAGTTTTGGTTCGTCATTGCATCCTAGATTGCGCGGCATTTGGGGGTTAATTTGTGTAATTTTTTAATCTGAAATCGGTGTTGCATCAATATATTGATCGTAAACGACCAAATTGTTTTGCCGAATAGAATGCGCCCAACTTGCCCCTATCGCTTTACTCCGAGACCTTGTAAACTCCAAAAACAAATCTAATTAGGTTGCATTCCGTATTAGATTGACTGAACACAACGGTCTTGAGAGGTTCGTTTTTTTCTCGTTTGCAAAGTAGCTTGTAGTTTCTAACGACTATGTCAGTTCTGTTTCCGTATCCATCCCCATAAAAAAATTTTAATGAACCACTTAGACAAGAAACACAATGATGCTACTCCCTTTGAAAGTGGTTCCTCGCAAAAACAGGAGGTTAACCTATTTTCAATCCCTTTAATTTGAGACATTGAGTAGAAAACACCATAAAGCTGACAGTGGTGGGGTTCGAACCTGTACATCAGACGAGCCGGTCCAAAGTTTTATGCCACTCAACCATTACCATCTATTTGAGGATAGCGATCAGTCGACCTAAGCCATCGGAACTTTTGTACGCGGAAGCTGTCTGATCGTAGCGTTGAAAGTTGACCGTAACATATTGGAAATAAGCAGTAAAACTTCAGTCTCATCGCACAGCATTGAACAGTAGGGCGAGCCCCACTGACCACTGCCTTTCTCACCATCTTACACGTTGAATTAGAAAGTATGAATATACAAGTTGGACAGGGAGTGGGCCTACACAGGTGGGAAAAGGAAAGAATGCCCCAGTAGCCAACACACGGAATACGCAGTCTAAATGTATAAACGCACATTGATCAATCATTCTGATTCGACAGAAAGTGACAACACGATCTCCACTGTTCACGGTTTGCTGTCATATCCTTTAGTGTCTCCAGCCAACTGGTTGAGGGATCTTTTGGACTCCAACCACGAAGATGTGAGGCACCTATTTTCCGTAAGTTTGCTGTACATTTTCTCATTCCTCGTTGCCACGTCATCTGTTGGCCTCCACGTGGCCTCTCCCACTCCCAAAGAGGAATGGAGAATAGGGCACGGTACGGTAGTCGCATAGCGTCGGCAAATATAACGAGATACAGTTGGATCAGCAGTTTCAATTTCTCACTAATAGATTATTAGTCGATATGTAGTTCACAGGGTTGATTTTGTCGACTTTCAGCATTTAAGTTCCTAAAAGGTAGCGATTAGACTGCGAGTGTGTAGACTGTATTTGCATGGTGGACTTATGCAAGTAGTAGGCCGACATTGCAGCCATAAGCGCGAAACGAAAATCAAAGGAATCAACCGCTCGAATCACGGGACCTATTCATTTTGTTTGGCTGGCTGTGTGCTATGCGACGCAGCCAGTTGCCGCTTTGTCGATCACCCTGATATTCCCGTTTCTATATGCCGTTCGCTTTGATTTATCCAGCTGTGCCAAACTTATGTCGGTTAACGGGCTTTGAATCGGTTCTTCTATCTGATACACGCAAGGCAATTAGGCGGCTGACTTCAAATGGCTTCGCTTCGAGAGTCCCGTGGCTAAATCCATAATATTCTTATCTACTTAATCACTCCATTTGTTTCTTGTTGGTACACGTACAATCCATTATAGTTATTTCTGCCCCTTTTCATCTTTTTGTGTTTGTTTCTATCCCGCTGTGTGAGTGCATTTTTCACCTCATCCTTTTATTCAGGTTCGCGTGGATCGATTCAGTATTGGTGGCGCCGCGGCGGGCACGTTACTTTGTACAGTCTCCACGTACCGGCCAATTGAAGGGTTGATTTTTGGCATGCTTGGTGGTGTTATCACTGCTGCCGTGTTGAATTCCACTCTATTCAGTGCCTAATCTCATCTCCACCGTTTCTCCAGCCCGATAATTACTTACTTTGCACGTAGACTTTAGTAACTGACGCATTTCAACCATCCATTATTATTGGGTTTTTTTAATTTTTCACTATCATTCGCAATAGTTTAGAAGTAACTACGATATGTATACGCGTGCATCGAAACTTATTGTATTTTGCTTATGATCTTTATTATTAATAAAGCTTTTTTACTCTCGCTTATTCATTGTGAGTTTTGGGAAGGGGGGTGCTTAGGTTTTCATTTCTTGAATCACCAGTCTCTCGCCTCAGTACCCCTTGATTTTGTTTGCTACCGTGCGGTACTGTAGCCCCCCCCCCCTCAGATCGCAGTATCCTCCTTGCAAGAAACGGTTTTGCCGTGCGAAAAATTCTCTTCCTTTGACTATCCACCTAGGAACAATATGAGCGTGTTTCTTGAAGGGAGACTACTGTATCACCCAGTCGGAAATAGGGTAAATGCAGTCACGAAGAGCCACAAAGTACAACGAAAAAGGTGCAGATAAAGTCCATGTAAACAAAGAACGAGTTGGAATGGAACTAGGACCATATCGCATAGTGTATCCAGCCCCTCGGTTGGGAGAAAATGCTGCAAGTCTCGAAGTGTGCATATCCGTGCTCAGTCGCTACTTTACTAATCGGTTCGTGGAGATCGCAGCACGTGTCTGGAAATTATTACAGCCCCTAGACGGACTTGACACGTGCACGCCAAGGCAATGGGTGGCCACCAAAAGTGAACGTCAGCGCTTCGCCTGTCCCGAAATTCGAATGAGCCTCAATCCTACATCGTGATGTGAAAATAAGTGTGCTACGCCTTTCTTTGGATGAAACCATTGGTTGAGCCTATCACTCCCAATCGGTAGGATGGTCTTTGTAAAGTGGTCCGTATATCACGACCTTATTGTCAAACTAGGATGCAGTTCTGCATTTCGAGGAACGTTGTGCAAACTGAAGCACTCACCTGTTCATTAGATATTTGGTGATATGCCGTTCAAGAGTGTACAATCTGTCCAAAAAGTTTGAAATCACCTCAATTCGGTCGAATTCCAGCCTATGTAACTGATACTACTCTCTCTAGCTAAACAACGGTGTCTATTTGTATATTTTTGGTTACTGAGAGTAGCATCAGTTGTATAAACTGGAATTCGATCGTGTATCAGGATTTCGACTGAATTTTCCGGACAACCTGTACAGTCAAGCGTAGAAACAGCTTTTTTTATCGTTGATACCACTGCAATGCATAGAAATGCACGTTTACTCGACGGGAATTCTTTTCGCCTTGTTGTGCTCAGTGTAGATGACACTAGTTTTTTGTGTGCACTAAAATCCAGCCCCAATTAGGACTCGATGGCCATGTGTCGTAGTGCACAGTCCCAAGCATGGATTCACGATATAAGTAGTATGGTATTATATCTTATGCCCAATCATCCCTGATGAGCGGCAACAACCGCGAAACGGGTCATGTACTTCCAAAGGAATCTTGTCTTGTCACCCAGGCACAATACCATACTACTCATATCGTAAATCCATACTTGGGACCATTTATCCTCGTTCTAAAGGTTAACCGACAGAATAACTTGGGAAGAATCACCGTGTGATTCTAAAAATAGACTCACCGTCCATGCACGCTCCATACGATTTAAATGAGTTTTTAGGTTTAAACTTCTCCGCACATGTTACAGACGCGAGAACAATAAAACTGATTTTTTTCTGTAAATCGGCTATATCAACGAGCCGATTTTGCCCCGTGGTTAATCTCCTGTACCTGAGAAGTCTAAGTCACTTATCTCCGCCGTCCACAATCTTATCTTGGTTCCGAAAGCGTTGAGTACAGAAAGTGCATGTGCTAACAACGGCTACTGCATTGGGTTGTTTAGAGTTGAACCAACCAAGTTTCACGATAGTTGTACACAACAACAAAAGTGATAGTCCGTCGTAAAATAACTGTCTGTTTCATGTGTGGATCGAATCAAAACAGTGGAATATAACACGAAACTATAACCATGTGGATTACGGTTGGGTACGGATATGAGAGTACAAAGAATGTCTTTAGCGTCATCATCAGCAGACCGACTGATATCGGAACACCAATCTCCTAAATAGCGATCAATTTGCCGTTACGAAACTACGCGGTGGACCTAGGATTAACACTCCGCGTAAACTACAGTCGCTTAAATCCAAAGATTCCTCGGTTTTATAAAAGCTGATCAATCCGAAGATTGAAGTCCGGCCGTTGCATCTGAAAACAGCGTGTGGATTTGTTATTTTCTAAAATTGCATGACTCGATTTTTTCTCCATTTCGTTTTTGAATAGAGAAGCCAGAAAACATGGGTTTAGATAATTTATCCAGGGCCACTTCGCTGCATCTGTACTGAGACAACATTGAATTGAAGGGCAAATTATCCTTTTGGAGGGAAAGAAATGATGAATAATCAGTTCAAAATGATGACGCCATCCACTATACCAAAAGAAATCAGGTCATCAATGACGCAACTTCAGATTAAGTGAAAACATTGTCACTCTGAGCAACTTGTATAAGATCTTATACATATTACAAAACACAGAATTGCTCGGACACGGTGAAACTCTAGCCGTCCTCAGCCACGAATCGGAACTGTACGAAGAGCATCTGTGATTCGTCAGTTTGGTGACCAAACATTTCTCCCCACCACCACACACATCCTTGTTCGCTCCTGCCGTGTGATTTGTCAATCAGTTGTCAGTGGTCACTTCGTCGTTTGTATAAAGTGCCACATTGATCACGACGCGCATTTGTACAGATGCAGCGAAATGCTTCAGATTACATTGTGCAAACCTATGTTAGTGACGAGAAAGCGCTGTTTTCAATTTTATTTTTACTACTCATAGGCATACTTTGCCTGAATTTCATTGTTCCGTGCATTCTTTATTTAATTGAGAAACACCGGGTCACCGTGGAATTCCAGATTCACTGGCTCCACCACTATTGTTAGAGCGTTGTATCACCAGTTTCTGAAGAGTCATCTGATCTACAGGAGTGACCGATGCTGTGTGAAGTGAAGGCGAATATTTTATGGCCTGTAATACATTCAGTCTCGGTACAGATGGACTGTCCACCGAAATCGGGAAGTTGACTGAAACGTGTTTGCTGTTTGCACTGTATCATTGGATTAGCTTCACCCAGCAGCACAATGGGGTGACAGGCTACCCCGTGAGTGCCTGTCAGTAAGTTTTATGGCTGCCTGGGGTCAAATCATGTTCGACACGTCCTCCGAGATAATGAACTCAAAACTCCTTGTATCCCAAATGAACTCATGTTGAAATCCACATTGAAATGACATCAGTTTGTACAGAAAAAGACCATGCTAGACTGTAGTATATAGTATAGTAGAGCGTATAAAGGGTTAGTTTTGTCAGATTCATTCTTTGGGTCGCTGTGCAACAATTTTGTGTTGAATATGGTTTTCTTTTAACTGCATCAATGTTGCGTTTCTGGTTGGTCCATAAAGGACTTTTCGTTGGCACATTTTAGCAGTCTGATTGGTCGTTTAGGCTTTATAATCCTTTGTTTGCTAAGCATTGATAAAGATTTCCTAGTAGCAGGCTGTAACAATATACCGACTGCTTTTCCTGAAGAACTGGCTTTTGACATGGCAGTGGAAAGTGACATAAAAATGGCATTGTCGGCGGGGCGATTGAATAGTTATCTGCAGAACAATCCGCCCGCAAATTTGGTGATGGACGACATGCAGCGACTAGCTGACAGTTAGAGATTGTGACAAGCACAGTATGACGATTTTCTGACACTGTTGGCAATGGAGCACGAATCAAAGACCATTCAGCTCGTGCTATTTCGTCACACCACTGCACAGGCGGCACTTCGGAGGTGCGAGGTTCGAATCCCCACCATCATCGGTTACTTCGGTGGTAGACAGCATTTCACTGTCGTCCGGATTGTTACCACACCTGACCTATTGGGGCCTTATGTGGTTCTTCGTCACTCAGAGTCTGGTTGCCGGTTATACCTGATAATGCACTGGGCCTTCGAGGCTGTGGGGTACCCCTTCCACCGCACTCATGCACAAGCATGTAATAAAAAAATAAAGACAAGTGACTGGAAGACTGGGATGTTGAAAAGGAAATGACGCTGTCTCAGCAAGTGTGACGAGACGTACGAGTGCTTTGTTTTTAATCGACGAACCCAATTGTTAAATGAATCATTCAACTCGTTTCTGTTGTCTGTGAGATCCCTTACGTGATCCTGTAATTTTTGCACTTGTCTAGAGGAGACCGAATTGTGACAGGTTTACGCGACTAGGCTGTGGTCTAAAGACAACTGAAAATACCAAATCTGACACTCGAAGAGTAAGTACATCGATATTTGCCGAGGTGAGGAGATAACCGAAAAACTCATGGAAACCTTAGGCACGTGAGAATTGCGTGGTCTGTACAAGATAACATCTAAGAAACGCCCGGAGGCAGAGAGGGAATGTCATTTTTGTGGCAGGCTGCACGTCGCAGATAGAGAATATTGTCCAGGTTGGAGGAAAATAAGCGATATTTGCAATAATCGCAATCACTCTGCATAAAAATTTTCCTCCAGAACAGTAATGATCACAAGACAAACATTGAGTAAATGCGACTCAGATTCCGGCAAAACGAAAGGGCATTTTCGCCAAAATGCTGGTGAACGGAGAAGAAATTGAACTTCAGATAGACACCAGCGCTTCGGTAAAAGTAATGCCTGTAGATGCTCTACAAAAATAGTGCATACAGACCAACAGAAACAAGACTCAGTATGCACAATGGTGCCAAAGTTCATTCGAAACGAGAGGCAATGCTCCAAGTCACTGATCCCAAGATTGGACAGTCTTCTGTCATAAACTTCGTGACGGTTAACCATGGCTATGTCTCCATTTTTGGCTGTGAGTCTCTTGAAAATTTAAATTTGATTTCATTCCATTATGACCATATTTCGGGAAATACTGAGTATTACCTAGAAAATTATGCCTTGATTTTTGAGGAAAAACTAAGGAAGCTTCCGGGAACAGTGACATTAAACCTTAACGAGTCTGCTGACCCCGTAGTATTGCTGACAAGGCTAGTTTTATATGGGGTTAGAAAATGATGTGAAACGAAGTTGGACATCCTCATAGCAAAAGGTGTTCTGGAAAAAGTTGATGAAGCGACAGACTGAGTGAGTCTAATAGTGACATTGATAAAATCATCCGGGGAACTGCGCATTTGCATCGATCTCAAACCATTGAACAAAGCACTCAGGTGAGAGCACTTTACATTGCTTGGCTTTGTTGATATTCTACCGGGGCTACCTAAAGCGCGGTAATTTAAGAAATATGTCCTAGCTTTGGCGTTTTAGCACTTAGAGATGGATGAAGCTGCGATTTGCGTGACCATTTTTGGCGTGCCATGTAGCCGTTACCTTTGGATGCTACTACCGTTTGCCTCGAAAGTGTCCAGTGACATTTTTCAAAAGAGGATTCTGCAGGCAGTAGACGATTTTACTGGGGTACTTTGCGTGGCGGATGATATTTGGATTTTTGACAGGAAAATCGAGAACCACAAAAGAAAGATTTGATTCTTTCCAGCACCATTATATCCGAGATGGAATTAGGCTGAAACAAGACAAGTTGACATTTCTGTAAAACTGCAGTCAAGTTCCATGGTCACATTCTCATCAGCACGGGTATCAAACCGGTTTCGGAAAAGGCACGTGCCATCGTGCATATGCTTGCAGCAACTGAAACGAACGGTGTCGCACGCTTCAATGGAATGATCAACTATCTCAGCAGATTCTTACCAGAAGAATTAGCGGCACAGATGAGACCCATCCGCTGATTAACACATAAGGCAGAAACGCTGATGTGGGCAGAACAGCTGCAATCAGCTTTCAATCGCAAAAAACAGCTTATGATTAAAGCCCCATTACTAGCTTATTGTGATCCATCTTTACCGCTATGTATACATTGTGACAGTAATCAATATGGTTCAGGAGCCGTTCTCTTGCAAAATGGTCGCCCGATTAATTATTGCAGCGGAACGTTGACAGTTTGGGAGAAGTATGCACAGATTGAGAAGAAGTTACTGGCAATCGTGTACGCTTTATAGATGTTTAACGGCTATACGTTTGTTCTGCTCACACACATCTACACGGACCACCAATCGTTGATCACGATCGTGGGCAAGCAGCTACATCGGGCACCAAGAAGTCAGAGGTCAATGCTAATACGGCTGGAAAGTATAATTAAGAGCTACACTACCAAAAAGGTAAGCTAATGTTCGTGGCCAACGAACTCTCACGACCCATGCTACCAAGCACCGAGAAAGAGTCAAAGTGAGACAGTTTATATTCTTCGGTGGTAGAGGAATCCGCATTATCCCAAACACGTTAAGCCACGATGGAAGATCCATGCCTACAGTCTCTGAAGCAGATTATCGTTAGAGGTTGGTAGGGAGATAAGAGAAATCTATTAGAAGAAATTTCACCTTATTTCAAATTCCGTGACGATCTAACTATAGAGGACGAAATGACCTTTCGGGGTGAACTTTTGGTGGTTCCAAAAACAATTCGAGGAGAAGTCTTGCGTTTGTTACATCGGATACATTCAGATGTCAATGAACGTATCAGCCGGGCGAGACAGACCCACTACTGGTCGGATATGGCGGAACAGATTAAACAAATGGTAGCAAACTGTGAGGTATACAGACAATTTGATCAGCGACAAACAAAAGAGCCGATGGAAACGGCCAATACCGGATCGGCCCTGAAAGATTGTGGAGTTGGATATATTTTACCATGAGCAGGACAGTTACTTGGTGACCGTGGATGACTACAGCGACTTCTTCGAAATCGATCTGCTAAGGATAGAGACAACGTCAGAGATTGTCAACAAACTACGAGCTGGTTTTCAATGGTGGCCCCAGTTTCGCAGCCCGAAATCCCATCAAATCTCAGAGACGTGGCACTTTGAACATCACCACCCGTCCTCACTACAGCCAATCTAATGGCAAAGCAGAGAGCGTGGTCAAACAGGCAGAGAAGATACTTGAGAAGTGTAAATCCGAGGTTAGTGATCCATTCATGGCCCTTCTTGAACCTAGAAATACACCATCGACGGCAATGGGAATAAGCCCAAAAAAAGGCTTGTTTGGAAGACGAACGAGAACGACCCCACCCCTATGTGCTCGTTTACTAGACCCAGACATCGTATCTCCATTACTGATTAGATCGAAGCTGAAGGAAAGTATAACGGTGCAAAAAAAGGTTGTACGATAGGTGTGACAGTCTGGATTCAACCATTAAAACCAGTAGAAAAATCTTGCGTGGAAGGAGAGGTTTTATCATGCGCAAAAAAGAAATCGTACCTGGTACGTTCTGGAGATCGTCAGCTAAGAAGGAACAGAGTTCACTTAAAAAAATCAGATGAAGATGACAACGATGAATGTTATATATATATATATATATATATATATATATATATATATATATATATATATATATATATATATATATATATATATATATATATATATATATATATATATATATTCCATATCCGCCTGATTTCAGACTGTATGCCTAACAAAACATGGTACAGTTGGGGAAGAAAGGGTAAGTAGTCCGAGTCCATGATTTGTTTGTGGGCGCAATACTGCCAAGTTGTCCAAGCTAAAGCATGTGGTTTCCTTAGAGATCAACAACCGGAGCCTTTAGCTATCCAAAGCTTAACCCGTAAGGCAGCAGGACGAAACGTGGGGTCCTTGACTCACTGGAAGACGGTGACTGAATGCTCAGTTCATACGCCCTTCAGATGAGGCCAAACATCCTAGGTGCCTAGTGCACCTCTCTGTCACAGATGGCGGTGAGCATACTGTTGTACGCCTCATATGCCACCCATGGTTGACTTGGAATCACGATTTAGCCACCTCTCCTAGACTGATCATTAGTCAGCCAACCCGGTGGAGAGCACCGGGCATTCAATCTCGTTCTCTCACTTTAGTGAGAACACCTCTGCCACGAGAAGGCTGTGATTAGGACTTCCTCCGCAGAGGCTGTGTTTGAAGCAGGGTCACTTGGGAGCATTTCCAGAGGCGTTCAGGACGGGTAGTCATCTCAGGGTCTGAGACACACACTCCCGACCATACTGAGGCATTTGGAAGCAATGACGAAGATAGAGAAAGTGGAGTTGCAAGAGACTGGAGCAAATGGTGAGATACAAATATCGATCGGAGAGTAACACTAGCCGTCTGGAACTCGGAGTTGCCAGATTTATTATCAGACCGTGAGATAGAAACATCTTCAAAACAGGAAGGATGTTTTGGATACGATTTTTGTTTTAATCGCATCAATGTTGCGTTTTTGAATGGTCCATGAAATACTTTTGGTTGGCACATTTTACCAATTTGAACATATTAGCAATTTGATTGGTGTACCGGGTCTTATAAGCCGATGTTTGCTAAGCACTGATAAAGATTTCCTAGTAGCAGGCTGTAACAATATACTGACTGCTTTTCTTGAAAAAATGACGTTTGACAACGTTGCATCTGTATCTTCGTCATACCCTTCGTACATGGCCATTTTTCCTACATGCAAGGCACGCGGCCAGACGGAACCGGCCCGATGAACGTAAACGCAAATTGCTGCATGACGTACAGTTGCTGGCAAGTTTCGAAGACACTGAGGTGTTGAACTGGCTTGACTAGTGCCCTTGAACTTGGCCATTATGGCGTGGGCGCATCGGCTCATACGTTCTTTGTTAAAACGGGAGTGTAGTGTCTGGTGTGGTGGCTGCAGGTATATCATCTTATTGTCTACCAATTCGGTGGGCCTCTGCAACTACAAGTTCTTCTGTTCCATGGATCTCTGAGCGGCTTGTCGGTTGAGATGCAGGATAAACTCACGACAAGACATATTCCGTTCTCGCACTAGTGAACTGAAGCTCGCACGTTCAGTTGCCTGATAACTGACTGGCAGAACACATGGTTTAGCAAAAGCTCTTTCAGCTTCTCGGATGATGGCTTTACGGATGCATCTGGGGGCGCCAAATTCTTCAACAGCGAATACATATCTCCGAGTCCGGTAGTCAAAAACAGGATTGTGATGCACAAGTGAAATAACTGTGAATTATATCGAGTAGACTTTGGATGGTTGTTTGCATTGAAAATTGTACTTATAGTTGGAAGCATCTACCACGGTTCTTTAGATACCGCGAATGTATTCATGGAAAAATCCTTGTGATGAAACAGTATTACACGTATTCACAAAAATGAGTTTCTTATTGTTCTCTTCTAATCAAATTTCCATCGAATCTTTTGAGCAGTTGAATACCTCAATGTGGTTTTCAAATGGACTATAAGGAGGGAAGAACACCGGACCTAAACAGCCTGAATAGTTCGTCTACGTATTGACAAAGACGGACAATGCGTCAGAATCTGGCAGTTCATTGCTCTAGTGGAGCAGCTTTTTTGTCTAGCATTCGTAATGTGATATCCATCTCAAAGGTCCGAATTTAGAGGAAAACGTTCAAGTTCTCATCTTTGTGTGACAGTGAAGTCTTGATGCATGGGGTTTCTGTGGGATTCAGACCCTCGAAAAACATGCGGTGAGGTGTGCGGACCAAATTATCACGCCTTACTGCAGATTTTCCTCCCTGAGATACAGTAACCCAAACCTTTCCAATAAACCCATGTCGCGCATGGGTGCATCACGTATGAAATTTCAATCCCAGTTACGGGGTTTGCTATGCCCGTGCGAGTCACTAACTTGAATACACATGGACTACGAGGGGAAATCTCTGGGTTATTTCATGAAAAAATATCACCTCAATCATCAAAGAAAAGTAGATTCCAAAATCCGAATTTTTTGGAGGATTCAATAAAAGTGGTATGATGTCCGTCAAATAAAGCACAAATCGGGAAAAATCCGATCCATTATGTTTGCATAGCAGCGCCAACGTCCTGAACCCATGTTCTTTGAGGGTTTAACCTTCCGAAACGCGGTAAATCAGATTTCCGCACAGGGCTGCCAAACCCCGAAACTGGGGCCGAGATTTCTTACGTGATGTGCCCTTGTGCGCTTTGGGTTTGTCGGAAAAATTTGGTTATTGTACCCGAGACCGTCATCTGTGAATAACCGCTAGTGGCCACAAAACAATAGCCGGGGGCTACCAAACGCTCACCTATGGCTACTAGACGGCAGGAAAACCTGTAGTGAGACAGTGTGGGTGATGACTGGTGGCTCTTAGACAATGATACGCACTGTAGTTCAGACGAATCTACACTCTCACCACTTTCAAAACATGTGAGCTGTAGCAAGATGTGGGATAAACAATTGTCGAACCGTTTGCTGACTCTGAGGTCCAAAACCACAGTGGAAAAATCCCTAGTTGGATTCTACATTGAATGCTTAAATTCAGGCTTCTACCCAAATCATTTGGTAAGGATAAATTACCCAAGAACAATGTCAACCTCATCAGGATTACGAACGTTCATTCTGGTGCTTCACGGGACAGATTGCAAAAGTTTATTAAAACCCAACAACGTTTCGCTAGTATCCTTTTTACACTATTTCTGGTTCGTCGAACCAAATTTGAGGACTTTTCCAGGAAGATGCTACAAAGGACGATAATTAAAACCATAAGAAACCTCCAAGGCAGCTTAAGCCACCGTAGAGAAAATCCAATCTTCCCAACGAACACAAACAGGTGCTTTCACAATCTCTGTAAAGTGCAGTTCACAAAGGCCCATCTCGAGGTGCTTTCTCCAGGACTAAAATTCAAGCTTCCATCCAGACGCCTAAACGAATTACAAGCAAGGGTACAGTTTGAGAATTTAAATGATCAAGTCAAGGACCCACAACCTACATCAAAAGACAGGGCCGGTAGGTTCAGAGCCAAACTTGTGGATATTTCTGAACAATTTATTTCTGCCTTCACCCGCCACCTGAATTCGAAGCACACAGCTGCCATCAAACAACTGATAGAGACGGATGATTTGATGTTACTTGAACCAGATAGAGACTCAGGAGTAGTAATCATGGAGAGAGACTATATTGGCAAGATGAACACCCCAAGCTGCACGCCCAACATGAGCCCAATTGGGCGTGAGTTAGGCCACGTTGGATTGCATCATTAGAAACGATGGGCAGCGCTACCTGAGCCCAATTGGGAGTGCGTTGGGCTAGCCCAAAGTTAGGAAAAATCACAGGAAATGGGTATCTCTTCTTTTCTTAATCCAACTTAACAGCCTGTTCCTTAGTCTGTTTGCCTGTTACCCACCTTTTCGATCGAACCACCAACTTACCACTGATAAAAAAACTTTTTTTGAAAATCAGATGGATTATTATAAAATGGTATAGTGATAACTTGTAAATATGCTGTTTTCGTATGGTAGATATATTTTTATAAATATTGTGGTACTTTTATGATTATATTTTATATAAAATTTCACCAAATTCTGTCCAATCTTGGAAGGCTCAAGTTACGAGTCATTTTAGCCCAAAGTCCGCCCAATAGCATTGGGCATTGTGCTGCTTAGGTTCATTCTCTCAGATAATCAAAGATTTGTGTTCGACAAAACACCAGAGAACAATTTACTCATCGAGGAACAAATATCTAGACAACCGCAAGTTTTACTTCAACCCGGTTTTATATCGGAAAACGTGTAAAAGAAGCTGAAACCAGTCGGAACCCAAAAGCTTCGTCTGAGAGGATCACCAAAGATTCACTATGGTGGAGTTCCGCTGAGGCCCATTTTGTGCATGCAAAATGCAGCTTACCACAAAATTGCCCGGTGGTTAGTCGATGTCCTGATCCCGTCTGGAAAAGTCTAACTTCTCATTGCTTACGAGGTTCTTTTTAACTTGCAAAAACCTTCAACAGTTTTATATTAAAGACTCATAGAATGTATTCAATGCATGTTGAGCCTCTTTTTCCCAAAATACCTCGCCGAGAAAATGTTGATTATCTCTGTGATGTCATTTTATCAAAAAATATTGCACTGCCTATCCTTGTTGGTTACTTAAAGGACCTTATACCTTTATGCATAGAAAATATCTGTTCTGAGTTTGAGTGGAAGGCATACAGACAGATTGATGAAGTCGCAATGGGGGACACCCTAGATCCTACACTAGCAGATATTTTCCCGAGGATTATCAAAAAACGGTTGACCGTTTAAACTGTCCAGTTTCCTTTGTACAAACGTTATGTTGATAACATCTTATTGATTTCAAATGACGATTTTCCTCGGTTCTGTAAAATTTTAAATCCTATACATCCGAATTTATCTTTACTTTATGAGAAAGAATCCGACTTGAGTTTACCCTCCCTAGACGTTTTTTGTCACACGGCTTCGGGACAGCACACTAAAGAGGGGCATTCACAGAAAAGCAACATGGCGCGGATGTTATATGCAGTTTTATAGTTTCGCGCCGGTTGCGTATAAACGTGGTTTGGTCAGAACCCTTTTGCACAGAGCCCGAAACATTTGTACTCCTGATCAACCGCAAAAAGAAGATTTTATTAAGGAAATCCTTTTGGCTAATAGTTATCCAGAAACGGGCATTGGGCACTGCGCCAAACCGCGATGTAAAAAGGAGCCCATTTTAACAGCTGAACGAAAGCTAGTCATTTTATTCGTTTTTTTTTCTAAAGGCGATCATATTTTTAATCATTTGCGTCAAAACTCTAGGCCGAGCATTCACGGCATCCCATTTACGCACAAAGCAGACCGCTAGAGGATTAAGATTAAAAGATCACTCTGACAGTCTGATTGCTCCTGATGCTTCACACGTTGTCTACCAGTTCTTTTGCAGTTGCGGTGACGAGTACGTTGACAGAACAGAAGGATACTTGGCTCAACGAATGACTGGACGCATTCCGAAGTGGCTTTTGCACTCAGTGACTCAGTTGGACGGCGCAATACAAATTCCGCCAAGAAACCCCGCTTCGGCTATAGCGAGGCATTTACTTTCAACAGGTCATCGAGTTGACCTGACTAGGTCATTCAAAGTACGATTACGCAACCGAAACGCAAAACCGCTGGGGTTCGGCGAAGCTATGTTGATCAAGACAGAACCCCCCCCCCCCCCCCCCCCTTGCACAGAAACAATCCGCCTTCCCTGGCACTAGCCACAAACCCCAAACGAATTGCTGTATTCTTCGTGATAAACGTTTTTCTCATTTTTCCACTGTTTATCCCATGTACTGTATCATGTATAAACTGATATGTTTCACCTAGATGATTGGCAAGAATGAACGAAATGTTTGCATCTCACTATATATGTTTTCTTTCTGTTCTTATAAACAACTGTGCCGAACAGGATGAGGTTTTCCTCTCAAATCCTCCAAAACAGGATTTCTGGGAGCGGAATACCACTGCGTAGAAACTACGGAATTCAATCAGCTGTCACAGAAAAACCATCCAATGTGATGAATCCATAGAAAATTAGACTCCAAGGAAAATGCTCCGTTCAAATAACGTCGTCCCCTCAGATAAACAAGCAATTTGGGAAAAATGAGTCACATTATTTATGTCTTCATACCTATCAAAACTTGTAAGTTAACGGTTAACCAGACACCACCAATGTCGATTCCATTGCTCGGGGTGTCCCCAAAAAGTCCCTTTTCGACTACACTAATCACTGTTCCTCTTTTTCTAACACTATCCAGTCCAAGTGAATCATGCTGGTCCCAGATATAACTCCGTTTTACCACGTCAGGACGGTGTTTTTGTGTTTGTGTTCGCCTAGTCTATAAACATACTACATGCCGGAGTGACCCGTTTTCGCCCACTTACTTCAGCTCCAGTTGTTCAGTACCAAACCAAAGACTTGCGTCACAATGATAATAAATTTAAGTCAATGCACTCACATAAATAGCCCACATCGCACGAGTTCCGTATTCTCCAACTTCTCGGTAAATAATAATTTCCACTAGGAAAATTAGATAGATCGGATGCAATCCGGGTGCATGTTTATTCACCTGTCGATATGCTAAATTGCATAACCAGTGTGTTGTTAATAGTGGACGATCAAGAAATAATGGAGAAGTATAATCGCAGATAGTTTACAGTAGCCTGAAGTGATCGGCATACCAGAGTATTTGAATCGACGGAGTTCATTCTGTTGTTCATGAAATTCCTTTGATATTCTTCGTTTGATTTTGGGGGGTATTAGGCAGTGGAGAAATTGAAATTTCGATCACGATCACCAAAAGCTGTATTGGTATTTTCCGGCAACTATAGAAATATCAGCACTATATTTTTGTACAACAATGTATTTTTATTTTCACCACACACACGCGCACACAATTGTTCATGTGTTTTTGGATTTCTCCAAAGGTCTAACCGCATTGCATAACATCCGCGCAGTCGGCTTCGATTGCGAGCTATATCGCGAATTTCTCTAACCGGTGCCAATCTGCATTCCTCGGGCTCCGACTGAGGCCATGGCTGACGCCGGCTTCTCCCTACCTCCACGTTAGGTCACAGAGAGACTGCATGGTCGCTTCTTCCGACTAATGTGGAGCGGACAAAAGTAATGCGCAATAAGTAAGACGATGGGAGGACATACGTAAAACGTGTCGGAGCTGCCGAATACAACACGGAACGATTGTGTCACTAAAAGGGTGACTGTCCGCACTTTCTATCGTTACGCATGTGGTTCTGGCGCCAAGCGCGATCAACGGTTTAAAGATAACGGCTGTCAAAAACGAGGAGTTGTTTCACTTGGACAAAAAATAACAACTCGAACTCACCTGACGCATTTCACATAATTTGCATCTCGTATGAAGTGGAATACTGACTTATCATTCAAAAGACTTTTTCATCACTGCACTATTTCACCGAATCCGAATACAAGACTTTTAATGGAATAGCCCTTACCATTCCAGCACAAGACCGTTCGCCAATAGCCAATAATGAATAAACATACTAACACTCATATAGTAACCAAACCCCACGGGCTGTCTAACAGAAAGCCTTCGTTGTACTAAGGTCTCCATATAGAAGTAGTTCATC
The DNA here is from genome assembly GCA_948099385.1 of Fasciola hepatica. Taxonomy (NCBI): domain Eukaryota; kingdom Metazoa; phylum Platyhelminthes; class Trematoda; order Plagiorchiida; family Fasciolidae; genus Fasciola; species Fasciola hepatica. The sequence continues at coordinate 885,601 of CANUEZ040000106.1, forward strand.
AAAGTAACGGACGGCTGTGTGAGAGATGCTCTACTAACATTCAAAGCCAGTGTCGGAAGGGGGTGTATCACGTAGTTTATAATCCCAATAAACCACTGAGAACCAGTCCGGATAGCCTGGTCTTCAGGTGTTCGGCTCACAATCGTTCGCCCCGGGTTCGAGACCCAGATGGAGCGTGTAAGACGTGCATTCTTGATGATTTTTAACAAAGACAAAACAGCTTTTCAGTGCTTCCTTGGCTTTCAGTGGTCAGTTGCGAGTTCACACTGCATGATGTAAAATTTATTCCCCCACCGCTCAGTTCACATATATATATATATATATATATATATATATATATATATATATATATATATATACCGTGATAAAGACTAATTGTTCAGTTCAGTCATCAAGCTTTGGGGGTTTTATGTTTTAGTGCAATATTTTTTCTCCCGATTTTGGTCGGATCATCAACGATTTCCATGAAGTTCTTGATTCCTGATCTTTGTGTTTGGGTCATATTCGCTTCATCACCAGTGAGAGGTGGCATTTGCGACCTAAACGCGTGATCAGGAACTCATGAAAGGGCATCAGCAAACTGGCCTACGAACAATACGGGGATTTTAAAGTCATTGAAATCATCGATGAACTTCGAAGGTAAAACCAGGTCATTATATATGGTCAGCTGAGACTTGCCAACAATAAGCGTCTGGATTTCCATTTACTAATCATCAGCCAAAATGTGGCTGCACACACAGTCGACGTGTGAGTGAATGAGGAAATAATATGGGTGTATTGGATGAATGTGAGCGGCTGCACAAGGTGGTACTTCATGCAGTTCTATAACTGAAAGCCACTTCCATCGGGGACAACACGTGATTCTCATGCGCAAGACGTATCAAGATTGTCATATAGATCTTGAGGTGTATTGACTCAAGTGGGCATTAAACCTTTATACCGAACTCGTAGATCAGTTAACGTTATTCGGCGCTAACTAAACAACGGATATATTGTAACGAGGACAGCGTTACTGTTGAAAGAACGGTGCTATTGTGACATGATTCATATCCTAATAGGTACTGGTAACCCGGAGACTTCACTATGAAAGTTTGCAAGCCTACGCGTAGGGTGTAAACCGGGTTGAATGCATCATCGTGGAAACCTCTTGAAGTTGCTTGTCTGTAAAGCTGACAAGGCTAATGCTGTTTGCCGCAAAGATAAATTCAGAAGGCATTAAAATCAAATAGATACTGCACTTTCACCAAAGCCCTCCGGAAAACTTGCAATGAATACTACCTGCCAATGAACAAGGCCTACGCGTCTCAGTGACAAGGAGACTTGAGGTGGAATTACTAAATCTAATTTGACCCCAAACTAAGTAAAGGAACCTGACTGTGGGATTCCGGTCGTCATCGTGATGTGGTTAGAGTATTTCGTCGAGCTTCGTAACGACCTTGTGTAAATGCAATGAGGTTGCTTGTGATTTTTGAGATCGAAAATTGGGCTCAGTCTTGAATAGTACAATTGACCAGTCCATAGGGTAGCGGAGCTGACATGACGCATTCAGGTCGAGTGAGAGAACGAAACCTCGAACCAGTGTGTGTGTGTGCCAGTGTTACGCCTAACCAACTGTGACAAGAAGTAGCTCGTCTCGTAGTTCCAATTAGTTGTTGCTATAATCACATCAACCATCTAAGGCCGTCCTCCTGGAATCCCATAAAAAGCAGAGTAACGGTCAACATGAACACTTTTATCATCTTGATCCGAGGACGATACAGCTGTACTGACGAACTCTGAGCCAATGCACTAAGGAACCATAAAAACTGCATGTTTCGTAACGACTTCAGCTCTACTGGCTGGCTTGAATGTTAATAATCCCAACATTTATGGTTGTAGTCAGTTGCAAGCTAATTAGCATCTTGTTGGGTTTTTCAAAGACGTGCTTGCTCATGAGTACAGCGGAAGGTGTATACCTCGTAGCCTCAAAGACCCAGTGCACTATTAGGAACAGCCGGCAACCAGACCCTGGAACTTGGAGTAGTGAAACACATGAGATCTCAATAGCAGCTGGATGACAGTGTATTACTGTCTGCCATCAAAGATGATCAAATACATCAACATTTTCCCCCAGAATATTCCACAGCTTCCGATTTACTGCGTGCCCTCTTTTCTGCAGTTTTATCCGGAATAATAAACGTAGGAGGCTTCTATTTAATCTAACAGAATGTACTGACTAGAAGTTAGAAATAAACTTGACTTGAAGTGATACAAGGATTTTCAAATTTCGACGTGAGATTCCATAGGTTACTTTTTGGTAGATATTCTCCTTCTTGTTGATTCTCTGGATACGTGTATACGGGAAGCTTGGACACTACGTGAGACAGTAGATTTTCTGTGATTTTATTTATTCGCACAACTTTCATTTGCCTATTCCTGTTGAATGCAGTAAAGAACTGATTCTTTTATGCACAGAAAACATTCGATTCAATTTTAAAGGTAAAGCTTACAAACAAACGGATGGTGTGGCCATGGGAAGCCCTCTGGGCCCAACCTTGGCAGACGTATTTTTGGGTATGATCGAAAAACAGCTTTGTAGTAATACTTCCCTATTTCTATTTTACAGATGATACCTGGATGATATCTTAGTTTTTACGACGGAAGAATGTTTTATCCCTTTTGTTAACGTTCTTAACTCTATTCATCCAAACCTTAGAGTATCTCACGAAGAAGAATGCGATAACAGTTTGCCCTTTCTAGATATTCTATTGACCAGGCTTCAGGATGGGACTCTAGAGGGCAGAATCCACCGAAAAGCAAAACGGGAGGAAGTTATTTACAATTCTCTAGCTTTATATAATATGATTCATCATGCTGCTTGAACGCTCAACTGACCATTGAAAACCATGGAAGCTCTGTACAGCTGTTTCATCCTTGTTGGGAATCATCAGCAGTACACATCCACCGAGCCCCCACGGGGACTCGAACCCGGGGTGAACGATTGGGAATCGAACACCTTAACCACAAGGCTATCCGGGCTGGTTCTCGACGGTTTGTTGAACATCTACACTACATGATATAGCACCCTTCCGTCACTGGCTTCGAACGGTAACAACCCGCCTCCCACACAGCGATCGACTCCTATGATGGATGACTTCTCTGTAGGGGCCTAAGTACAACGAAGGCATTCCGTTATGAACAACCTACAGAGCTTGGTTAATATTTGCAATTGAGTAGTAGGAGATTCGATTTGTATATAATATGATTCATCATGCTGCTTGAACGCTCAACTGACCATTGAAAACCATGGAAGCACTGTACAGCTGTTTCATCCTTGTTGGGAATTTCTAGCTTTACTCGGGTGGCATACAAACGTGGATGGGTCAGAAAATCTGTACAGAAGATCGAATACAAAACGAAGAGGAATTCATGGACAGAACTCTGCTGGCCAACAGTTATCGGGAAACTTTATCAGACAACATCAGAAGCCGAGACTGGTGTGCGAGAAAACAATGAACGTCGAGAAGAAGCAAATCTTTATCACATTGCTTTTTAAAGATCATTTATTTAATCAAATAAATTGTAATCTTAAGTCAGCTCTAATGCACACATACATAGCGGCGCAGTTGCGTTTGCTGCAGACGACCAAAAGGTTATGTATTCAAAATCACTCAAATAGTCTTGCTGATCCCGATGTCTCACATATTGTCCATCAGTTCACTTGTAGTTGCGGTGACGTATACATTGGCAGGACGGATCGTTGCTTGACTGAACGAGTGTCAGAACACATACCCAAATGGCTGTCCAACTTGATGACGCAACCAGCTGGGGCAGTATACAACGGCATCATTTTATTGTTTACTAACAGTGTAGTCGAAATCGTTGGTAGGTTGTCGACGTTCCGGCCACCATGGGCAACCTTTTTCAAGACTGGTTTTACAACCGAATGAAACTGGAATGAAAGCTTAGAGCAGTTGGGTGTTAGTCACAGTGTGTTCGTGTGTTGGTCTGTGTGTTTGTGATGTTGTTTTAATGTAAGGGTGGGGGTTGAATCTCCGTCCATACTATGTGTCCGTAATAGTGGGGTCATTTGAGGTCAACAAGGTGTTATGACCCGTATTAGTGTTTGTCCATCCGCGTCGTAAGTGCCATCCATATGCTTGAAATCTCTGCCCCACCGTTGCGATTGCGACACTATTGGTGGGCATTAATTGCCAGAGTCTCCGCGTAGAGACTCTCGGTGTACGTACGAAACCCATACTGGAGGATTCTGGTGTTTTCGTAGTCGATGGTGTGGTTTTCGGATATGGCGTGAAGTGCGATTGCAGAGTCGCGTTCTAACTTTCTTAAAGCCATTTGGTCCCTCGGTCTGCATTTTTCTTTACCTTTGTAATCTGTGATTGTGGTTTTGACCTGTCTGCATGTTTGTCCAATGTACTGAGCGGGGCATTCTTTGCAGTTGATCATGTAAACACAATTGTACCGTTCGTGTACGTGTTGAGAGTTATTGGTTCTTGTGAGATGGCTTCGCAACTTGTTATCTATTCGGAAGAAAACGCGAACACCATACGCACCAAGTACTTTCCTGATTGCCTCCGAAGTGCCCGATCTGTACCGGATACCAGTCGAGGTTAGCCAGTCTACGTCCTTCTTGTCGTGTGTTGCAATATACAAAGACGTGAAACCGCTAGCTTCTTCGATTGCAAGACACTTGATTGCATTGGGGCACAAAGTTGACCTGACCCAGTGTTTCAAAGCATTGTTGCGCAATCCAACACCGAAACTATCAGGGTTCAGTGAAGCTATAATAATCATGACGCATCAGCCAACACTCTGTGCACAAAAACGATTGACCCAAAGTGTTTGTTTACCTTCGCGTTAACACAACAGACTTCACTCTCCCCAATGTAAGTACTGTAAGAACTTTCGATCGTGCCTACTTTACTGTTGCACTTACCCCCCTACTGTACCACGTATATATATATATATATATATATATATATATATATATATATATACTGACATGTTTTGCGGACGCGGTTGACAAGAATAAACGAAATGCTCACATCTCGCAACTTATGTCTTCTTTCTGTTCTAATGAAATGCACTTTACCGATGAGAAAAGGTACCATTGCTTTCCGTTGTCAAATTAAACTTATAGTTTTCCAAATCTACGTGATAATTTTGCAAATGAATGGGAAGTTTTCGCAAATCAACGTGGTAATTTCTCAAAACAATCTTAAAATTATATAGTAGGGTCGGTCGTTTCAGTGTTCAAAAGGCTGGCTCAGCCACCTTCGTGGGTGGCGTGCTGATTGCATGACTCGTCTAGGGAAGTTCACCGGATTATTAGCTCGACTTTGCGTAGGCGATCGCAACACACTGACACTAATTTCTTGGAGAACGCATATTTTGGATACAGTTGCAACAATGCAAAGCAGCCGTCATCATTTTCACTGCCTTAAAAGCAGCGTACATCAGTGGCAGCCAAAGTAATATTTTAATTTTTCCAGGTTGATTTGTGCTATGATTCAAAGAGCACTTTCTAGTCCTTGTTCGTCGTTGTTCGCCAATATTTTCATTTAATTAAGAGATTATTCAGAAAGGAGATAATTATGTCGCTGTTTATCCTTTGGTTCGACTTGACACGATTCATATTATGGATTGGGGACTTACTAGTACCTTCACTTTCTTTCTTATATATATATATATATATATATATATATATATATATATATATATATATATATATCATACACAAATGGCACAATATTTCAGGAACGGGATGGCTTTCAGTTCGAGGCTGCCAGTTGGGGAAAGTGACCGACGGCTGTAGGATTCGAATGCGGGACAGAAGAGCACAAAGTCCATCATGATGACCCTTTGGCCACCGCTGGAACAAGGCATTCACTCCAATCCAACTTGTAAGTTCACACTTGGACCGGGATTCATTATGATCCACCGGTGGAATCTCCAAAGCCCCATCGATGTGACATTGTAGCTTACTCAGCGGGTACGCTTTACGCGGTACTACGATGCGTGGTTTAGAATCTCACCGGGGTCTACCACTTTCCACTTTCTAAATAAGAACTTTTTTAGTCAGCCTCACTAATTCTAGTAAGAAGACCCTTCTGCTTTGGAGTCATCTTGTTTATTCAGCTCCTCATAGGCAGTTTATATTAGATGTGTGGTGAATATAGCCAAATCCTTGTATTAAAACTTATTGTTTCGACTGCTATTCATGATCAACACTTCTGATTGATTAGTCTGGTTACGAGACCGATTGGTCGATCCGGCTCTGGTCAGTTGAGAAGACTTTTGGTCACTGATTGGTCCATTGTTTCGCTTCGCTGGCAACAGTGTAGTCCTCGATTCCGGACAGTTGGTGACTTGATGTCTGCTAGCCTATGCATTGATCTGCTTGGCTGACTTCAACCCTGCCTTGGATTCAAGGCCATCGAAGGCGTGTTATGTGCCGTATTCGCCAGGCCGTCTACAGGCTGTGTCTTTCAACACAGTCATGATAACTACCGAAAAAATGTTCATAATAGAATTCTCCCGAACTTCATCGTCTAACATTCCCCCCCCCCCACACACACACACCCGACAGGCCCACAGTGACGTGACACTGACTGGTTTCAGTGGGATTAATACATAACCGTAATGTATTGATGTTTGGCAGATTTCGACAATGTTTTTTTGAGGTGATCCAAATGTGAGAAGTCTTTGGCCCCGGCAGGATTCAAACGCACGCACGGTCACTACCCTCGCTTTAGTACCGCGAGTTCTCTACCAGCTGAGCTACGAGGCCACACCGAAGGACCTTCGACTTTCTGCACATAGGATGGTGACGATGCGTGGGTTCGAATCCCGCCGGGGTCAAAGACTTTTCACATTTGAATCACCTCAAAAAAACATAACCGTAAGTTTTATATCGATAAGTTGAATAAGGCTTTCTTTATGCTTCCGCATTAGTACATGCTGCTAAAGGTTCACACTGTGCTGTCAACGACAACTGGCAGTCATAACCCTGAACATTGGAGCAGCCAACCAGCTAAGGTCACCAGAGGCCAGGTTCGGAAGCGAGCCAGGCAAGTTAACGCAGTTTGTAGTCTACCAGTACTTTGGCCGAAAGGGTGGTGTGTGAACTTCTTACCTAAAAGGTGATAGACAGACGCATACCTCTCGATCCTGGTATAAAATGAGGATGACGATGATAACTAAAGATAAGCATACTCATGGTGTTAAACTGCTACTACCTGATGAGCTCATATTCCTGAAGAACAAGTTCGTACTTTTTAACCTGTGAGAACCGGTTCTGCCTACTCTACTGTCCTAGCTGAAGTCATCCTACTGAGCCTGGCCATTTTTAATTACTACGGTAATCTGAATTTAAAACTCGCAAAACATGCGGTGAGTACTGCCCCAACCGCTGCGGTTACTTATCATCCTGAATAAACCAAAGCAAGTATTTTATAGCATTCTAGGATCAAGCTTTTTCCCTTAGACTATTATTTCAATGTGATTAGTGTCCCTAATACACCTTTGATCAGTATCAGTATAAATTTGCTTATTTTCTGGTTCTAAAGTGCACCTATAACATCGGTCAATTGCCAACAATCATTTTATCATTCCTGAAAATGGTTGAATCCTGTTGGGATAATGTCGTTATTCATAGCTTGACGTGTTCCGCATAGTGTGATTATCGTCATTTAGATTAAGCCTGACAAAGAGCTTTTCGTTTGGGAATTTTGATGTACTTAGTCCCCCTCATCCGATTCACCAAAACAGAAAAATTGGGGCAAAAAGCTCTGATATCTTGTCCAGTCTCCGTAAAGTCCATCAATACTCCAACCTGATGGTATCCAATCCAGATGTATTTATCAATGAAAAACTCATACAAAGAGTATCGTCCGTAAAGTACCTCAGTGTAACCATCAGCCGTGACCTTAAGTGGACAGATCATGTCGCGGCTGTCTTCTTGAAAGTTCGACGGTCCACCTCTTACTTGAGACAACTAGGGTCTCTTTCTATTCCGTTTCATTTAGTAAGACGCTTTCTATTTTCACGCATCTTTCCGCATTGGCACTATGCTTCCCTGTCATATTTCTCGGACTGCTTGTAAAAGATTCTGAAGTAATCGTCAGGGCCCTTGAAAATTTGTCTCGACATAGTGACATGAACTACGACATGCTCATCCACTTCATTGCAATCCAACACCAACAAGGCATGTCTGACTATCTCCCGGAAGATCTTAGAAGACAACAAATACCCCCTTCATCCCGAAGTTGGCAATCGCATATCCCTGTCACTCGATCCCAATACAAACGTCTGTGGTCTCCAGCTAGGACATTTAGATCCTCTTTAGTTCCTTACCTAGCTCGTTTCCCTACCCATTCATATTCTATCAGCACCGACGTCGTTAACTCGCTCCGTTAAACACACATTCTTTCGCAGTGTAGAGGTGATGTAGCAACTGAATATTCACCCCCGGGTGCATAAAGTATATACTTGACTTGATTTGACTTAGCTATCACTGGATGCAAGTATTTTGCTTACTTGTATCGAGAGTGAAAGTAAAACATTACATGTTGTGTATGATATTTCGTACTTGGTGGGGTGTTAATTAGAGTTCTGTAATCTCACACCAAAGGACTATAAGTAAGAATTAGTCAGAAAGCTGTTCAGCAAATCTGTACCAAAAATGAAGTGCAAATAATAGAGAATTCGTGAAAAGAACATTGGTGGTCCACTGTTATATCGAAAGCGTCATCAAACAACACTACCAATTGATAAACGTGTACGAAAAAGGGCCACAGCTGCCGTCGAGTAGAAGTAAGCTTTCGTTGTTTTTCCCCTCCAGAGATTAATAGTTGTGTAGCAAAATTGTTGCGTTTGGCAGCACAAAGCACATGTACACAGTACACAGCAGCCCAATGCCAACGGAAAATCTGAACCACCAAGTCAACGATGAAGCGTACGGTCAATATAATCAATAAGGTTTCGAGCAGGGTTGTGATCGGTTAGTTTGTGACATAACCTTTGGTCACGGGTGAACTCACTGTCCACATACTGGCGATGCGAGCGATGAGGTAGTCGTGTGCACTGACCACGTACGAACGAAAAACGGTCTTTAATTGGAACACAACATAACAGCGCATTTGTGTGTACTCAAAAAGAACAATGGTTCAAGTAGCTAGAATCACACAAACAATCTTGCTGATCCCAGTCCCTTACATGTTATCCATCGGTTCACTTTCATTTGCGTAGACGTATGCGTTGGAGGAGAGTTCGGTGTAACCAGTGTCTGAGCATATACCCCAATGTTTGTCAAATTCGATGACGCAAATAGTTGTGGCCATATGGAATCTTCGTCAACCTCGGTTGTAAAACACTTGGTTGCACCAGGTCCTCTTACACAATCTAATACCAAGGATATTAAAGCTCAGCAAAGTGGTGCTTTTTACGATGCACCAGGCACTGTTTTGCACGCAAATTTTTATCCACTCTGAAACTTATCCGACCAGCGAACGAGCTGCAGTTGTCTTTAGTCAAGTCTAACCCGTTGTATCATTACATATACTGACATGTTTCGAGTTCGTGATCGACAAGAGCAGGCGAAATGCTTTTATATCATGATATAAATTTTCTTGGTGTTCACGATAAATATCTTCGCAATCTAACAAAACATTCCTGCCTCTGATAGGTATATATATATATATATATATATATATATATATATATATATATATATATACATATATATATATATATATATATATATATCTTCGCATTAATAATATGCATATCTTTAAAGTGGTGTTCGATAATTAAATTCCCTTTAATTCCTGATGTCCTGTAATACTGTGGCTTTTCATGTCTACAAAAGTCAGCTGGGTGTTTGATAATCTTCCAGTTAAATATTTCCGCTAGACCGAGAATCCCGAAAGGTAAATTCAATATCTTGAACTAAAATGTGAAATGGTGCTTCCGCGAAATTTATGCAATTATCCACCGACCTTTCCTGCTTCAAATGTTCACACCTGGGGATCATCCCACACTGACTACTGGACCGTCCTCTACTAGCACGTGCGCTATCCTCATAATGGAAAACCGTTTGTTAATATTTCCAGAAGATTTTTCCAAACCCAAACAAGATTATTCTCAAAACAAAAAAATGCATTCCCGGGTGGCTTATGGGAGAGTAAAACATCTTGCTGAATCATCTGTTTGGTTGAAAACTCGCGAGAGAGTCACTGATTACAAAGGGCTGCAGCTCTTCAGCCGTGCCATTTGTCCTTCGGCTAAATAGTTGCTGACGATTTGCAGTACTGAATTCACTTCCTATGGCTATGATATGCAGCGTCTTTGTGATGCCAAGCCCATATAATGTACCGGATTTCTGATCTAGACTGTACCTCAATCACGAATCAGTCATGACTGATTGCCAGCTTCGGCGAAAGGCATTCACTTGGTTATTGATTCAAATAACTCATTTCTCTCTGGTGAATTTTGCTCTTTTTTGCGACTGGAATATAGGTGAAAGCACGTTGCAACCGTTCTTTTTCGAATATACGCACAGCTAATAGGTTATGATTTGATTTCTCCCAAACTCAGATCAGCGAATGCGGGCTGGCCCACATTCGGGACACTTGTGTATGGATAAAACGAAGTCATACAGTCCTGGTGATCAGAACCGAGTGAAAACACTGTACGTACCGCTGAGAGTTGGCAGCAGTGAAGCTACAAACTTCATTCCTAAACCTGGAAATGAATTTCTCGACCAGTTTAAGTTCCAACGTGGCATCCTGTATGCAGGTACTGTCTGAATCCAAATGAGAAGATATTTTCTTTTTTATTGTCTTTAGGTTCGTCGTTTTTTCTCATATAGTACCTAACAAAGCTTGGAAATATAGAAGTCTTGATAACTGTGCGAAGCTAAAATTGAGTGACAGTGGCCAACACGGCTAATTTAACTGACGCTTGGTGGACGAAATTTAATGAACGGCCGAATACGAATAAGGAGCGAATTGATCAGACGAGAATTCTTCACATTCGGTTTCCGTCAAGCAGGCATAAAATACTGATCCTGCCGAGAGCAATTGCTTTTTGTGGAACTGTCGATTAGATTTGTGCTTAGCAGAAAGGAGCGAAAGCGCTGTATTACCCGGTGGTTTACAAGCTATTTGGCTGTTGGTGTTAAAATCAGAAGAGAACCTTTGGTTTCTTTAGAATTTATGACCATGAAATCACGATCAAATAAGCATGGTCCGTTAAATGTCCTGCTTGTTTTCGCGATGGTGAAGAAATGCTCATTCGTGACAGGAAATTTTCACCACGTTAGTGAATAAGAGAGTGATGACAATGCATTTTGTAGGTTTTTCTGTGAACTATTCTGGTTGCAACCTTCCCGCGAAAGAATAAATGTTCTTTCCTCATTATTCATGTAGAAAATAGTCACAAAAAGATGCAGCGGCAAAGAACCAATACAAAGGATTTGGATACCTATGTTTTATAGGTTTTGAAAGAAAATGAACGGTCAGAGAGCACTAAATATATATCCAGGGAGAGATTATTTTTCCGCAAATTCTTCCTCACCGTCACGAAGAAGGTTGAAGCGGAGTGAGTTGATTGACAGCTTTAGTCGATCAAAAGCCAGCCGAATAGGCTCAGTAAAGTTGATCACTTTTTGCCATTGCAAAGAAACTCAAATTTCATCGTGATTTGTTTGTGACGGTAGATTTACTGTCCTTACCCTACAGCGAGACTTGGGGGTCCATAAAACATTATCCGTGATGCAAAATTTGAAAGGGAACGCATTTTTGTGACTTTCATTCTACGAAAAGCACTACGCTGATTGATATGAGGCGGAATAAATCATAACCATCCACATTGGGGTAATATTACCCACGACAATAAGAACAATAAATAATTCGAAGAAATGAAGCAACACTTTTTTCCAGTCTGTCAGATAAGAAGTTCCACTAGGAGGGCTGTTTTATTACCACAAATGAGTCACGATATGCTTCCAATGGGAATGTAAATCTTTTTTACTGTGGACGGATCCATCCATTTGATAAATGTTTTCACAGCTCCGACACCGTGAAAAATTGTAAAGGTTCAGTAGCATAAATTGCTTCATAAAAGCTCTGGTCTATTATGATGGTCGGTTTTTTAACTTCGGCAAAATGAGTTGATAAGCATTCTTCAAAATGATTTAAACATTTTGAATGGGGTTGTAACGTTTCTTGTCAAGGACATGGTAACTCGAAAACTGCACATTCATTCAAAACTCAGCAATACTTCTATGCATTTTCAGGTTAACAGGGCGCATTTGTATTTTGTCACTGACTGGAACCTTATGGAACAGCTTCACCGACAGCGATTTTCTTAAGTATTGCTCTCAAGAATAACTTGAGTAAGGAAAGAGCGCCATTGACAATGTAGCCGGCAGTGATACCGAATTGACCGACAAATAAACCAGTGACTGGATATGAACACGAGTGCAAGAATTACAGTCGACCACAAAACCCCAAATCTTGGCTGAACATTGCTTGATTCTACTAGTTCGTTTGATTACCTTCCAACTTGATCATGAATTTTTACCGTCACATAGCTTGCGACCACAGCCAACCTGATGATGTTAACTATTTTGCCTACTAACAAGCGTTGAAGTAGTAGATTGCAATTTTCGACCTTTATAAGATATTTCCGGAATCCTTGGACGTACTGCATTCCATCAACCAACAGTGTAAAGGGTAGGGTGACAAACAGCAATACTGGGTGGCTCCTAAAACACCAGCCTTAATTGGCTTGAGGTTAGCGGAACGGAAGCACAGCGTTATACCAGAATAAACATAACTACATCATTTTAACTAGAAGTGAAGTGGCTGTATCTCCAAGCGAATCCACCAAATTTTTCACAGGCATTTGTTGTACATTGTACATTTCGCCTATTCTTCCATATTTTTTCATTCCAGCGTATATAATTTTTTGTTGTTTTGCCAAATTAAAAACTGTATTTTCAAAGCACTCACACCAGGTTGCCGCCGTTCACTCTCCCTGCGTTGTCTGTGAGCGTTCTGAGGTCTGCGGCAGCAAAAACCAAACTCACCATCCGAAATGTCATCCTTAGAGCATCTACAGAGATCTGGAAGTCAACACATAAGTTACTGGGATCCCGTTTGAATAACTTACGATAGCTTGTGTGGAAGTTGCATTGAAGTAACCCTGAGTTGCTACTGCGCTTCGCAGGTTTGATATCAGTTTGCTGAACATTTTTGACGAACTCTTTAGCCAGCATGCTTAATTGTTGTCTACTTCCTTATTGAGCCAAAGCAATTTAACGTTCAAGTCATATATCTTGTTATTCAGTTCAAAAAACTGCTTGGATGACACACAACGCGTTTTAAATGAAAGCCTTTATATGGCACCTTGAAATCCATCTTTAATAATGCGGGAAAGATCACAGGGGATTTGCAGAGTACTACTGGGAAACCGTATTGAGAAAAGAGAAAGGGAAGACACTGCAATTTGTGCAATCTGGTGACAACATGAGATAACCAGTGAAGATACTTTTTAACTTTACTCCGATATACTCAATAAATTCAACTCTGATCAATGGAACGGTGTGCAGAGCAGAAGGATTATTCAAGAAAGCTGGGTGAAGTAGGGGCAAGGTGCATTCAGAACACTTAGAATGGTTAAAAGGAAGATGGCCCTGCCCAGAAAAACTCTATGTTTTGACTATTAGCAGATAGATTATTAACATCCTCTTCGATTGGTGTATCATGAAAAATGATTTTGACATCAGCATGCTGAACTACAACTTCAAGAGAATTGGACGGAAGGCTGGTGAAATGAGTGGAGAAATTACAGGTCGAAAGCAGAGAACCTTGAAGAACGCCAAAGTTCCAAATGTCGGAAAACTCCCAATGAACGCATTTGGAGAACACAGTTTGGAGAACAAGCTCGTTTTCGAGCAAAACGTTCTACGCAGCTAAGCTCCGGGTTCTGTTCGAATCCCGGCCGGTAGTGCTTTTGCGGTTGAAAGGCAAAGTGCCTGATTCTGCAGTCTCATTTTTTGTTTATTCATTCACTTGTTCCTGAGGCACAAAGTACATCGGCCGCATGACCAGGCGTTTGTCTGAAAGCATCTGCGAACACCACCCTGCATGGTTGAACACTGGAGAAGTTAAGTCACTCACTAGCGCTGTCTTTTCACACCTTTCCCAGACTAATCACGCAGCAACCGTGGCTGAGGCCTTCCGTGCGCTGTGTAACGTTCGGGGTCGGCAGTCGAGACCGGCAAAGTGTCGCATACTAGCCACAGCTTAGGCCGTCAGCATCCGCCTCAACAACCCCCTCTATGTGCTCAAAAACAATTTTTACGAACCCTAAAACTTCTCTGGTCCTACCTCCACCCTACATCAGGCCATAGACCAGATGAAACCTGAAAACACAAGAAAAGCAATACACATCCGGTTTTGATTTAAGCCTGGATTACAACTGTTCCCCCCACCCCCACCCCCTTTCATCATTAGTTTTTATCACTTCCCACTTATCTAATTGGCTCAGTCCTTTGACTAGTCGTAATATACTGTGATGTAATGGCATGATTATGAATCACTGAAAACCAGCTTGTTCACCAAACTGTGTTCTCCAAACGCCAAAGTTATTGATTAGGAATCTGGATGACTTTCCGGTAAGTTTGGAGTTTTGGACGTAGCCCGAAAATTAGTCGGTAAACCTTCCCAATAAACTAGGTGGGCAACCAAAGGAATGAAGCATCTATAGTAAAAATAGTCGCGGAATAAATGCAAAGGTTAAATAATAGTCAGGAAATACGCACCGAACAGATTACCAGAGTTGCTTAGTGAATTGCGGATATGATGAACTAGACGGGATACGTAATATCTGGCCGGTGTTCCAGCTGAAGACGTACGTGAATTTCATTCATTATTAGGCAAAGATCAATGTACCGGCACTTAAAAGTTGAGATACTTCGGTCCGGTGTTGGGTACCGAACTGCCTATTTAGGTAGGATTTTGGAGAGAAATGTTTTAATGTCACCGACTGAAGAAGAATTGATTAGGTTGGTTGAAAAAGATGGTCAGCACCATATTATCCCATATAATGGCATTTAAGTTTTTCCAGTAAAATTCTACAAATCTAGTTAATCTTTCTGGCCAAATACAAAACGAAATGGAACCATGCATTGCCATTGACGAGTCAGCTAACCTCCTAGTTCAATGTAGTTTACCACCAATTCAGTCAAGATGAACAGTTAGGTGCAAACATCATGAACCACTATGACGGTATGGGCGTCTGGGTATACATTTTTACCCGCTGAGAAGGAACAGATCACATCTGTAATAGCCCAAATTAGTGGGCAGTGGTGTCGTTCATGCTCTGATCGAAGTTACCCTCCATTGTTTTCCTATTTGTCTTGGTGTTTGCCTGAAATCTAGCTACTTAAAGTTGATTCAGTAGTAAAAACTGGAGTTCGACCGGTTTGAAGGGGAAACGGAATTATTGGTCAGACTGCACTCACCGACCAAGAGTGGTACGATAAGGCTGAGTAACAACGGGGAAACCCGTAGGAGATCGGTACAGCTAAAAGGGAAAAATCGACCAGGTATGGTGCAGTAGTGAAGATCAGTATTATGACTGTGCTTCAGTTGTTGTATTCAATATTTAGATACAACCGAAAGTGAAGTGCACCAACATTGGAAGGTGAACAGTTTTTTCCAGTGATTACTGATCTCATTTTGGTAACAGTGGTGTATCAGATTGACCTCTGGTCTGAATGAAGGCCACTTTTACGACGAATGGGGATGGGGTGGATTGATACTGTGCGGTGTGGTTTGGTGTTCTTCAGTTAGTGTGAGGTGGTGTCGGACTGGCTCCTGAGAGCGGGCTTTCAGGAATCGTTTCCCGCTCCGGACGCTCCAAGGCAACTGAAATGTGTGAACTAATCGCTTTTATGCCCACAGACCCGGGTCTAGTAGATGTGCGGCGACCTCCTCAGCAGGGGCCAGTTTCCGGAGTCGGACTACCTTCGATCGGTTGGAGGGGGCAATAAATAACACTGAATGAGTCTCCTGGGTTGCTCTTAGGACTTCTGTCGACCAGGTGACTAACGATAGAACTGTTAATTGTGCCTGATGTTCTTTGAGGTGTAGAGACAGACCCATGGTGCTGCGACCTTTAAGGGATACAACACAAGCGCATTTAAACGAATGAATAGTTTAGCTACTAAGTGTATTTGAGTAGCAGGGGAATAAATCTAATATCATACTACACATATACTCTTAGTTTCGGTTGGCAATCCCTTACTATCGATCACGTGATTTGTCGCAAAACTTCTATTTCGCATTCAATTCATCTGGGTTTGAACAAGTCACAGACGAGACGGCGTAGCCACAACGGACCTCCCACGTGCTCCTGTAAGAAATTTCAGTTCTTGAGTGTTTACTTGTCTACTAAGCAGTATTACAGTAGTCCGTTTGACAATCCCATCTCTTGGGGTGTTTTGTTTGATCACTGTCTGAGTCGGTCATAGTGCCGGTGGCCTTCATCTGACATGTTTGCAACTTGTGAGCGACTTGCTTTCGAGGTTTACGTGGGGTACAGTACGTTTCACCCTTTAGCATCGGTTTGTCGCGCCAACCGGCCATAGAGCAGACCGACACCGTTGTAGTTGCCGTATCTCCACCCCACCACCCCACCCCTTGAACGCGTGCACACACACACACACACACATGCACTTATGCATTGGAAAGCTGGGTGCCTGCGACTCCAGTAGAGAGGTACAGAAGGGCGCGTGAACACACAGGTGCACACGCACATACAGAAACACAAACAAACAAACACACACCAAGCGCACATCAGCTGTTTCAACCAATCGTTTACAGATACAGCCTGTCTGCTCGTCCATAGGCCAAGACGTCGAACTGGTCTGTTATCCTGCGCCACGGTTTTCGGAGCGGCGAAGTGCACGTTTTGCCCGCAACCTTTACTGTCGATTGACACCATAGTGAAAAATTCCGAACTCTATGAGTCCGGTTGTGGTGACCCTGAAATGAAACCACCTTATGGTTATCTGGTCCTGAAAGGGCCGGCACTTCGTTCTATTAACGTCACCACTCCAATCAGCTTTGGTAGAATTAGGGGAAACGTCTATCACTTCGGACCATCTTCCATTGGACGTTGGGATCCTCAGGAATACGTAAATGTTTTAGCCCTTTTCACCTCCGAATCCTCTCAAGCTCTACATAAACTCGAAAATATGTTCCGGATGCCTGTTGGCCATGTCCGGCCTATTCCGCCCAGTCCACGGCACTGGAAACGTTTCGTCCAAACAGATGATCACAGCTAAACGCCGCTGTGTCGTGGTGCTCTATTCAAGATAAATAAACACAGACTATTCTATTGCTAATTCTTGTTTGCTGAAATAACGTAAAATTCGGTTGGTTAATCAAACCAGAACCGCGAGCTGAGCACCAGATGATTGCCTTCGTAAATCCTCGCTGTCTACTTCCGCACTAGTATTTGGAGTTTTTCGTTGTACCAATTCGTTGATAGCCTTTCAAAGTGAGCTAGAAAAAAGTCGATGTACTAAAAAAACGTTTTCCCATAGTGTCTATCCTTGAATCTATCTCAAAACTATATTCTCTGTCGGTAGTCATCGGGAGATCTTCGTACAAATTGTACGAGGTAAACGGCTTTGCCATCTTCTCCATTAAGAACGCCCCTAGCTAGCTGGAAGAAATTCCCAGTTCGCTAGAGGCCAATATCCACAGTGCCAGTGAACTTGTGAGACTCCATAAAGCTCCTGGTGTGTGACAAAAAATTAGGCATTATCGTCAGAGCACAATATCTACTGCGACTTTAGTTGCACAACAATTGCTACGTGAACGGAGGAAAACCGACGCGAATAATGAAACCAGTGTGGAAATGACAGTGTAGCATAAAAGTCCTGGGATGGAACGCACAACGTGGCCGATTTTGAGGGCTCTGCCATGTATATATATATATATATATATATATATATATATATATATATATATATATATATATATATATATATATTAGTCAATATCGACGTTACCCACAATGTTCTGCACATCTCAATCAAATGGGTCAGGGTTGTTTCAATGACTGCTATCGCTACCCTCATTAGCTTAGCCAGTGAAACTGCAATTGCAGTTAATTGGTGATGGATGGGAAAGAAGTCTTGGTTCAGTCTTACGGGTGATTGAGGTTAACGGAACTGAAACACACTCACCGAATTCGGAGTAATACAATGAGCAGCATAAGAACGGGGCTGCCCTCATTTTCCCGTTTATTTCCACTTCTTTAATCGCTAATGCAACCATATCCGGTGAGAACGACCGAAGGCACAATAGTATACAGCATACCAAAATTTTGAGACGAAACTGTACCCTTTGTGCAAATTAGATCAGAAAAAGTAAAATACGGGGTTGACAACAGTATAGGACCTCGTACAGCGGTGCGTTGTCCCGTGGAAAATTTCGCAGAACCAGATGGACCTTTGAGCTTGGGAACATGCTAATTATTTTGGCCTGTGGATTTGACGACTGATAAGGCCTCGGGAACCGGAATCACGTGACCCGTGCACCAGTGCACTTGATGCATCTTGGTAGCCTATGATAGTCTGGAATCATTCATTCGCGTTGGTTGCACTTATACACTTCACAGCGAATTTTGTCTGCGCAGAGCTACACGGAAACTAGCAGATCCCATGACGGGCGAAATATTCGCGTTGTATCAAATGGAACTCAATTGGCATGGAAACACCAGACAACGCAAGCGATCGAGAAACGTCGTACGATGACATCTAGAAGGTAACCAACAATGTGTGCCTAAAAAGGCGAATGGATCATCCACAAAACTAACGAAATCGGACGAACGCAGATCGATTCGTCTAGACTCCAATAACACATGCCCCATACTGACAGGGAAAGCTTCGATGGGAGTCAGTGTGTTCGAAACGAGCTGCAAAGAACGCTCAAAGGAATGCCGTGGATGAAATGCAAAAATTGGACACGTATGTTACTGTTACACATCCGCATAAAGAACTGCTTATCGTGGACTGAAACACAAGTAGCATGGACAAACAAGTGGGAAATGTTTACATTAATGACGAAATTCGGATGAACCATAACCTTGGAACAATTACTTGCATGACATCAGAAAAGGAGTAGCTTCCAACCAAATGAACAGCGGTGTGAGTTCTGTGGTGGTTTGGGGAGCCTTCCTAGACAACAATCAAAACAAGCTAGTTGTACTTGAGGGTAAGCAAGATTCCGTTGAGTGTATTCGTACTTTGGAGCAGATTTGTTCCGGCTACTTACCAGCAGATCACAAGATGACGTCATATTCCAACTTGATAATGCTTCTGTCTGGTGATCACTCACTGTAAAATGTTGGCTGTTGTTCCACGGGGTCAAGGCCATGCAGTGGTCAGCCTCCAGTCCGGATATAAACTCGACTGCGAATCTGCGGGGCAAATTTCCTCTGCAGGAGTATACAGATTCTTTGGCTTGCCGGTCGAGGAGTGAACTGCTAGCCTCCCTTAGGCGAGAATGGGTGAATACTGACCAAAGAACAATCGCAGGTTTTGTACGGAGCATGCCGAGATGTTTTGGTGTTATTAAGCAGGATGACAGCTGTACAGTTATTGTAATTAGTGACTATAAAAGCCGGAATGAGGGAGGTTCTATGCATCTGGCACCCCGTTTTTCGCATATTCTGATTTAATTAACTCATAATATTTCAAACGCTGGGTCCCCTTGATCCAGTTCATTGAAACCGATAGAAGACACAAGTAGCGAGATGCAAGCGTTTCTTTCAATCTTCTCAATCGCGTACGTAAAACATTCGGGTTCGTGTTCGAATGGGGCACAGAGCAACACAGTAGGAATAGACAACGTCGAACAAATTAGGACACGGTCCGGCAAATTCGACTGGCTAACCGTACGGCTAACACAAATTGTGGGTCAACGGTTTCTGTGCACGCAGTGGAGGTCTGAGTTTACTTATCAATACAGTCTCACAAAAGGCTAGCTGCTTTGGGTTCCGATTTCGTGTAATCACTGGGAAAGAAAAACCAGCATCTGGCAATTTATGTCTTCCGTCCGTTTTGACGAATTAATTTATAACAATAAACTGTTTTGTAGTAAGATTTTATATTCTGCACCGCAACGGGTGTTCTGTCTTTGTGACCAGGTATGATTCCGTTAGAGAATACAGAAACGGAAATATGCGAGAAAATGGGCGTGGTCCTATATCTTTGTTGCATGGTGTACTTTTGTTGATATCAGATCAACAAAGGTGAATTGATTACCTAATTCAAGGATGCGTCCTCTACAGTTAACGTCAAAATGCGGCTTTATTTATCCAAGGGATGAATTTTCAGCACCATGCTCACCGGTACATTATTCGTTTCACATAATTGTTGGCCATAAAAATAATTAGGAATGAATGAAATAAATACTAGGTTCAAACAGCAATGATAAGGAAATCGTAGCAAGGTGAGTTAAGATAAAGCGTTTTTGAGTTTACCAGACACTAGTGATGTGTTATTGAGTTACCTTGAAAGATAACATAGAACAGATAAATGATGAGAGGTTGTCCGGGTGTAGAACAAGTTGTACACCGGGTGGATAAGGTAGAAACACACCCTGTTAACGGCATGTGCAGTGGATGACTCGAGTTCGATAAGAAATCAGTGCTAAGTTTCTCGCACGATGAAAAGTGCTTCTCTACAAGAAAATTGGCTACATCAAGACGGGAGACACTACTGGATCGGAATATGACTTTGATGGACATTCACAGATTGACAGAATCTTTCATTCAAAGGCCCATTAAGATGATAGGGGAATAATAAGTGAGATGTGGTACCACACACGATTATTCAACCTTTTGTTAGGTTTAATGGAACGTGTAAGCTTCTCAGGCGTAAAATGTTAGGCGATTATCTCCGCATCTGTATGAACGCATTAGTAATGTGCTGGGACAGCGTAAGGTCCTAAGATTTGGTTACGCCAAGATATTTCATTCACCGAACTCTAGTTAATACCTCTCTGTTGTTGTGTAACGATGACAGAAGATAGACTTCTTCCCTTGGCAAATGAAGAGAGAATTTCAATACTTTTTGATACAATAAGAGATAAATGCAACGATTATGATACGATGATTCAACAAGCATTTCATGGAACACGACACGGTACAGCTTTGCGGTCACTTACAGTGAGAATTCCTGGCAAATCAGAATCAGGGTAAACGTGTACATCAAAGCCCGGCTGTGATTGGTCGATTTGTGATCTACCAATTATTTCCTTTGATATACTATTCATAGAAATCCGTTCTGCGGTAAAATTAACGTTCATCCTTGGCCTCTTCGCTTTGTCGGTTTGTGTAGTTCCGGGTTGAAGCAATTTTAGCACGCCCTCTCAATCCAAGTATTACGGCTGAGGTGGCGCCGATGCACCGATTCTTCTTCCGAGTCCGTGATCTCGACCATAGATTGACCAAGTTGTCTGGTGATAATTCCACGAGTTGGTCGAAGATTGTTGCCACGGAAATATGTGACATCACTGGAGTCAAGACACATTAGCGATGACCGTAGTCTTCTGAACTTGAACAGAACGGCTGGACTCTCCTTGGTGGTTGTATGCACTGCATTTCTGTACTGCAACAAGAAATTTTCGAGGAACGCTTCCAAGTCAAGCAACGTCCTCGGGTTGGCTGATTTTATTGCACTTTTCACGGAACACACTAAGTTTTTCGCTACTCCGTTAGAACATGGGTGACGTGGTGCCCTACGTAGATGCCGACACCCAACCTTATCAAGCTAGCATTTCAGCTCCGCTGCACAGAACTGTGATCCATTATCGGTGACTAGTACCTGTGGGATTCCTTTTCAGCTGAAGCATTTCCGTAACACCTGGATTACGAATGAGGTGGCTGGTGAACTGGTCAAGAACACTTCTGGTCATTCACAGTAGGAGTCAGTCAGTACAAGGGCGTGATACCGGTTCAAGAATGGGTAGCAGAAGTCAGCACCACCGAATGTTCATCTTTCGTTTCGGATAGATCATCGGATTGCTCACTCGTTAACCGGACTTCAGAGAACGTGAGGTCAAGCTTCAGCAATAGCTACTTTTTCAGCACAGGATGATTTATACCGGCAATCATGTGGTCACACAACTGGGTCCCCAACTGTTCTCCGAAATTACACTTCGCAGTGTGTGCTTGTAGTCTGATCACAAACTGACAGAATTTCATGCCCGGAAGACGAACCAGCGAGTGGAATTTTGCACTTTCGGTCGCCTGGGGATTGACGGGAACCACGTGGCCTAGTAGCACAGCCTTCTACTCTTCGAATGGGATTGTAGCAGGGGCCCTTTGGTGCGCACAGTTTTTCATCAATTAGTATTAAGAGCGGCCACCAGGAGTCAAGAAGAATGCGGTCTGGTTCGCTTTCTTCACGTCCTTGCGTACGCTCCACCACAGATCGAATAGTTCCATCCAACCCTCACCTTCAGGTGCACCAGCGTGCAAGTTCTACTGTTCAGTACTGGGCAGCTCCACGATGCGACGCCAGTTGAAGCATTCGCAATACCTGAAATCAGTCCCACCCAGAACTACGCAAACTAAAGTAGCAAGAAGATCAAAGCTACGGAATTGCGAGCTGAATGTGTTGTGGAACGGGTTTGTATAAATACTTTGAATCTAAGAAAATAATTGGTAAATTACAAGTCACGACGAGTTTTTGCGGTACTTGTCCTTGGAGATCCTGACTAGTTGAGGCTCCTCAGCGTAAGTAGTCACGAAGCTGTACTTGGTCGTGTCACGTGTGATATCTGCTGAATTACAAAATCACTTTACGTGTGGTGCTTGCTGAATCACTACAAGGTGAGGCGAAATGGTCTCCATCGGTCAGCTGTGGTGTTTTCTTCAATACATTTGTTAAAAATACCACAAGTTCGGCCAAATACGAAGCCCACTCCTTGAGGGCGATGGGTTTAAGTTTGTCAGGCTAGTTTCTTTTGTTCCACACTTAATCGATACGTTATTTGATTCACAGAGGAACGATTTACAACCACACCAGTACGTTCGTTCTGTGTGAAAATGGTATCTACTCGGCCACTCATACGCAATGGAGTAGCTCGCACACGGACTACGCGCACTGGAGGAAGGGCAAGATCAGACAAGAGTAACAAGAATGTATTCCATCGCATTTGGTTGATACTAACTCGCTTAAATACAAAAGGAGGTATGCAATTATTGGCAGGTAACTCACTGACCAATGGCAAAGCGATTTCGCTGTACACGCACGATCTGACTGTCAAGGCCCGGCTTCACCTAATTGATTGAATATTGGGAATGAAGCTGTGGTGCACTGGGTCGCATGTGAAGGCATCCGAATTGCTAAATTCTGTCATCCTAATGTTTTTAGATAAGGCGACAAAAACCTGATAGGTCGGACGTAAATTGACTTTATTGAGGAACAAATATGGTGGCAAAAAGTTCAAGTAAATAATCTGATGTTTGCGGTGAATTAAAATACCCGGATTGTAGAAGTGACCAAATTGAGTATGCTTAACCGTTTTTCGTAATGATGTAGCGCCGACGGACAGTCATGTGGTCAGAAGAACGAGTATGTATAACGTGACGGGAATTTAATTGAAGTAAATATTGGGATAAACCCTGACTATAGAGTGATCAAAGTTGGATAAAAGACTCTCTTCTGGGCGGAGACAACCTCAGTGTCGTTCCCAAAAAGGAAATCGAGCTACTCATTCTTTTTGATACAGCCGCTCGTAATGTTTATTAGAACCAAGCAATTTAGAAAATAGACATCCGAAAGTTTAAAACCACAAAGAAAAATGATAAATGAAGTTTCAGTGATCTATTATTTCCGATATGAATGAGTCGGTGAATACATAAATATCATCTGATGAGCTGGAATGTGAAATATAGATATTCATAGTGATGATCGGCCGATATTTGCTGAGGAATCGTGCTTCCCATTTCGACGATGAACAAGCCATCTGTTTGTCATTGCATTCAATTACCGTTCTTGAGTACCGGTGACAGGAACTTTAATTTACGCGATTCGACGGCCTTCGTGGTTCCGACGCTCCCAGGTAAGGTCATTCGGGCGAGCGTTGTATCCTTTGAGTTCGGCTAGTGAGTTATTACTGTCAGAATGTAGCCGCATCTGTTGAAGTATTATGATTCCCAAGGTAGAAAATTCGGACTGTTGTACGAAATTCGTCAAGCCACTAATTTTCTCCAACAGCGAGAGCAAGTTGGTTGATCGGATGATGAGTGTCGATAATTCTTTGTGATCTGAATGAAGCAAGGCTACCAGAGTGCCCGCCAGAGTAGTGCTTTTTAGCAATGATGTTCACTAAAGTCAGCCTTGCCGTAGCGCCTTTGAAATTTGTATTCAAAGTACATTTCGTGCTTCATCATTCCGTTGTCGTTATAAAGCGCATATGGAGGTGCAGCTTCGTCAGCCTATCATCATTGTTTCTGTGCTGTACTTAAACATGCAAGCATGGGTCTCAGTTATTTCTGTACTTATTTGTGATCCTTCTTTGAAAATGGACTGCGGCAGTCATTCCCGTTTTGCAGCTTTTCAAAGCTACAGATAGTTTGCTTTTTAATTGCAAGGTACGTATCTGCCTATAGGGCTTGACTTGTTCTCCGTACAGCTATCCCATCGGGACTAGAAAAGCCGTGCAGTTTTTTGATATTTCCACTTTTTGGTTCAAGGTCACTGATTTACTAACAATTCATTCAGTCAGCCCCAAATCATCAAACCATTTTGGTCTTATTTTTTCTATGTCATACTGATACGTACTCGTTTTTGATCGGCTCAACACAGATATCCAGCCTTTTGCCTTTCCAAGTAAAACAGTACGCCGTTTCTGACATAATCAAATGCATCCTGGCCGGCTTACTTCTCATCAGAAAATTTCATTTTCACAAGGTGTCCGAGAGATACACATCATCCATGACGGTCGTGCTGTTTGATGTTTGCCGTTAGACAGGATTATAAATATATGTTGCTGACAGAAGTCATGTGACTGGGGTCATGGACATGTCAAAGAACTTGATTACAAACGAGTGACGCTGTTGTCTCCAAAGGTCACGTGCCAGATTAAGTCGGGATAGTTGTCAGTATCACAGATTTTTCATGAAGAACTGCACGTCGAAAAATCATCTGAGTCCTGGAATCTCGCATAGATTTAGTGTGTAAGACAGATCATGTGATGTTACGCGGTGCCATCATTGATGAATTTCCATTTGACTGGTCTACTCAGTAGTTGAAACTTCTCCTTTTCTGATTTATTATTGTCATTATTACACTAGCTTCAGCACGTTTTAAGGTGCTTTTCAACTTTCGAGAAAAAAAGGAAAAGTTTTACACCCCAAAGAGGGTTAACAGTTGGGATAAAACTTTATCCTTGTTTGCTGAAACACGCTCAAGAAAGGAAATTACAGAAGTTCTGTATAGCGATAATCTGAAAGGAGGCCGTCGAAATGTGGAACGAGTTAGCGGGTGTAACTGGCTCAGAGAAAGGTCTCAATGCTGTGGGTGTGATCAGCCAGCAGCCATTCTCAGCAAACGAAATAGATGCTATTACGTGCTTATCACATAAGTTCGCTGTGAAGTCTCTTGAGGATACACCAGAAACAAGGCTGACACATAGCAGACGTTTACGAAGGGAGATGTAGTCCTTTTTTATCGGACCAGGGGAAATTATTGCAGAACAATATTAGGATTATGGGAAATACACACTGTTGTACGAATAAAGAAATAACAGACTGCGGAGCACTGAACTGTCGTAGTTTACGAATTTAAAGTGACAATCGATGCAACTTTCCAACAGCAGTTTCTATGTATAAAGACCACTGAAAGTTCACTTGTAAGGTAACACCGAGATATTTCATGTGGCTGACACGAGCAAGAAGAGTGGAATTAATAGTGATGCAGTCTTCCATAAAACGCGATAGTAAAGTGGAAAAAAGCGCTCTTGGCTTTTGGCATTGTTCAACAAAAGACCGGACTGCTCAGGAAAGTTTTAGATATGTGCATTGTTTTCATGGAACTCATCTAAATCGGACTACTGAGAGACAGACCCACCCAAAAGAACGTCATCGGCATGCTCCCCTAGGTTGGGTGAGATGCAATTACGTCGCTAATTGTGGTGATTCAGCAGCTGTCATACATGATACGGACAGGTACAGCTTCGTAGCCACGAATGCGGATGAGCCTCAACCAATCAGGATTGCCGCGGTCAATTTCGATAAAAGCTACCTGTGATTGGTCATCTTCTAGTCCACCAACTATCTCCCCTGATTTAACATATTTATACAAACCAGTTCTGCAATACAATTACCGTACTATTTTGCAGCCTGGTGTTCTTGCTACTTTGGTTCACGTAGTTCTGGCTGATGGCAATTTCAATAAGTCCTATCAGTTCAGTTCATTGCGGTTATTACACTAGGCCTTGTGAGCTTTGTGGTGCTATGTAAACATTCGTGATAATAATTCGATCAAAACGAGAAAATTTACGACAACATGAAACAGACACACAGTCTTTTCCATTAGAGGAGTAGGGAAAATGGTACTGAACTTGCCATACCACTTGGAATTGATACGTGTAGCAATGCATTCATCTCTTTTCTTTGTAGAATTCTGCCTGTCCTGCAGGAAGTATGACTAATTTTCCATTTCGACCACAGAATCGCCCACGTCAGCATTCAGCCAGATTTCCTCAAAGCATACCACACACGTATTTTGAAAGGCAGGAGCCCTAAGCACGTAAGTTAGATCCGGAAGCTTGTTCAACAGAGAACTCACGTTGTTACACAACATGTTGAAAACTGCCATCCGGCTCTTTTGCATTTCCTCACATGAAGGCTAAAATTCACACTGTCATTATTTCATGGCAGATGACCCGAAATTTGTCCACCCATGTCTTTTATTGATAAAATAAATTGCTTTGAATGTTTTCTCGAGGACTACATCGCGGTAAAGGACGGTGTTAACAAATTAATTTCAACGAAAACCGACCATAATAGTAGGACAGCCTTCCAAGGGGCGCTTTCTCTGATAAGTCGACTCAGTGATTCGAACATTTTGCACACACTTATAAGCGAAAACGCGAACTTAGTCGGAGCTCGTTATTCGGCCGGTATAATCGAAGAGAAGAGAGTGAGTGCTTTCTGAAGGACTTTCAGGAATGTGGCTTGATGCATTTCCCGAATGCGTGTGTGGACAGAAAACACTGTAAAACGATCCCGAACAGTGAAAAATAAGTTAAGAGAGATGAAAATGTGAGATAAACGTAAGGTTTTTTCAGTGGTGAGTTGCGAATCATGTTATGCAAACACCTAATCTCCTACTAAGATGTAACTGTTGTATGCATGGCTCGGCGACCTGTCCGAGTCCATGTCCTTGTGTGTGCCTTAACGCAATTCAAGGTGAGTTGGCATTGAATAGGATCAGGTTTTGTTTTTACGTGAATTTGGCCCGAGCGACCCGAGGGTTCCAATGCATGTTGGTTTCACACGCCTAGCAAGCGATTCGATCGATGTGCAGCTTGTGTGTGATCAGTCAACAATCCCAAAAGCCCAAATGATCTTGTTCGCTATCAGATCACAATCCGCCAGATGGTCAGAATGGGCTGAGACATCTGATGGTGGTGGTGGTGGTGGTAGTGATCATGCTTGCACAGACACGTTCAGACGAATAAAGCCCGGAAAGGCTTTCATCAACCCTCTCGCTTTTTCACTTTGGTTGACCACCATGTTGTTGCGACTTCCCGTGCCGAAGTAGCCCCGCATCCTGGTCGGTCGGTGGCTCCCCGAATTTCCCCCAGGGCAGTGAACACCACCCAACCCCGCTAGTTGTGTGCCACTGCTTGTGCGTTTATTCAGCTTCAGTAGACTATCGAGTGGACCACCACCACCAATAAAGTGGTTCTGGCTGACCGCACACACGAACACGGCCCATCCATACCCCTCCCCCCCCCCTTTTGCAGCGCTCTCCAGCATGACTGTCTACCCCGGAACTCGGGAAAGTCGTTCCCGCTAGGTAGGTGGATTAGGTTGGCTAGCCCCACCCCCGGTTGAGTGTAAGGCCGGCACGTCCAGGACACATGCACGCCCGTTCACACGCTTCGTTGTGATGCGAAGCGTGGAGCGTGAGACAGACACAAAGCACACTCGCGCCCACAAAACCTCGAGACGACGATTACTCGGAGCATCGACCAAATGTGGACCACGGGGGTCAGGGCTGACCCCCAAAACGTGGGACTTCCACAACCAGCCTATTGGTCGACGACAGAGACCAGGCATTAAACGTCTCGAACGTCAACGTTTCCGCCAATTCCAGGTTTCACCGTCCCCAGACTCGCCGCTCTTCCCACCAAACTGAATGCGCTCCACACAAACGTGTTCTCGAAACGCCCCATGTTATCCGCGTGAGCGCGCGTATGCATGCTAACGTTCCTGTGTATTCATCCCATGACCCTGAAGGCACTACATCCCGTGCATGAAACACCTACATCGTGGGTTAATCAACACGACGACAGCACCATGACAACTATGGACCCATATTTTTTTTCAGGAACGGGTTCAATCCTGTCTAATGCTACTCTGACCGGTACAAAACTGACTCCCTCTGGTCTCTCAAACCCCACAGTTCGTCGATTGTGGTTTAGCCGTTCGGCCTCAGCCTCACCGATCAAAATCAAACTGTCCCCGAAACGTGTCTCAATTTCCGCACTGACAAGTCCGTACAAGACACGACGTGTTCGTCCATTGCCTGACTCACAATCGATTGATTCACCGGGTAAACGTACACGACATCGTCCCAATCCGCGATCATCCGCACGGGTTCAACGGCACAGTTCATCCAACATAATCGACTCTTCACTGTTGCCTGGTGATCTGAGCACCGATGAAGGTGCGGAGTTTCAAGCATGTGATCTGTGCGAACAGCTATGCCAACAATCCCTTGACGCGTGGATGGATCATTTGGGTGAATTTCATCCAATCCCGGCCAGATGGCCCAGTGATCGAGTAGACTCGCTCACAGATGAACAGAAGCTGTGTCCATACAGCGCCGTTGTCGGATCGCATAAACGACGCCGACCACATATCACTCCACGCCCATTGAACAGTTTTATGGTGAGTCTACCAGTGCACAATTTACTTCAAGTACTGAATCTGTCTCAAACTGTTAGCTCAAAATAGTTGTCATTATTGATAATAATTTTTCTCCGGAGTTAGTTCATCGGAGCTACGATGATATGCAGGTTCCCCACGCAAACATCTGTTGTAGGAAAAATAGTGAGTTGATGGATTAGCAACTCCTCCGCCAGCTTTAGTTCAAGTGAGTCGTTCATTTTCTTTAGATTGTGTTAGGTGCGTTGTCTTTGCATGGCCCTGAGTACCAGCTCTATCAGCTTTGTGAATCATGAAGAATGGGATCTACTGAAAATTAACTAAAAACGACAATGTATAGTGATCTTCAGAGCTGGGCTGAATCGACATGTCATCCGCCGTTATTCGACTATTCCGTTTGTACACATGGCCATTTTGATGTGATTTCACCTGAGTGCGATCAGTCGTCTCAATTCTAAATTTCATCCGACTGAACGTAGTTTAACATGCAGTCGTGCTCTTCACAATAGTTTTCCTATAAGGTACTAGAATTCCGTGTCTGTTAGTACATAATTAGA
The DNA here is from genome assembly GCA_948099385.1 of Fasciola hepatica. Lineage (NCBI taxonomy): Eukaryota > Metazoa > Platyhelminthes > Trematoda > Plagiorchiida > Fasciolidae > Fasciola > Fasciola hepatica. The sequence continues at coordinate 915,375 of CANUEZ040000106.1, forward strand.
AAACGGCTTAAGGCGATTGCCTCTGAGACTTTGAGGTAACCGATCAATTGATGTCCCTGAATACGGATGGTGGTTCACTGGGGCTGAAGGACCTCAGTCCGCTACACTCGATCGAACGCTTGTTCCCTACTCTTATGACGTGGAGAGCATGAGTTGTACACATTCGCAGACCCTACGCATCTGTGTGCAATAACTAAATTCTTAGTGATATTTGATTTCCTTCACCAAAGTGCTGAACGAACTCTTCACACTGAGCTATAGGATGTAACAAAGAATCGTGTAGAACATTCTTATCGCTCAACCGTTCAAATTGACCAGTAGGGATATCTCGTTGTAAATTAACTACAATTCATAAATCCTGACACTACTTTACTAAAGACTACAAGTCTAAAAAGATTGTTCATGAATGTATCAAGGTGAAATTATCCTTTCCGCGGGGAGCACATGCAGTTGTTGTGATATCGCGAACAGATTTATGGCAGAATTTTTGTGGTAAGAGGATTTATGCATCCTTGCAGACTGTTCTTATGGTATTTTCATGAACTTGTCCCTGTTCTTTTAAAATGAGACTTACTGAAATTTTAAGGATGCCAAATGCTTCCTCGATAGGGTTGAAAAACTGACTATAAGGAGAAAGAAAACAGAATGTCCACTGGATACACGAGCTTCAGATGCCCGCTCTCTCAATGATTTTTATCTCCTCTGTTCTGCCAGATGTGTTCTGTGAAAGACACAGTCTGATAGGGCTGGCACCTCTGAGTCGGTAGATTGCCGTGCCATCGGGCTATCTTCCCTTTCTTTGGTCTCCATCAGGTACCTGTGGCTCCACGAAGCTGAACCGGTCATCAGCGGCCATACTCCGGCAAAATGTTTGACAAGCGGGCTAAACCAGGTTGGGCATAACAGAGGTCCGAAAACCTAGGTTGACCGGTGTTCGGCATGCGAAGACAGTTACCTCTGAGTGGGCGGACGAGAGTTACTGTATAATCCAACGGCTGTGAAGGAATCCGTCGAGCCAACCCATGAATTGGATTCAATTCAACCGAATAGCAAACGAGCTTCCAGGGAGACACCGGAAACGATGCATCAACGCGCTGCTTCCTTTCAGTCCGTACTTAGTTGTGCAAAGGCTAGAGGTGCGCCCTCGAAAAAAAGCCGGGTGACACTAGGGGCGCCCTTTGCACCACAAACGCACGAAACTTCACGATCGTGCCATTTTGAAGCAGGCTTATCGTCTCCAAGGGACCAGCCTCAGTAAAGTAAAGTAAGTACAATCGCCGACCCTCGCACCATTATGTTGGATTAAAGCTGAGCGGACATACAAGAGCCGCCCAAAACGAACGGTCAGTTGTCACGCCCTCATTCGTTATTCGGTGTGACGCCGACATCCCATAACCTGCACATGAAGCCCACTTGATCGCCACGTTGCCCCAGTAGGTACAAACAAAGTTATAAGTGTTTACAACGTTGAAAAGCGACAGTCACGTGCCATATAAAGTGATTGTTTTCATACGCACACGCTGCATCTTTGGGTTCGCTGTCTTGTGAGACCTTAAGGTGCTGTCATGTTGGTTTTGGTCCGAATTCAAATCCACGGTAAAAAGCATTTAGTTGGACGTGTGGGTGGAAATCACCGATGCTCCACTGTTTTTACGCGGTGGAGGATAGTCAGCATAAGTGATGGCGGTGGATTGCTCTTAAACTACGGATAATATTGTAGTTTACCCGGAAAACTAATGAACTTTAACTATTCTCTACCGCGTGAACCGTTCTTCAGCTGTGTGGATCTTATTGCAAACTGAACACAATGCATTGATAGAGCTTAACTGGCATACTTTGGCCCGGGGACCCACATGGATAAAAAATCACGTTTCTTACAATGGTGACACTAATCCGTCGGACATATGCCCCACAGCTCACATTTGTCTTAGCTTCGTTCGCGTATTACGCTCCAGTTGTACACCACCTTTCCTTTTACCGGCAAAATGTAATCAACATCGAAATGCTTGTTCTATATCGACCATTATTCTTTGAGAACGCATGCATTCATTATTTGCTGACGCAATTCAAGGGCGTCACTACCTCAACCAAACTGATGTCAGGTTTGTTACCGGTCTGATTCGATGGCGTTAAAGTGACTGGGTCAGTCCTGTCCTGCCAACACGCTTCTGTTCTCTGCTCCGTTCGCTCACTATGTTCAATGCTGATTGGTTGGCAACATCCTCGCCTTCGTTCAAGGTCACACGTGACTTGGGTGCGTTCATGCCAGTCATCCGGACCTAGTTCATGTGCGCGCCACCGGGCCGGCTGCTGGGACACTATGACCCTGCCAATCCTGTGACCACACATCCAACCGGTGCTGTCGAATTATCCAAGATTCATCGCGCAGATGGTCAGTTGGAATAAAGACGCTGAGGTTTACCTTCGGGTGCATATCGCTTTTTGATTGACTTGAGATATGAGCGAGAGGAAAAGGTGCCACGACGTCAGTGATATCTATTTTAAGTTCTCTCTGAGCACCTTCGGGAACGAATAATTCATTGGTTAATCACTGGTGTTGGTTTGTATGTATGCCTAAACCTGTTTCTCCTAAACAAGGTTCAAATCAGACGAGAAATTGCGCCGTTTGGGCGGTCGCTCTTGGATTATTAGATGCGACTGGTAGTTAGGTAGCAAAATCGCCACCTGGTTAACCAGCGAAAATGACATTCCGAGGCGTTGCGTGTTGAGTGCGAAACGAGTACGTTTTCGCATTGTCGGTTCTTTGTCATTAGTCTACGTGAGACCCTTTGAGATACGTGCGTCTGAGCTCTGCTCACCGGTGGTTATTTCCGCTGCTGGACTTTGGTTGCGATGTGAAAGGTAGCTGTGCCTGGGCCAGGTATCTGTTTATTCAACTGACTACAGCGTGCTAACGTTGGTAATTCACAACCAATGGTCACATTGACGAAATACTTAAAAATGAAGTGTATACGTGGACCAACAAAAAAAGCGGCAATTATGTGGTACCTGCCCGTATACATAGGCTGCTCGAACTTCTCGGCCTCTGAACCCTGGGTGACAGAAGATTCAATATCATCAGCACTACTGCGCATTCATCAGAGGCGGTTTTTTTTTTCAAAGTTAGTAACAAACATTCAGCTCGCTTACACTGCTTGAAGTGGGAAATTTGTCTACACCTTTGTAAGCTTGCGAACAAGAGCGTGAATTGCATTGTTAATGACAATGTTTGAATGGCCCTAGGGTTAATCAACTATCCGTTTCTTCTCTGATGTGGAAATAACGCAAACGTCCAGTCAGTAACTAATTAGTTAACTTTCACTGAAGAATTCCCAGGAAACCTGGGCCAAATAGCTGGTATATTTCTCCCAAACGATCGGTACAAGCGATCTTCGATGGTGTTGACGAAATGTAGTTCAGAGACCGCTATTTTAGTGGTACTGCCTGTCCAATAGCATTGCATAGCCAGTTCTTCTGATATAATTGCCGCCAACATTCTTCTGATAGAAACAGCCGAGTCTTTGGTGGTTAAAAATATCAACAGGTACAGGATGTTCATAGTTGATCATCGATCTCATGTCAATAGTTCCTCCTTTGCGCATTATTTAGTTTAAAAAACCCGCATCGGACGCTTTCCTCGGGGGCGCGAGTTTAAATGAAGAATCGTTTTTCAATTGTTTGCAGACGAGTTGATATCATTTTTTTAATTAAACGCTTGCGCTTGAGTGCGTTGGAATGGGAATATACCCCATACCCACAAAGGCCCACTGCACTATGGAGGATAACCGGCAACCAGATCCTGAAACTTGGAGTGACAGAGAACCACATAAGGTCCCAATAGATTAGGTATGGTAACGACCCGGATGACTGTGGAACGCTGTCTACCACGAAGGTAACCGGTGATAACGAGGATTTGAAACTCTGACCTACAAAATGGAAATTCAACGCTCTAAACCACTCGACCACAACCGGTTTCTGTCCTGATCCTCCCTAATTCAGTTGTGAAGACAACTGCAAGACATCATTGTGATGTAAAGTGCAAGGCTTACGAACGGCGAAGCTCAGTCATTTCAAGTTTAATGGGCTTTAAAACGAGCAGACGACAAACTAAGGAACATTGGTAGATGTTTATCGGTGGTAAGACAGTGATATGTTACCGTTGACGGTGTGTTCACGGAGGCACTGAACAACTGTCTTGGACGAGTACACATTTCCATGTATTTCATGGTCTGTTTCGTCAAATTTGCTCGTGAAGAGCTCGGGAAACCTAAAAGTAATTTGCGACTGATTTCAGTTCACCCTCGGTATCTCTGAGAAAAGAGGTACAGAGGGATGATACTGTCCGATATAGACCCCTTTATTATGTGCTTTTTAGTTTCATGATCTCAGTAAAACTGTCTAAAATAGTACGTTAGTTTTACATGGAAACATACCAGAGGAACAGATTTCCTGGAGCTGATAACTTGAAGATGTTCCGGTTGCGATTTCCTCAATAACAGCAATCCTCGGAAATCTCACGGGGATTTTACTTGCGGCCACCTAACACGTGTGACGTCAACAAACCAGTTCTGATGAACTGCTCCTTATGATCTATCTTAGTGGAACCTAACCAATCGATACATCTAAACGTCAAAATTCATTGTCCAGCACCGTTAAAATGGAGACACGATCATAAAAGTATGCGCTATACTGGCAGTTTGATGCATATTGTATCGGGGATTGTTGTGGCAACAGAATGAGGTGGGTGTCAAATCGATCGGGCCAACCGGTCGAGAGCCACAGACCAAATAAGAAACCGTGTAATGGTTAGGCTGAAGGCAGACATATTGGTGTTCGGTTAATGTAAGTGTAGGATCCTTTTGATGCACTTACTGAGCCTTGGGCTTATGGGATTTTCATCCGTTTGTGTTTTGCAGATCGGACACAAGCACCTCCCCCTCCATCCGCGGGGAAACTCTGGCCCCTGCATGCTACAACAGTGAACATGTTGGAAGCAGTCCACAACAAGCAAAAAAGCCCTGAGGACTTGTAGATGGAAAACAGCGGGATCTCAGGCAGTCACTAAGATAGCTTACACAGGGAGCTACTGATTAAGCCGTCAGCTGGAACAGTCGAACCAACGAGACGGGGATGGTGTGCAAGAGAATGAACCTAATGGCCGCAGGTACCCGGGTGGAACGAAATCGAAATGCTCAGACAGCCGGATGAGTGATATTGCTCCCGTTGACGGCTTGATCGGTAGCTTCCTGCTTTTCAGCACTCTTCATCGAAAAGGTATGCCCCAGAAGTTCGTGAACCTAATGAGATCATTGTATTCTGATACTTCTGGCCGCGTAAGGGTTTACGGTGAACTATCCGGTCAGTTCGAAACGACCAGTGGTGTTCGGCAGGGATGCCCTTTGTCTCCATTCCTTTTTAACTTCGTCATGGACGAAATAATGGAGAGTGCTTTGCAAAATCTTCAGGATGTAGGCGTCGAACTAGGAGATAGTGAAAAGTTATGTGACCTAGATTACGCAGACGACGTTGTCTGCTTGTTCGAATCCACGGAACATGCTCAGCGTGCACTAGATAATCTCGCAAGAGCTGTAGCTCCATTCGGCATGCGCTTTGTACCTTCAAAGTGCAAGGTGATGTTACAAGACTGGACGTCAACGATTCCGAGCTTGATGCTCGATGGGGAGGTGCTGTCAGTTGTCGATCACTTCACCTACCTCGGTAGCTGCGTGACGACGGATGGGAGCACAGTAGTAGAGGTGAGTACGCGGATATCCAAAGCTCGAGCGGCGTACGCTGGACTGAAGCACTTGTGGCGCCGATCTGATATTTCACTGAAGTTGAAAGGTCGTGTATACTGTGCCGTAGTGCGTTCAATTTTGTTGTATGGTTGCGAAACTTGGAGTCTGCGTGCTGAAGATATTCGTCGTCTTGAGGTTTTCGACCATCGATGTTTACGTAGTATCGCTAGGATTGGGTGGAATAGCCGAGTAAGCAACGATGAGGTAAGAAGGCGAGTATTGGGTACTAATTCAGAGAACATTTTGTCACAGCGTATCCAACTTAGTAGACTTCGTTGGTTGGGACACGTGTTACGTATGGCAAACACACGTCTACCGTACCGTGTCCTATTCTCCATTCCTCCTAGGGAGTGGAAGAGACCACGTGGAGGTCAACAGATGACGTGGCAGCGAGGAATGAGAAAATGTACAGCAGACTTAGGAAAAGTAGGTGCTTCACATCTTCGTGGTTGGGGTCCAAAAGATCCGTCTACCAGTTGGCTGGAGACACTGAAGGATATGGCAACGAACCGCGAACAGTGGAGATCGTGTTGTCACTTTCTATCGAATCAGAATGTTTGATCGGTGTACGTTTGTGCAGTAAGACTGTGTTTTCGGTGTATTGGCTACTAGGGCATTCTTTTCTTTTCCCACCCATATAGGTCCACTCCCTGTCCATCTTGTATATTCATACTTTCTAATTCAACGTGCAACATGGTGAGAAAGGCAGTGGTCAGTGGGGCTCGCCCTACTGTTTAACGCTGTACGATGATGATGATGATGATTCCTGCATGGGTTATCTTTGTAACTGCCTGTGATCTTGTTGAGTTCCATCTACAAGTAATCGGCTTTTTTTCTGTCGTGGGCCGCTTCCAGCATATTCACTTTCACTCATTTGATCTGTGGCTCTCGACTGGTTGGCTCGATTGATTTGATACTCGCCTCGTTCCGTTACTACAGCACTGCCCGCTATAATGTGGCAAGGTTAAATACGCTCGCCCGTTATGCGAAATGATTGCAATGAAAATAGTAAAATATATTACTGCGTTCCTTATGTCAAACCAAATTACTAAAATGTCCAGCATGGCCTCTTTTGTTCCGTCCTACTAGCCCTAGTAAGAAAACTACTCTCTCTTCAAACCATCCCGTTTAATTTGCAAAAGCAAACTGTTTATATAGAACACTAGGTGACCGAAATCAAAATCATGGTACGAAGCTCTTTCAGAGCTCTTCTCGTAACCGGGTCTTCTGAATAGCTATGTAGTTCAAATCCCCGATTGGCTGATTTCCTTACGGTCGGTTAAAACAGCTGCTGGCTGTTGACTGGTTGACTTTTGTTCCGTTCGACTAAAGCAACTTTTAACCGCCGATTGGTTGAATCCGTTGCGCTCAGTTAAAACAACGCCTGGCCACTGATTGGTTGATTTCGCTCTGTTTGGTAAGGGCGATTTTTCGCGGCTGATTAGATGGATTCGCTCCGTTTCATCGTGAACCGACTCAACCATCGACTCGCTTCGCTGGCCTGAGTTTTGCCATCGATTTTGGGCAGACGAACACGTGATGTCTGTAAACGAAACTAAGCCGTCTATCAATGCGTCAGCAAATAGTCTTACACGGTCTTCGTAGGGAACTAGAACGATTAGACCAAAGAAATCAAGTGTCGTGAAGCAAAATCCGTAACAACTAAACACCAGCAAAATGACCGCGACATGGCTGATGATAGTTCATTAAAACAAAATCTCCCCCAAAATGTAAAGCAGTTAACGATGGTATTTCCTCAAAGCTTTCACATTTCCGCGAAGGTTTTGCTCTTTTCTGTTTAAAAATGGTCACCAAGCAAACCGGCTGGGAACCATTCGGAAACTAATGTTACGAACGGGTTGTGAGATTCTTGGGGATTCATGAAAAGTTATTTATTCCAGAAGTCCTAATATCTTTCGCAGAATTCATCGGTTTAAGTCGGGAATTTCCAAAAGCGTTCATCGTCATCTGTATTGCACGCATCGAGCCACAACAAAGAGCTAGAGTTGGGTGCAGGCATTCAATCAAGTCAGAATCATCTCGGATGTCGATCCTATTACAAACTGGATAGTGTATGTTTTTCATGTTCTTGGTACTCTGGTGTTTCAATTAATTATCTAGGTTAAGTCCCCGAGTTCATTTTTGTTTCATACCCGCTGAAGAAGTGTAGAACCCCCAGCTAGCGTGTAGGGTCGGCAAACCTCACCTAACTGTTTCCTTATTAAACGCGATCGTCAGTTCGATGTGTGCTACCTATGGTCCACCTGTCCGTTATCCTAGTGCTCGGCACGGTGCGAACGCGTCACTCAAAAGGATAGTCGCCACAACCCGTGAGAACGACCCCGTCGGGAGCGAATATGGTCAGTGTGTATCTGCAAGAGGACCGAGCAAGAGAGCTTGACATTCAGCGTTCAGTCAAATAACAATGCGTGTTGAACGATTGAACGAAGTTGAATCCTACTATAGACGCACTATATGCGAGAACCGTAAACAGTAATCCAGCCGATTAGAGACTGGTTGTGAACTCGACGACCGCGGATGTGGCCGCCACCACAGGTGACTGGTGTTAACGAGATTCAAGATCTCATTCACAGTTTTCCCGAGTTAGTGACTTTCACCAGTCAGCTATTACCCACCAACTGTCGAATCCAGAAAACTGGATAAAGAAACCGAACAACGTCAATTTTCCTCATGTTATATGCACCACATGAATGTTGATAATCTCTGGAGTAATAATTTGTTGTTTTTTCTCCGTCATGACAAGCGCTGAACTTCTTATTTGCTCCATTCTTGCTGGATTGATCTAAGTGACTTCTTGATCTAATACCAGCAGTCCGGGCCATGATAGTGTCGATCATGATTCTGCCGGCAGCATTTTGGTCTGTTTTATCTGTTTTGAACTTCATCCATCCATTCAATTAATAGTTCACTCAATGAGTTTCCATTTGAGCGAATGATGACGATAATGATGTTGATGTATAGCTCATTGTTTGATCCAAGCCGATACATTACGCGATGACAATCCTGGACAAGGTTATCCAATACCATAAAATGGGACAAGACGGCTTCACCAGAATTTTCCGCGCTTTGTTCATTTTTTTAATACGGTCGTCTGTATCAGGGTGACTATTCAATTAAGTCATTCGTTCACTATGATTCGACTAACGAAAGCACAGTGTTTTTCGTTTGCACTATCATTTTTTCTGCACATTCACATTCAGTGACTGTTGTTGCATCCTGATGCAACAGACTTCGTGATCAGTTGAACAATCTGAACCCGACCTAGTCAGGATACCACCAATCAAATTTACCATAAATTTCTCGTCCACCCTCTGCTATTCTAAACGGCACAGCTTCTCAATTAGCGAAAACGAGTTGTTGTCGGAATTTACGAAATTATTTTCAAAAATTACAAGCTACCTGAAGGGAAATGATCAAATTGAAACCCGACAGAGAAACAGACGCTACTGCTCGAGTAGAGTCTCAAATTATCAACTTATTCTCACTTGATGCCATCGACGTTATTCTCTGGAGAAATGTTTTCCTCCTGCATCCTTGCTTTCATAACAGTCCTTGAATTGGGTGTTTTTTATAGGCATTTGATCACCGAGTTTGGCGTACAGGTTGCGAATATTTCATCATCAGTCTAAGTGACACCATTTGCGCGATTAGGTGCATATGTAGTGAATGTATTGCTGTAAGTGTTGTATAATTTGGATCGACTGCGCTGATTTTTATATGAAGCCCTTCGATAAGTGTCATTTATTGATTTACTTGAAGTCATCCGTATATTATGACTTCACCAATTAGTAAATTAATCCGCTCAGTACGCTGAAGCAAATACCAAGCATCATGTTTCGGAAATTCGAAAAAAAATATCACGTAGCACTGCTAACTATTTTATGCCAGCCTCACTCACTCACCGAACGAACTCACTAGCTTGCGTTCAGTTAATTAATTAATTACTCAGTCAGCCAATCAGTTTCCCATTCATTCTACATTTAAATCCCTTCAGTCAATTATTTGTCCTTCCTCCAGTCAACCATATCCACTACACTTATTCCTCTACAGATTTTTGCTCAATACTTGCGAAGAGCCACTCTTCAACTGTTTCCTGATGCGCATAATGTACACCTGAGTCAACGCATTGGATTAATATGGCGACAGTTGACCGATGAACTTCGTCAGCAATACTCGACCGAGGCGAGCCGCTTGCTACGTTTGCATGCGATCGAGTTTCCGGATTATAAATACCAGCCGAAAAAACGAATACGAGAAACGGAGCCAGACTCGGGAACAACAGCCGGTTCATCTGTAGGACAACCCGCAAGCGTACGTTCAGTTGGTGCGCGAACCCTATCTGCTCCGGCAGAATTGACCAGTCCATCCATCATCGCGGCCAGTTCGGGGCCTGTATCGGAATGGGGTGAGATCGGGTACGATAGTCCAGACGGTCCTGTCACGTTTCACGAACAGCATCAATGTCACACGGTCGACTCTCAGCCGATCACGTCGGTAGTCAGCGGGAAAAAGAAAGCCGCACGACCTTTATCCACTGGTCCAACACAAATGGCCAACATGGTCCGACCAAGTTTGGCTTACGTATTACATTCGTCTGACCTAGCTAGTCAACCGAACGCACCCTATATTCCAAACACTTTGTTGTGCGTAACTGACGCAGACTATATGACCAGTTATCCGGAATCATTCCAACCGTGCCCAGACAACTCGATGGTCAATTTTTCCGTGGCTCAAACGAAACAGGAGAACGAAACGTTGACCGTATTGGTTTCGGAAAATCAGTTGAGAAATGATTCAGAATCAGGGAATCGTCGATCATCCTCATTTCTAACTGTTCTACCCAGTCCGATTGAAACAGAATCCCAGTCTGGTGGTGAGTGGACTCACGAAAAATCACGTTCCAAAGCTTTGGAGGATTTGTTAAATACTCCGTCCTTATTTCAACAGGAAACCGGTCAGTTAAGAACATTGAAATTAGAACCGCTTACTGTGGTAACCCATGTCTCCCCCGGGATGACAATACCCGAGTCGTCTGATCCAGTCCATTCCCAACTGAAACAAGAAGAGTGCGAGATCCTGATTCACAGCGATCAGAATCTTTTGCCGGGTTCATTGACCCCATCATTGTCCACCATTTCCCCTGATTCTTCAGTAGGACAGCAAGATTCGGTTTCCGTGGTGTGTGCCACCTATTGGGATCCACAAAGACGCTCGGATTCGATCCGATCCCCAGTAGTTCTGTTGACATCACGACCGAACTCGGTGAATGTACCTTCGAGTAGAGAGAGCGCACGTGTGGCTCCCTATTGTCCAAATATTACATGGAACAGTACAGAGGCTATGCATGCGTTAAGTGATATTGCCATGCTAATTGAACGGGGATTACGTGAACCACGGACAAACACGAACGGAGGAATAACACGAATTCAACCGAGTTCCATACCATCTTCCACGGTCTTGGTATCTGATGAAGGGAGTTCACGGGAAAATCTGACTGAATTTGCCAACATCGACACCTGTGGTACTAGTCCATCACTAGAAGACTTAAGTCCACTCATCTTGTTCAGTGGGAATGCGCAAGAGTCCGATAGCCGTGATTCCTACCGTACAGAACCACAAAATTCGATCGCGATCGAAAGCAGTGGCGTGATGGAAACTAAGTTCAACGGCACAAATGAAACGAGATGTTTGCCCAGCATCAGTTCATGGACATTTGGTGGTACTCTGAGTCGATAAGATCCACCGTCTCTGCGCACTGTTCTACACACACACACACACACACACACACACACACACACACACACACACACCGGTCACGCAGCCTGACACCTTTATAGTATGATGAGTGGGATAGCTGAGGTGTTTTCCTGGGATGCACTCTGTGCAGTCTTCATCGAAAGTGACCGAGTTCATGTTTCATAGAAGCCACCAAAACATGTGCAAATGTGGTCTAATGTTTCTTTCACAAGCGCATTCGCGTCGCTTGATCATGTTCACACACATACACGAAATTATTTTTACTTACTGTCTCCGAGACATGAACAAACATTTCTTATTTTTATTTTATATGAAATGCAAGGAGCTTCTTGTCGCTCAACCCTCCCCCATCTTTCCACATCCCTTGTCCTCCTCCATCCATTCATATACATCCTGACCTGATCAGACCTCGGCTCGCCTCACATTTCCGTCGCATCACATGCATTTTATGAGAATGACTTTTTTTCCTCTTATCTGACAGTTATTATGCTATTTAGGTTACAATAATATCACTATGCGATTTCCACCGGTCTTTTATTCCGGTTTGTTTCGGGATCTTCCCGTGTGTGTCGTCAGTCGGCCGAATGATATGATAGGGGAAGCAGGCCACTTGCAACGATCGGAATTTCCACTCTGTTATTCTGTGATCGAACTGTGAAAGGATAGAACCTCTTGATCACGTTAATCGGTTCTGTCAGTTGAAACAACCTGCAGTGTTTTCGAGAACGGAAAACTGAATAAAATTCTTTGTAAGTCGTGCCAAATGATTGAATGGTACTTTGAACGAGCACAGCTGAATCGTGATGTATGGAAGTTTCGACGGAGCGAACGGAAGAATGGTGACTTGCATCAGTGCCGACGGTTCGAAGGGTCACACAAAAAGGTGACCAAAACAGGATGACCGATTAGTGATTAGGAAGCATTGCATTCGATCAGTGTTGATGTTTGCAGGATTTTCATACATCCATATAAATCCATATTCCCCAACGGGTTTCCTTCTAGAATGTAAATGATCGCATTCTACAACGAAAGGAGCCCCATGTCTCAGGAACGGCCCGTAAAAGAGCGGGGAATCAGTTTATTTCCCCTGCTATTACGGAGAGTAGGATTATGAGAGGAAAAGTGGGAGGGGGGTTCCTATTGAATTCAATCGCACAAACAGAACGATCCGATCTATAATTCACTCTTCTTGCATATGGGCAGGAAAGTATCACAAAGTTCTCCATAGTGATGAAGGTGATCAATGTGAATTTAGAATTTCACGGCTGAACCGCTTCGCCAAGCCTCGGTGATTTCCGTGTGATGCTTTTTTTTGCGTACAACACGTCATAAACTGATAACAATCACTACAGTGGTTGAATAAACTGAATTGATACAATCTTATTCGCTGCTTATTCACTGGCTTGAAAATAGGCAAGATCCCAATGGCATTACAGTAATTTCACATCGCTCCCGTGAGAGTTTGGGCTCTTTTTCTACTGGATCGTACACGTAGGACTTTATTTCACAGGGTCTCGCTCGACCTCTTTACTAGAGGGATCAGCGCTAGCCATCATTAGTTACAATCTACACAGCAGTAGGCCTTCCTGCAATTCGGTGATTTTTGGGATATTTGGGTCCGGACACGAATCTCCGATTTTTCATCGGGACTGAGTTCAAGTGACTGAGAAGCAATGCCTTGTCGAGACTTGTCGAGGTTACCGTTTCCGTTCACTCATCGAGCGGCTTACCGGTATTCCTATGGAGAAGTAGCTTCATTGAGCTAAGTTGAACGTCAGTCGGCAGATGACTGTGGATTAGGAGGGGTGGAAGAGAACATAACATACCCCAGTCAGAGATGCTAGTCTTAACTATCAACCCACTTGCATACGTGAACCATGGCTGACACAAACATTGTGTTGGTACTGTTATCGTCATCCGTCCGTAAAGATGGCATTTGCAAGCAAGGCTCGTGTCCGCACAGCCCACGAGAGATGACTGTGAACTGACTGTCTCCTTTTAATCAGTAGTGGAGACCGTAAAAGCTATGGGCACTACCCATCCTCAATAACTGGTGCTGGTCGAGCGATGCAAGTCTGTGTCACCTATGACGTACGAATCCCGAAACCTATCACCGCTGGTCACATTAGTTTTGGACAGTAATTCACTGCCGCCCAGTTCGCTACGACACCTGACCTAAAAAGATCGTGTACAGTTCTCCACTACATGTCCCGGGGTCATGGTTTCCGGTCGTTACTGGTAGGAGATCTTCGAGATCATGTATTATGTCCCTCCCACAGCAAGAATGAATTACTAAGACCACATTTCCTTGAAATTGATTGCGCGGACAAAAGCGAATCGTTCCAAGTCAATGTAATGAGACCACCCTGACAGTTTGCAAATGTCTCTCAGGGTGGACGGTAATCAGCTTCCATTTTGTGAAATATCCCCCACCCATTTTCCCTTTTTATTACATGGCTGAGTATGATTGCGCTCGAAGTGGTACATGCCTCATAGCCAAGAAGGCCCACTGAACTATTGGGGATAACCGACAACCAGACCCTGAGACTCGGAGTGACGGAGAACCACATAAGGTACCAATAGGTCTGGAGTGATAGTGATCCGGACGACAGTGGAATAGTGTCTACCACGAAAGTAACCGGAGATAACGGGAATTCGAACCACCGACCTCCGATGTGGTAGTCAAACGCTCTAAATCACTCGACCACTACTGGTCACAATCTATCCGCTAACGAACCTCTAAGCATTACATTCTCCTGGTAAGGATATTTTCGTTGAAGCAAAAAAACCAAAAGCGGCTGTTCGAAACTCTAATCGAGCTGATTGACTAACGATACCGTGTGTAACGGAACTGTTTAAACTCATGTAGAAACAAGACATGGCGAGTCGTAGGCACCGCTACAATGGGACCACCGGCTCTAATTACCCACAAGAGGGACTGGAAAAGGTAGATAAACTATCCCCGTCTTGAGGACAGAACCAGATATTGACCCCTAAAACGTGAACACCGGAAGGGGAGTAGTACAATATCCCATTGCATAAAACCCTACAACCCTGAACTTGGTTCACCACACTCGTTCTCTCTCTCGGACTATTTTTATCGATCTGGTTTTCTTTTTAAACAGAAGTTCGGACGGAGATGAACAGTCGCCTCCACCGTTAATAACCGCCTAGACCTCAGCATGGTTTTCTGACGTCACCCTGGTGCGATACGGCAAAGATGGCGTTGACTTTAAGATGCACCATTTAAGTCTGCGTTCTGAATCATCGGGCGAGCTGTCTAATGATCCCACGAGGTGGCCCAAGTTCATTGTACCAAATGTGTCACGGTGAATGAACCAATAAATTTCTATTACTATCTCATGCTTATCGAATTAAATGGTATTACTGGATTTTGTTCGGTGGCGAATGTGTGTACCGCAATCGTACTTCATTCCCGTGCAAGACTGATTGAACAGGAATGATGAGATGCCGTCCGAAATGCGTAGACCTTCGACTCTGTGCAGTCAGGACTTTAGCTCCATTTGGCGGGACTATGATTCACTGTCAATGATACCTCCGTATTCGGGCATTTTTATCAGAAACTAACCACAAAAGACAGTTGGTCCGCTTGTTGGGAATGCCTCAGGTCACTTGGAGTAAGAACCGGTTGTCACCATTGCGTACGAGACACAGAAATCAACATATACTGATTGCCAGAATATGTAGTATAGGATGACACGTGCATGGTCGACCGACACGCTGCCCGACGTCTCTCTCTCTGTCTGGAACATCTCAGACACTGCGTGCACACCAATCTCGTTTCTCATTAGCTATTGTCTGTTCCGATATCCGTTGGCCTTGTTCCTTATGGTTGATCACGTGTATATTATACTCATCGGGATTAGTCACGGAAGAGAATGCAGCTATCCTCTTGCAGTGCGGTCGTTCTCGTTGTTTATCTCGTGTACGTTCGTTTAAGGACACACCAAGTTGCTTCCATTCTACAGGGTTTCGACTAGGTACTAACAGGCAATTACGGCAGTTCTTATCCCCTGTGCAGCGATCCGCAACCGATTTAAGCCGCCAGTAAATATGTACACGTCGCTCCAGTAACTTCATCTTCTCTGCACCCGGATAACTTTCATGCAAATCATCCAAGACCAAATAAAAAAGCGACCGCAGCAGCACGTCATCTTATCAGGTTGTGCACAGCTTTTGTCTGTATACCCGAACGACTGGGGGTAACTTTTTCGTATCATGTAACCGCCGTTCTTGAGAACAAAACTCGTTTGGTGTATTTCTCCAGTTCTTCTCTCAGCCTCAGATCAATGGGTGTGGAGAACTTAAAATATTCAGCCGTCGAGAACCGTGAGTACCTCGAGAGAAAATCAGCATGCAAAATTGACTTGTCAGTAGAAGAGCGAAAATGTGATTCCATGCAACCGGGGTGATACTTCATAATTCAGTTCAGTTCATTCAACCAATAAACTTGCACTTATGTACCCTGGTTTTGGTTGATCATTTGCTGTGTCACTGAATCGGTAGAAAAATTATTCGAAGCAAAAAGATCTAGTGAACAGGTGATGAGTAGAAATCATGTTGAACAATATTGGCTTCGTACGCAAGGAAGCCCTAGTACAGTTTCCCTGCCAGAACAAGGTTTGATGTATGTCCAACCCAGTTCTGCGGCAACATCTTACAATTCGAAGGTACAAAACTCAGCCCAAATAGTGCTTCACTATTGCTTAGGCTATCTAGGAAAACCTTGCAACTTACCCGGATCATCGCTGAGAAGAACAACATCATCAGACAACTCTTACTGTCTGAACAAAGACCTATACCAATATTTTCACCACAGTTTAGGACTGCTCCCAGAATAACTTCAACTGCAAAATCGAAAACTCGAAGGGTGGTAGTCGAGTCAAGTTAAGTAACTGCCTTATACACTCCAGGGAAGGGGAAATATTCATCTTTCACATAACCAAATACACAGTCAGAAAAAGCAAATAACAATTTAAAAACTGGGGCAGTGGGTAGTGAGGACCTATTTTATTCCAAATGCTGTTTGAGTTATGGTATTACGTAAACTGGGTTGTGCAAAAGACCTTGTTAGATAAGGAATGGTGTAAATTCTGTACACTTGAGTGCACGCATGATATTCGTAGTGAAAAGGTATAGAAGTAGTGGACAGGTATTTCAATAGACCTTTATGAAGCGAGTTAGTTGAGTCAGAGAGAATCTTTATGGATAACTCATGGCAAGCCTTCCTATGTTTAGATGTGATAAAGTGGGTGAAATGCTCTTGAGTACGACAGTGTAAGATGACTAGGCAACACTGACGAACACCACTTATCTTGTTGAAATATGGTGAGAGATCGCCGTAAGTACGAACTCAACGTCTACTGGTTAGATAAGAAGATGGAGAAAGTCGGATTTCTTTGCAGCATCCGTCATTGAGAGGCAGCTGTAGAGAACGATGCTGTCTACTAAGTCTCAAAACCACTCTGAAATTAAAGAAAACGTCATAGACGAACAAAGACCGTTTTTCAAAAATATGTGGAGTACGATGAAACCCTAACCGGTTCTGAACCCGGCTAGATTTCATTGGTGCACATGGAGTAATTTCCGATCCATATCATTTCCCAAGAATCTGTCCAGCTTCCGAGATTTCATTAACTCCAATACCAAAGCTTTGCCTCCATCCCGGAAATTGAATAAACAAATCTCTCAGATCCAACGCATCGCTGTCTGCTCCGATAACTTATTCTACCCAATTTTTCCGTTTCCAACCGTGGACCAGTGTCTAATTGCGTTGTTTCATTTATCGATACTGTCGGAAGGTTCAATGTGGAGGTGGACCGGCTGATTTTTCCCCTAAATCGCTCCGACCAAGGTTCCAGACAGGGTTTCTGAGAGTAAGCCAGTGAGTTGTCGGAATCCCCGATTACCTCACAGCTGGTTCCCGTGGACCGGCATTTCTCATCAAACAATGAAGCTTACCACTGTTACCAATCTCCTCAGTCTGCACCATCTCCCTACATCTGTCATCTCATCGTTGCTCAAGACCACTTCTTAATCTTCCAGTTAGTTGAAGCTTGGATCATTGGCGGTGCTCGTTAAATGTGACACTCGTGGGGAGGGGTTTGGGGACATCTAAAGGCCACCAACATCGAAGATGTTCATCGTCTGTGGGACTTAATGACACTGGTGTCATTTGTGGCATTGGTAGCCGCGTACCATCTGCCCAATGGATTCCTGAGTGGCTCGTTGCATTGATACTCATTTGAAAAGCTGAGTCTGAGAGGCAGATAATAGTTTATCATGTTGAGTTTGATGTGCGGATCAGTTGACTTTAACGTTGGGAGAAGTAAACAAAATCTAGCACAGATTTCGGTGTGACCTGTGTCAACACTCGTGGATCAGACGGAGTGACAGTCTTTGATTGGTCCGCACCAGCGATGACCAATAGAAATGTAACCTGAACCCAACACTGTGAGGTTGTGGGTGGAGGCCAGTTGTGTTTAGACAATGTTTTGTAGCACTAGTTTGTTCCTGCCAGAAATAATCTGTTGGAAGAGCACAACTGAATCAGACGATCTCGTTTGCTAGTACGACGGCTTGGGATGGCTAATAGATCTATTATTTGTCTTTCCAAACATCTAAACTGAACTCTGAATTTGTCAAAATAAACTACTCCATCAGTTGAATACACATCTAGAAGAATTAATCTCTGTTTTGGAAAGAATTCTAATTGGTGGGTACACACAAAGACGAATAAACATAGACAGTTCCACCTGTTGCAGTTGATAAGCACAGATCCGTCTGAATGAACTGCACACAAATGTCTGCTGAATGGGATCTATTCTGGCAGTGAACATACAGCCCCCATGCTCGGAACGATCCTGATGCCAATCGAACCGTGAGCTTTAGACTGCGAGAGACCGGGTTTGTATCCGAGAGACGAAGTGTGATTACTGAAATAGGATATTGCAAGCAATTTTCGGAGATACGTCGTACATCTACTTCGAAGTTTAAAGTGTCACAGCTGGGGCTGCTCTATCTGGTGCAGTGTACGAATCTTAGGGTCAGTTGAGTTAAATACGTTCAAACTCCGTACCCATTTTGTGCTAGTAATAGCAGTAAAAGTATATCCCGAACGGCATTCATTTATGACACTCTGGATCACATTTCAGTTAGAGAAAATAATATTAGAAAGACGTTTTGTTCAAAGGGCGCTGGAGGTACCACGTTTCCTGACATTTCGTCGAGGGTTTATGGAAGACGTGAATGCTGCATTAAACGTTTTCGTGTTGAATGGTATCCGGAGCCTGTATTAAACTTGAACTCCAGTCGAAAATGCGACTGTTACAGCAAACTCAATCAACCTCTCGAGAACCACGTGATCTTCATCTAAGTGCAATCATTTGGCACTTTGGAAGGAAAACAGCCGGTTGCATTCAGTCTGACAGTGCATCAAAACGCAGCTGAAATTTCAAACATATGTGATTTGTACGTGAAAGGCTTTTGAGAGCCTAATTTCCGAGTGGTCTGTTGACAGGTGGGAACAGGAAAATGGGAATAAATTGATTAGCTTTTATTTTTTGTTCCGGATCCACAGATCTGGGTGCATTGATTGAGTACTACTGGAGCGGGGAACGCTGTGGCAACGGAACAAGACTAATATCAAACCGTTCGGATCAACCAATGGACATCCGCAGACCAGAGAATGGATGATTAAGATATCAGAATCGTCCCGCAACAGGCGAAAAGAGGAATGCTGGCCCGATCATGGAACTCATTGAGATAGGAGGTAGCAGGCAAGATTTCCCAGGTTAGCGACTACGCAACAAGCCGTCAACCGGATCGACCGGACCAACCAGAGGGGAATGGAGGTCCAAAAAATCAGCCTAATAGCGGCGAGTACCCGGACAAAACGGATCAGAAATACTCAGACAGCCAGATGTTGTTGCATCACGGTCCGGAAAAGAAACTAAATAAACGGTTGTACATGTTTTAACGACAGAACTTGTCTGATTGTTCAAATACAGGTGTTCCTCGCCGTCTTGCCTTCCTCGTTACACTACAACCTCCCTGTGTGTCTGTTACAAAAGTTATTAAGACGATGATCCTGTGGCTTCTGTCGGTGTACATTCGGCACCTAAGCTGGGAATACGCTGAATAAAACAGCCACTGCTTGGATAGCGTAGTTACACCGTATTTTTCATAGCTGTATATCGCACCCGAACTCCCCAGCTTCCATAGTCCATGGCTGGACAAGATCATAGATATTTATCGGTTTGCTAACTCAAATTAACATACTGATTAGAACAATTCCGTGACATGTGGGACGTAACTTAGCGACATCCCTTTCTGGAGGTTGATTTTAAGCTTAACTGATCATATAATCGCCTAGCTTGTCTTCCAATGTAATACATAACTGCTTGAAACAGGAATTATTACCGTGATTAGTTTAGTGCATGTAACTTGCAGTTCGCGGGGAATGACGAGCACCATGAAATTCCGGAAGACATTTCGTTTGTCTCCAGCTGGATGTGACGACGGGAATCACGAAATAAGCGTCGGCATTAATCGAGTTCACCCCTACTGAGTCAGCATGTATTAGCATGTATACCCTTCTCATTGTATCCCTATCGTTTCGAAAATATCGTTTCAAGGCAAAGGAATCATCGGCATGTACCGTATTGGGTCTGTTTCACTCTACAAGGGGGCCACGGTGCACGTCAAAAAACGCTTCTATCTGGTGCGGACACCCACAGACTTGCATTTGGATGAATCCAGGCACCAGACTAGTCTGCTCTTCATTCCAGTATTTTAACAGTATGGATGCGGGTGCTAAAAGCAGCACATCTGTGCACGTGCCCCCCCCCCCCCCCCCTCAGACACGCGTAAAGGATGAGTTTTATCAGCAATATCGTACTTTTCCCGTTTGTCTCGTCGTATGAGTTCGAGCTGCTTGCGTTGTGCGTTTGGGCTGACTTGGTCGTTTTTCCATTCTCGCTCCACGGTGAATGAGTTGCTACTAACACATTCAAATAAGAAGTATATACACAACAGGCACTATTATTATTAGGCAGTTCACCATTCACTTATTCTCCACCCCCCTCATCCGTACCAGTCCGGGAGAATTGCCTGCCTGCAGTTCTACTTGAGTTTCGCGCCCGCGAGCGTGGATTTCAGACACGCAAGTCTTCCCATCTTTGACGCTACAAACGTACGTGCTGCCGATACGAACTGGCATGACTCATTCACCGTTGTTGACGCACAAAATTAGACTGAAAAAACTTGGCAGTATGGAGTGCACAAATCTATTAGTTGCAATGCCCTGTCACCGACGTGGTTCGTTCCCCCACCTCATTCATACTTTTCTCTTTCTCATCCGTTCATCTCGACTTGGGAATCCTCTCACTCGTACGAAAAAAGTCGTTTCAAGTGCATGCATGCACTTCCATGGCCACATAAACATAGAAAGACAGACAGCCACAACAAGGGAATAGAACATGAGAAGTTCGAGACGTAGCTCTGGTCTGACACATTTACCTAGACTGTCACGTGCTCGCCATTCACTCGGTGGCATAATCACCCCCGCAGTTTTGCTTGGTCAGGTGATCTGGTTTTGGGACATGAGATTCGTTCACCCAACACAGTCGTTCATCCGTGGCACATCTATGGTAAGGAAAACTTCTCTTCCACCTCATCTGCAGGGTTTAATCCCCGATGCGTCTAGGATTTAGGGCCCAATGTAGGTACGGATAATCTGGCACGCACCGTATTGGTCCGCGACTTGCACGTTATAGTTCTCGTCGAGTGGACGGGGAAGTTGGTCGGACCAGGGGTGAGATGAGCGCGTCTTGGTGAACCGCTCGTGAGGTTTTGGTGTAACCGCATTCTCGATAGCATTCCGACACCTGTCTGCGGCGCGAAATTACTCCGGTTCACTGCGTTCCTGATGAAACCACCTAAGCCAAGTCACGTCAAAAGTGTTACATGACTACTCTGACGCGGGCGGTACGGAAAGGTGTAGGAAAGGTAAATGCAAGAACGACCAATACTACATGCCTCATTTGCAGACTAGCATTGAAAATTTCATGGCCATTTAGGAAGTTTGCCGATTCATCGTGTATTTGAAGACAGAATCGGCCACACCACAGACGATCTACTGAGCTGCGGCATTAGAACGCTTCACTAGGACATGGCGCCTCGATTGGACAAAGGCCAAAAATAAATGCATGATAAGAAATATCTGTACAGAAAAATACAATACAATAGGAAAACGACCACACAAATTGTAAGTTGTCACAGCTTGAGTTCGGGCACTTGAACACCGTTAGCGATAGATCCCAATAAATGTAGTATGGTTGCCACGTAGATCCATGTGCATTCAATCAACGGTGTAGAGAATAGTTTGAATAGCTTGGTCGTAACTAACACAGACTTCTAAATGTGCACGAACAAATCAGAGAAGAAAATATCGAGACAACCAAGTGCGAATTCGTCGAGAAAAGTGTGCACTATTTTTGTGAGACAATGCACAGGAGAAAATGTGGAAAAACGAATAAGTTGACCAGATTGCAACCGAATTCCCCCTAGAGCTTTCGGATCGAAACGAGACAAAATACGCACGACATGACACAATCTTTAGTAATTAGAGACCTGGAAAATTGGAGGAATGAACTCCATGTCATGGATTCAGTATGTCAGGACCGAGCAAGGTTCAGATCGTGGATTGAAAAAAACGATGCGCCATGTGGTGTGTTAGACGAGAAAACATAATGTCCAGAAACACGGCATTGTCGGTGGAATAGTTATGATAGGCCGACGTTTCGGTTACCGTGGCTAACCTTTCCCACGGCCGTTCTACAATAAAAAAAACTGCCTTGAAGAAGATTAGCTACGGTACCCGAAACGTCGAATCATCATCATTTTTACTCCGACAAAGCCGTGTTAGTAACATTACATTTCCTGTTTTATAATGTGGAGTTTGGATTTTCCCGAAAACTTGTGACGGTTGTGATGGTTGTGCGTATAATGGTGGTGGCTGATGTGTTGATGGTGGCGTCGACCTCAGAGAACGAGAAGGCTCGCACTCTGATGGTTAAGAGGTGACAACAACCGGATCCCGTGAATAAGTTGATTCAACATAAGCTATTGTAACACGGACAATGCTCTAGAACCATGATGTCCGTTGCAATCAGTGATAAAGGGCTTATCACAATGTTTGATAATGAGGTAAGGATCAGTGACAATTGGATCGACCCGACCAACCGTACGCAATGGAATACTTTGTACCCAGATTACGCGCACCAGAAACAACGCCCTCGTCACGAAGTTTGGTATGAATTTGGAATGGTATTGTTAACAACCAAGGATCGGTTTCAAGTGCGTTTGATTTCTCCATGACTCCATTTCCGCTACCGGTTCGATGTGATCAGGACCCATTGGTAGGTACACATTAACCTTCACCATAAAACCGAAAAATTCAGTTCCCGAAAACCAAACTTGCATTTTGGAAGCTCGATTAGAACATTCTTGGCCACGAATCTCCCCAAATTCTGCTTCAACTGATTATGGTCCAACGAGTGTTGATCGTGATAAATGTCCTCGATTCTGGAACCATCGGAATTCGCAGGTACGCGCCAGCATGATCAACCTTCCTGAGCATGAATTTCACAAAGTCGTCCGATTCCTGTAGTGATTCAACTGTCTCTACAGGCAGTCCAGTGCGATATAGCTTCATTTCCAGTATCCAACCAATCGGATGAAGCAGGACCGTAACTGTTAGATCGTGTAGACACAGCGAAGTCGCCTCGTGATTGGTCAGGATGTCATCTCCCAATAAGTATATGTCTATTTTCGTATATAAACGAGTGACCACAAACAAACTGTAACAGAATACATTCTTGTCTGATCTTGTCTGATCTTGTCGATCTTCCAGTGCGCTTAGTCTGGGTCCAGGTTATTTCATTATGAACGATTGGCCGTTTAGATACGATTCCTACAGTTTCGTAGTGGTCACGGCACATCTTCGTAGTCGTGGATTCGAAGTGAGTCGGTAGACCTCAAAAATACCGGACGATTTCCCATCGCTTTTCATTGTTACAACTATCGGAGTCGCCAAAGAAAACGAACTGACTGCTCCATTTGCCTCATTGCTTTCAGAACTGCTCTCATTTGCCCGTAAGGCAGCACCCTTCGTTGGATGAGCACCGAGTCATCATAGACTTACAACTTTACTAGGCTCCACCGTCATTCCGCCACAACTGTTAGAGCATTGTATCACCAGTTGTTGAAGAATCACAGGATGAATGGGAATGGTTGGCGCTGTGTGAAATGAAAGCGAGTGATTCGTAGCTTGTAACGCATTCAATCCCTCAATAGACGAACTGTAAACTGAAATAAGGAAGCGGACGGGGATGTATGTTTGCTGCTTGGATTGTGTCATTGGCATTGTTTTACTCAACGACGTGATGTGGTGACCGTTTGTGCTCTGAATGCGTACGTTAGTGGGTTTTATGGTTGCCAGTATCCTCTCCGGAATAATGGACTCACAACTTTGTGTCCACAATAAACTCACGTCGAAATTCGCATTCAAATGACACCTGTGTGTACAGGAATTGGTCATTCTGGCCTGTGGCCTTCAGTGTGTAAATTGTTTTGATATCTGCGGTTTCGTTCGTTTCGGTCACCTCAATCATGTTGCATTTGGATGTTCAGCATTTCTTTCATATGAGACCAGTTTTGCCACATGCATGGCATAAGGCTTGACGGAATAAGACATGCTTGAACGAAAATGGAAATCTCCTCATGATATTCATTTGTTCATAGGTTTGTGGGATACTGCAGTATCGGAATGGCTTGACTGGTTCACTTGTACTTGGTGGTTGCGGTACGAGTGCATAGGTTTGGACGTCTTTTGTTGAAGCAGGATTGTGTTATTGGGTAGGGTAGTTGAATGTACATCACCAATTTGTTCACAGATTCTTCGAGCTTCTGCAAAGTTCAAGCTCTTCTGTTCCAGGGAGCGTTGCTGTAGGATGCCTTTAACGATTTCCGAAATTGATCCATCGCAGTGTTGATTATGTGGACTTCTGTAATCTACAGCTGTAATGTATGCTTTTTCGCCGTTCTTTCAGATGTTATTGGAGAAGTAAACATAGATATAGTGAAGAAGTTTAGAGTAGCGTTCGCTTACGAACAGCTTATTGATTCTGTATTTCGAGAGAGAAAACATGCGGGAAGTTGGGATTTTAGTTGGTATGGCGTTACTAAGGTCTGAGTTACTATAGTTCTGAGATGGAAAGTTCAATGGAATAGCGTTTGAGTTCATTTGTGAGTGTGTGCTTTTGAGAAAATTAAAAGTAGTTCTTCAGAAGATCACAGTAGTGCACACAATCCATATTTCGATCCAAGTTGAATATGTCAATGATCGCATTATCAGTGTGTGAGCAACACTGATTGAGCACGTTCACAAATATTCAGAGAAACACTGATGTTCATGGGGAAAATAACTAGTGAACTGGAAACCGTATCACCAGTACGTTTAACGACGGATCTTTTGATGTCACAATGCATGTGGCGCTGTATTACGCCAACAGACGTGTTAGGTGCTCACTTGATCAGCGTCAAATGGGATGCTTTTTTAAAGCATAACCCAAAAGTATGGACTTCTGCACGTATACGCCTTACCACGCGTATATGGCACAGTGCCTATCATGTTTTCCTTGGCTCTGCTTATATATATAGCAATAGTAGGAACTAGGACATGTTAAGGAGCAAGCACCAGTTACAATTTTTATCAGCTTATAACCTTCCGCTCCAATGCCCCGATTTTGACCGATTCTTCGTGATTTCATCTCCTCTGGAGTGAGATAAATCGAAGTGCAATGCAATGGTGTCGGGCGAAACTTTCAAGCAACGCTTAGTCAGAGTCAGTTTGACGCACACTTACGGGTTGACTCACTTTTCGCCAGTTGGTAAACGCCAAATGTGGGACTTACTGGCATGTCCTTACAGCTGCCCCTTTTTAGGCTGAGGTATCTGACGCTCCAGTCTGGATCTAACCGGGACTGCAGGCAAGTTAGTTGAGTGGTCTAGGCACACACCTTGGGGAAAGTATTGAGCGAAACAGTGGTTAGGTACCATTGTGCACCCATATCGTGCGTGAGATACATCTGTTCTCTGGTATCACCAGTCAGGCTTCAATGAGAAAGTTGAGCGCGAAAAAAATCACATGACTACCCTGCTAACGGTGCTGCGCGTAACAGTACTACATGTTATACGCAACCGAATGGGATGTGTCGGGTCGGCACAGAGGCTTCAGTTTATGTATGGTAAATTCAGACACATGCGATTGTCCACATCGATTGAGGTCCGTCCGAGGCCTGTCGCTGTAGCATTTTACTGACGAACTTAACTTCATGGTATGACGAACTTAACTGAGAAGAGCTATGGTAATAAGATTCTTCCGCCTTCGAACCATCTCGTTTTATTAACGCACACAGATAGTTTATATAAGATGGGTGGTGATCATAACCAGTACTTTGCATAAAAACCTATGGTCCACTTGCTATTCATGAACGGCTCTTCTGGCTGGTTAGTCTGGTTGTAACCCCATTGGTTGATTCGGTTACGGTGGGTTCAGAAAATCGTTGGCCGCTGATTGGTTTATCGCCCCGTCTTTCTGGTTCCAGTCTTGACCTCGGGGTCTTAACAATAGATGGCGTGCTGGCTGCTTACCACACAATTGATCGGCTTCACTGAGTTCAACGTTGTTCTCCGTTGTGGACGGGCGAAGATGTGCTGTCTGCTAAGCAAACCAGGCCGTCTGTAGACGATGTCTCGGTACCCTCACATTGCCTCGATGAATGAAATAAAAAATTTCAGAAAACTTGGCAATTCATCCTATAAATGTGTTTAATTACTTGGTGATCGGCACTATGTCGTTCAGCAGGACGGTATGCTATGTACCGAAAATGCCAGACTGTCTAAACCAAAAGACGTACAAGACACCGACATCATTGGTAAGAAGGCATCTGTTAGCAAAAGAAGCCACAAGGCCGATCAGGACAAGTCATTTCAAATACTCTACACCAACTTGAGTTCCCGTGTAACCCCTTTCAATGCCAACAAAAGATCTGTATGAGAGCATAGGTTTATTTCGATGATCAAAGTTGAGCTACTCATCGATGCCTGTGTATTTCCCCCAAAACAGGACCACATATACCCACTATTCTGCAGTAGGCACCGGTTGTAATGCAACCAAATGATTCCGGAAATAAATCATGTAATATCAAGACACTGTTTGATTTTCAAATTAGAACTTTTTGCATATTTAATTAGAAAACAGTCATTGTGCGTCGGTACCAAGGAAATTGAACAGAAAAAAAAAACAAGGATGGAAATGGAACTACAGTTCGTAGGATTTGAGCGTTCAAACTGCATGATGCATCGTATCATAATTCGTAGAAGCTTTGCACAGATACGATCCGGATATCACGTGAGCCATCGATGACTGTAAAGTAATCAGAAAAAGAACGAAATATGACAGTGAGCAGTAGGAGACTGGATTTTCCGTAATATGATTCACCATGTAGTATGAACGTTCAAACCATTGAAAACCATGGAAGCACTGTACAGCTGTGTCAACATTCTCAGGAATAACCAGCAGTGAACCTCCTCTGAGCCCCAAAGAAGATTCGAATCCCGGGGTAAACGGCTGCGAGTCGAACACATTACCGAAAAGCTATCCGGGATGGCTCGAAAAATTTATTAAACTTATATACTACATACATGATACAGCGCCCCTATGACATTAGCTTCGAAAATCACCGGAGATTTTCCCACAAAGCGAGTGATTTTTAAGCAAAACGGATTCTCTGTAGGGGCCTAAGTACAACACAGGCAACCCCACGAACAACGTATGGGACTTGGTCACCATGTGAGTATGCGTGGCAGGACATTAGGCTACGTCATATGAATCATCATCCAGTTTGAACGGCTAAACAAATGAGGACGAACACAGTCGGGGAAACGCAACTACAGTCTACCGTCCCAGTTCGAAGGTCTGTACGGCAATCAAGACCAATCGACGAGAATTTTCTGAGGGTCGAATGTTGTGGTGCTTCGAATAACTTCACTCGCACTCCGGTACGAGAAAGCATAGTTCCCAGTATCCAGCCAATCAGGTAAAGCCTGACCTTGACAGTCAGATCGTGTAGATACAACCAAATGGCTTAGTGATTAGTCAGTAAAGTATCTAACACCATCTCCATACCTCCTTTTGGATGTAATCTAGTTGGGATCAACCAAATCTGACAGAATACATCCCCACTATTCTTATCTGGTCTTGTCACCTTCTAGCGCGCCTTCACCGAGTGCAAGCTAATTCACTGCGTACGACTGACCGGGTAGATACAATTCAAACATTTGGCGTCGTGACGTGAAGTCACTGACCATTGAACATTTGAACCTGTACGTTAGTCCATTCCAGATTGATGAATGCGTCGAAAGACTTGAGCTCTAGTGCAGTGTTCGTAAAAGAGCCAAACAATATCAGTTGGATTTATTTCTGACTGCAGGTAACCACGAAATTTATTCGTTGCTGAAGAACATGGCGTACCTTGATGCGACCACATGACTACCGTTTGAGAAACTGAAGGAACTTTTGCTGAACCAGGTTACATTAGTGTTGGGCTGACAATACAATTTCGCCAACTTTGAGACACTGACTACAATAGTGATATTATTTTCCCCAAGAATATCTTACTTTTAGATTTATTCTTGTCAACTATTTATTTGCCAATTTAAATTTGTATCTTATCGCACCATAATGTACTCATAATATCCACGTTGCCCATCGATTTTCAAATCAGTTGGCTCCGTCCTAGCAGAAACTGCTTGAGAGTCTGAGTTATGTGCTTCCCGAACCACACGATTTTGGTGCCCAATAAAACAATAAACTCCCGTCAGTCGACACCTTAACCTGTGTTCTTATTCAAGCTAGTGAGTGGTTTGGGTCAGACTACTGGGCCTTTATTGCCGATCATATTTCGCGACCCAACAGAGAGTCGTTGTGCTGGTACGTGTTCAGGTGACACTTGAGCCTTTACTATCCGGTTGTATCAATAAAAGATCGCAATGACAGATCCCCTCCTGCACCATGCGAACACTGCGCAGCTTGGCGTTTTCATCTATTCTGTCCTTTTCTTTTACACCGTTGTTCATGACGTAAAATGGTTGGCCATGAAGACGGACGTTGTCATGAGACTCACACCGATTCCAGTCGACCTAAGTCATCATTCCGCCGACACCGTCCTATATGCAATAAATCAATTGTCATTCGCGAAGTCTTATAGCCCGCTTCCAAACAAACTATGTGATTTCTCGACAGTTTAATAATGCACGGAATAATAGTCATCCTGCCCAACTTCAATTATACATGGCTTCAGACATCACCATTGTCTCCAGACGGCTTTGGCACTCATTCGGCCGCCCTTCACTCAGAAAGAATGTAAACATAGCCACTAGTGGTTTCCGTGGGTTCTTGAAACTTGTCGCTTCTTTTCGGTGCACTATGACGTTCCGAGACATCAGGGGTGAACGGCTATGTTATCGTTCCAACACACGCTTCGATTTTCTTGATCTGGCTTGGACTTCCTTTTTCATATCATTTTGATTCACCACTACGGGATATTTGTAACTACTTCCATGGTCACGCTTAGCCGTCACACCCATCATCGGCTGTTTTGCCGCAGTTCCTCGACGTTTTTGCGGAGGGTACTGATTTATGCACCCAAGCAACGGCCTCATTCTACTTCTACCCGTCCTTCATCCTAAACGACCAGTGCTCTATGCTATACCGCCCCTTGTAGGCCAGGAACTACAACGCACGGAACGCCTGGGCAAAGCCGTTTCTGTAACTTATTCAATGTGGGCTACACCGATAGTAATCGTTAAGAGGTCTAATGGTAGTCTCCGGATTTGTGCAGAGTTTTCCACCGGTCTAAATAATGTCTTAGATCCGCATTGTCATTCACCGTGTTTACCGGAAGACATCTTTACCATCTTAAATAGCGGCCACTACTTCGCTAAACTTGGCCTGGTTGAGGCTTATTTTCAAATTCCTGTTGCACCGGAATCCAAGGAGCTCCTCACTATCAACACCCATCGGGACTTGCTCCAGTATACCGGCCTACCTTTTCATACAGACAGCCCCGGCATTATTTCAGCAATTGATGGAGGCCATGTTCTTCGGTCTCGCAGGTACCGTGGCGTATCTTGATGACATAACTGTTGTGGATCGATCACTGCAAGAACTGAAGCTACGTTTGACCAAGTTGTTCTTCCCAGTCCAAGATTACGGGTTCAGATTGCAACCGGAGAATTGTCAATTCTTCACGAATTCCATCAAATATCTCGGTTTTGTTTTTGACGCCCATTGTCGTCATTCGGACCGTGACAACATCTGCGCAATCCATCGAATTACCCCTCCAAAAGATGTGGCGACCTTGCGATCCTTCTTGGGCATGATCAGCTGTTATAGCTCCTTTTTGCCGGCACCGCATAATGCTCGCGCACCTCTCAACGACCCTCTGAAGGAAGATACCAAATGGGTTTGATCAAATCTGTGTCAGAAAGCCTGTGATGCTATGCTCAGTTCCCAACTATTGTTGGGCCGCATTGATCCAAGCATCCCGAGTGTCATCTCTGCGGATGCTTTGAATATGGAATAGGCGGGGTCATATCCCATACGTCGCCAAATGGGGCTGAGAAACCGATCGCACGTATCTGGCACATTGACACCAGCAGAGAACTATAGTCAAACTGAAAAGAAGACCTTCGCCATCCTTTTCGCCATCAAGAAGTTCCATTAGTTCTTCTATGGGCGCAAATTCACCCTACTCACTGATCATAAACCTTTACTGGTCATTTTTGGATCGAAGAAGGGTATCTCCGTGCATTCGGCCGATAGACTACAACGATGGTTTATCATCCTTCTTGGCTATGATTTTAACATTGAGCATCACCGCACACATGATTTGGTCAGGCAGACAGCCTTTTACGACCGCCGAAACCTCACTCAATGTCTCCGAAGGATATAGCGATTGCAGCAGTCACTGCCGAGAACGATACTCGTCAAGACCTTAGTGACGCTTTACGCGGGATCCCCGTCACAATAGACGACATTCAGCACGATTCCACCAAGCGATCAAATTGACACGCATTACATGGCCAGAGAATGTGTAGTGTAGACATTGATCTTTGCAACACTGTCAACTCTCAATTTTTTGGCATTTATTCAATCCATATTTTCCGTCCACGATTTACGATCGATACGATCATAACCATGTCAGACGATCCACACGCAGACCGCCAATCGATCGCACGTACCCACACAGTCATTTCCATTTTGCCCCGTGATGTTCGGTTCAAACAGTCACACGCGCAGCCAGACTGTCTCATACATACAGACACATACATACACACATACATCCGTTCATACGCACAAGGTTAACGCTAGTCTTCCTGTGTTCCAGAACGCGTTGACCAATCAAACACTGGTCTTTCGTGATCTCTTCTGACTGTACATTTGCCTTGTGTTTCCACTACCACGTGACTCTGATTCACGTACCCGCTTACGTGCTTGCGTCTCTGCTATCATGCATGCGCTCACGCTTACACCAACATTTGCTGCGCGCTTGCGAGGTACACATTTGACTGTTGACTAGCCAAGGCAATGCACGTCACCAAACCGACTCGGCGTCGCGTCGCTCTCTCGACTTAAACGGTTGGGTACATAAAGAATACTAATTCCGCCACAGGTGCTCCTACAGGTGAACTAAACCAACTATTCCGCTGACGCCAATCATTGTCAGCTGTCGATTACTGTCTGATGTTCCCAGACAGAGTCGTGTTCCCGGCGTCCCTCCGACAAACAGTCTTAAAATAATTTCACACAGGTCACCCGGGCATGGGCCGAATGAAGGCACTGGCACGCAGCTTTGCTTATTGGCCATTTAGGGATTCTGATATCGAGCGTACGGTTGGGCAGCATTCACGCTGCCAGGATGAAGCTAAGTTTCCTAACCGAGAGAATCGTATTCCCTGGCTTGCGCCTCAAGGTCCTTGGTCCAGAGTACACGTTGACAATGCTGGACCAATCGATGGAATATTCTACCTGGTTTTGGTAGATGCGTACTCGAAGTGGCTTGAGATATATCCTGTGCTACCACCAACGACGGAGCGCACTCTGAATTGCCTTCGGCGCGCTTTTGCACAACACGGGTTGCCGCACGTCGTTGTGTCTGACAATGGCCCGCAGTTCGCAGCGGCGCCCTTCAGTGGTTTTTATCGTAACAATCAAATTGAACACCTTCGTTCTCCACCATACCACCCACAATCCAGTGGTCAGGCAGAACGATTAGTCGACACGTTTAAGCGAGCACCCCTCGGGTCCGTGGGGAGGCTAGAAATGAGGAAATCATTCAAAGGTTTTTGTTAGCGTACCGCACTACACCTAATGTTTTGGGCACCCAGCGGTCAATCTCCTGCAGAAGCCCTGATGGGACGAAGGCTCCGCACCATCCATCGAGTAATGGTACCGACTAAAGAGCCGCCACGTTCACCATGGGCGTAACATCGGTACATTTGATTCAGGGCCGCAAGTTTACGCAAGAGATTATCGGGCAGGACACCGTAACTTGACGGAAGATACAATCAAACGGTGAATAGGTCCAGTACTGCATGAAGTAATGGTTGAAGGTAACATCTGGATTTGACACAAGAACCACTCAAGGGGACGGCATTGTCATTCACCAACACCAAATCAGGAGCACCTGCTCCCACTGGATGTGTTGCTGGACGCCTTCAACATACCAGTCGCGGAGAGTGGGAAAGCAAACGCCAACGTCGAATTGCTACCCCATCAGTGGTCTGATCGTTTAGGGCGGGCTCCCACACGCATACAGTTGGAAATGAACTCCCACCAACACAGATAACCTCCGAAGGGGGAGGTGTTGGGGAGACAGTACAGTTTCCCCAATTTTGAGGCACTAATTACAATGGTGATATTATTTTCCCCGAAAATATCTTACTTCTAGATTTAATCTTATCAACTATTTATTTGCCGATTTAAATTTGTATCTTATCGAGCCATGATATATTCATAACATCCACGTTGCTTCCCTCCGATGGATCGACTGACCATCGATTTTCAAATCAGTTGGCTCCGTCCTAGCAGAAACTGCTTGAGAGTCCGAGTTATGTGCTTCCCGAACCACACGATTTTGGTGCCCAATAAAACAATAAACTCCCGTCAGTCAACACATTAACCTGTGTTCTTATTCAAGCTAGTGAGTGGTTTGGGTCAGACCACTGGGCCTATATTGCCGATCATATTTCGCGACCCAACAGAGAGTCGTTGTGCTGGTACGTGTTCAGGTGACACTTGAGCCTTTACTATCCGGTTGTATCAATAAAAGGTTACGACCTTCGGACATTGTTGTGGAACACACAACAGTCAGTCAGTTTCCAGGCCAACGAACGGGGAATGTTCAATTAACTAGTGTGAGGAAAAACGTTTTCTTGTCACGAACTCATTCTAAAACTGAATCAATTAGCTATCAGTTGCAATTATGCGGATCGTTTTGAAAAGTTCCTTTGTGATCTGCTGATTGCTGAAATAACCAACGTCACCCTACCGCGGCCCTCGCTGGTACAAAAGAGCTTGAACTTTGCAGAAGCTCGAAGAATCTGTGAACAAATTGGTGATGTACATTCAACTACCCTACCCAATAACACAATCCTGTTTCAACAAAAGATGTCCAAACCTATGCACTCGTACCGCAACCACCAAGTACAAGTGAACCAGTCAAGCCATTCCGATGCTGCAGTATCTCACAAACCTATGAACAAATGAATATCATGAAGAGATTTCCATTTGCGTTCAGCATGTCTTATTCCGTCAAGCCTTATGCCATGCATGTGGCAAAACTGGTCTCATATGAAAGAAATGCTGAACATCCAAATGCAACATGGTTGAGGTGACCGAAACGAACGAAACCGCAAATATCAAAACAATTTACACACTGAAGGCCACAGGCCAAAATGACCAATTCCTGTACACACAGGTGTCATTTGAATGCGAATTTCGACGTGAGTTTATTGTGGACACAAAGTTGTGAGTCCATTGTTCCGGAGAGGATACTGGCAACCATAAAACCCACTAACGTACGCATTCAGAGCACAAACGGTCACCACATCACGTTGTTGAGTAAAACAATGCCAATGACACAATCCAAGCAGCAAACATACATCCCCGTCCGCTTCCTTATTTCAGTTTACAGCTCGTCTATTGAGGGATTGAATGCATTACGAGCCATGAGCCAATCGCTTTCATTTCACACAGAGCCAGCCATTCCCATTCATCCTGTGATTCTTCAACAACTGGTGATACAATGCTCTAACAGTTGTGGCGGAATGACGGTGGAGCCTAGTAAAGTTGTAAGTCTATGGTGATTCGGTGCTCATCCAACGAAGGGTGCTGCCTTACGGGCAAATGAAAGCAGTTCTGAAAGCACTGAGGCAAATGGAGCAGTCAGTTCGTTTTCTTTGGCGACTCCGATAGTTGTAACAATGAAAAGCGATGGGAAATCGTCCGGTATTTGTGAGGTCTACCGACTCACTTCGAATCCACGACTACGAAGATGTGCCGTGACCACTACGAAACTGTAGGAATCGTATCTAACCGGCCAATCGTTCATAATGAAATAACCTGGACCCAGACTAAGCGCACTGGAAGGACGACAAGATAAGACAAGAATGTATTCTGTTACAGTTTGTTTGTGGTCACTCGTTTATATACGAAAATAGACATATACTTATTGGGAGATGACATCCTGACCAATCATGAGGCGACTTCGCTGTATCTACACGACCAATGGGTCCTGATCACATCGAACCGATAGCGGAAATGGAGTCATGGAGAAATCAAGCACACTTGAAACCGATCTTTGATTGTTTACAATACCATTCCAAATTCATACCAAACTTCGTGACGAGGGCGTTGTTTCTGGTGCGCGTAATCTGGGTACAAAGTATTCCATTGCGTACGGTTGGTCGGGTCGATCCAATTGTCACTGATCCTTACCTCATTATCAAACATTGTGGTAAGCCCTTTATCACTGATTGCAACGGACACCATGGTTCTAGAGCATTGTCCGTGTTACAATAGCTTATGTTGAATCAACTTATTCACGGGATCCGGTTGTTGTCACCTCTTAACCATCAGAGTGCGAGCCTTCTCGTTCTCTGAGGTCGACGCCACCATCAACACATCAGCCACCACCATTATACGCACAACCATCACAACCGTCACAAGTTTTCGGGAAAATCCAAGCTCCACATTATAAAACAGGAAATGTAATGTTACTTACACGGCTTTGTCGGAGTAAAAATGATGATGATTCGACGTTTCGGGTACCGTAGCTAATCTTCTTCAAGGCAGTTTTTTTATTGTAGAACGGCCGTGGGAAATGTTAGCCACGGTTACCGAAACGTCGGCCTATCATAATTTTTCTACCGACAATGCCGTGTTTCTGGACATTATATTTCCTCGTCTAACACACCACATGGCGCATCGTTTTTTTCAATCCACGATCTGAACCTTGTTCGGTCCTGACATACTGAATCCATGACATGGAGTTCATTCCTCCAATTTTCCAGGTCTATAATTACTAAAGATTGTGTCATGTCGTGCGTATTTTGTCTCGTTTCGATCCGAAAGCTCTAGGGGGAATTCGGTTGCAATCTGGTCAACTTATTCGTTTTTCCACAGTTTCTCCTGTTCATTGTCTCACAAAAATAGTGCACACTTTTCTCGACGAATTCGCACTTGGTTGTCTCGATATTTTCTTCTCTGATTTGTTCGTGCACATTTAGAAGTCTGTGTTAGTTACGACCAAGCTATTCAAACTATTCTCTACACCGTTGATTGAATGCACATGGATCTACGTGGCAACCATACTACATTTATTGGGATCTATCGCTAACGGTGTTCAAGTGCCCGAACTCAAGCTGTGACAACTTACAATTTGTGTGGTCGTTTTCCTATTGTATTGTATTTTTCTGTACAGATATTTCTTATCATGCATTTATTTTTGGCCTTTGTCCAATCGAGACGTCATGACATAGTCACGCGTTCTAGTGCCACAGATCGGCAACGGGAAAAATCTGCCCTATGAGTCTTCTGTGATGAACGGAACCTGAAGTATGCTTCTTTAGCACTCCGACTTCACACGTAATGATGTCATGGTTAATGCTCGTTGGCGTTGAAGAGTTGATTCACAATGCGCGTTCGTTAGCTGCAAACTGCGTTTGTCTATATATGTGGAGTGACAGTCTACGTATTTTTCTAACACACTCAAGTCTATGAAAAGTCCTTTGTGAATTGGTGTTGGTTGTGACGCCTGTGTTTGACGTAGTCGGCTCTAGAAGTGGGGACATTGTTGATGGCTGATTACTTATTGGGGTAAGGGGAACGAAAAAGGGAAAATTATACTTCCAGAAAATTTGGAAATGTTGACATGTAGACAGAATCGGACGAAAAATTCTAAATGTTAGGTAAGTTCTCGGAAAAGAGTTGAAATATCGTTGGTTGGAGATAGATGAGTAGAAAACCAGGTGATCGACGTATTTAAAATGTGTTGCAGGTGGCGTGGTGTTCAAGTCGCTGGCATATACGGTGAAAGGGGGAGAGAATGGTACCCTGAAGAGCACCTGAGTAGATAGTCAAAGGATTGGATCAACTTGTGCCACCTTTAGTACTTTGAGTCCTATTGGAAAATTAGCTTTTCATCTACGACAGTAAAGAAGTTGGACTGCCAAAAGACTAGATTTTGAGGAAGTAGAGAACGGGGTACTGAATAGAAAGCGAAAGAATAGTTGAAGAAAATTTAACGAACAGATTTCAGGGAGCTACCTTAGTTCTTTGAAGTGAAGTGCAAACTGAAGCAACTGTATTCAGAATGCACCTGTTGGGTTTGTACGCGAATTGTCTGGTCTCATTTAGAACAACAAAAGAAGAACATAATCCGCGAAGGATGGCGCACTCGGTCAGCTAGAGCGCAAAAGTGATGGCAATGAAACGAAAACGTTTTGACACAATGTTGGGTGTAGAACGTTTGGGTATATGTACTAGTGTCAGGTGTTTCCAGGAAGCAGGAATAGCGTCAGCATCAACAGATTTATTGATGAGGAAAGTCGTAATTCCGGATAGTTGACTGGCTTCAATTTCGGGAACAGCCATCTGGACCCATAACAGAAGCTGATGTCGAGGTTCGAAGTAACTTAAAGACTTCTGAGCAAAATGGCTTTATACCTGAGGGAACGAAAGGTAAGTAGGATGGTAGGGTATCCGATGAAAAATGTATAAACTCTACCTTCAGGTTGTCTGCATCTATGTCGTACTTTTTTTGGCCGGCCCATTGTCCACGCAGAAGCCGGATCCCGTGACAGAGAAGTTCGCTATTAGTGGTACAGAAGAACTGGTGGGCCAAAGTCGTATTTAGCCGATTCATATTTTGTTTGATCGGGGTGGTGTGTCGTTTCACAGAAGCGTGGTAGTGTGGTTTATAGGTATGCTCTTCTTGACTTCTCAAAGATTTCAGCCATGGAGAAGTTATTCTACAGCGGTTAAAAATGCCCGTCTCCATAGGACAACAAAAATCAAATACCACACTGAAGGTCTTCGTAAACAAGTCTAACGGTAAAAGAGAGCAGTCTAAAGAAAACCACAAAGAAACAACGGGAAGGGATCTTTGAAGGGTAATCTTGGTGGGTGGCAGGTTTCTAGAGGTGACCTTTATTTGTCTTATCCTGACGAATGAACGGTGTGCCTAAAGTGAATGTACTTCGGGTCTCATGGTACTGAGAGTGTGATAATTCGCTGAAGCAGAAGCTTTCAGTTTTAAGTGAAAAAGTTCGGGACAATTGGTGGTAATTTTGTCTAAAACAACATTCCTCCTAGTTGGGATAAGACAGAGTTCGCTTAAACCAAGAGCAAGTAAAAGATACATAGACGCATGAATAAAATCACCAACAAAAATGTAAAAATAGTCAGAAAGTAATGGAATCAAGACGGATATAAATGGTTCGAAGAACAGTTTGATGTCCTTCAGGGGGCAAAACGGTGCTATGTACAGACTATTGATCCTAGTACCTAGAAAGGGCGAGAATTTAAGGTGATATTTAATAACCACACAGTCAACACCGTTACAAGAGAATTTAAAAACAACTTCAGACTTGCCAGATCACTCGGAATTCATGTAAGTGACCACACCGGTAACCACACAGCGGTAACAGGGAAATGATAGCAGGATGAGCTAAGGTAAAGCGATTTTGAGTTTACCAGACACTAGAGATGGGCTGTTGAGGTACCTTGCAAGTTCGGGCAGGACAAATGAACGGTAGGAGGTTGTCTCTGAGTAGAGCAAGTTGTTTTTACACCTGGTGGATGAGGCAGAAACACACCCAACTAAACGCATGTGCAGTGGATCGGTCGAGTCCCATGAGATATCA
The DNA here is from genome assembly GCA_948099385.1 of Fasciola hepatica. NCBI lineage: Eukaryota > Metazoa > Platyhelminthes > Trematoda > Plagiorchiida > Fasciolidae > Fasciola > Fasciola hepatica. Next base: position 953,525 of record CANUEZ040000106.1, read on the forward strand.
GTACAAAGTTTCTTCACGATACCTAATCGACAGTGACCATATTTGGGACCGTGTAGGATCGAGTGACCAATACCTACAGAGTCCATAGACTTTCAGGATTCTACAGGAGGTATTTTATATTTAAGCACCGCACAAGTCACCCGAATATGCGTAATAAAAAAATCAGAGTGGGACTCGGAATTTAGGAAAAGGATCCTTACTGTGACGGACTGCATGGTCTGAACTGGAAACAGCAATCCGTTTCAGAACTTGATGTGGATTGCGGGATCACTAGAAAATTTCTGTTCGTAATCACCCGGTTTGGCGTAGACCGATAAATATATGCTTACTTTGTGATTCACTAGGACAATCACTTGAATCTGTGGGGCGTGTATTGATTTTTACGCCATGCACGACTGCCATATTTCGGAAGTTCTATCAATTTGAACTTTTTCTCATTTCTGCTGTACCATCCATGCTCGTCTATTTCGTCCGCGTATCGATCCGCAGTCAACTGACTCTACTGACGGACGCACACGCACGTATGGTCCTTTTTGTGTACGTGTTTGATCATACACTTTTATTATGAACGCGTTTAGAATCACAAAAGAATGATCATTAACGACACAACTACCGCTCATCGTCCTCCCTGATGCCGAAGGACTTGCCCCTTCCTGATGGAAAAGGTATAATTGTTTGCGATATTTCTACTGGCTAGCCTCGCCCATTTGTTTCACGTTCACTTCGTCGCTTGATTTTTACGTATTTAATTTCCATATCCCAGCCTGGAATACGCCCCGCCATCAAACTTGCTTCGGATCATCATGTTTCACCGAATATGAATAGAGATGTTCGTGTTCGGCGTGGAACGCGCATATCCCGTCAACGGAGCAAGATTCTTCGACAAGTGCTTTCTTCCCCCACCCAAATATCCACAGGCAACTCTTGTTTTTCTCATGTTCACTTAGATATGGTTGGTCATTTGCCACCGATTGACGGATATCGTTTTCTCCACGCGTGTGTAGATCGCTTTAAACGTTGGTAACTCCAGTGAAACAATTTCCAAAATGTTTTTACTCCATTGGATTTCCACTTTTGGCCTTCAATCTACGATCAACACGGATAGAGGTGTATAGTTTCAGTCTAAATTCTTCCGTGATTTTGATTCTATCCTTGGAGATCGATGTATTCACACCACTGCATATCCCCTTTCATCTAATGCACTAGTGGAATGCTTTCATAGACAACTAGAGGCTTCTCTCACTTTCACATCTCATTCAGTAAAAAGAAGACGGATGCCCTTCGGGTAACCAAGTTGTCCATGCACACTATCCCAAAGGAAGACTGGTTTTTGTCTCGCTGATTTGATGTTCAGCATACCGCTGACCCTTTCGGATAGAATCCCGATGTTATTGACCACCCTAACTTTGTTCGTCAACTTCAGTTGCAAAAAATCACTCCGTTCTCTCCCTACTCGGCCATCCTTTCGTCCCAGTTATAGTCCCAATGATTTAACTAGATGCTCTCATGTTTCTCATCGTTGTGATACTTTTAAACCCCTGTCTCATTCAGCATACTCAAACCCGTTTCCTGTAATTTGCCGTAGCGATACATTTTTTGTCAATGATCAGGCCGGTTGGCTAGATACCGTCAGCATTGATCGCCTGAAAGTAGCGGATCATGATTCACACTATATGGCCTCAGTTCCATCCACGGAAGTTCCTACTTTTGTTCCTAATGGTGTTGATCTTTGTGTTTCTAATGATTTGAGTACTTCCCAAAAGACACTCTTCCACCTCTCAATCCATTCCGGCTGCAAGATTGTTAAGCCTGCTCGTTTTCAACTCCCGTAGTGTTTTATACACCAGCATCTACACCGATTTCGTCAGTGTTCTGTTGGGGGGGGGGTATTGTAAAGAGTGTATTGATTTTTACACCACGCATTGCTGCATTAGTCGGGACATTCTATCAGTTTGAATTTCTTGTCATCCTTACTGTACCATCCGTGCTCGTTTACTTCGTACGCGTATCGATCTGTAGTCAACTGACTCTACTGATGCACGTACGCGCACACACGGTCCTTTTGTGTACATGTATGATCTGTGACATTTCTGATAAATGTTTCCAGGCTTACCACGCCTGTCTTTTCCCTACCAACATTAGCGTCATCTTATGGTGAAAACGAACAATGATGGGGATCGAACTCCACTGATGGCTGCTTCATTTATCACTAATGCACAATGACGTAGAATATACAAAGTAGAGAGAGACGTCAGGAAATACAAATGTGCGTGTGTGTGTTTAACTATTCATCTCGTCAGGTGTAGAACAACGAAAACAAAATTGCCAGTGCTGAGGTCACAAGGGCTCGTTGACATTGCATTTGTAACTCTGGTCCATCGGTCACGTGATACTTGGGATTACAACCTGACCGATCCGAGACACATACGTATACGTATGCGCGGTATTTCTGTTGTTGCTCCATTAATATTCGAATAATTTCTCCATTCAAAAGTAGACAACGCTTGTTTGACAAGCAAAGAATATTCTTATTTCAATATCGATAATCCAGTGGGTATATATCAGCACTGGTGAATTTCAAAAATGGCGGTGACTGAAAAACTGCGGTTGGTATAGTTCTTTCATATTCGCTATCCACAATCCCAAAACCGTTATTCAGCGTCGAGTGCACGTCTACGTACTTGTCGTTCTGTTTTACCATCTCGTTCAGCAACCTACAATATAAGACTGAATGGTTTGCATCTTCGACGATAAGAAATGGAATAGAACTTTCTCAAACTGTGCAACCGTTTTGTGCCAAGGACATGGTAATTCAAAAAAAAACACACCAAAACTTCATTCCGTTTTTGTCAATATTTGAACCTTTGAGTTGCGATCGTCTCAAAAATCGCAGTAAATTTGCATTTGTAGGGGATAAGATGATGATCGTCTGCAGTCGTTCTTTTGAAGCACTGCTTTGTGTCAAGTAAATGGTCGACAATGGAAGGTGCTGTCCGATGTGACTTTTGATCACACGATATTCTGTGCAAGCCAGTATAGAGAAAAGACTGCTTCTGGCGTTTCGCAATACGTCTCACACATCATCGATTGGACGGCTGAGGCCCAAATTCTACTGAATATTGTCAACACGGTCATTGAAGATATTGGCAACAACCGTTGAAAATAGGGTTGAGCGGGTACACGGATTTCTCAGTCCCACTTTCATTATACATTTAACGAAAAGCTGCGTTATTCCGGTTGGACACTATGAACGTCCTACAAATAGGCTGAGTATCTCATCTGTGGGATTCGGTATCCTGTCCTATTGTAACTGACTTGGCGATTTGCTGTTATCCAGTCATACACATGTGGCTCGATTTCCATTTCCATTGGTTCAAGCCTATTGTGTGGGGCGTGGTTACAACCGTTACTTACGCTGGACGCTTTCGTGACGAACCACAGCAACCAAATCAAATCACACGTTGGACGGTGTCTATCCGCTCAACTGGATGATCTATTTATGGTAGATCCTTAATGTGGGTGTTGTTCACTCCAGAGCATGAATGTGGTGGGGTCGGAGACAAGATGGCATGCACCTCTCTAGGACCCATGAATTTCATCCTACCCCGGCCGGATTTACGTTTGGGCTAATTAATGCTTGTAATTCATGAATGATCATTCTGAATGTGCTAGTTTATTTGATATTTTTCGAACAGTGTCAAACTTCAATCGGTTTTCTTGAGGAGTCATCATGTCGGAGTTGCCAGTTTTTCAGGGTGGAATCAGTACTTCCTTCGCGCCCCGCTAACTGCGGAAAAGTACATCACAGCAATCGATTTGTGCCACTTGATAGCTTTGTCCATGGGATCAATGAACCAACAACAGCCAAGGTCTAAATAGCAAAAAAAGATCAAAAAACAAACCAAGAAACATCACAGGAAAAATTTCACCAGCGATCTTGTACTGCATGCGCATGGGGTGTCCGAGAGGTGTAGCACCTCTGAGTTAATTGATGGTCGTGTTCCTTGGGACATCCCCCTTCTCGTTGGTCTTCATCGTTTACCTAGCTCTCACCTGTGGTTCCACGAAGCTGAAGCATGCATCAGCGACCAGACCCCGGCAAACCGCTCGAGAAGCGGACTAAACCCGGTCGAGGGTCACCGAGGTCTAAAAACCTCGGCGAGACAGCGTTTGACATGTGAAGATAGAAACTACTGAATGGGCGGACGAGCTCCACTGATCCAACGGCTACAAGGGAAAACTGTCCACTTTATCTGACCCGCCATTCTGAAAGAAGAGATGAACCGCATAACTGGCCGTCGACTCCTCTGAAACAGCCCTGCTACTCTGCAATCTGTACTTGATAGTGCAAAGGCTAGAGGTGCAACCTCGAACAAAAAGGCCGTACGATGCTGCGGACATCGCTTCCTATCCTACGTCTGCAACTGTGATTATTCACGAATTCTCATGCGCTCATCATGCTTTGGCTTCCGAGGTAGGCAACACGGTTGAGGTAATGAAACTGCAAGCTGGGATTATTCGATGCAGAAAAAGAACAGATGTGCTGTGTCCGAATTTAGTAGTCAGAAAGAGGACACTTTTGTACGAACGAACGTGTGTCCAGTAGTAACGTACGCCGAGCGCAAATTCAAGCAAGCTCTTGAAAACGCAAGCACCTAGACAAGTGCGTGAGTCAGTGTGGTATGCAAGCGAAAGCGTAATCCAATTGTAAATCGGATTAGACCACGCACTGATGTTCAACACGTGATACATTCTGATTGACCAATGCTGTCCGGGACGAAGCACAACGAACGTCAAATATGTATGTGTGTGTGCTACTGCAGACGTGCGTCCATGATTGTAAGAGACTTAAATCATTTGGGCGTAGCGAACATGGCACTCCAACGACGGTCACATTGCGCACCAACTGGACCTCGTCCTGGTGAGATTCCGTTGGGTCGCGTCTGTGGAGGGTTGCCGAGCCTACCGAGGTGCGAAGACGGGCAATGCAAACTACACTGATAATATCCTCTTACGTGCATGCTTCAAAACTCATCCATCTACACGTGCTAGGGTCTCTGGACCCTCCCGGACAAACGTTGCTGCCCTAGAAATTCCAGAGAAACGAGAGGCGATGTCACGAGCAATCAAAACTCGACTGATCACTGCAACCAAAGCACAAGAAGACGAAATATCTGTGGAAGCGCAGTGGATCGAAATAAAGTCAACAACCAGAGAAGCTGTATGAACAGAAATGCAGACAAAAGACTGGATATCCTAGAGCACGCTGCAGCAGTCAACCAAAGCATAAGAAACCCGGGTCCTACTTAGTAGTGAACACCGCAGACTGTACCGGGATCCCACACCCTCCGCTAAGAGTGATCGCAAGAGATACTGGATAGAAATAGCCGAAAAAAATGGAAACCGCATCAAGAACTGGTGACTTTGGTAAACTGTTCTACCTCATTTACAACGTCCCGCATAATTACTGAAAACAAGATTCGCTTCTTCGTGAGGCAGCAGGAAACCTAACACCCGAACAAAGCAAGAAAATGAACCGATGGGTCGAACACTTCAGTCGACTGCTCAACCGGCCTATAAACCAACTGCCAATGCCAACTCCTCCAGTCCTGTATGAAAGCAGCTGCTACCCCATAAGTAGCACGGAAATCGTATAACTTGTTAACAAACTGAAAGGCAGAAAGACCGCCGGGGAAGTTATCATCCCTTCAAAAGTATATGAAACCTGTTCATTGTCATTGATTGACGGGATATGTACACTTCTTGGTTCCATTTGGGGGGGGGGGGGGAGAGGAAGCATTCCCACCAGACTGGTGCATGTCTGTTCTGCTGCCTACTCCGAAGAAAGGCGATAAGTCGGCACGTGAGAACTACCGAGGGGTTAGCTTGATCGATGTCACCGCAAAGATTTTTTGGGCGTTGATACTGAACCGTTTCTCCGAGACAAGAGACCGACACACTCGCCAGAACCAAGAAGGTTTTCGTCGTGGGAGAGGCAGTGTGGATCAAAGTTTCACACTGCTCCGAATACTGGAGCACTGTTATAAGTTCCAGCAGCCAACGGTAGCCAGCTTTGATTCGGTTAAACGCAAATCCCTTCGGACCATAATTTAATCTGATGGGATGCCCGATAATCTTTTAAGGCTGTTGAGGAGGTGCTACTCGACAACTGGTGTTAAGATTCGAATGTAAGACGAAGAATCCTGTGAGTTCACACTCACTACCGGTGCTGATCAACTACATCATTGACTGAACAATGGGTCATGCATTACACGACTATTCTGGCGTTCGGCTTAGCCGGGAAATAAACATCTCGGACCAGGAGTTCGCGGATGATACTGTCGTGCTAGGAGACTTACTCGTTGTTTCCCAAACAATCCTCAGCTGAATCAATTCTTTCGCGAAGTCAATCGGGTTAGAAATGAATTCAACTAGAACCAAAGCTTTCACAATCCATCTAGACCCGACCGTTCAACAACTGTCCATCAACGACCGACCATTCCAGTACGTCCCTTCATTCTAACACTTAGGCTCAACTCTGATTCTGAACGACCTGGCAAAAGGGGGAGTGGCATTACGGATCGCCATTGCTGTGAGAGCCTTCCTTCAGACCAGAAGGACGCTGTAAACCCGAAGCGAAATCAATCTGAGGACCAAAGTTCTTGTTTACCATCACTACCAACCGCCCCGAACTCGTCTATGACTGGGACATCTGGCCACTATGAGCTGCAAGTTTTCTGTTACTGGTGCATGCCGCAAATCCCCACAGTCAAGTGGCGCGACGGGGTATCCAACGAAGAGGTAAGGCGGCGATGCTCTGACGTTGACGCACTCTCCGTTTTCCCCAAAGGTCGACGACTGAAGTGGTTCACTCATATCTTTTGGCGACCCGAGTCAGAGATTTAAAAAAACACTCTGTTCTGCTCCTTGCCCTGGTTGGTATTGTCGCCTTGGTGGGCATCTCAGAAAGTGAACCAGCATCATTGAAAAAGACGTAGAGCTTTCTTATTCGCTCATTCTAACCAATCTTAGCTCTACTACCAAACATCGATGATCAAAAACATCAAGACTACGAATATCTTCCGCACACAGACCCCAAGTCTCGCAATTATACAACAAAACTGAACGCACCGTGGCACAGTACAGGTAGGCGCCACTAATGCTTCAGTCCAGCGTACGCCTCTCGAGCTTTGGATATACGCATGCTCACATCGACTTCCATGCTCCCATCCGTCGTCAAGCTGCTGTTAAGGTAAGTGAAGCGGTCAACAACTGTCAGCACCTCCCTATCGAGCCTCAAGCACAGAACCGTTGACATCCAGTCTTGTAACATCATTTTACAGCTTGAAGGTGCGAAACGCATGCCAAATGGAGCTACAGCTCTTGCGAGTTTATCTAGTGCATGATGAGCATGTTTTGTGCATTCAAACAAGCAGATAAGTTCGTCCGCGTAATCTAGATCAAGTGGCTTTTCACCACTTGCCAGTTCGACACCCATATCCTGAAGGTCTTGCAAGACATTCTCCATTATCTCGCCGATGACGAAGTTGAACAGGAATGGAGAAATGAGATAGTCTTGTCGAACACCGCTGGTCATTTTGAATGGACTGAATAATTCAACCTAAACCCTTACGCAGCCAGGAGTATGAGAATACAATGACCTCAGTAGAATGACGAAATTCTGTGGCATACACTTTTGGTGGACAGCACTGGAAGCTCTGTTCTGTCAACTGAATAGAAGGTTCCTTTCAAGTCGAGGGAAACCAATACTGTCGGTCAATGGTGTACGTGACGCGTTTCGAGTAATTGACGAAGAGTGAAAGTGTGGTCGATGCATCCTCGACCTGGGTGGAATGCGGCCTGTTGTCCGCGGGCGTTCCTCTAGCAAACCAGTGTCAGACGGTGCAGCAAAATCGATGCAAATCTCCTGGTGATAACCGGAATCATGCTGATCCCACGATGGTTAATACAGACATTGCGTAGTCCTTTCCTGAAGATGGATACAATCAAGGACTCGCTCCATAATAACGGAATACGTTCCTCTTCCCGAATGTCACGGACCGAAATGGTGAGTGATTTTATCGCGCACCACCACCCATCTTGAAGAGGACTGGAGGAAGTTCGTCGGGATTGGCCGGTTTCTCACGCTTGAGTGATCGAATGATCCACTCCACTTCCACTTCTGATGGGGGTTCAAGTGATACTCGTTAAGGAATGGCAGTTGTTGACATCGTCGTGCCTATATCTGTGCGCGGCCAGCTAAACTACTCCTTGAAGTATTCAGCCCAACCGTCGAGCCTTTGCTGTTTGCCATGAATAGACTCTCCATTTAAATCGCACATCATTTCACTGACCTGGGTTCGCCGTCCACCGGTGTCACGAATAAGTTTGAACAGTCTTTGACTGTTACATGAATCAGCTGCTATTTCCATTTCTTTGGCTACCTTGAACCACCAAATTTCGTGTTCCTTCTGAAGACTTTTTATGACTTGCTTTTATATATGTCTTCTACCTTGTTCATCTTCTTACTGTTCGAGAGCTGACCTTTTTCTCCATTAGACTAACCGATTCTTGAGAAATCCAGTGTATTTGATGGACGTCGGATCTAGGTCCACAGGCGAAACCTGCTGATACGTGCATCGCCTGCTGGATATGGGCCTAATGATAATCTACAGTACTGTTCGTCTTGGATCGTAGCTCAAGTGCTAACTTCTGTTCGCAACTGGTGCGGACTTCTGGATCACACAGACGTTGCACGGCTAACCGGGTTTGCGGTTTGCGTCGATGACCACGGAGCTGGAGAGATAATCGCATTAAAATTAATGCATGGTCCGACTCTACGTATATAAACCAGTAAGATCTACAGTTCTGAACAGAACTGTGCCACTGGTAGCTTACTGCGATAAGATCGATCTGGCTCAGAGAACGTGTAGAGTTAGAGCGCCGTGTCGTTGAGCGACTTGAGCTGTGTCGGAAATTGGTGCTAGACAAGAACAATCGATTGTCTGCACAAAACTGGAGAAGTCTATCCCCGTTATCTGTACGCACACAACGCATCACACCCATTTAAACAATCTTCTGCCGTCCTAAGTTTGACAACTTGTGTAATAAAATTACCAGCTAGCACTACAACCTCAGAGCCTTTACTCCTGCGAGCGAGAGTGGTGAGTTTATCATAGAACTCATCCCATGCGTGTCAGAGCTGCTCTCTGATGGGGCGTATGCCGAGACTACAAACAGGTTGCGCCTAACACAGCACATGAACGACTATGAAACGGTATCCACTCTAAAGGAACAGCCTTAGTCTTGTCAGCCAGGGCTATCCCTACGCCACGTTAACCCGCAGCTCTAGCTGTTTCGTCTGCCGGTGTGTACAGGAAATACCTCGATGAGATACCAGCAGCATTTAGTTGAATCACACTGCTCGAATGATGGATACTCGTTTCCCTTAAGCTGCAGACATCCATCGCAAGAGTGTCCATTGTGGGGGCTAGATACGCTTGCTGACCGGCCTGCTTGAGTGTACGCACGTTAAAGCAGCCGATATTCAGAGGCTGACGCGGCTTGAGGAAGTGTGAGTTACGGGATGGAGGATTATTCACACTATTTGACAATGAACCGTTATGAGTATCGAGCGTGTTATCAGTGGGAGCATTACGGATGGATAGAGGGGACAAAGAGAGACTGTTGAGGATAGAAGACAAAGGTTGAATAAAAGAGAGGGAACTCTGAGCAGTAGCCCACTTATCACTACCCATCCCGATCGATGCAATGGGCAGCGCGGTCCTGATTATCCTGAGCGACGACTGATGCAATATGGAATTCTTTGTAGTCTTGCACTTCATGGGAGATGTTGGACGGGTACTGCTAGGGTGTCCAGCCACAAAGCAGGAGAACGATTACGGTTCTCGGCCAAAGCCTTTAGTTCTAACGAGAGCCTATCCGCAAGACAGCGGAGTGGCTGAGTGGAAGCCCATTTGCTTGGATCAATTATTCTTCCACTGATTTTACCGACTGAATTTCCAACTCAAATTGACTGCCAACCAGGAGGACCAGAAGACTGGACTTTGTCTGGTCTCTACCGATTAAACTGTCAGGGATGATTGCATTCTGGCCTAAAGAAGTCATCCTTTGTAGCACTTTGGGTCATGGAGACACGCAAACCATCACACCACGTCAATGTGCAGTCTCATCGTGATTGAGGAAATGATCCTAATGTATTGCATTACAATTATGGGGAGATTTTCGGGACATTTGGCTGTTAATTGAAAATCCTTACCAAAAACACCAGAGACAGTTGATGGTTGCAAGATGATTGGGGTGGTCAGTTTAAGACACGACAAAAAGGGTTGAAAACATTTACCAGTAGATTTGGTTACACAGAACGTGTTAGTATTCTCGGCGCGGGACACGCGACCAGAAATAACGGGCAGTATGATGTTTAGTTGCCAGTGAAAAATATTCACTCACTTAGTTTACCTGATTCTCCACCTGTAGTCTTACTTGCCAACCTTTCTCCTTTGATGTGTGATCTCCCAGTCGCGGTCTGTTTTGAAGATACCAAACATAACGGGAAAGCTCAGCTACGTGGTATTGGACTGAAGGAACTCAAAACGAAAGAATACACGAACAAATTACATTTCAACATGCCGGGCTGCAGTTCCCGCCAGGACCCCGTGGACACTGCATTGCTGGTGATTGTTGATAGAGACGGTGATGAACTCCCTTCCTTCTCTAGCCCGACCCGAGATGACAAGAAGAAACAATAAGGGAATTGCACTATTATTCATTCGCGAATTTTCGTTCTGTCCTGATCAAAAAATTAAACGAAATGTATCGCTTTGTATCCGACCTTTGAGAAATTTACAATGTATAAACCTTCGGTCGCTTGACTGGCCTTGGACAGACAGTGATCATGGTGGACTTTAGACCATTCTGTCCGCCTTTAATAAGAATAAATCGAAAAGTAAGATATTCTTGGGGAAAATAATATCATTATTGTAGTCAGTGTCTCAAATTTGGCGAAATTGTATTGTCAGCCCAACACTAATGTAACCTGGTTCAGTAAAAGTTCCTTCAGTTTCTCAAACGGTAGTCATGTGGTCGCATCAAGGTACGCCATGTTCTTCAACAACGAATACAATTCGTGGTTACCTGCAGTCAGAAATAAATCCAACTGATATTGTTTGGCTCTTTTGCGAACACTGCACTAGAGCTCAAGTCTTTCGACGCATTCATCAATCTGGAATGAACTAACGTACAGGTTCAAATGTTCAATGGTCAGTGACTTCACGTCACGACGCCAAATGTTTGAATTGTATCTACCCGGTCAGTCGTACGCAGTGAATTAGCTTGCACTCGGTGAAGGCGCACTAGAAGGTGACAAGACCAGATAAGAATAGTGGGGATTTATTCTGTCAGATTTGGTTGATATCAAGTAGATTATATCCAAAAGGAGGTATGGAGATGGTGTTAGATACCTCACTGACTAATCACTAAGCAATTTGGTTGTATCTACACGATCTGACTGTCGAGGTCCGGCTTTACCTGATTGGTTGGATATTGGAATTGATGCAGTAGCTCACTGGACCTCGCGCGAAGTCAATCGACTCACTACCAGTTGGCAAAGCCGCTCGATTTGATATGTGTGAAGGAACAGGTTTCGAATAGTTGGTGTGAATCGGAGATCGTAGCGATCACGAGAAAGGCGACGGGTTATTTTGTGAGGACCACAAGGGAATAGGTCTGGTTAGCACCGCAATAAAGCTGTGTGATAGTATTATTCCCCACCGCCTATGTAATGCTTGCAGCCAGTGCTCGTAAGGGAATCAAGCTGGGTTTAGACCTGATCACATCTCATTCATCAACGAATTGTACAACATTGGGACAGCATCCGTAGTCTCATCGACTCTGTTTTCCAATACAAAAACGGCTTTCAGTTCAGTTGACCTCACAGCTCTCTGGAGCTGCTTCTTGTTGAACGGTATGTCACATAACTTTGTTTTCATCGTGAACTCCTCATAGATGAATAGCCGAAACCGAGTTTGAACCTACAGTAGTCTTTTATCCGAGTTCACCACGAGAAGTGGTGTACGTCAGTATTATCCTCCCTCTCTCCTTTTCTCTTTCATTTGTGACTACTGTGGTCCTAGAGGCTACTCTTTTGTCATGCCGGGATAATAATGTTGAACTTTACCCAGGTTGGAAAGTGTCAGACCTTAGATATGCGAACGACATAGTTTTTCTAAGTGAAGACCCAAGTAATCTGCGAACTTTTCTGGGCCATTGGAAGAACTGTTTAGCAGTGTTCGGTATGTGCTATGCACCCTCGGATTGCAAGATACTGTGTCAAGACTGGTTTGGTCTGAAGTCAAACCCTTTTGGTATCTGGGGTGACTATAGACCAAGTGGGTCAGTTCTGTTATCTGGTAAGTTGTGTGAAATGTCAGGGCATATCAAGAAGGCCTACTTGGATTTTGCTCGTCTCATTCATATGTGGCGTCGACATTACATCCCTTTATTTACCAAGGTTTGAGTGTGCGCTGCAACAGTCAGGCCAGTGCTTCTGCATGGTTCAGAAACTTGGCCACACTGGAAGGAGGATATACGAAGATTGTCGGTGTTCGAACACCGAAGTCTTCGTATTATAATAATAATATTATATTTCACACTCGCTTGGTTTCAGGCTGTGTGCGAAACAAAACAGTACAAGGAGAAAGGAGTACATGGAGTCACGTTTCATGATTTCTTTTTTTGTTTGCGCAGCATGTCTTCCAAGCATTGTTCGAGTCTGGTGGGAATGACGTATCAGTAATGTTGAGGTTCGGCATTGAGTATCAGGCAGGCGAACAGAATTACTGGATGAAACATTCAAAGTCACAAGGCTAAGGTGGTTGGGGCATGCATTACGCATGTCCCCGTACAGGATACTGCGGTGATTCAGCAACTGTCACACGTGATAGAGTCAGATACAACTTCGTAGCCACGCACGCGGATGAGACTGAACCAATCTGGATTGCCGAGGACAAGTTCGAAAAAAGCTCCCTGTGATTGGTCATCTTCGAGTCTACCAATCATCTTCTCTGATTTAACATATTTATACAAACCAATTCTGCAATACAATTAACGTGCTATTTCGCAGTCCTGGTCTTCTTGCTGCTTTCGTCCGCGTAGTTCTGGGTGGAGGCAATTTCAATACGTCCTGTCAGTTCAGTTTATTGTGGTTACTTCGGATACCTCGGCACAATATTCGCTGAGAACTTAAGGACTGGAAAGTGAGTAGGACTGACCAGTCGATAACGTGATGTAAGTATGAAGAGCCTTACGAGTGGAGTTTGTTAATTGGGACATGTTAGCCTTTCTTGGTGGAACTCAAGAGATCCTTTATTCAGTGATTGAATACGTTAAAGGCTGACTATGTGTAGCAGTCAGTGGAGCTCTTGCATTCAAAGCTATCTTCGTGGACTTGATACTATTTCTAGTTCTCTTCTCTTCTCTTCCCGTACTTTTTGTTTGTTCCCCTTTATTTTCGGTTGAGGCTCCTGCTGAGAGTAAGCAACAAAAGCCACCATACCCAGCGCAGGATTAATGGTTGTTTGAACTGAACTAAACATCTCCCTACTTAATAATTGCTCAGGTGGAACTGAACTGAACTGGATCAAGAAGTGACATCGAAACGTAGGATTCTGAGCAGATCACCAACGGACATGTTCACACGATCCCAACCAGTCAATGTGACCAGTATCGAGAGCTGTTGATTTTGTACGTCACCTAACCGCTTCGAATGAACACGTCTGATGATGTAACAAACGGAGAACCGACTATATTCCATCTGTCAAACATAACCTTAAATTAACCATTTCCGACGCACGTATTTTGGCACAGCTTCGAAAGTTTTGGTCCTCTCACTAGACTAGCCTAACAGAAAAATCCAATCCTGGAGTGTGTCGCTTGGTTCATCTCAGACGAAGACAGTGATCGAGTCATCTAAAACGACCTCAGTTCAAATGATAAACCAGCACACAGTACAAACAGGACTGTGTGGTTTTGATCACGTGAATCCGCCCAAACCAAACGTGTTTGTCAGTGCTTATTGGGTTCGAGGTTCGTGAACCGTTTTGGATTTCTCGGCAAATGCGTTGGTGTAACAGTATCAACCGGTGCGTCGCATGTGAGCAATCCAAACCACACACTGGTTGTGGGGACAAGTTCATTCACGTCCAATGACGTGTTCACTTGAGAACCAGGTTTATTGAATCACGCGAGGAGCGCAAAAGCGTACCGATGCACACGTGCAATGGGAGTGCACTATGAGATACTGAGTACACACTGGATGCAACGAGTGAGGACAGAACGAGGATAGAAACGGTGAGACGAACATTTCACTCAATTTTTTCAAACTCGTACGTGAAATAGTCTGAAATGCACACAGATTTGTGTTGGTAGCTTTGATGAACGGCCGCAGGGTGGCAAGTTTACATAAGAAAGAAATGCAATAGACTCCCTGGTAGACCTGATCTGATCGCCATTAAATCGGGGAATGGTAACAATTTGGGAGTACAATTACATCACAAAGGTTCGAATGACAAACTTCAGTCATCTCCATATCGGATTTCATCAGACGATACGCAAGTGATTGCCTCAGATTTCGATCAACATCACCACCACTAGGCGTGTCTTGCCTCACGCATATCGCCATCCAGCTGGGGGATACGTTTTGAACAAACTTTGTGATTGTTACCGGTTTCTTCTGCTGATGTAATTTTCACCGCAACTTGCGCTGAAAAGAGAGTGAATTTGCCTGTTAGCTAGGTTTGCGGTTACCCAGGCACATCTCACAGAGTTGATGATACCATGAGGACCGGTCGTACAGGAGGTCTGCGACTCAACCTTGAATTGAGTTTATGGCGCCTATAGTTTACTAGGTAATCGCCTTTGAAAGTCAAACCTAATTAAAACAGGTTCCACTGGTACTGTTGTATTGGAGACTGTTTTGGGCAACGGAAAGAAAGCCATCTTTGCACTGGATCTCGTCATCTAGCAAGAAGCCTCAGGATAGTAAAGAAAATGAACTACTTCTTGAGCAACGTCCACTAAAGAACAAATGAATCTTTGTAGTGACTCAGCAATTATTTCAAATCACTGAATCTAAACAGGCGACGCCAAGAGCATAATCCCGAACTCTCAAAACCCAATGGTTTTCAGTCTTTTTTCTTCACTGAAGGTGGTACGTGATAGTTTCAATCCGCGGTCAAAAGTTTGTTGCGAAAATTCGGATCAGCTTATGATCTAATCATTTTGTTTGATTTCTGCTTCGCTCTCGCGTAAACTTACTCAAAAAATCAATGGATACTTGTTTTTCGTGTGGTTGAACAGTTCATATCCATGGCTCTGGAGCCGTCAGCGAAGTGGCATTGATCAGTCATTGGTGATCTCTGATTACGGACTGATCACGGGACTAACAAAACTCGAAAGATAGATCAAATCCAACACTATCTTAGTTTTGTGTTCGTTTACACACCGGGAACGAGACGACCAGACAAATAAGTGTCCCTGGTCTTATCACGTGTACACACAGGGACACATATACGTGAGTTTTCTATTCATCACGATTACTCACTGTCCTATCCTGTTTTGAGTCAGACTTCGTTCCCCCAATTTGTGAGGGGGAACCCCGTCAACGGTATACGCATGACCAACGCTATATCATTCAGCCTCATTGGCCCGTCAATGTGTCTACCTTAATCTATGAACGAATCATGCACAGAATAAATTCGTTCATTCGATTATTTTTCGCATGGATGACAGTGCGGGTTAGTAGGCGGAAGAGGAGAATGGTGGACCAGCAATACGGTAGTAGTATGAATAATACGAATCGGGGTGGGTTAACGTCCCGAATTCCTCTAGCCATACTGATCGACAGGCGGACGAATAGTTTGTGGGGGGGGGAGAGGGAGAGATACACACACACAATATATATATATATATATATATATATATATATATATATATATATATATATATATATATATATATATATATATATATATATATATATATATATATATATATACGTCGTAAACATATTTGATGCTATACTGTTCATATTTTCCTATTCCAGACGGCAGATGTTTCCGAATATTTCAGTCTGGCATGCCTGGTCAGCCGGATAGTACGAACTGTAGCTGAAACATAGTCACAAGGTAGATAAATAAATGACATTGGTCTGTGCGGAAGGTTGAGGATTTTAGTCGGTGCATCGAACACTTTCTTACTGTTCGGTGTATAAGGCAGACAGTAAACAAACGGGTCCCATGAAAGCTGTTTGATCACGAGCAGAACGAAGCCTTTCAATGGACGAATCCAGTATCAGTTCCGAATTCCTTATCGAGAATCTCCAGAGTGCAAAGTTGAATTCGGGGAGAGGCAAAGAGGATAGTTCTGTCCTGGAAGCCATTAGTTGTTCCGTTGTGCTAATGTTATCCACGGTGAAGCGTATTTGTCAGCCTGGAATGTGTGAGTAGAGTACAGTCTGACGAGTGTGATAAAACATCCCCATGGCGAAGATTCATCCGGCGATGCTCTTGAATGCCAAAAGTTTTCATTATGAAAGGTGATACAAAGTAATTCACAGTAGTACCGGATGAATATCCAAGAAAACCCTCCTGTTGTGAACAAAAATTGAAAAAGTGGAACGTCGTAACTTTAAAGCCAAAAAAAACATGATCACACATTATACTGGTCTGGAATAGAAAGCAGCATGAAAACTGTAAGCGCTGTTGCAATCTTCCAGGAGCTCTGTTTCAAACTGCCATTGGCGGGTTTGCGGTGAACTGCCCTACTGCGTGACTTGATCCTGCGTGGTGATTAAGATGATAGGGCAAAATATAGCTGGTCTCAGCAGGAATTCGCACCAGGAATTGGAAATCCACTTGTATGGACCAACAGGAAATCGGAGATCCAAGCCGTTTCAACTTGGGCGGCAACATGGCTCTGGAAACCTGCGGAACACGGATAAGATTTTGGTTCTGCTGGAAGGGTTTGTGCCAGTCAGTGACGAAAAAGCGGCAGATAAATCCCTCACCAGCCGCGTTGATACTCCGTTCTATTATGGTTGCTAAATAAGTGGTGCATTCTCCACTTGGCCCCTTGACAATCATCCATTCCCAAATTTCTCGTTGTTCAGTGCCTAGGTTTTTTCGCTCACTGCTGAAATCAGCCAGAGACTAAAACATGAATATCAGTGCCGCTAAGAAAATAAAAGCAGATTCCGTTTGCCGGGAATGTCAAATGCTCTCAAACGGTAGAGGAAGGAATTAAAAATGATGTCTGTTACAGATAATATCACCGGGAAGTGTTCAATTTATATGATAAATACGGATGTCTAAAATGGGCCTGCTGGAACTGCCTTGCCATCTGCAGGGGCAAACGACCGGTAGTTAAAATAACAGGTAAATTGGAGGCTACAAACTGCTCCGGCCGCTTGGGTATGGATAAAGTAATTGGTAGGTCCTCGAAACTTAGCTCCATACCAAGCAGTTTCGGTGGTAGCCGATCGCAGGAAAGCCCTGAGGAAATGTCTCAAGTGTGTCAAAAAGTCTCCAAGCGAAAAGTAGATTTCGAGGCTGTTAGGGAAAGGCCAGACACGGAAACATTCACCCATTGTAAGTTACTGAAGAATACGAAAATAGCTCTGGGTGGGAACCGAAACGTATTGGTGAAAGGCATCTCTGAGCCTGTCTCTCGGGCAGCCAGACAGAGGGAAGGAGATATCCGACATCACGTGTCAAACCTTCAAAGGATGGCGGGCCTTTCAGGGCAATGCGTACTCAGGAGAGTTTTCATACGGGGTAAGTGTAATTGTATAGTTGGTGATCAACCGCCCCTAGACCGATGCTGATAGAATTTGCTAACCCTAAAGGGAAGGATGAGTTCTTGGCTTCTGCGGAACTGGTTTGGGCCTCTATCCAAGGAACGCTCATTTGAGCCAGATAATTCGTCCCTTTGGCGAGTGTCCAACAGTAGAAACGAAGTCAACCCTGGAATAAACCTTGAACTTCGTATTAGTGTTGAAAAATGCAGAACCAGATAGGTATAGTATCCTGTGAAGATTCAGCAACCATCACACATGATACGGCCAGGTACAGCATCGCAGCCACACACGTGGATGAGTCTCAACCAATCAGGATCACCAAGGACAGGTGAAGCAAAAGCTCGCGATAATTGGTCAACTTCTAACCTACCAATTATTTAGAAGTCTAAATCGGCGAAACAACTGTTTTTCAGTAATTCATTCTCAAGCCATTTACAGACTACGTAGTAGACATTAGACAAAAGATCATGAACATAAACAGGGAATGAACACCAATCATGGGCAGGGGTTTGTCAGTCGAATTATCCGTATTATGTGATTGATTTATCTAGCTGACGCCATCTAGGTAGCTGGACGGTACATTCATGCCGCCTTGGTCAATCTTGGGCCATGGGAGTTGGAGTATGTGAGGGAATGTGTTCACCTACCGTTGGCGGACAGCCAAGTTGCATCAGCAGTCAACACTGGTGCGGCGCCAAGCCCAAGGCTTGAGACAACGGGATCTCGAGTTACAAGAAAGCCGATCGCTGGATCGGGTCGATAGATGAGAGATGAGTCTTGTCAGCGTTGTTTAAGCCTCAAGGCGTGATCGCCCACACCAGTCGGACCAATGTATTGTGCGCAACGAGTAGGTGAATGTGAGAGCAACCTATATATTTGTCTCGTGCCAACAAACGGACACGGTCCTGAGGCGGATCTGAGTTCTCGTTGGAGTTAGTGGGACGGGGTAAAGCAGTGCCCGGACCAAGCGCTTTTGGGCGCACAGGTCAGGGGTTAACTTCTCTATTCCAATTGCCTCGGCTATCGTTAGAGTGCGCAACTGAACACTGCGTCTGTTTGAGGGGGACACGATAAGGAATTTTGAAGCAGCCTCCGGATTCATCTGATGTCCAGTGTCAACCAAATGCGCCAAGATTGCGCTGTTGATCGATCCAGTTTGTCCTTGACTTAACCAGCGCGGATGATGCTCTTTAATCCGAGTTGATAGCTGTCGTGCCGTTCGACCTACATATGATGAGTCACAAACACATCTGAAAGAGTATACAACCATTGATGAGGTCAGCATCGACAGCCTATCCTCGTTCTGAATCTGGATTAGAGGAGCACCTCGGAACACACACCGTAGTGTGGCGGCATTGAAAGTATTTTGAATTTCTCTCCCCAGTCGACGGTTTAAGATTTCACTTACAATATCGCCTTTAACTAGCAAGCTAATATAAAGATCTTTCTACCTTGCGGTTTCCACGGGGATTTTCGGCATTCTTTCGATAAACCTATCCGGGTGACTGTTCTCACGTAGGGTGTTTATTACTTGCATCAATTCGTCATCTAAAGTCTCTGCAGAACAAATTTGCCTCGCTCTGAAGGCCAAACATTTTACTAGGTTTTGCTTCTGTTGCATACTAAACCGTTGAAATTGGGATACTGGCTACTCCACGTTTGTTTTCGGTGCATATTTCGCTGGATCCGACCATTCTCCATTCTCGTGAGAGTCATATCGACAAACGGTAGTTGATTGTTTATTTCCCGTTCAGTTGTAAAGCGTATTGCTTTGTGTGCCCCATTAAATAATGTTTGCACAATTATTTTCTTTGATTTAACATATTTATACAAACCAGTTTCGCAATACAAATAACGTGTTATTCCGCAGCCTTGTTGTTCTTGCTACTTTGGTTTGCGTAGTTCTGTGTGGGAGCGATTTCAGTATGTGCTACCATTTCGGGTATTGCGAATACTATATACCCCTATCCCTGAAAGAAACTTCAAAACACCTACATAGCTCTTGAATACTCGTCAGGAAGGGTAGATGGAGGACATGACCAAAAGCTCACCCCTCATCGCCGAAAAACGAAGCCAGAACTCGGAACTAGATTCTGTGTGCCACTCTTACCAGCTCACACACTATGCACAAAAAAGGCCGGGAAATCTAGCCACTATTTACACCAACGCATTCGGCATTCGAAACAAATGGCACCAGCTGGGATCATGGACTACCGACGCTGGTTGTGTAGCAGTCACCGAAATCTGGCTAAAAGTGAGGCATGAAGTTGAAGTCCTTTCCTCGTCCGGCTGCTGTGTACACCGAGCTGATGGGGCCGGTGGGGTTCCATGATAATGATCTCGGATACAATAAGGCAGATAGCCGGGGAAGGTATCGCAACAAATAAACAGGCTGTCTTGTGTGATCTGAAACTACACCAAGATGAGATTTGTGTTGCTCGTGATGTGTCGGTGCGGAAACCCGTGGATTATCCCCGGTCAGTGATTCCTCAATCGTTCGACCCCAACGGAAAAATAACCACAAACAAAGTGCGGAAACTGTATTCTGTTGTAACCAAAAACCAACACTTTATATAGGATGAGGCAAGGAATGTACGGACACCTGGCGTTGTTATTAATTGCCCAGCGTGGTGCGAAGATGTGATTGGTTAAGTCGGATCACAGTATGTGGTAAATCTGATTGATTGGTGGATTGGTGTGAAGGGTAAGCAGTAGGTTGTCTATCAGCGGTCGATGTGAGCGGTGACGTGTGATAAACTGGTTGGTTCATGGACACACGCTTCACAACTGCACTGCTATGTCGGATACGCAGGCCTTGTCATTGGTTAGTTTTCTCAAAGCACTCTGTCCGTGGATTCGAAGAATGCGGACTGCAACCTTGCGGATGGCGTGTGTTCAGTGAAACTTTTGACTCCCTTACAGCAAGCGTGTACCGAAGCTCCTCTCCCACGCCACTTAAGGAGCTAGTCTTGCTGAGCTACCTTCAGCCCGCCGTAGCCAGGGCGTGTGAGCTTATAAACCTCAGGGCTTCAGTGCCCTCGAGAAAGATTGGATGAACCTATGGGCAGCGGGAAATGATTTTTCTGCCAGACCGATAGACTTCCTGTTGGAGGAAGGACTCGTCCAGGATTTCTTGCGATCAGTCCGGTGGAGGAAGGGGCAGATCCTAGGATACTGGACCTGGTAGTCCCCCAAAACACCAGTGAAACTGAGGGTCTACAGGTCTCAGCGCCTCTGGAAAGAAGTAACCATGGGGTGAGCCATAGTAACTTCTTGGTCGTGAAGGATATGATACGACACAAACTAAGAGGATGGTTTACGAATCCTGATGTTCAAAGCCTATTTATTGCGGCCCAGGCACTGACGTGAGACCTCCATTACAAAAATATGGGAGAAGAATGGACGGCATTCAGGAACAACCTTTTGTTGCTCACAGAACGCTTTGCTCCAGGCCGTAGAATCCACAGGGAAGGAAAGACACCTTGGTGGACCAACAAGGCGGCTAGGACTCAAAGCTGAAAACACAGGCGGGAAGTCAGTACCAGCAGACAGGAGGCCACATGTGTAGGTACCTGTACATTTCCGATTTTTTTTCCATGATTCTCAACTTCCCTTGGTGCAACACTCCTTTGTTGTACCGACGTTTTAATGTAAAACACACACACCTTTTTGAACATCACCGCACAGTACCAAAAGGCTGTCAATAAATCTTTCATTCTGGCACGGTCTCATCTTCTGATTTGAAGTTTCTTTGAATTACATCAATCAGAACTAACTGTGAGAAAGAAAACATTTTAGAAGCTTCCAAGGCATCACTTGGCACTTATCTCAGTGCCATCCTGTTCTGTTCAACGAATGGTTGTCAGACCGTACTGAACTGGAGATATTGGCGGATATCGGCTTTTTGGCGCCCATTTCCTAATCACAAGAACGGCGAACAACGGTGAGTTTGTGTCACATCTGTTGTTTCATGTTAATCTCTAATGTACATACCCTTTTGGCCTTTTATCACAACACGCTCCTCCGCCCATCTTAGTTTGCTAGTGTCGTCCTAGATACTGTTGACATTAACTTAGTGTACCATATAGACTGAGCAGTACACTACACAGGAGATACCCGAGGTTCAAAATGACGTGAGAAGTGGCCATCAGGGTCAAAAAACAGACAGGCTATCTTATGAAATAACCTTAGCTAGAAATGCCAGAAGGTGCCCAAACTTCTACTGCAACTACGTACAATCAAAAACAACAATGCGTATAGCTGTAGGTTGCCTTAAGGACAGGGATGGTAACTATGCTCTCGACAGCGGTTTCAAAGCTGAAATACTGCAAGAGCACTTCGAAACAATGCACCGGCGAGGCAATGGACTAAGCCCGGCGAACGAGCTGCCCACCAGACTGCACGTATTATCGTCAATCCTCGTTTTCTCTGACGAATTAGAAAAAGCTGTGAGGGAGCTTAACATACAAAAGATAGCTGGTCCAGATGGCACCCAAGCTGCGATTCTACACCCCCCCCCCGCCCATGTAATAGCGGCCCCTCTTGCTCAGTTCCATATTAGGTCGATGGACAGTGCGTAACCACCTGGAGACTGGCTGAAGTTGTCCCAATACATGAGAGCGGGTTGAAGGAAGAGGTTCAAAACTATCAGCCGATCAGTTTACTACCTATGCCTCTAAAAATATGGGAGGAGCTGCTTAGGGATGGTAGCCCTCAGACAACACGTGTTTGTTAAAAATAGACCATGCTTGTCCAACCTGCACTCCTTCTTAGACGACGTAACGGCCAGGCTAGATAGAAGTAAACGAGTCGAGGTCTACTACTTGAGCTTCCAAAAGGCCTTTGACTCCGTGAACAACCGCCCACTGTTAAGCAAAATGTAGGCGCTGGGTAGAGGGCTTCAGGTGCTGTAATGGACCCCGGGCATATCCCACAGGCCGAACACATTACGTCGGAGTGGATGGGAACAAGTCCGCGAGGGTTAGAGCTACTAGTGTGATCCCACAGGGGTTAGTTTTGAGTCCCCTTCTGATTCTGATCTGTCCAGCAATTTATTAGAGGGTATACAAAACCCAGACTACTTGTTTGCGGACGACCTAAAGCTGGTGGGTGAAACCGGAAGCACATTCCTTCATGAGGATTTGAACAGGGTTCACGCTTGGACCACTCAGTGGCAACTGCCGCTTCATACAGGGCAGTGTAGACATCTCATCCAAGATACCGGTGAAGAATAAAAATACCTAGATCTACAAAACTCACTAGAGATACGGAAAGTTAGGGATATCACTGACACTAGAGTTCGGATGAAGGGTTGCTACCAACCATACGGGCAGTATTCAGCTACCGTGGCCAAGACCAAACGGGTACTCCACCAACTATTACACACAGTAACGTGAAGAGAAGCTTTCGTATTGTTGCCTTTCTAAAAAAATGTTCGCTAGGCCACACCTAGAATCTTGTGTCCAAGCTTGGGCCCCAGCACATGTGCGGGACACTTTAGTACCCTTGAAAGCTCAGTTACACTTCACACAAAACGTAACTAGAGAGGCTAATGGGACTGAACTCCTTCTAAACGAAACGTGGAAGATGCAGGGGACCTAATCGAAGTCTTCAAGCAAATTAAAGGACTATCCATCCCAATAGAGCCGTTGTTAGTACTGGCACGGGACTCCAGACACAAGGGACACGAGTTCGAACTCGTTAAATCGAGAGCATTGGAGAACGTGAGAGCGCAATTATTTGCGTGCAGTGTTGTCAACCCTTGGAAAGTACTGCCGGTTGAGGTTGAGTCTGCCATCTCAGTGGTAGGTTTTAAGACAAGATTGAACCTTTACTGGCCTAGTTTATCCCATGAATGTATCAAAACCCTGTTCATTGACCGGCATTACTGGATGCAGCGCCCTTTCCCTTTCTTTAGTCACCACTATTCGTCAATATTGCATCATCACTCTTCCTCTACTCCCGTATCTTATCCCCCTTCTGACCAACTTACCAATACTAGCACTGTCTGTATTTGCGACACTCTTGGGAGGAGCCAAACTCGGAGAAGGACTAGTTCGTAACCGTGGAGCTGCTCAACCCTCCAGACAGAGAACTGAGTCCTAATCTTGTTACATCCAGAGACCAAACAAAAGAACCACAATGCGAAACACGGAAGTCGTAGCTCGGTGGGATTTATCTCGACTCTCACTGGTGCAAGGATATGGATTTCTTTACCTAGCTCAAGCTTCAAGTCCTGTGAACTTGTAGCGAGCTGGAGATGACTGAGTTGGAATGTGTAAATTCGTGACCAAAAATAATAGTGAAATATAACTAATTAGTACTGAGCTCAATGACACAGGACTGTTCGTTGTTTGTCCGCTTTTTGTAAGGACAATTGGTTTCCAGCAATTGAAAAACACTATTGACTGTTCTGCTTGCTGACCGTTGAACGTTTGCTCCCCTAGCTAGCATCATGTCCAATATCGCACTAACGTAAACGGGATCGACATTGTTTCAAAACAAACCGTTCTTCACCCATCCCACCGAATTTCACCATCCTTTGGTAATCGTTGGAACCGGAATCTAGTTGGTACCTGATAATCCGGGGTACTAAAATTTGACCCGTCCACTAAGGCGAGAAAGAACGCTTCCTTGCTCACAAACAATCTCGTTCTATTGGCCTAAAACAGTCATTTTGTAGAACGCTGATTCTTGTACCCGGTCATCCCACGAAAAGTACTGATCCGACTGATACATGCGACCAAGCCTTCTAATGGGCTGGCGTTGAAGCTACAGACCGAGCGACAGGATTCATCCCTCACTCCTGTCGTCTCAAGCATTTGGCTCGGTGCTGAACAGGCTCTGCTTGCGCATTCCTTGACTCACCTGATGGCGTTTGTCTGCCAGAAAAGAAAGGCTACTTGTTGGTCACGAATCAACCACTACTTTTACACTCTCCCGACTAGCATGCAATAGTTGTACCTCGCGATATCGACGGTTTTATTTATAGCGCATTCGGATAAATGGACGAACACTACACAAATGAATTGGGGTTTGGCAGATTTTTCAGGTGATCCAAATGTGAAAAGTCGTTGACCCCTCCGGGATTTCAACCCACGCATGGTTGCTACCCACTCATTAGAACCGCGTGTGTTCTGTAGGCTGCGCCACGAGACCGCGCCGAAAGTCTTCTGACTTGTAGCATATGGATCACACACTTTGCGCGCCCAAATTACTGTAGCACATGGCATTAAGCACAGTGAATTAGTCTACATTTTGACTGGCCACAGCAAGATTCCCGCTCTTGCACTAACCGGCGTCCACCAGTTCAACACATTGGACGTGTTTGGTTGTGTTGGGTTTGGTAGATTTAGAAATATTTTAAAAGTGATCCAAGCGTTAAAAGTCGTTCACCCCGGCGGGATTCGAACGCATGCCCTCACAGTCAGGATCCAAACTTAACGATCAGGAGGTGAAACCAGAGTCAGAATGTTCCACTGGTAGTGTAAAATGTCCACAAATGAATTATCACGCATGTAAGAAAATACGAAATCAACCAGATGGTGTTGAAATCAATGCTCTAGTACCGGTAGTCCACTTGTCTTTCATCCGTTTCAACTAGATTCCTTAGCAGCATTGGAGAGCTTATTTGAAACCCGCTGCATGTGCTCCGCCTTGATAGACAAACGGCATACTCATGTGTAAACTCATATATTAAATATGCACACAGATTTCAAACACGACCGGATAATATTTCCAAAGGTGAGAAATGCTACTAAACCCACCCTTGGAAGAATTGAAAAAGCAAAGGCCTTTGTTGTTGATGGTTTGTTTCCAATGCTCAGGGATGCTCATTCATAGGCTGATGAGCAACGTTCACATCACGTGGTTCGTGAATGAAGTTCTCTCAGGTTATACATTCTGGTTAGAAGTAGCGATCTCTCATTTTTATGAGAACAGAAGAATGGAGTGAAACCCGAGGCTGTCCGAGCTGAATCGAGGAACAATAACCGTGTGCAAAGACTCGAGGGTGACGCTACGCCAAATTTCGAAGAAAGCTCCCGGGTCATTTCGAAGGATCCAGGTCCTAATATCACAAAGAGAAAAAGTGGAATTAAGAGCCAGTTCTCAGAGCGGGTTACCAGAATGCTCGTGCGCGGTGCTTCGAACCAAATTACAAGTGCGTCAAAGCTACAGAGGTCCTTGCAACTGAGTACAAACGTTCAGCGACTACAACTCCAACAGTCTGCAGTACGGAAAGATGAGACCAGTATCTTGGATGACTGATCTCCATATATCTAACGAAAAGGAATGGGCTAAAAACGCATCACTTTTAGCGCTTTGAAACTTAACGATGGGAACCATATACCATTGGAACGACTTCAGAAAGAGCAAGCTGAACTTCAGTCGTCGAGCCTTCGATAGTGGCTGTGTGGTGAGATTTTGAGAACGAAAATCTCAGCCGGCAGCTTTCCGGAAACCAAGTAAAACCTATTAACTTTCAACATGACCACGTGGCTAAACATACAGCCAACCTTAGCAGAATGTGGCCACTCTCGGAACGTCAACACCATGGACGAGCCCATTCACGGTTCACATTTGATAATGTTTATGGTCCATTAACAGGGCGAGTCTGTTGTATCCTGGATTTAGTAATCAGAAGGAAGGCATGCTTGTACGGGTGAACGTGCATTCGGTAGCACCGTACAACAAACGCAAGTACAGGCAAGCAGGCGAAAACACAAGTATATGCAAGTACGTGAGTCAGTAATCGAAAGGGCAAGGCAATTGTACAATCAGATTAAGCCATGCAAGGTCGTGCAGAACGTGGTATGACCTGATTGGTCAGTGCTGCCCGAGACGAAGCACGACACACGTCAACTGTGTTCGTTTGCATGTGGCTGCGGACGCACGTCCATGATTGTACGGGATCTAGATCATATGTGTGTGTGTGTGTGTGTGTGTGTGTGCGTGTTTGAGTACATGGCTGTTCAGGCCGAACTCAACCGCGTCCATGCGGACAGAAGAGTCTTTGGCACTGCATGAGTTGGCATCCACTATCTTCGGCGAATGGCACAACATTGAACCCAAGACCATCCGGGACATCATTAGCAGTACGCCGAAACTTTGGGTTTCAGCTATTACCAACAAAGGACATTGCGTTTTGTAGCCAGCAGGTTGTTTTTGTCATTCGTCCGCGAGTGGGTTTAACAGCCTTTCTCACCTTCTTAGGTATACTGTCCGGGACAAATTGATTTATCCGGGTCATGTTTGAAATCTGTGTACATATTTAATATATTAGTAGTGGGTTTACATATGAGTATGCCAAATTTAGTCACCCTCAGGATTCTGATTCCAAAAGAACAGCAGGTAGATGAGGCGGGTTTATTAGCATTTCGTGCATCATTCAGCGCTTGGTCGATAAAAGTAAATTATTAATAGTTTTAAATATTTGTGTTGGTTGTAGCTCAGGTTGTTGGTTGCCATGATGTTCTGATCGCCGAGCTTGGCGTTTAGATCGCAAACGTTTCATCACCAGTCGAGGTGACATCATCAGTGCATGTCAGCGCACATGCACTGACGATGTCACCTCGACTGGTGATGAAACGTTTGCGATCTAAACGCCAAGCTCAGCGATCAGAACATCATGGCAGCAAATTATTATCTAAATTCTGTTGCGTCTTTCACAACAGTTTCCAAATGTTGCAATCTTTTAATGAATCAAACATACATTAGACACTCAGGTATCACCTAGACGTGTGCCATCATGACGACTGTACTTTGGATCGCGATAGTCAAAGCTAGACCACCCACTAGCCTAAATGAGAACACAGGTTAATGCGTCGACAGGCAGAGGTTTGTCGTTTCATTGGACGCCCAAGTCACGTGATTCAGGGGCACGGAAATCCGCTGCTCATATACAAGGACGGAGCAGGTGGCCTTGGGAATCAGTGGGTGGCTGGGACAACCAGTCGATCGGAAGAAGGCAACATGTATGTTGCCAGTATATCATGGCGCGATGAAGTACAAATTCAACTAAACAAATAATTCAAAAAGTAAGAAATTTTTCGGGGGAATAATAAAACTTGTTATCTGTGCTTCAATATTGGGGAAACTGAACGTTCTGCCCAAAAAACACTCCACCTGCGAATACATACCATTCCGTTCCGGTCTTGGCTTCAAAATCTGTGGTAACCGAGTCACGCGTAGTGAGATCAGAAGGCACGCGAATTAGCATTGGAATGTATTCATCCACCATTATTTAAAATAAGACATTTTTATAGGTATGAAAGATATAAGAGAAAACACGCACACAGGTGTTGGTCCATAAACGGTGTGATAAGTAGACACAACCTTGTCAAATGATGTCACGTGACATGGGGGCGGATCATGCGTGCGAGACGTGGACAGCGCCACAATCAATGTCCAAGAGTGCACTAGGATGAGTCATACGCCCACGAAGAATTTGGTCGTTCAGAAAATGCAAGAATAATGATTAGAGTGTGCACCGAATAACTGCGCAGTGATTCGTTCAAATGGGATCTCTCGCACTGCATGTGAGTACGATACAAAACCACTGTCCTGTTTTCTCCTCCAAATCTCAGTAATCGCCCTGCACTCATTCCGCTCGAAACGCTTCAGTTTCCCAACACCAATTCCAGGGTCAAACATAAAACACCTCAGATTCTGCAGTCACATCGGCGATGATACTCATTCGTTCCCATTTCTTTGGAATCAAATCTAGTGCAGGGTCATTTGGCACCAGTTTCTGATACTCCATTACTTTTGAATCTGAGATATGTCCTCCGTTGCCGAACAGTCACTTCTCATCTCCTATTTTGTTATTACTGCAATGAACTAGATCTTTGCGAATCGGGTCCCACCTCCAATGTTATTTCCTGGTGGATATTGCTGGCATGCATAGAGCTTTCCGGAAAAACCGTTATTCAAATCGTCCGGCTTTCCTGAAGCCCTAGAACTTGGGAACAGCTTACTAACTTTTTGTAATTTCAAACACGATTCCCAATCGCTAAAATTTCATTTTTGCGAAGGGTCTGCTTGCTTCTTCTGCCCACTGATTCAAGTGAACCATGTGGGGCTGCTATCTTTTTTTTACCGTATCTCATATCCATTCAGCTACTGAAAACAATTAATAATTCATCACGCTTGATTAAAGCTCCCTTGATGTTCCAAAGCCATAGCGGCTACGCACATACTTCCAACCACGTTTCTTGGAAATCGTTCGCTGTGTATAACCACAGCAACCTGCCCCCCTCTCTTGTAGGGCTGCCAGTCCCACCCATTATTCGTTAGGCTATTCTCACTAAGTCTGTTTCGGCATCGGTACACACCGCGCTTCATATAACACCCCGAAGTCCCCTTGCCTGACCAATTCTGTTCACTGTCTTCGTCCGCTATTCTGTGACAAATGAATACAAAGTTTGGGCACACATACCAGACGATCAGGATGGAGGTGAGCAGCCTGTCGAACATTCGATCAGATACTTTACGCTTGCCCGTCCAATGTGAGTGCAAGCTTTTGTTGATAATTTAATACGAAATCAAGCCCACAAAGGGTCCTATTTCAAAAGATGGTAGTAGTACATTGCGCATTTCTAGTTCTGCATTCTCTCGGGAAACCATATCTGGTCAGAACGACCGAATACCCACTTCGATGCAGAATATAAATTTCACAAAATAATTAATTGAGCTAATTGAATCAGAATATGCGAAAAAAGAGGGTGACAAAAATATAGGACCCTTACCCATTGAGCTACATTACCTACTCCTTAAAATTGTGCGCAACTGTCATTCTGTTTGAGGACCTCGATATATCCTTACGGCATACTTCTCACAAGACCCGTGACTGTTCCTTGGTCAATATTCACTCACTCTCGCTTAAGGGCGGTTACTAATCCACTCCGACCGGTACAATACGGGATTCTTGTACATCTGACGAGCAAGTATGCTCCATTGGTTTTCAATTGGGTTTGGATTCGAGTTGCAGGTTGGCCACTGCATGACCTTGCTCCCACGGTACGACAACCAACAATTTGTAGCGTACGACCGGTGTACAGAAGCATTATCTTGCTGGAATGTGGCGTCATCCTGTAATCTCTTGGCGACTACAGGGAGTAAAACTACCCCAACGTACGAACATGAGCAGTAGAAACTTTTATACCCTCAATTATAACTAGTTCACTTTGGCGGCCGGCTGAGAAGTCTCCCAAAACCATTGCTAGACTCAGGTCGTTGTTTCTTTGACTAACAATTCTTTCTTCTTTTCTGATGTCGTGCAGTAATGATTCCTAGCATTCGGTCAATTCAAATTAACTTCTCTTCACACTGAAGTAGGCATTCACCCAGTTCTCTGTCCACGCTAGAAGTGTTCCAGCCTATGATAAGTTTTGTCCTTTATGCAGCGGTCTGCGAGCAATGCATCTTTCCATTTTTTTGAGCGTTCTTTCGTAACATTCGTCTTGAAACACCGACTCCGACTAAAGCTTTCAACGTTGACACGGAGCATTTGGTCTTGGAGGTTAGACGAATGAACCTGCATTCGTCTGATTTCGGTAGCTTTTGGACGACCTATTTGGTTTTCAGGCGCATACTGCTCCTTGCATTCCAGACGACGTCGTGACATTACCCGATCTCTTGCAAACCTAGTCTCATTTGACAGGACGCAGATATTTCACCCCTCCCGAAATTCGCTGGTTTCTTCCCATATGGCTCTGCGCAGAGAAAATTCGGTGTGAGTTTTGTAAAGTGTATGAGCGCAACCAACAAGAATGAAGATCACCAGGGTGCATAACGTGCCCCAGTGTACATAAGTCACGTGATTACGGTTTTCATTGATTTGTTAGTCGCCAAACCCACAGACCAAACTAAGCAGTTTGTTGTCAAGCTCAGTGATCTGTCCATTTCCGCGAAACTTCCCATGGGGTAGTCCACCGGAATATGGGGTCCCATACTTTTTTCTCCTTCGTTTTTCACATCTGCTCTGATTAGCACAGTGCATAGTTTCGTGGTGAAATTTGGTACGCCATTTAGGATTCTGCATTCGGTCATTTTGACCAGATATGGATTCGTCAGAGAATACTGAACCGGAAATATGCGGGAAAATGAAGAGGGTCCTGTGCCTTTGTCGCGCGGTGTATTTTCTCTGCGTCAAGCTCAACTTGCCCAATACAAATCACGATCGAATGGAAGTAAAGCAAATTGCCCAATTTTAACTCTTTACCTTTTCCGATGAGAGGACCGTGCTTGAGTATTTTCTAAACCATTCAGAATGAAACTCAACGGCTATCGGGGAAATCGTACGATTCCTTCCAACCAGTGACCTTGATTCTGGATCAAATATCATGTTTCTTCAACAGTGTCGACTCCGCGAGTGGTTTTATGGTTTAGAGGCATTTTTACTGAATTTACTTTGCGTTGCACTTTTTTGATATTCATCTCCGTCATTTTTCCACATGCCCATTTTAATACTCCAGCGACACGCCCCAAAATAAACTGTGGGGTTAATCGTAAAGTTCACCTTCGATCAAACCGAAATACAAAGCTGGGCCGAAGGACTTGTCTTACGACTTCTTTCTCAGGTTGAGTTGGTTTCTCTGAGCCGGGTTAGACGAGATAAATAAACGCTACGAAAGCTAACCTTTCTGGGGGTCAAATCAGGTGTGACTTGAATGACCAAAATACCAAGGTATGGGACAACAATGAGTCTAACGGAAAGGCAACCAACACACTGAGATGAAGACTTGCCGTTGATTCTCCTTGGTTGCATATATGAGACAAAATAGTACCATGTCGCAGAATTTATCTTCCTTCCGTCCTGATAAATTGCAAAACAAGGACTGAATGTAATGTGAAGTATTGACGTAAAAGACACCACACCCGCTCCTGTACGACAATTGCGTGATTATACATACGAGTTCGCCCAATAAGCACGACCCACCACTAATCAGATTCTGATCTATAAGATTAATGTGATACGAACTGCTTGGTCTGGCGTGCCTTTCCTACTACATACTCCCTTTCGCCCTCGATTAGTCAGAAGGCGGCCGAATGCAACTGGTGATAAACTTTCTGTAAGGAAAATATAGACCTAAAAGAAATACCATTCATCGGGACAAGCACAATGAGTGGACAAAATGTGATTTGGTCACTACAGCCAGTAAACAGAAAGCGTGAGGGGCATCGGCGGGACTGATATATTCTATTCAGACGGTGAATGTTTGTGCACCAGATCAACGAATAATTTCACTTTGTCCGGATCCGCATCGGGGTAGATTCCGTGTCCAAGGTTGACTATGTAGCGCGAAGAGGTGAATTCTTGAAGCATGGACTTCACGAGTGAGCGAAGTCTGTCCGGTGGGGCGTACAGAGCACAAGGATCCAAATTACCCTATCGTGAACACAGGAAAAAGTTAGTCATGGTTCCATCTGTTGGAATGGTGAAAACTGTCAATTTTCAGGTTATGCTACTGACAACATTTGAGTAAGCAAAACGCATTTCGATTTGGACGACGAAGAAACTGCGGACACAACTGACATCAAAGTAAATTCACCCTAGAAGACCTCAAACAAGAGTCAAATCAAAAACAGTTAAAGGAAGACAACACGTTACCAGACACTAAAAAGGAGGCTTTCTATACATTTGATTTTGGTTTTATAACACATTCCCAATGATTTTTTTGCTCATCTCCATCCTACGGACCACTAATTGTCTGCCTCATCCTGCCAACCTTTGGCCAAGAACGAGGTAGTGCACTGACAAACTGTTTCCTGTGAACACAAGATTAGTCGACTTAATATGATCACAATCGTCTGGGATGTGAACAGGACTCTTCTGACCCCTTCCGAACGGCTCTGTGACACTCGATAGATGAACTTGAACGCTCCGTCTCGTGTTAGCTTGTGTCCCATATCGATCACATGGGCCAAGATCGTAACCAGTGCGATTGTGGCCCATGCGATCGACACGGGACACAAGCTAACACGAGACGGAGCGTTCAAGTTCATCTATCGAGTGTCACAGAGCCGTTCGGAAGGGGTCAGACGAGTCCTATCCACAGCCGAGGCGATTGTGATCAGGTTACATCAATCAATTTTGAGATCATTAACTACCTGAAAATCTGCATTGAGCATATTTAAAGAACACAGACTGGCGAAAAAACTCATCTACAGTGAATAGCAATCAATCCACTGCATCACTACATGAAAATTTAAGGCATTTGAGCACCCTATAACAGACCACAGGTCAGACGAAAATTGACACAATACGTGTGAAACAGTCCACATTCTATCTAAAGTTAAGTCTGAACTGCAATATTTGTGACTAATAACTCTCACCACTTCCACCTGTTGGTTTCATTCGTCCATTCCCTTAAATTGCCCTAATAGATTGTGACGTTATGGGTTGATTATGACTCACTGAAAATGAGCTGATTCGTCAACGAGAGTTCACAGGTTGTAATTCAAAAGAAATCGCCAATCCAAGTGAACTAAAGCGAGACGTCAGGGCTTTACATTTCTTCTAAATTCTTTTATTTACTTCTTTTTTATCACATATTAATCGCATAAGGCTGCCAGATGGGGTGACCTGCGGCAACGGCACGGGGATTCGAACCCGAGACGGAGGGACCAGAGAAGTTCACCGGGATGACCGTGTTTGACCACCGCCGGTCGTTCACTAGATGTGTGAAGCTTAACCGGCCCCCTTTCTATGTTGTGGGTGAATATTCCGAAGAAAAAAACATTGTGATGGCAGATGACAATGCACCACACAGCCAAAAGAGTGGGCGAGTTTCGCGGGCAACTGCTCGATGAAGGAGTGCACTCGCACGTACGGATGTCACATTATTAATAACTATAACTGACTAAGGCGTGAATATGTAACACTTTTCAACCGTCGAAAAAAACTAAAGACCACAACGGGTTAGTAATTTAGACAAAAGTTCATTCCTGTTGGTTAACACACGAACAAGGAACGGAACCATAAAATTTGTGTACAACAATAATCTAGAAGAAATCAAAACCGGGAACGGGTCAGAGAGTGGAATCAGTGGAGAAAGAGAGAGGACGCAATGCAGTGGGAGCGAAGAGCTAGGGGTGATCCTCTCTGCAAATGTGACGAATGCAGTTTTATGATTACTACAAAGGTCGGATATTGAAATCTCTAAAAACTGTACCAGAAAGAAGACTGATAATGCATAAACCTCTCCAGAGAGTAATATAGCCTTTTATTAGTGGGCCAGAGAACACAACGGGAAAATAACCTAGACTTATGGGGGAGTATATACTGTCGTACAAAGGAAGAAATGATGGACTATGGAGCACCGTGCTCCTATAGTTTACGAATCTGAAAGGATAATCGTCCCAATTTCAATGCAAGTTGTCTTGTAACGTAAGGCCAAGATATACCACAATCGATCAATGGCAACCGTAGTGGGGATCATGCTGGGAGTGTTTTGAACTGCCCTACTAACTCTAGCGAAAAGTCTCTTCTGCCTGCGAATCGTCTCAGTTTATTGATAAAACAGAATGAATATACAGGTTGTTCGTCCAGGTACCCAGCCGTTGCACACAATGTATTGGTCCGATTGGTGTGGACGACCAAGCCTTGAGGCCTGAACACAGCTGACTGGATTTATCCCTCATTCTGTAAATCCACGCCATTGATCGGCTATCCTATCGCTCGTGATTTCGTGGGCTTAGTACTCGGCAGGTGCTGACGCACTGACTCTTAACGAGACATGGGTGTCCATCACCGATGAGTCTGCCCATACTCACACAAACGACCTACACACACACCATGCCGATAGAATACCACAAATAGCAGCTGAGTACGCGGTGGAGTTCAAGGGGACGCTTATTGAAGCACGAGTGGGCTCGGTGGAATTTGCAAAGCCACCGTAAACAAAAAAGGGATCACAGAGCATCACTAGAAGTAGGTGATACAGTATTCCTTCACCCAGATGAATCACCGCTGGAGGTTCGGTGAAGCTCCATAAGCATTGGGCAGGACCGTTTTTGGTAGAAACGACCGCATCGGAGAATCTGTGTATCATCCGTGATGACAGGTCGACTTGGGACTCTTACTGTCCACTTCAATCGCCTGAAACCAGTGTTAGAGATAGAAAGGATCAGTCGTTCACCCGCTGATAATGAGGTTCCAGATATGGAAGCAGAATTAGAGTTGATTAGCCAGGGAGATCTTGAGAGACACTGGATCGGTACCCGAATAAGGAAAGTATCGTGTGGCGTGAAAATTCTATATGACTGTTTATAGTCTTGATGTCATTGACGTACATAGGTCTTTTACCTAATTTTTATCATTCGTACTTCAGGAATATTTGTGCACATAGGAATTGATGGTCCTGATCATCGCCAAGAGGACCACTAATTAATTTCTTACTTATACCTTCGATCTACCACCAGGTACTAGGTGCCATATGATACATATATTGATTGCATTCCGAATCGGACTTCTATTCGACATGCTACACGAGATGATGCTTGGAAATCGACAAACTCTCCGAGATCATTCGAAGTCGTTGACTGCGGTGGCTGGGTCATATCCTATGGCGATCTAAGATAGAACTAACCGACCAATACGTTGAGAAGGAAATAGACTGCTTAGATTTGAGTTAGGTCTATGGCACCCGCCAATGGAAAAAAATGAGTTGCGATCTGCGGCGAACTCGCTTCAAACAGTCGCACATGGTCAGCAATGATCCGCGATTTTCATGGAGCCGACTAATCTTCCAGCAGGAGATAATTGCGTAAAAGTACGTACAGCTAAAAGGTCCTGGTTTCTATGAAGTAAAGAGCGTGGTACACTGTCGAACGGCCATGTGTAGTCAAGAACGGCGTTCTGCGACTGATGTAGCGGCGCATGTAGTCCATTTAACAGCAAAATCCCTTAACGAGTCGCGTAATTCGGTTAAGTGCATTGCTCTGTTATGAGATTTTCTGAAACATTTGAAGTGCGGTATTTCCTACTTATAAAAAACTGAATAGCCAAATGTTGATACAAATAATTGGAGAGCAGATTACGTGGTGCTGAGATGGGATGACGAATAAAAATGACCAGCCTCCAGGAGCATTAAGACAACAAGCTTACAACAGGGACTTTCTGTATGCTTGACGAGCAGATTTTATTATTCGGTCATCAGAAATCAAGTCAAGAAAAGCGTAACTCGTGAGGCACAAACCATCACTAGTGGTGGTCGAATGGTTTAGACAGTTTGCTTACTACCTCGGAGGTCCGAGGTTCGAATCCCCGCTATCGCCGATTACTTTGGTGGTAGACAGTGACCCACCGTCGTCCGGATCGTTACCACACCTCATCTATTGGTGCCTTGTGTGGTTCCTCACTTCAAGTCTCAGGTTCTGTTTGCCGGTTATCCCTAATAGTGAAGAGGGTCTTGGTGGCTATGGGGTATATACCCCTTCCACTGAACTCCTGCGAAAGCATGCAGAAAAGAAGTAGTCAGGGTGTGTGTTGCACCTTGTTTGGTGTTATTTTTTCACTTCAAGAGCGCTGTTTTGGGACTGGTTCGCAAAAGTATCGTAAGTTGATCCGAATATTACAATCGAGGACAGGAGACTGTTGCAGAAATGTGAAACATCACAGGGCTTAATTGGTGTAAGAGGGATCATAGATACCCACATAACTTGCCTAAATCGAGTGTTCAGCACTGTGCATTGTGATCATACATCGTTGCTTATTCAATGAACAAACATTGGAAATAGTCTTTCATGAGGCTTTATTTCGATACGAATAAGGGCATTAGGTAAGTCTGAGAAAACGGTTCTAATGTGTCCGAACGGAGATCGGTTCGGAGTGTATCGAAAAATCGATGTGCCATGTGAAATGTTATGGTAGAATTTTATTGTTTAATAACACCGCGTAGTCGACAACCTACCAACGATTCCGACTACGCTGTGTTATTAGACAACAAAATTCTACCAAAACGGTTCTAGTTTTGCAAGGGGTGGATCGCAGGATGGTGGAAATATCTTATCCTAAGGAATGCTTTGCCAATTTGAATTTTGAACACTCAACTTTTAAGTTTAACCAAGCATCTGCAACTTCTATCGGCTCATTTTCAAATTTGAGCCACTCAACGAGGTCGCCGCAGCACAAACCAGAAAAATATATATAGTTGAAGGAGGAACCGGCTTACTTTGCCCTCTTTCTGATGTTCCTATGGTGATCGTGGTTAAACATCGCGTTGTGTATTATATCTTGCGTGTTGTTCAAATTAGTGGGCGCAACCGAACCTCAGATTTCACTCATATGCAAGCTTGTGCTTCGGCTCATGGATTAAGCTACGATAACTGAGTAAGCTTACGCCGCGATAGCTTGGAATCAGTGTGTGCATAACAGTGTCATCCAAAGTTTAACTCTCATTCAATTTCCCCGATTCCTGAGTGCGTCATACCGTTTTTTGTTCCTTCATTTTCTCTCCGGGATCCCAACAGATGAAGTGGAAGTATCGTGGGGGATACTTTTTTGAGATCCACGCATTCACCTGCAGGGACTTGAATGTCATCATCATGCAGCACCATTTCGTTTTTCCTCCACAAAACCGATGTATTAGTGCCGCCCGTCACTTTTTAAATCAGCGCTGACGTACTGAAATGAAGGACGCAAGCAACAGGCACGGACTGGCATGAATGACAACTAATTTTTGACCAACTAATAATGATCATTCGGAATATGTTTACCTGCAATGTGACTTTATCTCGAGCCATGGCTCTCGCCTGAGCTGGACATACTGTCCAGTCCAGACTGACAACATCGTATCCACTATCGATAAGCGACTGCAGCGCGAAGTGACCGTCTTTGGCGAACACGATCATGGGTGGCAAGGAATTGTGATCCCATTTGTGCTCGTGCATAAGCTTATCACGTACTTCATCCACAATGCCAGTCAGATAGGGCAACGCGAACGTGCTGAACAGGGCCGGCGTCAGTGCACCAGCGTGAGATTCAAAGACCTGAAATTTCAGTTTGGTTTTGGAAGAGGAGTGGATGTAGTCGCATCGATCCCAAAGCATATGGATACGGTTTCACAGTAAATTTAAATCGAGTGCAACCGGAACAATGTGGTATAGAAATCGCTCCAGAATTGAAAAAAATGTTGGTCAGATGGAGAATTTACTTGCAAGAGAGGATACGAAGAGAAGAACCGCTCCACCATGCATAAAGGAATTATTGCGGAAGTTTATCAATTCATTAGAGACTTCTTGGACGCTTGGAAATCCGATTCGGATGTTCCATGCAAAGGGCTGAAAACTGGACCAACATGACCGGTTTATTCATAATGCGAGTACACATTGGTTGATATTTCACTAACAGGGTCGGTAACGTCGGTAACCCTACGCGATCACTTTATGTGTTAAGCATAGCACATTTAGAGCCATAATTGGCAAATTCCGGTATCGTTGATCAAATTTCCAAGGGGGGTAATTCAACGTACTTTTTCTCGGCTGATACTAATTAAAGTCGGAATCTAACTACTGCTACCGTTTTCAGTAACCAAAATAGAGATTCAAACATTCGGGGGTGGGTACACCGTCAATGAACACGCTACAACGCTTTGAAATCACTCATTGGTGTTGAGTCACACGAACTACCATGCATAGAAGACAACACCGCGAAACTTATAAAACTTGATAAAATTAAGGCGATATCCACGATTAATTCGTGAGCAGCCTGAAGACCGATTCAGAATGCAAATCCATGGACTTCGGATCAACTGTCGAAGGTATATAGTTTTTTCCCGATCTTTTTCTTTACGACAATCGTGAGAGCAACCACAATCTGGGATGTGGACAAGTGCGGATTTTTTTTTATTATTATGCTTGCATGCAAATTTGGAGGTTTACTAATACTCATTGGGCAACGATCTGAGCATCTAAACTGCACCGGGTTATATCAGAATGTGACTTAAACAATTAGGAGCATTGCACATTCGGCATAGGAGAAAATAAGTTCAGCATGTTAACAAAAACTACTCGAGCTGGCCAAATTTAACAGTTTAGTGCTTTACGTCAATGATGGGTGCGGCGTTGATACTGCAATATAAATCATAGCGGTGATATTTCAAATATTGGCCGGCAGTGTTCAAAAGGGTTATCATCGCGGACTTTGGACAATAACGACCTGAGCTCGACTCCCGCCACCGCGGATCATCTTCCCATTTGGGAGCCATTCATTGGTTGAGGCCACCTTCCTGAATTGTTGTATAATAAATACAGAAAGGAAGTAAAAATAGTACGGTATTTTATTGACATTAATCAACTCGTTGAAGTGAATAAATGTGCCAATACCATCCACAAATCAACATCATGACGAACCACCAGCAAGCATACTTAGTCGTTAGACATCAGCGCACTGGCCGCACTGGAAAATTGACGAAAACCTGTTAAAGTAATCCGTTCGCGATGGAATTAACGAATATGCTTCTCCTGAGACCATAATTTTAATGAGCAGTGGCGATCGTGTTGTAACTTTCTA
Organism: Fasciola hepatica; assembly: GCA_948099385.1. Taxonomy (NCBI): domain Eukaryota; kingdom Metazoa; phylum Platyhelminthes; class Trematoda; order Plagiorchiida; family Fasciolidae; genus Fasciola; species Fasciola hepatica. The sequence continues at coordinate 992,911 of CANUEZ040000106.1, forward strand.
TCGAATCAAAATGACTGATCGATGTGTGCTTGTACAGTTAGACTGTGTATTCCGTGTGTTGTCTACTAGGGCATTCTTTCCTTTTCCCACCCATATAGGTCCACTCCCTGTTCATCTTGTATATTCATACTTTCTAATTCAACGTGCAACACGGTGAGAAAGGCAGTGGTCAGTGGGGCTTGCCCTGCTGTTTAACGCTGTACGATGATGATGATAATGTTAATGAAAACAGCGGGCCCAAGCAAGTTGCCACTGAATCACATTATCTACTGATTTGGACCATTAGAGGGTAAGCTGTAGGTGTTGCTCCTATTCGACTCACACTATCGATCACATGCGGTTAGTAGCAGTAAACTGTTAATTAACTAAAACTTGAGTGAAGATGAGGCACTAATTCGACAGAACGGTTCATTTGTTTTGGATGGACGACTAACACAAGCGACAACCATGGTGAATAACGCTCGTTAGGACTGATCTGAACGAGCGAATATAACATGTTTCAGTGAGATAACTAATTCGCCCCACTGGATTATTAAGTTTTATCCTTTACAAAGTTGCTACATCGTGCCATCGCAACATTCGCCTGCAAAAGGTTTTGGGCACTATGCATACAGTATTCAACAACTAACTACTGCCATCAGTAGCCAAAATATAAACTCAAAACTCCCGGGAAATGTCAAGAGTTATTTGGCTTCTAATGAGTCTTCCGTCAATCGATTTAATTGATGTAAAATGGTCCGTCGTCAGATATATTACTTGGTCACAAACAGCACAAGACACAGGGCTCTTCTGGCTGATAGCTTTTGAACACAATTGTCAAGTATCAGCATTATCTACCACTCAGGCGGGTGCGATTCGAATAATCAGACCCGGCATCCGAGCTCAGAAAATAGTCAGTCAGAACCCCGAAATCTTTACTTCCCGCATGTAATCTAGTTGATTACAGCACACATTTGACGGTTCAATTGACCAGACTTTCAAATCTACTTCGGCTCGATTCACCAGTCTTTCCTTTTTGTTAAGACTTTTTGACCTATATAGATGTGCTGTGTTTGGCTAAAGGAACACCAAAAACGAACGTTTACCACTTCATCTTGTAATGCAACCACCGGGTACATACTAATATCCTTTAGAATCATCAGAGATGAGTGGTTACTGGATCTTAACTGGGGTCTGAAACTCCACATGGAGGATTATGAGCCCCAAATATTATTACTAGGACATCTGGTAAGGGTAAAACCATTGGTCAACCAAGATCTGTCTGCTCACCACTGATTTTGAATATCGGTGTTAATAACTCCGATTGACGGTTTGTATGGGTTACTGGTCGCTGAGCCTGGCGTTTAGGTCGCAAACGATTCATCACCAGTTGAGGTTACATCAATACTACCGATCGGCAATCCACACAGACTTTCAATGGCTGCGACCGTCCTACATCCTGGTAAGGGTCACAACGAGAAAAAACAATTGTCTGTTCAACTCACATTTCATCGCCTTATGCAGCCCAAGTAATTTTATTAGGAATAACCAATACCCAAAGAAAACAAACTAGTGTGTATCCCCTAGAGCCAAAAGATTCACCCAATCCGAAGAGGTGTTAGTGGACAAGTTCGCTTTCTCCATGAAAACATGCATCCGGGTCAATTTAACGAAAGCAATCTCAGAGAAAGAGGGACGATAGGTTCGATGGAAACTGTTGACCAGTATGGTGCATATTTACTGAAGGCCTTACAACACTTTGTGTGCAAACTTCTAGCCGGTCCTATGGTATAGATGAAGATTCACACACACACACACACACACACACACACACACACACGCGCACACACACACACACACACGCACACACACACACACACACACACACACACACACACACACACGCGCGCACGCACACACGCACGCACGCACACACACACGCGCACACGCACACACACACACACACACATTTGTACGGCACGCACCGATATAAATTGATTTGACCCTCACACTGACAAGTCGGAATGTATTTAGTTTCTTCCGCATTCCTCTGATTTCACGGAACGATTGGCAATACCACTGTGCTAATCACCTTACTACCAGTAGCTGCAACTGTGCTGTTATCATTCACGGTAAAGCTGATGAATCATGGTGGCTTTTCTATCAGACTTTAAGATAGTTCGGTCTCTCATTTACCGATAGATAATTCTCATCATAATTCAACCTTTTACTACATAACTGGTCGCAACTACTGTGGAGGAATTAGACTGTACAGGCTGTTCAAAAAATTCGGGATCAATCCAATTCGGTTGAAATTCTGACATACGGTCGAATTTCAGTTTGTACAACTGATACTACTCTCAGTAGACAAGAGTATACAATTTATAATATTGTTTAGCGAGAGGAAGAGAGAGTAGTATCAGTCGTGTAAACTAGAATCCGACCGTGTCAGGATTTCGACCGAATTGAGGTGATCCCGAATTTTTTGGACAGACTGTACATTTTGTAACACAGAAAGCAAGACAGGTGAGGCACATCTGTATCTGACCAGCCAGACAAGTCAAACTGGTAAAACGTATACAACTGTTTATACAGTTCTGTTCCAAGACCGCGCTACAGCAACATCGATTCTCTGGCTGCCTGAATATTTCGGCCCCGTTCTGACCAGGTGCCTGTGGCCATTAGGATGATTCTTTTGCGCATCATTTCCGTTCGGTTGGTCTAATTACTCCAGTCAACTGCTTAGTCGTCAGATCTTCACACAGGCTATTTTGCTGGTTGGCTGAGATCCCGCTGAGTCCCATCTACAAGTTTGCATGCTTTTTTTGTCTGTATCGGGCCGATTCCGACATATCCACCGTCTCTTCTTCGGTCGGTGGCTCTTGACTGGTTGGCCCGATCGGTTTGATACTTGCCTCGTTCTTCTGCTACAGCGTTCCCTGCTACAATATGATCGTAGGCATTCGGGGATTCACTGAACTATTTGGACAGGTATACAGCAGCCTCGATCCAATGTTGTATATAGGACACCACTCCGGTTTGACCAAATGTTCGTTGCACACAAGAGATTCAGCAGCTCCACTCCAATTCTTCTGCAAAATTTTACCTGCGGCTGCTTTCTGGGGGAACTTAAAGCTGATGTTTCTGGTCAGGCGGGTGTTGGTACAACTCTGATCGCCAAGACTGAAGCTGTGCTGCTAGCCCAGATCCCAAACGACATTCGGTTGTGCGCGGCAAGACTAAGAGATTCATGCAAAGTAAGCAGTTATCGATTCAATAAACGTCGCCTGGTTTTTCCTTCACTGTATGTGCCCACAGATCGCAGTGAAGAAGCAAAGACGGTTTATATAAGAAGCTAATTGACCGGGATGATATTGCGATTTTAGCTGTATTTAGCAGGCCTTCATGGACGGGATTTCTGTCGTTTGGATAACAGAAACAGGCTTTGGTCCAATGTTTTGACCACAGCTTCAGACGTTCCAGTCGATGGTAACCTAACGGGCGTTCCCCACAGACCAAACTTACGTTAGGAAGCAAGTGCTAGCCTGATGTCCAAGATGCACTCGTTCTCTACCTACAAAGGGAAAGTTTCTGATCTGGTTTACTGCTGCAACAAATTCGTAGTTTTACGGAGAACTCGTCACACCTGCAGTCTCGCGCGATTCGCTATTTCAAACGTCAGGGCCAATTTTGCCTCTCCAACTTTACTTATGCTTCTGCCCGAATGAGTAAACCTACTATCAGCGAACGAACAGATGTCGGTTTGACAGCACAGATCGCAGTAGCCGGGAGTACCTTGCGTATGGGTGACGACAGGAAACTCAGATGAGATGAGGCTATCTGGGTAAAAAATCTATCTGTTCTATTGCTTTCCGATCTCCGAATAGCTTTAGCAGTGGAGTAAACGATCCACGTGGCAGCAGCTTAAACCGTACAGTTGCTAGACGAATCTCAAATAGAGCCGCATTATTAACCAGACAGTCTGAAAAAGCTTGCAATTTTTTCAAGAGGGAGACGCTGTCCACCCGATTTTCCCGATGCACGCTTCGGTATGGATACGGCGAGCTCCACTGCCTCAGGTGAAGAAGAATCAGCAGCTTTGACTCTGAGAAATGAAGCGGTGAACCACATAACGACCCAGTAGGTTAGGTGTGCTAGTGAGCAGGGCGATAGCGAAGATACCCATCACCAAGTAGATAAACATGGGTTACGATTGATGCTATTCCCGTCGGAGTTTGACCCAAATTGTGTTCCATGCATAATCTGTTGCCGGGATGAATTGCGTAATTAGTGAGGAACAATCTCAGCGAACAGCCTGGATGCAATTTTAACCAAATCAATTCAGTGGCAACTTCGCAGTTCACTAATTTGTATTCGGCGCACCGCGATATCGATAGTCAAGCATTCAAGGAGAATAAAATTTACGCCAATACATGTAAATAAACCCCGAGGAACAGAGACCAAATAACACGAACGTACTTGTAAGATCTGGGCCCCAGAAACAGCTTGTTGCACCAAATGATCGACACACGTATTTTTCAGGAGCGCTAGAAGACGATGGCTGGCATTCGGTTCCGCGTATAACCAACGCTTGGCTTTTGATTGAGTCGGGGAACCAGATCCCTCAATCATATAGGACATCAGTGTCCATGGGGCCCCGGAGAATCCGATTAACGGGACCCTGCCTTGCAACTCATGTCGAGTGAGTGTGACAGCCTCGTAGACGTAGGACAATTCTTTACAGACATCCACAGTCCAATTTAATCGATCTAAATCACTCTCGTTCTCCAAAGGATGGGTGAATTTCGGTCCAACCCCTGGAATCATTTTAACTTCCAGTCCAAGGGCCTGTTTGGAGGCAGATAAATGGTAAAATGCAGTTTTAAAATTTGATGGTGCGGTCGAGCCGAAGACGTAGGAATAGTGGGGACTGAATGGAACTGTGTATAACAAATCGCCTCCAAAAAGACGGTTCATGTGATTCAGTGCACCTATTGTTCGGACAAAAAAACATGCAACTTCCGCACGGGCTAGCATTTTAGGATGTTATTGGAGCCCACGAAAGAAAACCTCAGCACACTCAATCCGGACTACATGTGAGAAATCTGGGATTCAAAACGAACACCGGATTAAGATGGTTCGTGCTAAGATGGAAGACCGGCCTCCCAATGTACACCAGACAAAACACAGAAATGAGCAAAATGCAGTGATTAAACCTAAAAGCCACAAGAGAGGACTGGGAAATGAGGAAGAGCAAACAAAAATAACTCCCGAAATTGGGAAAATGGTGAACCACAAAAGATCTCACGTAGTTCAGACATGGTAGCAAAAGATATTGTATATTTTTACATCGGCTTGAAGTCAAGCGTGGTGCCAACGCAACAACAATAATTACAAAAATGGAAGAGAGTACAAGAGAGTTAATAAACGGATATAGTATGTAAGTAGTACGGCACTGTATCTGGATGACAGGACAAAATTCCCCCGGAAGCCCATGATCGGTTTCGCGATTTTTACCGCTCATATGATATGTTGTGATTTTTTTGCTTTTTTCGTGTGCGTTTTCTGATGTTTTGTTTCGTTATTTTGCTTGTCTGAATGACAATTTCGTGTTTATAAGACTCGAGGGTTTAGAAGACAGACCGCACAGCATTCGGACCACTAACTTCTATTCTGAGCCATATCCCTTAACGTCTCTAACCAACGAAAATCCTCATCCCATGGGCCCCAACCCGGGAGGCAGGAAGCACCAACCGAAGCCAAGACTGATGCCAGCTCTTTCACACCTTTCCACCAAGTCAAGGCCTGACCGCCGCGTCACATTTTCTAGCCTTGCCCAGCGCGCGCGAATAGAGAACGGCAAAGTCAACGATGGGCAACCGCACGTAATATATATCCAGACCATCGGCCAGGTCTCGCAACCGCAGAGAAAAACACTACGAACCGTGGCGACATACACCCGTGCCTTAACAGAAAGCCGGATGTCACGACAACGTCACAAGTGTCGCAGGTTGACGAAAGCTGCTTTAGTTCTCTTTATGTGTGAGCTGATATCCTCCCGAACTCCACCTGTGGCTGCTATCAAGCTCTCGAGGTACTCAAAGTTATCGACTACTATCTGATTAAAACACAGGGCGAGTGTAGGCACGGGCCTCTGCCAGTCCTGCAAAAGCACTTTGCACTTGGAAGGCGCACAAGGCATACCATATCCGGACACCTTAATCGCCAAGCGGTTCAGAGGGTGTTGCATTGTCACTCAGCAAGGCGATATTATCGGTATATCCCAAGTCAAAAATCCCGTTCCCTCGGATGAGGTCAACTTCACCGTTTGAAGACCAGACAGGGCATTTCGTAGAACATAAACAAGGTGAAACCGGACCGTGGGCCCTAACCCGACCTAAGGTGTGTAACAAAATGGACCACAATGGAACCTGCTTTTCACCGAAGACGACCAGCAGTGGTGAGCAACCCGGTGAAATTGGGCGACTTTCACCGATAAGCTCGATAAACATTACTATGAGCAATAAAGTTACCAGTATATATATATATATATATATATATATATATATATATATATATATATAATATATATATATATATATATAAGCGGTTTACTGGGACACTTTTGTTGCCTCGATAAATAGTATTATTGAGTAACAGGCGAACGTCAAGTGGGGACCAAGGCCATGCGAAATAACTGACTGAATGAGGGTTGTCCAAGAAACTAACAGTAGTTTTCTTATGACTGACTATTTGTTTATCATCAGAATTTTATGAGCTACAGACCGGCATACAAAAACAACAAACTTACCTGGGGGATCACCAGTATATCGGAGAAAATTATGGCGGCATCTAGATCAAACCGTTTGATTGGTTGTAAAGTTACTTCGCAGGCTAGTTCTGGAGTTCGACAGATCTGGAAAAAGTCGTGCTTTTCGCGTAAAGCACGAAACTCTGGTAAGTATCTTCCCGCCTGACGCATTATCCATATGGGCTGTCGTGTAACTGCTTCCCCTCGGGCTGCCTTTAGAATGCAATCGTTCACAAGTGGTGGAAATTCGGACGTCGGCATATCTACAGCTGCATGAGAACAAGGTCAAAAGGATATTACATTTCGCGGCTTTTTGGTTAGTTACTGAAGTCGTACAAATAACTGAGTTGCAAGGTAAGATTCAGCACCCATACAAGGCAGAATAAGACTCATAAGAATAATGCATTTATAAATATATCGCCCAGTGAGCCTACATCACTATCATCATCTTACTGCGTTCGATAGCTGGGCGAGCCCCCCAACAACAACGCCCCAATAGCCAACACACGGAATACACAGTCTAACTAAACAAACGCACATTGATCAGTCATTCTGAGTCGAAAGAAAGTGGCAACACGATCGCCACTGTTCGCGGTTCACTGCCATATCCTTCATTGTCTCCAGCCAACTGGTTGACGGATCTTTTGGACCCCAACCACGAAAATGTGAGGCACCTACTTTTCCTAAGTTTGCTGTACATTTTATCAATCTCTGTTGCCACGTCATCTGTTGATCCCCACGTGGATTTTCCACTCCCGAGGAGGAACAAAAAATACGGCAAGTTATGGTAGATGTGTGTTTGCCACACGTAACACGTGCCTCAACCAACGAAGCCTACTAAGCTGGATACACTGTGATAGAACATTCTCTAAACTAGTACCCAATAACCGATATCTGACCTCAGCACTGCTTACCCGGTTATTCCATCCAGTCTCAATGATACTACATAGACATCGATGGTCGAAAACCTCAAGGCGACCAACATTTTCCGCACGCAGACTTGATGTCTCGCAACCGTACAACAAAACTGGACGCATTGCGGCACAGTACACACGGTCTTTCGACTTCAGTGAAATAGCAGGTCGGCGCCACGAGTGCTTCAGTCTAGAATAAGCTGCCAGAGCTTTGGATGTATACGTACTTGGCTACACTACTGCGCTCCCATCCATCGTCAGGCTGCTTTTGAGGTTAATGAAGCGGTTGACAATTGCTATCACCTCCCCGTCGAGCATCGAGCTCGGAATCGTTGACTTCTAGTCTTGTAATATCACTTCACACTTTGAAGGTGCGAAACGCATACCAAATGGAGCTATAGCTCTTGCGAGTTTATCTGGTGCACGTTGCGCATGTTTCGTGCATTCGAACGAGCAAACAAGGTAGTCCGCGTGATCTATGTCAAATAGCTTTTCACCATTTGCCAGTTCGACGCCCACATCCGGAAGGTCTCGCAAGACATTCTTCATGATCTCGTCGATGACGAAGTTGAACAGGAATGGAGAAATGGGATATCCTTATCGAACCCCGCTGGTCAGTATGAATGGACTGGGTAGTTCACTGTAAACCCTTATGTGAGGGTATGTGCTGACTCATGGTCGATAGCCAGCCATGTCTCGTCAGCAATCGGCATGTCAGCGCCTGTCCAGAATCCAGGTGAGTGCTTGTGACAGCGGATGCGCAAGTGACAAAGCAGAAAATCGATGAGACGCGAACGGAGTCCCGTTAAGTGGTAACTGGTCGTGTGACCAATCAACCAATCAGAAGACAGGCTACTTGATGCCAGTATGAATCAGTTAGTCTGCGTTGCAACGATTGACGTCAGTGATTGTTTCTTCTTATATAAACGATATATTTCTTGCTAATAAAATGAGACGATTCGTGGGCGGAATAGAGTTCTCACTAGAACTGGTGGGAGGGAGAAAAGCACCTTACACGGCCAGAAGTGTGAGAGTACAATGACTTTAGTGAGCCTAGACACTATGGGTCGTCATACCTATTAACCCAGGTACTTCAGACAATTGGAAAAATGGGGAATTCGAAACAGGACAGATTTTCCTTTTCAACTACCAGATTCTTATTTTATCAAGAGAGCGGGCGCTCAATCAAGCGGTGGTTGGGCGATATAATTCTCTAGTACATTTAGGTAAGAGGTTGGAACCTCTCCATGGTCGTCTACTAGATCAAAAATTGGAATTCCAAATCTATGATGGTCCGGGCATACGTTACTCATGTCCCCGAACACGCCACTTCAACGTGCTACGTTCGCTGGGGTGGGTATTGGTTGAAAGATGAGTGGGAATGGTCACTTCATGATATGGAAGAAATGTATGGAAAGCCTAACCAGGGTGTTCGGCTTCCTAGGAAGGGTTCAAGAAATCCATTTACCCTGTCGTTAGAGAAATTTGAAGATATGCATAGGTGTTGTGACCTGTGGCACTTGTATTCGCACACACAAACACAACCCCATCTACTGTTCTCGCTCTTATTTTTCATTTCTCAGTAAGTTTTCGCTGAGATGGCAACCTCGTGCACGATTTATGACTGTCCAAATGAAACTGAAACAGGAAGCAAACAACGAAGTACCTCAGGAAGTTCTGGTGGATACCGGCGGTCGAGACAGTTGTATATCTAGTTCTGTTGTTCAGAAACAATACGGAGAATTGGAGGGTAGTATAGTTCCGTTATCATCGCATTCAGTAGTCTTAAAAATTAAACCCATAGATACTGCTTTGCAACACTCCTAAAAAAAGTCTAACTACTCCCACTTTACGGTTTGTATTCCGTGGGGGTATCAGTATAAGTACTCAAGTTAGACTGCATCGGCAGAGGGGAAAGTACGAATGTCAATGACGCTTGTGATCAACGCTATTCGGCCGTCCAAGGGCTCTCTCACTGGCTGGCCGATTTTGAAAGTGCTGTATCCAGTATAGCGATGCAACTGCTACCTAACAATGCCTTATTAAAGTGTGATTATGAGTTACAAATGAAAGAAAGAGCGGCGGAAAAGTTTCTTCACTATATACCTTTTGCAACTTTCGTCTATTCGTCGATTATGCAATTAAAGGGAGGACTAGGCAGAAACAAAAGATGTTGCATGTGGCGGACGATCACTCGTAATCGATCTTTAAAGATAGGGCTAAAATTGAAGTTCATAAAAACAATCTTAAATATTGGGGGCTGCTGTGCTACTTGGTAGCTTAGTCTAGAGTGGAAGGATAAGTGACGTGGTCTCAACCGACTTTTTCGTTTGATGATGCAATACCGGATTCCAACAAACCAAATGAAAGCTACGAAATGATCCAGTTTAGTTTACTCAATCATTGACTTTGCACTTGTGTTTTGGTTTTGGCTGCTACTTCGCGATCGGAAGTGAAAAGAGTGAATAGACAAATAAATCATGGGCGAACAGTGAGTGCAAGTGCATCACTGATCGCAACACTAGATTGTGTCCTAACCATTCAGCAGGCGGGCTACGTAGTCCCTAACATGGGAGCATACCTAGCACTACTAGATCCAACCTACTGGTTAAAGCTATTATACATTTTCACCATGCCACAGACTATCAGTTACCTTAATCGAAGGACAATATACACCGATGGAATCTACCTATGGGCGTGTGCTACACATATCCCAACCGCCTATTCTATAAACCAACCTCTAGTCTTCAATACTACCGATCAAACTTAAGTGTGGTGTGCATATACTGACCGTGACAACCAGTGGCTCTTTCCAGCATTGAGGTAAGTCCAATTTCTGTGCCCAGTCAAGAACGGCAAGTACGCCTCTGCTCAGCCCCTCACTCCCCTGAGCTTTCACTAACTTTACATCATATGCGAAAAAGAAGCTTGGTAACTGTAGGACTAAGGCTAAATCAAACAGAAGAAATAGTAGCGGGCCTAGTGCGGAACCCTGCGGTACTCCACCGGTGACGTTCTCTAGTTTAGAGTTCTTGTCACCTACTCCCACTTAAAACGTTCTGCCGGTAAGGAAGTCCCTTAACCATTCCAGAATCTGCCCATTTATACCAAATGACCTCAACCTAACTAGTAGACGCCGATGGTTCGAATGTCTCCAAAGAGGGCACTCGAGGAAAAGTTAGGTCAGTTTGTAGGCTATTCTGTGATACCTGCGGGTTATTGACTAGCGTTAACACGCTTTTGTTGCATTGAACACCAATGAAAGTTAGTTCTTTGACAATGTGATACGACTGCTCGTGTCTCAGGGTTCATCGCTGACCGTCCCGAGTATACCCTTTGGGGAACACTCAGTGGTACAGCTGCAGATAGTCAGTGGCCCTTATTACAAATTTGACCCTTTTCTGGTATTTTAGGTAAGACGACCGTCTTTCATCTATCCCGGGGGTAAATTCGACGTCATTTAGGAAAACTTGAACTGAGTGTCCCCGCGCACGCGCCGCCTCCTTATAACACGTTTATGCTTTGTTTTGGCTGCCTTTTCGCTGCGTCGTTCAGTTGTAAATCAGGCCGACGTCTGGAACAGACGTTAGCACCACCGCGAGACTAAAGCACGCCGCAGTGCGCGAGCATGTCCTTATTGTGTCCCAGTTCAGTTCAGTTCAGTTCAGTCTGCACAGGACAGGTAATGGCCACGGTCAATCGAGCGTCCAGAATTCCTTCGATGGTATGCACACCAGTTATGCACCCACCACTGCCGAGTGTATTTCGTCGAATCCCCGCTAAAAATGAGAGGGAAACGGAAAACCTCATCGCACATCAACTGCGAGAGACATTATGCATCGTGAGCGTTCACTGAGACAGTATGCAATGAGGGAAAAAGTCTGCTAAAACATACTCCAGAAGGACCACAGTGCTACCCGTCATCCATCTAGTTGATATTCTTAAGGCTCACTACAAGGAAAGATCTCGTACCACTTGCGATCAAGGGCACATTTGAAGGATTGGACTGTCTGCAGATCTACCATTTCACCAGGCAGACCGTTCCAACTGTTCACAACCCTGTTGCTGAAGAAGTGCGATCTAGCCATCAACCTAGATCGGGCTTTTATCAACTTCTTTTCGTGTCCCCTTGTTCTGGAGTCTACGGCCAATTGGAATAGACTATCTGGTCTAACGCCAGAAAAGCCCTTCATTACCTTGAACGTTTCTATGAGATCTCCTCGACTTCTCCTCCTTTCCAACGAGAAGAGATTCAGGTCACAGAGTCTCTGCTCGTAAGTCTTACCCCTCTGCCCTTCAACCATTCGCGTGGCTAGACGTTGGACTTTCTCTAGGCAGGCGGCGTCCTTTTTGTAGAAGGATGACCAAGCCTGCACACTACCTTCTAAGTGAGGTCGTACTATAGCCATGTAAATAGGTACGAATACCTCCGGCTTCCTGCAAGACAAAGCCGATCGCAGTCTAAAGAGCTCCCCACGAGCCTTATGCGCAGCCGCGTTGCACTGCTCCGACCATTTGAAGTCACTTTTCATGATGATCCCCAGGTCTTTAACCCTACTGGCTGCCTCTACGGTGAACAGCCCTTGATCATGAGCGACAGTTAGGCTCTCCGTTGCCCTTGACAACAAATGGCTTTTTTGAGCGTTTGGAGGTAAGTCCCATTTGTATGCCCAGTTTAGGACGGTGCCTACTTCCCTGCCCAAGTCCGCCCTACCCTTAGATCCAACAATCTTCACATCATCCGCAAAAATAAAGCTGGGCGATTGAAGAGTGGATGCTAGGTCATTAATAAATAACAAGAATAGGACCGGGCCTAGGACGGATCCCTGAGGTACACCACTGGTGACGTTCACCAAACTGGAGCACCTGTCCCCCACTTTGACATAAAGCGTCCTGTGGGAGAGGAAGTCCTCCAGCCACCTATATACTGGCCCACCTATCCCGAAAGACTCCATCTTGCATAGCAAAAGACGATGATTAACGGAGTCGAACGCCTTGCTAAAGTCGAGGTAGCATACCTCAAATTGCTTACCTTCGTCCAGTCGTCGAGTTACTTCATCTAAGAAGCACAGGAGATTGGTCAGGCAAGATCTATTTTTCAGGAATCCATGCTGCGCCGGGCTTAGCGTGGAGTGCTCCAGTATGTGCTGGCAGATATGGGCACGGATGATATTCTCGAGGACTTTACAGAGAATGCTAGTTAGGCTTACCGGCCTGTAGTTCTGCACATCCGACTTAGGCCCACTCTTATGTATTGCCACGACTGCCGCGACTTTCCAGCCCTGAGGCAGCTTACCCTGGTCCAACGTGAATCTGTACAGTCTGCATACCGATGGAGCTATGATATCCGCCAACGGCTTGATGATAGCTGGATGAATGCTATCTGGTCCCGCTGACTTGTGGCTGTTTAACTCCCGAAGGTACTTACGCACGCATTCCTCTGAGAGATCTGGCTCGTTTAACTGAGGAGGATGCACCAGAGCCAGATCTACTCGTACCCCACTATCCATCCTATTTACACTACCAAATTATTCCCCCAGGGCGTCTGCTTTGCCCTGGTCATCAGTGACAATACCATAGTCTCTAGTGGATAGCGGACCTACGGCATTTCTTGTTGAGCCTTTAGACTGTACATAGCTGTAGAACTTCTTCGGTTGTTGTCTTACAGACTGGGCCAATTTGAGCTCAAATTCCCGCTTGGAAGTTCTCAAAAGGCTTACAGTCTCGTTTCTCAGCTTCGTATAGCGGTTCCAGGCTAGCTGACTGCCGGAAGCTTTGTACTGGTTCCAAGAGCGGTTTCTACGTCTGATGGCCTTAGCTATTTCAGCCTTCCACCACATGAGTTTGCCCTCCCCACTCCTTCGTTTGAAGGGTGCGAACTCTTCCTGTAGGGCAGTCAGAGATCCCTTTATGGCCTACCAGCGCTCCTCCACAGTAGCCTCCTCTGGCGCGTCCCAGGTCAAACCCATCGCCCTGTTACGAAGCCTATCTATGTCCATACTACCAAAATTCCTAATCAGCCTTGAGGGTACCTTCGGTTGCCGCATGCATAGAACTATTTTAACACACGTGGTCACTCTTTCCCAGTGGTGCACAATAATGCAGTCCAGCCACATCGTGGGGGAAGTTCGTTATAGCTAGATCCAGCAAGGATGGAACGCATCCAGTCCTATATCTGGTATTCTCCCTAATATGCTGATGCAACGCATTATCATGCAGCCATTCTAAGTAGGTTTGCTCCTCCGATCCCGGCACGCAGACCTCAGCCACCCAGTCGATGTGCGGAAGATTGAAGTCACCCACTATGAGGGTCTTTGTGCGTCCTTAACTAGTTCAGTCAAAGTCCGCAGCGAACAAACGTCCTCTTCGTGGTTTGTGCTGGGTGCCCTGTAGACACAGACGACGTTAACCCTTCTGCGTGGAAGGATGATCGTGACGGCGCATAGCTGGATATTGCGAGTGCACATCTTGGTCTGGGACTCAAGGTGGTTTGCACCTGACCTAACGAGGATGGCTACTCCACCACCGAGGCAATCTTGTTCCCGATCCTGCCTGTAGACTGCAAAACCGTTACTTATTAGGCCTGGCACATGGTCTTCTTCAGAAAGCCACGTTTCCGTGACGGCGACCATTGACGCTTTCTGTTCGTCAGCGGTTTAGCATATAACACCACCGCGTTTGCTCCGTCGCTTAGGTGTCTTTTGTTATTCATTCCTGACTGTTTCTCAGGCGCAAAGCCTGAGATGATGACCCGTTTTTTGCTTCGGATGTCCCCACTGGGGTGCATGAAGCCGGCTGATGGTCCAGAATTTCCGACGACTCCCAATCCATCTCTATAGGAGTGGCCACAACATCCAGACTGGCAGGGGTCGCGCTGTCACCTATCTTCGGACAGTACTGCCAATTCCCGTCTTCCAGCGCATCTTCTGCCCATACATCTGCGCTACACCACGTCACTAGCCGTGCTGTTATTGGTATAGTTTCCACTGATGTATCTAGGGAAGTAGTTCACAAACAGCTTTGCAAGACATCCCCATTAGCTAAAATAAATCAGGTTTTTTTTCTAAACAGTAAAATCTGAGGTTAGTATTTGACCTGCGAATCCACTTCTATCAAAGTTCTTTCAAATATCATGCCTAGATCGACTTCAAATCGCCTCATTCACCGAGCGGCAAATCGAACTCCACTTACAAGCACTAAACGCCCCCGACTTTCTACCTCCTCCGTGCCGTGTTCAGTACCACTGGTCGATATATACAGTGAAGCCAGTAACAAATATAATGCGCTTCAGGAAAACTTATCGTCCTTAGAGAAACAGTTACGATCCATGGACGATGCACTGACCATGCTGCTGCCACTAGCATATATTGTTGATCCTTTAAAACACCCAAACACTGAAAGTCTCCTATCAGCCGGCCACTTCCTGGACTCTGTTGCATCTGAAGTCCATAGACGGATAAAAAATTCTAAAAATGCCGTTGTTTTTAATGTTCCAGATCGTTTGCTCCTTTCCCCGGTCAAACAGTCATTGCTCATGGCATGTGATATGTCACACCACGAGTGCTACTGCAAAAGACTCAGAAAACGGTCACATCGAAACATGTGCCCGCTACTGTTTCAATTTCTAGAAGAGAGCACTGCCGTGGAATTCGTCAGAAAGAGAGAGTCCATCGCAAAATCCACATCATTTAAAAATATAAAAATTGCTCCAGACAAAACCCCTCTGCAGAGGGAGGTCCTTAGATCGAATGCCAGCATTCAAGTACTCCCACCACCGTCTGACCCAGTGCCACAAAGCTCCCCTGAGAAACTTCCCACCGTAAAAAACTCGTTACCACTCCCGCTAACCAGTGCACCAGCTCAAAATGTGGACCTAGATTCGTCCCGTTCACCTCCAACACCTCAACGTCCCCCAAAAAGGCTCCATGTTGCACTCCAGTCTCCACCACTGTCTACCCACAGCCGAGCAATACAACCCCCTCTCTCTGCAAGCAGCCATTCACTCTCTGGTCTGTCTGCCAAACGAGCAAATAAACCGCCAGCTTCAAACACGCCACATCGCACCAACCAGCCAACTGCAACGTTGTCTCCCAGCGCTTCGGCCACAACGTCACCCTCGTCACTTGTTGCTCCCAGAGGCCAAAACCTCGTCCGCACTGACATTGTCACGCTCCCATCATTAATCGACAGTCGACATAGGACCTCTCGCGCTCCAGCTAACCGGCCTACTACCCATTCACGACCCCCACCTCGGCCATACACACGAAATCTCGTCGCTCACCCTAGCGCTAGTCCACCAGCGCATTTATTTGGTCCCCCGGAGATCCGCGTACCCCACTGCTACATCCCACACCCACAAACCCAGACCCCGCCGTCTTCACGTCCACAGATGCAGTACCATATCTCAAAATTTCCACTTAATGTACCACCTCCAAACTCGAACCATGCAGGACGAGTTACCAGCATCGTTGCCAACCGGTACCACAACATGTGGCCCGCGCCCGACCATTTTCCGCCTCATCGTGTGCCCCATCTTAACCCTCCACAGCTTCAACATCCTCTGCTCCCCTACCACCCAACATCGCCGTATTCTACTCCGACACCACTGCACGCTATGCCAACTGACCCTTCACACCAAGGCCCCTTTCATCAACAGCCCTTTCGCTACTACTCCACTCCCTCACACTCTTTCCATGGAGCGTTGTGAGATGCCTCCCACCTCAACAAACTCTATCCGAAACATCATACCTGTTCCATTAAAATCCCACTTACCCTGCCTTTCGTCCTTCTCCTCACAAGGCCTCCATCAAAACCATGGCTGCCCTTCCTCTACTGCTCCCCGCCCCCTTGCTGACCCCCTGGCATCCTTACAAACTCTCCCCCGATTCATACCTGTTTTGCCTCAAAAGTCCCACCTAGAGTCACCATACTCCCCTCCAGATCTATTAGCCCGCGTTACAATAACACCTCAGCATCCAGTGTTAATCTCTGCTGAAAATCATGAGTGTTCGGCCCAATGTACAATGTGCGGCGATAAAGATAGAGCTGTCCAAAAGGAAGTAGCAACTCACATCCTGTCTTCCTGCATGGGTGGCCCGCCCATTGATCACCGCCGTGCAACGCACACCCTTGCTACCAAATCCACTGACGCTTCAAAGCCTCCTACAGAAATGCTTACCATAGCACTATTCAACTCCCGTTCCATCTTGAACAAGCTTTCCGCTATAAAAAGACTGGCCGTCGTCCACAACTTCGACATAATCCTGATTACTGAGACTTGGCTCACCGAGAACATACCTTCTGACCAAATATCACTGATCGGTTATCAAACCTTCAGGACTCAACGAATCTACCGCCGCGGTGGAGGTTGCGTGGGGTATGTCAAGAGCAACCTATCTGCCACCCTACTGGAAAATACCGTGCTCGCAAATGTTGAAGATTCTATATGGTTTACAATTTCTTTATCCCAGATGAACATAGTTGTCGGTTGTATATATCGACCCCCCAGAAATGACACTTCCACATTTAATCCCATCATTGATGCATTTAATTACATCGCTGACCTGCCATTTGGAGGTAAATTTATAGCAGGCGACTTCAATGCCCCGGGCGTAAACTGGTCCTCCTTTTCTGCCCCCTACAAGTATTTGCAATTTGCCTCATGCATTCGCCTGGGCCAGTGGGCCCAACATGTAAAACAACCTACCAGAAAGAATAACATCCTTGATCTGATATTTACCCTGGGTCTCACGAACGTCTCTGCCTCCGTACTAAACGACTACACAGGCAGCGACCATAAAATCGTCAGTTGCAGATTTCAAGTCAAGCCACGTACTGTTAGCCTACCATGTAACGGTCCCTCCTTCCGTCACTTTAAATGGGACCATATTCCCTCCCAAATTCGCTCCAGAAACTGGGACGAGTTCTTCCTAACAGCAAATCCCCAGTTCGCCGCTGACCTCCTCTACTCAAATTTACACTCATGCATCGAAAACATATCACGCCCCTACAATCCATCCAGACCAGCAGGTTACCATATAGCCAGGCTAAAGCGGAAACACGACGAGCTTTGACGGCAGTACCAACGAAAAAGAGACTTTTCTACAGTCTTCAGACTGGAACGCCTCTATCACGAAATCCACCGCAAGGCCCGTGACCTACAACTAAAGCAAGAAACCAAAGCGTTACGCTACCCAAACAAAGCTCAAGAGCTAGCCCGGCTACACAGGGCTAGTGCCCTACAATCAACTGGATGCATAAAACAGATCATCCATTTGGATAACCTCAGAACCTCACCTCGAAAGATAGCTGACACGTTTAATACTTTCTTCACAACCACCGTGTCTCTCAGTCCATCGTGTACCCAGTTTGTCACCCCGTCTGTCACAAACTCCTCACTCAGTTCTATCACGGTTACCACTACGGATATAAATAGATACATTCACACCTTCAAACCGACCTACTGCCCCGGTCCTGACGGCCTACCATCAGCAATATTCGCTCTAGGCGGTCCGGATATTTTCCTACTACCACTAAACCTATACAATTTATCTCTGCAAACGGGGACCTTCCCCAGCCAATGGAAGAAATCCATTATTATCCCCAGGCACAAGAAAGGCGCAGTGCATGACATTGCCAATTATCGCCCGATTAATCATACGCCAATGATCTCGAGGCTGCTAGAAAAAGTCGTAAAACACTACCTGACCGATTACCTTTCTGCACATAAGCTCATCAGCCAAAGACAGCACGGATTTCTCAAATCACGGTCGTGTTCAACCTGCCAATTTGACTTTCTAAATTTGGTAACAACAGCTGCCGATAAAGACAGAGCACTCGTCATCATCTATCTTGATATGACAAAAGCCTTCGACAGAGTGCCACATCTGCAGTTACTCAACAAGATCAGGGGATACGGTATTGAAAACCCCCTACTCAGTTGGTTTAAATCCTATCTACAAGACCGTCACCAAGTTGCCTGCATCAACGGTCAGATATCAGACCCCCACCCAGTAAACAGCGGGGTTATCCAAGGTAGTGTTCTAGGACCACTGCTGTTCTTACTATATATAAACGATATTTGCAATGTCATCACCTATGGCGAAATTTTCTTGTTCGCCGATGATATGAAGATAGTCTATGAATTCGAACGAGGAGACCTACCTGCAGCACTGAATAACATCATGGTCGACGTACAGTCCTTATCCTCCTGGTGTGATCGCTGGAAAATGGAATTTCCAGTGAACAAAAGCAGTTATCTCTCGCTAAACTGCAATATCCCTTATGATACGCTTAAGATTGGCGGTGTCTCACTCCCATATTCCCCAACAATTAGAGACCTTGGACTGCAATATTCTTACACTTTCAATTTCTCTGAACACACTTCCTACATAACTGCACGGGCAAATAAGTCCCTTGGCTTGTTGCAGAGAAATTTTCCTCTCACGAACAGTAAGTTAGAGATATACAAAACTCATATTCGCCCAACCCTAGAGTACTGTACACTTGTGTTCTCAAATATGCATAAACGGGACATTATCGACATTGAGAATGTACAGCGTCGATTTACCAAAAAACTGTTTGGGCCTTCTACGACCCTGACCTACAGACAGCGGTGTACACTCCTGCGGCTTGATCCCCTATGGCTTAGGAGAATAAAACTCAACCTCGCATTTTTGTTTACTTTGCTCCACAAACAAGCTGTATCCTCCAGCCAAGTTCAGTTCAGTATAAACTCGACACATCAGCTGCGCAATAGGGAACACCGTATAACGATCCCTACTTCTCGGAAATCCTTAAGGCAAAACTTCTTCCTCCTGAAATATGCAACTCTGTGGAATAAACTCCCAGCTGATGTACGTTCCGTAGATTCCCTAAATATGTTTAAGTCTAGACTACACGTAGCTCTGGACATCCAAAAACTGATAGCTCTTACGAATCCTTATATGTCTTTTGACAGAGCTTATGAGGAAAGCGTTGGATACTAACCCGAACCCTTGATAATCTAGGATGTGCCACACCATACGACGTAATTGCCATCACCTAAGCGTAAACCTACCAGTTTACAATGCCTAAACATAATAACTCTCACTACTGAGGCCAGTGCTTCAGAAGTCGTATTTGAATTTATGAAATACCACTGGAAGCAAGAAAGATAGTCTTTGAACATTTCCTGTGCTGATTATTATTAGGTTTTTGCCTCTGTCTCTAACCCAAGACGCAGCACCTGTCACACTCCTCAACCTCCACCCAGTAGTCACCATAAGACATTCACAGATCAAATTCTGTCCCTATCACAGAACTCTAGCATCCTCCACGATAAACCTATACAACACTTGATACTTAGCCAGCAAAACTACTAACCATCTGTGGATCGTACCGACGAATCACGTTGTCAGTGCTGCAAGTTGTACCCCATCTTTGTGCAGACTGGCGTTTTGTTGAACATAAACCCCATCGAATAATCACAGGCTGTGGTTGACCCTACCTCCCCCTGCATTTTTTGTCCCATGTAAACGGCCTGGGTGTTCTGACTTCACGGATAAGGCGAGTGTTAGCGCGGCACTTCTGCAAACTTTCCTGGCCGTGATGGTCTCCCTGCACAGAGTTGACCACCAATAAGACATAAACACCAAAAAGTAAGAGATTGGCACAAAAAAGTGAGAAAAAAATATACCCCTGTTTTGTCTTCCAGGCACACCAGCCCTGTCACATGTGACCCATGTCTCTGGGTTGTAGTGTCGCTACGGATTGACTGGTGTGGTTGACCTATTCCCAACGCGGCTTGTTACATGCGGTCCATGTTTCGGCCGGGGCGTGGGAGCTGTGGTCGCCCACCAAAAGCAGCTCCGCCTTCTCTGACAGCCAGATACCTGACTGTGATAAAACCATTAAAAAAAGAATAATAAGAACGTCTAAAAAGTGTGGATCATTCTTGGAGAGCCACGTGCTGGATGCCAGTAGTTGTGTATCGTGCTACCTCCCTACCTGAAGCTGGCCCTTGTGCTGCCTATCATGAGCATCAAATGTAGACCGTTAGAGTTTGCTTCCCTGACGAAAATTCGGACCCACCTCTCACGGTTCCCCAAACCAGTCCTCACATCGGTGTAGTCCTGCTTTGCAGCACGATAACAGCGAAAAAGATACCACAGTAACCATGCAATCATATCCGCATCAGATTTCCTTGCTCACATTGGAGCTTAATCTCAGTACGATTGCACTATCGAGGAAGAGCATAGATGAACTCGCGTCAATGTTCCAAGACAAGTGACCAATTACCTCTAATGTATCACTACTGTCACCCCAATAGTTCCTTCTACTTTGACTCCTCATTATAGAATAACCACTATACTGAAAGAGACAGTAACAGCATAGAGCCACGCAAACAGTACGTTGGTCCTACTCGCTCAGTCTGTCACTTCAAACCTATCCTGTCGCCTCGTTGCCTAACCACGTTCTGCGTAAGCAAACGGTATCGAGGGTTATCATTACTAACCAATCATAACCGTGAAGCCCTAGGTATTTTATTAGTATCCCAGCGATGCCATGCTCACTGGCAAATCACAAATCCTTTTAAACGCATACAGTTACCAAGCCGGTGTACGCAACTTCGTCGGCCTGCAGCAGTATAGCTCAAATCCACTGCGAGTCTATTTTACCCATGCCCTACTCACATAGACCTAACCAATCCATTGTTTATTGTCTTCATATATTATCATAACCCACAGCTGGAACCACGTCCAGACTGAAATCTCCCTTTATTTCAGGTTCGTTGTCTCTCACCATCTCAGCCGCCAAATTGGCTAACCAAGGATGCCGCTTTGACTCGCACGGATAGAGACTCAAGTGGAACCTACCACAGCAACTGAGACTGAAATCAAACCACACAACAGGAGATACCCCTAATTGCTTATCAGATCGTTCAGCGTTTTCTAACGCAACGAACACGAATTCCAGTTCACGCGCATGCCGATAATATACAGCCACACTCGGCTGATCGACCGACACATACCGTGCCCTGCCAGAAGAAACTTATGCATTCAAAGCCGTACATTGCCAGAAATGACGCTAAATAACACTGAAGGCAAATGCATCAACACATACATATATTTGTCAGTGAAACAGCATAATAACGCTGAAGTCCATGCGAAGATTTTCCCACTTTATTATCCGTTACCACAGGTTATCCTTCCTCCGAACCGTAGCCGGCTGGAAATTGACTCTCCACTTCTCGAGATCCTTCCAGTTGCGCCTTCTTATTTCTAAATAGTACATGTTATTGGCCATGAATCTAAACTTACCTTTTTATGGACTGCTGTTTCTCCCACACCCACCAGTTCACTTTCACGAAATTGGCCTCATGTCCCCTTGATTCAAAGCTCATTCCGTTTCTCAAACTCCGGTAAATCCGTCATTCAGGGTCTTCAAGGATCGCTATCCTCTTCGCATGCGTCGATTTTCCTTCCTCTTCTTCTTGTTAAAAATTTACTCCATCTGCAGAACCTTAGTTGGCCTCCAGTTTCCTTGGCTTGCATCATTCTTGTTCATAATGCCTCCTTAGCACTGCGTTAACGATTTCTTCGACATCTCCACCGCGCACCACTGCCTAGCCCGGATTCGAAACTGGTTCAAAACTGCCGCGCAAACCATTATCAGAATGATCCATTCAAACTGTTGCTGTCTATGTTTTTCCATTTCTGATACTCTCGACTTTCATACTTAGAATTTTGTGAATAATTCACCATATTGAGTAACATGTTACACCATGATCATGCGTTAGCGCGTGCCTCTCGACCATGGCCGAGAAATATACCAATATTATTATTATTATTATTATTAACTATTAGCGACCCCGCACGTGGCTTCTTTACTATTGCCGGGGTTGGGGCCTGAGAGCCGAGTACGGCATTCCGCTGAACTTTTAGGTTTCTTACCAGCACCCTGGCTGGTCGAGCAAGGTTACCTCCCGAGGCTAGACCACCAGGCCTTAACCTATGCTCGTTCAGTTCAGTTTGCACAGGACAGGTAACGGCCACGGTCAATCGAGCGTCCAGAATTCCTTCGGTGGTATGCACACCAGTTGTGCACCCACCACTGCCGAGTGTATTTCGTCGAATCCTTGCTAAAAATGAGAGGGAAACGGAAAACCTCATCGCCCGTCAACTCCTGGAGTCATAATGCTTCGTGAGCATTCCCTAGTTATCATGTAGCAAGTAATGCACGGATTCGAGGCTGGAGCCCAAATGTTCCCGGTTCTTGGGGCATCTTCTTGTCTGTATTAGTCGTAAAGCTGAAATCAAGAGAGCTGGACAAAAGGGGACAACTACCAGGGGCCTATGAGGCTGGTGAGAGCACTGTTAGAGGTCAAGAGTGACCAGTAAGGTGACATGGATATTGGGCTCAGAAACAAGCACGAAAGCGTACAATAAACCAGCACAATGAGGGTGCAACATCTGTACATCGAAGAGGAGTGCAACCCAGCTGGTAAACCCCTTATTCAGATGACATCGCCCGCTGCAACAATTCCGACACGCGAATCCCTTATGACTGTACCAATACCTGCCGCAGACCGCCGTGGCGATGGTTCTCGCAGTCCCGATTCCCCATCTCATCACTCTCATATCGATAAGGACATTGGGGACCTGAAAGAAACCTCTCGCATGTTGTGCAATCAGGTCGGCGCAATGTGCGACGCGTTAACTACTCATCGATCTGTGTCCGCCGAAGTACCTCACTGACCTAGATCACGGTCCAGAAACCGCCGATTACAAACCTGGTGTTGGTACCACCGCACACTCGGCTTCAAGGCACGCCGCTGTGATCCTCCATGTTCATTCCGCAC
Source organism: Fasciola hepatica (assembly GCA_948099385.1). Taxonomy (NCBI): domain Eukaryota; kingdom Metazoa; phylum Platyhelminthes; class Trematoda; order Plagiorchiida; family Fasciolidae; genus Fasciola; species Fasciola hepatica. Next base: position 1,016,456 of record CANUEZ040000106.1, read on the forward strand.
TTACACCCCACAGTCAAACGACCAGGCCAGCCAGTAACGGCTACGACTTCCGTTGGCCCTCCACATGAAAGTCGCCTATTTTATATCTTTGGCCGATCCAGTGGTCTTCGATTCCTCATTGATACCGGCTCCGAGATCAGTGTAATCCTCCTACCCAAACATCATCGCCTCAAACCATCTCACTTTACACTGCAAGCAGCAAACACAACAACTATCGCGACATTCGGCCAACGGTCCATCACTCTTGATTAAGGCCTCCGACGCTCTTTTCAATGGGTTTTCATCCAGGCAGATGTTCAGACTCCCAATATTGGCGCGGATTTCCTTTCACACTTTGGCCTAACTGTGGACCTCGAAAATCGCAAGCTAGTAGACACCACAACCAAACTTTGTGCAGTCGGCATTGGTGAATGCACCAATTCCCGGGGGTATCCGGCTGGCGATCCTGCGATCACCATGTTTCCATCCCTAACTAAATCATGTCAGTTCACCGACCCAGTCTCACATGCTGTGTCACCACATCACCACAAAAGGCCAACATGTCCACTTTCAAGGGCGCCGGCTCAACGCCGACGAACTCCGAATTGCAAGCCTTGAATTCCAGCACATGAATCTTGGCACCACTCGACCGTCTTCAAGCCCATGGGCCTGGCCTTTGCATATGGTTCCAAAGTCATCTGGTGGTAAGAGACCCTGTGGAGACTACCGCGCTCTCAACAACGTCACCGGCCCTGACAGTTACTCGGTCCCGCACATTCATGATTTTGCACAGAATCTCTCTGGGAAGACGATCTTTTCCAAGGTTGACCTCATAAAGGCATTTCACCAAATCCCCGTGGCCGTTCCGTCTATTCATCGATAGAGTGCCTCGAGGTCTACCCTTCGCGTTTGGCTATATCGACGACATCTTAATTACCAGCTCCTCTCCATCAGGGCATGTCGTCTATCTGTGTCAACTCTTTTAGCGTTTTAGACAATACGGACTTTAACCGAACCCTAGTAAATGCGTGTTTGGCTTCCCTTCCCCCACCTTCTCGGACGCCATATCGACCACAACGGTTTGACGCTCCTCCCAGACAAGGAGAGCAGCAACTTCTCATTTCCTGCACCCAAAGAGACCACACAGTTACATGGTCTATCGGGAAATTGGAATTACTGCCACTGTTTCATTCCCTATTGTGTGGCCACGTTTCGCCTTTGACCGATTTACTCAAGTCTGTAGGTACCTGTACATTTCCGACTTTTTCCATGATTTTCAACGTCCCTTGTGGCGACACTCCTTTGTTGTACTGACGTTTTAATGTAAAACACATGTACCTTTTGGTCGTCAACACCGCGCAATACAAAAAGGGCTGTAAATAAATCTTTCATTCTGGCACGGTCTCATCTTCTGGTTTGGAGTGTCTTGGAATCATATCGGTCGGAGCTAACTGAGTGAAACAAACATTTTGGAAGGTTCAACGGCGTCTCTTGGCACTTCGCTCAATACCATCCTGTTCCGTCCAATGGATGGCTGTCAGACCGAACTGAACTGAAGACATTGGCGGGTATTGACTCTTCGGCACTCATCTCCTGATCACAAGAACATTGAACAACTGTGAGTTTGGGTCACACCCTTTGTTTCATTTTAATTCTTAATGTACATACCCCTTTGGCTTTTGTATCACCGCACGCTCCTCCGCCCATCTTAGTTTGCTAGTGTCGTCTTAGATATTGTTTACGTTCATCTAGCGTACCATATAGACAGAGTAGTACACTACAAAATTGGTGACCCCAGGTTGTTTTTCCATCCTTTGGCACTGGGTTGTTTTTTTTGGTCCAAGTTCCACACCATTCACCATGTCTGACAGTGAATCTATTGACATCCACGCGGTTGCTCTCAAACTGCTCGTTTTTGCCCCGACCAACCCTCGAGTGTGGTTTCGACAAATAGAAGCCGTATTTGCCACTCGGCGTATAACCAGCGAGCGCGTGAAATACTCTCACGTCGTCCAAGCACTTCCTTTTGACGTCGCTGTTGACGTGGAAGATCTCCTCGATCCCATTCCACCAGAAGCTCCTTTCACTAACCTTAAGGAAGCAGTCATTCAGTGTACCGGAAAATCAGCCGGAAAAATGCTTCGGAAGCTGTTCACGTCGGTGGAGCTTGGAGACCAAACTCCGTTCCAGCTTATGCGCCACATGCGGTCGCTACTGGCTGGATGTCAAATGGACGACGCCATTTTCAGGGAGATATGGGTTGATAAACTACCTCTCCCGATGCAGCAGGTCCTGTCAATGCTGGAGCCCACTACTCCTCTTGACAAAGTTGCACAACACGCCGACAGAATAATGGAATGCTACCCGGCTGCTAGACCTTGTGTTCACATGACATCACCCGCCGAAACCAATCCGGCACACGAATCCCCTATGACATTACCAGCACCTGCCCCAGATCGCCGTGGTGACGTTTCTCGCAGTCCTGCTTCCCCATCCCATCACTCGCATATCGATAAGGACATTACGGACCTAAAAGAAACCGTTCGCATGTTGTGCAATCAGGTCAGTGCAATGTGCAACGCATTTACTACTCATCGATCTGTGTCCGCCGAAGTACCTCACTGACCTAGATCACGGTCCAGAAACCGCCGATTACAAACCTGGTGTTGGTACCACCGCACACTCGGCTTCAAGGCACGCCGCTGTGATCCTCCATGTTCATTCCGCACTTACACCCCACAGTCAAACGACCAGGCCAGCCAGTAACGGCTACGACTTCCGTTGGCCCTCCACATGAAAGTCGCCTATTTTATATCTTTGGCCGATCCAGTGGTCTTCGATTCCTCATTGATACCGGCTCCGAGATCAGTGTAATCCTCCTACCCAAACATCATCGCCTCAAACCATCTCACTTTACACTGCAAGCAGCAAACACAACAACTATCGCGACATTCGGCCAACGGTCCATCACTCTTGATTAAGGCCTCCGACGCTCTTTTCAATGGGTTTTCATCCAGGCAGATGTTCAGACTCCCAATATTGGCGCGGATTTCCTTTCACACTTTGGCCTAACTGTGGACCTCGAAAATCGCAAGCTAGTAGACACCACAACCAAACTTTGTGCAGTCGGCATTGGTGAATGCACCAATTCCCGGGGGTATCCGGCTGGCGATCCCGCAATCGCCGTTTGCTGACATTTTGAAGGAGTTTCCATCCCGCACTAAACCGTGTCAGTTCACCGACCCAGTCTCTCATGCTGTGCAGCACCACATGGCTACAAAAGGCCAACATGTCCACTTTCAACCACGAAGACTCAACGCCGACGATTTCCGTATTGCACGCCTTGAATTCGAACATATGACGAATCTTGGCATCATTCGACCGTCTTCAAGCCCATGGGCCTCGCCTTTGCACATGGTTCCAAAATCATCTGGTGATTGGAGACCCTGTGGAGACTACCGTGCTCTCAACAACGTCCCCGTCCCCGACAGGTACCCGATCCCACACATTCATGATTTTGCACAGAACCTCCCTGGGAAGACGATCTTTTCCAAGGTTGACATCATAAAGGCATATCACCAAATCCCCGTGGCCGAAGAAGACATTCCCAAGACAGCCATCACCACGCTTTTTGGCCTGTTTGAGTTCATTCGCATGCCATTTGGATTGAGAAACGCTGCTCAGACGTTCCAACGATTCGTCGATGAAGTGCTTCGAGGTCTGCCCTTCGCGTTTGGCTACATCGACGACATCTTAATTGCCAGCGCCTCTCCATCGGAGCATGCCAGCCACTTGCGTCAACTCTTTCAACGTTTCCAACAATACGGACTTCAGCTGAACCCTAGTAAATGCGTGTTCGGCGTTTCGTCCCTCGACTTTCTCGGGCACCATATCGATCAAAAACGGTTTGACACCCCTCCCAGATAAGGTGCGCAGCATCCTGTAATTTCCTGCACCTCAGACGATCACACAGTTACGACGTTTCTTGGGAATTTTGAACTACTACCGTCGCTTCATTCTCCATTGTGCGATGATCGTTTCACCTTTGACCGATCTCCTCAAGTCCAACGTCAAGACGATCGATTTCTCTCCCGAGGCTGGGGCAGCTTTCGCAGAAGCCAGAAAAGCTCTCGCGGATGCCACCATGCTGCACCATCCACATTCGGATCCAAATACTGAGTTAGTCCTAACGACCGATGCATCAAAAACTGCAGTCGGTGCAGTGCTTCACCAAATAGTGGACAACCAATTACAGCCCTTAGCGTTCTTCTCACAAAAACTCCAGGCGGCACAGACAAGGTACAGCACGTTTTCTCGTGAACTCCTTGCCATTTACTTGTCCATCCGTCATTTCCGTCACCTTTTGGAAGGACGAAAATTTCGTGTGCACACTGACCACAAACTCCGGACACACGCACTTCATGCCAAGCCCGACCGACATTCACCCAGAGATATCCGATACTTGGATTATATTTCTCAGTTCACAACAGACATCCGCTACGTGCATGTAGTTGCTAATGTTGTGGCTGATGCTTTATCCAGACCTGACATCGACACGGTGCAGACTAAATTCGATCATATGGAACTGGCAAACGTCCAGCGTGATGATCCATCCTTGCTCGAACTGCGCACATCCTCCACATTCCAGCTCAAGGATTCTCCTCTACCTTCAGCCGATGGCACAGTCCTATGTGACTGGTCTACAGGTAACCCTGGTCCTATCGTTCCAACTTCATACAGGAAGATCGTTTTCGATTATTTTCATTCTCGTTCCCATCCTGGTATTCGTGCATCTCGCAAACTCATTTCTGCCAGATATTTTTGGCCCAATATGAATTCCGACATTGCATTATGGACTAAGCAGTGTTTACAATGTCAGAAAAACGAAGTCCACCGCCACACTTTTTCTCCTCCCAGTACATTCACCGTTCCCGACGTCCGTTTTACACATATTCACGTCGATCTTGTTGGTCCACTACCACCATCAAATGGACATACCCACTTATTAACCGTTGTTGATCGTTTCACACGCTGGCCGGTGGCAGTACCCATTTCCGACAACTCGGCAGAAAATATTGCGAAAGTACTACTCCAACACTGGATTGCTACATTTGGTGTACCGTCTACCGTCACCACAGACCGTGGCAGTCAATTCCAATCGACTTTTTTTCGTGAGTTCACTAAGCTGCTTGGCTGTAAACACATCTCAACAACTGCATACCATCCTTCGTCCAATGGCATGGTAGAGCACTTACATCGTCAACTCAAAGCAGCACTGACATCGAAACTACACTACTAATTTTTGGAGTGGCAATCTGCCACTAGTTCTCTTAGGTCTGCGGTCATCAGCCAAAGACAACCTCTACAGCACGTCGGATGAACTCGTTTTCGGTACCACCATATGCTTTCCAGGTGAGTATGTTCATCCCAGCACCGATGCCAGTCCTAACCCATCCCAATTTGTCCAACAACTCAAAGACTGTATGTCACACCTTCGTCCAACGCGCTCTCGCTCGTCATTAACACACGTTTTTGCACATAATGATCTATATACGTCACCTTTCTTTTTATTCGTAACGACGCTGTTCTGAAATCACTCACAGCACCGTTTGACGGTCCATTTAAGGTGCTTGGTCGCACAGACAAATATTTCGTGGTTCAGAAAGCCGATAAGACAGACACAGTTTCCATTGACAGACTGAAACCCGCGTATTTTGATACACCTCCATTACCAGCAACACCGACACCATCACCATCCACAGACACACCACCAACAATTCCTGTTGATGATCCACCCTCTATCATCACAACAGACACTACACCACACCCGTCAGCACCACCACAGCAACAACTATCCCTGGTAACCCGCCGTTCCGGCAGAAACGTTCGACATCCTGTCGGATTTCAAGACTTTGTTAGTTGATGTTTTCTTTCGCTAACCATTTCCTTTTTCTATTTTTCTATCGAGCGTTTATTTTGTACAACAAACGCTCTGGTGGGGGAGTTGTGTAGGTACCCGTACACTTCCGACTTTTTTCATGATTTTCAACGTCCCTTGGTGCGACACTCCTTTGTTGTACCGACGTTTTAATGTAAAACACATGTACCTTTTGATCGTCAACACCGCGCAATACAAAAAGGGCTGTAAATAAATCTTTCATTCTGGCACGGTCTCATCTTCTGGTTTGGAGTGTCTTGGAATCATATCGGTCGGAGCTAACTGAGTGAAACAAACATTTTGGAAGGTTCAACGGCGTCTCTTGGCACTTCGCTCAATACCATCCTGTTCTGTCCAACGGATGGCTGTCAGACCGAACTGAACTGAAGACATTGGCGGGTATTGACTCTTCGGCACTCATCTCCTGATCACAAGAACATTGAACAACTGTGAGTTTGGGTCACACCCTTTGTTTCATTTTAATTCTTAATGTACATACCCCTTTGGCTTTTGTATCACCGCACGCTCCTCCGCCCATCTTAGTTTGCTAGTGTCGTCTTAGATATTGTTTACGTTCATCTAGCGTACCATATAGACAGAGTAGTACGCTACAAGTCCAACGCCAAGATGATCAATTTCACTCCCGAGGCCGAGAAAGTTTTCGCAGAGGCCAAACAAGCTCTCGCAGATGCCACCATGTTGCATCACCCACATTCGTATCCGAATACCAAACTAACCGCAACGACTGATGCATCCAATACTGCTGTCGGAAGGCCCTCCATCAAGTTGTGGGCAACCAACTACAACCATGGGAGTTCTTTTCACAGAAGCTCCAGATGGCACAGACAAGATGCAGCACGCTTTCTTGCGCACTCTTGGCTATTCACTTATCCATGCGTCACTTCCGCCACCCTTTGGAAGCACGACAATTTCATGTGCATACTGATCACAAACCCCTGACACGCGCACTCCATGCCACACCTGATAGACAGTCACCCAGAAATACTCGCCATTTGGGTTATATTTCTCAGTTCACTACAGATATCAGCCTCATAACTCGAGTTGATAATGTTGTGGCTGTTACTTTATCCAGACCTGACATCAACATGGTGCAAACAAAATTCGATATTGAGGAGCCGCCAAATCTCCGGCGTGATGATCCATCCTTGCCTGAACTGCGCACACCCTCTACACCCCGGCTGAAGGATTCTTCCCTACCTTCAGCCGACGGAACAATCCAGTTTTAGCGGTCTACTGGTAACCCTCGTCTTGTCTTTACCACATCCTACAGGAAAATCCCTTCCTGTCGTTTCTGTTCTCTTCCCCACCCTGGTATTCGTGCATCTCGCAAACTCATTTCTGCCAGAATTTTTGACCCAATATGAATTCCGACATTGCATTATGGACTAAGCAGTGTTTACAATGTCAGAAAAACGAAGTCCACCGCCACACTTTTTCTCCTCCCAGTACATTCACCGTTCCCGACGTCCGTTTTACACATATTCACGTCGATCTTGTTGGTCCACTACCACCATCAAATGGACATACCCACTTATTAACCGTTGTTGATCGTTTCACACGCTGGCCGGTGGCAGTACCCATTTCCGACACCTCGGCAGAAAATATTGCGAAAGTACTACTCCAACACTGGATTGCTACATTTGGTGTACCGTCTACCGTCACCACAGACCGTGGCAGTCAATTCCAATCGACTTTTTTTCGTGAGTTCACTAAGCTGCTTGGCTGTAAACACATCTCAACAACTGCATACCATCCTTCGTCCAATGGCATGGTAGAGCACTTACATCGTCAACTCAAAGCAGCACTGACATCGAAACTACACTACTAATTTTTGGAGTGGCAATCTGCCACTAGTTCTCTTAGGTCTGCGGTCATCAGCCAAAGACAACCTCTACAGCACGTCGGATGAACTCGTTTTCGGTACCACCATATGCTTTCCAGGTGAGTATGTTCATCCCAGCACCGATGCCAGTCCTAACCCATCCCAATTTGTCCAACAACTCAAAGACTGTATGTCACACCTTCGTCCAACGCGCTCTCGCTCGTCATTAACACACGTTTTTGCACATAATGATCTATATACGTCACCTTTCTTTTTCATTCGTAAAGATGCTGCTCGCAAACCACTCACATCACCATATGACGATCCATTTAATGTGCTCAGCCGTACAGACGTGTGTCTTGTGGTTCATAAATGTGACGCACCAGACACTGTTTCGATTGACAGGCTGAAACCCGCGTATTTTGATGTACCTCCATCACCAACAACACCGACACCATCACCACCTACAGACACGGAGCCAAAAGTTATTGTTGATGATCCACACTCTACCATCACACCAGACACTATAATTCTCCCGCCAGCATCACCAAAACGACAACCAGCCCTGGTAACCAGCCGTTCTGGCAGAAAAATTCGGCATTCTATCAAGGCCTCCTTGTTTAACGTTTTCCTTCTCTAACCCGTTTTCTGTTTCCATCTTTCTATCGAGCATTAATTTGGTACAACGGAAGCTCTGGTGGGGGAGCTGTGTACGTACCTGTACATTTCCGACTTTTTCCATGATTCTCAACGTCCTTTGTTGCAGCACTCCTTTGCTGTATCGAAGTTTTAGTGTGAAACACACCTTTTTGATCTTCATCACCGCGCAATACAAAACGGCTGTCAATAAATCCTTCATTCTGACACCGTCTCATCTTCTGATTTGGAGTGTCTTTGAACTACCTCAACCAGAACTAACTTTGAAAAACAAAACAATTTAGAAGCTTCCACGGCGTCACTTGGCACTTATCTCAACACCATCATTATCGGTTGAACGAAGGGTTGTCAGACCGAACTGAATTGAAGATATTGGTGGACACTGGCTCTTTAGCGTCCACATCCCGAACAAAAGGACGGCGGACAACAGTGAGTTTGTGTCATAACTTTTGTTTCACTTTAATTTCTAATGTACGTAATCTTTTGGTCTTTTAATTCATTACGCTCCTCCGCCTATCTTAGATTTCAAGTGATGTTTTACGTATTGCTGATAATAACTTAGTGTACCATGTAGACTGATTAGTGCCCCATAGCACAAAGTCACCCCGTGTGAGCCCCGTCGCATCGTACTCTGTTGACCTGGCTAGATGTCGGTGCCCTGCCAATAATCCTCCAGGTTGCGGTCCAATTTCCTCCTGAACAGAGTTGTTTATTGTAAAATTGGCTCGTCCTGCTCATCCACCACCCCGGTTGGTAGAGGTTTTCAAACAATGGTCACTCTCCGCGATAATCTGCAGGTTGCCAGCGAGCCGGTTGAACGCACATTACAGAGGCCCAGCCCATTTCATCTGGTACGGTCATTATTCCTAAGCGGGAATTCTAACTGCAGGTCCAAGCCCGAACTATCACGAATGATTCGCCTGGCATAGATGAGGCCACCCCAGAGACGTCCACAGGCAGTGGGAAACTACCCGGTGGCCTCTAGGCTTTCCTCACGGCTGAACCCACGTGGTCCGGCCGCGAGGTGTGTGGCAGCTTGTCGCACTTGATCGAGCTTGGCTACCTCCGCCGCTTTGCAGGGGCAGATAGCCGGACTTCCGTATTCCGAGCTAGGAAGTATATTAGAGGCATACGGCAATCGAAGAGTGTCCAGGGGTGGAGGCCTAAGCGAACGGCGAACTGGACCAAATATCTCTCAGGTTGAGGCGCAGGCTCTCCCAGTGTGTCCTAGTGTCTTCAGATTGTTGGCGACAATGGCTCCGAGGTCTTTTTACTGCCGTGTGTGACGGAGTACTATACTACCAAGGCATCAGGCGGAAGTATCATTTGCACTACCAGTCCTCATGCAAGAGCATTACTCCACTTTTTTGAGTAGAACCCAGGTTGCTGACTGATTGTCTAGAGCATGGAGATCCCCCCGTAGTACCTGACGGTCCTCCGTCGATCAGATGTTGCTCCTATCTTCAGGTTGTCGATGTATACAATGCACTGGGTGTAACAGCCGGTCGTGGAAGATCCCCCTATTTCCCTCTCGATTCAGTGTTTTTCCCAATATCACTCATTTGCCTACACTGTTGACTTTTCCTTACGAACTGGTTGTTTTTCTGGACCAATTGTTGTTTGTTCGCTCCCAGAGCGCTACCTTGGCACATCCTTGTTCAGGACCTGCGTGACGCACGTGCTGTTTGCTCACACGCTGCTATTCGGTTTCTCGTTGTTGAGTCCTTGTGATCGTATTATTGAGGTTTGTATATTTTTTATGTCATTGTTCATGTAATAATCTAATATCGTAGAATATCACGGATAATCGTCTTTTGATTTCGGGATCCGTTGCGAATTTGGCTACGCATTGCTCAAACGTTCGTTACACTGGGACCAAAGTGTCGGCGGTAGTTCGTTCACAAACACTAGAAACAACAGGTATACTAGCACGGAGCCCTGGGGCGCGTCACCGCCGACTGGGTGCCAGTCGGACTAGGACTGTGCAACTCTCGCGGAAAAGGTTCTCTCGGCCAGGAAGTCTTCACTCCAGTGAAACACGGGCCCAGAAATGCGGATGGCTCGGAATTTCGGCAACTGCCTATTAGGAAGAACTTTATCAAACTCTTTACTAAGGTCGACGAAGATGGCGTCTGTGGCGTATCACTCGGCCCTGGCCCTCGGCCAACTTTCAGGAGCGGTTAACTGGTTTGCCAGACGTGATCTGTTACCTCAAAAACAGTGGTGCTGTGCGGATGGCAGCTGATGGTGCTCCAGATGTTAAAGCATGCTAGAAGCCACCAGCCATTCCATGACCTTTACAGCCACGGAAGCGACACTAGCTGGGCAGCAGTTGGCCGAGGCGGATTTTGCCTCACCCGTGCACAGTGGAATGACCATCTTTTCCCACTCCCGAGGTAGCCTACTAGAGACCAACCATAAGCTGACACAACCGAGTCGGCTGCGGAGTCGGTCGGTCAGCCAACTCCTCCAACACCAACGGATACTAGCTGTCCGGCACCGGTGACTTGTAGGTTTCGATGGGCTTAAAGATGTTACTCACTTCTGGTTCCGCGAAATCACGCACGATGAACAGCGGCAAATCGCTCACCTCCTGGGTTGGTGCGCCTTACTCCGCAGAGCACGCGGGCAAGCAATGTTTGGTTAATATCACAGCCTTCCTATCGTCTGTTGCAACTATTTCGTTGTTGTCCACCAGTGCTGGGATGAATACCTTTGCCCTGGCGGGCTCATGAACCATGGAATCAGGCTCTTTGGTGCTCGCGCTGTGTCAACCACAAGGGCCTCCTTGAACGTCATTCTCTTTGTACGTTTGTGTTTAAAACACTGGTTACTAATCATGCAATAGAGATCATATCCCTTACCTGTAGATTGGGACAGCTTCTGGGCCCGATTTCGTTGTTTGAATAGGCCCCTGACCTCCAAGCCAAACCACGATGGGCCCTTCCCTCGGAGTCCACGTAGGCTGAGGGAAGGGTAGGTATTCGTAAGGTGCAAGATACCATCACGAATGAACTGCCAGACGTAGTTTACATTGCATTCGATACCTGAATCCATAGTAAACCAGCTGACATCTGAATCAGCCCTCCGGACATCCTCGAATGGTGTGCGCAAAACTCTTCACATCCTGTGTGTGGCCCAGAGGATGGACAAGGACCAATGCAATGGTTGACTTCTAGCACCATGTAATCACCGCTCCCAAGTGGAGGGCGACGTTGAATCCTATCGACATCAGAGATCCTGGGAGAAGTCACCAGATCCAGGATGGGACCCCAATTGGATTGTCCCCGTGTTAACCCGATCGTTTTGTTGTAGGGCCAGTTCTTGAACGGTTGTCGGTAAATCCTGAGGGCAATGAGCTACCGTGGTTGCTGTCCTGCCTGACGGCTAATCGACGTATGGGGCTTTGAAGTCGCCCAGCATAGGGAAGTAGCCGCCGCACGCCCACCTCCGCAGTGAACTCAACATGTCCGGAGGGGCAGCCTCGGGTGTCCGATAGATGACTTCAGCCGTCTTAAGAATTCCGGTTGTAAGCTTGAAGCGGCACCCGACGGCTTCACCGAATCCTTGTGGGTCAGCGTAAGCCTCCAACTACACGGCTGGAAAGTTCAATCGGACGAAAGACGCCATACCTCCAGCCGACTGGACGGAGTTCCCGTCGACCCGGGCTAGGGTGCAGCCAGGGAGGGATAGCTCAGAGTCTAGGATATTGTTACTCAGCCACGTCCTCTTCAGGGCTGCTGCAGTACCTGAGCTGAGCTGAAGCCAGTTTTCCGAATCTTCTCTCATTTAGCAGACCACGGATGTTTGACAATGGGGTTGAAGGCGTCTTCTCGGTTTACTACCACCTCCGTTTGTCCACCGTGTCCTAGCTTGGAGGGCTGACAGGAAAGGTGGCGTCAGAGGCCTCCAGTGAAGGTGGGGGTGCCTTTCTGAGCCCGAAAATCCCGAATAACGGAGTCTATTTCCCTGTTTATTACGTTTAAACCCTTCATCAGTGCTTTCCTATATTTCTCACGATCCGCGGGATCCAGACCTCGGTGCAACCGCGCTTACTCAATCTTTGGTCAGTAGAAGCTTCGTAACACAGAAGTCAAGGCCTCCTCAGAGTCTAGAGCCTATTTTTGAGGACGGGGCTTCCTGCTTCGTTGGCTCCGCCGGCTCGGGAGGCTGATTTTTGTCGCATCTCCTCCATAGTCACCTCTTCTCCCCGGGGGCAAACAGTTTCGTTAGTATACTTCGGAGACTCACGTTATCGTCCAGATATGCCTGTGCTGTGGCCTCCTTTGCCTCGGACAAGTTTGCTATCGGAAAACACCGCTTCTCGATGGTGAGGGGTCTTTGTATATGATCCGGCGTTGTTACCCAGTCCCGTTTACTTTCATCCACAGTGGTGCTGCGTTTGCTGGGCTTTGCACATGAAGCCGTCGTGTGCTGGTTTTTGCCACTTCAGTGTTAGTTAGGTTCGCATTTTGGTAGATAGGCTTTACAGGTTGTTTGCGGCTTTGACAGTGTTTTTTCCGGTTGGATTGGTGAAAGATGTCGATGCCACCTCCCCACATATGGCACAGGCCGGAGTAGATACCTCTGCGGAACCCTTCCCCTCTGGCCACGATGATGATGGTGATAGTGATGACACTGTTGAAAAGATGACTTTGATGATGCTATTGATTCTGCTGCTGTTGACGGCGATGAACAGGTTGGTGGCAGTACTGATTATGACTATAATGGTGAAGCTGTCGAATCTGTGACAGGAAGCGCAATCCGCGCTGAGTTCTTTGCTTCCGCACCAGTGTCAATAGCTCAGTGCACTTGGTGCACAGCACTGTGGGCATCACCGCATGGCATTCTTCCAGGGCTTAGTAAAGATGGCCTTATATTTTTGAGCATTCAGTTTGGATCAAACCATCATTCTCATCACACTGAAAGGACTTGTCGCTGAGGAGAACAAACTTTGCACAAACTAGGCCCACGAAGGCAACATTTTTGACTCTTTCTAGAAGCACCTTGGCTAAACTATGGTCCACAGGTTGACTCGATCGCAGGAAATACAACTCCAAATATCGCGCCGAGCAACTTGTCGTTGTGGAGCAGTCAATCCTGGTCAGAGGGGGACAATATGCATCATGAGCTTTAATTAGTAATCGTGTAGCATAGAGAAACGTTCGATATCTAAACACATTGCATCCCTCCGTGTAGTGCAATGCTCAAAGCTCACTGTCAGAAATGATCCTGTTTTACTTACGATTTATGGTCCCCTTGAATACCTGGAACGCCCCCAATTCTGATACCTCTTCGGGCAGTCTATTTCAGTAGTTAGCCATCCTATTGCTAAAGACGTGAGGTCTAGCTATCAGTCTAGATCGAACTTCCTCCACTTCGTCCCACAACCTCTTGTTCGGGAGTATATTACCGCATAGAATAGGCTCTGTGGTCCAGGCTCGGAAAAGCCTTTTGTTATCTCACATGTCTCTGTGAGATCCCCTAGCAGTCTCCTCCCCTCAATAGAGAAAAGTCTAAGATCCTGGAGTCTGTGCTCATACTTCTCGCCCCCCTGACCCCCAACCACGCGTGTTGCAAGACGTTGTACTTTCTCCAAACAGGTGGCATCCTTTTTGGTAGGAGGGTGAACATGCCTGGAAGTAGTTGTCCAAAAGAGGATAACTATAGACATATACACTGGCATGAAAACCCTTGGTGGTCTGCACCAAAAAGTTGATCACAACCCGAAGAGCTCACCGCGTGCCTTTATTGCAGCTGCTGCACCCCGATCCGACCACTCAAGATCGGAAGTCACAAAAATCCCAAGGTCTTTCACCCTGTTTACCGCCTCTACATTAGGTGGGTCTTGGTCGTGTGCAACAGTCAGGCCTGCCGCTAAACGTGACAACCAGTGGCTCCTTCCAGCATTGAGGTAAGTCCAATTTCTGTGCCCAGTCAAGAACGGCAAGTACGCCTCTGCTCAGCCCCTCTCTCCCCTGAGCTTTCACTAACTTTACATCATATGCGAAAAAGAAGCTTGGTAACTGTAGGACTAAGGCTAAATCAAACAGAAGAAATAGTAGCGGGCCTAGTGCGGAACCCTGCGGTACTCCACCGGTGACGTTCTCTAGTTTAGAGTTCTTGTCACCTGCTCCCACTTAAAACGTTCTGCCGGTAAGGAAGTCCCTTAACCATTCCTGAATCTGCCCATCTATACCAAATGACCTCAACTTGACTAGTAGAAGCTGATGGCTCATTTAGCCAAACGCTTTGCTAAGGTCAAGATAACTTTTCATCTTGTTTACATTCATCCAGTCTTCTAGTGGCTCCTTCCAGAAAGATCAGGAGTTTGGTTAAGCACGACCTGTTTTTGAGAAATCCAACCTGGGCAGGGTATTTTCCTAGTGGGAGCTCGCAGATGTGCCAATGAGTCAAATCAATTGAGTCCAATTCGATTCGAATCCTGCTCTTGATGGTGGGGCGCCTAAAAGTGCAACCTCTTGCGCTGGTGAGCTCCTTGGATCCCCAGATGCTTCGACATTTGGGAGAGACGCTTCTTTTTCAAAAACTTGGCTATAGCCGGCGAAGGTTCGGGTTAGAATTTCGATCCCCTCTCTATTCAACAAATTTTAGAATCACCAACGCTACCTACCCACACACCTCACGGTCATTCTTCCCGGTAATAAGTGCGATATAGTAAGGAGTAGCTGGTATTAAATGAAGGATCTACGAAGAGTGAAGTGAAAGGAACTAGACAGGTGTCTGACAGAAAAGGCAACATAGACCCCTGGTTATACTGTTACACCATGAACAGCTGGAAATTACTCATCTGTTGTATATTTTCTTTACGGATTATGGACTACTATTTGCCACCTTATCCTCAATGATACTGTTTTAAGATCCTCATACTTTCTACAATTTAGTCACTCATTTTTTCCTCTTTGGTCGTGCTTTCTTTGTGGGATAACTTTGTGGACACTCAGTATGGTAATGAGTCACATTGACTCAAGGCGTACTGCTTTATTCCGGTTCAGCTTCACTTTCTCGCTCAAGTCGACAGACGGTAAAAGCTCAGCTGGTTTACGTTGATTTTTTCAGCGTCACACTCAGAAGTTTGCTCGTCGGGCCTGGTTGAGCCGGCAGAATTCATTCTATTTGTTTCGACTACGACGGGGGTAGTTTTTGTTTATTCTTTTTGGTCAACTGTTCTCTTGAAACAGATTTTTCTCCTGATTTTGACTACCTTTTGGCTGGGTAGTGACTAAGGCTCACTCTGAAACGTATGATAACTATGTAGTTTTATTTCAACTTACGAATGGTACCGTAGAATTTGCGGAGCAGTCTTGTTTTTATTTGGGTTCCGAGTGGACTCAGTCTGCGCCTTGATTTGACGTTCTAAGGCGCTGCCCAGAAAGCGTGAGGTAAATTATTCGGTGGATCGAGCGGAGAATCGTTGGACAGTCATCACCCTGACCAGGACTCGTAAGTTTCGGTTGATAAGACAAGCGGCCCAAGCTTCTATTCCTGTATCTACTCACATTATATGGCTCAGAAATAGTAAAAATAGACCAAAAGTTGGATAGAGCCGTCGCTTGTATCAGAAGAGAGGAAGCAGAGATGATAGATCAGATTGTGAACGACACATTGAAAGTTCTTCCAAATGTTCCACATGCTTTGGGAAAGTGACCATACTTGAATTTACTTTGTTAAGCCTGTCCGTACATAACACTGTCGCACTTTTCTTCGTTTGTGTGAGACATTCCAATTTGGCCTTGAACCGTTTCTGATAGTCTCGCTTGAACCACGGAGCTTCGAACACTTGGGTTTTACTGTTGAGTCTATTTGGCCGCATACTTGGGGTTTGTACATATTTGTGCATTTAATGATATCGTTTAAGCATTTACTCAGAGGAGTTGAACGTAGATGCAGCTTTTGAGTGACAGTGGGATACCTCGCAAAATTGAAGGGTCGAAAACAGTGGAATTACATAAAAGTAACAAACCAAAGTTTTATGAAGGCAGTGGAAATCAGCTTATAAAGCGAGTATACGACGGGGAGTATTAAAACCCCCACGAACGCGGAAATTGATCGAAGTCAAGTCAAATCAGAGTGCGCCACAGTTTTTTGCACGAAATGGATGGCAAACAACTCTCCATGAATTGTGAACAAACGTTATTCCCCAATGCCGGGATAAATTCACACTGTGATTCCAGCTAAGGAGTCTCACTTGGATTGCCAATGCGAAGTCTTTATGAATTAGTCTGTTTCAACTCTGCCCCGTTGTTGACCACACCCTGCGTGAAGAACTGGGTCCAAAGTTCTGTCAGTGATCTGTTCCTCCTCGGCTTCAGAGCACGGCCTCCCAGGCTGTGATTTTTTCCCGGCGGTGGGGAGGGGGGGGGGCGTACACGCGAGTGTCGAAGTCGATCCGGCCTGTTAGGATCTCATATACTACAATGGGCCCCCTCGTTTACTTCTCCTTTCCAAGCAGAACAAGTTGAGGCAGTACAGTATTCAAAGTGCCCGAACTAAGAAGACGTATTTAAATCATTTCCCCCTGGAATAACGCAAACCCAGCCAGCAAGGATACCAAGGCTGCGGAAAAACACGTTGAATGTAACGCAGAGCTGGTTTGTGCAAACATCCTAAATCAGAGACAATAATTGATAGATTAGAAGTTGACCGATCAAGGGGATCTTTTGTCGTACCTGCCCTCGGCGATTCTGATTGGCCGAGGCTCGTCCACGCGAATGGCTACGAAGCTGTATCTGGTAGTACCACATGTAGCGGCGGAAAAATCACCAGAACCTTCCTCCCGAAAAGTTCCCCGTCAACCCAGTTATCCCCTCTCATTGGCCCCGGGACTTGAGTTGGTGGTTTCTGCTCAGCCGCTGCGGTAGTCGTTTTAGTTGGCGGAGCATATGAATCACTATAGTCAGCTCGGTCAGCGCTCGGATCCTTGGCGGTCTCAGCAGTGCGATCTGTTACATCGTGGGTCGCCGCTTTGAAATGGTTTGGGCTGAGGTAGCGCCAATGCAGTTGTGCACAACTCAGGTCCGAAATCTCGACCACGGTATGGCCGACCTGTCTGGTGATGGGTCTGCGGGCCGATCGAAGTTAATCGCCATGGCAGCGTATGACGTCGCTGGAATCAAGACGATCCAGCCATGACCGTAGCCCTCTGGACTTGAACAGAACTGCTGGGCTCATCCTGGTTGTTGTGAGCGCTGATTTTCGGTACGGAAACGAGAATTTGTTGGGGAACGCTTTCAAGTCGGACAACGTTTTCGGGTCGGCCGATGTTATTGCATTTTTCACGGAAAGCACCAAGTTCTCCGCTGCACCATTCAAACACGGGTCGCGTCGCGCCGTAGGCAAATGCTGAATTCTTATACTTTCAAGGCAGATTTTTAGCTTCGCCGCACAGAATCGCAATCCATTATCGGGGACCAATACCTATGGGATTCCTTCTCGGCTGAAGCGTTCCCGTACCACCTGGATTACAAAAGAGGTGTTTGGTGAACTCGTCAAGAACAATTCCGGACATTTAGAGAAGGAGTTGACCGGTACAAGGGCGTAATACCGGTTCAAGAATGGGTTACAGAGGTCTGTGTGAACTCTCTGTCACGAAATGTAGTATCAGGGCCATGGGTTCTAGTTATCTGGTCTCGGCTGAACTTTGTGGGGACAAGCATGGAAGTTCTTTGCTGTAGTGCTAATATCCGCATCCATTTCCCGAACCATCACGTTTATCGGAGGTCGAATCATAAGCCGGCCACCTCGACAAAGGACTCCGTCGAGTTGGCTGCTAAATTGTTATCGCAAAGCAAAGAACTGAGGAAGCTTCCACCTCACCACGGGCTGTCATCCCTTTTATGATTGCAGAAATCGCAGATGAGCAGTGTCGCTTTGTTTGCTTCCGCAATTCTTCTCTCAACACAGCCACACCATATGAAATGGAACGGCCTTGGTCCACCGCAAGACAGGAAGTACGCTTGTGGGATTGTCTTGCTGGGTTCCGCTGAACGTTTTAGTTAATTGCAGCTGACGCAATGCTCCGTCGTCGAATCGTAGCCATCATAGAATGGAGGATGGGTTTGTTTGGGCTATAAGGGGACTGGATGTTCTGGTGGTCGCTGACAATCGTAAACTTCAGTGCTAATAAGCAACCGTGCAGGTGGCCTACAACCCAGAAAATGGCCGAAGTTTCCTTCTGCTTCTAAAGCCAACCCCCCTCTGCCCTTATCCAAACTTCGGGCTCGTCGGGGATCAACACGGTTTGTTTGATTGGCGTAAATGGGGCTAGTATCGGCCGTCCAACAAAATTTTGTGTGAGTTTGAGCAGTGTCATGTCAAGTTGCTCGTTCCTCTGCAATCAATCGGATGGCTGGGTCAGAAACAATGGTTGGGCCCCTGATGCCAAGTCGGGACTGAATCTGGGACAGTACAGGAGGCATCCGAGAATTGGTCGTAAGCACGCCTGATTTGTCCGTGACCCGATACTAATCACGGGTTTAGAACGATCTGGATCGGGTCTGTATCTCCTTGAGTTGACAGTGAAACCGAGAAAACCTAATTCGATAACACCAAGCTTGTACTTGGCGGCTTGTAGCCATACACTTCTTTCCTTGAACGTTTCTAGAATCTTTTACAATTTATGGTCGTGTTCTTCCTCTGTGGATCCGAAAATTAGCAATTCATCTTGGCGCGCCATCACTCCACCCCGATATCATGGATCACCCCGTCTATTGTGGCCTGAAATATCCCGGATGACACGTGCAGACAGAACGACGGTAAAGTTGTACTGAACATGCCGCTTAAGGTTGCCGACTATAAAACACCGACGATTGATTTGCCAAGAGTAGAACTGACTGTCTTCGAAGGCGATCCGAACACTACTGCAAGCTCGTCAAGCAGTTCGAAACGTTTGTCGAAAATAAGATAACCGACTCAGGGCAAAGGCTCCTCTATCTGACTCACTACTGTCGAGGCCGAGCAAGGAAAGCTATCGATGGGTGTAACATGCTCGACCCGGAACAAGGCTACACACGAGCAGGGAAGATTCTGAGGGGCCTGTTTGGCCAACCTTTCAGAGTAGCCCGCAACACAATAGAGGGTGTGATGGTAGAGGCAAAGAAAACCAAAGGCAATGTCTACACAATGGCTGACCTGGTGATCAAGATGCAGAACTGCTCAATAGCCCTCGACCATTTAGGTTACAGGGTTGACCTAGATGCAATGCACACCCTGGAAGGCATATTCCGTCACCTCCTTCCTGAACTACAGGGCCGGTGGGCGAAAGAAACGGAACAGATGAGCCGAGGCGACCGGGAGGCTAACTTCGAAGACCTGACCGAATACTTGGACAGGCAAACCAAGATAACCGACAGCAGATTTGGCCGACTTATCCAGGACAGCAGCCAAGCAAACAAGTCCAGCACTAGCCAAGTTCAAACCACCGCTGGGGAACGGCCGAAATATCAGCCTTGGACCAATGCACAAGCAATTTCACGTGATGCCATAGTGCAACCAAGTTGCAGGTCCTGTGATGCTAGCCATGGGCTAGTGGAATGCCCCAAGTTCGTCATTACCACAACAGACGAACGATGGGGAATGGCGAGGATGACAGGAGCGTGCTTTATATGTCTCAACACCAAGCACCTGGCGGCAGCTTGTAGGACAAAGAGCAGATGTGGTCACGAGGGCTGCACGGGGAGACACCATCGATTGTTACACCAGGCGAGAGAAACTGTGCCCGAGGCGAGCACCAAGCCCAGTGTGATTTGTTCAACGTCGCGGTCTGCCAGTAAACCAGTGAGTTAAGGAGTAGCTGCCGTGGAAGTGGTGACCCCAAATGGGGTGGCCAGAGCGTTAGCTTTCGTCTACAGTGGATCGGACACTAACCTGGTGGAGGAAAGGTTTGTCGACAAACACCGGCTCGCTTAAGGTGCGACGTCGTTAGCAGTGAGCACGGTGGGAGGAACTCAAGTATTGACTGCCGGCCGGTTGAGGTTGCAACTCATCTCCTTAGAGACTAAGGGACAAATGGAACCAACGGAAGCATTCACGTTAGCTGATCTCCCCGTGCAAGCATCAAGGTCGGTGAACGCAATCTTGACTAGGTGGCCCCACCTGCGGAATGTAACCGTTGTAGACTGGGAAGACGACGAGTTGGATCTCCTCGCCGGCTGCGACGTGACAGAGGCACATTGGGTACTTGACCAGAGAGTGGGCGACCGTCAGGCACCTTATGCCGTACGCACGGCTCCGGGATGGATGTTATACGGTCCAGTGGGGGGACGTGGTTTCGTGAATTATTTATCCGCCGAAACGGACCTCTTGGAGTATCACCTGCAGCGGCTGTATGAAAAGGAGTTTCATGACACTGGAGGCAAAAGACCATCGTTGTCTCAAGAGGATCACTTCGCTTTACAAACGGTGCGGCAAGGCGCTAGAGGCTTTAAAAACAATTCGAGGTTCCCCTCCCATGGCGCGCATCTACTGAGCGGTGGACTGACAAAGGAAACTGTGTTCTCTAACGACTACTACGACTAAAGGGAAGCTTCGTTCGAGACCGGGATCTGTGGGAACGACACGCATAATTAATGAAGCGAAACGAAGCTGTCGGCTACGTTGAAAAGGTGCCTGCCAACACTGACGGCCGAAAGGGTATCTGGTATCTACCTCACCACCCGGTTATCAACCCCAAGAAACCCGAAAGACCGCTGGTGGTTTTCGACTGTGCGGTCAAGTTCCAGGGCAAGTCCTTAAACGGTCGCCTACTACAAGGACCTGAATGGACCACACCACTAATCGAAGTTTTGTGCCGTTTCAGATTGGATAGGGTGGCCCTGTCCACCGATATCAGAGAAATGTTTCACCAGGTGAAGATACCGGTGGGAGAACGAGATGCTTTGCGTTTCCTGTGGTGGGAAGAGAACTACCGGGACAACGCAGTGGTAAGTTATAGGATGACTCTCCACCCCTTCGGAGCCATATCTTCACCGTTATGTGCGAACTACGCCCTTCGGGAACCCGCGAACAAACATGGAGATTTGGTCCATCGGTCGGTGGTAGAAAGCGTCAGCAGAAATCTCCACTTCGATGGCTATCTTGGGTCATTCGGTGATACAGACTCAGCCCTAGCGCAGTTCAGAGGCCTGACAAGAGGGCGGCTTCCTTATAACAAAGTGGGTGTCGAACGCTTCAGAAGTGCTCCAGGTCATTCCGTACCACGAGAGGGCCGAAAAGGTTAGAGAGTTGGACGGCTCTCCACTCTTCACCGAACGCACTTTAGAAATACAATGGGACGCGGAAACGGACGACTTTGTTTGCAAACTAAACGTTCCCGAGCTGCCAATAACCCGCCGTGGCATACTATCTGTTGTCTCTAGCCTGTTCGACCATCTCGGTTTTGTCTCACCCTGGCTGCTACCCGGAAAGATCTTGTTGCAGTGGCTGTGCCGTAAGAAAGTCGACTGGGACCAGTCAATGGGCCGAGAAGGCCGGCTGGACTGGGAAGAATTTCTGAATACCTCGAAGAAATTAGGGGACATAAGGATTCTACGATGCTTGACTTTTGGTCGTGCAACACGGACAGGAGAACTACATGCCTTTTCCGATGCATCCGAAGTCGGTTATGGAGCTGTGGTGTACGGACGATGGTGCGCAGGAGATGGACAATATACTACGAGGATCCTGTTCGCCAAAGCCCGCGTTGCTCCGCTGAAGTCGGTCTTGAGCTCACGCCTTGAACTCAGCGCAGCCGTGTTAGCAGTCAGGACGGTGCAAGCGGTGAAGCTATTTTTCGGCTTCTACATTTGGTCGGCTAGCTTTTAGACGGACTCAACGATAGTACTTTACCACATTAACAACGTCCGCAGCCGGTTTAGTACTTTTGTTGCTAACCGACTCACGATTATTCACGATGAATCATCCACGCATCAGTGGAATCATGTCAGGTCTGGCGATAATCCAGCCGACCTGTGCTCCCGAGGTGCGAACAACTTCAGGCAACTGGACACGTGGACAAGAGGGCCAAACTTCCTGCAGTTGCCCAAACAGGACTGGCCCGTGTTCGAATTAAAACCCTCTACGGAAGTGGAACTGGAGATCAAAGGCGTCGTGATGGTGGCCAACGTCGTCGAAGCGACATCCATTCTATCGCGATTGGTCAGATTTTATTCCTGGATGAAGACACTTCGTGCAATAGTTTGGTTAGCAAGGTTCAAGAGAAACTTATTAGTCATGAAATGGCTAGGCCTTTCAGGCCGGATACGGATGGGTCTGATAAGTCCCGGTGAGCTACAGGCTGCAGGATACGATATTTTTTCAGAGTGATTCAACGCGAGGCTTTCGCCCGAGAACTCGAGAGGGCGGAAGAATTGGGACCAATCAACAAAAGAGTTTCACCTCCAAGAAGCAAATTAAAGCAACTGAACCCCAAACTCATTGATTGACTGCTGCTAGTGGATGGTAGGCTGACCAACGTCCACCTGAGCTTCGACACAAAGTACCCTATACTGCTGCCTGCGAGACAACCTGTGGTAGAGCTAATGATTCAAAACGCCCACGCCTTGGGGGGACATGCCGGGGAAAGGCACGGTACGAGCGTCATCCGAAAGCGTCTTTGGTTGCTGAGAGGAAGAGCGACTGTAAAACGCGTAATCCGACGGTGTGTGCAATGCAGGAGACGCAATGCCACAGCAGGCAAACAACTCATGGCCCCACTACCAGAATGCAGGGTAACTACGGGCTGGTGTCCGTTCAGTGACTCCGGGTTGGACTATTTCGGGCCCTTGTGGATCAAGTGCGGGAAAAGATTAGAAAAGCGATACGGATGTATCATGACGTGCATGAAATCACGTGCGGTACACCTAGAAGTCGCACATTCGATGACGACCGATTCGTTTCTACGGGCCTTGCAAAGATTTATCAACCGAAGAGGCGTACCGGCCGATATATACTCAGATAATGGGTCAAATTTGCGGGCGCTCACCGAGAATTGCAGCCTTGGCACAAAACATAAACAGGAACGAACTGCAGGATCGAACCGTGGCCTACGGCATACGATGGCATTTCAACCCCCCACAGGCCAGCCACCGCGGCGGCGTATGAGAACGCGTGATCCGGTCCGCTAGACGGATATTGCTGTCGAGCACGAAGCAACGGCCATCCGACGACGAGACGCTAAACACCGTCATGACTGAGGTGGAGAGAATTCTGAACAACCGCCCCTTGGTTCCAGTAATGAACGGCGACCCCACTCACTTGGCGCTCACCCCGAACGACTTATTGACGTTAAGGTCGAACGAGGGTTTCCAGGGGCCGTTAAACCTTCGTGGGAGCCACCTCCACAGATGGAAGCGGGCAAACTATCTTGCCAAAAGTTTCTGGAGGCGCTGGCTGCGTGAGTAACTACCGGCTCTGCAGACTCGACAAAAGTGGCTGTTCAGGACAAAACCATTCAAGGTTGGGAATGTGGTGATGATTGCAGACGAACGCGCATATTTCAGCACCTGGTCCTTAGGAGTGATTATGGAAACCATCGAGAGCACTGATGGAAACACGTTACAGTGCTCACAGTCTTTCGTTGACATTACAGAAAGTTTCTTTTTCATGTGTGGTGGTACATGCGATTCCATTGTACATCCGGACACACGCACATAACCGATGCGCGCCATACGTCGTAACCTCTACTAAACGTGTGACAGAGTTCACCATTTGTCTTTGTTGACGTTACTGAATGCCTTTTGCGTATGTGGCAGCAGCGGCGATTACATACCACACACACACACTCACGCAAGCACATACAGCCAGGGCAAGACGGCCCTTCCAAGGACAGCATCTATGTTTCTATTTCACCCCCACCATCGGTCATTTGTTCTCGTGGAAGGGGTAGAATAGCCTCGCGTCTATGTGACCAACGGATAAGGTGCGACCATGAGTAGAAAGTTGACAACAAGCATTAGGCACGCGCATTGACAGCAGGGCCTGGGTAGGTAGGAAGAATCAGTACCTTTATACCAGGAGGTTTGGGAGGATTTTGGTGGGCGGTGTAACAGCCGGTCGTGGAAAATCCCCCTATTTCCCTCGCGATTCAGTGTTTTTCTTAACATCACTCACTTGCCTACAATATTGACGTGTCTTCACGCACCGCTTGTTTTTATGGGCCAATTGTTGTTTGTTAGCGCCCAGAGCACTAATTTGTCATATCCTTATTCTGGACCTGCGTGACGCACGTGCTCCTCTCTCGCACGCCGCAACTCGGTTTCTCGTTTGTTGAGTCCTTGTAATCTCGTTATTGAGGTTCGTACCTGTTTGGTGTCATTGTTAATTCAATAATCTAGTATCGTAGAATGTCACGGATGATCGCCTTTTGATTTCGGGATCCGTTGTGAATTTGGCTACGCACTGCTCGAACGTGTGTTACAACAATCAAAATTCTGTTTCCATGCTCACTGCCGCTGCAATCATGTCACACGCCTACTGGAGAAAAATCTAGTGAGCGCCGGTTTCCCTTCCAGAAAAAAATTGTCACTCCCTCTATGTACTAAACAGTGAATAGCCTTCCCCTCTATCTACCATCCATCTTCTTTGCACGCCGAGGTTGTCTGTTTAAAAGCTCATCCGTCCTAGCGTGAGCTGCACTGCCTACCTCCGCTAATTTACCCGTCTCTCCACTCTTCTTCTTCATTAGTATTCGTGTCCACTCTCCATGTTAGAACTCCCTAATACTATTAATTCGTCGGAACACCTATTTTCACGGTTTATTCTCTCCCCGCAATCAAAGACGGCCTCCCATGCTGAATTATCTTTTTGCACACCTCTAGCAGTCAGCAAGGCCACTAGTAACTACTTGTGCCCTTCTTTCCTCCAGGTGGTCGCGTTCACAGTGCTATCCCGTTGCTTCATCCTGACCTGGCAGTTCACCATATTTTCTCCATATTTGAACGTCCCAAATATATCTCTCACTCAGCTTTGCAGTTCCATCACTGTCAAATAATACGCCTGTCAAAATGGTCACTAAAGGTTTTACACCTGCCCCCACCTACTATATCATTGCCTTTCTTTCTTCCTTCCTCTTGCTGTCCTTTCCTTCCTCCATGTGTGCGATTCGTATGATACTAAACCGGAAATGACATTGTAGCTGTCCGCTGAATTGACTACTGCCTTCGCCAGCTGGGGCATTTTATTTTATAGCCCTTGAAACATTGGCGCCTTCCGCGATGCGTGTTATGCAGCTTCATCCACCTATCATTTCCGCATGGTACACATAACAAAGCTTTTATCTATGGATGTACTTCCACCTGTTATCCACTCTAACATCACTGTTGCAAAAACTACACATCCTCGTAACCGCTTCAGTAACGCACCTGACATTCATTCACCCCACTTTTCAGCTTTGACATTTCTTGGCCGACCATACACGAAGTTAGTTATATCCCGCCCTCTTGCATATTTCTCTCCTCCTTTTTCTTTTCGTCTCTGTTCTGGCCGTCACTCTCTTCCTCAAGATATGTCTTCTGTATGGCATGCACCTGATTCTGCCAGTGTCAAGCCACCAGCTTTCGCAGTCGTTTCCGCCGACCGCTATACTTATTCTATGTGCGGTGTCCAAATCCTATTTGTTATCCCAGACTCACTGGCCCTGCGGCTGTATTCATGCCATCACCGTGTGACCTGTCGATCCCCATGGTCATCAGTACGTTTAACAATCCTCTACTACCTTATCGCTTTTGCAAGCTGCTCACCTCTGCAATCGCCCTCTAATGCACCCCAGATTGGCTTATCACAGTATCCTTACCTCTCGGCATACCCGTTAGGAAGTGATTGAATCGCCGTAAGCTCATCTCTGAAGCCCCATTCTAGTACATCACCGAATTCCACATCCACATGCCTTTCCCATCCTGCGGCGTGCAAACGACTCCTAATACTTCAGCCGATAACTTTTCCTTTTAAGGAAGGTAAACAAAATATCCCTCGGATATGTTAGATGTTCCAACCGTTCGCATCATTTCCCGTACTACTTACTCAGGTCCCACGAACTTTCGAAGACCTCATTCGGAATTGGCAGAACTGACCTTCCGACTGCAAGTTTTTACCTAGCAGAGAGCTGTCATCACTATAGTCCATTTGAACCTTCGCCTTTAACACTTTGTGGGCACTTATCTAACCCTCCCAAGAATCCAGACTCCGTCGTGACTTGAACTCACATTTCAGAGTGCCCCGGGGCCATACGAAGTATGCCATTATTATTATTACTATAATCGGAGTCGCCCAAGTAGGGGAAGGCGCTCGCACTTTCACGCTGTCTTATTCCATTTTGGTAAGCGCCTCCAGAACACCTCTTCTCCCTGGTCGTACGGGAACACTCGGCCTTTCGGGAATACCGGATCTTCATCAGCTTCCAAATGCTCGGGCTCAACCACAATGCCACCTTTGTTAGTGGAGCTCTGTGCAATCAGCTGCTCAAAGATAAGTCGGTCCGCCTGATTCTTGGATGTAGCTAGGAGGATCTCCGACTGCTCGAAATCACGAAGGGCCTTCAAGCTTAGAATCGACGAACTACCTAAGGAAATCAGGAATCTTGCCGGGGTACAGTCGCCCTCTAACGAAACCGTTAGTGAATTCTCACTTAGCAATGAAGCCCGATGATCAGTGAATCCACGAGCCCGCACTTTATCGGGCTGTATAGGTACACTGGATTGAATCAAGTGAAACACTGATTGCGGGCTGGTAACCTCGCAGCTCCCGTTATCTACAGTGAACTGATTCCTCAGGCCTCACTTGAACTGGACTGACTTGTACAGGAACTGGTTTGATTCACTCGAAATCTTCGGTGTATATACCAAGTTGTCATCATTTGTCTTACCTCCCGAGGATTGCATTCGTCACATTGCACCTGGATTGGCAGCGCACCCTGCGAACACGATCAGGCTCACCACAAGAACGACATGCCTCATTGCGGAGGCAGAAGGTGGAAAGTAGGTGGAATTCACCGCACGAGGAGCAACGATTCAGTGACAGTGGTGTGCTTCTAGAAATCGACTTCTTGACCGGATTTGGCCGATGCTTTTTACCCGAACGGGCGGGTTAACAGGGATGGACACGTTGGCGGCGCACTGCCGAATGTCCAGCCGTCGAATTGGGTGAGTCATGAAATTGCTGGCACTTTGACCGGGTCACAAAGAACTTGAGGTCAGGCTTCAGCAATGGCTTCTTTCGCAGCTTCCGATGATTAATACCGGCAACGAGGCGATCACGTAATCGGGTCTCCAAATGATCACCGAAATTACACTTCCCAGCCTAGGCCTGTGGTGTCAGGATGAACCAACGGAGGTTTCGTCGGGGCCACGAACCAGACAGAGGAACTAGACACATTTGGTAGCCTGGGAGTGACCAGAACTACGTGGCCCAGCAACAGGGCCTTCAACTCCTCTCACGGAGCTGCTGCGGGGGCTCCCGGATAGGCAAGGCATTTTATCAGCAAGTACAATGGAAGGTCACCGGCCGTCAAGAGGAACGCAGTCTGGTTCTTCTTCCTTACTTCCTTTCGTATGCTACACCGTAACTCGAACCGTTCAATTCAGCCCTCCATTTCGGATGCACCAGCTTACCGAAGCTGCTGTTCAGTACCGGATGGTGCCATGAGGAGACGCCAATCATAGTATTTACAACGCCTGGACTGAGGGGACCTACTGAAATCATTCCCAGCTGGAATAACGCAAACCCAGCTAGCAAGTATACCAAGGCTGCGGAATAGCACAGTAAATGTGCCGCAGAACTGGTTTGTACAAACATCCTAGATCGGAGACAATAATTGATAGACTAGAAGTTGACCGATCAAGGGGAGCTTTTGTCGTACCTGTCCTCGGCGATTCTGATTGGCCGAGGTTCGTCCAAGTGAATAGCTACAAAGCTGTATCTGGCAGTATGACGTGTGACGGCCGCTGAATCACCACAGGTACTTTCAGTGCAAAGGATTTCAAGAAACTGCCTTCCGGTAACCATCCTTCATAATACAAACAAAATTATTTCGTTTATGTGAACCATCTTTATCGGAACTCCAGTCGTCTGTTTTATTGCACTGAATCTTTGCTACAACCTGGACCCTGGCCGTCTTCTCGAACGTGAGTCGCTGAGTATGAACCCTGCTGCAGTGGTACTCGGTAATTTCATCTTTATCTTATTCCTTGCTTTGATTCAGCCGCAGTCGTTGATTGCCCGTTCACATTGGAACCTAGGGGCCCTGGAAGAAGAACTTCGTGACTTGGTTACTGTAAAATCGACTGCTTTGTTGTATATAGTGCATTAGCCATCTGGAGTTGACTTTTCTTGAATTTTGTCTGATCTGGTAGCGAAGCGTTGCCTAAAAGTTCGATTGGCTGGAATTTACACTAAGCGGCCCCCAAGTTTTGCTCTTACCACGGGAAAAGCCCTAGCAAACCACCTCCGTGTCTTATATAGTACCTGCCCAACCCGAACCAGGCCTGGGCTCCAAGCCTGGACACAGTTTTCCGAGTGAGGCCTTGCGAGAGTTTCGCATAGCAGGAGAAGAACCGGTGGTCTCCTAGGGCCGCTCATTCGGCGGAGCTGACAGAGCACCTTGGAAGAGGTGTTTGCCTATTTAGGTTGGAAATCGGCCATAACTATGACCCCAATATCCCGAACCACACCCTTTACGGGCATTGTTATCGTCACAACCTCCTTTCCCGCTACCCTTTTGCCTCGATGTAACCACTCACCAAACTGGTGCACACACGTGCACTTTCAGCTGCAAGTTCCTCCTAGCGGCTCGTTCCTAGGCTCTGCTTAGGTCTCTTTGGACTGGTTCATGGTCGATTGCACCCACTACTCAAAAAGGGAATTTTTCAGAGCGTTTTAAGTCATTTATATGCAGGAGGAATGGCAAGGGTCCTAGGGCTGACCCTTGAGCATCCCATGCTTCGTATGTCGCGCCGAAGGCAGACCTTCCTCTTTTCTCTCTTGAGAGGTCCGACCAAGCAGACAACCCCTGATCTGTGTCAGCACCGGGTCCGACAGTCATAACCCTCGTAGATTCTCCTTTAGCGGACTGTGGGTAAAGTAGTCCAGAGCTCTCTGGAAATGCAGGCAAAATACCTCAACTCGTTCTCTATCGTCTATTCCTCTGGTCACTTACTTCAAGCAGAACAGGAGATGAGACAGACACTGGCTTTTTTGCGTGAAACCGTGCTGGCCTTCCTGGAGGCGACCGTGTTATTTTAGGTGCAACAATATCCAGTCTAGAATGATCCACTCCATGACCCTCAGCACAACGGAGGTCTGGTTCACTGAAAGGTGGATTTCACAACAACCTCTAAAACCCCTTGAGTATGGGCATGACTGTCAAAGTCGGCCACTCCTCAGGCAAGAAGCGGGTTATCACAAAGGCATTGAATAATTTCGTCAGCTGTCCTAACACTGCTGGTGCTAGTGGTTTCAGGACCGCCAGGTGAATACCATCTTGGCCCTCTAGCTTAGGTTTCACTAGCTGTTTGATAATGCATGTTGCCCAGTATTCCCCATCGGGGGGGGTCCTCTGTCGCCCTGTGAGCAGGAAAGGAACTTTTGGAAGTGTGATCCGGGTCTTCCGCGTACATCCCCTGAAAGAACCCACAGAGGTAGTCAACTTTATCCCGGTTTGTGTTCGCGGCGTACCCCTGTTCGTCCTCGACTCCCTCCACTTCACTCCACTGGCCGCTCTTCGACTGCACATATCAATAGTGTGCCTTGGGGTTGGTTTTCGCGTTCTTAGTTAGTGTTTCTTCTTAGTACATCCTTCACTCATTCTGAACACGCGTGGCTCGTTTCCTGGTATCCGAATACTAAAGGAGACCGCGTTGCTCTTTCTTCATCCTGTACCTTTCTTATGCCGCTTGATTCCTGCGGTATGCTTTCCTTACCCGACTTACACGCCACGGCGGTGCCATCGCTCTGCGTACTCTCTGAGTTAGAGCGCCTTCATTCGTTAACCTTAGGATGTTACCCCTTACTTTTCCCTACTCTGCTCGGACAGTGCTTGCTCCCTACTTTACTTCCCAGCCTAATGGTAGAGCCCATCCGGAGGTCATCCTCATCTATCTTGGAAAGCCTCATTTTCACAGGTACCGGTACACCCACAGGGCCGTACTTGTCGCAAGCCTCTGCGTGATCGCTTCTGCCTAGTGGAGCCTCCGTGTTTGTTCCAAGTATCATCACAAGGCCCGGCTTTGATACTGCTTGTCCCGCCCTCCACCTGGTCCCTTGATCGACATGTTGGTTGAGAACTTCGTCATAAGATAGGGCTGCTAGCTTTTCTCCGAACCATCCAATCGGAGCTGTCTCTGTTGTCCACTTAATCGGTAAAGCTTGGAGGTCTGTCATGAAGGGAAGCTTATTTCTGCCTGCTATGGCGGCTCTGGTAAACCAAAGTGGTTCCTCGTCTTTGGTACCTTCCGCCGATGGTCTCCGTATACGCTAGAGGGCTAATTTATCTCCCCTTAGTTGCTTTATAATCTTGACTGCTCGCGCGTTTGTTGTTGCCAGCCGACCTTCGTCCATGCAGGTGTGCTAGCCCGCCACTACTATCATGGCTTTTTCCGCGACTTTTCCGTCCCCTTCGCCTACCCGGACGACAGTGAGGTTCCCTGGGGCCAGGTGGTTTACCTTCTCGTCCGGATGCAGCCACATTTCTGTGGTTGCCATGACGTCCATCGTGTGCATATCCGCCCATTGCTCACCCTATTTATTTCCTTTGCTTTCTACTCCCGTGTCAGTAGCTTGCATGAAAGCCGTCCCCCAACTGGGGCAAATGTCGGGGAAGGCAGTTTAGTGCCCGGCTTTTAGTCCCGGGCAGCCTTGCCGTATTTCGAAGGGGCCTCTTCCGTACCCTCCCGATAGTGAACCATCGGGTTACTACCCTGAAGTTGCCCCTGGCCATACATTCTAAGAAGCCTGCTTCCCCCGCTGTTGTGTAGAAACTCTTTGACTCTCACTTCGTCGATTTGCCCTAGAGTTGTGCCTTGCGGCAGAGTTGAGATATTGCCACTTCCCTCGAGCTCACTATGGGTGACTTACCCTCATGGTTGGAGTGGTCGTCTGGCCCCACCGTCATCGTACCCTGAGACACTTCTCTTATCATACCCACCCCCTCCAGGAACCTATCACGGTGTCTTGGATCGGCGGATTCCACGAGAAGTTGTCTGGAGTGTGTCCTACCTTTTCCCAGCTACGTTCCTGACAGAAAGGCTCGTTTGACGGCTCCATGCCGCGGCAAGTCCACCACCCTCAACGGGTTCGTCATGTGATGTCGCGCTGCTCGCTCTCTCTGTTTCTCCTCTTTTGGCTACTGGCTCCGGCACACCCCTGATAACCATATTTCTAAGTCGCCCCAGTGCTAATACTATTTTTCGTCCGCTGCTACCAAGTACCCGTGAGGCACTTATTTGCGCCCTCCATTGCTTCTATCCGGGACTCTAGTATTGCAATCCTGCTCTCAGTCCCCCTTGACTTCCTATCATAGACCACACCTTATCCGGTGTCTTGAAACGAAATCCCCGTCATTACTCTTCGTGGGTTCCATATGTGCTGCTGTCGAAGATCGGTACTTCCAGTTGGGCATTGTATCCGTTCCATACTGGCCTCCCCCTTCTTTCTTACTCTCATTCTTATTCAAACCCATTTCTGCTGGTTGACAGCCTTTTCCTTAGCAGCGCTGTTGGCTGGATCAACCACCGGCTTAGCTTGTCTATTACTGGTCTTACCCCTGATCCTGCTTCCGGGGTAGACCCATGCTAGTTTTTGCCTTCTAGGTACATTGCGTATATTGCTTCTGTAGTGGTGCTGTCTCATAGACGTCACACTGTATTCCCGCCATATTCGCCTCATCTCCGCACCTTTTCCTAAAGCTCTCCGACTTCTACACGGGTGATCTCATGGCCGCAGCCACAAATGACCCGGCTTCCATGGCTTCCTGTGATATTGGATAGGCTAGTTTTGGATGCTAGCCTTGAGGCATAAGGTTTGCTAAGATAGTCGGGTTTAAACATTAGATACCGAGTTGGTCCCACCACAAGCGGTAGTTGCGGAGCAAATGTTCTTTACAGAGTTCCTCCCGGCAGAAGTGGTGCTACTCCTCTTTCATTGCGGGCCTTATGTCACTTTGTTCTCGTTCTTCTTCTGTATTATTAGCAAGGCTGATAAAGCTGCTTCGGTTTCAAGTTTCTCTTTGTCCTGTTTTTTGACGGACGTAAGAGGCATGATTCTGGTGATCTTCTAACGAATTTTGCCAGATTTTCGACTTCTCTGCGGGGTTTTGTTCCCCTAACTTCCGGGTAGTATCCCGGCTTGGTCAATCTTTTTATCCACGTCACGGTTTAGAGGCCTTGGCTTGATTGATAATTCCAGGTTCTTGCAGCAACTAGCTTCAAGTTAATCCCGCTGCACTGTAACAGTGAGTATTCCGGAGGTGTTCGCAAGGCCCAGTAGTTTGTTGTGCCTTAGCAACATAGCAGAAAATAGTTGAGCTTGCCGTCGAAAGAGGTGACGGTCTCACCACTTACATGCGTGGTCACAACCCTTGTGCGCCTCTTCTAGTAGATGACCTGCTTAAGGCTAAATTGTCAAAATGGCAAGCCTAGTGGCAGTGATAAAAATAAAGATGAGGGAGAAGGAGAAAGGGGAACAGCAAAAGTAAAACGAAGAAAACTTTTGCTAGTGATTCACACCCGGTCGACAAGAGGCAGATGGGAACCGAAAACAGGTCAAAACTTACCGTTGAAGTCTAAACCGAGAGGGAGTTTTTATTGGGGATGATGTTAGGAGCAGGTACAAAGGAGTTCCAACCAACAGCTGCCTGGGCGGGGCTTGGGCCTTGCTGGGATTCGGGCAGCTACCACCCCAGCCAGAAAAACAGAGGCCGGGACGGGCCCTAAAAGAGGTTCTTTCCCCTGACTGACCCCCTTTGATAGTATTCTAACGTGATTGTTTGATTTTGAGTCATGAAAGTACGCTAGTTGCAGTGTCGATTTCACTTAGCGAATGAGCTCAATGCGCACGATTCATTCCCTGTTTTGTTGCGCATTTGCTTGAGTGTCCCCTCGAGGATTCCGATGGTCACTTTTCCCAGCGGACTGGCAACCAGCAAATTAGAGCTTCGGTTTCACAACGCTTCTTCGCCACACCCACAGGACCAGAGGCAAACTGCTAGTGTGGTTTAGGTGTGTCATTATAGTAGTGCGATACAAGTCAGTGAAATAACCGGCCCCCCAAAAATCACGCGAAATTATAACCGAAAGCCGTCTCAACTAATTACGACCTCCGCGAAAATAGGTTTACATTGCACGGCTGCATAAGGTAGCAGAAAAAAACTGTATTTTGATGGTGCCAATAAAATTCAGTGTTGTCAGCTTCACAGATAGTAAGCACTAGTGAAGCATAACCACTAACTGTGGGTGCAAGAATAAGTTATATATCCATGGTATCGTAATATGTGCGTACCTGAGGCTGTGTATAACAACGGTGGCTTTGTGGTGTTAAAAATATGAACTCCTTCTATAACATCCACATAGGTGGATTTTGAATTCGATGCAAGTTTACCGGGACTATTATAATATCTATACGCATATTTATTTTCGTCCCACAATTCATCTTATTTCTGATTCACACTTTTGTTATCCTTTCCAGATGTCGGCGCGAAACAGTGTGATGGGAAGAAGATTGTTCGTTAGATTCACATTGTAAATTTAAACAATATATAAAATTTTTACCTCGTACAATTTGTTCGTTTTGAAATGTCTAAGGTTCAGCATTTTGGAATGAGTGTCATTTGGGTTGCACTGCCAGTTGTAAGACGTTAGATCATGCCGTCCTCAAGTAAGCATCGCTGTGGGAGAGTGGAGCGTGGACAAGCTTTCGGAATGCAGTAGCAGGCAATCATAAAATTGTGTGTGCAAAGTATGTGGGGATAAGACTGTTCGCGTAGGTAACTTGATCGATCAGTTAACTACTTGCGTAGATTTCGGAAAAGCTAGAATGGCATGATCGTTGGAGAGGCGTGGGCGATTTCGAAAATCGGGTTTAAATTTAAAAATGGATTGAAATCGTACTCCGATTTCGGTTTGATTCCGGTGTGCCATTCCGGTACCGGCACCCTACCGGTAACAATACCGGCAAGCTACCGGCAAGTTACCGGATCCGGTCCGGAACCGGTTTGCTACTAGGATAATGAAGCTGATATCATAAAAGCAAAATGTAGTTTGTGAAGTGGTGGGCTGATTCAGTCTAACATTACTGACTCGATAAGCTTGCATGCGAACTTCCTTGCACCCGTTCGGTGAAACAGCTAATGATTTAATGTGGACCCGGTCCAGTATCATTTATTAGGAAACGTTGTCGAAGTGTGTCACGCACTGTTAATCGAGAGAATCGCGTATGCTTGTACGTACATCTTTCAGTCAACGGCTCTAAGCTTGGGGTTGTATTTCGAGATGTCAGCAATAAGAATAGATAGTTTCTTATTCGGGGTGATTCATATTTCCCAAGTACTCTGTAACTTTTCTGGGTTTGGAAGCGCCTGTTAGTCTGCTACTCGAACCTCGATGAATGTCCACGAAACCGCCGTTATTATAATAGCACCATATGATCATGTAATTATTTCTTATCTGGTATAAATTCCAACGCTAACGTAGTAACTGGGAGGCATATTTTCCCGTGTTCAAAAGCCTCATATAAACAAGAACGTTTTAGTATTTATAATAACTTTTGGCTTCACTTATCATTGCTTTCGCAGATCTGTGTGTGGAAAAAGGCAATGCTCGTTAATCAATTACGCAACTTAGTTTTGTGAACACTAACAATCTTTAAATTTGTGGTTGTAAAGCGGGTTCGTTTTCCGATTCCCACTGGTCATTTGACGTGAGTTTTTTTCCACTGTAGAAGACATTTTATTTCATCAGATGTAATCTGGGGTTCTATAACGTAGGTGGGCCGCTGAAGACTGTGCCCAAAACGTACTCTAAAATTAGAGCTTAAAGGTTACTTTGCTCACTATTCTCCTTTCACGGAAACTTTACAATAACCTTGATTACATGCAACTTTATGATGCTCGTGCGGATCACGAGACAGGGATAAAAAATCCCGTAAATCAAACTTTATTTTCCATGCATCCTCCACAATTTGAAGTCTTAATTTGAGGAACAATTATGCATGATTACAAATGGCCTGGAGAAACTTGATGTAATAATGACAATTTAGTTACTGATAATTACAGGCAAGGTTAAATGTTCAGCACTCTCTGGTAGTAAAGTTTTAACTAATAATCTTAGTGTCTGGGTACACTTTCATTGTTTCACGATAGCGGTATCAAGGTTTAACTTTCTCCGTTTAGGATATATAATAACCGTTATTTATTTTAAACATAAACAACCATACGTTTTTAAGAAATGAGTTCTTCCTAAGCTAGTTTTTCTATTGACGGAGTGTAATGTCGAACATTTTTACAGTTAACTGAGTAATTCCACTTGGGATAAATGTTTCCCTTCCTGGATTCGGACAAGATTCCCCGTTTCATAAACAAACGATAAAGCATGGCTTAGAAAAGGTGCTTGGTTTTGTCAACAGTTATCGTTGCTAAAGCCCATCCGGACGGATTACTGGGGACTGACGTGACCTCGGCTCTTCTCACCCACTAAATGACCGTTTCAGATTGTAAAGCTCCGATTCCTAACTGTGTTTCACTCACGTACGGATCAAAGGTGCAAGACTCGGCACTATGACTCTCGTTCGAAAGTGTCATGTGGTGCGATCAACCGGTTCCCAAAAGGCATTCCGTAGTCTGTGTGTGCTAGAACAGACAAAAGCAGAATTCAGTCCAATAGTGGCCAGTTTCTTGTGTTCTGCAACCGCGACAGTCGATTCTTAAAAGTAAACCCAATGACCGCAGACATAAGTTGATTGCTTTTTGATGGAAATCAAAAGAATAGACTCATTTAAACATACATGACTTTTCAAGAGCCAAGAAGCTCTATTGTGATGAAAGAAAAGCGACTAAATGCAGCTTATTTATGCTGTTCTGTGAATGCACACATTTCACAAATAAATCTGAGGCTTGTGCCGTCCATCACAACGGTTTATCGACGAAGTGACTAACCAGAGAACCGTAAACGTCAGTGACTTTGCAGTCTACAAAAGTACCGGCGGTCGGGGATGAATGAAGGGGAAAGAATGAGGCGCAGCGTTAGTGGACAAAAACGCCAACAAACCAAGTAAGTACCTCCCATACGCAGAAGACCACTGGGGCGTTTTTTAGGGGAGAAGACTAAATGACGGTGCAGTTTTGGTGACAACTTTGGGGATAAATCCAGAATAATACCGCGGAAAACCCATTCGAGGATATGATTCAACGAATGATTCTGGGAGAGAGAGAACTGTATAACGGTGAAAGATGGCAAAAACACAGAAGTCAGAAATCAGGTTATTGCTGTCTTGCTAAACGGTAGGGGGAAGGCTGGGACTGAAAGGCGGAAAATTGTACTGCTACAAACCCGACGGGGTATTAGTAGTGGTTGGCCCACGGGACTGCTTGACAAGTGGAATCTGTAAGAATGCGTCTTTCAGATCAATTTTAGAAAAACACTTAGAACCATGAAATTAGCGGAGAACGTCCCCAGGTTCAAGATTAGCGCAAGTGGGTTATTTCAGAGACTTTTCGGTGCGTTAATTAGGGTGAAAATAAGCAGGCATTATATGAATGCCTGAGGATAACTTTAGACACTTTCCTTTGTTCACACTGTAAGTTATTCCGGGTGAGTGAAACGGCGTTTACCTAATAATTCTCAACAAATAAAAAAAGTTTGGTATAAAAACACCTCTTTACATGGGACTCCCTAAAGACTCCAGTGTTCATTAATGACACGTAGAAATGTAACGCTACCTCTTTTTAAACGCTGCCTCTGGTAACAAAACATAGAACGCAGGGATCCTAATAATACCGATACTAAAAGTGCTTTGTGTGGGCCGCGTTCAGTGTGCCCATTTTTCGTTACCTTAATGACTACTCATTCAGTTGACCTCTTCCAGGGAAGATGATCCATAGGGGAATTATGTCCGAAGGTACATGGAGCACTTTGCTCCTAATCCTACTATAAGTAATTCCACCTATTTCAATAAATTCCGGCAAAAGTTTTTAAACGGTACACACTATTTCATCCGCCACGGTCTCCCAGCAAGGCTGTTGTAAACAAAATGCCGTCTATTCTTCGGGCATAGTCTACCGTGGATCTTTGGAGTTTCCGTCGTATCCCACTTAATATGGGCAAAAGCAGACAAGCGGTTAGTGTCACTGTGATCGTGAATCGGTTTTTCTCGCTCCGTGCAAACGCTCGCAGCCCGATCACGATTGATAATCAGCAGCGCTGAATTTCGCTGCTGCTTCTGCCTGATGCACTCACGAAACCGGCTCTAATAAAGGCCTACCCGGTCCATGGACCTAGTTACCGTCACTTATTCAGGTTAATTTTGCCATCTTGTCGCAGTTGAGTACTTAGTGTATGGTTCGTCGTATGAGATTGATCTGACCTACCTAAAGCCTGCTATTAGTGTTCTGTGCATCAAATTACGGGATTCAGGGCACAACCAACTTGCTCCAGGGTCACAAGTTACCATTTAAAACCTGCTTCGAAGTGATCGGTTTAAATGTGGACGTATATCTTTTGGTACCCTTGAAAAATATGACTGGAAAATTATCCCGAAAAAAGCATTCAAAAATCAAACCGCATCATCTGACATTTACCTCTGGTTTATTGTGTCCTTCACGATTGTTTTGCAAAGAATGTATTACGGCTTTCAAAAGGAACCCATAAGAAGTGCAGTTTATCAAAGAGTTGCATTCTGGCTACTTCTTTTGGGGGAAGTCTAGCAAGGAGTTTTCCTTCTGCAAAGAATACACCATTGGATGACAGACATGTTCGTTTTTTCGTCGAAACAATGCTGGTTGCTCGTCTTTTAAATTCTTGGACGTAGATATATTACCAACGTCTCATAGATTATAATATTTGCATTTGTTTGGGGGCAAAGCCAAAGTTAATAAAGCTGTGGGCCAATTTTACGTGGCACGCGGTTTTCGTTTTACAAAGCAGCAGAACTGAGTCAGTGAACAAGAGTTTGGTAGAACTAAGAAATCAACCACTCCTTGAACTTTACACACAGTGCCGGGTTTGAGGAAAACATCGATTGTGGAAATCTTTGGAATTTGGACATTTTTTATTATATTCGGGCGCAGCTGCTCCGAAGGATTTTATGCCCTTCAAAACTTACATACACTTTTCGCATTCGCCTTGTGTAGCTAACGTACTAGTTTGCAGCAACGATTACGAGCCTGTGCGTTTTACAAAGGAACCTTTCACGTTCTTTCGTTTACTTGCTTTGTCACATTTGTGTACTGCAGGAAGTGCCCATAACTGTGCGCCTATCCATATTCCTGAAGATATGCGGAGTTTCGAAAAATTGAATAATTGCGGCTCCTTTTTTTTGGAGTCGTTTCCACATCAGGTCAAGCGTACTCTTCACGAAACGTCGAGGCCTTGCTCGCAGGTACACTGAACTTTCTCTGAGGCCTGAATCTGAGCTACGCCTGTTCAATAGAACACGACTCCGACACTGCAAAAAACCAGGCCCATCTATCCTGAGAGTCAGCGGTCATACTACCACCAACAACAGTCCTGATGACATGGTTTTATTCAGCGGATCAATGTGCACCGTAAAATGGATGAAAAAACAGCGTGACTGACATGGAAATAGGCTACTGTGAGTTTTCAACCTTGGATGGCTTTCTTGATGCTCCTATGTGCCGTCCCTGTCTCCGGGATTTTGCTGCTAGCCATCTAGTAGAGACCGTTACCGCGTATGCCTTCGGAAACGGCAAAGAAGAGGACTAGGTGAGCAGTTGCCTTAACTTAAAAAGACAGTGGCCACGAGATTGCCGAAGCGAAAACCGTAAGTCTCACTTGAACTGTAATAACTTTTAGGAAACCGCTGGCTCCCTAGACATCCTATGGCGGAAGAAGTCAACCAAGCGGAGACTGCTCAACAGCCAGGAGATAAAACTGGATTCCATTTCTTATCTCCTAGGGTTCAGAGGTAGCTATGAGTAAGCAAGCTATAATAGCTAACTGGTTCACTGGGCTAAGAGCAAGGCAACCTGTCATTATCGTCATCAATTTTAATGCAAGCTGGTCAACCCCCGACTAAACCATCAAGGTTGTTCCAATTACCCCAAGACAATCCAGCAAGCTACTGCATACAAATGGGCATTTTACTATTTTGGCTACATCCTCTTTTATCCCCGACGAGCCTTCCCAAAATTTCTCAAATACGAGGGAAGACAGTGAAGTCGTTGTCCTCTTTGCAAGATAATGACGGGCTAGCTTGAGAAATTTCGGCAAACACACTCAGGGTCCAGACTCATTTCACATCTACTTTCCGTCGGAATTGTCTTAAGGTTTCAAGAAAGAGATCGGGACAAGTCTAATACTGAGGTCCACAGAAGGTCGATGACTACATCTCTCCATTCTACCTAATCCCTGCAAGATTACATTCTCAGCACTACTCACGAAAGTAAAATGGGTGAGTTTGCGAGAAAACTGATGCCTCGCATCGTGAATACGAGTCTACTGAAGGAAAGCAACTATTCCAAGGCTAACGGAAAGTCGGCTTTTAAACTGGCTACCATACACGGAGTACTAGAAGGTAGGTTGAACGTTATTCTGTTTTTGCCTCATGTGCCATTCGCAAGAGAAACATGCCTGGCTTTGGTGAGAACGGTTTGAGCTTGACTGTGCCACAATGTTTGCACGATACGGCAAAGAATATCGAGAGGCGTGCTGCACTTTCGGAGGTATGAACTTTTCAGTGGACAGTGGCTACCTTTTTGTTTCACAACGAATAGTCAGAGGTGGAGAAAGTGCGGCTCCATCGGAAATCGTGGAGGTGGATACTTAACTGTTTTGTGCGTCTATAACGTTGACAAATATCGCCGTGAAAAATAACCCGTATCATACTTGAATGATGTTTGGGAAGCTAATTTATCTCATTTTTATTCCCAGTGGCATTGGGCAAGATGCATACATAGGTGCAATATTAATTTTTTTACTCTGACATATCGGGGGTAAACTGTGTCTAAGATTGGTTTCATTCACGATGGTTTGTCCAATAAGTTCTTCATGAGTGACAAAACATCATAAGTAGATGGATTTTGTAAAAAAAGGTTTTGGATGGGTCTTTATTCAGTGCCGGTGCACGCCACTACTAACATGGGGTTGAGTCCGTTGGATGGGATCCTGCTTTCACAGTGCAAACAGGGCAAAAGAAGGGCTAGGAAAATAACCCCCCATCCTTCGACAAGCTGGCGGAGGTACCACCTTCTTATGTCGGTGTTATTTGATTGGTTCGTAGTAGCGGAAGCATGGATTAAGGGGGGGGGGGTGGGGGGTGGGGGAAGGGGCTAGTTTGCGCGGAGCCACCTCACCTGATTTATTAAACGGGTGGAAAATGCTTTGCGAAGGAGGAACTGGGATGGAAAACTTCCTTCACACAGACTGGCCCACGAAAACCGGGGCCAGAAACTGAGGCTGCCCTCATCTTGAACCCCATTTTTGGACCCTCGCTTACACGGCGAAAAGCAAGGGCCAGTTCATGGGATTTGATACCCCTTGTTCTGTCTGGAACATTACCCGGGAGCCGGCTGCAGAAGTTCACCGCACGGCATGCGAAGGACTATGCCATGAAACTACGATATGCTGGTCGACTGACCAGCTTCAGCTCATGGCCCCGAAGGCTGTGTCAATGCTAAGCATCGGAAGAGGGGAGCTCTGTTGTGCCAGCTTTCTAAACCGCCCAAATGCCTCTTTAATGTCCCCTTCCGGCCTCTCCTTTCCATCGGTTGCAGATTCAGCTGTTGCAGTTCGGCTGGATAAGGTGGTTCTTTTAACCCCCCTAACGAATCTTGGGAAACGGCACTGCACTCTTTCTGGAGCCTGCTTGTCACACTAGAGTGACAGCTACCAAGCTGGAACACTTTTCCCGAGGGTAGATGAAATATCACCTCATGGACGGGCAACAGTGCTGTGGGTTCCTCGGAGCTGAAGGTCCTGTCTAGTTGGTACAGCGAACGAGACAATCTTGCGGCAGCAGGAATAAATTGTGGACCGGGATTATGGAAGACGTGTACGCTTACCCCCGGGTTCACTGTCTGCTCCACCTTCTGGATTGTGCTCTGGCTGGGCCAGTTCAGATCGGAGCATATGGTTGGAGGCCGACGCCAGCTGTAGTCCAGGTTTTGCACCTTTGAGCCCTCGTATCTCACCACGCTCCAACTTCTCGGAATCCTTTCCTGTTCGTCTCGGGATAGAAACTCAAGTCATGCGACGTTTTGGGGTCACCGTCGGATAGAACAGCAACAGCAGCATTGTGATGGATTAAGGCCTCTGCAACTAGCACGTTCACTCGTTGTGGAAAAGTTCAGTCACCGAAATGCTAGCTCTCATAAAGGAGGAAATGACGAGGGTCCAAGAAGCAGCAGGGTGATGTACGTGAACGATCGGTGCAAAAAACAACGACGCAGAAGAAAAAAGCCGGAGCTGAGGTTTTTCTGGGCGCCACCCACCGCCTCATGGGCACTCCGAAGATACAGGTGCCCACGAGAAGCCTAGCTTTCTTTTTAGAACGACGACGGTGTCAGCAGGCTGCGTCTGTCTGAAGGTAGTTTATCCTAATGATTCAATACTCTGTACAGGAAGAAATGGACTCTGACGTTCTTGGTAGACCTTGGCTTAACGGCTTCAGATCATGCCCTCTGAGGGTGGAGTTTCCTTCACGGGCAAAAGATGGCTCGCTCGTTTTCCACATACCATGTAGTTTGTTCACTGTTCCTCCCAGGTCTCCCTTTGCAAGCCCGCTATTGGGCCAGGGGTAGCTTAGTGACGCCAGTCTGTCCTCGTGCTGTAGTTCCCCTGGACTGGAGATTGTTCTTGTGAACCTCCTTTGGACTCCTTCCGGAGTGTCGGCGTCCCTAACTAATTAGAGAGCCCAGGCCAAGGCTAAGTACTCCAAACTGGATCGCACCAGTGCAGTGTGACGCTGTGGCATGAATCTGGGGTCCCTCGAGATTGCTGTTACGCGCAGATGGTACATGACTCCGTTCACCTTGTTCGCTGCTGGTATTCACTGCTCCAGCGGCTAAAGATTGTTTGTTAAAAATATCCCTAATTCCCGGACCTCGGCCTTCTGTGCAGTCGGTTCCAGGCGGTCCGCGTTTAGATAGCCCGGGCATCCAAAACCCGTCGGCCACCGGTCTTGTACTTTTTTCCAGGTTCGGGGCTGGGTTTCAGGTTACTATCCAGCTACGGATAGCGCTTAAGTCCTCCCAAACTTGGACAGATTCATGATGTCCTGGAATTTTCGCTTTGTCCACGAACAGGGAACCTGGTGCCCGAGGAACACCCCGTAGATCATTCACATACGCAGGGGAAAGTGCCGATTCCAACACTGATCCCCGGGGTATCACATCGGTTGTCGTCCCCATCATAGACTGCATCCCCGAATTTGGCGTAGAACTGGCCATCGCACTGGCAGGCTTGTACCCAGTCCGTTAGGCCTGCAGCCACACTCAGGCCCCCTAGTTTGTACGACGGCAGTCTGTGGTTCAAGTTATCAAAGGCTATGCGACTTTGAGTAGCAGACTTCAGCCTTCTCACCCTGCTCTGGTCTGTTGATTGCCTCGTTAAGGAAGCCCGGGTGGTAGCTGAAGCAGAACTTCCCTTTTGTGAAGCCGTGCCATTAACCTGCAACCAGGTTGTTCACCTCAAGGTGCCTCATTTATGTAGTTTTATTTATTTCCTTCGTCACTCTTAGTGCTACCGGTAGCAGGCAAGCGGGCTGATAGCTCGCCGTGGTGTCCCTCCCACCACTCCCGGGGAATGATATAACCTCCGCTGTCTTCCACCAAGCAGGCGATTACTCCTCTTCGAGGAATCCGTTGATCAGATTTTTCAAAGACCTCGCGAGTGTCCTGGCCGGTGATTTTGAGATTAAGGGGTGTGTTTCTTCCAGCCCTGGGGTTCTTCGCCGATAGAGCGCTTTCAGGGCCAGTAAAACATCTTCCGGTGATATGCCAAGCTCCTCCATTGGACTACGCTCAGACAATCTTAAGGGAGACCACTGCCTCACCTTGGTCAACCCGTGGACCTCCTAGTGGTACGTCCCGGACACTTCCAACGTCTGCATGTTATTCTCAGCTAGGTCCTCATTCTCAGTG
Source organism: Fasciola hepatica (assembly GCA_948099385.1). NCBI lineage: Eukaryota > Metazoa > Platyhelminthes > Trematoda > Plagiorchiida > Fasciolidae > Fasciola > Fasciola hepatica. The sequence continues at coordinate 1,060,166 of CANUEZ040000106.1, forward strand.
CTTACCTAACCCACTGCGACCTCCATGACCGCTTCTGCCTGGACGTAGCCATCGAACACTTGAGCGGTCCCCGGCGCCATGTATTACACAGGTATTCGCATAACCAGTAATCAAACGTTGCTCTCGTATTACCCTTTTTGCCAAGAATCTCTTGTTCAGCCGAAATTTATTCGATAATTTAATGGCGCTCAGCTTGTCGTATTTCGGTTGGTCCTTAATTGGTCAATCACATGTGATTATGTATCGTACCAAGGTCTCTCGTCGGGTGACACAACAGTGTGTTCAATTTTTCGAAAAAGCTTTGCTCGGCTCGTTTGCTGTTCTGCTTTGTGAGTTGTCGGCCTTACCGTGCCAGCAAAACCCAATTCAGGTGTAGAGTTTCAAGACCTCTGTTGCTCTGCTACCTGTTTGTTTATTCATTTGTGCTGGATAAGGCTTCCACGTCTAACAGTTTTCTGGCTTTCTGTTCATGCTTTGTGTCCACCCCCGAGTGTCCGGGCTGTACCGTTCCTCCATCACCTTGGCAAGCTTCTCCGATTTTTGCCTAGTGGAGCCACTTACTCCTTCAAAAGTGATAGGTTGCTTCTGATATCCCCATATTTCTTCCACGCCGCTTTCCGTATCGCAAACCATTGGCCCCGTCATTGCTATCATATGTCCTTCATCCATCCTTCTCAAGGGACTTCGCAGCATACCTAGTAGGCCCTCTCTCTGAAAGAGGACCAGGAGTCTGAGGATTGCGGGATCACTTTTCCCTACAGGGGCATCAATTCAAACTTCACCTAGTGTGGAAAGTTTAGGAATCACCAGATCCGGTAGATCCCGGGGTCTGACCTTCCACCATCTAGTATGATGATGGACGTGCTGTATAAGCGCTTTGTCTTGAATGTGGTCAAGCCATCTTTGGCCGAAAGACCCCGCCGGCACCCAGTCTGATAGCCGGTCTATCTCTAGTGTGGAAGGACCCCCCGGGACTGCACACCCTTCAGCGTTTCTGGTTGATACCGCCCACATTCTGACTGACCACATTCCACCGCGTCAGAGGAAGGGCTGCCATAAACACATATCAGCTGCACCCACTTGCCTCGAAGTTTTACTTGTGCCACCACCGCCTGCACACCGGGCGTTGCTTACTCAGCGCTCTTATGGTGAGTTATGTTTGGGCCAATAAAAGCAGTACTCCTGTTTCCATTTTCCCATCCCCACTGTCGGCTCTGTGCAAACGGATTCTCTCCGGACTTTACCGTCACCCTCGTGCAGCCATGGTTTGGCAGTCGCTATGCCGTCCACTCCCTTAGGCCCAACCCCAAGCTCCTCATTTAGTGCCGGTTCTGCAGATATTGCGCTGTGTCACTGCTGTTCCTTTTTGCCCCTGTTATTCCAGGGCGTCGATGAATCTCTCACTCGAGCTATGGTTTCAAGTGCTCCCTGCTTTTTTGCTTCACTCAGGCGTCTGTGTTGTGATTCATCTATAGCCCTACATCCCGCTAAGTTCCAGGGGGAATTTGCCAGCCACCGGTCGCTTCGTAGGAGCTGCGTCTCAGGTGTGACCCATGGTGTGAGACGGACTACTGGAGACGGCGAGCAGGATGACCTCTTCTCCTCTAGTAGTTGGACTGATGTGGATACCTCTGTCTCTCGAGAGCCGGTTATGACATTCCAAGACCCAGAGTTATCTGGTTCTGTTCTAATATCTTCCAAGGAATTGATACTTATTCCATCCACGGCGGCGATGAAAGCTCCTCGAATTTTGGGGTTCCCGAACCCCTCCAGGGTAGGCCTCCTCGGTGCATGCTCTTCAGCTTTTGGTCTCCATCCCCCCAGGAGCAGCACTTACTTAGTGAGGGCATGAGGGGTTACCACTCCCGTCTTGGCAGGTCAGCGATCCGTCGAGGCAGGAGTTCATCCTTTTGCCGCCTCTCTGCAAAATCGTTTGATGAGTGTCTTTGTAGCTACGTTTCAGTTGCCTACCGGCGATGTTTCCGTGCTTGTCAGTGTTGTCCTGAATGAACCTGCCGCGGAAGCGGCCAAAGCTCGCAGGCCTTCCATTTGAATAGCCTGATAATGAGTCAGATCAGGCAAGCTTCTCACTTTTAATTCCAGCTGGTTTTGGAAGGCCTTACAAGGCTCCTTTTTTGATAGACTTTTCACTCCCTCTTCGCAATGAAGGACGGTCGCCTCACTTGTCAGCATAAGTGATGAAATCGTAGCCGTTTTATCCCGGGAAAACCCAGCTAACTTCTTCCCCATTTGCCGGTAGGAGCGCGGTTTTCTGTATTTCTTCATTTAAGGTTTCGCCGAGCTTAGTGTGGGGCCATCTGCATCTGTTTCCGCCCCTGATTACACCGTAAGTATGTTCAAGTCAGATCATCATGACTCTTATGGAGCATCGAGGGCTTTCTTGATGTTTTGCTACATTTTTTAGCTGAACCTGGAATAGCGAATATCATAGCAAATGCCATCCTGGGCGTCTAAGAATCATCGCCTTCCAGTTCTCGGCAACTCCTCTTCAACCCTATTCTTCTCAGCCCTTGAAAACCGTGCTAGTGATTTCTTGGTGTTGGTCCTGCTTGTATTCATGCTTCTAGATATAATAATAATGATAATAGTTTATTTCGAAGACGCCCAAGGCATGCCTTACGCATGATAGAAAGTTTTGCAGGCGACAAAACTGGCCGACAGAATTCATGAAAAATTTAGAAAAACGCAAGAAAAGGAGGGGTAGGAGGAAATGGAGGGGGGATGAGAGGGAGATAGATGTATGCACACCAAGGAGTAGTGGAGGGCGTTCCAGTGAACCCGGAGATTGATTCAAATATGGGCCCTGCAAGTTTGAAAGCCAAGATCGGATGGAGCGGCTGGCTGAGCCAAGCGGGAGAGAACGGAAATTGGGAGTTTTACATGAAGAGGACTGAAAATCGGCATGAGAAATTATCGTTACGAGAAACGACAAAACGAAGGAAAAAAGAGGAGAAAGGAGGAGCAAAAACTGGGTTGTCTAGCTGGGGACTGGGTAGCCACGAGCTATGCGCTATCTCAATAAACGGACGGTGTCAATTTGAAACCAGGGAGCTGGCAGTGTGAGACGTAAAGAGTCGGTCGGATGGCAGCAATGCAGGGGAAGGTCCGAAATGCGGTAAGTATGAGGCACAGATACAGACAAAATGGACGCATACCATGAGGGGCGGCGGCGTGGTGGCAAGAGAACTGGCAGAAGAAGAACTGGAGGAGGCAGAGAATATATGTGGAGACATATATATATATATATGTGAATATATATATGTGTATATATGTACATATATATATATATATACATGTACGTATACGTATATACAAGAGCAGGAGCAAACAGCAGTGGAGGAATGGAAAACGGAAGTAGCAGCTCTTGGAAAAGACAGGTAGGTTTGGGTCAAATGGTGCGGAACTAACTTGAATAAACCCTCACGAATTTATTCATCATAGGTGAACATGGGGGATCAACAGCAAAAGAGGACCAGCCTTGGAAGCACAAAGGTGATGGCTGTAAGCAGAAGTTGATAAACTAGGGAATATGAAGGAAAGGATCGACGAAGACAGGTAAGAGTGAACCCAACAGCCTGATTGTTGCAGGTGTGGCATGTGGTGACAGTCGAACATGGGTAAAGCGGTAATAAACGGACGTACACTATGCAGAAGAATGACTGGAGAACGCAGAGGGAATGGAAGTACGGAGTGGTTGGGGAGGCGTAAAAGATCACTAGGGAAGGATAACTTGGAAGTTGTGGAAATTGTGGTGCAAAGATGCATCAGTTGTAACAGCGAATAACACGGAAGGGAAATAAGGAAGTAGAGGATCAGAAAGATCAGGTTATGGTAGATCACATGGTTTGAAACTGTAAAGGAAAGTGACGACGTTACGATGAATTTACACTGGGCGAAACGCGGGAAGGTAGCGCAGCCTAAAAGGCACACTGAAGATGCATGTGGCAAACAATGTACGAAGCAGACGGGAGTGTTGACCAGAGAAAAGCAGGTAAGAGATGATCAATCTGGTCGTTCCACTGCAAATGACACAGGATGAAGACCGAGAAAAAGAAAAGTACACTGACGGGAAGCACTGTGATGGAACAAAATGTACGAGAAATAGCTGTGCTTCGGGGTTGGGAGAATGGAACTGGAGAGTTGCGTGCCTGGAGGCAAAAACACAAAGGGATTGAGCCAGAAGTTGCTGCCCGGTACACTGCCTATGAGAGAGATCCACATAGGAATTGCGGATTCAGACGTGAAAAATATGGTGGTGGTGGAGGGACAACAAATGTGGTTGTAGAAAATGCAAAGGATGGAACGACGAGTTCTTATATGGTGGTTGGTCATGGCTATGAATGTGTCTGGTGCGTACTGGTGAGAGGTATAAGATAGAAAAAGGGATATCGCCAAATGGCGGCTAGTGAATTATGCGATCAGTGAGCTTTGTAAGTATATGGAGGTACCAAGTGGATACTGATTAGGAGCCGACAGGGGCGAAATGAGTGGAAAAGAACATATCTCGGGCTTTGGCACAGTAGAATGTACAGGGCAGGAGTGACATCATGCAGTGAGGGTTGTCATTGCGAAAAACGATGGGAACAAAAACAGAATGGATAGGTGAGCACTTTGAGGTAGAAAGACACGAAGAGGAAGTAATAAAAAAGCTGACAAGAACGATAGATGAGCAAGTCGTGGCGGAATAATGGCAGGAGCATGCGGTCAGCAACGGGCGGTGATGAATGCGGTAGGGCGAGGAGAGTTGGAGCGTGCTATCCGCAACCGGTGCTAGTGGGTGGGATTGACCGTGCGCTGGACACTTAACGTGAAAAACGCTTCGTAAAGTGAACACAGGAAGTGTGATCCACCATCTTAGTGCTCTCGCACATCGTTGCAGACATCCTTCACGCCCGATGGTCACTGATGGTTGTACAGAAGGCTGAGACACCATGATAAGGGTGTATGGTCCAGGACCAATTAGACAGGTTATGGGAACTTGGACAGCAGAGCCAAAGGGAAGAGCGAGTGGTGGACGGCCATACAGCATTATTATCCAGGCGCACCAGCCAGGGGGGTAAGCAGTGTAGTTCTCGAGGTGGCTGACCTGAATTGATGATCACCGGAAAGGGAATTGAGATAGAGAAACTCGGTCTGGGTATAGCCCAGCTGAGGATCAACGGTTAACGGAAAGGAGGTCAAAAGTAAGGCATGTGCTAATTGATAATAATAATGATAATAATAATGGTTTTTTTCGGAGACGCCCGATGCAGCTGACCCTTAAAACAAATTGAGGCCATGGAAAACGGGACTAAAAGAAGAAGAAAAGACTGGGTTCTGCATGAAGTTATGGAAGAAGCTTGACTGAGGGATAGGGTGGGGTCAGAATTGGTGGCGTCGTAACTGGATGTTGAGTTCAGCTAGTGAGCCACGCTAGGTGAGATAAATGAGACTGGATTTTTCAGTGGGAATCGCAGGGGTGGTGATGGAATTACATGTGGTGGCACCTGGTGTGGAGAAAAGGCAACGTAAGCAAAAGGATATCATGAAGTGTTGAGCTTATGCCCATTCTGTTGCCACGGAGTGGGAGACATAAATGAAGGTGGGAAGTTGAAGGAGCTAGACACACATGGATCGGCAAGCAGATGGGGGTTCGCACAAAAAACCAGAGTGGCGAAAGAGTGTAATATGGAGAACGGCGGGGTAGATAGGCCGCAATACTGGTCCATTGGTAGATAGACCAATGCAGGGCTCGGCCTACGATACGTGAGACTAAACAAGGAAAGGGTGAACCATGGATAACTGAGAGCTGTAAGACTCAGTAACGGGGTTGGGATCTGATCTAGAGTAGTTAGTCAGTAGAAGAGAACAAGTAAATTCTGCATGAAATTACGGAAGAAACTTGGCTGGGGATGGGGTGCGGGCAGAGTTGCTGACATCCTAACTGGATGTTGAGTTCGGTTAGTGAGCCACGCTAGGTGGGATAAGTGAGACTGGATTTTCCAGTTCAAAGGCGCAGATGTGGTGGTGGAATTATATGTGGTGGGACCTGGTGTGGAAAGGAGGCAACGTAAGCAAAGCGATGTCGAGCAGCTTTGGGTTGCTTATCACGCTTGTGCTAATAACTACAGAACAGTAATGAGTATATAAATATATTCATATAAATACATATACGTATATACATATACATATATGTAATGTATATGTATATAGGGCGGACCAGGGAGTAGTTACTGATGCAGTTCCTATAGCGTTGTCAAGGTCGGTTTCGGGGCCGTAGAAGTAACATAAATAAATAAAGATAATAAATCGTGGAGCGGATGAGGCATATTGACAAACTGCGGGGAGTAATACGGTAGCCTCTATTAAAATGCGAGCGCATCTGGAAGGACTTATTTCAAAGTGAAATTGGCAGGATCCTATAAGTTGGTATAGAAAAACAATTAGTGGACGCATACATGCTCTAAATAGGTCGATGGCGAAGTCTAAGGAGAAGCGGTCAAACAGAGCATTCAGAATTCAGAAGCGGTGAAATTATTTTGGAAGGTAAGGTAAAGCAAGAAAGCAGAGCAATGGCTTGATAGTCGAAGCCTTTCTCGTAAGCTTGGTTTTCGGTCATGTGAACGTTGAATAAGCGCAAAACAGCTGGGACAGGAAGAAATTTATCAATAGCACGCACGAATGCATACTTTGATTGAGCAGATCTGATGCGCAAGAGACGTTCATTCCAGATTCTGGAGTACGTGAAGAGGAAGAACTTAGAGCGTAGAACTGTCCTCGCGGAGGATGTGTTAATGGTACACTGTCTATTACGGAGTGAATATCCAGTATCCGGGGTGAAGCACAACGGGTTGGAGGAACAGAATTGCCTAGTCAGCAGCTTCTAGAGAAATACCAGATTTAGCTTGATGCGACGAAGCCACAATGGTTCGATTTTGAGAGATAAACGTCATTCCCTATGGCTTAAGTTCGACGACCAACCGGTAAGCTGCTTTGTGAATCCTCTAAGAATGCATTCGATAATAATCCTGTCTGATTTTTGCATACTGGAGAGGATTTTGGGACAATATTCCAGAAGGGGCCTGACATGCGCCTTGTACATGTAAAGAATGCTCTCCTTAGGCTGGAAGGATCTGAACAGAAGGCGAAGACACTTCTTAGCCTTCGCCGTTTGGAAGACGGCATGTTCGGAGAAGTTGAAAGGGCAAGAATAACTTATGCCAAGGTCTCTTACTAAGGACTGACTGTCAATGGGTGAACCGCCGATGCATAAGGAACCAGGAGGAACCCGGCATCTGTGAGTAAGAAAAATGCACTTATCGGCGGAGAATTTCATCACCCAGGTTGAGCACCATTCATCAAGAGCGGCTAAATTAGCAAAGAATTTAGAGAAAGGTTACCAGGCGAAAAAGTGTAGACTAGCTTAATTTCGTCCACGAACAAGTACTGCTTACCATTAAGTATCGTCGGAAACATATCATTTATATATAGAGAGGAAAGTGGGCCCAAAACACTGCCCTGAATAACACCGCTAGTAAAAGGCTTACGGTTAGAGGTGTGTCCGTCAATCAAGACAACCTTTGACCTATGAGATTAGTGAGATCAAAACCAAGAAAGTAGTGGACCGACAATGCCAAATGATCATAGCTTTGTTAAAAGGTGGGGGTGAGGTACACGATCAAATGCCTTAGATAGATCAAGATAAAGAATAACAAAAGATTCCTTTCTTTTAGCGGAGTCGGTGACGAGATTCAGAAAATCATACTGACAAGTCATTTGGGACCGTGAACGGAGGAATCCATGTTGGTTGTCATTAATAAGGTCGAGGCTTAATAAATAGTTAATATTGTGATCTTTAACTATGTTTTCCATTATTCTGGATAAAATGCGGGCATGGTTTATGAGGCGATAATTGGATGCCTCGTGTAAAGGTCCCTGTTATGAATGGGAACTCATACCGAGCTCTTCTAAGTAGCAGGTACGGTGCTACCATCAAGTGAAAGAGTGAAAAGGTTAAGCTGCAACAGGTGGAGATCGGTCCGCCATTGACAAGAGCAACTGGTAGTAGACCATCGGGGCCTAATTGAGGGGAGGGCTTGCTACTGGATAGTAGCTAAGAAATACTCCTGGCATCAGAGGGTATCGTAGAAAGGACAGAGTCTGTAAGTGGTGAAGGTAGGGGAGGGGCAAAGGTAGCAGCTGGAGCCATGGCTCAGGCTGATGATGCATCAAAGGTTTGGGCCACACGAGGTGGGGAGTTGATAGATGAGTTACTATTCAGAACCAGAGGTTGAAAGTTGGCCTTAATGTCAGCGTTTCTAGACCTGTGCGACATAGAAAGAAGTTGCGCCTCGTTGGGATTACCCAATGCCTTAGCTTCTTGGTCACGAAGTCGCGTGTCATCTTGAAAGGTCGTTGGAATTATGTAGTTGCTTGAGAAGTTAATGATAGTTTTTGTGGAGTGGCGAGACAGGGGACCTCTTTCTATGTACAACCTGGGAAGTATAAGGCGATTTTTTCAGACAGTCGAAAAAGAAGGAATAGAAAATATCCCCAGCAAACTGAGGGTTATGGGTGAGAAAATACTCACCCCAGTCTTTTTGGCGAATAAGCTTGACTAGCAAAGCCCATTTTCTGCATGAGATTATATTTTTGGGGTGGTTTGCGGAATTAGGTAAGACACTAAAAGGGCAGACGGCAGATAACTACTTTATATCATAGAATATCCCTTTCGGTTCATGAAAAAAACTTGTAACACGAAGAAATTTCAGGCATTCTCCCCAGCCCCACACCTCTTTTTCACCCCTTTTTTTTCACACCCGTCTTTTCACGCCATTTGGCTACACATTTCACACTTATTGTCGTTCACACAAAGAACAAGATTCATCAAGTTTAAGCATGTTGTCGAGTTACCGGGTTTTTTGCACATTTACTCACTCTCTTCTATCTTTAGCTGCACATATATTCTCTTTTACTCAGTACCACATATGTCAATGCCTGAAGTGATATATCGGAAAGAAATTTCTTCGTGTTACAAGTTTTTTCATGAACTATTTTATGGTCACTGCCAGGGAAAGTTTGTATTACTGACACGCCCATGAGAGGCATGTTATGAGTAAATACTAGATCTAGTATGTTCCCGTTTCTGGTAGGTTAGGAAACGCTGTTTCCGGCCGCCAGCATGAATACTAGTGATCAGGTCCATAAGATTGTGAGGAGCCGAAGGGTGGGCCAACAAAGACCTGAGAGATTAAAGCCACCCGAAATAAGCTGGGTTCCAGAGGGAAGGAAAGAGAGGTATTCGAAAGACCTAATAAGAAGTGGAAACAAAGAACAGGGGGAATTTGGCGGGCGATACACGCAGCCAATGTGAAAAGCAGTGCTTTTGAGGCTGATAGTGAACCAGAGAAAGTCGGAAATGGAATCCAGCACCGTACGTAAAAGAGGGGCCTCCTCATAGGCCCCCCTGGCGTAGGCTAGACATCCACCACGCCGGTTTGTTCCTTTGGTCCCTAGAAGACTGTACCCCATCAATGATATCTGATCATTGGGAGTTCTCTCAGACAGCCAGGATTCTATTATTACGATAATGTCGTAAATATATGTGAGGATAAGTTTTTTAGGTGCGAGAGTTTGCCAGGAATAGAACCCGAGTTGGATAAGGCTCAAGATATGCCATTTGTGGGAGGTGGCATAGGCACATCAGGGGGTAGTGTAAGTTGGGAGGAGGCAGGCCTCTCGATTGGAAGGAGTGGAGATCAGGGTCAAAGTGGAATATGTTGATGTTGAGGCCAATGGAGGCTCAGATGGGGTGGCTCCCAGCCAAGCTGGAGTAAATGTTGCCGTGAGGAACATTTGAGGGGTAGAGAAACTGGACATCAACGGAGGGGGAAACGTGGGAGCAAAGGGAAACACCTGTGGGGTTCGGCGGGTCGATATCAGAGAGAGGTGATTAAAGGCAGTCGAAAAATACCGGCCGGTCGGAAATGAGTATTGGCTGAAGAGGGATGCAGAGGGCGGGGTATAAAATGTATGAGGAACAGGGATGTAGGGTGGTAGATTAAGCTGCACGTTGTGGGAAGGGTAGGACAAGCTGTGTGAAACACCAAACATGGAGCAGTTGGTAACGGGAGCAGTAAAAGTAGTTGTCAGGTGAGGAGTACGACGTGAGGCAGAGTGGACGGCATGTGGAGGCCGTATTTTGGTATTGGCAGGCAGTGAGCGCGGTGAATTTGTAGGGATTACCGATGCATAGGAGCAGGGGATACTTTTTAAGGTCGAAACCGGATTCGGTGGGTTAAGACGAGTTGATTTAAGAGGAGACAGTTGAATTAAGGAGGGGTTTGTGATAAGGGTGGGAAGACTGGTAGACCTATTCCTCTGAACGGCAAGACGTTTATCACCGGAGGGAACAGGGAGCGAATTAGAGTAGGGAATGTACCCAAAAGGCGAGGAGGTGGAAGAGCGAGGCAATGGTTGACGTCTTTTACTGGGTGGCAGTTAGAGGGGAGAAGCGGAAATGTCTAGATCAACAGTAACGGGATCAAATTTTAAAGAGTTCGGTGCGGTGCGGATGAGGGGGCAGCGAGTGGTTGTGAGGGGCGGAAGACGCTTGTGAAGAAAAAGTGGTGAGGAATTGAGAAGAGGCAATGAAGCGATCAGCCGTCTGTGTCGAAGGCTCAGGACTATCAGGCGTCTTCCTCGTTGGGAAAGTCGATAAAGATTTAGTAACTTTCACTTTGGCTATTTTTATGTTTTTATAAAAGGAATTATAAGCTATAGTGCTATGCTTTTTAATGAACTCTTTGGCGGAAGGATCATCTACGAACCGCGTAAGAGCTGGACAGTTGAAGCGCTGAACGCGCTTACGCAGCCTTGATATTTGACAAGGAAGGTTGGTCATATCACAAGCATCCGACGATGTTTGCCTGACATTCTGGAGGAGCATTCTCTCTGGGACGTTAAACACGACCGCAATACAAGAGTTCCTTACTCTTATGGTGGCTTCGGACACAACGGAGCTGATTTAGCCGCCAGCCGCTGTCAGATTTTGCAAATTAGAATGTTCCGTGCGTTCATTGGTGCACAGAAGGGGGGTGAGTTTAGATACCGTATCCTCCAACTTTAGAAACTGAGACCTTATATCGAGCTGCTTTGGTCTTAATCAGCTGTTCTTTCCGTTGTCAAGCCTACAAAGTCACTAGGGTCAACCGAGCACTGTTTTAAGACCAAGGAAATTAAGATAGCCCTATTTTTCCTAGTAACCAGAGTATGAGTGGATGGGGTATAACTGGAAGACCTTTTTATTACTCGTGGCATTTTGAAATATCAGAGACGCTGTGAGTGAGGTGAAAAAGTAACGGCCAACTAAAGCCAGGTTAGAATTTACCAATTGAAAAATAATTCCCTGAATTTCTCTGCGTTACTGGAATGCCCTAAGAAGCCGTAATTTTTAATATTTCCCAAGATAGCTGAATGGAAAATATATTGATGACAGCACGCAACACGACCTGGTGTATCTTAGAAGTAATATACCGCTTGACTGACGAAATTAGTGTGGCAGAAGCCATCAGCTGTTCGAACGGGGAAATACAGGGATAGCAAGAGCACAGTAGATAAGATTTCACGTAGATTGAAACGAGAGCTTCTAACGGTAGGCCCAAAAGTTACAATGGAGAAGACCTGCTAGCACATGGGTTCACTTTTCTCTAGCGCAGCAAATCACTCGTCCGTTCGTAAGGCTCGCCTTCATTATGCCCGTTTCTGCTGGTTGTTTAAGCTGAACTGTTTTGAGCTTTAGCCGTTTAAGCTCGTTTGCTTCCTGACAGCTGCAATAATTTTGCCTTCTTTGGGTTCAGGTTGAGATTCCAGAGGTATACGGCAAATACCTATATACGGTGAAACATATCCATCAAGCAGTCGTTTTTCTTAATTTCCGAATTAGTTCCTTTCTGTTTTAGTCCTTTTTTGCCTTTTCCTGCCTTAAATATTTTTCCTCATATTTTCTGTCTCATTTTTACCGATTCCTTCTCTTTTGCCTTATTCCTTTTTTCTCTTTTCCCCGCGTTTTACGTAGTCAGCTCCCAATGCCTCTGGTTTATCTGGGGCTTTGGAAGCTCACGTGTGTCCGAGCTAGACAGTTTGGTATTTGAGACAGATGGAAAGTGTTTAGGTTAGGTCCCCCCGTTGCGGGTATTGACTGGGCTATGGGGCAGGTTCCTGCTATTGATCCATCGGTATGTTGGCCCCGTGGCTTTGTGCAGGATAAGTCTCCGTTCTCACACCTGCAGACACTGTTACGCTGCCTCAGTTCTACGTTGAATTTTCTCTTTTGTGAAGTTTTCTCTGGCTCCCCTCCTGGGATTTTTGGATATAACCCCTAAATACTGGACGAGATCATTGCTGAGTCTCTTCAAGTTTTCACAGAATGGTGCCGCGCAGTTCATTTTACATTTTGTTCCTTTTTTGGTCAGTCCAGTCACCTCCAGTCATGTTCAGTTTGCAAGGGACGGGTAATGGCCACGGCCTATTGAGCGTCCAGAATTATTCAGATGGCATGCATACAAGTTTTTCCGGCCACTGAAAAGTGTATTGCACCGAATTCTCGCTGAAAACAAGAGGAAAAGTTATTGCAGTAAGGCTCATCAAGTGCGGGAGACATCATGCGTCTTGAGGCTTACTGGGGCAGTACTCAGAAAGTGAAAACGTCTGTTGCAGTACACCCCAGAGGGACCATATTGTTATCCTTTGTCCATCTGGTGAATGTAATTAAAACTCATGACTAGGGATAACCTCGTTTTACTTACAACCCGGGCGGCCCGCTGGCCTACGGTTCCTGCAGGCGGACTGTTTCACTGGTTCACCACACTGTTGGTGAAGAAGTTGGATCTGGCTACCAACCTAGCTCGAACTTTCGTCAGCTTTTTATTAGGTCCTTTTCTTCGGGAGCTGCAGGCCAACAGGAATAGACTTTTCGCTTTAAGTCCAGAAAACCCGCCAATACCTGATGAGTTTCTATAAGGCCCCTTCACAATCTCACCTTTCCAGAGGGAAAGTATCAGAATCACGGTCTCTCTTCACGTGTCTTACCCCCTACATCTTACCAGTCGAGTTACAGAATGCCAAAATGTCTTCAAACAGGACAAGTCCCTTTGTAGAAGGGGGACCAAGCCGGCAGTCTGTCTTCTAAGTGAACTGGTGTGAATATATCTGGCCACTTGCATATTGATCCTGATCGCTGCCTAAAGAGCCCACTGCAAGCCCTTGGTGAAGCAGCTTTGCGCTAGACAGCCCAAGAGAACCAGTGTTCATGACGGCCACGGAGTTTGTGATCCTATTAGCTGCTTTTGTGGCAAACGGCCTCCGGTCATGAACGACGGTCAGGCTGTCTGCTACCTTTGGCATTGAGCAGCTTCTTCTAGCCTTTAGCGATAAGCCTCAGTTGTATTCCCAGTCCTGGAAGATTCTTATACATTTGACTAGGTCCCCCCTACCCTAGGATCCCAAAGCTTTTCTGCCTTCAGTACATCGCAATAACTAGGCCCAACCGGACATCCATACTTCCTTTGGCGCTTTACACCGCTGCAGATGACGTAAGTTCCCCCTGTCCAACCTTTCTTAAATAGAAAAGAATGGGAACGTCTCACATTCCAGGAGAGAGACTCATTATGCTGCCTTTTTCTCATAAACAGAAAACCTTGGTTTTGGTTCGCAGAACTTCTGGCACACCTCTACCCCGAATGTCCCCTTATTGGTCTAAAAATACCCCTCTGGTGACATACCTTCATTTATTTTCCCGCTCTGTATTAGGGGATCCTTTATCTGTCTAAAAAACGAATCTCTTGGTCAGCCGGAATCGCAATCCGAACTGTCTTTTACAGAGTTTGGCTCAAGCACAACGTTGAGCGCGTTCTCTATAGTTTTACGGCTTTTCCTCTAGTTGGTTCGTCGGGAGATACTTCAAAAATTCATACGGCTTTCATTCCTGCGAGCCTTGTGCTGCTCAGAAGTTTCACTTTTTGATATCCGGTGGATTTCCCAAGACAGGAACGTTTGCTGTACTCAAGCTAAGCGGAATGTCTCCTTCGCAATCCAGTAATCCACCTTCCAGCTCACTGACAACACAAGGACCAGAATGCAGTTGAAACTAGTATCCTCAACCCATCTGCGGTGTTCGGCAGTCTATCTTTCACCTGATCGACAAAACCGGACACAAAACTGTCAAGATTTGTATTTTAAACCGCCCTTTTGTCCCAGCGCCTTTTATCCGGTGAACCATCTTCCATCCCATCTGTGACATTCAGATATCAAGGTAGTGGAGAGATCCGGGACGAAATTGGCTCCTGCACCATGCCCGCGTACTACATAAAGACTTCAAAACACTTGCCGGCATAAACTCGAGATTAAGTAGAACGCCGTGGCTTCAATGACGACTGTTCACGTTTTCCGTAGAATGCTTTATGGTTCACTTGTTTCGCAACGTCAGCAGATAAAGAGTTCCAAATGTTTGTGGCCCTCCGGGACAAGCGACAGACCGAAGGCAAACCCGTAGGGTGCATTTTAGCGATCAAAAGATGCTCGCGCATACCGCATTGCCACAAAGCGGCAAGTCACCTTGCGGTTCAGGTGCCGGGCCACCCGGAATGGTAAGACGGATTTAGATGGGGTAACTATGCATCCGCTGATGGGCTCTTGGAGACAAACCGCTCGCTTCGGGGGATACCTAATGGCCGACACCGCGATGTTCGGAGGTAATACGAGTAGTCACCTCGGCACTCCCCCCAGCTGGGCTGAATTTGCAGCCGTACACGGGTTTGCTGTCGCGCCTCTGAGTTCAGCAGAGGAAGCACAGGGAAAGTACATAGCACACTGAAGGCATCTTACTCTAGTTTCTCAAACAGTAGGCGACCTGAGCCAGGGACACTCCAAGCGGGGGCATACTTTCTGTCTACTTGACTTTTGGTTTCCAGCGAGTAAGGTACCGAAACTCACAGTGGCTCTCATATCTGTTGTCCTTAGCAGGTTTCCAGACAAGTTGTAACTCACCGATTACTGAGACCGACCCATGTGAGTATGGAAACAGTTTGCAAGATTTGGTGAAGACAAGCAAGCGAAGGGACAGTGCGTAAGCGCATCTGGGTCTTCCGGCAGAGTATGGGTATATGCATCCACACAATAGACATCAGAATGGGCAAAATGTTTTGAGATCGCCTATGTAAGTGAGAAATAGTAACCGTACAAGAAGAGAACACTGGGGGGCCTCACTGAAAGCTTAGCACCCCCTGAAGATAGTTTTTGAGATCTTGAGAGAAAAGCAATTTTCTAATAATAATAATAATAATAATAATAATAATATTAATAATAATAATAATGGTTTATTTCGAATAACCCCGAGGCATGCTGTAACGCAAGATCAAACGGTACAATTGGACGTAGAGTCCGAATTCCAGCAAGATGGTTCAAGTATATGCACTCGATATTGTACAAAAGAAAGTATTTAAGTTACTCTCTAGAGCGGTGCCCGGCAAATTTGAACTCAAGGTCCGGTGGCCAGCCCGGCCAAGTCAGGGTGAAGCTGGTGGGAGGTAGTAGACTCTTTCTGAAATAGTACAAAAAGAGGGGCTATGCAACGAGAGAATCAAACAGAATTGACGAAAGTTTTGTTCACCTTGAGGAAAAAGAAGTTTTCAAGTGAGACATGAACCAGCTATAGCGCTCCGCGGAGTATGGAAAGGCTTTGGATTGAAGTCCGACGATAAAACGAATGAATTTGCAGATAAAGAACAATCAAAATGTTTCGAAAATTTTCCATGTAACGTTCAGCAACCAAATATCGGCTGAGTCCGTTAAATCGTTGCGCACATTGATCACTTTCATAAAGGCGTAATGTGACGTACCAAAACGGAAATGGGAACTGGGCGACGAATCAATTTGTGATACGTAGCTATGATAGTCGCAGATACACAGTTTGCACAGATGAGTATTTAAATGACAGGTAAGTATTTACTTTCGATTATCGTTGTCTAAGGGCTAAACATGAAGACCAGAGAGATGCAAGAATCAAAACTGTCTGACAGGATTTACCAAGATAGAATACCGGATATGAAAAAGTCTCAAACAACCGGATGGGAAATCCGCTCTCCTTCTTAGCCAGGAAACATCCATTTCCGGCAAGCCGGGCTCCTGAGAGATTTGGTCGTGAGGAAATTCGTCGAAGATTTTGATGAAGTTCACGAAGTTGATTTCCGTGGAATACCTCTCGGTCTCTGCTTTGGTCTAGTGCTCATGAGCTAGCAAGATATCGAAGAAGTCAAACGGCGTTGAAAGCCGTGCTGTTAGGAATTTGAGCTTTGGCGTTCCAGGTGCTCCTGTACCTGATCGGTTATTAGAAGCCCCGCGATCTTGCAAACGGTACGCTAGATTCACGGGACCATAACTGACAGCTGCGGTTTTGTAGCTACCTTTGAACTGCAGAACAATATTAACATCTTTCCAGCCATCCGATGCATCCTCTGCTACCAAATAGACGCTCAGCAACCTGGCGATTGATGATGCCTTGAGGTTGGTCGGTACAGCCAACACCAAAGGGAGAACTTCATCAGGGCCGGCTAGTTGCCGAAACCTAAGAGACTGCTGTTGTGCGATGATTTGATCCGCATCAAAATAACGGGAGGGGGGATGACGGGCTCCAAAGCCGGAAAGTGTGTTATTGCGGAACTTCTGGTTGTATACCCTGACGCATGATGTCGAGCATGGACATCAACGTTAGTTCCTTCAAAACCAAAAATGCTCCCACCCTGGATCGAGGAGGTATTTTTTGGCTTTAAACTTGTGCGGTGTCTAAGACACAAACAACCGTTCGGCTACCTTAGAAGGCCAACTGCCAGCCTCTCTTCAAATCTACTGCGCTTACTTATCTTCAAAGACGAACGATGATTCCTCACTTGTTTGTACAATGCGCAGATCTCTCTAGTCTCCCGATTAGTACACCGTGCTCAATTTCTTTTACGTAACAAACATTGAAGTTTTCTATCCAGCTAGGGAGCCATGTGCATGACAAAGCTGACGGTGGAGGATTCAAAGCGGTCCGCCACCTGAAGGATCTCGTCAGGGGTGGAATTTCAGGCCATTTACCTGTCATAAAAAACGTCCTGCTTCTATGGCGTATTCAGCTCTGCTGCCGTCGTATCCTAGAGATTCATGCTGCCGATTGTTGGTCAGCAGCTTGGACTGGGGACATTTAGGAGCCACTTCTCTGGTGTGCTCACAGCTTCTCGTCGTCAGTTTAGCCCAAAGAACGTAGAGCATAAATCCCCGAGACATCTCTCATCCTAGGAGTTAGAACAAGATACAGAATCGATGTTTTCTCAACTTGAGAGTGAGATGGCTGGGACAAGTAGCAAGCAGATGATGGAAAAACTGTCAAAGACCGCAGAAAAGCACGACGTTGCCATAATGATTTTAGAAGCACTGAATTCAGTAAGGACTAGACGGTAACCGTCAAATACGCCGTACCTCAGAAAATCCAGGTCCTCCAAGGGTTCCATAGCGGATGTGGGGCGTGCTCGTGCAAAAGAATCCCAAAACCAGATAAGATTGGTTAGCGGCTTCTACCAAACTGGGTTGTGAAATCAACAACCTCAAAAATAAATACAACCCTAATATATGCCATCACAATGGCTCAAAATGAGAACAAAGTTCACGGCGCGAGTAAACGAGCCCGCAAGGTAAACAGGTCGAGACAAATAGTAAAAAATGGCAAGTCGGACGAGAGAAGAATGAGCCGTGCACAAGTATATGGGAGGTACAAAACTCAGGAGGAATGTATATGATCGAGCATTCCACGGATCCAAAATATGATGACTTCGAGGGATTTGCCACAACTGGCAGTTACATCCCCCATCAAGGTCCGTCCGGCACAGCAACTCTCAAGGTTTGAATTTAAGGTACTGGCTCTGCCTGATCACCTATGCTCCGCTGCCGGCGCAAATACCTACCGATGATGAGGGGCAGAATATACTCAGCTGCGCGCTAGATACACCCGAACAAGCTTCATTAGTGGAACCAAAGGAATAAGTCCTTCCTAAGCGGCCTGCGGTCCCCTTTTTTCAACGGTTCACAGCCACCAAGAATAGCGTATTAGGTATAGAGACATAGATGCAGATAGCAAACATACGTCGGTGTCCCATATATACAGAGAATGTTAAAAAGAAAGCGTTGAAGTGTATGTACTCCCAAGTAAGTGGACAAATGATTGTGGCTGGGCGTACGGACGAAGTGGTCCCAATGTGTACAATCGTTCTCGAAGTATCGGGTGTCATTTAAAATCTAAAGATGGCAGCGGACTAGTGGAATTTGGCGCCAAACGGGGATTCTCTACAACCGGAACTACCTAACTCATCCAGCTACGTGTGGAGGTGTTCGTATGTAAAATACACATGGATGTTACCATAGTTGAGAGTGCAAATAGTAAGCCGTGTAAGACAAAATAATGTATCACAAAGTTCTGAATTTCCGACTTCGTGTGGTTCGTCATCACCCCAAAGCGGAAGCAAGCTTCCAATGTCCCGAATTTGCTCTTCTTTCTTTTTTTCAAGAACACAGTACGCAACAGTCCGTTGGAGTCAGCAAGACACTCGTTGATAATTCCAAGCCGCCATTTCTCGCGGAGTACTACATCGCTTAACCTGAACGACCCTTCCCTGATGATCCACTCCTGCCTGGACTGCAGAGTTTGTGGGCACCTTTCACCTCCATGGTCGCCATAACACTCGTGTCAATTGGCTGGCCACTTTCCAAACTTAGAGCACGTTATTATCTTTGGTAGTTCCTCGCCTTCATCGAGTCTTTGTATGAGTAAGCCGTTTGCAGCCAGAACAATCGCTTTGGTTTTGCTAAAGGCAATGGTTATCAACGGCTTGCTATCCCGAATTCTTCCCATCTTAAGGGGCAAAGTACCCAAAGTTTCGTCATTCAAAGTTCGCTATTCTATCAAGGTTATTAGA
Organism: Fasciola hepatica; assembly: GCA_948099385.1. Classification (NCBI taxonomy): domain Eukaryota; kingdom Metazoa; phylum Platyhelminthes; class Trematoda; order Plagiorchiida; family Fasciolidae; genus Fasciola; species Fasciola hepatica. The sequence goes on from CANUEZ040000106.1 coordinate 1,079,170, forward strand.
GTTTCCCCTGAGAAAATTATCACTTCTTCCACTACACCTTCACGATATCTTGCTCTCGGACGGTTTAAGTGCCCTGGCACTCCTTTGTTGTTACCCTCATTCTGAATCCAAACTTCATCTAGAAGTCGCCAATAATTCTTAATTTCCTTCTGGACCTCGAAAAATTCGATCTGTTATCCTGAAGGACTTTAGCGGGCGTACTCCTGACAGAAGAAACTGTGACGCCGTCAGAAGCAAGTCATTTTTCATCGTGTGCACTACTTCTAGGCGAAACAACCTCGTCCGCAAGCAAGTTATTACAGGGCCTTATCTTCCCTCAGAGGTCACAAGCTTAGTAACCATAAAAAGGCCAAAATAATCGATACCTTTCTCCGAGAATGACAACCATTCTTCTGCTACTCTGGCCACCGGTAACCGAGACATTTGGACTGACTTTGCCGCTGACACCAGGTCTAGTGAACATAGACCCCGCTTCTTGCAGCTCCCCCGGCCATTATTTGAAATCGGTGTAGGAAGCTTTTAACCAAATGAGCTTTCTCCTTCTGCTGTTCTTTGTTATAAGAGTGGTCAGTTATTAAAACCTTCATACGGTGTCCATCGGGTGATAACGTCGGATGTTTCAGCCAAAAGTCAGGTGACAGTTGTTTAATCTACCTTTATTATCATTGACCGACAAGCCATAGTTGGACTCACTTTATCCAACTGATTCTGAACAGGCTTTTTTGTTCCTTTCATTGAGTTTTCACTGCCTGAAATGGCATATTTCGGAGCGAAAGTTTGTATTTATGTCAAACGTATCACCTTGTTCTACACTTGCTTCTGTTTTCTGGAGAGTATCCCGCCAGTCTTCAAAATATTCCCCCATCTGATACCTCGTAAACACCAGTATCTGCTGTTTGCACCTCGTTCATTATACTGTTGCCCCGAACGCCTTGATCCAAGCGGAGGAATATCACGGTTTATTCGGCAGTATATTTCCGGTGGCATGGGCGGTCATTACCACGTGCTTTGGTTCCAAGTCTGTGTCGCGCACTTTGGGCGGCTGGAAAAAGGGCCACTTCTTCTCGGACAGGCTCAGAAACCCCCATCCCTTCAACCGATTGAAAGACATACCTGAACTCTAGGCTTCGCCGGCCAAAGTTGGAGGGGTTTCTAGTACACCCTGCGCGGTAAACATGCGCCCCTGCTCTTTTTAATAAAAAACAAACGAAAAAGTTCTTTTGCCGCGAGGGTTTTGAGGAACTTCTGTCTGCCCCCGCCAATGAGAGATGGATTTCTGGTAACGGCCTAGATCCGACCCTGCATATAGGCAGATCCGAGTGTTTGCGCAGGCCTTCGTTTCATGTGTCTGAACCAGTGCGAGGTGATGGCATATTTCTCGAGCCCTCCACTTTTATCCGTTGACCTCGCTTCTCCTTGATTCGTCATATTAGGGTACCCTGCGCAACCCCTGATCAGCCTGCCCATCTCCGGTGTAGCAGCCAAGGGACGGTTTGAAAAGGTAAATTATGTAACCTCCGCCCTGGCAATATCCAGACGCTGATACACCTGGGGTTAAAAACCTTGTGCTAAACCTCGCCTGTACTTGACAGCCTGAAACGTGAATATAAATGAAGCAGATCTTCGGTCTACTGTCCACGACTACTTTCCGGGCGTTCCCCTTGGGCCTAGGCACCAACAGTGTGCTGTCCAAAGTCAGCTATAGATTATCCGATTCTGTTTCAACTCATTTAGCAAGCCAGTGTGCTTCGTAACACAAGCCTCCAGCTAGAATACCTCTTAAATCCCTTGTCTCAGAATCTAACTCGGTGGTCTATTCGCCTTTTTCCAGCAACCTCCGTAAACTAGAGCTTTGCCACGTGGACTGGTATTCTTAGGCAGTCACCACTTACCGAGTGCACGTGATCATAGTATGAGAGGATTCAATCAAACCTATCTGCCATATGCCTCTGCTTACTCATGGCCTCCGTGGGAAGGCATCACATAAAATGTTCCACTGAAACTCCAAGAACTTTTTCTATTCACTATCTTTGGCATCCTCACCCGAAGCAGCTCCAATGACCGGACCGATGCCTTCTTTCTTCCTCATTTTTTTTCGGATCCTGACGTTTTACAGGCACTTTTTTATAGCACGGGGGTAAAGGATACACTCACATGCAAATTTCTAACCGAAGTCTTCTGGGGATTATTTCCGGAACCCTATTTTGGCCAACCGGATTTTGCAGATGAATCTCCCGAAGGTATGTGTATTTATATTCACAACCGGCCAGGACCCCATTTCAACGTACTAGTGGTCTTTCACCGCACTAAGGCAAGTATCGGTGTGGTAAACGGCTCAGGCATAGTGGTACTATCCTCTACTTCAAAACGGTTCATAGTAGTGGACAGGCACGCCAAAGGATATCAAAACCAATTCTCTCGAAAACACACTGCTTGTGTATGCGGGTTTGCACTCCAAACGCACTGTTGCCCATCAGTCTCCCGTGGTACGCCCGACAATGTTGCGGAAAAACCACATGAGACTCAATAAGACATAATATATTTGTGAACTCAACAGAATTGTTGAACACAGGTGCGGGAAAAATAATTTCATTCCTCGCCTTCTGGATTTCGCTCTACTTTGTCACTGGATTGTACTTGATCAATAATTCTTTACGTCTAGTTATTCTATCATTTCTTTCGCCAGCCGCGGATTACCACCTCCCGATAGCTTGATATTTGTTCTGGCAATGGCTTCAACTTTTTGAGGTACTGTTCAACTGCAGACTGCGTAAGCAAACTAGATCGAGGGTTACCATTTCTAGATCCGCTTAACCGTAAAGCTCTTGGTTTTTCTCGGTGTCCCAACACTGCCACACCAACTTGCGAACCATTAATCCTTTAGAATCTATACAAACTGGCCCAACCAGTGAAGCAACTCTGCTAGCCTGCAGCATTATAGCTCAGTCCCTGGCGAGCCTACTCCACCCAAAACGTGGAGTATATGCCACTGACCGCTTAAATGGAACTTTATCCCTGCCCCATTCACATAAACCTAACCAGTTCATTACTGTTGTCGTCATATATTACCCTAACCCACAGCCGGAACCACGTCCAGACTGCAATCCCTATTTATTTCAGGTTCGTCGCCCCCCACTATCTCAGTCATCAAACTGGATAACCAGAGATGCCACTCTGACTCGTACCCACAGGAACCCTAGTGGAAACTTTCATAGCATCTGAGACTGCAATCAGGCCACACGGCAGAAAATACCCCCAACGGCCTATTATATTAATTAGGGTGTTCTAACGCAAAACCTCTCCTGCTGATATCAACATTACAGCCAACACAAGTGACAGTTTACGCGCGATCTGCTCATATACCAATCGTCCTTTAAATCCGCCATATCTCGCCACACTCGGTTGATTGACCGACACATATCCTTTACTTCTCCAGACGAACCATACCCATAGAATGTTGTACATTACCAGTAATGACGCTGAATAAAACTGAGGCTCAGTGCTTCAATGTACATATATATATAATTGTCGGTGAAACAGCATAATAATGCTCAAAGTAATGCGGAGATTTTCCACTTTAGTATCTGTTGCAACAGTCCGCCTTTCCCTCGATCCGTGTCCAGCTGGAAATTGATCCTCCACTTTTTCAGGACCCTCCAGTTGTACCTTCGCATTTGTGAATGGTACTGGTTGCTGATCCTGAAATTGAATTCACCTCCATATGGACTTCTCTTCCTTCCACACTCACCAAAGTTCCTAAATGTAAATTCATAAAATTGGTTTCGTGTCTCCTTGTTTCATAACTCAGTCCTTTTATTGAACCCTAGTAGAACCGACATTCAGGGTTTGCATCAGCTTCATGGTTTGCTAGTCTCTTCGCGTGCATTGATTTCCCCTAGTGTTTCCCATACAATCTCTTTTTCTTCCTATTTGAAACTTCGCTGTTTGCAGGTCCCCGGTAAACCGCCGTTTTTCATTGCTTGCATCATTCTCGTTGATAATACACCTCCAGCATCATGAATGAACGACCTACTCCGCATCCTTGCGGTGCTACACCGCCCAGCGCGAAATCAAAACCGATTCAAAGTTGGCGAGCAAACCACTATTAGAGTGATCCTTATAAATTATCGCTGGCTATGTCTTTCTACTGCTGGCACTTTTGACTTTTATAATTGAAGTTTGTGAATATTTCATCTTACTGAGTAACGCTGTATATCATGATCATGCGCCTGCGGCTGCGTCTCGACCATAGCCGAGAAATATACCATTATTATTATTATTGAGGTATTCACTATTGTTCATTTTCCACGATTCTTCGTGCTTCTAACCGGTGGCTTTGTTTGGTGATCACGAGTAGGCGTCCTCCAATAAATTTCCGCACAACGTTTGCATGTGGTGCAATTTTCGCATTTGATAACAACGTTTGTTTCAGTAATAGCGTGTATGGCAGGTCCACTATTCGGCTACCACCCAATTCCAAACTGATCAGTATTCGTTACGAAAATCATTATACATTTTTGCGTCATCTGAACTCCGTGCAGTTTTATTCTACTGTTGCGGAAATATTGGTCTCACCTTTCAAGGTTTATGAAAACCTTACTGCTTCAAGTATTACTGCTCACTTTGATTGTGCTTTCAAGCGTGCATCTCGAACACGGTCGAAGAACACATCTTTATTGTTATTACGGTTATTATCGTAGGGGGCTTATTGAAAGTCCTTCCAAGTTTTCTACTTTCTTTGGGACTTTGACTGCATTTATCGTTGCTTCGCTAAGCCTGCTTTAAAAATCATTTTTTGGGAAATGCAACCAGTATATTGGTACAGCTTGCAACAAGGAAATCCCGATCATTGTTCGTTATTCGTTGGTTTACAAAGTTTCTTGCGCCAGTCAGAATGCTCTGTTTGCAATATGCCAAGAAAGTTTCTTTCCAGCCAATCAGGAAACGCCATCGATATGGAAGGACAAAAACTATCCTACCCACCCATCCTCGTTTGATAAACTTTTGCTTGCCCTTCGGCTGGTAACTTTGTCCGCTTCGAGTTCTAGAGGGTGAACGTTCCTGCCTGATGGGCGAATGTATGATGTTATCTGAATCAGTCTCTCCATCATCGGTTATGGTTTTTCCCGTATTTTTCTTTGTTACCGACTTTATTGGTTTTCTGTGCCTCATCATCATCTTTGGGTTCTCTTGTCCGATGGTTTGCAGGGCGGATTAGGTGTGAATTCTATGTTACGCGTGATGGTACCTCTCCTTTTCTGCAAGACATTTTTGTCGATCCTACTGGTTGAATGAAGACCGTGTCACCTGGCTGGAGTGGAAACAGCGGTTTGCTGCTCAGACTTGCACTTATTGAGTGGTATTCTCGCCCGTTTGACAGCACTCTTTGCCCCACCGTTGGATCCACTGTGGTGAGGACTGGTGATTTTGGTGGATGAAATGCTACCTCTCCGAGAACTGCTGTGGAGCTGAGGACCACCATCGGAAATTGCCCGAATCAGGATTCCATGTCGTGCAAAATATGCCCAAAGTTAGTTGGAAGTTTCAGCAGTTGCTCTAGTTTTTAGGTCGACTTTGAATAAATCACTGTAGTAGTCAGCGGTCACTAGGTAACTGTCCTCCCCATTGAAAAGATATCCAAGGCCACAGCTTACCAAGACTGGTCAGGTATTGGGCGCATCTCTATCGGTTCTCTCGTTTGTCTTTGCTTGAACTTTCTGCGTGGTTTGCAATTATCTGCCATCTGTTTAATCTGTTCTGCCATACCAGGCCAGTAGTGCTGCGCTCTGGCTCGGGTTTTGCATCCATTGATACCTGAGTGTTGAAGGTGTAACGGACTCGGAGCGCCTTTCAGAATAGCTTGCTGCACCTCCAAAAGCTCAACTCGAAAAATCAGTTTATCGTCTGTTGTTAGCTCGTCACGAAATTTGAGATAAGATAACACTTCTGCCAATGGGGTTCCTTTATCTTCTGGCCAACCTTGAACAATAACTTCCTTCAGAGATGGGAGACAAGGATCTGCCATCTTGGCGTTTCTGATTTGGAATAATTCAGCTTCCTTCACCACCAAGGCAATGTTCACCGTTTCGTTTCTACTTTCGTCTTTCGTATTCGGTGATGCGGCCCGTAAGAGTGTATCTGCTACAAACATCTAATTTATCTGCTGATTATGAAGTTCACGGCTATACTTTTAAGGACATAGTAACATCGCTTGAAGTCTTCTCGGCTCCCGATGTAGCGGCTTATCCGCTAGCGCGATCAATGGTTTGCGGCCTGAATATACGTGTGTAGGCCGCCAGAACTTGCGGTAACTGAACTTCACCAGAGTGTACACGATTGCTAGTAGTCCTTTTCCAATTTTCGCACATATCTGTCCACAACTTGCCAACATCCTACTGCGATAATCTGGCAGCTCTCAAGCCATGTTGACTTCTACTACTTTGTGTGCATACAGGTAGGGCGTGATCATTACACGCTAGGACTGGGGTTCTCACGATATACCGCCTGATGCGATCAAACGCTAATTGCTGTTTATCTGACCAAATCCACCTCTCTTCCTTATGTGTTAATCAACGGATCGGTATCGTCATTTCTGCTAGCTCCGGTAAGAATCTGGTCAGGTAGTTGATCATCCCGTGGAACCGCGAGAGGCCTTTCGTATTGGTTGGCGCCGCCATGCCTACGATGGCGTTTACTTTTTCCGGATCAGGTCTAGCTCCTGCCGTTGTGATAATGCAGCAGTAGAACCTGACTGCTGTTCGACAGAATCTAAATTGTATCTTTTCTAGTTTGATTCCAGAAAGAAATCGAACCTGCTATTGTGTTCCTTGATATGTTTGCCGAAAAGTGGAATATCTTTTGCTACGCACAGTGCTCTAGGTGAGTCGTCCACTGCTCGGAGAACCCCCCTAAAAAACTTCGCTGGAAACCTTCAGGCCGAAATGCCATCGCTTCCAACAGAACCAGCCAGATGGTGTGTCAAACGTGGTCAAATAACTCAAGGCTTCATTCAACTCCACTTGTCAAAACGCCAAATCCAGGTCAAATACCGTTAAGCAACGCGCGTTTGGTGAGTCGGGAAGAATATCGTTAAAATTGGGTAAAGAAAAGCGCTCTCGCCTGGGTGCCCTGTTTAGTAGTTTGGTATCGAGCCAAATGCGGAGTTCTCCGGGAGCTTTCATCACAATCACGACATGACTCACCCAGTCTGTGGGTTCATCAGCTCTAACTGGGATGTACTTCCACATGAGAACTTCCAATTTGCGCTCATACTGTTCTCTAACTGCGTACGGAACACACATTATTGTAAGTGCCATAGGTTCTGCGGATTCACACACGTTTAACGCAGCCACTCCCTGAGGCTCTTCCAATTTCTTAGTAAAAACAGAGGCATATCGTTCCAAGCAATTTTCGACGTTATCAGGTACACAGTGAACGAATGAATCATGGTGGAACGACACTAAACCCAGATTTTTGATAGACTCACATCTGAGGATGAAAAAATAATCCTTTTCGGCCACAACAAACTTTGAGAACGATAGCTGTTCATCTTTCGGTGTGACGACTTTCAGCACCGCCTCACCCCTTGGCTGAACCTTGTCGCCTTTCCACATAACGAGTCTCCTGCTTCGACGTCGGTGAACTATTAGACAGAGCTTTCGTAGGCATGATGTTCACCGATGCTCACCGGTCCAGCTGGAAATCCTCCTCTTTTCCGTTCACCGCCATTTTGGAAAAGACGCTATTTTGCTTTGCTGACATTTGCACCCATTCAGTCGATCTGTGTTGTGATGGTTTTGCTTTCTGTCCACTGTTGTCTTGAGGAAACATTATGATGCGAAATGGTTGCGCTTCTTGCAGCACACACTTTGTTGCCTAGGCCGCACGGTTGTTTCTTCCCACGGAATGCTGTCAACCACAGGACTGGAATTTATTCTTCGGCCCCGAGCGTTTCGCCAATGCCATTTTGTTTAGACCACGCGAGCCTGATGCTTCCATCTTCTCCGTTAGTTTTTCGGCTGCTCTCCTGCCCTGGCAGGTGCGACGCAATGTTGGAGTGATATTTTTGGAATCTTCTACAACATTTTGTTCACCCTGTGGTATCAGATTTGCGTGATCCCGCCAGGGTACTGATCGACACAAAAAGAGAGTTAAGTGATTCGTCAGGCTCCTGTGTTCTTTGATCAAAAACAAAGAGCTCATATGTTTCGTAGCACTCACCGAGGCAGTGTCACTTGGGTTTGAGCATCACCATCATACTGTCACAGCCGTCCTCGATGGAATCATATGAAGAACCCGCGATGATGCTGGGCGCTGCCGGTCCAATGGTGTGACGAATTAAGACAAGCCGCGTGGCTTTTGATTCGTACTTCTTCGCCGACAAAGTGCGGAAATCTTCATACTGCTTTCACCACGGTCTCCAATTGTCGGCCAATCGACCCGCGTCTTCCACCATCAAGTGAACCGGTGTATGGGCCTGCAGGCGACTGTGCTTTCGTGTCTCCGATACCGACATTTTCACACCAGTTTCGGCTGCCACCATATCAAAAGTCAGTTCTTCAGGAAGTGCAACCAGGGAACCGGTACAGCGTACAGCAAGAAAATCTTGATTATTGTTCACCATTCGGCTGGATATGATAGCAAAGTGGGAACCAGTTCATTATGTCCCCGTTGTAAAATCGGGAATCCCACGTGCGCCATCTGGAACAACGTCCAGCTCCGCGCTGTACACGAACCGACCACAGCAACCAACTTCAATTGAAAATGACCGTTGATTCAACTGCAAATGCAGCAACAATGGCACCACTGCTAATGTTTTACTACAGACAGCACATCGGTCTCGAGCGAACAGATTTTTAGGTTACAAAACTACTAACGTAGACAAACGAATAGGCGATACGCATTGGAATCTATTTACGTATACAAGCTGGAGGTGTGTTCCGGTAAACTGACCACTCCTTTCGGCAAATACATTTTGCAGACAGCCTGCCTTACATTTCCGTGAAACATGGGAGCCAATTCGTCTCCAACCAAGTTATGCGCCGGATATACGCCGCTGCCAACTCTCAGTGATCACGGGTTTTGGTGAAAACCATCCATAACCAACAACTGAGAATCACTTTCCCTTTTGTTTTCCCTGACAAGGAGTCACCTTTGTTCTTCCTAAAGCGATGACTTGTGGTCTGCCCTCCAACTTTGCCAAAAGCCGTCTGTTAACAGGTGGACCCTCTAAAATAGCCTTACACATGACTAAGGAAAATTCACGTTACTCGTCAGTGTTTCGTTGGTTCTGAGTAGCAAAATCTTACTGGGAGCCGACGCTTCTGGATGTTAATCTTATTCCCGCATTTATTGAAGAACAGAATACACAGTAAATCCTTCTAATATTGTCGCGGTAAAAAGTTATGCCAGCAGGTGTCCAAGGTCCGCACCTGCGCAAACACAGTAGGTGCAAGCTATCGGCAGGGCCAAGCAAAGCAGCCAGTGCATGGTGAAAAGTGATTGTTTAAACTATTCAGACACGTGCTGTGCATGCATGCTAGGTTCCTGAAAGCAGGAACCAATAAGCGGTTAGCAAACTAGACTTAGGTCATCCGGCCGTCGATCCCAAGGCTAAAAGGTCTGCAAAACACTCGCATTCTCTGTCAAAGAAAGCAGGCTTTGATGGTTCATAATTCTTTCAAGTGCGACCAGAAATGTTGAAGGAGTCCAGTTAACTCTGCTCTGGCCATTGATCACCGCTCGTAACATTCTTCGGATCGATCTTGCCGGCCTCTTTACAAGGCCCTCGGCGATCTGCATCACATGAGCTACGATGATAATGCACCTCCAGTTTCACCAAAAACTACTTTTTCCAGTCTACGTGATGTCCCGGAGACCGAGGAGTAGTTCAACTAGGGTTCCTTGAAAGTTGCTGAGACTATCATTGCGTACCATTTTTAGCTACTCTAGTCGTGAAACTAACTAAAAACTGGCGGAATGAGTCCTTGGTGAGCGAATGGTTTACTTCGATACTAACAGCCGTAATGAGTAAGTACATGAACAAGCAACCATGAAGTCTCCATTCCGCTCATCCAAGCGCAGCATAAAATGATCCGAAGTATTCGGTACCAGCGTGAGCAGGTGCTGGCTCAGAAAAGCAGCAACCCTCCTACGCTATAGGAGCTTTTTCTCAATAAGACTGAGCCAAATTACTCCCGCAAATTAAACATTTGCTAATAACTCAGAAAGCTGCTGCTCTGCCCTGTGAAATTCAAAACCTGTAACAAGTATTAGCAGGCATCAGTGTATAACCGAAGTGGTCCACGGCACATGAAGATATTTTGATTCATTCCTTTACAAAACGCTCGTTCCGCTGCATTTTAGCAACTTAGGAATGATTCGAAGCACTGAGATACCCACCAAAGCGGGTTCCGGTAACGATAACTGGGCTGAGTTTATTTATCCGGTTTCTAATCGTCTGCGTCGCATCAAAATACTGATACCAAGTGGGCCCTCATCTCCTGGCGGGATCGCTTCTCATTGGACCAATTCAAGCAGATCTTCACTGCCATTCTTGCTTTCCGATGCTGTCGCGGAACTTGAACATAACGTCATTCCAGAGTGACCTTCTACGCACATCGAGGGGTACTGCTTGAATCGTGGATCCACATTATGGTCTCCGAGATTTTGTACCGTGAGTGGAACCTTCCGAATTGCACGCAACTAGAGGAATTGGTTAGACGGTCTACGGTCGCCCTTTTCTTCCGTTTCAGTGGTTCCTTTGGGACCTGCTAATAATACTGTCCAACAGGCTTCATAAGTTCTTGCGTCCTCAGGAGAGTGGGCTTGTGAAACCATCAACTCTTATCACTGCCTAGCGGTTTTTGTACATCTGGAAACCAGATCAGCAGGGCTGTCCTTTTCATCTACTTGTTGACACTGTGCAGGAGGCGAACCCCGGCGTATTCTTGACGTTCTATTCCCTACGGAAGTTGTGTGGTGCCCCCGTTTACTTTTAAGGCGGAACAGAACAACTTCGAAGTCAGTCCAAAATAATATTTCAGCCAAAGGTAGCCCTATCTCCCTCTTGGTAACCTAATCCATCTAATTTGAATCCACACGTGCGGACTACAAAACAAACGGTATGTCTATTGATTTTAGGGGCACTGCTCCCGACTTGGCTATTATCATGAAGCAGCGCGATGGCAGGCCCTTGTCTGCGAAAAGCAGGCACTCCACCACGTCAAAACCGATCTTTGACAGGCAGCAAGATAACTGAAGCCCAAGGCCGGCTATACCATCAAGAAAGAACTCGAATTCCCCACCCTTTAACTGATATCTACTTCCTTGTGGAGCTTACACCGGTTGGTTCTACACTACGTTTGCTTCCGCCAATTCTTGGTTGCATTAGATTTCCATCAAGGGCATTTTCTTTTCCTTTATACTGTTGAACCTTTATTCTGGCAGAGCGTTTTGGACTTTTCGTGTAATAACAAGACTATCTGACTCAGTGTCACTTGTTTAATGCTGTCTCTTTTCGTTGTCTCGCTGGGACTAACAGATCGTAGACATTCACTTTGCTCGCAATGATTTTTGGCTGTGACACTCAGGACAGTGTTGGTTAGGTCTGATTAAGCTTGCGGATTCTGTTCTAATTGGTTGGGGCACAGGAGGGGTACTCAGTATGTATTCTTCTTGGTCAATTTTTCTTTACGCATAGGATTTTTTTTCCAGTTATAAGTAGCCATCCACTGGACATTGGCCGAGGCTCACTGCCAGCGGTATGAGAATCATTCACCCATATTTTACTTCATAAATGGTACCGTAGAATTTGAGGACCAACCTTGTTTTGATTAGGGTTCTCCACCAATTTGGGCTACACGATACTTCGAGGCTCCAATGCGCTACCTCTATCGACTGAAGCTTGTTATTTGTTGAATAGAGCACTGTCTCGTTTATCAGCCTTCGCCCGGACCAGGAATCGAAGGCTTTGGTCGTAACACTGCCACCTGACTCAATATTGTGGGGATATACGGACTTGCTCAGTTCGATCAGCGGTACGTTTGCACCGTTTCCACGGCCAACACTTACCAGGCCCTAGAAGTTGGTAGTGAACAAGCCCCTGTTTGCAAAGTTTCCGGAAGGAAATCTTCAACGTTGGAACCTGGGGTCCGGCCAAACCTAAGCGGTCATATATAGCAGCTATTTGAGACTGCAGAAATCTTCGCTTGGCTGACGGGTCCCTAAGCTGGAGTTGGCGGAAGAAAGTCAGTCTCTTCGTCCCGGGCTAAACCTAATGGGCGCCGCTTTAGATAAGCTTCTACTTTTATATCCGCTGTTGAATTGCCCAGCTTCCTAAACGCCATTCTGCTAAGTATAGCACGGCCGTTGCTTGCCAACTCGGTCAAGCCTAATCCATGTAACAATAACAGACGCGACAGTCCCTCGACCAGCACCAAACGTCAGCGTCACTATTTGTCGAAACAAGATAATAACCCGCAAGAAAACTGTCCGTTATGGCATATGAAACTCTAAAGTCATAATCGTGGAAAAATACCTCCGCTGATTTCTTCAGGGTGAATCTTGAGCGAAAAGACAAAGAAACGGCTCCAAACGAGTGAACAGTCAACTTCAGATCTACCGGCTTCTTTAAAGTACCGTCGACCAGCCACCTCAAGGATCAGAATGCTTTTTTGTCTTTTAATGGCAAAAGTAATATTGAAGCCACCCTTGACATCTTCGAAAGTGGCTACTTTTTCTGGAGGGAACGGCGGTATAATCTCTATTAAATTCTGTACCATGTTTGGGCCCCTGAACAGGCTATTGTTCAGAGACTTACTCGGGTAAACACCGTAATTCATCAGTATCTTTTCTCTTAGTAACCACTCTGACGGCAGTTCACATCTTTTCTTAGCTTTTTACCGAATGGTAACACGCGGTCCAACACCGTCGTTGTATAGTAGCACCCCCAAGTTCGTCCTTTTTCCATGGCAGACTTAGGCAGACACTTCCATCCCTATGTGTATCGAGCGGTACTTTGAACAGAACAGGCCCCTTTGGCCCCTTGACGATAGCTGGCATGGACCCCAAGCATAACCCGTGACAGCTTGAGGACAGCTGATAGGAAGCCTTTTGGACCGGTTTCTCGGTTGAGTTATGCGGCAGACGACAATGACGCTGATTGAAGTGCCCATCACCGCAGTGTTACCTAACTGAACAGTCCTCGGTGCGGTGGTCCACGCAAGGGCGCACAAAGCAGAGCTCCAGGCCAGCGAAGGGGTCCTTTGTTTCCTAAACGGTCACACTCACGGAATCTGAACAGCCCGTGAGACCAAGTCTACTTTCACATCAGGAGCAAATGCTGTCACCGTTAAAGAAAGCGCAAAGCTTCCCAGTAGTTTGCACTATCCCCGGATTGGAAGTCGTTTATCACCCCGCGGGTTTAGACCAGGCAGCCACAAAGGTTTTGTTGCAGTCAAGCTTCAGGGCTGACAAAGTTAAGTAGGTCACGACAGTTTGGTTCACCAACGACGTTACAAATTTTCCGGGACTCTTCAACCCAATCCGGAGCAGAGGGAAGCGACAACACTGTGAAAGCCTTTCTTAAGGAAATGAACCAAGAATGCCCGAATGCCCCGAATGACCCACCCGGTACTGCAGGTTGAAATCTGCTCAGACTGTAGAGGATGGTGCCAGGTTTGGAAACTTTACTCCGAACAGCTCTTACAATGAATCGTCGATAAAGAAGCAATTTTTCGGCAAATATATCCTTCCATGGGGTACACTAGACATCCTTATATTGCATTTCTTGCCTTCAGTCTAAAAGAACTAAACAAATACGCCCAAACTGGAAAAAAGATATGGTTTTCTTCATCCGAGAACCACCAAAACAAGGAAGCTCAAAGACAAGCAGCTTGAGCTTAGTCGGCACCTGATCGAACCCGGATAAATTACTTCAAGTCTCGAAGGTCCTCCAATGCATTGGAAGACAGCCATGATGTAAACACAAGCCTCCATCAAGGTCTAGGTTTCCGCCTAAAACTGAAGGACGGATACGAAAGTGATCTGTGGTCCGTCCCCTGTCCCGTGAAGCCACTGCCTTGCGCCACTTGGCATTTTCGGCTCTCTTCATGAATGCTGCAACTTCTACATCTAACTGCTCGCTTTTACTATCTAAAGCGGCATAATCAGAAGCGCTACACGCCTTCTTGCACACAGGCTCGGAATCAGGTGACGGCTTGCGAATGAATGTCCTCAACACAGTTCATCCAAGATGGATGGTTTTGCGGTGCTTTGACAGTCATGAAAGGAGCAGTAAGTGTCAGTCAGTCGGGAAGTAATAAGAGCGATGGGAACACAAGTGCTGGTATCGGTGAGAACAGGAGTAAGAATTTCCTTAGAGGGACGTGAAGCCGTATACGTTAAAATTAAATATGCTTCCTTTGGGAGATCAATACTGAAGGTGTCTGTGCTACCGGTCTTATCAATGACAAATTGTTTATAGCCACGTGAAGTGACTCGAAATGTGTCTGAGTATACGAGGAGCAACGGGGTTTAGCAGAATCACAATGAAGAGGACATCAGAGCACGTAACCATGTCCTTGGGAATGTGGACGTGTCTGTCGGATGACCGAGCTGGGAAAGAACGGAGTGATGTCATGTACGGTCGCAGATGACGAACAAAGAAAGGAGGTCAGCAAAATCAGGTACATGCGGAAAAACAAACCGGGCAATTGCAGGGGTGCACGGAACGCCGTATAATTGGGACAAAGCCTAGGGTCTTTCTTCGGGTAGCGGGCATGGGAAACGTGGTTAAGAAGGGGCGTTCGTCTAATAAACGGAGGCGGAAAAAGGCGAAGCCTCGATTTCTAGGGCTGCGTTTCGCCAATCCATTGTTTACTGGACCATGCGCAGCTGTGAGGATGTGTTAAAATTCGAAAACAGAAGCAAAATCACTGAAGAACTTGAAAAAAATATGTGCAGCAATATCCGTGGTGATCACAGAGTGAACACTATACATAGAACTCCAGCGGCATGGAAACATTTTAGGAATTGTTTTACTGGTGGTGTCGACAATGGAGGTAGCCACAAAAGAACGCCTTAAGCCATCTTCACATGTGAGAAGAAACGGTATCCGTCAGCCCTTAGAGATAAAGCAACAGTATCTAGGTGAACGTGAGAAAAATGTGCACTGTCTGTGGGCATTTGGACGGGGAAAGAAAGTGGATGCTGATGAATCTTGCCGAACCATAAAGTCTCGATTCTCCTTTGGCCAAACGTAAACCAAGTGTGATGGGGATGCATATTAGGGGATGAAACATGCCCTGTAAATCCACAGAATGCAAACCGCGAAGTGAATATGAGAAAAATATGTAAGGCGCACAAGCGGAGATGTCACTTTCGGCAGGAATGACCGATTCCTTGAAAATCAGGAGAGAGGCGAGCAGCAGTTCTGTAGTTCTTTATCAAACTTTTGGGCCCGTACCTTCCAGGGCCAGACGAAAGCCAACCATTTGTTTAGCTGATGGATACCTGGGTGCAAGAGGTCTCCAGCCACGTGATAACTTTCGTATATTTACCGGAATACTAGGAGGCATGCGTAGGTGCATGATCAACGGGCATAGCAATATCCAAAATGAAAAGGTTTACGTCACACAAAACGGGGAATCGACCCCTTAGCGGAACAGGTCGATCGACTATAAACGCGGATTCCTGCATTGGGTATGCATCAAAAAACTCTCTTTCATTAGAGGACAAACAGGCTGTTAATACGGTTTTCATTGCCATAACCTTGCTGAACGGAAACTATGAAGTTGCACTTCCATGGAGGAATCTTGTAGCCAAACTTCCAAATAACTATGTTGTGGCCCAAGAGAGATTGGATGGCTTGAGGAAGATGTTTGCATATGATCCTGAGTTATTTTGGTCAATACTGTACAATAATGAAGGGTTATTTGCGTGAGGGCCACCCCAAGGTAGTGCCCGATATACAGGTAAAAATGGGTTTTGAGCCAAAGTGGCACTCACCACCTCACGCTGTTACAAACCCTAAAAAGCCTGGCAAGTTGAGGGTGGTGTTTGATTGTGCGGCTGCATTCCAGGGACGCCCTCGAAAGACCAGGCACGAGAGCAAGCTTGGTTGGAGTGTTGCTTCGTTTTCGAAAGGAATCTGTCGCACTGGCTGTGGATATTGAAGAAATGTTTATGCAGGTTCGAGTGCCGACGAGAAACATAGAAGCAATGAAGTTCCTCTGGTGGGAAAATGGCCAACTAGGTGATAATCTTGTTGAGTATCAAATGAATGCCCACCCATTTACTGTTACTTCCTCCTCATTTGGCGCGAACTTCGCGTTACATCGCACGAAAGCTGATTGAGGAGGACAGTATGAGGGTAAGGTCCCCAGGGCCGTGTATAACAACTTCTTTGTGGACGACTGTCTTGTTTCTTTGCCCACACCGGAGAAGGCAAAAGCCTTTGGTTTACAGATGAGTGAATTACTATCACGAGGCGGATTCCGGCTTCACAAGTGGGTGTGCAATCGTTTGAGGTGCTGGACATTTTGCCAAAATTTGAGTTGGCCCATCCCGCTTTGGAAATAGGTGGTTGCGCTCCAGTTCCGGAGAAGACTTTGGGATTGGAATGGAGGGCAAAAGAGGGCACGCTCCAGTTTTAATTCACAGTACACGGAAAACCTCAAACCGGGCGTGGCTTGTTGTCTGTGATGTCACCAGTGTTCGACCCACTAGGGTTAGTTTCACCTTTCATTCTACCAGGCAAGGTGGTATTACAACCACTGTGTCGCTCGAAGCTTGGTTGGAACGGCCCAATTGGAAAAAGACCCTTACGATGCTGGAATGAGTTGTTAAGGAGTACGGAACAACTTTGCGCATTCAAAATTCAGCGTTCTTTTATTAGAGGCGACTCACTGAGCGAAGATGCACAGCTTCATGTATTTCGTGACGCTTCTGAAGCTGGCTATGGAATGGTGACGTATTCCGGATTGGTTTCAAAAGACATAGCCTTCTGTTGCAGCCCACTGTTTTCCAAATCAAGGGTAGCTGCTCTGAAGGCCGTACCGATTCCTCGATTGGAGTTAGCCGCAGCAAGACTGGCCGTTAGGGTCTCTCGGACTCGTATAGAGGAAACGGGAACCAAATCTGATAAGACTTACTACTGGAAGGACTCTGCCATAGTTTTACGGTGCACAAACAACACTAAGACGAGATTTTGTACGTGGGCTGCGAACAGTTTGGCTGAAATCCATCAGTGGTCGGAACCCTGGCAGTGGCGGCATGTCAGATCGGAGGCTAACCCCGCAGACTTGGTATCAACAGGCACAGCATTACCGAGTGATATCAGCTGCCGGTTCATATGTCCTAAATTCTTGATAAACGACGAAACCTCGTGGCCGACCAGTCCTGCGGTTGCTGCAGCACCAAAGAACGTGGAGCTGAAGCAGCATTTGAGTACAGTTCTCACAATACTGCAGGATACATGGACAGACGCACTTCTAGCTAGGTACTCCAGTTGGTTTTAACTGCTGAAGTAGGCAGTGTGGTTAACCCGTTTCAAAATGTACATTGCAGTCATGAGGGGCTGGCGCACAGATCTAGGGTTGAAAACTGGGCCGTTGAAGTTACACGACATTGCTAAAGCGGAGGAAAGTGTCATTCTGATTGTACAAGCAAAGGCCTATGGTGAAAAGTTAAAATGGCTACGAAACAGGAATAATAACCTATGCTCTAACAAATGTTCAATAAACAGGACTCCAATAAAACTCGGCCCAATTCTATTAAATGGAATTAATCGTATTGGACGACGAATAACCCACTCTAATCAGCTTCACCGTGTGAAACATCCGGTGATACTACCCAAGACTTACCCGATTGCAGACTCGATAATCCGATGGTACCGGGCAATGGAAGGACATGCGGGAACATCTCATTTACTCGCGGAACTTCGTAAAATATTTTGGAGTATACAGCAGAAGCTGCCATCAAGCGTGTACTTGGAGGATGTTAGGAATGTCGGAGGCACTTGGCAGTCGTAGGTAAACAGATGGTGGCTCTTCTATCTGCCATTAGGGTCAAACAAGGTTGATCTCCGTTCAAGTACATCGGAATAGATTATTTTGGCCCATTTGCAGTTAAACATGGGCGCAGCGCAAAGAAACGATATGGATGCATCTTCACCTGCCTCCAGATGCGTGCGGTACATATTGAAGTTTCTTATCCTCTGAGCACGGAGTCATACATTATGACACTGCTACTGCATTTCATGTTGAGAAGAGGGGCACCGTCCGAGAATTTTAGTGGCAATGGTACAAAACTTGTTGGGGCTCAAAGGGAATTGAAGAACCTAATGGAAAGCTGGTCTAGTGAGTAGATTGCTGATAGATTGTTGCAACGGGGCGTGCAGTGGCACTCCAATGCCCCTCGTGCTAGTCATTGTGGTGGATATGGGAGATCATAGCGCGCTCATTTAGAAGAGTACTTCTCCCAGTTTGTGACAAACAGCCGATTACTGACGAAATATTTTTTACATTTCTTACGGAAAGTGAACGGATAGTAGACGGACGACCGCTAGTACCTTTGACCTCGGACTGTCGTGATCTGCCAGTACTCACGCCCAATCACCTACTTATCCTGAGGGCGAACCCACGAGATATTCCGACGGATTCGTTGCGCAATAGAATGGTTCGTCAGTGGAGGCAGGCAAACTATCTAACATCTGCGTTTTGGAAGAGATGGATCAGGGAATATCTTCCACTATTACAACAGCGGCAGAAGTAGATAACTCGAGGACGCAACTTTAGATCGGGTGATGTAGTGCTACTAGTTTCTGAGGCTTTGCCGCCTGGCTGGTGGCCGATCGGAGTTATTGAAAGCATCTCAGCTTCGGACGATCGCTCGATACGAAGGGCAACAGTGTAAACTAATGAAAGATTGGTGCTCCGCGGCATTACAGAGATTTGTCTTGTTGAAATTGAACTGGACACTGGTGGTGTAAGTTCAGAAGCCAACTCTCCTTAAGTAGGAGGCGGGTCTTCGGATCTGCTGAACCGGGAGGAACCACCGAGTGTTGGTCCGCTAGTCCAACTGAAAGCTGCTATTGAAGGCGATCAGTTTAGGAATTAGAGAATCGTAGGGCGAGCCGATGCTTGAGGTCGACCACACCTAGCGGTGCACAAGAAAAGTCCGGGTCGGATTTTTGTGGCCGGCAAAAAGGAGTTCAGGAAACCCCTTTCCATGCATTGGCATCCATGTCACAAACGACATTTTCCATTCGCATGAACTATCTTTGCCGTAATTCTGGTAGTTCTTTTAACTGCTCTAAACATTTGTCAGAATCCGGACTAACACTGTTGTCTCGAGCAAGAGTCGCTCGGCTTGAACTTTGTTGTGACTTTATTCGGTAATCTCATCTCCTGTATCTAACCCTTTGCTTTAATTCAGCTACATTTGTCGGTTTTTGGTTCAATTTGGAGCGTAACAGCCCAGAAGGAACAATATTGAGGTTTGATCATTTTAAAATTAATTAATTCGTTGTATATAGTACCGTAGCTATTTGAAATCGACTTTGTTTTGATATGTATTGAAACTGGTTGCTACGCGTCGCTCGAACGCTCCGGTGGCTAGACTTTGCAGCCAGCATTGTTGATTTCTGGCCGAGCTTGCAACTAGCATGTCTTATAACACAGGAAGGGAAAATATGGACCGCGAGAAATAATCTGTGTGCCGCTGAAACCTTCAGGCGGCATTGCACAAGCCAAATGACGTACTCGATAATTCGTGCAACGCAAATGGCGTGAAGGCTCTCTCCGGAGCGTCTTCAAGTGCAACGGGAATATGGTAATATACTTTCACCAAATCGAATTTGGGGGAAAACGCGTTTGCAACGCAACCTGTTGGAGAAGTCGTGGATCTGTGGAATTGGGTATCGGTCGAGTACTTTGGCGTTGTTGGGGGTGTGGTAAACACCAAACTGGCATCAGCTACCGCTGCGCCTCGGAACCATATGGAGTGAAAAGGCACGAGGGTTGCTTAGCATACGTTCGAATTCAACAGATGGACTTTCAGGTTTAAACCGGCAGAGGCGCGCCAATATTGGTGGAACTTTGGTAACAATGTAGTGTTGGGCTTTGTGTGAAGCTTGTAAGAGGGATGTTTGTGGTTGGGTGACCTCCAAAGTAGACCAAAATGGAGGAAGAAGGGAGCTTATTGTAGAGGAATGCATTCCGAAAGGGTTGACGGAGGTGCCTGTGCTGTGTGCCTTATTAGACCAGCTGCCGTCAATCGATACACGGTGTTTCACATCAAAAAACAGGAAAGAAGGTAGGAAAAAGCGGATTCCGAAGAAAAGGTGATTACCGATAACGGCTTTAAAAATTCAGGCAAGCTGCAAAGTAAACCCAGGTCAAGCTTCAGCAGCCTTTGACCATAACTTTGTCAGGAACTGTTGGCTGCTTGCAGAGTGTGAGACAGTGGTTTCAGATTACTCTCGGTGGATGGAATAGGGATAATACCGACCTGAGCACCAGTGTCAACCAGAAACCGCATCTCAGTGGATGATCGAAAAGGTGGGAAAGGCGACCACATTCGTGCCAGTGGCAGCAGTCGCCATTACCGACGGGCTGTTCCTTTGCCCGAAGCCGTTTCTTTGAAGGCACGTGGCGACTGGCAGCGATGAGATTTCTGACCAAAACGTCGGTGGTACGGAAAATGCAATAGCTAAGTCGAATAGACTGGGTGACGATAACATGATTATGGGCGTAGCACGCTGCAGCGGGGACTGATATGCTGATGAACTGCATTCCTCCGGAGGATTAGGCTGTCGAGGATCGCTGGCTCCTGGACAGAAAATCCTGAGCTGAAAGACGCGAAGACTTCCACGATGGATGGAGGTGTTTTATTCGCAGAGGCCTCAGAAGAGTTACCCATTTAATGTTTCCTCAATAAATAGTTTATATGCCGAGGGTGGGAAAACTCGCGGGCCCCCGTGGAAACATCCGTGACCGGAGTTTCCATGAGATATCAACCAGGCAGTCCTGTCCGATGGATAGATGTATTCTTCCGTGCGTTGTGCAGAGTCTTCGGTGAAGGTTCATAGTTAAGACAACGCACTGCCTTCGCAACTTTCGAGGGAAGGCCTTGTATGAAGTACGAATGCATCATCGACTGTGGAAGCACTGAATTATTGCGAAAATTAGCCTTATTTGTGCGAACCAGAGGCTCGAATATGGAACACAAGAAGAGGTAGTTCCATGGTGATTGAAGCTCCGTAGGCTTTGTGTTTGATTTCAGTGCTGTCAAAATTCTTGTCGAAATAGAATGGTGCACAACATGCAGTTAGGTGTTACTCAAATAATGGGTGGAACGGGCAACACCCGGAGGTGGGAGCCGAGATCCCCAAGGTTTAGTGAAGAAACAGGGGTGGATTTACTGAAAACGAGTCTGTTCGAAAGGCAAAGGATCAAGTAAACACATGGAGGGATAGTGCACGTATCTGCTTGCCTTGGCAACGCCGGCTGGCTACGGATCGATGGGCGTACAAGGTACGCCACCTTGGATGGCACAGCTTTGGTGAGAGAAGTTTAAATTGTCGGATCGGGGCAGTCAAGCTCAAAGCAAAGATCAATACAATACAAGTCAATACAGTACCACCAGGTGGCTTCGCTTCCTTAGACGTGTACTCGAACCTGCAAGTTACCTCCCGGGTGAGGTCTCACTAAAGCCATATAAACGTTTGTGAATATTTTCGGCTTCAGGCGCGACATTGCTTTCCACAGCCCAAAGAGATCACCGTAAGCTTCTTGTGCAGCAGCGATGCACTGGTTTGACCATCTAAAATCGGTGTTCGCAATAGCCGAGATATCTTTAACCCCACCAGCTGCCTCCACGACGAACTGCTCCCTACCAAGGACGACTGCCAAGGCTTCCGTTGACTTTGACAAAAAATAGATTTTTCCCCAAAGCTGGGAGGTATGGCCCACCTGCCAACCCACCCCAGGATGATTCCTGTGTCAGTGGTTTTAAATATTTTGTTAGTTGTAGCTCTCGTCGTTGGTTGTCACGATCAATGGGCTTGAAGCTTAGATAGCAACAGTTTCATCACTGATAGAGGCAACACAAACTGTGCACGTGCTCTGTAACTCAGTCGCTCCGACCCTGAGCCCCCCGACGGCCTTGAGCTTACTACTCGACGTTAGTTTCCGGCTTGACCTCCACTAGTTTGGCCTTTCAACTTAGATTGCTGACGTCCCGTTTTACAAGCTTGATCGATTGTGCTTCCGGCTGTTGCTTCCAGTTCTAGTTCTTGAAATCTCGGTGATTCAGTTCAAAAGATGAATGAGATAGGGAAGTTCGCATTCAACAATACGGGCTGTATGATTTGAATACGCTGGTTTCATTTTCGGCTTTCGCAGTTAGTTCTGTTGAATTTGGTTTGCACAGGACAAAAGTAATAAAAATCAACCTTGCGTCTAAATCGTTTTGTTGTCATTGAGTTTACTTGGCTTCCAACAGTAGTCGTTAAATGTCTGGTCTTAGGGGAAGGACTTGCGAGGTAGAAATAACCTCTCAGACATAAATTCATTGACAAAAATATCAACGGCTCATTACCTCTAAACCGGTTCACACGACTGGCTCCGGGAATGCTGTTTTAGCGTGAATCTAGGGCTTTCCAGAAAGCTAGTACTTTGCTGCTTCTAACAGCATCCCTGACCGTCTGTTCCACATAGGTGCAGCCCTTTTTGTAAAAAATATAGCTTGTATTTCCAGCCTTGAATGTGCTCTTTTTAGGTTAAAAGTTTCCCCGCTGGAGCTTCAATCAGGAGCAGAAGCGAACAACTCACCCATGTATATTTCGTAGACCCTTCATAATCATGAACTCCTCTATGACGCTCTAAAGAGAACAGAATAAGATCTGCTACACTCTGGGCAAAGAACTTCGCCCTCTGACTGGCGATCATTCTATTCGCTATTCGCTGCTCCCCTTCCGGGTATTACTTATCCTTACAGTATTAGGGAGCCTATGCCTGCACACAGTACTCCAGAAAACTTCGTATCAAAAAGTAGCAAAGTTTAAAAGACTTCTGGTTTTTGAGTGTGACAGCATTACACCCTTTAGTCAATACCTCTCTTGCTCTATCTACGGCTCTCTGGCATGACCCTGAAACCTCCAAGTCCTATTTGACTATCGCACCCGCGTATTTCACCCTCGACGCTCTTCAAAAAAGAAAACTGCTGGTTCCGTTTGCAATGGTATTCAGCGCTCGGCATTTAGAGCGCTAAAAGGGGGATCTCATCGACCGGCCCATCTGAGAACAACGTCTACACCACGTTCTGAATCGCTCCCTGCCATTTCACGTCATCCGAAGTGATGGAACGCGGTTTGCACAAATGTTTTGCCAGACCGTTTGCTTGAAGGAGGAGGATCGGAGGTCCCAGTACTGAAACGTGTGGCACACCGATGGTAACCTTCTCCGGCCTTGATAAATAGCCGCCCGCTTAGATACAGGGACTAGGGGTTTCAAGGAAGTGTGCTAACCAGTTACCTTCTTTCGCGGTTATCCCAAAGGTCTGCATTCCAAAGTCCAGCAGGCAATGACTTACGCCGTCGAAAGCTTTGCTGAAATCCAAATATCAAGTTTCCGCTGCCGTGTCTTCTTCCACACGTGGTATAGTCCCATCCAAAAACATCGGTCGATGTGCAAAGCACTATCTTTCAACAAAACCAAGTTGGGCCGGCGTCAGCGGTTTTGTTACCAACTAGATGCAGACTAGATTGCTTTCTGATTATACTTTCTAAACACTACAGGAACGCTGATGTCAGGCTCAACAGTCTTTAATTCTCCCTCTTAGGCGTGGGTCCCTTTTTATGTATTGTTGCAACAGCAGCTCTACGCCAGTATCTTGTTGACTCAACCCCACCGTAGCCGATCTTCGTACAGCTGGGCAGGGAACTCCAGTGAGACGTCAAAAAGAGGCCAAAGGGTTGCCAAATGGACCAAATCCGGCCCGGTTGTCTTGTGCTTGCACAAAGGATTGAAATTTTTGATTCTTATCAAACTGTAAGCGTGATCAACTTCAGCACGTCTATTATCCTAGTTGTTTGAACATTATCAGCCCTAATAAATTATCTTTGTCCGCCTGTCGGTTCCTTGATCCGGAGTCCTATTCTCATCCAATTTTGAGTGTGTCCTTCTTGAACCACGTGGACGGATATAAAGAATTGGTATTATAGCTTTTCAGCCAGCTTACGCTCACGCATTCGGGTGGTCACCTTTATCCAGGTTTGACCGACGTAGCATTTTTTGCAGCCCCGTACACTTTTTTCTTCGGTCCGATTTCTTCGCTTGGGTCTCGTATTGATCTTGTCATGGTTTCGGTTGGTCGTGAGCCACAGCGATATCTTAAGATTGCAGTGACCTCGCAGGTATTTCAGATACTATTTTGGTGATTGGTAGAGCTGTCCTTCTGTTTTGATTGTGCTCCTTGATCTATTTTCCCATTCAATTCATACACAACACATGCTGCGAGGTATCTCGCAGATCCTTTTTCGCTGAAACTTCCCGAAAAGGTGATTTTCTTCTTGCTTTCCCTGTTTTTCGCGCCGCAGTGTGTTTTAGCTCTTGTAAACAGCGTTTAAGTTCAAGGCCTCTTATTTTGACTTGGACGCTTGGCGTAAGAGCCTATTACATGGAGCATGGATGTTTGCCTCCGGCAAGCAGATGCCTTCAGTGTGCCGTTGGTGTTTCTCTTCACTAGCTCTTCTAGAAGTTTCAGTCATCTATTGTTATCCGATCCCGTAGCGAAATCAATATCAGTGATAATGCCGCTGACTGCTTTGTGTGTACGTTTGCAACATCCGAGCTCTTGGCGACGGAGAAGATATCCACGTATCTGGCCAAAAGTCTCCACCGAAAGCCCAATAGTGCAAAACTTTCCAGAGCCTGTGATATGGGTTCGGTGAGAAATCGGATATAGGTGGGCTCATTGGTGTTCCTTTCCCCTGTCCGCACGTTTCACCTTTAAACTTGAAATAGGTAAGTGGGTACATCTCTGGCAGTTCGTAGATTGTTTGTGCTTCAAGTGTGTCCGGACGGTGATTTTGCGAAAGCTCTCTAGTTAAAGTCCTCACCTAGTCAAAGCCGACTGAACCAGCTCTTGCCACTTAAGTGTCGGGCTCATCAATCAGAAAATCACAAAACAGCTCTCATATCCCTGCTTGGATAGCCCCAACCCCCACATCTTTAAATCTTCACGCCATGGACAAAAATGAATCCGTGCTACTGTAGGGCGAACCTCAAGTCGTTATTAAACCCTGAGAACAACAGCTGGCCTGGGACGGGCTCACGGGATGCGCCAGTGGTGAACTTCACCGGAATGGAGCGCATGTCTCCCACTTTGGCGCAAAACGTCCTGCGACACAAATGATCCGTCAGCTACATTAGCTGACCAACCCATGCAAGATTGTCTCATTTTCTCGACAATGGACGATAAGTAACAGAGTTTAAAGACTTTCCAAAGTCAAAGTAATACATTTCGACCTATTGGCCCCCATGCAGTCGTCTAGCTACCTCATCCAAGAGGCTTAGGGTGGTTAGACAAATAAGTTCTATATTTTTAAGTATCCATGCCAGGCCCAGCCTAGCATGGAGTACTCCGGTAAATGGTGACAGATAGGAGCGCGGATGCTGTTTTCGAGAACTTAACGAAGGGTGCTATTTAGGATTAGCAACCTCCAGTTGCCCACAGCTAACCTAGATCTACTCTCATGAATGGCTACAAAAGCCGCGCTTTTGGTCCCAGGGCTGCTTGCCCAAGTCCAACTTGGAACCGTGAAGCTTACACAACGATGAAGCTATGATATCCTCCAACAGCTTCTTGATGGCTGGACCTTCTGACTTATGGACGAATAATTCCTGCAGATATTCGCTCGCGGTTTCGTCCAAAAGATTTAGCCTATTTAACTCCCTTGGACGATGCATAGGCGTCAAGTCAACCGGTATCGCGCTATCTACCCACGTAAGCTACCAAGGCTTCTGCTTTGCTTTGGTCTTCAGTGGCAATACCATGGCCTGCAGTGGAGAGTGGACTTACCTCGTCTTTCGCTGGTCCATTTAGGTGTGCGCAGCTATAGACTTTCTACGGCAGCCTTTTTCACAAATTTCGCTGATGTTAGCTCAAACTTTCACTCAGTAGTTCGCAGAAGACTCACAGTCTCGTTTCAAAGCTTCTTATGGGCCCGAACCAGTTGACTACCTACTTTTAGCAAAGGTTCCAGCTACGTTTTCTACTTTTGATGGTCTTAGCCATTGCAGCCCTCAACTACTTAGATTAGCCCTCCTTAAACCTTAGTTTTGAGGGTGCAGATGTGGTATGGAGTTCGTTTCGAGGTGTCTTCATGCAGTCCAAGGTTCTTCAACAGTAACCCCTGGTACAACACCCTACATCTGCTCCACCGCCGTAATTCAAAGCTTATTCACGTCCATACTACCGAAATTCCCAACCAGTTTTGGGGCCAAATTAGAGTTGTCACTTACACAGGGTTATTTTAACCCACGTGATGACTGTTACACGATGGTGCGCTGCAATGTAGTTGCGATACGTCATTTAGAGCATTCTCTATGTCGAAATCAGGAAAAGATAGCAATCATCCAGGACTGCCTCTGGTATCTTCCAGATTATGCTATTGCAACGCGTAAGCATGCAGACAATCTAAGAATCCCCCTTCCGCCATCCCGGCGTGCGGACTTAAACCGTCTAAGCAAAGCGCGGAAGGCTAAAGTACAACAATATGGGGGCCCTTCGTGCTTCCTTGACTGGTTCAGTTAGGGTCCGCAGTAAGCAAACATCCTTGCCGCAGTTTGTACTCGGTGCCCTGTAGACACAGACGAGGTTAAAGCTTAGGCCTAGAAGGATGACCATAACTGATCACAGCTGAACGTCTCTAGTACAGACCCTGGCCCGAGGCCGAAGATGACTTGTGCTTCACCTAGAGAGGGTGACCACCCCTTCATTAAGGAACTCAGGTTTTGCGTACAGCCAATAAATTCTAAAATCGTCATTAATTATTCCTGATCCACTTTATTCTATAAAAAGTCGTGTTTCAGCAACAGCTAATACTGCCTCTTAGTGCTGTCAATCGGCTTTGGAGAGTTCCATCCATTTTTTTCTTCTAAGTTTGCTTACGTCGGCTTATAGGGCCATCGAGTTATTTTAAGCGTACAGGTATCTGCTTTTGTTCGGGCACGCCGCGGTCTCGCACAAAATGCCCTAGGTGATGACAAGCTTCTGCAGGGGTGTGCACGGGGGCCGTTGGTCACCTCAGTTTCCTGATACCTCCAGATCCCTGACTACTGGAGGACTGGTGGCCTCCAAATTCATAAAGATCACATTGTACTCCGACAGCCTACTTCTCTCCTAACTTCCACCTTGCAAAGCATCCTCAATGACCATTATTTTCAGCGACCCGACGTGTTGCCTATCGATTTTGGCGCGTTGCCGCAAGAGCCAAACACCACTTTTCGTTGTCTTTGTGAACCAGTTGCTAGTGCCATCGCGGGTTTATCCATATTCACGCCTGCCTGTAAGCCATCTAGAAATAGTCTGTTTTAGTTCAGAAAAATGCGGCATCTGCCCTTTCTGTCATGGGCCATCACCGCTGATGTGGCTAGCACAGCATCGCTATGTGCTCGAGGATAAATTTGACAGCTTTCGATCTTTCAGCGTTAGCACACAGTCTTAAGAATGGAGTTCCCACTTCCCCACTTCATGGGTTCTGTTCAAAGAAACAGGACGGGGAACACCCGGCATGCTCTGTATGTTATATCTGTCCCCTGTTGATATCCCTTCCCGCCTTAGATTCTTACGTGATAGGTTCCTCCTGATTCAGATTCAATAGTCGGCGCCTCCATGTCCACCACAGTGACCTGAACCTTCCCCGAAGGTCCATCCCTTGAACTTCCAGAATCCAGCAAAGTACTTTGTCTTCAAGGAGCTGTCCGTGGACGATTTCGTATTAGCTTTATCCCAAATCTCTTCTTCAATTTCTGCATCATCCGCTCACTCCTAGCAGTTTGCATTAAGCATTTGGAGGTAGCTGTTACGGTGCAACTGCTTGCCTGGTCCCTTATTAATACGACGACTGTTCTGTTGGGTGTTCCTAGTTTCGTAATAGGCCCCTTTCACCACACTAGTATCTCTGAGTACGACACTGATAGTGCACAAGCGGCGACCTATAGGGTCTATAGCCCATAATCCCCGGTTCGCGACGATAAGAACTACACTCGGCAGAGCGCGAAGGAGCAGAACCCGAAACGCTGGGGTGGGAAAACGTAAGCATTGGAGGGAAGCAACGGTGTGCCTACTATTTACTCAGGCGGAGCAAGTGGCGCCGCCAAGCGCGGTAACTGTTCAGATTAACTGACCAGCCAGTCTTTGTACTTGTGTGTCATATCGGTATCACTACAGGTGTCCCCCCCAGGGTAACTTCAACAGAAAGCACACCGTAGTCTCCCCAGAATAATAACGGCAACAAAGTAGCCACTGAGGAGAACAGCCGCAATAATACAGTTGTTAATCACAGGTCCCCACTGTGTCCGAGTGAAAGACCCTCGTTAAAAAGTGAAAGTGCTACCCAGGGACGACCCCTCAAGGAACTTCTGACGGTAGTCAGCTTTCGGCTTGCTGTTATTATTTTGTTCAACCACATACACCCATACCTTCTACTGTCGTGCAGGGGCATAACTCCCTAGGCACGCTTCTTCAAGCGCCTATGGAACCGCTGGTTACCTCACGACATCAACCTCCTCCTTTTACCATTCCCACACACTTATTTCTTAACTTTCCTCCACCTTATCCGGTTTCTCCACAAAATTGCTCTCCCTATGAAGACCGAGTCTTCCGCAGGCTAGAGCAGCTTTCTTATTTTCCCCGTTCGATGGCAAACCCACTGATGCTCCCAGGCTCATCTCTCTTTCGTCAGTACTAATCCAGTTTATACGTATCTCGCACGAGCTGACTATATACACGATTGTGTGCTCGCCCCAAAAAACGACCACGTCAAACGTTACGGAAGAAAAGTATTTTTTGATCCCAATCGCTCCTACCTCCGAAGATACCTCCTTTGCAACCACCTAGAGCTTTGAACAACCCAAATAAAATAGTGCTTTACAATTTGTTGAACACTGCCTAGTTTGACTTTCTATCGCCTCCACCTTTATCTCATCCAAATCTATCTACACCGTCAAATCGACATCTGCCTCCTGCACTGCAATTACGCGACGACCGTACTTCTAATGGAGCCTTTTTCAGTGTGCAGAGTAATGGACTCTAATCTGGGCTTCTGCCTTTGATATTATTCGATGCGCGATCAGTGCTAAACAAAATGCACTCAGCGCGTTTCACGTCCATCTCAGAAGATTGTGGCTTCCTTTTATTAACTGAGACATGGTTGTCTGATACTACTCCCACTGAAGACACTGCGGTGGTAGGTTGCATGGCCTTTAGGAAAAATAGATCAGGTCGGCGAGGGGAGGCTGAAAGTCAGAACTCAGTATATTGAGATTTTGGTTGGTTGTGCTTACCCTCGGCGTGACCCATATGGTTTTAGCTTCCTGACTATCACTGATGCACCGAATTTCGTCGCAGACCTCCCTAGTGAGCCCAAGCTGATAGCCGGTGACTTTAATGCACCGGGTGTTTGTTGGTCAACATTCTCCTCCCCGCAAAAATCACTTGGCTTTGGGACAATAATCAGCCTTAGGAGATGGGTCCAACAGGATTTATTGGCACTCCAGACTTCATCTCTACCCTGGGTGTTTCCCAAGTTGCGACTCTAGTCCAAGAGAAGTTCCCCGGAAGTGATCTCTCCATGGTTCTCTATCCCCGAAATAATCCACCAAAACCTAACTGATACTAGCTCGTCCTATCGTGCCAAATGGGACCAATCGTCTTTGCTCACACGCACCCTCAACCGGAATGAATTTTTCCTATCTTGTGCACCACAATAGGTAACAGACTAACTTTGTTCTATCTCAAATTACTGTTCCAATAGGATCACGCCAAAAAATGGTCCCATTAAACGCGGGAAACCAAAAAAATATCCCGAACGAAAAAACGACTCTCAAAACTGCAGTTTCTTGTTCAAATCAATAAATTTCTCGTTATACACACAATTCGTCCACCCATCTGCAGACATCGCTTGCTTGCAGCGGATGGAAAAACCAGAACATAATGCCTTGCGCAATCCAAAAAATGCAGAGATTTTAGCCAAACTATTGGAACCTAGAAACACTCAATCTACTCCAGCTATTTCTCTTTTCTACCATATTACTTATGTAAGCAATGAACAACACATATCGAAAAATTTCTGTGTGTCCATCTAAGACGAAAATTGATTCGTCTGCAGTTATTCCGATTCTGACTCCTAGTTCCTAGTAAAGTCTGCCTACGGTTTGTTTTTACCCAAACGATCTATCACCTCTGTGGTCAAGTATTTGACTGTCCTACCACCCGAGGCCTGAAGCGTTACCCACGGCCATTTTCAGGTTAGGCGGACCCAATATTTCAGTTATGTTGTCAAACGTACTTAACTTATCTATGCAGTATAGCTTGTACTCCAGCCAGTAAAAAAGTCGGTTATTATTCCAACTTGAAAAAGGGAATCAAAACAAGATCCAGCAAGCTGTAGACCCGTAAATCACACCCTAGTTTTCTCAAGGATCATATAAAGGTTGGTTAAAGCTGAGCGTACTAATCTCCTCAGAAAAAATCCTATAAATACGGCCCAGCATGAATCTCTTAAGAACCGCTCATGTTCTACTGGTTTGACTGATTTTTGAAATCCCACAACGATGGCTGCCAACAACGGCAATTAAATGATTATGATATTTTCAATATGGCTGAAGCTTTCGACCAAGTTTCTCACTCTCAACTTTTAGCCAGAGCAAAAACTTGTGGCACTACTGACCATTGGCACTCGTGGCTGTTGTCTTATTTGTCTTCACGTCGTCAGTTGGTAAACGCAAACGGAAGAGTGAACTACTGAAAGCCGCAACTAGCGGGGTCGTTTAAGGTATCCTTCTAGGACCAATACCCTTTCCAACGCTTACGATAAATTCGGGGTAATCCGTCACGGAATTCCCTTTCTGTTTTGCTGATTACGTGAAAATGTTATATAAACTTGACCCTCATTCCGTGAACACTACCGTTAGTAACGTATTACGAGATCTCACTTCACTAGGCATTTGGGGGACCGCTTTGTTGTTGAAGGTTTTCTACTGGAAGAAGTAGTATTCTAGCTTATAAATGTACTGTTCCACCAGGGCTGCTTGGCATAGACGGCCAAATAATTGCAAACAATTCATCAATACGAGATTTGGGTCTTCGGTGCCCTTGCTCTTTGAACTTCTCGGAACAAGCAGCTGTTCACGTTTAGAGAGCTCGAAGGACGGATGGGTTACTTCATAGATCAATTGTATTACAAGAAAGGAAACTGAAGGTCTATAAGGCTCATGTCAGAGCATATATGACACAGTGTGACCGAATATTAACTGAGAATATACAAGGAAAGTTCACAAGGCGATTGCTAGGTTATTCTACAACTCCGTATCCTTCTACATCTAGACTCTCTTTGGCTGCGAAGGCTAAAATTTATTATGCCCTCCTTCCATTAACTCACTGAACGTCAGATTTGTAATCCATCACCACTACTAAGATCACCCACCGACATTCGGTACTCCTCAAGGCAAAGCAGTTTCTCTGCAGTTGTCCCGATTTATAGGACAGGTATGCGGTCCTACTTAGTCATAGTGAAGTTCTCTTCGTTTTAGAACGTAATACAACTAGAAGTTCGTTCATTCGACCACTCATCAGCGTTTAGAATGAAGATGAATGAATTGTTTGTATTGCTCAAAGTAGTCGATATTATCAACCCCCACATCACGGAGGATACCACCGGTGAAATCCACCTAGGTTTTTGATGAACTGAACACCGTTAACCAATTAATCACTGCTGGAACCCATCCAGAATACCGCATTTCTTTCAGTTTTCTTCTAGATTAGTTTTGTCGTTTTGACTTTTATAAAATTCGACCACCAAAGGACTTTTCGAATTATTCGACTGCTCAGTACGCTGAAAAAATACTTCTATCTCTCTTGATTGGTACTTACCAAATTACTGGCACCTAGAATCGTATAACCGCAAAAGTCGATGAACAACAAATGGGCTTCACAAACTGATCGCTGACATTATCCTTCAAATCGAAACCCTAAAACTCCCCCGGAAGTACCGTTGATGCTGCCCTCATCACCTCTCTAACTCCAATTAAATGCTGTCCATTGGCATTCAACCCTCTGTGCAATTTGATGGCAAAAATACCGCGCGGAAACCAGGCAAAAGAACTTTGTTTTTTATTGCCGTTCTGCTCACACATCATGACACGCATTTTCCGAAATGCATAAAAAGCTATGGTTCATTGACATCTTTCAGAGTGTCCACCATATACACGCCTTGCAGCTCTTGATTCTCAGTCCAGATGCACAGAAATTAACGAGAATTTTCCTGAATCCTTCCACAAAGCCCCGGGTGGCTTTTCGTAACGGTCATTTTTTTTACACTTTCTGCAGAACAACAACCGGTAATCCCTTAAGCGGAAAACATCAAGCTCGTGTTATCGTATGTTATCTCTCTTACCAGTTTCAGATTTGATAGACTTTCGACTGCCGATAGCCTGAAGTCATTTTACGGTCGTGATTTATTTGGTTCGATTTCACTACCTCCAAAACTTTCCACTCTAAGTTTGGCTTCTTTTGACGTTCCAGTCGGCTAACCCACACCTAATGCCTTTTCCCACAATGATATTGGCTCTTAATTTTGCCGGGCCAATCCTTCGGAATTTATCTCAACCGGCGGCAAACCTAATTTGACCTTCCATTTTACTTCGCCTTGTTCACCGTTGACATCAGTTTGTCCAGTTTTGTGTCATAGCGTAAGCTGTAAACTTTGATCCTGCATATGGCACGCTTCTCGTCCGTTTGCGAGAAATAAACCATTACTATTACCAAGGCCGACGCCGTTGGGCTTTGGTCCGTGATGGACACTTCGGCCTTGTTGGCGAGAGACGTGTTCCATGCCCCCGTCGCCGTCGAACACAACAACGGAGCCATGACTCCCACGGGTCGCTGTGCGTCGATTGAGAAATTGCGTTCCCCTTAACATTGAGTCCGACCTGGGAGGTCCTGCTTGTGGCTTGGCAGTCTCGATTGTGTCGTAGGGTTTGTCATTGTCGCCATATCCGAAAGTTCCTTTTGCCGACGGTTGTTGCTGCCTTCGCAAACGAGCCAGCGTCCGGCATTAAATGTGTCCAGTCTCCAGAAAATGAGCATTCTGTTGGGTCAGTGCAGGTTCCCGGAATTTCATGCGGTTTTGTTTGACCGGACGAGCTGGAGGGCAGGGAATGCAAGAAGGGTACAACCTCGGGACTCGGGCGGACTTTCGACCGAGGGGGACACACAGGCTCAAGACATGCCGCCACTGCTCCTGCCATGATAAACTGCGTGGTCCCACAGCCAAGCGTTGCTGAACTACGTACATTTCTAATATGAAGAGAAGAATTGAACATATACAACTGCCCCAAATTCAGGAACCCTTGTTGGCTGTCGCAGCTTGCGGCAGCATCAGTTTCTCACGCTGACCAGTAATAGTGGTATGTTTCAAGGCGCGTGCACAAGGCATGTTCACGGAGTGCAGATGTACGCGGCAGAATGAAGTATTCACAAATTTTAAAGGTCAGACTCGTATATACCTTTTTTAGCACTTTTGCAAGCACAAAGTTGGGTTTAATTCCGAAAAAGCAAGGACTTACAATTTGAACAAGCCACGAACTCAAACGATGCGCGAAGGCACACTGTATCTACTTGAACGCAACAAGGCGTGATCCCTGGAACTATCCGGGGTGGAGAACACTGCAAGCATGCTGAGAGACAGAAGAATTGAATAAATACGTAAAGGATCAAAGGTTGGAGAATGGTAGAGACTTGCTTTTGAGGTGCCTGGTAGGAGTTACTGAACTTCAGTTTCCGACCTTACTGGGTCAACCGATCAACTCTAATTATCCGCTTCAGAGCAACTAGACAATTCAAGTCGGACTCATTACCTTTTGCGGCATTGAAGCAGGTAGGACAAGTTTTGACAGTCACCCAAGATCCTTGATTTGAGATGTACGTTGAATTGTCGGATGGACCTCTAGCACGTTGCTGGCAGACCGTCGAACAAACCGACTCCACTTACGGTGGGCCTACCCCGCCCATGAGGCAGTGAGAAGCCCCCGTCGATAAGTCAGGAAAGGGGTTCTGCCCGCCGGCCTTTTCGTCCCCCGGTTGTTAGGGTTTAACAGCCCTTCACGAGTCGACCTCGAGTGCACCTTGACGTGCTCGCGCGCCCTTCGTGACTGCTGTTTGAACCCGAAGACCACATAGACGAACTTCGCTCTCACTCTGAAAGTTTGGCATTCTCCAGCCCCTGCTTAGGTCTTAAGAGCTCCTCCCACTGGCTTCGTTTAAACGCTTCCAAATCCTGTTGCAGTTTTGTTCAAGATGACTTTCCTTAAGTTAGAGAACAGGCAGACTGGACTCGAAATAAGGACTGTGCCTACTAAATTCGATAATCCTGGAGCCAAGAAAGGAAGAACCGCTCATAGAGTTTTGCCTGGTTCCATCAAGGACATGGCCGGATCGGTTTCAACCTCAAAAGGGATTGGTTCTTGTATTCGTCTCATTGCCCCTTGTTGTCGCATAGTTTCGGAGATGATGCGAAAATACTACAGCTACCGGAACAAATACGTCCCAGTGTGCATGAAGTCTCATCAACGATTCAAAGCTCGAGTCACCATATTACAAGCTTCGCTCGTTCTGGATAGCACCTCGGAGAGTCAAAGCAGCTCGTGGCCCGGACAGACGCAGAACCCAAATCAAAAACGCGATTGGCCTGCAAAATACACGGTACCGTTCACGAGCAAAAATACGAATACGTAACAATCATACATTTGGCGGTGAAATACAATCACCATACAATCAAACGGGAGTAAAAACTAAAGCAAAATCTGTTGAGAAGAAACCGTGGACGAACAAAGAATAAACAAGAAGTAACTGTTGCACATTCCAAACAAATTCTGCAAGCCCACTCAGGCCCAGAACGCCATTTCCTGAGCGCGGCGGAAAAAATCAATGTGGAAAAACTGAACAACCAAGGTTTGTCAAGGCGAGTAAGAGATTGAATAAAGCAGTAATAAAACGAAAATAGCTTGGGTCATTGAGACTCACCACCGAGCCAAAGGTCCACAAATTTATCTAGATATGAAGGCATGACCACAAGAGGAAAAATAAATGCCCAGCTTTAGGCTGACTGCCCGCCACAAACCGGTGTCAGCCCGACTTAGGTTTGAGACAGAAGTCTGAAGTCACCCAGGACTTATGCGTACACGAGCAGATGAGGAACTTCGAGTCAATCCGGATTGCATACCACCCTGATAAATTGAAATATGGCTTGGATAATTTGCATTTTTCTGAGCTCCTCCAGCTTCCGGCTGAGAACTCTTGTAGCAGCTTCGCAGACATCAAACTTATTAAAATGCAATTGCGAGCTTAGGGTTTAGGTGCGTTTTGTTCACGAATAGGTGTTTTCACTTAGATTCACTTAGGAACCAAAACCGCCCCCCAGAAGCGGCCAACTCCGGTGTCAGGCCCTCCTCTAGCTATAGGCAATCTTCTTTTTCGAATCTTCCTTTTCAGTCACATAAAGTGGCTTATAGTCAGAACAAAAGTACTTCAAAGTACTTTCACTCATCGAGACCCGATTTAACCAGTGCGTTATTATAATCTCCTTCGGTCGGACACATCAGCTTATTTTAGAAACCCTGTAGGACGTTTGGGTGATCCTTGTCAGTCATCCATTGAGGTACGTAATTGGCTTAGCAAACGTTAACCAGGCTTTTTAATAGGTCAGGAATTCGGTCTAGCATCGGTTCCCTCAATCGGCTGGTTGCTTGAAATATTATTTGTTTAAGTCCACCTGGTACCGGAAAAGTCGATCGCATCGAAAAACTTACCTCACGCTACGCAGGCGGCAGGACGCGCCCCAGTTCATCAGTTCTGGCCATTAGTTTGTTCAGTCTCCCATCTCTTGTCATTTATACAGGGTGACCAATATAATTACTAAAAACCGCCAATTGCTTTCGTTCTGCGTCTCCATTCGCTGGACGGGAATCGAGTCCGCAAATCGTGCTTGTGACTAAACTCTCAGAGGCTAGTTTTGGTTGCTGTGAAGGACAGGTATTTCTGTCACTGTCGTCCTTTTTAGTTGTTGAGAAGTTTCGTTCAAGTCCTCTCACCCACCTCTGATTATTGGAGGAAAGTTCCAGGGGGGGCCAACCTTATTGCATTCGGTAGACCCGGAAACCCAGCATGGTCTCCATAAACCTTCGTTTTAATGATTCCAGAATGTGCTGGTCCATAGCCAACAGGGGCTTTCATGCCCGCACAGTATATTCTTGGTTAGGTCGGACACCGGCTGTGTATATGAGGATTATGACTTGGGGGATTCTGGCATCAACTACGCTCGACAGCTGATAGAGAGCCTCATAAGCTTTGCTGCCCGCGGTGCACATTAGGCTGATGATTCACAGGACTCAAGAATAGTTACCACAAAACTCTTCATTGTAAAGGTACGCGCAGTCTCTCGGGGGTTGCCTTAGTTCAGGCGTCGAGGGGTTGGAGTGAGAACTGATGGCAGGTAACTACCTTTGCTTTTTATGAGCAGTAGACCCCAGGTTAACGATCTTTTGTGGGGAGTGTCCACGTCGGATTGTAAGTTCTTATCGGCGGTGCTTCAGACTACCCTGGCATCGTCGGCTAACAACAAGTGGGGAATATTTAGCTCCCTCAACAGGCCATTTGTGATAAATGGAAGCAGCAGTTATTTTAAGCAGCCCTCTGCGGAACTCCATCACGTGCGGTCGCAAGAGATGATATGGGGCCTCATCTCCTGAAGCAAAACTTCAGGCTTCCAAGAAAATCCGTTGACCAAGCCACAACTGGAGGTTATATTAGTAGCCTTAATAGTTTAGGAATGAGAAGACGGTGAGTAACCGAGTCGAAAGCATTCCACTCCAAGTAGGTCACGGTTATTTTAGTGACCGTCAGTTTCATCTTTATTGCATGGCTCCACGAAATTTATAGCATCTGGCAGTTGCTCTTGTCAATGGTGGACCGGATCTCCCTCTGTAGCAGCTTAACCTTTTCACTCTTTCACTTGATGGTAGCACCGTACCTGCTACTTAGAAGAGCTCGGTATGAGTTCCCATTCATAAAAAGGGAACATTACATGAAGTATCCGATTAGCGCCTCATAAACCATGCCCGCATTTTATCCAGAATAATGGAAAACATAGTTAAAGATCACAATATTAACTATTTATTACGCCTCAACCTTATTAATGACAACCAACATGGATTCCTCCGTTCACGGTCCCAAATGACTTGTCAGTATGATTTTCTGAATCTCGTCACCGACTCCGCTAAAAGAAAGGAATCTTTTGTTATTCTTTATCTTGATCTATCTAAGGCATTTGATCGTGTACCTCACCCCCACCTTTTAACAAAGCTATGATCATTTGGCATTGTCGGTCCACTACTTTCTTGGTTTTGATCTCACTAATCTCATAGGTCAAAGGTTGTCTTGATTGACGGACACACCTCTAACCGTAAGCCTTTTACTAGCGGTGTTATTCAGGGCAGTGTTTTGGGCCCACTTTCCTCTCTATATATAAATGATATGTTTCCGACGATACTTAATGGTAAGCAGTACTTGTTCGTGGACGAAATTAAGCTAGTCTACACTTTTTCGCCTGGTAACCTATCT
Source organism: Fasciola hepatica (assembly GCA_948099385.1). NCBI lineage: Eukaryota > Metazoa > Platyhelminthes > Trematoda > Plagiorchiida > Fasciolidae > Fasciola > Fasciola hepatica. The sequence continues at coordinate 1,117,075 of CANUEZ040000106.1, forward strand.
CAAAAATCTTTGCTGATTAAGCCGCTCTTGATGAATGGTGCTCAACCTGGGCGATGAAATTCTCCGCCGATAAGTGCATTTTTGTCCGAAAAATCCCCCAGAGCACATATGGAAAACACAGGTTGGCGAACAAGCTCGTTTTCAGTGATTCTTAATCATGAGAATACTACGCAATATATAAGACTAGATGCATGAGGGATACAGTCAACAAAAATCGTGTCAGGGATCATCGTTCACACCTAGTGTGGTACAGGATTATCCGGAAACAGGTGTGAATGGACTAACACGTTCTCAACATGTAAGCTTTCGGACGTTCGTGAACCTGACGTTGGGTGGTGAGTGGGCCAGGGTAGATTGAGTGCATCCACAGATTTCTTTTGAGCACATAAAGGGGAGTTGTGGAGACGAATCCCGACCGCTTCCGCTGTGGCCAAGATGCGACATCTCACCGATCTTGAAAGCCGACCTCGGACCCTATACAGGGGGCGGAATGCTTGATCCACGTTCACCATGTGATTAGTTTCAGCTAGGTGTGAAACGACTGCGCTGGTGATTGACCTAATTGTTCTAGTCCTCAGCCACGCTGTATGATGCTCAAGGATACGTTCAGACAAGCGTATGGTCGTGCGGCCGATATACGTTGTTCCACAGGAACAAGTGAAAGAATACACACAAAATGAGGCTACAGAAACAGGCACATTGTCTTTTATCCGCAAACACACCGCTGGTTTAGAGGTGAACAAAACACGCAGTTTAGCAGCGTAGAATGTTTTGTTGACGAAGCTCGCCAATCTTCGGTGAATTACATCTGCCAGAGTGTCGCCTTTAAACGGTAGGGAGATGTATACTGATTTCTTTTCAACTACCACTTTCCTTGGAATTTTTTTATCCAACTGCATTATCCGGTCGACTGGGCGTTCCAAGTATCCGTTCTGAATAAAAATATTGCCCACCGTAACAAGCTCTTCTTTTATGGTATCTTCGGTGCAGATCTTTTTCGCTCTGTTTGATAGGCACATAATTAGATTTATTTTCACTTTAGGCAGTACAAAACTACGGAAGTGGATATACTGTCCATTTTATGTTGATTTTCTGTGCACTGACCGCCGTATTGAGCCATCTTCTCGACGGGTGCATTTTTCTTACTCACAGATGCCGGGTTCCTCCTGGTTCCTTATGCATCGGCGGTTCACCCATTGACAGTCAGTCCTTAGTAAGAGACCTTGGCATAAGTTATTCTTGCCCTTTCAACTTCTCCAAACATGCTGTCTTCCAAACGGCGAAGGCTAAGAAGTGTCTTCGCCTTCTGTTCAGATCCTTCCAGCCTAAGGAGAGCATTCTTTACATGTACAAGGCGCATGTCAGGCCCCTTCTGGAATATTGTCCCAAAATCCTCTCCAGTATGCAAAAACCAGACAGGATTATAACCGAATGCATTCTTAGAGGATTCACAAAGCAGCTTACTGGTTGGTCGTCGAACTTAAGCCATAGGGAATGACGTTTATCTCTCAAAATCGAACCATTATGGCTTTGTCGCATCAAGCTAAATCTGGTATTTCTCTAGAAGCTGCTGACTAGGCAATTCTGTTCCTCCAACCCGTTGTGCTTCACCCCGGATACTGGATATTCACTCCGTAATAGACAGTGTACCATTAACACATCCTCCGCGAGGACGGTTCTACGCTCTAAGTTCTTCCTCTTCACGTACTCCAGAATCTGGAATGAACTTCTCTTGCGCATCAGATCTGCTCAATCAAAGTATGCATTCGTGCGTGCTATTGATAAATTTCTTCCTGTCCCAGCTGTTTTGCGCTTATTCAACGTTCACATGACCGAAAACCAAGCTTACGAGAAAGGCTTCGACTATCAAGCCATTGCTCTGCTTTCTTGCTTTACCTTACCTTCCAAAATAATTTCACCGCTTCTGAATTCTGAATGCTCTGTTTGACCGCTTCTCCTTAGACTTCGCCATCGACCTATTTAGAGCATGTATGCGTCCACTAATTGTTTTTCTATACCAACTTATAGGATCCTGCCAATTTCACTTTGAAATAAGTCCTTCCAGATGCGCTCGCATTTTAATAGAGGCTACCGTATTACTCCCCGCAGTTTGTCAATATGCCTCATCCGCTCCACGATTTGTTATCTTTATTTATTTATGTTACTTCTACGGCCCCGAAACCGACCTTGACAACGCTATAGGAACTGCATCAGTAACTACTCCCTGGTCCGCCCTATATACATATACATTACATATATGTATATGTATATACGTATATGTATTTATATGAATATATTTATATACTCATTACTGTTCTGTAGTTATTAGCACAAGCGTGATAAGCAACCCAAAGCTGCTCGACATCGCTTTGCTTACGTTGCCTCCTTTCCACACCAGGTCCCACCACATATAATTCCACCACCACATCTGCGCCTTTGAACTGGAAAATCCAGTCTCACTTATCCCACCTAGCGTGGCTCACTAACCGAACTCAACATCCAGTTAGGATGTCAGCAACTCTGCCCGCACCCCATCCCCAGCCAAGTTTCTTCCGTAATTTCATGCAGAATTTACTTGTTCTCTTCTACTGACTAACTACTCTAGATCAGATCCCAACCCCGTTACTGAGTCTTACAGCTCTCAGTTATCCATGGTTCACCCTTTCCTTGTTTAGTCTCAGGTATCTTAGGCCGAGCCCTGCATTGGTCTATCTACTAATGGACCAGTATTGCGGCCTATCTACCCCGCCGTTCTCCATATTACACTCTTTCGCCACTCTGGTTTTTTGTGCGAACCCCCATCTGCTTGCCGATCCATGTGTGTCTAGCTCCTTCAACTTCCCACCTTCATTTATGTCTCCCACTCCGTGGCAACAGAATGGGCATAAGCTCAACACTTTACGATATCCTTTTGCTTACGTTGCCTTTTCTCCACACCAGGTCCCACCACATGTAATTCCATCACCACCCCTGCGATTCCAACTGAAAAATCCAGTCTCATTTATCTCACCTAGCGTGGCTCACTAGCTGAACTCAACATCCAGTCATGACGTCACCAATTCTGTCCCAACCTTTCCCCCCAACCAAGCTTCTTCCATAACTTCATGCATAACGTAGTCTTTACCACTGCTGAATGACTATTCCATGGGAAATAATACTCTCCCCACTGAATTGTTTAGCTCCTTCTCATGCCTTTCTTTCTTTCTTAAGTCTCATTTTCCACAGCCTCAGTTTGTTTTAAGGATCCGCTGCATCGAGTGTCTCCGAAAAAAACTATTGTTATCACTTTTGTTTTCCTTTCAGTTAACCGTTGATCCTCCGCTGGGCTATACCCAGACCGAGTTTCCCTATCCCAATTCCCTTTCCGGTGATCCTCAATTTAGGTCAAACACCTCGAGCACTACACTGCTTACCCCCTGGCTGGTGCGCCTGGATAATAATGCTGTATGGCCATCCACCACTCGCCGCTTCCGTTGGCTCTGTTGTCCAAGTTCCCACAACCTGTCTAATTGGTCCTGGGCCGTATACCCTTATCGTGATTTCTCATCCCTCTGTACAACCACCAACGAAAGCTCACGCCAGTCCCAACGGTGCGGGGCGCGGTCAGTTCCTCGGCTTCTGCCGACGCACATCGGTCGTGCAGGCCGTCTGCGAGCTCAATTAGGCTGGTGAATCACACTTTTTCTGTTCACTTCACGAAATGTTGGTGTCCAGCGCACGGTCAGCCCCACTCACTAGCACCGGTCGCAGATTGCACGCTCCAACTCTCCTCGCACTACCGCGTGCTCCTACCGTTCCTCCGCCACGTTTCGCTAATCTATCGTTCTTCTCAGCACTCTTACCACTTCGCTTCCGTGCCGTTCTACCTCTGTCTGCACACCCATCTATTCTGTCTTTGTTCCTATCGTGTTTCACAATGACGACCCTCACTGCATGTTGCTACTCCTGTCCCATGCGTTCTACTGCGCCTAAGCCCGAAATATGTTCTTTTCCACCCAATTCGCCCCTGTCGGCTTCCAATCAGTATTCATTTGGTACGTCCACGTACTTGTAAAGCTCATTGATCGCATACCTCACTGGATACCGTTTTGCGATATCCTTTTTTGTCCAGATTATACCTCCCACCATTATGCACCAGACACATCCGTAACCATGACTGCTCCCCATTTAAGAACTCGCCTTTCCAACCTTTGCATTTTTACAACCGAATTCATTAGCTTTTTACCACTTCCATATTCCTCCATGTCTGAATCTGTAATTCCTCGGTGGATCTTCCTCTTGGGCAGTGAACCGGTCAACAATGAAGTGACGTCAAATGTGAACATCTGTTTTTCTCTCAGGCTTATATTTAGGACATTATCCGCGAAGTCAAGATTGTCTCGTAAACTATGTTTTTCGATTGTAGCGCTCACTGGCTCCAGTAAGCCAGTTAGCCACCTGGCTACTGCATGGTAGGGAGAGTTACACATGTCTAAAATGGGTTTAAACGGTACGCCTTCCTTGTGGTTTTTTGGTAAGCCGCACAGCCTGGGAATTATCGTCCCGGTTGGTCGTATCCGTTCGAATGTGGTTGAATCCATGAAAGCTTTTTGCTTCAGTGATCGTAATCTCTTGGAGATACGCTTTTCTATCTGGATCGTTTCATCCTTTTCATCGGAGGCTTGGGTGAATTCGGACGAGTCGCTCAATATTGTTTTCATCATCTCTATGTAGGTCAGTTTATCACGAAACACGATACCTGCGTTCTCATCCGGTCTTGATAAAATAATATCTTTATTTGCCTGCGTGTGCTCCTTTACTTGTTCCTGGGGGACAACGCACATTGGCCGTACGACCAGACACTTATCCGAACGAGTCCGTGAAAACCACCCAGCTTGGTTGAACACTGGAGCAATCAAAGTAATTACGAGCGCTGTGTGTTCACACCTTGTTCAGTCTAACCATTCAGTGAATGTGACCAAAGCATTCCGGTCAATCTACAAAGTCCGAAGTGGGCAGTCAGGACTGGTGAAGTGCCGTGTTCTAGCCACAGCGGTAGCGGTATGCACTCGTCTCTACAATCCTCCGTTGTGCGCCCAAAAACAGTTCGTGCAAGCGCTAAGGCTTCCTTGGCCCACCCCCTACTCACAAACTAACCACAGATCCGTTGATCCGACTAATGACACCGCAGACACCCATTCACGGTCCAGAGACGGATCGAGGTCACGCAAGAGATAACTGATCCCCTCTCCCCCACTTAAATTTTGACTCATCGCCTTATCTTGATTTCTGTTCCGTTCACTTGACACTGTTCATATGAAATGTATATGTATATACCTATATATATTTTTGTATCCACTTATTTTCTGTGCCTCCTCTAGCTTTTCGCCGGCCAGGTCTCTCGCCACTTTGCCGCCGCCCTTCATGATATGAGTCCATTTTGTCAACAACCGTGCTTCACCTGTACCGTATCTTGATCCTTCGTGGCAGTGATGCCATCTGACTCACTTTTTACGTCTTGCATTGCCAGCTCCCTGGTCTCAGATTGACACCGTCTGTTTGCTGCAATAGCGCATAGCTCATGGCTACCCAGTCCCTAGCCATACGACTCAATTTTTATCCTTTTCTTCTCTTCTTTCTTTCTTCTTTCTTCATCGCTTCTAGTAACGATAATTTCTCTTGCCGATTTTCAATCCCCCCCATGTAAAACTCGTAGGTTCCGTTCTCCCTTACTTGGCTCAGCCAGCTGCTCCATCTGACACTTACCCTCAAATTCACCGGGCCCATATTTGAATCTATCTCCGGGATCACTTAAACCCCCCACAATACTCCTCAGTGTGCATACATTTATCTCCCCCTCATCTTCCCTCGACTTCTTCGTACCCTCTTTTGTGTTACGTACTTCTAAACTTTTCATGAATTTTGTCTGTCAGTTTTGTCGCTTGTAAAATTATGATCATGCGTAAGGCATGCCTTGGGTATCTCCGAAATAAACCAATAAAAAACAATAATAATAGTAAGAACGTCTAAAAAAGTGTGGATCATTCTTGGAGAGCCACGTGCTGGATGCCAGTAGTTGTGTATTGTGCTACCTCCCTACCTAAAGCAGGCCCTTGTGCCGCCTACCATGAGCACCGAATGTAGACCGTTAGAGTTTGCTTCCCTGACGAAAATTCGGACCCACCTCACACGGTTCCCCAAACCAGTCCTCACATCGGTGTAGTCCTGCTTTGCAGTTCGATAACAACGAAAAAGATGCCACGGTAACCATGCAATCATACCCACATCAGATTTCTTTGCTCACATTGGAGCCTAAGCTCAGTACAATAGCACTATCGAGGAAGAGCATAGATGAACTCACGTCAATGTTCCAAGACAAGTGACCAATTACCTCTTATCTATAACCACTGTCACCCCAATAGTTCCTTCTACTTTGACTCCTCAGAAACTACTCAGTATAGAACAACCACTATACCGAAAGAGTCAGTAACAGCGTAGCGCCACGCAAACAGTATGTTAGTCCTACTCGCTCTGTCTGTTATTTCAAACATATCCTATCGCCTCGTTGCCAAACTGCGTTCTGCGTAAGCAAACGATATTGAGGGTTATCATTACTAACCACGGGCAAATCATAAATCCTTTGAAATGCATACAGTTACCAAGCCTGTGTACGCAACTTCGTCAGCCTGCAGCAGTATAGCTCAAATCCACTGCGAGCCTATTTTACCCATGCCCCACTCACATAGACCTAACCAATCCATTGTTTATTGTCTTCATATATTATCATAACCCACAGCTGGAACCACGTCCAGACTGCAATCTCCCTTTATTTCAGGTCGTTGCCTCCCACTATCTCAGTCGCCAAATTGGCTAACCAAGGAGGCCGCTTTGACTCGTACGGACAGAGACTCAAGTGGAACCTACCATGGCAACTGGGACCGAAATCCAACCACACAACAGCAGATACCTCTAATTGCTTATCAGATTGTTCAGCATTTTCTAACGCAACCAACACGAATTCCAGCTCACGCGCATGCCGCTAATATACAGCCACACTCGGCTGATTGGCCGACACATACTTTGCCCTGCGAGACGAAACTTACGCATTCGATGTCGTACGTTACCAGAATAACACTGAAAGCAAATGCGTCATCACATACATATATATTTGTCATTGAAACAGCATAACGCTGAAGTCCATGCGAAGATTTTTCCACTTTATTATCCGTTAACACAGGTTATCTTTCCTCCGAACCGTAGCCGGCTGGAATTTGACTCTCCACTTCTCGAGGACCCTCAAGTCGCGCCTTCTTATTTCTGAATAGTACATGTTACTGGCCCTGAATCTAAACTCACCTTTTTATGGACTGCTGTTTCTCCCACATCCACCGGTGTTTACTTTCACGAAATTGGCCTCATGTCCCCCTGCTTCAAAACTCATTCCATTAACAGAACTCCGGTAAATCCGTCATTCGGGGTCTGCATTGTCTTCAAGGATCGCTATCCTCTTCGCATGCGTCGATTTTCCCCCCTTTTCTTCTTGTTCAAAATTCATTCCATCTGCAGAACCTTAGTTGGCCTCTGGTTTCCTGGGCTTGCATCATTCTTGTTAATAATACCTCCTTAGCACTACGTTAACGATTTTCTCGATATCTCCACCGCGCACCACTGCCTGATCCAGGTTCGAAACTGGTTTAAAATTGCCGCGCAAACCATTATCAGAATGATCCATTCAAACTTTTCCTGTCTTTGTTTTTTCATCTCTAATACTCTCGACTTTCATACTTAGAATCTGTGAACATTTCATCTTATTGAGTAACATGTGCATCATGATCATGCTTTTGGCGCGTGCGTCTCGACCATGGCCGAGAAATATACCAATATTTAATTTACTTAGTATTAATATTATTAATAATATTATCAAGACTCATGGGGCGAAAAGTGGATGTTTGGTCTCTTTGTCCACTCCCATGAATCGGGACAATCTGTGCCAACATCCAGTCCTCTGGCTTCCTCCTCTCTTTTATGGAAGGATTGAATAGTGCTGCTGGGTAAGGTGCAGCAACCTCAGCTAGGAGTTGTAGGGTGGTCGGATGAATACCGTCAAACCTCGTGACTTCATGCCTACCCGAATCGCGGGGCACTAATTCTACCTCTCAGGATTGATGGTAATATCTGACATAGACGACACCTCTGGACATAAGGATGCACCGGCTCTCGGCCCGGATCCTCGATGTAGACCAATAGGAAGCACTGCAGGGGAATCCAGCTATCTGCCCCGGACAGCTGGGTGATATTCTCTATGGCAGTGCATTTTTCATTGGTTTGGCCGCTCCAAACAAGGCCGTTCTTGATTCGGCCGTCAACATAACACACCCTATTGTGAGTCCTCTCCGATTACCGCCCTTTTCTTACAGTTTGCTCCGCAGGTTCGCGTGTACCTCTCTGCACTCGAATTTGGCTTTTTGACTGTTAGCGCAGCACTTTTCGATTCGAAACTGTAGTTATCTACTGCTTCCGTATGCAATTCGTCACATTGGCCATGCGCAAACAATTTGGCAGGCCGATGTGATCGTGGCACACGGGCGCCGTTTTCCGATTTTCTGAAGACGTTTTCGTCACTGTCGTGAGTCCGTTTCATTATCCCATTTTGTCAGCTTTTCAACCGCTTTGTCTGATTGAAGTTGTTCATAACTCCATCGATTATCCCGGCTATCAAAATAATACGACTACTTGTCAAGTCAAGCTCAGTTCTTTGCTGAAGATGGCGTAGTTTTGAGGGGCACAATTATGATAATAATAACAGTCACGGCATATTTCTTGGCCGTAGTCGACACGCACGCACAGGCGCATGATCATGGTATACAACGTTACTCGGTAAGATGAAATATCACAAATTTAGGAATAAGGTTGAAAAGTGTCAGCGATAGAAAAACGGCCAGCGACAGTTTGAATGGATCACTCTAACGGTGGCCTGCGCGGCGAATTTGAGCCAGTTTCGAGTTCGAGCTGGACTGTGGGGTACCGTGGGGATGCCGGAAAGATTGTTAACGCAAAGCGCTAAAGATGCATTATAAACGAGGATGAAGCAAGCCAAGGAAGACGGAGGCCTACTGGGTTACTGCGAACAGAGTGTGTTCTGAACAGGAAGAAAAAGAAAAATATTTTGTGGCAGTACATTTGAGAAAATCGACGCACGCGAGGAGAATAGCAATTCATGAAGACGATGCGAACCCTGAATGACGGATATACCGGAGTTTGATAGACGGGGTAAATTCTTAAACAGTGGGACATGAGATCAACTTTAGGAAGGTGCGCTTGGGAACATTGGTGAACGTGGGAGGAATAGCAATCCATAAAAAGGTGAGTTTCATTTCGGGATCATTAACCTGTTTCATTCAGAAATGAGGAGGCGTAACCGAAGCGTCCTGGAAAAAAGGAGGATCAATTTCTCGTCGGCTGCGGTTCGATAAAAAGGAACTAATGCAGCGGACATTAAAGCTGAAAACCGCACGGAATTAGGCGTTATTATACTGTTTCACCGACAAATATATATATACATATATATATATATATTTACTGATTGAGCCTCAGTGTTATTCAGCCTCATTAGTGGTAGTGTACAGCGTCCCATGGATATGGATGCTTTAGATATAGTAGACGTGGTACAGTCAGGCATGTCCTCGACATTCACGAGAATTTCTGAATTCTTCCCGCTGACTCAGGTGTTTGGATGGTTCAGGCACAGGCACGACTTCAAATAGTCCGCATAATCAATCAATCTACCAGGTTTAGATTTCTGTTGAGGCATTGCCAGGAGCTCCGGCCTCGGCACTCAGTGATATCGTACGCATCCCATTCAAACAGGGCCCGTGAGGTAGACTGCGGGAGGTCTTGTTCCGGAGACTCGGTATGTCAGCAGAACATTGGCTAGGACCACTGGTGTCCGGAGTCGAGCCAGGAGGTCATGAAACTCAAACAATGAAGAAACTTCCAAGTTTTATGCAGGGACAGGCCTCCGATCTCAGGGAAGAGGATACAATTTTAGTCGTCTTTTAAACCGAATAGCGCCTCAATAATACTGAAGATACCTTAGCTGCTTTTGGCAACAAATCAACGTCAGATAAATAAGCGGAAACCGCTGATGGATACAAGCACATGCCCTACCCCACACATAGCACACAGTGAAGGGTCTGATGCAGGCCATTTCAATACCACGAAGCAGTTGGCTAGGCAGGTGGAGCCACTTACCTCCCGCGTTAAAGCGTTTAAAGCATCGCCATCGAATTCCCTTTCTCTTTGAGCAAGCTGCTCTAACAGCCGAAGGCAGCGCAACCCAGCCAACCCCGCGTGTGCTGGCGCCTCCCCAACCACGGTGGCAAACCAAGAAAATGCACCGAGCGTTGCGCTTATCAACCTGAGCACAAGGAAAACGCATAACCAGACCGGTGCAGGAGACGACCTTGTCAGGCCCCCACTCACCATTACCTGTATTTTATAGACGGCAAATTACCCGGTACGTTCTTCTAAGCAGACACCAAAGCACAGGTAAACACTATTCAACTTTACATCGAAGACCACCTCAGTCAGTCAAACTTCAAGTTGGTCACAGCTAAAGAGAAGCCCACAAAGACAGGTAAGCCTTCATTCACAATGAACCTCGACTCACATCGTAATATACAACAAGAATTTTGTTGTTTCTGACCCCGCACGTCGATCACCGGCGTCAACTTCTTTCAGAAATTTAACCCCATGGTCGATCTGTCTGTATCTCGCCCTGCGAATAAGAAAATCAACGTTTCAGCTAGAGGCAAACCATCAATAAATCCATATTTCTCTTCAGTCCTCGTCACTCCTGTCGCTGAAGACCGCTATCATGAGCTACGTGAAAGAGACTCGTGGATAACCCCAACTTATTGAAGTGCTTCCATAACGGACAACCCAGATAATGCACCGTAAAACGACAGGTGGTCCACAGGCCCATTGCAGCTCTGGTGGTATGAAAACATAAAACAGCCGCGGAAGAGACTTAGGTGAGATGAATTCTGATATCATTAGGCCATCTTTGAGCTCCTGGAGTTCCCAGTACATGCGGTACAGAAAACGTCCGTTGACAACTATCGGCCCCGTGGCGATTATCAGACATCAAGAAATAGTACTACACCCGACCGCCACTCAAGTCCACATATCCAAGATCTCACAACACGTCCCAGTGGTTGCTAGATTTCCAATCCCATAAGTTTTGTTTGTGCATACAGTCATATTTGCGTATTTCTCAGTGGCAGAAAAAGACAGCTGTATTTACAACGTTCGACCTATTTCGGTTTCTCCGGATGACTCGTTCTTTGCAACGTGGCACAAACATTCCAGCGATTTGAAGATCAGGTTTGTTAAGGTTTAGAGAGAGTTTACACTTCCTTGGATGACATCGTGTGTATTTACGAGCACCTTATAGACGTTTGTCCCAACATGAGGCAACTACCAATGCCGCGAAATGTCCATTTGGCTGAGAGGGTAAAACTTTCCTTGGTCTCACGGTACCGGCCACAGGAGCTCCAACCGTGAAAGATGAAATGTGGGTGATTCTCAAATACCCTGAGCCGTCATCCTTCAAGACGCCCCAACGATTCAATGGGATAGTCAACTTTTACCGTCGGTTTATTTCTAAGTGCGCCAAGTCGATGCAACTTCTCACAGACTTAGTGATAGTGACAATGACAATACTCATGGTTTATTTCAGAAAAGCTCGAGACATGCTGCTTTGCACGATCGGACAATGAAAGTGACGGTAGATCCAAACATTTTACGAGAAAAATACATATGCGCGTATACGAAAGAGTCAGAAGAACGATTTCCTGATCAAAAATAACTACAACGCCCGTCAAAATTGAAACTCAAGGTTAGAAGATCAAGTCCGATGGTGACAAATAAAGTCGCCTGGAAACGTCGGGTGTATGCGTGGAAGTTATCGAGAATGATTACGGTAGCTGGAGGGTGCAAAAATCAAAAGGTACCTTGATTATATCGGCTTCATCTGAACAGAGAAAATTGCCATAAACAAGAGGTGTAAAGGGCCATTGAGAACTCAACAGTGGACGGGGAGGGGCTTTCAGAAACAGGGAAGAATAAGACAGTCAGATAGTGTACCCGTAAAATTCACCGGCAGGGTACTGGCTGCAACGGTTATATAGAAGGCACCCAAAGCGCACGGTGCGGAGTGTGCTGGAGTGGTGAACTAGAAACGACTAAATAAAACAGGTATTAGACCCGCGAAAGAATCACTTTATTACACGGCGTGCATTAATTTTCGACATGTAGAGAGGATAACGGTGATAACTCGGTCATCCCCAAGGAGGCATGATAATCGTTGAGACTAATATCGTGAGAGTGACATCAGAGCATGTGGGGCCCATGGCAACGATCATTTCGATAAAGCCGTCATGAGACATTGACCAGTACCAAAGGTGCACGAGACTCACCTATCGCAAAGTACAGAGGTAGGGCACGCGATGCAGAATGGAGGTAAAATGGTTCATTCGATGAGTACCGCAGTGATGACTGCTATGAATATAACTCGACAGAGTCACATATATATCAGACCAATACCATATCTGGAAATGAAAAGTGACTTCCAGAGTCAGGATGAAAGAGGTTATCAGAGGAATTCTGGTGAGCTTTCAGCACATCATTCATTCTATAATAGATGGGCGATGATGTGTCAAAGGTAGAACGGCAAATTGGTAATAAAAGGATATGGGATACATGGCCACGGCTAGTGCCGTGCCGACTAGCGTGCAAATGTGATAGTGGCGAATATGGAAGGCTAGTGTTTTTCTGTTAACGATTATTTGATGGCTATCATGTCATAGCAACAGAGAAGTTGGGTTGCAGGGTAGATATTTCTGAGGAATGCAAAGATAGTGATAATATGATGCTCCGCAAGATCAGAATAAGGCGGCGGAAGAGCACTGTTTTGGGCAACAAGTGGACTGTTGAGGATTGCGGATAATCGTTTGTTACATCTCTGACTACTGAAGGATTACAGAAAGGTATTTAAGGGAGGGACCTCATATGGTTACCATGATAAGAAAATGGCCATTAACAATAACTATGCAGTTGACTGAATAAGCCCATAGCAGCGACACTTTTTGACCATGGGGAATGAACATGATTACGAAGGGGATCTGTGAGTAGTCAGGCAATAATCTCATGGAATAGAGGTAAGGGGATGTTGTGACGCTAATTCCGGTGGCACTGACTTTCGTTCTTGATCGACTCGAATCCCATTTACCCCGCACTCGCCCGTCTGTGTCACTTTCTGCCTCGCTCTGCTCTATCAGTCGCACACAAACGGCTCCATGTATGACCAATTTCGATTAAACGCTTTTGTCCAGATGACCTTCTTACGCTTGCGCATGCATAACGTTTAGCCTGAATACAGATTCCGCCATGCTTACATATGTTCTTTCTGCTCACTGAATTTCGGACACATCTTTTGACGTCATAGCAATGTTCAAACCTGTAAGAAGACACCCCATATCCTCCATGGATGATAATTGCTTTTTTAACTGCTCCTCCGAAGATCATCTTGACAGTTTGTCTGCTCCGCTTCAGCGGCTGAATGACTTAGATTTACACCCCTTGGGTTTATTTTCCTACTATCTTCATCATCTTAATAATTGCTCAACAGTTTCGAACACCTCAGGAGGCTTACAGAAATGAATGAGGAGTTCTCTTGGGGCCCGGTACAACAAGATTCTTTCGACTAGATTCGTTTCATAGTACCCACAGCACCAACGACAGCGACCTTCAACGAGCACCTGGAAGCAGTTTTATAGGCTGAAGCTTCAGTTCTGGGGTTGTTTCATCCCAGACTGACGACGTTCATGAGAAGGTAGTTGTTTTTCTGTCCCCAGCTTTGTCCTCACCTAAAAAGAGGTATTCTACAGGTGAGGAAAAAGCACTTGCTTGTGTATGGACTGTCAAAAAGCAGCATTATAACTTGTTTGGGTGCTCATTTACATTGCGCACGGATCATTCAGTAGACACTAGTTTCCTGAATCGTGAAAATGAAGGTCACAGGCAACTTTGAATCAGTCGCTGGCACACTCGCCTTCTCATCTATCACTTTGAAACACAGCTCACTCCGTGGTCCCAAAGTCGAGTGGTTGATGCAATCTCACGACTTCCATTGACCGCTTCTAATAAAAAGGAAGTCATCGAAGAGACCCAAATTATTTCCGCTCTAGAAGGCCACCTGTGTGGTGCAGTGGCCAGAAGCTTACCCGAAGAACATTCGGAAACAGATCCAACGCTGACCTAAATAGCCCGATTCTAAGGGTCCTCGTGACCAGAAAGACGATCAATTTCTCCGTGCATTCTTCTTTAGTTCACCCTAGGCAATGGACTGTCCTTCGTCGACAACTTTGTTCTTCGCGGAAACCAACAGGTTCTTACTCGCAGTCTGATCTCAACCGTCATCCGGCGAGCCCATCAGGGGCATCCTGGAATCACGCGTTTCAAAGCGCGCTTTTGAGAGTCCTATTGGTAGCTTGGACTAAACACCTCTGCTGAAGACACCGTGAGGGATTCCCCAGCATCTCAGCATTCAGATGAGATTTTCAAACCGATTTATCCACAGCACTGCCCACTGTTTACCCCGTGCGTCTTTGGACCAAAGTGGATATTGACTTCATGCCTCCGCTCCAGAAAGCCCCACTGGCTAAACAAAATACTCCCGTTTCCACTAAATTTTACAGTAAATGGTTTGAAGCTCTACAATGTGGAGAGGTGACCCCTACAGTCGTCACTAAGTGGCTCAGACACCCATTTGCACTGTTCGGTCTGCCAGAGGTAATTGTGGCATGTAACGGCCCTCAGTTTAGAAACAGAGAGTTTCAAGAAAGGCATGGTCGAGCGCTTGAACCGAAAGTTGGAGGAGACCATACAAACCGTGCAGCCAAAGGGCGCCTAGTGAGAAGACGCACTACTAGTCGCCTTAAGCGCCTATCAAACGGTTACCAATTCCATAGATCAAAACACCTCGGCGGAACTGAGGTTGGGTAGACAGACCCGCACAAAGCCAGACGCCGTGATTCCATCACAAAATACAAACAAAATAGATGAGACATGAAGAAGGTCCGGTTGTCAGGCTTCATACAACCGAGCCGTGAATCCACTTAAGGTTTTCCAGTATGTAGTTTTCTGACCGCGATCAGTTTGCACCAATGGAAGATGATAACTGGTTGTGAGAGGTGTGTCCCAGCATTATTTAGATGGAACAGAAAGCACTTAACTGGCATAAAAAGTGGAGTGGTTATGGTAACACTGAAGAAATGCTCGGGGAGAAATTATCAATGATGAGAGAAAACAGTGAAAATGACTTGATTTCAGCAGGCTTGCGAACACAAAAACAGTGGTTCTGCAACCCGAAAACGGTGTTGAAGGATGGGGCTGACTGTGTGCTGGATATTAAACCTAAAAGTCAATTCTGATGACGAGAGGTGTAATCCGCAAGCCAGGTTACACCCACGCATCGCCGCAGAAGCTCTGCAAGCCTTATGTGCGCCGACCAAAGCGGTGGACCTGACAGCACCCCGTAGCTTTGGGTTAAGCAGAAGCAAATATTTTTTTAATTTCGCATGTTGTAAATAACATTGCAAACGGGAAGGTGTGTTCTCTGATTCTGTCAGGTATGCTGAACGTCCTGAAAAAGAAGGCTGGTAAACATGACGATTGGTTGGTGGACATGTATCGGATTAGTACCCAAATGTAATAGCCCGGATGGCGGTGGACGCGGTGCCTGGAGCGAAAATATGCTGCAGAATGATAAACGAGCATAGCTGGAGAACTGGATGGGGAAGACAAGGAAAGGAGATCAGTCTGAGTGGGTCCCAGCTGAGGATCAACACTCAACAGCTAAAATAGTGAAATCAGGTCGTGCGGGTGAATGGAGGTTAGTGGTGGTGGTCGCAATTCTCGTGGTAAGGTGCAGGCACGTTTTGGAAGTGGCGCACGACGTTAAATAGAATGACTGCTGGTCATACAGGGATGATACTTGCCATGCAAGAACCTTATTCAGCTTAAAACTCAGAGGGGGGGGGGTGCGAAACAGAGGCGGAACAGGCAGAAAAACGAGCAACCAATTCTTAACAGAAAAGGCCTCATCCCAGAGGCCGAAAATCCGAAAATTAGCCATCTGGGACTGAAGTTCGGAATCAGGAGCTATGTACTTAGAAGTGAAGACAAGAAATTTGACGTGAGCTAAATTTCTTGTGACTTACTGGCATGCCGTCAACCTAACTGGGCAGAGTTGCGCGTGGTCTTTTCCTTATATCCCAACAACCCATGCTATACTGACCCACTTTTCGCTCTCTAGCTTACTTACGTTTGTGATGACCGGGATTAGTGGAAGTGGTAGCAAGCATAAGGTAAATTCTGCTACTAGCCACCACAGTGGTAATCCCAAGTGTGCAGACAATAGTTTAGAAATAGGGATCCAGCGTAACTCTTGCAGCACTTGGTTCCGTGCCATGTGTTGAGTCCCGAGAGTGACCCTACATAGCATTCGCTGCAGGCATAAGGGGTTAGATTGGACCTGCCCAAACTGTAGGCAACTCCAGCTTGCTGGAGGCAAACAAGCGAAGGTAGCCGCTGAACTCAGCAGAACCTCCACCTCTTTTCGAGAGCCCGCCTTCAGTCAGCTTACCGTCCCTGGGTGGACAGCACAAGCTCTAAGACCCCCGAAGTTGTTGCTGAACTGGATTGCCCCCCCCCAACACAAAATAACCTTCGGGTGGAGAACAACAACGAGGACATTTGTAAGGTTTCCAAGTCACTCAGTGCCAGTTCATAGCCTAAAACCAGAACGGGCTAAGATGGTGACCCAATTCAGTCTACCTCCAAGCTTGGCACCAAGCCCGGGAAGTGAAAGAGGTGTCATAAAGGAAATCAAAATCACTTTGCCACCGTCTGGTGCCCCTGTAAAAACTGTCCTGACAGACGAACCCATTAGCTTGAGCAACAGGGTCTCGAAACGCGAGAAAGAGAACAGCTTTGCCCCAGTGTTGGCCATGCTCTAAAATGGGACTGAGGCAGCGCTCTGAGGCGGAAGAAATGTGGTGGTTAAGGGCATCCGCGAACCAATGAAGAGAGATGGAAAACACGGAGAATCACCAGTGTGGTTTTGGGAATTTCATCTTCTACGGATGATCGGATTGCCTTCCATGGGACCGCGAAGAGCACTCTCCGGCTTGATGCATGGGGGGGGGGGTGTCCCGGCTAGGTTTAAGACAAGACGCCCGGGCCGGTCGTTATGGAGTTTTGCTAACCACGGACATAGGGACGGTATTTTATGGGCCACATGAGATCAGTGATGGCATTAATAATGGTATATTTCTGGACCGCAATCAGGGCGCATGCGCAAGGCATGGTCACACAGTACAGCGAAGCCAAGCTGTATTAGGTATCTGCAAGTTTTGGAAGAAAGACTCACGCATTTCAGTGATGGAAAAACAAAGCTAGACAGTGTTTAAAATGAACTAAAGTGGAAACTGTTGACGTGGCAATTAGAAGTTTCGAGTAGAGGAATGGAAAGTTTTGGGGAATCAGCCAAAAGTGGAACTGCTGATAAAAGATCTATTGAAGAATGCAGGAGAGGCAGCATATACAGGGGTGTTGCGAAGAATAACTCACGGAAGCTTGCTTGGGCTAGATGAACGGAGTAAACAGAAGAACAAGAGAAATTCGCATCTGTCGCTCAAGGCAACCAACAGAGTTCCCGAGTATCAGAAAATCAGGAAATGGTGGACATCACAGCGTGAACAGGAAGGCAGGGCGTAAATAATGCGCAACGTGCATAAACGTGGTGCCGAAAATTAAAGGCGACGGGTGGGGTGGTCAAAAATGGTTCGGTGCCAAACAGCAGACTGTGACGTGCAGTCGTTTAGACTGAATAAGGGAAAATAAGAATAGAGGAGTGAAGGAGGAGTCAAAATAATCGGTAGGTACAGAAAAAAACCTGTGGATGTACCCATCGGATATCTGAAGATCAATGTCGGAATACCGGAGGGCGACTATTCCCACGGGTCGCGGTGGTGAACAAAACCAGAATGGGGCTATCAGAGTATAACAGGTGATATCAGCAGGGTGTAGAAAAGTTTATTTCTACTGATGTCGTTCGGAAAAACTCTGAGTCAGGAGACGGTGGTTTGAAGATGTAGTGTTGGAGGGAGCCTGTGAAATGATGGTAAGTGAGAGAGATAAGTTTAAAAATGGTTGTCCATTTTGTGGATGTTAATTCCGTGTGTGACATGGAGAGGGCGGCTTTCCACCTGAAAGCGGAAATGGAGACAAATTCCTTACTAGGGATGTGATATGCCGCTGAAGGAAAGTAAAAGGTAATTGGACGGTCAGCTGGGGGGTTCAAACGGGACGACCGAAGAAACTGTCAGTGGAAGTCGGAAGACGTAGCAAGTGCTTCCTTGAAAATACATAGAGGTGATGAGGAGGGAACAAAACTACGGTGATTCACGGAAAACCAGACCCAAAGCCACAGAGGATATCATTCGAGTGTAAGAATAAAAGCCGCTATATATACAATAACAGAACGTTCATCCAAGTTCCAATCAAATGCCAGTGACTGGTACCTTACTTCATAAAACTCTTGTTTCTCTTTGATATCAGATCACGAATGTTTACGCACTGTTTGAAGAGGCGGGGAATAGCAGGTTGAGAATAAAACGGCGAAGACTATATTTCGGTCATCTTTTCTGTACTGCAAAGCACCGTGAACTGAACCTCTTAGAGGGTATTCTGAAAGCTGTTGCTGACGCGGTGCGTGAAGTCTTTTTGGTGCCGGGAATCTGCAATGAGTTCCGGTGAAATTATCATGGTGGCTTGCAACCCGGGTAACAGGATTGCACCAGAGTGTAGAGTGGTGGAAGATGCTTTATATGTCGTCGTCCAGCCTGAATATAAGCCTTGAGCTAAGGCCATCCAGGGTGGAAAGCAACCCAGCCCAATCAATCAATAAGTAAAATCCATGCGGCAATCAGGGGGTAATGCCTAATGGGCCGATGGATATCTAAGTAACCAGCATACTCTGGAAAAGACCGAGAACTTGGCAGTCTTGAGGATGTTCCAAGTAGGGATTATGAATAGCTTTATATTAGAAAACCAAACCGTTAAAGTTTCGCTGATTTACGGCCAATAGACGGAACAGTGGATGTCTTGAATTCATAAAGTAGCAAGCAGGTACGCGGCAGAAGCCGAAAAGCCCCCGGATCTTGCGACTATCTTGTTACGTGAGTGTCACTAGTGGGCTGTGAGATAGTCCTCCGGATAAGGGGGCAATGGGACAAAAGAAGAGGGTTCACAATAAAAATATTGACGGTTTTGTGCATCCGGTACTGCCGGCGATCTGGGAGACAGAACACTGGACAGATGGAAAGGGTTCAGGATACCATTCTTGACTCCTTTCCACGTTTTCTATTGCCCGTGAGTTGAAACGTAGATCACCTAACCGTGGATGGCATTCCTTTTAGCTCTAGCGGCTTCAACGTTTCTGTCTTTCGAAACCCGTCGGACGTCAGACTGTGAGATCTGTGGACCGCGAGCTCGATAGTTGTCACCGTCGTTGTCGGATGTGTTTGGCCTGGCCATAGTGGTAATAATTAAGTCGGTAGGTGGTGAGGGAACACCGGGGCCATTTGGAAAGACCGAAAAACGTAGAGAACGGGAAGGGGAAAGGAAACTCTTAAAAGAAGATTTGATAATTATCTATCAGAGAGGATGACCGGGAGAAGTAGAAATAGGTAGTTACAGCATGGCCAGTGTTGGACATGCTGTGGCGTGCCTCTGGATGATACGAAGACGAATTCGAAAGAATCCCAACCCAGAAACACGACTGAGCCGAAAATTATACTGTACTGGACCATTGAATGAGCAATAAAATGAAACACAAAAACCTCAAGTATGAGATCACACGGGCTCATAAAGGAGAACCAAGTTTACGGCGTGCGAGAGACAAGCACGTGCTGCACGCAGGCCCAAGGTAGAATACAACAAGGTAGTGCACTGGACGCGAACAGACGAAGGAAGTTAAATTGTACGGAAACTCGCAAATAGCGTATTCGAAAGAGTAATATCACGAAAACACGGAATAATGGTGCACGTTAAGGACTTTCTACAACATATCGTTACAAAATCTTAGCACATCTCTTGGAATTCGATGCCCGGAAGGGTATACCGGGATTTGAACCGTGATAAACTTGAGTTATAATGGGATGCCAGTTTGGAACGGGCATCTTTTCAGTGGCTGAATGTTCTGCAAGAAACTTGGACTAATAACATGGCGGGGCATTATACAGTCTTTCATGAGGACTTTCGCCGAAGTGATTATTAGTCTACATGGTGCTCAACTGTTGATTGTGATCCCAGTAGGGTTTTCGGCACTGCGGAATGACCGAGACAGTGAAGGAGGAGAGATATGATGGATTGGGACAACTAGAAGAGTGGGATCCGGTGCTTTGTTCAAAGCATTTTTTATGAATCTCTCATTTTGAACCAGGATATTGCTCAGTATGCCAGACTGAGCAGAGGTGACCAGAATAATACCTTCCACAGCAGAATGCGAGGAATTGCAAGCAGGACCAGGTTTCCGGCCATGAGATGCGTATGGGAGAAAAGTGCAAAAGATAATAGGTAGGCTCGGCAAGTGGAAGTGGAAAGTTTGATACGCTGCAACCACATCTGGGCGCGGGCGGAAGAACCAACCGCACGCTCGACAAACAGGTGATACGCCGAGCAGCGGCTGAGCCTAGTAGGAACTTTCCACGGCTCCTCCGTCCGCCATGATTTTTCACGTACGCGCATGGTGCTCGAAACCACTGGGGGTGAACTTTTTTCCTCACCTTTGGAAGGAGCCACGGTCTAGGCGCCGTTGGCCCCGAAGGCGTTTTTGTCTTGAGAATTACAAGTTGAAATCTGGAGCAAGCCATCATACAGAGGGTAAGCTTGCTTGACCGTTTTGAGCTGTTGGCCGCAACCACAGATTGTTCCTAAAGCTAACTGAAGCCGTAGCCTAACCATCACTTCATACTGTTGGTCAAAAGGTTTGAAACGGGCCAGGGTGGATGAGTGTACATCAAGGAAGGAAGGAAATGAACAATCATACAGAAAACTCAGGCTTGGGCCGACGCCTCCACCCCCAGATTTATTGCCATCTTGGCATGTCTCGTTCACTGTAGACAAACTACACACCCAGCAAATTTTGGACACGGGTTCACTGTGCATTAGCTGGGTTTGAGGGCAGATGGGGACATAAAGCTTCCGCAGGGATGCAAATAGTATCAGCATCACGTCAGGAATGAACGTGGAATTTAGATTGAGAAAGCGATAGGCCAAGGAAAGTAGGGCCAGCTCTAACGCAATACTGAAAGATTACCATGGTTGGCAATGAGGGTACCGGCATTAGTCATGGGACCTAGGAATGGCATGGAAAAATATTGGCCTTTGAGCACACGCGAGATTCTTGTGTATCGTCGGGATTTTCAAAAGGGTCATGAGGTAGGGTTCAGTTAACAAAGATATTAATTTTTGACGCTGTAATAGTCGAGGCTGTCCCCATATGCTCGGTCTTAGTTTATGCTAGTGCAAACCATGCTTATTATGGAAGCCACGTCAAGAAGTTTACCCAGTGCTCCTTCAAATTGCCTAAGAGTTCAACTAGATCCCAGCAAATCAGGCAGGTTACTTCAGAAGCTAGGATGGATAACGGCAAAATGTCTAGATATTGCTGAGAGCCTAGGGTGAGGGATGGTAACAAGGAATCGCCCGACACGGAGGGGATAAGGGGTAGCACCGGATGGATCAAATGGTTATCAGGTGGGTGGATTGTGAGTGCAAAAGGCTGAAGAATTTTGGAAGATTGAGCCTGACACGAAGTGCCCGTAGAGGTTCAAGTCAGAATAGTTCGCACCTAGCTCTGTTCATAAAGTTAGAGGAGAGGCCAAGCAGCTTTTTGGGCTTGGAGCGTGATACTTTCTCCTCATTTACCCGGTCAGCCTTTATCTTTAGGGTGGAGACCCCGGGGGCAGTATTCTAACAGGGACCCAGTGTAAGTCTTGAATATTAAGAGTTTGCTGGCATGAGTACAGTATGTTCCGAGGGTGATTGCGCTAGTCCTTCTTATCTCACCGATTTGTTCCATGTTTTTTCATGGAAGTTAGAAGAATAGGACCAATGCAGGCTTGCATCTTCCAGCTCTTGAGCAGGAGGAACTGACAGACCTTTTATGGCAAAATTTCCTGGTGGGAAGCGGCATTTGAAGAACAAGAGTGCTCCTGGCCGCTGAAAATTTCTTCAACAACTGAGTGCACCATTCATCATGGGGCATAAAGTCTGACGGAATATTAACAAGCAAAAAGCGCACGGATTCGTCCCAAAAGCTTAGGCTAGCTTTACCATGTCAACGAAGGTAGGTGTCCTGCCGTGGAGCACTACTTGGAAGACATCCTCAATGTACGTGAGGAATAAGGAGGGACCTGAAACTCTACTCTGTACAATGCCGCCAGTAGTTGGCTTGAGTTGAAATGTCCCATAGACGATGACTACCTGACGACGTTCGAAGAAGTGAAACGGCGGCCAGAGGGGAAGAGGGGAAGAGATTCCGTGGGATTTGGGTTTTCAAAATGAAAGCCTAAGAGATGCGCTGTCAAATGCCTTAGTCCTATCGGGAAAGATGACAATAACTGAATTGCTGTTGGCAAAGGAAGTGACTAAATCGAGGACGTCCATCTGAAACGTGGGCCACGAACGGACCTTTAGGAGCCCACTTTGGGCTGGGATGGTAGGATTTGAGAGGTCATGGAGTTTGCAAGCTGGTCCCTTGCGATCCTCTCCATGAGTCTAGAGACAATATGCTGTTTGCGAGGCAATAATTCCCCGGAACATGCAGTGGATTAGAGTTGTGGTATGTGGTCATACAGGACGCATTCCACTGAGTCAGAAGGATCGGAAGTGGCATGCTTTTTCAGTTTACTTTCAGTTGCAGCATAAAGATCGCTGCAGAGTCGGTTTATTCTTGGAGTCCAGGGGAAATCCCGATTGATGATGAATTAATTCTGGAGTTTAACAATATTTTCATGGTCTGTCAATTTTCTTTGGGTTTTAAGCTCAAGCTTTTCTAACGGTTGGAGTAAGGCGGCTTATGAAGAAGATGAACTTAATATAGAACTTATCGGCTGCTCTTTTTGGATCGGAATCCGAGAAAATTTGGACCGGTCACTGCCGCAGAGAAAGGTGGGCGATTAGATTCGCCAACGGAACAACCGTAGGTCTATCCGATGACTCGCCAATTCGCGCTGGGGAATGGCCGACTACTGCATATGGTCCCTCCGCGAGCTTAAACAGCTATTCTCCACTCGACCGAAGTCCAGGTATTTCGGCCCCCACCGTTGCCATGCCATCGTTCTGGGAGGAAGGCGTGCCTGAGACCTAAGCTCGCAATTTCATTTAGGTGGATTTGATGTCTGCGAAGCCGCTACAATCTTCGTTATAACCAACGCAGTCGAAACCCTGCCGGTGAATTTTACGGGTACACTATCTGACTGTCTTATTCTTCCCTGTTTCTGAAAGTCCCTCCCCGTCCACTGTTGAGTTCTCAATGGCCCTTTACACCTCTTGTTTATGGCAATTTTCTCTGTTCAGATGAAGCCGATATAATCAAGGTACCTTTTGATTTTTGCACCCTCCAGCTACCGTAATCATTCTCGATAACTTCCACGCATACACCCGACGTTTCCAGGCGACTTTATTTGTCACCATCGGACTTGATCTTCTAACCTTGAGTTTCAATTTTGACGGGCGTTGTAGTTATTTTTGATCAGGAAATCGTTCTTCTGACTCTTTCGTATACGCGCATATGTATTTTTCTCGTAAAATGTTTGGATCTACCGTCACTTTCATTGTCCGATCGTGCAAAGCAGCATGTCTCGAGCTTTTCTGAAATAAACCATGAGTATTGTCATTGTCACTATCACTAAGTCTGTGAGAAGTTGCATCGACTTGGCGCACTTAGAAATAAACCGACGGTAAAAGTTGACTATCCCATTGAATCGTTGGGGCGTCTTGAAGGATGACGGCTCAGGGTATTTGAGAATCACCCACATTTCATCTTTCACGGTTGGAGCTCCTGTGGCCGGTACCGTGAGACCAAGGAAAGTTTTACCCTCTCAGCCAAATGGACATTTCGCGGCATTGGTAGTTGCCTCATGTTGGGACAAACGTCTATAAGGTGCTCGTAAATACACACGATGTCATCCAAGGAAGTGTAAACTCTCTCTAAACCTTAACAAACCTGATCTTCAAATCGCTGGAATGTTTGTGCCACGTTGCAAAGAACGAGTCATCCGGAGAAACCGAAATAGGTCGAACGTTGTAAATACAGCTGTCTTTTTCTGCCACTGAGAAATACGCAAATATGACTGTATGCACAAACAAAACTTATGGGATTGGAAATCTAGCAACCACTGGGACGTGTTGTGAGATCTTGGATATGTGGACTTGAGTGGCGGTCGGGTGTAGTACTATTTCTTGATGTCTGATAATCGCCACGGGGCCGATAGTTGTCAACGGACGTGTTCGGTACCATATGTATTGGAGAGGCCAGAGGCCCGAAAATGGCTTGTGCCGGGAATGTAGGATACCCAAATGAACTGTCAGCAGTTCTCTGCTGAAGGTAGTTTATCTTGAATGTTCTGACTAGTGACGCTTAGACAAAATAGCCCCTGGTCACCATAGGTTGTTTACGAATTTTTGCAACTCAGCTCCCACAGTCTTTTACAAAGCGTCCGTCCTTATTGTTAGAGGAGCTGAAGAAACGGGATGTGTAAGGATGTTGGCGACGGCTTGTTCGTTCGAGTGGCGTGCTGCCTGTGCCGTTTCGAGAAAATTTAATTTCCGCTTTTTTCCACGAAAAGGTCTGTGAGGGCTACAGTATTTTGAAGCAGCGGGGGATAAATCGGCGATAAAGGTAACTAAGCCAGAATATGGGCGCAACTGCCGGTAAGAGTGAGGCCTACGATAGTCGATAATTGTCGTCACCTTGTCAGGCAGGGTCTGTTTTCCGACGATGAGATTTCGCGACCCAGGAATGTGATGGTGGACCCGCCTAGTTTGCTTTCGGCGGAGTTCATGGTTACTACATATAGGCTAAGTGCACAAAGAGAGCGTGTATGCATACCATAAAATGTTCCTTGAAGAAGGTCCAACCAAAGTGTCGTCTGGGTGCGCGTAGGCATTCTTCAAGCCGCGTGTTGCTTCACGCATATTCTTTTGAAGGGTTTGGGCTGCATTGCTGAGCCCAAAAGGCTTCCGCAAAAATTCGAATAGTCCGAGTGGAGTTGTGAAGGCTGTTTTAGAGGCGTCAGCTTCAGCTGCCGGGATTTGGTGGCAGGCTCTTACAAGATCGCTGCGGCTGGAAACTGAACCACCGAATAGGGACGAAGTTAGAACTTAGATATGAAGGATGGGGTACCCATCTGAAACAGTGGTTTGGTTGAGGGCCCTATGGTTGCCGCAGCAACCCTAGTCGCCATTATGTCTAGAAACCATGTGAAGAGGCGAGGTCCAGGGGTTACTGAAAGGTCGTACTATGCCCGATTCCAGCATGCATTCGAATTCAGCCCATGCCACGCGGAGGTTGACTGGCGCAATGCGGCGGGATCGGCTGAATGCTGGGGGCCCTTTAGGGACAGTAGGTGGGTGACGTTAGTGGTCACCGCAAGAGGGAGCGGGAATGCGTTAGCACTGCCGGGTGGGCTGAAAAGAGGTCTGCGTAGGGGTGTTCGGCCTGAGGTTTGATGTATGGGGCGGGATGTGATTCACGAAGGAATACGAACTGGTCACGGAGAGAGAGGTCTGTCGGTCGACACCTCTCTGCCACGGTGCGTCCACCAAGTCGAAATGGTCAAGAAAATCGATACCTAGTAAGGGATAGAGGATGTCTGCTACTATAAACACCCAGCGGATTGTTCGACGTAGGCCCAAGTTGAGTTTTAGTGACTTACGGCGGTAAGTAGCAATGGGAGTGCCGTTGGTAGCACAAAGTTGCTGGGTTGATGGAATTGTTGCATTACCTGCTTCCTTTGAAATGACAGTAACTGGTGCACCGGTGACAATAAAGAGCGGGTTAATAAAAACTAAATCTCGAACAAGCAACAGACGACTTCTATTACGGCTGCCGACCGCGTTAGTCGCCGGAACGCGTCGAGATATTAGTTTCCCTGTTGGGCACCTGGAAAGTGCAACCGGCTTCGCAGCGCTAAGCCTTCTCCCAAAAACCGTTTATGATATCGACAGTAGGTTGTTCGAGATAGGCTAACGGGGCGGTCAGCTGAAGTGCTTCTGGGACGTTCAGGTGGGTCAGAACTATGATAGGATTTATGGCCTCTACAGCTGAAACAGCTGGGAATGGAAAAACGTCTGGAGGTCCGCTCAAAAGCAGACGTCAGGGTGTCCTCGGAGTGTGTTAATGCAGTGAGAGCTCTGATATGGTGGCTACTCAGGTTTGTTGGGGCAGTAATTTGTGGATGGTAACTTTCGATAATACCGTCCGCTAGTTTTGCCACTTTTGTGGGGTTTTGATGGCTAGGAACTTCGGTCAGTGCCTGAATATTGACTGGTAATCGCTGTGGCCACAACCCTTCAAAGGCGTTTTCCTCTGAAAACTTCATCGGCAGCTGCTGCCTTTGTCTCATTAATGCAGAGGGCTTCTTACTACCTAATTATGTCCCTTGGATCAGCTGCTTCAGGCTTGATGAATCAGACGGCATAAGAGTAGAGATTACCGCTTCTTTGAGGGCGATTTTCAGAATAGCCAATGAATGTTACTTTGCTTACCTGGGAAGCAGCTTCAGGGGAAAGACGACCAATAGTCCACAAGTAACGAATACGCTCGCTTGCTAGGCCTTGTCTCAAATTTCCTTCAACATATGAAACCAGAGTTGAAGGTCACCAATAAGCATTAGGGTCGGCTAGGAAGACTGTTAAAATGGACGGTCCCGGATCAAGCTTAAGGTCGTTGCTAGCCATAAGTGCATTATTATATCATATGTTAAACAATACATAGATGTCAGCTGAGCAGCCGTTAAACGATACTTATAGTAGCGATGTATGAAAAATAACAAACGAGAGTACTGCAAGGGTAATGGAGATTGGAATTTTATATGGCGGAAAACGCTTATACATACAGGAATAAATGTGGTTCAAGGACTTACAAAGAGACCTTGGTGGAATGAATTTTTGTCGGGGCTACCAGTTTAAGATTCTCCTGAGTTTAGTCGGGACATGCTCCTATATAGTCTTTAGCCCCTAGTACTCGATTAGTGACACGGAAACGAGTATAGTCGGCAGTGCGCAAAGGAGCAGAACTCGAAACGCTGCAGCACGATAATGTGTGTAGTGGAGGGATGCAAACGCGTGCTGACAGTGTACAGGTGGGGCAAGTAGCACCACCAAATTCGGTAATGGTTGAAATTAAGAAAAAATGTTATTCTGTCCAACTGAGTGTCACACTGGTAGCAATACAGTACCGATCGGGTGTGGTGAAAGTGTGATCTGCATTATAAGTTGCTAGTTCGTAGATGGAGTAGACGAATTCATATTATACCGCATAGGGCTAACAAGACGAACAGCATACGGACGCGCTAGATAGCCAACCAAGAGACACAAGATGCTTCACTAGCAATTAGCAAAACCAAATTGGAGCCACGGAGATGCTCATACGAACATGCAGAGCAAAAATACACGGTGAGAAACAACCACGGGTAATCTAATACCGAAGGGGTTAAATAGGCTGAACTCCCAAAGAACTACTGGGAATCAAAAACTTCAAGAGCGCACAGAATAAAGCGTAATATTTCGTATGCCCGTAAATCACGCATGGTACAAGTATGTTTTCTAACAAAGGAAATACAGTAACGCAAAACAGAAAGGGTCAGTCTTGGAAATCACATCTACCGCAAGCTGAATTGAAATGGGGGTGTTTACAATCTCTTCGTGGTGGTTAACGAATTCTTTCAGATCTTTGGATACTTGGTTGTTCCGTGGGATTCCCGGATTAACATGTATTCAGATCAGAATTATCAGCTGGGGCAACAATATGTGAAGTGACGTCATACTGACCCTCGTCATTGAACTGTGCCTGGCTAGCATGACGTCTCTGACTGGACAGATCATCTAGATCCAGAATAGTGACTATCCGGCTCCCGTTGCGCAAAATGTCGACCCCGTTCGTCGGTCGTTATTCATCCTCCCTGAAAAAACTGGTATAAGCTTTCAATATACACTCAAAATTAGTTTTCAAACTACGGGATTTAAATAACTTAGATGGACTTTTACCAGTAACAGTATGTGCAACGTTACGATATTTCCTGGAAAAACTGTCAACGGCATGATCAAGTTCAAAAAATGTATGGGGATTCACAGAATGAATTGTACTCCTAAGCTTGCGTTCTCTGCAAGGCCATTAGACTGTGGGTGACGTGGAGTAGTGTATGTATGTTTGCAACGAGGACCTTTTAATCACTCATCCAAGAGCTTAGCAGTGAAGTGTGTGTCATTGTAAGTAACTAACACAAACGGAACTTCTCCTCTGCCGAATGCCTTCCTGAGCGCAGTCAATGTGAAATCACCCGTAGGTAAACTTGTCAAATATGCCTCCGGCTAGCGGGAAAAAGCAACGATGACGACAAAAGTGTAGTATTTGCTTAAGACGGGTCCACAATAGTCTTCACGTACCCGCTGCCACGCCTCACGGAGCACTGGCCGAGGAGGTAGCTTTGAAGGTTTTGAATGCATCTTATGTAAACACCGCTTGCAGTTTTTAGCTGTACGTACCATGTCGGCATCCACTTCCGGCCACCAGGAAGTAAGCTGAGCCAGTGACTTCATTTTGTCAACACCCAAATGTCTTGAATGGAGAAATGCCAGAATAACAGAACGGAATATTGGAGGAATGACAACACGGCAGTTTAGGCACTGTAATTCATCTGGAGCGACCGATGAACCATCACGTCTGGAATAAAGTCAGGGAATCGCCGCTTTTCATCCGACGACCAACCATGAAGTAGAGCTGAAATGACTGGAGCAAGATATGCCTTCGCCTTCTTCACAAGATCATCACGCCGCACTGGTAGTGGTTGTATCAACAAATAGTCATGCGTGACTGAAGGTCGAGATGAATACGGTATTCTGGATGGGAGATCAGCGTGCGGTATATATTTAGCACTACGGTGCAGAATATCGTAATCATATGAGCTGAGTGAAATACTCCATCGTTGAACCATTGCAGCTTATGATTTCGATCACGAATGATGCGGGATCACAGATGAACTGCAATGCCTCATGGTCGCTAACTATGGTGGACTTCTGGCCAAATAAATACTTATGTAAACGCTTGACAGTCCAGTATACTAGCAAGGCTTCTCTTTGTGTTTGTAAGTATAATTTTTCAGCTTTAGTGAGCCTCCTTGAAATGCAAATGACTGGCCGCTCGTATTGTTCTGAAATAGCACCTATTCCAGTAGGAAATGCATCAGCAATAAAAGTTGAATGATCTTTCGGAGAGAACGGCTTAAGAAAAACGCCGGGTTGTAGGTAAGATGGCAGATTACGAAGGGTATTTTCATGAGCCTGATTCTAAAATAAGGGATCGTTGGACAGAATAGCAACCAGACAACTGGCTTGTTGAAAGTAATGTGGCATAAAACGAGCACAGTACTGAAGATCACCAAGAATAAAACTTAATTCATGAATGTCTGCGAGAGAAGATACATCCATGAACGGGGCTAAACGTGTTGGGTCCGGAGAGAAACCTTTAGCAATTATAATGTAACCAAGACACGAAAACTCATGGACACCGAAAATACACTTGTCTGGAATAGTGGAAACATTGAACTTATTGAACTGCTTCAGCAGACAACAAAGACGATAATCATGTATGGTCCGAGTGAAACCATGGACAACAATATAATCTTGGTTTGAATCAACACCCCCAAGACCTTGCACAGTATGGTTAAGAGACTGTTGAGAAATGGCGGGCGAAAAATTGAGACCAAAAGGCAAAACTTTGCATCGAAGTAAACCGAAGGGTGTGTTGATGGTTGGTAACGCACTGGACTCCTTATCCCGGAGTATTTGCAGATATGTGTCTCTCAAGTCGGTCTTCGAGAATACACCAGACCACGCAAGTCGGTAGAGCACATCCTCGGGTCCTTCAGTTGTGCATGTACGCCGTAATAAGCACTTATTCAATGTCAATCGGTAGTCACCGCAAATCTGTAAGGTTGGTTAGACCTTACTTCGCGGTTTCCTCAGTAAACGCGTGCTTTGGTCCTTTGTATTGCTTGGACCACCTGCACGTTACGCTAATGCTCGGCACTGTATGAATATGTTAACCAGGACGGTATTCTCCACGCCCCGTGAGAACGAGAAGGCGATTGGGAGAGATGGTGGTTAGCGTATATTTAGGAGTGTGCGCGGGAGAGTGCACAAGAACAACGGTCAAATGGCAACCGCGCTTGGCAGTCAGCGTTCAGTTAAACAATAAACGTGGTAGAAGTATGAATGAAGATGGCAACCGCCACAGGAGCCTCCTCCTAGAAGTCTGACGGAGTTGGGCTTCGATCGTGATGGTAGGCCGGAATTATTGGTTGTCCAGAAACTCCTCGTAGCTTGCCCGTTATATTGTTGGTGACGTCGAACGACTGCTGATGAATTTAACGGTGCCTGCACTCTCGAGGTCCGATGTGCATGGGTCCAACTGTGTTTTAGCGCCCACGGGTCTCATACGCATGCGAGCCGGAAGATCCCGCGTCGGGTCCATCCAAAAGTGTGTCCAGTTGTCGTCTCCAGTACCAGGCTGACCAATCGTCCCGTTGTCCAGTGAGCGGTTGGCTCCTTGAACGTGCACGGGAGTCAGCGAGGCTACGGATGAAGCCAACGTGACTGTGATCGATGCTTTCCCCCTCATGAAAACTGGTAATCGCGTTTGTCTTGTGAATTTCGTAATAAACATTGGCGTATCAATGATCCTGACCAGCAGACAAGGACTGAGTAGGGCTAGATTCCCCTTGGTACGAGCCCCGTTTTTTGCGCGACTTATTGCCTAGCAAAGCGCATGATTACTTCGTCATTATTCATATCCGTATATGTTCTGTTCCATCCACTATGGTGTGTACTTTCCACTCGATTTGCTAATGATCTTTCATCGTTGGTTTGCTGAATAGCTCGCATAATCTTCTACGGTGTTAAAGATGGGAAGCAGAATGTACGTGACCCTACATATTCTTTAGATGGTGTACTCTTTCACGGTTTGTTAGTAGGAGAGACATGACCACAATAGTATGGGCGTTTATTGAAAGGCCCATACCTAAAACACGCAGATAGTAGAAAAAAAGTACATTACATGCCCATACCATTAACAATAAACACGGTGAACTCCAAGTAAAAATTAGTAATTAGACGTAATTCCTCCTTCCATTATATGAATAACGTACTCACTACGTAACCTCTTGCACACTTTTCATGGTATGAAAATTGTATTTGTTTGCATCTTTGTGCACACATTACTCACTATCTTGCTCTGGTCGCCTTCTCCTCAACTCAGAAATAAACTGATATGAGAAGTTACGGGGTCTGAAATATAGATTTTCTTACAAAGGTACGATTTTTTAAACATCAACTTTAAATTTTAGCACACTTCATTTCATTCTAATCTCTACGTTGCTTTACGTCATAAGCACCATTTAAAAGATAAAATAGAGATAAATCCAAAGATTGTGTGGTTTCATAAAAGACAGATTATGGTGGAACTTACCCTGGAAAAAGAGAGACAAATAAATGCGTTTTAACCCGTGTCTCACCGTAGTAGTTAAACGGCCCACTCAGCTTACTGTGATGCAGACGGCGAAGAATTACCAAGAAGTACCTTTTTGTGAAAGGTATTTTATATTTTAAAGTTGTGCGCATTTACGCACAAACTAAAAATCTGATGTTTCAAACTCTGTTAGAATGGTTGTTTATCTTAGTCACATCCTGGTATTCACCTTCGCTTCCATTGACCGAACCGAAGTTGAATGTTGATTGGACTATTGGTCATAAATAAACTGATCCGCACGTAATGGCTGTGACTTGCTAATACGGTTCAGTGCTGTGGAGTGTGTGGGACGCACCAGTCTTTGGTCGATAACTCCGTCGGATTTTCCGGGAAGGTCAGCGGGATACACTGTTTCAGTCCCGTTGATTACATACCGATGCTTTGACACCATTTAGGATGAAAAGCAACATCTACGGTATGGATTCAACGGCTCCGTCATTTCGCGATCGATGAGTCCATTCCCAGTATTTGAGATTCATGAAGGACGATAAATACTTGTTCTTGCATTGCCTAGATCGAGGATGGACGCGCAGGATACTACCAGCACGGAAACGGTTTTTTCGAGGCTAGTATATTCTAAATATTGAATCGCTTCAATTTATCCGTCATTTTTTTAGCTAATTATCTTATTAGTTCGATGGCAAGTGAGTCCTATTTCCCATGAGCAACCGCGGGTGTACCGTCAGTTTACCTTAGTGACAGTCTGTAGCATTAGACTTCCTTTGAAGTTACCGGAAATGGACGAACACTATTTAGAGAGGTGGTCCATACATCAACTTCTCAACTTATAGGGACTTTGCTTTCTGGTAAAAAACTGGGCTAAAAAAATAAAAACTATTTGTAAATTAAGATCGACTGACGTTATGTAGCTGCATTAGATGGAAAGGAAGTGAATTTCGATTTCGCTTGAGAGCTGTTCAACGTTAATAACGGTACGCATACGTGTATGCTCCGTCACAGAAATAGACACTATAAGGCACATCTATAACATGGATAAACTAAGTTATTGCAGGTAAGTCATGGGTGAGCAAATGACGGAAATGGAAATACCACCGAACAGAGAGCGGCCGCCAGAATTACTTCCCAGTTAACAATATATATATATATATATATATATATATATATATATATATATATATATATATTGTAGTGCATTTCTGATTGTACATAATCCTGTTTCCTTTCCTTTTATCTTTCAGATGCCGTCCTTAACCACGAGGCGGAGCCATACAGTGCTGCAGGCATCTCACCTCCCTCTCCTCCCGAACAGTGACCTTGACCCCGACCCCGAAACTGTATAAAAAATCCCATGGACGCCCCCGTAGGACCCACTTCCGGTTTCGAGTTGTACCAGTTAAGGCGTCGCCTTGTGCCAATACAAGTCCATTGTTTGCCGAGCTTCGCCTTCTGTTGTGACTGACCTCGTGCTGTGACCAGTTGTGCTGATCTGTGCGTCTATTTTCAGACCTCCGGACCCCACGTGTATTAATATATATATATATATATATATATATATATATATATATATATATATATATATATATATATATATATATATATATATATATATAGACTTGTGATTGCCCCTCGGTCATTATTCATTTATCCTTGCTTAGAGTCGGCTGGCAATTCACTCTCTGATCGGTAAACCGTGATATCCTTATACTCCTGGCGAGCAAATACACCTAAAAGGTTCTCATTTGGATTTAGATCTGGGCTTCAGGTTGGTCACTACATGATCTTGGTCCCACGGAACAATAGCCAACTATCTGTTGTGTATGAGCAGTGGAAAGAAGCGTTATCATGTTGGAATATGGCATCGTAAAAATTGTTTCAACGCACGAATATGAACAACGGAATCTTGAGTAACTTCAAGTACTACTAGCTCACTGCCTTTGGCTGAGAAGGCTTCCCATAACACCGCTGAGTTCTTTTCATTGTTTCTTTGACCGAAAGTTCCCTCTTCTTTCCTGATATCATGACAGCTCCAACTTCAAGCAGCCGGTTTATCCAAAGTATTTATTTTCTCCACTGAAGTAGACATTTTCCCATTTATTTGTCCACGCTGCTTGTGTTTCGGCACATGATAAGCACCATTCTTCATGCCTCGGTGTGCGAGTAACTAACATTTTCACTTTGCGTATCTCATCAACGGCATATAGTTGAAGGTTGACAGTAACGTTCGTTTTGGGAACACCGGCTATGATCAAAGCTTTCAGTTTTGACACGGGGCATTGGTTTTTGGAGCCTAGACGAGGTAATCTGCTTTCTTCAGATTTCGGTAGTTTTTGGGCTTCTCATTAGCTTTCTAGGCTCCCGTTCCCCTATACTTTTCAGGTACCGTTCTATGATGTTTGTCGACCTCTTGCATTGTCTGAAGAGCTCACACAAACTGAGTCCTACGCTATACGGCGCGGATATTTCGCCCTTCTCAGAATCTGTTAGTTTATTTCTGTGTGGCAATACGCAGAAATAGCTGGATGTGACTTATGCAAGATTTGTAAGCACTACCTAGAGCAATGAAGGCTACCTAAGGCACTCGGTTGCATCGTGATCTCTGGTGCACATGAATCACGGAAGTCCGGTTCTCATGGATTAGTCAGTAGGCGAATTCACAAACCGAACTAGTCATCTTGTAGCCAAGCTAAATGATCTGTCCGGTTCTGCAAAGTTTTCCATGGGACAGCGCACCTGAGTAGGGGGTCCTATACTTTTGTCACTCTTGCTTTTTACGTATTTTGCTCTAATTAGCGCATAGTGCTTAGTTTAGTTCTGAAATTTGGTTTGCCATATAGAACTGTGAATTCGGTTGTTCTGGCCACACACCGTCATTTTGAATCATTGGGAGCATGTTTGTTGATCGCATAAGTGATTTACCAGACATTTGAATGTAAGATGTTTGCCATTAACGTAACGGTATTCAGTTATTCGTTCCAATGTAAGAATCGAACTTTGAAATCATATCGTCGTGATCCTGCTGGGTCACCAGGCTTAACCGCGTCAATTGATTCGATGGGGTATCCCTGTACACGGTATCCCCGTACATAACAAATAGCAGTTTGAAAAACTTGCAAGGCTGCAAGGTGAGCATATAGGTAAATTGCTGATATTTTTATTGTCTTTGCCCCAGATGGAATTTTCCAGAATGCTGCCGGTTTGGACTCTGGAGAGTTTGCAAGTGAAATACCGGGGCAATTCGTTGCATCTACGTTTCCATGCACAATAAATTGGAACAAAGCGCTTAGTCGACCCCCACACTGCGAAACAAACGTCTGTTCCACACACTTATTAGCAAGGACGACTTTTTTAAGTACTTATTTTAGAAGCTGTTTTGCTAAAACAGTTTCACCTGCGCAACAGTGCAGAAAATCAGTGGAAATCCGCAAAATCAATTTTTGGAATCCAATAAGCACAATGAACGGCAGAAGGATGTCGGCGTGCAGTGTAAACCAAAGGAGGCAGATTACGAAACACACTGTTTGTGTTCTCCATGATCATAAACACTTTCCGTCTGATTAACCATATTTCTAGGCTTAGTAATGTATTTGGAGAAACACTGCCTTCTAAACAACGTTTTCGGAGATGGTTTTCAATGGGTATTTATGTTTTCGTATTTTGCCCAGAATTCTCAAGTCCCAAAAAGCACTTTCCTTTAATCGTAGAATAAGTAATTTAAGACCAGATTTTGTACGACATCCGTGGGATGCGTTTTATGTTGTCATTTGCCGGCTGGTGATGGAAACTAGACATTTTTATTTCGTTTTTTAGGCTCCATCAAAATAAGGCCAAAGGTGAATGATCCAGCATCGGTGTCACTTTGATTATTTTTACGCAAAGACTTTTTGTAAATCTTTAGGCAAAACATTTTACTTGTGCAAAAGAATGGACGCGTTTTTACTGTTTTTGAGCAACATATCATTCGGCTTTTGTGGTTTTAGGATGCTAAGGCATGGGCAATATCTGGAGTAGATTCACGTAAACAGTTTGTCGTGTTGGAGTTGATATTTCCGTGATATATTGATTCTAATGGGGCCAATATTCTCGCGGTTACCACAGTTTTTAGTCTCTCGTTAAGATATAATCCTCATCAGCACATAAGTAAGTCAAATCGACCAGGCTTAAGGAACGACTATAGATAAGTGTAATTTTTCATAAAGATGAACATACTTAGCTTAACTGGTAATAGAAATAAGATGGTAACACCGCAATTCTTGCTGATTTCCGCTTATCAGTACGCACGAGTTTCGCGTAAAAGAATGAAAACTACTCGAAACTAATACCGGTGCTGTTTTGGTTACTCAAAAAGTATACCCCGAAAAGATCTTATGATACCTATTTGACGATTTACTGGGGTCTATTGTGAATCTGTTTTGGGTTCATTTGGGTCTGGTTGGGGCCTGTTTCGTTACTTTGGATACTACGAATATACTGAACAAGAAAGAAAGCACATCAGTCGGATATCAGCCTATTTTCGGCCTAGAGGAAATGAGATTAGGAAGTGGTTCCTCGAAGTCCTGCTTCTTTCATACACTAGACGATGATATCCTACTGTCAGCTTCACAGAAGAAAGATTTAACAATACGACAGTTTACAACCTCTAAAAGTAAACGACAAATGAAGCTGATTTCCAGGTCATTGGAATCCCTTTTCAGCATGTCCATTTCCGTCAACATCGGAAAACAACAGCGAATCAATTTCTTCTACGGAACAAGAAACGAAAATTTGACAAGCCTCTCCAATTGGTACAACGATCAAAGCTATTGTGCACATCCGAACGGCGCGTTCGGGTGTCACATCGATATCTTTCACAATAAATTCCGTAGATCTAAGCGAAATGTCGTTAGCAATAAAAATATTTAATTTCCGTGCAAATTTGCGAGTCAGAATTGCGTGACATTTTGGTCACTATCCGTTTTGCTTGTGGCCCCTTGTATATTTGGTTCTTTAGTCCATAGTCCATTCATCACACAGCACACAATGCTTTTGTTTTTGCGAGCTAATGGCAACATCCTGTTTATGTTATTGCATTTTTCGTGTTTTGCTACCGACTACTACCACAGTAGTCAAACTCTATGACCGGAACATACTCCTCCTTTAATCTTATTGGTCAATTCCTTTGTTCCTTGCTCTAACTGGTCGGTCATTTAGGAGTTGGATATTTTTACGCCCGGACCAACAAGAGACGGTGTTTTCTGCTTGAAACCGTTGGTAATTCACCTCGAATGTAGGTTTCTCCTCTGTTACCAGGTTTTTCTTGGTTATTGCGCTGTGCTTCACTGGAGTGATTATTTTATCGCTACAGAATCACACTCGCACGCACACACTATTTACCGAGAATACGACTGTCTTCTGACATTACATTGACCGTGGGTGCATCGTTTCGGGTAACAGGCCAGAGTAGATAGCGGGCAAGTGATGTGCCTTCTACACTAATAAACACACAATATCAAAGCTTCCGTAAGCGGTTACCGCGTTTTGTTCTCCCTGTGTTTTTCGCGAGTGTTTTGAGATCTGTGACAGTAAAAAACCAAACGTGTACAACTCTGAAGGCCATTTTATCAGCACATATACACTGGTGGGTCACTCCATTCGGCGGATTTTGGATACAGCTAGGAAGAACTATTTTAGAGAAATCAGTTATGTATGGGGTAGGTTCCATTTCTGTTTCCCGGACACTGATGGCAGCCTGTAGGTCACTTTGAGCTTATCCTACCTCATTGTAATTCGGAGTACCCACGTTTCTCAACATTCATAATTTCGGTCTTTTTCCTTAAACGTGTACCACATAGTGAGTACCCATGTGGTCAGGCAGTCCCGTACCAGTTTGCCGTGTTCTCTGCGGGTAAAAGGGGGTTTATCCGTTGATCCAGTAGGAAGACTTTATTATTATGACTGTATAGAAGTATCAGGTTAGCAGTGTTTTGCCTATTTTTACGTATTTCTTTCTTTTGTTTGGGGTAGTAGTATTAGTGACTTTTTGCAACTTATTTGTCATATAAATACGGAAGTCCTTTCTTATTCAGTGTTATTGAAAGGTGAAGCTATTTCCGCTTCAATAGACGCTGTATGTTAAACATAACTACGTCATAAAAAACGTATTCTCACTAGTACTGTTCCTGCTATGTTTGGTAAGTAATCTTCTGAACATCTTTCCTACGTACGCGCCATTATTTCGCTGGAAGGCTTTGGAATTTTGTCAGCTCTTCCTTTGCATTCCTCCTGTAACCTTACTCGACTAATTAACCTTGATTTATGAGATCGTTATTTTAATTTTATTTATTTCCACATAGCCATTCGCATCTCCTTTTACACAGTTGCTAAATGGAATTTGTACTTGGCGATTTGCGTGTACTTGTGCAACAAATAGGAGAACTGCATGGCTTCGACTGTATTGTTTACAATGTGCTCTGTCTGACTAATAAAGCGGAGATGGTTAGAACACACGGAAAGCTGGACGATTTCTCAAGCCTCCTTGATGAATCCATGTAGGCAAACTGAGACACTTCAGTAAAGGGCCTTCAAGGCCAGTAGAAAAGTTGTGCAAACGCTTACACAAATTGAGTACTGCCTGTTCTCATCGTGAATGAATGCTTGCTATGGATTATACGTTGGCACCGATGCCTCATATGTGAAAGAACCTCGCTCTTCTGTGATAAATGGGATTTATCCAGTGCGCTTCCTGACAATATTATTGTCATAAACAATTAACCGGAAGCTACATTATATATATATATATATATATATATATATATATATATATATATATATATATATACTTTGCCTCACCGACGGCTTGACTGCGCAAGTCGTTGTTGTTCCTGGAAAATACCAACCAAGAACAACTATCTGTTTCGTTTCATAATATGATTTTCATTACGACGAAACTGCACCTTGAAGTACTGTGATGGCTTGCGTACCTCCGTGACCCAAAGAGATATGCTGGATGGCTTCCCTAAGCCGGAGATCCAGTCACACCTAAAACGTCGATGGTTAGGGGCCAGAAAAAGTCCATTTTCTGAACCAATTCACGGGGAACATCTGGTTCTAACCACTATGCCCCTAAAGAAGACACTACAGTCAATAAACAAGGAGAGCAACAGTTTACAGGTCAAAATTTTCCATTAGATATACGTACGAGTGGAGTACCTGGGGTTTCTCTCGACAATGGCAGAATTCATCGCACTTCATTAGACAGCTATCACTCGCCTAAGCTGGGAAGACACCAGCCCAAAAGGTACTTCCCCGTCCACTTTCCGCTTGCTCCATTGGGTGCTTGAGGCTGAGGACTGAATCTGAAAAGCGGATCGATATGAAAGCAACGGCGACGACAAGGCAGCATGCTTGCAACATTCAGATCTTACGTGACAGACCAGAAGAAGTTGCTTCACGGATGCTTCGGTCACTTTTCCGTATCAGGTTAACGCCCCAGTACCTTGTAAATCAGACTGCTTAGTCAAAAGCTCCGGTTAGCGTTGCCAAGGAAAAATCCCTTCTGCTGTGTGGGCAGCCGCTAAGTATGGTTTGCCGAAAACCTCCAGCATCCTTCCTGTAAATTCGTTCCATTTCCTCATGATTTCCGTCTATTACTTTGTTCTTGGCTACTTTTCACTTTATGTTTATCTTCATTCCGCCTTCGAGTGGACGATTCTGCGAGGTAGAAGCCAAAACCGGAGCGCAGAATTGCGAGGTTAATAGTTGAAAGAACTGAATTGAGCTGAACTGATTCATTTTAGATGTACCTGGTAGTTCCGTTTTTGGACCAGAACTTTGAGATCGGAGTTCCCAGAAATTGGACGATCAGTGGCGAAAGCAAAGGTTGGCCCAAGATAGCACGTCACGGACTATACCGGCAAATGCTTCTGTTGGGTGCATCTCTACTGGACTATTTCTGCATGCGTATGTGTGAAGGTGATACACAGGGGTAAATGTTCTGATATGTGACGTTCTCTCAGATAAATTTTGAGAAGCTTCCAATTTTGACAGCCGATTGCTCCGATAACCATGTACTTGTGGAACAGACTAAACTGTACCACCAATATTTTTATCCACCGCTATTTACTTCACTCGAAGTACTGACATTTATGAGTTTATATTACACCAAGGGTGCCAGTTGTGTTCTTAATCCATAACAGCAGAACACGTAGTTGTTGCACTTCATTCGCTTGTAAGAATATGAATGCAAAACGGTTATAGCTGGTGAACGATCCACTAGCTCACAAGCAAACAAGTAAGTAAATCAGTGACCAAACACGTAAAAGAGATGAGCTGCGTGATCTTTGACGCACAAACAAATAAGACCTATCGATACACAGCAAGACCGACCAGTCAGTATTGCTCGAGCTGAAGCACGACTGAAGATCAATACCAAGCAGGCTTATACCCATATCTGAGAGAAATATTAACTGTTTGTCCTCGTAGTATGCGTGTCTTTAAACAGACTCAACAGTACCAACGCAACTGACGTCGGGTGACAGATTCGAGGAAGCCCGCAAAGCGGTATCACGTGGGACGCACAGATTCTCTGAACTGCTGTCATCTCTGCCCCAGTGTTGAAAAAAGCTTTTCGTGTTCCTTTGTAAGACCATTTTCTATTGCTATAAAACTTGTGCATTCAGTTTATTTGACACCATGTGGTGTACAGCATCAAAGCCACCTGCGCGGCGAGTCATGCGAGTATTGTTAGTGACCGGTATCTCTTGATAGACTCTAAAGAAAGGTCATTATTCACAAATCTCATCACTGTTTATAATTGTTACACTGGCTTGAGCACGTTTACACGGTGCTTCTCCGCAGTAGCAGAAAAATGAATATAATATCTACACGCCAAAACAGGTTAACAGTTCGGATAAAACTTCATCCTCTTTTGTTAAAACATGAGGAAAGAAAGAAACTACGAAAGTTCGGCACAGGGATAATTTTGAAGAAATTAGTCGAAACTTGGAAAAGGCATGATTGATACGGCGAAAGACTAAATTGCAGTGGTTGTGAATAGTCAGTTTTAATCTTTTCGGAAAATTCAATCGAGGACATAAAGCGCTTTTCACATAAGTCTGATGTGAGGTCTTTTAAAGCTATGCTGGAAACGAGACTGCTGATGTGCAGACCTCCACGAAGAGTATCAGACGAGAGCAGATTGAGGCAAGACAATCTGAAATCCTGGGAAACATACACTGATGTGCAAAGCTTTAAATCATGGACTACGGAGAACGAATTTGAGACGACAATCGACGCAATTTTCCAACCGTCAATTCATTATCCAAAGACCGTAGAAAGTTTTCTTGTAAAGTTACATGGTCTACAAGTTCAAGAGGAGTAGAGTTACTGGTGGTGGAGCCTCCCATGAAAAGCGATTATGAAGTGGAAAAATATACTCTAGATATTTGACACTGGTTAAAAAAGACCTACCTGTTCAGAAAAATTTTGGAGGTGTGCAAGATTTTCGATAAACTCATCTAAACCAGACTGCTGGGGGAAAGACCTAGCCAAAACAATGTCATCTGTGCACTTTAATGGACGAATTGAATGGGTTACAGTTACGCTGCTAATGTAAGCAGGGAATAGACATGGGGAAAGAACAGTTCCTTGAGGAAAACCAGCACTGCTTCAGAGAAGCGTGGAAACATTTCTTCCAAATTTGGCACACTGAGTCCTACCGGAGAAGTATTCTTTCAGCCAATGAAACAAGTACATGGAGCAACTGAATGACTCCAGGTTTTTGAGAAGCAATGACCGCCGTGCACTATCAAACGTTGATAAGTAATCGAGAAAGGCACACCTACGTGATTTGCACTATCCGTTGAGAGATTTTATACTGAAGTGGATTGCGCAAGCTACTGAGTCAGTCGTGTAATTCTGGAGTTAATACACAAATTTGTATTCGTCAGCTAGACTTTTGACAGTGTTTTGAAGACACTGAAGTACAGCACGTTCAACTAGTTTCAAAGCGGACGAAATTGCAATTTAACAGAATCTCGTGGATTCCGTTTACTTACCCGACCCCTTAGGTATAGGAATGATTGTGACCGGACACCAACAATCAGGAATGAAGAACTATCCAAGGAATTGCCTGATAGAAAATGTCAGTTTACAGAAGACCTTCGGCTAGGAACCTCAGAACGTGTCTTCTATCACGTCTCGAAGTGAATCACTGACTAAATCCCCTCGATTGAATGAACAAAAAGACTGGAGTTGGTGGATAGATGCGATATTGTATTCCATATTTTATGGCACCGAAGTGGTACGGATACGAGCAAATACACGGGATGCAAGTCAACGCAACGGCGAGGCAAAAGCCAACCGACCACGTGCAATCAAAGAAAACCGAAAATGTATCAAAGGCGAAGTTGAACAAATCCTCGTGAAGATCAGTTTAATAAAGGTATGCAACTAAATAACAACAGTGCATTCAGAATCCACGGTTAGAGAAGATCACAGAGAAATGAAATTCAAAATGAAGTTCGGAAAATGTTCTTTATCTCGGAAAGATTGAGGTCACTACAGCTGCTCCTACCAGAATGCACAGAAAGCTCTCGAAAAATCTTAGGGTGGTAAAGGAATACAGACGATATTCGTGCGCGTGAAAGCCCACAAAATGTGTGAATGCAGATTCGCTATAGGAAGTTAATTGAAAGGACCAGTGGTATGCAAGAACCGGAGAATGTTGGTCGAGTTTTAAGTAGAATTGTTACCAAAGGCATCGGTTGCTTGAATCGTCTTCCAGGTATGCCACACCAATGATAAAAGACGAAAGTGATCATACCAAAACCCGAATGCAAACGTCGGTGCCAAACTCCTTGGAATTTCGTGTACCACCGAAGCCTACCATATGGCGACGTCTCATGAAACGAAAAGAGACGAAAAACTGATGTAGCAACCGCAACGGACTTGACGACTGTGCAGTAATAACTAGTATTCCATGTCATTTCGTGTCGAAACGAAAAACGCGAAAGTCTTTACCGTTTAATGCACTGACAAAATCCCGTTTGACCTGTTCGCGAAAACTTGCTGGATAAAGGATCTCTCAACCAGGACGTGAAACAGGTGCCTCATTCGCGGACGAGTTTTTGGGCTCTGCTGACCTGAACATGAGGCGGTATTCCCCGTTCGAGGATTTAGAAGAGCCGATCAACTTCCGACCTAAACTTGAGACTATAGCCTCATTCAGCGTCGTAGAAGGCAACTCTGGCTTCAAGCCCTCACCTGGTACAGAAGTGTGTGATGATGGCAAATGAATTGTGAACGTATTTGCTTATTCATATTCATTTACTTACTTACAACTTACTCTGAGTACAGTT
This sequence comes from Fasciola hepatica, assembly GCA_948099385.1. Lineage (NCBI taxonomy): Eukaryota > Metazoa > Platyhelminthes > Trematoda > Plagiorchiida > Fasciolidae > Fasciola > Fasciola hepatica. Next base: position 1,160,287 of record CANUEZ040000106.1, read on the forward strand.
CAAATTCAACTTCGTTATTTCGTGCTCTTTTACCCGATCGGATTCTACTTCTGGGTTAGAGCTTGTTGCATGCTCTCAGTACATTCCGTATTCGTAGTGTTATTCCGACTGACAACTATGGCGTCATGGTCTGTTTCGGCGGCACGGATTCTTGTAATTAGGGAGGCTTTCACTCCAGGGCGCAAGGTGTTGGAGATTAGCAAGGAAGCTTTGAAATTTGGTGTCTCTGACTTGAACGAATGGACTCGGAGAAAAAGCTGCTTATCTGTTGACGGTTTTCGGAAAAGATGCCTAACCTTGGATACAAATTTGGCTTTCCCTAAAGCCCCCTTGTTTTTACCATACGATTCACTGAAGAGGTTGATTTTGACATATTTCCTACCTGAGTATTTTTAGGATGCCGAAAGGGCTGTTTCACTCTTTGATGTAAGAAGCGAACCAGCAGACTCGGGGGTCCATTTTACAGTTACAGATGCAGAGTTCCAAGTATAATTTCGGCGATCAGTTGGAGGCGAAACTTCGCGATAGACCGGTAGCTGGAATTAGTGGCTCCAAACTGCTACGACGACTGCTGCTTCTCTACGAGTGCACGTTCCAGTCCGTAAGATCAATTTGGGAAAGGTATCAGGAAGTGCTCAGCGCCCGCAGTAATAAATCGCAGGTGTTGTTTCATGCCTGAGTCCCCCAGTCAGTTCCCACTCAACAGAGACAGTCAGCTAAGTGCACCTTCCAGAGCAACACATCCACTGAAAATCCTCAGTGCAAAGCTCCACAGTCCACGCAGTGGAACGCAAGTGAGTCCTGTGGCCAAAGAAATTTCAGAATAACTTTGCAGATTTCCTAATGCTAATGATCGGCTGTGTTCAAAAGGTCATCATAATAGACTTTGGACAACAACGACCTAAGTTAGATTCTCTTCAGCACCGGTCACTTTCCTTTTTGGTACCCGTTTGTTGGACGCGGAGGTCGTTGTGAATTGTTTTACACGGTATTGTAAATAAAAAGGAAATAAAGAAGCTCTTTTTTAACTGTCATTATTCTAGGAAGATTGGACAAAGCCATTCTATATGTACGAGTAAACAAGCCTGCTGAGCACGAAGTTCTGTTGACAACGGATATTAATCCTCCGATTTCCAGCCCATAAATTTAGCTTGACCCATCACACATACGTAATTTTGGGGGCCGTTACTCCTGTTTATAGCGAAAGTGGACTGAAACAGTGGTCACCTGAATCGGGGTCAAAGTATCAAAACCCGAGGCCATTGTCCATTTTCGTAATAGTCAATCCCTACCGCCTCAGCCCAACTTTGTTCGATCTAGTAACGATCGATTAGTTACCCGATTGCTACTGTACGCATATTCTAATAATAAGAACGTGCTCATTAGAGAATAAAATTCCGGCTTTTATTACTACGTGCATTATCATGTGGTGTACAATACAAACATCACGTGCCCACCGACTCATCAAGATCGAGATCCAAAGGTTCCTGTTCTTCCCTGGAGAAATGAAATGAAGGTAAATGAGCAATGTTCGATTAGGGGGTTATACTCACGGTACTGTTCCATCTTCATTTGTAATTTTTCGCAACGTCAGGTATCCATCCGCCAACTGCCTTGTTTACTTCTTTACTCTGGAGATGGCTTATTAGAACCACGTTCTTTGTTTCAGCTGCGCATCAGGTCGTATCGTGTTATATACCCAAAATGAGATCATGTACTTTTGATCCTTTGAAGGAGTAACTTTTGTGCACTCTAGAGTAATTGATACAGGTAGAAAATGCATTCGCTACTATCCGCGGGCATTACAGTGTTGATAAACACGTTTAGCCAGCAAAACTCCGCTCCTATGCTAGTAATATGAATGTTGGTAAAAATGCAATAAATAAGTGTCCACTTACCAATTCTGCTCGAACTTGGGGGTTTGAAATGAGTGCGTCCACCTCTCACAACTGTTCCAGTGAAACCACTGGAAACATGTGAGTTGTTGTAGGCGGAACATGACTCTTTGGGGTACAAAACTGCTGCATCAGTTGTTGGAGCTTCAGCACCAACAGAGTGTCCCTGGACTCAATAGCCTGTGTCAGTCTATTGAGCTAGACAGTCATTTGATGCGACAGACGTATCAATTCTTCCATTTGATGTTCCACAGAGCATCTTCTGGTGGAAGTGCAGGATGTTGAAAACCATTGTGAAGTAATGTAATCTAAAATAATCTTACTATACTTAAAAACTACATTTGTTTTCGGACTTGGTATGTTAAACGTCGGTGAGAACAGATTTGCTCTCCATTCTGTTTTGTAAGTAATGTACATCGCTGAAGTAAGTACTTACAGGTGGTAATGGGATCCGTGGTTACCCGTCCAGCTGACTGATCAAGGTTGTTTTCCACCACAGATGTGGACGTGCATGGCACATCCGAACATGGATTATATCATGAGTTCCTTACTCAGCATTTTTTCTGTCGCTTTTTCCTTGCTTTCTTCTCCATCCTCGGAGTACAGGCAACGTGGAACCTTCCTAGAAATAATCATTAACGGTTACTGACTAATGGCCGATTACGGAACTTTTTTCCAGGGTAAACCCGTGGTTACAGTGCCGTCACTGGATGACAGCATGTCATCCAGATACTGAAGTTGTACCTCCCATTCCAAGTCGAAACGAGCTCAAATCAGTCAGTAAAAGCTAACCTGTACTGGTTACGACCCGAACTGGATGCGACTTGGCATTCGCTAGCACAGGCTCGTGATTTTGTACCATCCGGTGAAATTTGCTGCCTCAGGCGTATGTTACGTACGCAATTTCGTGATTAAGTGACAACCACTATTTAGAGATGAGACACCCGTGATTATTGTTGTCATTTATGAAGGGGCGCCCCTCCTCCAATATGTCTGGCCGAATAACATTCACTTTTGGGTTCCCTCCCGAACTACTCCAGATTTACTCTCAATTCCTCAACCAACTCTACCTCGTGGCTTGGTCTTTTCACTCCACAGACATTTAATTGGTCATTAGTACATGAACAGCGCTTACGTAGCCTACTTCTGTTTCTGTCAACAGATACTGCTCTTAGTTCGTTCTCGCCAAGTTTACTCTGTAAAGTTATTGCAGATGCATCACCTACTTGCAGTAGAACAGTTCTAGAACAGGGTGGTCGACCGGTTTTGCATTTGCCCGACGTCTTAGTCCTGCTGAACGCGGATATTCCCAAAGCCAACGTGAAGCGCTGGCTGCATTTTTGGCTGTTAACCGCAGGCGCTCGCAAGTTAGGTACTCATTCCGCTACTGTGACAGGCCAACGGAACCTTGAAGTTCATTCGTAACCCTCGCCGTTCTCTAGCAAATCCCTCAGTCGCTATGGTCCAGTGAGTGAGTGTCACGTCGGCTGCGTATTCATGACATTCAGCATAAAAAAACGCAATCCATTCCACATGCGGATTACTTATCCCATTACGCTCAGTCAGAATAGGCCTTCCACTTCCAGCGCTCTTCTTATACAGCCACTATCCGTTAGTCGGTCAAACATAACTCGTGATACAAATAAATAGTACCGTGTAATCATCGGTTGAGCTCCATGAGGATGGCGAGTTGATATTCAGTGCAAGTTTCCGGAGTTCCACGGAATTTGTGAGGAAAATTCTGTTACATCCGAGGGTATACTACTTATGAATGACAGAATTATGGTCCATCCATTGTTACAACCAACCACTTTGGAGGACTTGCATTCCGGAAACTTAGGTATCGAAAAAACGAATTCCTTAGGTTCCAGTACATTTCCAACTATTTCCATAATTTTTAACGTCCCTTGGTGCAGAACATCTTTATTGTATCACCATTGTAATGTATACTTTTTTCAAGTAATTGACTTATGCACCCGGAGGTGAATTTTCAGCAACTACATCATCATTGTATACATGCACAACTGGAGGAAAGTTTATGAAAAATGTGAAAAATATTTAGCTCGACCGGTTTTTCAGATCATCTACAACAGTGTTAAAGTTGGTGTGGAATCTGATGAAATAGGGAACTGTTGATGATTTGTAAATAGTAGTATGGATAGACAAGCTTCTGTAGCCTGAATTAGATGAGGATGCACACGCACTTCTGGTAAGATCAGGATAAAGAAATTGTGATTGCTCATCTAGTATCTTTGAAGCAAACTTTTGACAAGCATTTAAGTGTTGGAATATTATATGTTGAGAGAACTGAACACAGGAGATCCCACTACAACCTGAAGGATGTTTTTAACGGATCTGACAATAAGTTTGAAGTCTTTCACAAGCAAACGTGGAAAGATAACTGGAGAATTATAGAGTCAAAATGGCAAGATACATGCGAATATAAAACTTTTGATTAAATGGAGTGGATTAGAAAACTACTTCAGACGTAGCACGTAAAATGTTAAATGTCCAAATTTTTGAGAAACTACAGTGATATTGTAACAGGGAATGCTGGGGCCAGGGAACGGCGTAAACATCAAGGCGAACGAACGAACCAAACAAGGGCCACAGACAAGAGAACAGGTGGCGAATATGTCGGAGGCGTCCCGAAGCAGGCAAAAAGAAGCACACAGACGACCAGAGAGGAAGCAGCGGGACCTCCGGCAACCAGCAAGATAGCTCAGGTGAAGGGCTGCCGATCGAGCCGTCAACTGAGACAGTCGGACCAACCGAAGGGAAATGACGGGCAAGAGAAGCAAGCCATCGGCCACAGGCAAATGGACAGAATGCAGCCGAAGCGCTCAAGCAGCGACAATAGCAATCTTGGTGCCGCGCAGTCTGGAAAAAAGCCTATATAAGCGACTGTATGTGTGCCATGACTCGACTTGTGTGACCGTGGGAATACAAGTATCCTGCCGTGCGTTGTCGTCCTTGTTACAATATGATGAAACCAAGAAAGATCATGAATGATAGTGACTCCGAAATGCTTGGTAGATGATGTTGTTGCAATCTGGGTACCGTTCATGAGTAGTTCGGAATTGAATGCAAGAAGATCGAAATATTTGGCGCTATTATGAAGACAAAATAAGATATCCGAGCATTTGGAAGGGTTGATTTGTAGATTAAGGCCAGAGAACCAGTTGGTGAGTTTAGTGACTCTTAGCTGTAAGGGTGTTTTACTGGAGCTAATAGAGTGGGATATACCGAGGATTATGTCATCAGCATACTTGATAAGCAAAGCGTCATTGCATGCAGACATAGAAAAGGCATTAGTGGAAAACAGGAAGGGTGGCAGAACGGTCCCTAGTAAAACACCTGTTGTATAAAGGAGTGGTAAAGAGGTTTTTTTATTGAATCTAGTGAATTGTCGGCGATTGCGGAAGTAGTCAGATGGTAAATGTATATGAGACTAATTGACTCTGCAGTCCTCAAGGACCTGGAGTAGTTTTGGCATGTCGGCACAGATAAATGAGAAATTTAAAACACCTGGTCCCTTATATCCGATTCATTGGTGTTTCTACTACCGGACAAAGTGACACGGAAAAGAAAGAATAAATGGAGAAGTTGCAATAGATCGTTTCCGATGCGCAAAGCTAAAAAATGGACTCGTCCGAAGAACAATATTCTGACAGAGAAGCAGATATCAAGTCAACTATAAATTTCGCTCCCTTACGGCTTTTTTTCGAAATACACGAAAGAAGCTGAAACCACCCGCAACACAGACGCTTACGTGAGAGGATCACCCAAAGATCACAAGCTTGGATTCCTTTTGAAGCTTATATTATGCACCCAAAGCTCGGCTTATTAAAAAACATGTCCGGTGGCTCGTTGAGATTCTTACCCCTTTCGGAAACATATAACATTGTTTCGTCTACAACACTCATTTGAACTCACAAATTTGATAAACAGTATTTCAATGAGTTCTGATAAAATGTATTCCGTCGAGGTTGAGTCACTTACAAAGGTACTTTTTCGTGTGACAGTAGATTTCCTATGTGATTTAATTTCTTCGCACAACTTTCATTTGCCTATTCCTGTTGAATACCGTAAAGAACTGATTCTTTTATGCACAGAAAATATTCGGTTTAATTGTGAAGGTAAGGCTTACAAACAAACGGATGGTGTGGCCATGGGAAGCCCTCTAGGCCCAACCTTGGCAGATGTATTTTTGGGTGTGATCAAAAAACAGCTTTGAAGTAATATTTCCCAATTTCTATTTTACAGTCGACACGTGGATGATATCTTAGTTTTTACGACGGAAGAACATTTTATCCCTTTCGTTAACGTTCTTTACTCTATTCATCCGAACCTTAGAGTATCTCACGAAGAAGAATGCGATAACAGTTTGTCCTTTCTAGATATTTTATTAACCAGGCTTCAGGAAGGGACTCTAGAGGGCAGAATCCACCGAAAAGCAACATGGGGCGGACGTTATTTACAATTCTTCAGCTTCACTCCAGTGGCTTACAAACGGGGGTTGGTCATAAAATCTATACAGAAGATCAAATACAAATAGAAGAGTTCATGGACAGAACTCTGCTGGCCAACGGTTATCCGGAAAACTTTAACAGACAACATCAGAAGCCGACACTGATGCGCGGGAAAATAATAAACGTCGAGAGGAAGCAAGTTTTTATCACTTTGCCGTTTAAAAGAGATCGTTTTTTGGTCAAATAAATTGTAGTTATAAATTAGCTCTAGGGCACACATACACAGCGGCGCAGTTGCGTTTGCTGCAGACGACCAAAAGGTTATGTTTTCAAAATCACTCAAACAGTCTTGCTGATCCCAGTGTCTCACATATTGTCTATCGTTTCACTTGCAGTTGCGGTGACGTAGAAATTGGCAGGAGGGATCGTTGCTTGACTCAACGAGTGTCAGAACACATGCCCAAATGACTGTCAAACTTGATGACGTAACCTGCTGGGGCAATACACAACGACGTGAAACCGCCAGCTTCTTCTATTGCCAGACATTTGATTGCAGCAGGTCACAAAGTTGACCCGACCCGGTGTTTCAAAGCATTGTTGCACAATCCAACACCGAAACTATTGGTGAAGCTATTCTAATCATGATGTATCAGCCAGCACTCTGTGCGCAAAAACGATTGACCCAAAATGTTTGTTTACCTTGGCGTTAACACGACAGACTTCACTCTGCCCAACGTACACACTGTAAGAACTTTGGACAGTGCCTACTTTACTGTTGCATTTACCTCCTAAAGTACCATGCATAAATACTGACACGTTTTACGTCCGCGATTGACAAGAGTAAACGAAAAGCTTGCATGTCACTACCTGTGTCTTTCTGTTCTAATAAACAGTAAAGTGAATCGCTATAGTCAAACGGCACACTTCCACCGACTGACTTTAGCAGTCTGATGAAGATCAAATAAAGTAAGTGATGCCAGACTATCCCGTGTCAAGCGGGAGTGTGGGTGACCACCTGGTTCGGATCCAGGACACAGATCTGAGGGGCTGTTCTACGCAGAACAAGCTTTTCTAACACTTTGAGGGTATCTGATGTACGGGGGATAAGACATAATTTTAACGACCCTTTTTCGGGCACCGGACTAATAGAATCTACTCTCCAACAGTCGGGAATGTGCTTTTGAGTTAAACAACTGTTGAATAATTCTGAAATTATTGGAGACAGTGTTCCTTCGCACTGTTTACGGATTATCTCTGGTAGACCGTCCGGACCACTTGCCTTGTTTGTTGTGAGTTGGGCTAGTTCTTCGTGCACCTCCTAGGAAGGGATAAAATCTGAGACTGAGTTTTGCTGGGAGTTCACAACTGAGATCAGTATTATTGCTGGGTCCGCCACAGCAGTGAAATATCGATTAAGTCATTCAGCATCTACCGGAGATGGACGTCTAAAACAACACACACGTTTCCGAGCACAACACCTCCGTGCAATAAAATTAAGTTGCCAGTTAGTTCCTTCATCTGACACAGTTTCCATTCCTGATTGTGAATGTCCTGGAATTACATCGGCCAGCTCTAAAAACGACAACAAAGCTTTCTATAAGTTTTCGGTGTATCATTTGGCATTCATCTCAAGACCTTCTCGATCGATTCTAAGATGGCAATCACGCTGATTTGAACCGAAAACTTTGACCGATATTGGTTTTTTCGCTTTCAAGTTACCATCGCGAGAACGGTGGACAGCTGTGAGTCTACTTCATACCACTTGTTTTATTCTTATATTGCACGCCCCTTTTCATTTGAGCCGGCTCCCCCACCTATTCTAGTTTTCCACCGTCATCTTAGATGGTTTTAGCATGACTTAGTGCACCGTGTATAGACGGGTTAGTGCAGTACAATTTCCATGCTTGACTTACTTGTTGGTAGCAGGAGTGGAAAAGTGATTTGTGTCGTATTGCTAACTCATGTGATAATAACACACATAAGGTTGATTCGCATCCTTTAGAGGAGACCTCACGGTCAATGTCTTCAGAGCACTAGCAGCATATTCGTGCCGATTAGTGTACAGTAATGGGTGGGAGAATGTAGTCCCTCCTTGGGCAGTTATAGCTCACTGGTCTACATTGGTTCGTTTTCCCGTTGGTCAGAAGTTTAGTTCACCACCACCCCGACCAGTGAATTCATCGTTGCAACTCTCCGTGAGACATTCGTTCGCGAAGGTGTTCCACATGCAATCGCTACAGATAGTGGAAGACATTTTTTAGCTAGGAAGGCGACAGAATTGTTGAAGTCATTAGGTTGTCGTCATTTACTAGCTCCACCTAGCCACTCACAGTCGAAAGGAGTAGCAGGGAATTTTGTACTGACTTTTAAGAGTGCATTTGCCATTGTGTGCTTTACTACACTCGATGAGGTAAACAGAATTGTTGACAATTTCTTGACACAGTACGAAAACTTTGCTCACTCGAATACAGGCGAGAATCCTGCCATGGTATTCAAGAATGGGGTTCTGAGGATAAACACTTTGAGTGTGGAATCTGCTGAGGTATTTTTTGATCCGAGGAAATAACTAAGACCATCAAATGTGTTGTGCTCAAACCGACGGGGCAACCACCTCTTCGTATGCTACAGTTAAAAGATTGTCCTGTACACCACAGACATTTGGATGAAATTGCCTTTAACAAGCCCATTTCTGAACCCATTTCTGACTGTACTAACTCTGATTATTCTGAGTCCATTTAAAAAATAATGACTGCAGCAATCAATCAGAACAAGTGTGAAGGTCCTAAAGACTGTATCAAATTACCACTAAATTAAAGAAGTCCCGAATTTCATTCAAGCTGCGGTGGATGTGCGGCTGCAAATGAACTGTAAACTTCTCCGTTTATCTGTATTACAAGCTTATTGTACTTACACATTTCCACGATAGTGTCGTACGGTCCATCGTTAAACGTTGTCATACCCACGTTATGGCTCCGTACCTTAGTAAACGGTTTTATGTGAAGCATTCTTTACTGGAAAATATTCATCGATCGTGTGAGTAGGACTTTTGTTCGAGTTAACCTCAAATGAGCATATAAGCAGGTTTGTCCAATGTTACACCGGTTCATCTCCGTCGATTATGACGGCTGCTTTCGCTACGTGCAACAGAATGGCTGATGATTGGTGACTCATTCACTTCTTGCAGAAATTTTCAGGATGACTTTTTTGTTGTTCAACTAAATTGTTTAACTTATTTTTACCTCTGCGCAAGTGTTAGCGTAGAAAATAAGCTTCTTTCCCATCCTAGTGGCTTTCTGAAATCATTTCCCCATTATCGAGTGCAGTTTTGCTGTGTCCACAATAGACAACCGCAAAGGACTGCCACAAGGTAAGTATTTAATTGTACTGCCTTCTTAAGTTTCACGTAAAAGAATAACAATTTCCTGGAATTCGTCATGGTTCGGGATGTTGGGAAGCAGCAATAATTTGCACATTGTTCTCTACCGCATAACCGTCGGTTTCAATTACGTAATGTATGCCAGGAATAAACGCTTGACTTCTGATCAAGAGTCACACATTAGAGAGTCGATAGAAACCTTCCACTTCTCTCAAGAACTTTGTTCTTACACCCGAAATAAGTTCGGCAGACTGCCTACAGTAACAGATTTTCACTACTTAAAATCCAAAGCCAGTAATTTAGATGATCTTACCGGTGTTGTGAGGATGAAGCAGTTAGTTAGTGGTGAAGGTTATTTGCAAGTTATACACCGAGGGGCAGTAGTTCGTTATGCTTTCTCTATTCCACCAACGATAACTCCGTTAGTGGATAGAGTAGGTGACTTTTTGTTGGTCGATGCGACCATCAGTTACATTTTGGTGGTTATGTTTTGTGACACGCTACGATTGTTGATGAAAATGGATTAGGTAGGTCCATTTTTTCTCTCAAACGGGAGTGGTGTTAGTCGTCAGCTTGCTATCAAAGAAATGAGGGATTGTTTACCCGGTTCTCACAAAGCTAAGACTGTTATCGTAGATAGCAGTCCAGCCCAATTCAGCAATTCCAGGGAGTATTACCCCCATTGCAGAATGGTCTTGCATGACATGAGACTGGAGGGCTTGTATTAATTTTTACTCCTCATTTCTGACCATGTCAACTGAGCAAGATTCACCGGCGTGTACTTTCCACCCCCGTTAAAATACCTAGAGAAAATTCGCGCTTTTGTCATCTCCACTTAGATATTGTTGGTCCCTTACCACTGGCCGACGGATACCGTTTCCTCCGCACATGTGTAGATCGTTTTACGCGTTGATCTATGGCTGTTCCCAGAGCTGATACCTCCAGTGAGACAATTTCCAAAACATTCATACTCCACAGGATTTTTATATCTGGAGTTCCATCTACGATCATCACGAACAGAGGTGCACAATTTCAATCCAAACTCTTCCATGACTTCACTTCTGTCCTTGGATTCCACCGTATTTGTACTACGGCATATCACCCATCATCCAATGGGCTGGTGGAACGCTTTCATAGACACTCAGAAACTTCTATCACTTCCACCTTTGTTTCAGTTAAGTTGACAGACGCCCTTCCGTTGGCCACATAGTCCATACGCATTACCCTTAAGGAAGATTTTAGGTTTTGTCCAGCTGATTTGGTATTCGGCACACCCCTAAAATTGACCGATGAGTCTTTGGTCGTAGTCCTGATGTTTTTGATCACTCCAATTTTCGTTTGATTGACTGTCCTTTTGGACTCCACGTTTCACACGCAAACCTCACCTCATCCAACTAACCAGCACTCGGAAGCACCAGACTCGAGTTTCGCTCTTGTTAGAGCTCATCAGTGGTACATATCCTCCGCCACACCCAGGGTTTGAACCCGGGCCATCCCATCTCGAAGGGGTGTGTGTTACCACTGCACCACCCCGCTCCCGTTCGAGCTGATCCGAATCACCAAGTTAAACTTGTGCAGATGTCGACCTCTATGACAGCCAGAAATGCCAGACAGCTTTCAAATGGAGACACGGTTCGCGTCGTTTCGCGTAACGAAGACTTTTTTGTCATTGAAAAGACTGGTCATCCAGACACTGTCAGTATCGATCGCCTCAAAGTAGCACACCTTGATTCAGACTACTTGATTTCAGTTCCTTCCATGAAAACTTCTGCTTCTGTTTCCGAAGATGCCAGTCCTCATGTTTTCTAACTTTCTGAGTACTCCGCAAAAGACTGACTCTGGCCCTCCTCTCACAACCCTTTCTAGCCGCAAGATTGTTAAGCTTGTGAGTTTCAACTCCCATAGATTTTTTCCACGAGCTTCTATACGCATTTGTCCGATACTCTGGGAGGGGAGTACTGCAAAGCTTGTATCGAGTTTTAAGCCTCTGTCCGGACGTTTACTGAGTTGAACTTTTCCTTTGCCTCGTATGCCTATTGATCCGCAGTCAGCTGACTCTACTGACGCACACACGCACATGCACGTAAGATCCTTCCGTGAACTGATTTGATCATTCACTACTGGAATAAACGCATTTGCAGTCACAACCCGCGTTAACCTTTTCACTATAATACAGCACTGTTTCCGGTTAAATGGTTTGTCAATAAATGATAAAGGCTGGCTGTATCGGTGGGTACGGAATCTTGTACGTTCTTCAAATAAAAAATAATTTGATAGAGTAGAGGTGAGTGTTGCTGACTCTACGGACGCACGTGCACACGCGTGCTGCCCCTTCGTACATAAGGTTGATCGTTCTCATTTGGAATAAACGCGTTTGCGGCAACACCACGTCTGCCTTTTCACTAAAAAGGAACAGGGATGAAATAGGTTTAGAAATTGTTGGCAGCGCAATGTAATGCACGTGGGGTCCGTAGGTCCGAAAATGGATGCACAGTTCAGCACAGTTGGTCACAGCACGAGGTCAGTCACAATAAAAGACAAAGCTCGAGAAACAATGAACTTATATTGGCACGAGGCGACACAGTGATCGGTACAGGTCGAAACCGGAAGTGGTGTGTCTCGGGGGCGTCCATGGGGTTTTTTTACACAGTTTTGGAGTCGTGGTCAGGGTCATTGTCCGGGGGGAGAGGGAGGTGAGATGCCTGCCGCACTGGACGTCTCTGCCTCATGGTTAACAGCGGCACCTGGAAAGTAGAAGGAAAGGAGGCAGGATTATGTACAATCAGAAATGCACCACACAGCCCCCTCTCGTGAAAGGGCTGTCCTCAGCCCTTCTGTATGCACTTCAACTACCTCAGCAACGGACGGAAAGCTTGGGGGGGCCTGCTGCTAACTATTCCATCGTTGTGTACCGCGGGTTTCAGTCGGTTGTGGTGCACAATTTGGCTTTGGGTTTCTGGGTTTTCGCCGACGAGAGCAACACCGCAAGTAGTGGGGCTCAAGGTTTCGATCACGATGAAGGGTCCGGTCCGGTCATGCTTAGACTTAGAGGGTAGTCCCGGGATCTGAGTCATCGACTTCATCCAAACCTCTTCACCCGGCTTCACTGGTGTTCAGTGAGCTTTTTTGTCATAGAGTTCTTTTTGGTGGCTTTTTGGTGCCCTCAAAAGTGTACGTGCAAGGCGATGACTGTCGCTTGAGAGTTCGGCAAAGCTGGAGTGCATAGTCCGTTGACGTCAGTATGTCGTCGGCGAGCCGCGGCACCGTTAGATCGATGGGTAACCGCAATTCCCGTCCGGTTATCATGAAATGTGACGATTGCCCTGTTGAAGTTTGCACTGATGCTCTGTATGTGAGCGAACATGTGGGCAGCCCACTATCCCAGTATCGAGTGGTATGTCTCTCTATGAAAGCTATTAGCAAAATTTTTTGGGGTACGGTTTGTTCGCTCTACAAGTCCATGCCCTTGAGGGTGGTATGGCGTCGTGCGGAATTTTTTTATTCACAGTAGCTGACACATGTCAGCAAACAACAAACTTTCGAATTTGGAGCCCTGGTCCGTGTGGATGGATAGTGGTGCCCCCAACGTGCGATCCACGTATTAAAGATTGCCTGGGTTACGGTAAAGGAATCAATGCGTGGTATAGGTTCTGCTTCACACCATTTCGTGAAGTAACCGGCCATGGCTAGAACAAAGCGATTTCCTCTTTGGGATTCGGGGAAGGGACCGACATTGTCAATCTTCAACCGTCCGTTTGGGTAACCTGCCATGATGGATGCCAAGGAAGCCCAATTAGTGGTCAGTGGCGCCTTGAAATTCATACACAGTTGACATTTGTTACAGAAATTTACTGTGCCTCTCAACTAATGTGGCCACCAGAACCTGATGAGAACGGCAGCCGACGTCTTCCGTCGTCCAGCATGCCCCAGCTCACGGTGCAACTCTGCCAACACTGTCTTGACAGCTCCTGGGGTACCACTATCCTCCTCGTATTTGTGGGTCCAAAATAGAAATACAGGATGTCATCCACGATTGTCAAGTGTTCCCACAGACTCCATAAACACAGGGTTTCCCAACTCTGACCAGCCATTTCTTCTCGTGTCGGTTTAGTACTGTTTCCGTTTAACCGCTTATAAATCAACTACGATTCCTGATCCGTTGCTTGGTGTTCCTTCCAAACAGTTGGCGGCGCTGCCTGCAGCACGTTCGCCGTTACGTGAGCGCTGGAGCACGTAGGACACCCTCCATGGGCCCTACAAGGTCGTCCTGACAGGGCATCCGCATTTTGATGGCTTCGCCCCTTATGGTGGATACATTGAAACTGGTATTCCAGCGTTTTTTCCTGCCATCTGGCAACTTGACCAGTAGCATCCTTGGACGGCTGCAGCCAAAACTAGCCTCTGGTGATCGGTTCGAACGATAAACTCTTTTCCCAATAGGTAACGGCCGAAATGAGACAAGTATACTGAAGCCAACAACTTTTTTCGCGTCGTGCAGCGGTTCTTCTCGTACTTATTTAGACATCGACCGCCATAGGCTATGACTCGTTCTACACCGTTCTGCTTCTGAGACAATACTGCACCGATTCCCGCCTCACTTGCGTCCGTATCCAGAACAAATAGTTTAGCTTCAGGCGGAAATACCGGTGGGGCTAGAACAGGTGCGTTGGTCAGGGCTTATTTGGGCTACTGAAAGGCATTATTACATTAGGCCATCCAACGGAATTGACCCTTTTTCTCGGTCAACCGGTGTAGTGAAGCTGCAACTGTGGTAAAGCTGCGTACGAATCGTCTGTAATATGGGGCCAAACCCATGAAACTTCTTACTTCATCCACTTCACTAACGGTCGGCCATTGCTGGATTTGCTTGACATTTTCTGGATCCACATGAACCCCCCTGCGGCTTATAACGTGTCCCAAATATTGAATCTGTGCCCGGATAAAACGACATTTGCTTGGTTTCAGTCTCAAACCCGTCGCCTACAACCGTTCGAATATGCACCTTGAAGTCTCGACGTGGTCTTGGAACATCTGACTATGAACGACAATGTCATCCAGGTATACCAGGCATTTCGTCCGCTTAAGATCACTGAGCACTTTCTGCATCAGGCGCTGAAACGTAGCGGAAGCATTGGTTAACCCGAACGGCATGGTTTGAAACTCATACGATCCGGACGGAATCACAAAGGCCGTTTTCTCCCGGTCCTTCAAGCTAACCTCTACCTGCCAATATCCCGACGCCAGATCCAGGTTTGCGGAGCACTTAGATCCCGCTACGGCCTCCAGTGCTTCGTCGACACGGGGTATGGCGAACGAGTTCTTCTTTGTACTGGCATTCAATCGTCTATACTCCACGCACAACCTTATGGTTCTGTCTTTTTTACAATCACTACTGGGGAGACCCAAATTGAAACGGGTGGACAGATGACCCGACTATCCAACATTTCCCTAACTATGTTATCTACCTCGTTCCGATAACGTGCTGCGATTCGTCTGAACGGTTGCTTGATTGGCGCTGCGTCTCCCGTGTCGGTATGATATTTAACTACCTGCGTGCGTCCTTGTTCTGTTTGATATCACGAAAAGGTCTCTAGGTTTCCAGCAAGTAATTTCGTCAGCTTTCTTTGTTCCTCGTAAGAAGCAGTCCCTGACTCGTTACCTAGCCGGTTCAGCTGTTCCGGACTGGGCTACTGAGCCTGTTAGCCGCGCACACCTCGAAGTCCTCTAGTAGGTGCCCGTCAGCTGCAGGCTGATACTTAACCTGTTCTCCTGCAATATCCAAAATCCCGGCCCCCAAATTTACGGGACACTGATGTCGGGTTAAAAAGTCTACACCAAGAATAGCTTCCTTTTACAACAATGGCTTGATGGACGACCTCCTGATGGCCTACCATAAAGGTGGGGTTGGACTCATCCAGTGTCCTGATCTGATTATTGGTGGCCCAAAGACGTTGAGACACACTCTCCTCCAGGGTTATCATAGAGGTCCCCCGTACTAACTTGCAGCTGGAACCAGTATCGATCAACAACGTACCCTTTTTACCCTGATAATGAACCCCTCAACCGTTGGTGAAAGGTTCCCAAAGTCAGCAGAAACGACGAGTACGGAACTGGAATGGAAAGACTTACAGATAGTTTAGTTATGTTCCCCCATGGTCACGTTTGCATCCTTCCGTTTTTTGTCTGTGACCGAAGTTCCTGCTGAGAACGCCTCCCTCACTCCCGGCTCCTGATAATCTGGGATGTATAATATCCGCTGGGATATCACTTTTGAACGGCAGGCGGATGTATACTGACTTTTTTGGGACAATTGTGGTCTTCGATCTTTCTTCCACTTGTCGCATTGTCTTGTCAATGAAACGATCCGGATATCCGTTTTTCAGGAACACATTGCGCAGAAAACGAATTTCGTTGTCTAGTGCGTCTTCAGTACAGATTATGCGCGCTCTAGTAATCAGGTAACGGATTAAGTTGCGCTTGAATTTGAGTGGCACGAAACTTTCAAAGTGAATGTGGCTTTCCTGTGCACTGATCGTTCAGCTGAGTCACCCACTAGCCGACTTGGGCACACATCTAGAAAGGCTATTTCATTATATGCCTCTTTTTCCATCGTAGACAGGATATTAGGATAGGCTGTGTTGAACGTGTTTAACATAAAGTTTATGTCCATGGTGTCGTCAGCCGCACACATTATATCATCCATATAGCGTTTATGAAGCACGCATTGTCTGATGATCGACTGCAGTTGATTATTCTCAATTTTCACCATAAAACCTTCGGCGACTAGTGGTCCCAAGGGTGACCCCATGTGACCCCATGTAATGGTATGATTACGAATCACTAAAGGCGAGCCAGCTCGCCACCTTGTGTTGTTCTCCATGTGCCCTGTGGGATTATTCGGACGGTTAAATCTTGACCAGTTTTGGCGAACATCAACCGCAAGTCTCAAAACCGTCATTGGAATATTTTGCTTACATGTGTGGGTAACTTAGCGATAAAGGTGACATATTTCTTTCCATCCAGCACCGTTCGACATGTAGTGGTAAAAGTTAAATTATCGGAGTAATTCTAGTACATCCAGTTGAAACCCGTGGTAATACTCAGGGAATTGGCATAAAGTTTGAATATTTTATTTTTTACATTCCATTATCCAGAAAGCGGCAGAGCATTACGAAATATGTCCACCTCACGATTCGGTCGAGCTTTCAGTTGGATGGTGTCTGTCCTGTTACAAGTTCACTTTTATGGGTTTGGTCATAAATCGCCCAAAGCATACCGATTTTGACAGTGCCGCTCGAGCGGCACTCCACAGTAAATTACACGGATTTTGTACTATCTGCAATACCCGAGAAGACAAGATGTATCGAAATCGCTCTCACCCGGCACTACGCAAACCAAAGTTGCGAGGACATCAAGACTTTGGTATAGCACGTAGATCAGATTGTGGAACTGGTTTGTATGTATGTAAAATCAAAGAAAATAATTGATAGATTAGAAGTTAACCGATCACAGAGAGCTTTTGCCCCACTTGTCCTCGGCGATCGTGATTTGCTGAGGCTCGTCGGCGTGCCCAGCTACGAAAATATACTTGGCTGCACCAAGTGTGAGGTCGGCTGAACCACCACAACCTTCCTCCTTTAAGATTTCCTCGTCGATGGGGCTTGCCGGTCACACTAATCTTCAAAGGGGAGCTGGTGGTTGTGGCTCGGTTGCTGCGGTAGCCTTTTCGATTTGCGGATTAGCGTGCAGGGTTAACGAGACTGATGGCGTACATCCACGGTAGACAAAAACAACCACGAACCGAGTGATGCTTCGCTGGCAGTCGGAAAATCAAAGTTGAATCACAGAGATGTTTACGCAAATCTGCAGAGCAGAGTGTAGACCGAGAAGCGATTACGGAAGACTCACAAGAGTGTGCGTCATATTGGCGGCTGAACAGCTTTGTTCGGGTTGATGAAACAAAGTACAAAGGAGTGACAATAGAGATGATGATGGCCGAAATGAATGCTGTGCCATTACAGCGGAACAGATGGATCACTGTCGTCAACACGGTCCCCGTCATGATCCCCGGTCGTCTCACCCGTGCCACTGGTTATATCCCCGGTTGCTACTTTGAGATAGATTTGTCTGAGGTAGCGCAGATGCACCGATGCATCACCCAGTTCAGTAATCTCGACCATAGATTGACCAATCTGCCTGGTTGTGATCCCGCGAGTTGGTCGAAACTCGCCGCCACGGGAGTATTTGACATCACTGGAATCAAGACATATCAGCGATGACCCTAGTGCTCCGGACTTGAAGAGGACGGCTGGACTCTCCTTGGCCGTTGTACGCACTGCTTTCCGGCACTGCTACAAGAATTTGTCGAGAAACGCTTCCAATTCGGGCAAAGTTCTCGGATTGGTTGATGTTATAGCACTTTCCACGGAACGCACCAAGTTCTCCGCTGCACCCTCAGAACACGGGTGGCGTGCACCCGTGAGCAGATGCCGAGATCCGGTTCTGTTAAGCCAGCATTTCAGCTCCGCTGCACAGAATTGTGATCCACTGTCGGTGACCAGTACGTGTGGGATTCCTTCTCGTCTAAAGCACTTCCGCAAAGCCCAGATTTACAAAGGAGGTGGTTGGTGAGCTGTTCAGGAACACTTCCGGCTACTTGGAGTAGAAGTCGACCAGTAATAAAGTGTCGTACCTGCTTAAGAATGGGCCACAAAAGTCGGCAAAAGCCCTTTGCCATGTAATGTAGCTTTCGGACCATGGGTTTCATTTGTTTGGTCTCGACGGAAGCTTGTGCAGACAGGCATCACAGTTCTTTGCTGCAGTGCAAACATCAGCATCCAGTTCCGGCCACAAAAATATCTGTCGAATCATTGACTTCGTTTTATCCGTTCCCAAGTAGCCTTTGCGCAGTTCACCCAGAACCGACTTTCGCGACCGAGGTGGAGTAAGAAGCCGGTCACCTCAACAGGAAGCCGTCAGGCTGGATACTGAATTCCTCTCGCACTAAGACGAACCGAGGAAACTTCCACTTCACGTCGAGCTGCCACCCCCTCCTGATCGCCGAAATCACGGGCAAGTATTATCGTTTTGTCCGCTCCCGCAATTCCCCTCCCCCGGACACGGGTGCAGCGGATGAAATGAGATGGCATTGGTCCGCTGCTGTGACTCGTAAGTTTCTCGACAGAAAGTCCGCTTACGCGATTGTCTCGCCGGGTCGATGCAGGATATCGTAGTTATAGGCAGCCTTGGCAACGAGCCGAAAAACTTATCGTTTGAAGATGATACACAGCCCAGAAGGTTTGGAAAAACACCCCACAACGTAGTAAGTGATCTTAACGGAGAGGTTGTTTCTTAGCCGATCGAAACTTATACAAGTCCAAACGTGAAGCACCGGTTTGTTCTCCTACCATAATGACCCACATTCTCAAAGAACCCTATGTTAGCATCACCCATCGGTGATAACGTCGGGAATTACATCCGACCTCTGATGCCAAGGTTGCTGCAAAAACAAGTCACACTGGAATTTGACTATACCCTTGCCCACAGTGAGTTAGCTTTCAGTGACGGCCTAGCACGATTTCGCTGTTGCTATGTCTTCCCTGTTTTTCAACTTGGTTGATAAAAGACTGGGAGCTTCAACAAAAAACGTTCAGTGCAAAGAAAAAATCTAGTGTTTGTCGTACCGTTAGAACTTAGCATCAAGACACCGGAAGCAATTTGAAACGACATGGCACGCAAGTACGTCAGTAATACACCATCAATTCACCACAGTCTGTTCACAGAATCAGGACCAAACAAACTGGGACGTTGGTGTTGATGCCCAGTGATGAACCCGATGTATGTATTTCTCTACGATAATAAATCTTGAAAATTAAACTTTCTACCGTGGTTCTGTGTTGTGAAAGACGTCGGCTTCGACATTCCTAGAGCAATGTCGCGGAATGTTAACAGGGGGAGAACTGAATACCATCCTTTAATAATATTTTGACTAATCCCCGACTGTCCGTTTTAGGGCACTATGAAATTAGTGGCGGAGAGGGGAGTTACCAGCGATGGACAGAGGTAATTGGTCGCTATTTTCTGTGAATTTTCGCTACTGTCGTTCTCGTTTTGTTTAGTTATATGGGTTTGTTCCTGCTTAGAATAGTGGCAAGTTCCGCTCGCAGAAGGAGAGGAATAGTGTTCGTAGGAAATTCCTAATTTTTTCGTGCCAGTAGGTGAGTGACCGTCGTAGAGGTTGTGTTGAGCGGAGTTGACCAGCGAGGGGTAATACCTGTTGGTTGTTACCACTTCCGTCTCTCGATGCTCATTGGCTAGGGAGGCACAGAGTGGTCACGGTCCCTTACGGTCGTTGTTCAAGGCCACTTCATGCTCACTGGCTAAACATTTTCGTCCCGTATTGAGTATTCGGTGGACAAGTGAACCAAATTTCACCGAAAAGTTATTGAGCAGGATTTTTGGCGAATTTTGGTTTTGAACCAAATTCGTGCTGGCAGGGACTGTCGGCTTAAACGGTGTAAACAGGACTAGTATCGGTCGGCCAATGGTATTTTCAGCAAGGCCATGTAACGTTTATTCACTCTGTTCGTTTCACGGTTACACCTCGGACGACTGGACCAAGAACGATGTTTGGACTCATGTCACAAAGTTCGGTATTAATCTGGAGGCGTCCAAGGTTTCCAAGAATCGATCGCAAGTGCGCCTGGTTTTTCGGTGATTAGATAACAATCAGGGGTTTCAAACGATCTGGATTGGGTCGGTATCCGTTTGCTTTGACAGCAAAACTGAGAAAATCTAACTTGGTGACACGGAATCTGCACTTAGGGGCTTTGATCGATACATTTCCTACCACGAACCTCTCCAGTGGCTGTTGCATTCTGCGGTCCTGTTTTTATTTCTTGGATCCAAAAATAAGCACGTGGTCCTGGTATGTCATCACTCCATCAATACCATGGATCACTCCGTCTTTTGCGGCTTGGAACAGCCCGGATGACACGGGCAGACCTAACGGCAAGATGTCGTATTGGGACATGCCCCATGGAGTGTTAATGGTCGTTAGTGCTTTGGACCTCATTTGCAGCGGAATTTGCAATTACCCATCAGTCAGATCGATTTTTGAGAGACACTTGCTACCGAGCATGCATTCCATGAAATCCTCAGGTTTCACCGTAGTCGCTGAGCGTTTCCGTAACCGGAGGTTCGAGGTAATTTGGTAATCACCAAAAATCCGGGGTTTCTGTCCGTCGCTCTTCATTGCTACCACAATCAGAGTCGCCCAAGTGGATGAAGTGGCACTCGCAATGACGCCGTCTTGCTTCATTTTGGCGGGCACTTTGTGGTTCTACCGATGCAACACACGACGAAAAAGACTAACAAATTTGTTTGTTTGAACAACTACTACTTGCTCCGCCTGTGTAGGTCGTCTGCACGCCGTTGCGTTCCTCCAACACACACGTTGTCCCGCTCCAGAGTTCTGAGTTCTGCCCTGCGCGCTGCCGAGTATATTCGCTGCCGTGTCACAAACAGAGGACCAGGGGCTGTAGACTCTATGCGGGAGCTGGTTCTGACTTAACTGAGGAGAATCCTAAAACCTTTAGAACGCCGTATCTCTGGCCGTACGATAACACTCGGCGTTTTGGGAGTACCGGATCACCATCCGCCTCCAATTTCGCGGACTCAACCTCCATGCCACCTTAGTTGTTGGAGCATTGTGTGACCTACTGCTGAAGAAAAAGTTGATTCGCCGGGTTGTCGGACGTCGTTTTCAGTGTTACCCATTGCTCCAAGGCAGGCAGAGCCCTCATCACAATGCATGATCCTACAAACTGGGCCTTGGATACTGATGAGAAGCTGAACAACTTTTCTCCAGTGGACAATTATTATCGACAAATGCTAAGGAGCACGTGGATTCATTCTGTATTGTAGCAAACAGACAAAAGCAGCCAAACCCGTACTCCGTGACTGCCAACAACATATTCCACGTGTCCATTTATCCACTCTTTATTTTCAACGTCCATGATCACGATCCCTTACTGCTACTCTGTTGATTCATCGTTTCATGCCGTCTGTTTCTACCGCAGTCAGTAAGGTCCCTTTTAACAGCCGCTACCACGTATAAGAGTATCGCTGATGCTAGAAAAAACGTGCTAGCATATATGGTATGGTGTCCTCAAAGAACTAGCCTCGTTCACATGTTAACTACTTATTCGTTGACGCCCCATTTCACCTCACGAGATTTCAGGCCTCGTTCTGACGAAAAAAGTGCTAAAACTGATGTGGTCTTCCATCCACCATCAATCGGACTACACATAAGTATTTGCTCCAGGTGCCGCTCATTCTCGCCTCCTTGTCTCCTTGGTAATTCCCACGAAGCCTCAAGATAGTTTGTCGCTAGTACTGTTTTGTTTTGCTTTCCGTGTGTCTTTTTATCCGAAAAACCAGACCTCAGTATCACAATTGCCCATTTCTGTTATGGCTAATTTCCTATCACGATGTCATTGTTCTGCCTCTCCTTTAACCCACAGCTGAAAGAATTGCCAGACCGCAGCTTTTTCCATTTTCCTCCCAGAACGTACCCCCTAAGGACGATTGTTGCCTGCCTCATCCCATGGATAACCTGGAACTTCTCTCGCTTGACAGAACAACTGAGATTTACGTACGGCTCGATTTTCGTCCCTCACACGACCGCTGTCTCGGGGATTCCCACAATCCGACCACTAGGACATGGACTACTTAATCTCACTGCAGTCAAACAACTCGTTCTAATCCCAACGGAGCGGGACACCGTCAGGTCCACCGCTCTGGCCGGCGCACACCGGGGGTGTAGGACATCTGCAACGATGTGTGGGCGCAACTAGATTGGCGGATCGCACATCTGGTCTGCAGAAAAGGTTTTCAGATTTGGTTCCCAGCGCACGGTCAGTCCCATCCACTAGCACCCCTTGTGGATTAAAAGGTTTTATCTTTGCGTTTGCAGTGCTGCCGCAACCATTAGCTCCGTTCCTATCCAGTAACCGCCGGCTTCATTTCGAGCTTGCTCTTAATACTGACGTCATATCCTGCCCTTTTTATGCCCCGCACAATTTGTTACTACATATATAGGCATCAGCCAACAGCCCTCACCTCTACCTGCCATCCATTTTTTCCTCTGCACACAGTGGTTGCCTATGCAAACACTCGCCGATCTTGACAGTTACCCCATTTCCTACCTTCCCGGAGTCACACGTTTGTCTACTCTTCTGTCCCACGTGTAATCATGTTGGTTCCTCACTTTAGAACTTGGTAATACTGTTCAATCGTTGGCCCATTTATTGTCACTGGTAATTCCCTCACCAATCACCAAACAAAGTCCTGCGCTGAAACACCTTTCCCCCTCCAGTAGTCAGTGAAGCGATTAGTGAATAATCGCATTCCTCATCAGTCCCTTCGATCGCCTCCACAGTGCCATTCCACTGAGTTATTCGGATTTTTGCAGGTCACCACCTTACCCCCATTTTTGAATGTTTCCCATAAACTTCTTATTCGGCTTAGTCGCTCCGTCACCATCATTTGTCACATCTGTCAAATTGGTCGTTAGAAATGGTACACCAACAGTTTACCTGCCGTACCATCATCTTTCTTACACTCTTGCTCTGGCAATTCCTCTCTCCCTCCAGATGGGGCATTCGTATGTTACATTACCGAAACTGACCCTGTATCCAACCTTTAAATCCCATCACCATCTACACCGGCTGACGCGTTTTACTCCGTAGCCTTTGATCCACTGCCGCCTCCCGCGACACACGTGGGCAGCTTTATTATTTTGTCATTTTAGCAGCGTTTGTACAGCCTTTATCTATTGATGTACGCTTACCTGTGAACCACTCTACCATCTCTCTTGTGAAACTAAACACCTGTGTAATCTCTGTAGCCACGCGGTCCATATTGATTTATCTTCCCTTTCCGCCTTGACATTTCTTGCCAACCCTATGTAAAGTTAACAATTTGCTGCACGCCTACCTCTTTTCCCCCGGACATTTCCTCCCACCAACACTCCGGTAGTCTCCCTCTCTCGAGATACATCAATTGTTTTCTAAGCATCTGACTCCTCCATTATCCATCAACCAAGTTATACCACCACCCCTGCAGACTGATATACTTCCATGTTGATGCCTCTTGACATACCTGTTATAAAGTGATTAATTCGGGGAACGCGTCGACGAGATTTCCACCCATATGCCTTTCATATTTTGCAGCCTGTAAGTAACTCGTTGTACTCCGCTGGATATCAATTACTCAAGCTCTGATGAGTCGGGCTTTCTGTTTCATCGGCGCACTTCTTCTCGGCGAAGAACACCTTGCGACTTCTTCGGAGTAAAACTTCTGCCTTTCTAGGATTCATCAGAACTACTGGTTCAGGTGCATACCAGTCATCACGGATAAATTTTTCCAATTTTTCTTCTGTGCTTTTTTCAAAAACAATTTTGTCAGCATACTCTCCCTTGAGACCTTTTCGATTATATCTAACTTCCTGGGCATTTTGCTTCCCCCCTGCCGTACTTGATTACGTATCTAGAGCACAAAGCCGATTTTGCTCCTCACTGAGCTACGGGAAGCTTCCAATCACTCGAGAGGTGATGGCGTAAAGAATCACTCGGCTGTTGTGACGTGAATGGGAAAGTGATGAATGTCACGGTTAATGCCATTTTCTGTAGGACTTGATATCTCTGTTTCATCGTAAAGTGTTGACCGGTTTTGCTTCTTTCCTCTGTGATTTGTCTAGTACTACTAATCAATTATTTTTGATGAGTTTTGATTGGCCTATCGGTTATACCTAAACGTTCTTGAGCCGCCGTTCCGTCAGCCTGTTGCCAAGTGCAGTGCGGTACGCTGCGCAGTCGGGGGTAGTGTGCTTACCTGCAGCGTATGCGGAAAAGGGGAGTCGTCGATGGACTTAGGCTAGGATGTTTATTAAGTTCAGTTTGCAACCTGTGGACAAGGGACACATTTTCATTGCGTGGCGTTTCACAACGAGGACTATCGTCGTGTTCATTGCAACGCCAGAACACGTGAAAGCACCCCAAGGCCCTTTTCGGGGCCACGCGATACTGGTCGTCATTCCCTCTCTTGCTTTTTTACATGAGCAGTAAAATGTTGGCAAATGAGTCTCATTTTGTGTGCGCAACTAGGTGATGGGACTTATATGATGGTAATTAAGTGGTTAAGGTCGAAAAGATCAAGAGCGCTATACCGGTATTTTAAGCGACTGGGTGAAATTGGAGTTATCGGCATGTTAGGGTTTTTTTCAATGAATATCTCTACCTAAGGACAATGAGTACAATATTTCACTCATTCCAACGGTATAAATTAGGGCTGTCTATAACTTGGTATTTCAGGGTTTTTCAATGTACTAAACGTTGGTTACCTATTACCAGAGGACCAACGTGAATACAATCTATCAAGTATTTCCCTTCCTAATTAACGATAACACCATTTTACAGATAATTCTTCCAGTTTCTTGAATTACAGGGCAAAGCATTACTGGAATTAGTAAACTTTATTTTATCAGCGCTAAAAAAGAACGACACGTGAGAAAGCATAAAACCATCAACTAAAACCTAACTTTCATAACAAAAGTACACCGTGTGGATTAGTTTTACACCACTGGATTGACTATTCATATCGGCCGCCTACGACGTACACAGAAAAAACCTTAGAAATCGCGGTTGCTCAAATTTTTCCCTTGGGCTGATGGGATGCTACGCCAGGCTACGCGGCCGCTTGGCCTCCAAATACAGTTTCGCCGGGTGTTTCTTCAAGAGGCCGCTAAAACTTCTACTCTTCTCTGTACCACATATGTCCAGTTGATTATCCAAGAATCCCTATCGTGAACTCACTTGTACAATGTGATAATGCAGCTGAGCATGCTTCGGGTGTCTCCAAAATAAACCGCTATCATCATCAAAATGAGAGAAGGCTTGACGAAAACATTTTTCTGGCTAGAAGGGATATCAGTGACTGATGTTCCTCACTCTGAAATCGACGAAAACTTGCCCTGTGGAGACAAAGCCTAAAACACTGCTAAGTACCCGGGCTAATTTCTTGGCTTTAAGTTTAGTTGACTCATGAAACAATCTTCCGGAACTGGTGGTGTCCGCGGGCCCAGTCATGTAGTTCAAGGCCAGCTTGGGTCAGGCTTTGGTATCACTGTTCCCCACCCTTCTTTGAAAACCAAATTGTCTAATTCTATAACCCTTTGCAATTATCTCAGTTCTTCTGGCACTTCTCAACTTCGTTCCACTACCGGCCTCTAGCTCTTGTTTCTCTATGTATTTATTTACTCCTGTTTCTCATTATTTATGCAATATTCGTCACTCCGGTTAGTTTTTTGAGCCAGATCTCGTTCCTTTGTCCTAAAACCAGTTGGAGTTCGTGCTGTGTTTTAGTTTTCGGCCTGCTCGAATTGATTTCCAGCTTTTTCCTGAAGTTTGAAGTGACCTCGATCGTTCCGAGAAAACAACCGTTCTCGAGACATCATTTTGCAGCTATTTCCTCTACGATATTTTCCGACGTTTGACATCGACCTCACTGTTTTGTTCAGCTGCGTACCTTTTACTGGACTGACTCTCCGAGGTTCCCGTCAACCTCGTTTCGAATCACTTTCACTTTCGGTCGTTCGCCGATCACACGCGCTCGCGGTTCGCTTTCTGCCCAGCCGTTGCCTTCATATCCGTTCGGTGCATTCCTCGTATCGGTACTCTTTTGGTGCCACAATATATAGGATACACCTTTGCGTCCGTCGACCGACCTGTGTTTTCCCTATTTGTCCGATAGAGGGGATTACGTTGGTCTTTCGCAGTCAGACCGAATAGAAGACAAGTTCACTAGCCGCGCTCGAAAGTCTCCTATGAGTTGACCAGATTTCACGCTCTCAAACTGGATCCATTATTCTCTAGCTGCATCGAAGTTGCTTCTGTGATCAAATCTCGGTAAGATTCTGAGGTTCACGAGTACAAGAATCTGGACTTCTTTTGGCCCAGTCACCAGTCCTGTGACCAGACCTGACCTGACTTTACCGCTGAGCAGTTAGCCCGACGACGGAGCCCGGACCAATTAAAAACTGCGGTTACCAGGACCGTCAGTTCCTGTGTATCGTCGTGACCGTTCTTTTTTGCAGGGCTCTCCGAAACTTTTCTTTTGTCGTCTCCCACGCTGTGTTTATTTTATAAAACCCATTTTCCACTCGGCCTCTCCCCACGATGTAGCGATGAGGTTTTAGTTTTTCGTCTTATTTTTGGTGGGGACTCCTCAAAATACACTGGATAAAGGTGGGCGCATAGCCTGTTTACATACTATCGAAGGAATTCAGGAAGCTCGATTGGCCGTGACCATCACCTGCCCCGGGCAACCTGAACTAAGCTGAACTCGAACAAAGAACACGTGTTCTCGGATCCAGTGGTTGTCTAAATATTTAAAGTTTACCGGGGATTTGGAAGGTAGGTCACTGGATATTGGGGCAAGGGCGAGGTGGGTGAGGATTCGGAATACAAATCTTGATATTTCTGTAGCGAAACTAATGAAGCAGAGTGAATGAATACGCTTTTATTCCAGAAGTAACAGATCAAACCATTACAATGAAATACCGCACGTGTTTTGCTTGCGTCAATAGGGTCAGCTGGCTGCAAATCGGTAGGCATACGAAGCCAACTAGAGTGGATGGTAAAGCAGGACCGGGAAAAAGTCAAATCGGCGAACTTTCGGACCAAGGCGTGAGAATCAATACAGTCCCTACATTGTCTTGAGCCCTGTATTGTCAGTGAGCTGGAGAATAGATCACTGGACTACAGGCGGGCGTTCGATTTTGCAGCATTCTGTTTAGCTTCAGTAGCCGATGAGAATTCGTGGCAGAAAACCTATTAGGCTTCACGAAAGGAGATCTTTGAACAGCTCGCTCGGCTCGCGACCTTCGGTTCATTTCTGTTCCACACAGACGAGGTTGAATGAGCCTCGCTATAGGATAAATGAAATGGCCAGGAGCTTCCCCGGCTGGCCGCTAGGTCTAGGTCAAAGAAGAGAGGTACCCGTTCCCCGATGGCGGTATTGACCAGCGGAGTTCCTCAGGGTCATTGCTTGGCTCAGTGCCATTTCTGATGTGTGCGAACGTCCTCCCGCGAGTCAGAAGGTTACCCTGATTCACGTTTGTGGATGAGGTTAAGGTTCTGTGGTCCTAAGAATCCATTTATTTTCGGCTGGATCCGAATGCGCCGCTCTAGCGATACGTGGCTCGGGACTGCCTCTGAGCAGGAAAAATGCTGGCATCTGATAGACTATGGATCGAATGGAACACGTCACTCAAACTCAAACAATCCGGAAACAGTGGCCCAGAAATGTAAGGCCAGAGACTTGGGTACGATTGGCGCTATAGCCATCAGCCGATTCCCCCGCACTCTATCAGTTGTTCGATCGTGCGTTTTGCGCCAGCGGCAATTGCTAATGCTGCATTTGACACACTCTGAACAAGCCGGCGCGCGGCCTCTGCGCTCATGGAGAGTACGAGCAGTTGGAGCTCCACGGCCTTTCCTAGTAGTCCTTGACAGGAGCGGCCGTAGAAACGAAGGGGGTGTCCTATTCTAAATGGTTAACCTGTTCCGCTTATCATTCCTAAATAATTCCACCGAAATAACTTAGCCAGGTCACATGTAGGATCATTTTTTCCTTCTTCAGTCACATAATCTGCCACACATTAGTCGGAATTTTTATCGGATGTATACGGATATCTCGATTGATCACCTTCAACTGTGTTCTCCTTTTTTCGTGACTACCTTACTTATTCCTTTTGGTCGTCAGGCGTGGCCAACGACATTCCAGAAACCCTATCTTATCGGTTTCTGCAGTATATCTTGTTCGTACAGGGCGATCACAAACCCGAGTGCCAAGCAGCACGTGCAGGTACCGGAATTCACGCCAGAGGATCTGGAGGATCCAGAGGTTTTCACCCTTATTCTGGAGTCTCGTTTTCAGGAGGCTCGCATTTCTAGACAGCAGTCCAAATATGATGAATTTTCCCAGCAATCCCAGCCATCACGGTACCACAAATGAACGATATCGTTATGCACCTCAGGTAAGATCCATACGGCACATTTCGTGAAGCCCCCAATAGGCTTGTGGCATCATCTGAGGTCAGACGTCTCCAGCATGCCCTCTTCAAAACCCAGCTGAACGATATGAAACCATCACTGTGATTGCAAGAAATGCTTTCGCATGTATGCTACGTGACCATGGATGACGCAGTCCTTTATCGAAAATGGATTCAACAACTCCCACTGCATGCCCAAAGCATAGTAGCCGTTCTAACACAAGTTGAGAGTCCAGGTAAGTGCGCAAAGGCTGCAGACAACGCCCTACCACAGGCACATGCGATTGCTCCACATTTCCGTGCTTTCGTCAACGTCAACGTTAATCCGCCAGATTTCGTCATTCACTCAGCGTCGAAGGCCTCCTTAAACAACGCGTCCTGCAGCAACTCTGACATTCAGAAGTTATGTCAAGAGGATCCCCTCCTTATACAGTTCGTTGAACAACTCGAAGCCGCCGGTTGTAGCCTACTGTCGCGGGGCCAAAACCACAGCCGTCTTATGCTGAATGCCCGACAACAAACTCTCAACTCAGCTGGTGTTACCATCACCACCGTTTCGGATCCCAGGCGCGTGGGTACGAACAGCCGCGCCATTACTGCACCTGCCGAGGAAACTACTTGGCTGGGAAGCGGAGGTGACTTCCTCCCTGGACACTCCAGTTCCTAGTCGCGTCATTTACGGAAGGGAAATACTACCGGTAAGCTTTTCCTAATTGACATGGGAGAGCACTTCAGTGCATCACGAATTTCAGCGTGGTCCATCCTCCTTCCTACGCTTAGACACGGCTAGCAGCCGGTGGCAATCCAATCACAAAGCACGGCAGTTAATTTATCACTGTAAACATTTTCCCGCCTTTTCCTATCCCGCGGGTTCTCTTTGTTGCTCAAGTGCTGCAGCACATCCGAAGTTTAGACGTTATAGAAAGTTGCGGTTTAGTGTTCCGTCCCAGTGAAAAGCAAATCCTAGATCGAGTTACATCCATTTTTATCGCCAGTCTTCTGTGTCAAGCTCGGTCAGCGACAATCGTCTCGTAAGTCCTTAGGTCTACACAATTTACTGAAAGTCTGCTCGTCCGCCCGAACGACTACCTGCCTTTTGTCATCACAGATGCGGCCCAACACATCCTGCACTATGGTCATCCGGTCCAAGCTCGGCCCTACAGGCTAATACCAGACAAGCTCCGTGTAACCCGTCCCGATTTCAAAAGTTCGCAAAATCTTGCAGTTATCCGGCCTTTCAGCACTCCGTGGGCACTACTTTTATACATGCTTCCAGAGACGTCACCTGACGACTGAAGACCGTGCGGAAATCATCGCTCACTCAACCGAGTGACCAAGCCCAACCGATATCCTATCCCACACATCACGGACCTCACAGCTGGATTACTTGGTAAGGCTATGTTCATAAGCATAAACTTGGCGCGGGTTTATGATTAAATAACAGTAGTTGAAGCAGATATTCCCATAACAGTGGTAGCGGCTGCTTTTGGTCTTTTCGAGGTTTTACGAATGCATTTTGGGCTTAGGACTGAAGCACAAGATTTCCGGGGTTTCGTCGATATGGTGCGCCACTGTTCAGGATTTTGCTTTTCCGATCGCTAGGTCATCCAAGAAACAACATATGGAGCATCTCAGCACACTTCGTGATAGCGTCTCAACACTGAGTCCTTGACAATAAATGGCTTTTTCCAGTGTTCAGTAGTAGGCCTCGCTTGTTTGCTCCAGTAAGTGGTGACAGATGAGAATGCGAAAGATCTTCCAAAGAACTTTGAATAGAACGAAGGCAGGGCTTCTAGTTAGCTATAACCGAATAAAGACCACTTTCGCACAGTGCAACGACTACTGCTCTTTTTCAGTCCAAAGGTAACTTACCCTAGTCCAGCCTGGACCTTTGCAGCCTACACACTGATGTGGCTATGATATCCCTCAAAGCCCTGATGGTGGCTGGATGAAGTCCACCTGAAACCGCCGACTTATGAACATTCCTTTCCAGTAGATGCGCACTCATGATTCACCTCGACTGCTTTAGTTCATCCCACCCCGGTGGATGATGTACAGGTGCAAATCGACCATTGCCCCAAAATCTACTCTGCGTACACTGACAGGTTATTCACCCAGGGAGTCCACTTTGCACTGGTCATCACTGGCGACACTTTGGTTCTTAGAGGATAGTGGACATATCGCAACCCTTGTTAACCCTTTTGAACCTACGTAGCCATAGAACTTTAGTCATGTAGGGCCAAAAGGCCCAACTGTCGTTCTATTCAAAGTTCTTTGGAAGATCTTTCGCATTCTCATGTCACCACTTACTGGAGCAAACAAGCGAGGCCTACTACTGAACACTGGAAAAAGCCATTTATTGTCAAGGACTCAGTGTTGAGACGCTATCACGAAGTGTGCTGAGATGCTCCATATGTTGTTTCTTGGATGACCTAGCGATCGGAAAAGCAAAATCCTGAACAGTGGCGCACCATATCGACGAAACCCCGGAAATCTTGTGCTTCAGTCCTAAGCCCAAAATGCATTCGTAAAACCTCGAAAAGACCAAAAGCAGCCGCTACCACTGTTATGGGAATATCTGCTTCAACTACTGTTATTTAATCATAAACCCGCGCCAAGTTTATGCCTATGAACCAACCGACTTTTTGATAATGAATCCAACGGCCTATCTCAGGAAAGTAAGGTTCACTCAAAAGTACGCCGGGTTCCAGTTTTCCATAGAACTTGCACAGAAATGAAAAGGAGATATCCGCCAAGGTTTTATCTGGACAGTTCGAGTGAGTCGGACATATCCTCTAGTATTCGCTGCAACTTCACAGCCTGTTGATAGTCATCTACAAAAGGAAACTGAATGAAAGTCAAGTTCTCTTACCGACGGTTTTATGGACCTTCACTTTATATGCCTTTGAGTTGACCGGTGGCGGATGACCATCGCGTACTAAGCGCTCAGCACGAGAAGCGCCGACAGAAGGCCACATAGCGTGCTCTGACCCCACCATCCAGAGGTCATTAACAACAGCAACCGTGTTTTCTCCAACAAACTCCACTACTGTGAACATCTAAAATGTAAAGGTTTGTCACAGTCTATTTTACTTACTACCTTTATGAACGCCAGCTATGCACAATAGGATAAAATACCAGGTGTTCGCGGTATGGAATCAATAGCCCTTTACACCGTATGTCGTTACAGTTACAAGAGCGAATTTCCTCAGATGGCTGTTCACAAAGGTATATGTTGAGATTCACAGACGAAATGGGCTTAGTGAAAAAATTTCCATTCCTTCTGAAATAACGGTACTTCACAGTGTTGTCACTGATGTCAACGATTATCGCCGGTTGGTTGTCAATCAGAACACAGTGACAACGGTTTGAGCACACGGCCTAGAATAGGCCACAGCTGCTGAGATGACCCACGAAACAAAGTCAGACCGTCTACATGCAACTGAATAGCTATCTCATCGGTTGTTTGCATTGCACTGGAATCCATTGCGCGCTGCAAACATTCGTCGAGCCCAAAATGCACGTATTTACCGTTACCTACGAACTTCTTTGGGGTTTGACGTGGTGATCCCAACAACGTTCGTGGATCTGTCGGCAAATCCGGGAGAACCTGCCTGAATACACGAAGCATGGTTCTCACATTCGCCATTGAGAGACGCATTTGTACGGCTGCCTGTCGTGCAACAGAACGTGCCGAAGGTCCTGGAATTAAGTCTGAATTAATGGGTGGAGTAAGTAGACACAACAACGAACCGTCTTCCTTCACATTTGTGCTCTCCGCAGGGATTTCTGGGATGCCGTCTTTTAATAAAGGTCTATGCTTTAAGCGGTCAAGTTACCTGAGGCGTGAAAAGTATGTGCAAACCACGAGTTCTTCTCGTCTTCACTGGCTTGTAAGTCTCGTGCATCATCTCCAGCGTTCCTTAATATCTTACTAGAAGAATAATTTGAATAGAGTACCCATAAAAGCTTGTAGAAATGTCCGGTGCACCGACATCGGTCGGCTGATGGAGAGCATTAGGCTCAACCTCGCAGTCCGCATTTATTGCCTCGGATGATGACATCCTCACCAAATCATCTGGTTTATATGGCCATTAAGGTTCACAAAGCGTGGAAATCATTACCATTTACAGCGTTTAACCAATTGTCAATGTCCGAGGCATTCAAAGATTCCATTGTGGCATAAGCGGCTCTGACTGAAGCCTTTTGACGTCGCCAGATTGTAGTTCTCGAGCACCCAGGAAGTGACACTTGCTTACGGCGGTGTCGTCTCATTTTGTGCAATGATAGCTACTAGATATGGTTCGAATTTAAAGGGCATATAGCAGTACATAAAGCATATCTCGTGAATAATTGTAAAAATCTAATAGTCACGTGAAAAACTTAGTATCTTCCATCAAACATGACAACGAATACAGCCATTCCGTTATTTAGTCAATAATGAGCTAATAAGGAATAGACGGACAATGCAGTAGACATTAAACATGTAGGCGATATTCATTGACTGAAATAACAGCATAAACGTGACACAAAACGTCGTTATTGACGAAAGTGAAGACTCGGTACAGGACGACTCACTGCTAGCGTGTAACCTTCGACGGATCACGTGACAGAATGGCGCACCTCAGTAAAACAAACGAAAAGCGAAAAACGTCAGTGACGGTGTTTCATGAAGAAGCATGCTCGAGTTGTCGAAAAAAAGAAAGGTACTCATTTGTAGTGGTACATTTGGGTGCTTATATGCTTGAAAAATCAAGGCAATCACCGGGAAATGATAAAAAGCAGCGAAACAATAAAGTGCGTATATCTCCAAAACCATGACGTTTATGGGGATAAAACTTCGCAGTTGGCAATTTCAGGGCTCAATAGTACAATTGCCCAACTTATTTATCATAAAAATGGGATTTTGAAAAACAGTCCCGGAAGGTACCGTTTGGGGGCGTTTTTTCGACCCCTTGTGCTGACTGGGCTTATTAGCTGATATCTCATTGTGAAGCTCTTCCGGTCTTTAAAGAAGAGCATTTATTCAAATTTTTTAGCGTATTGTTTGTCACATATTTTGTGCACAGAGAAAATATGAAGTACTCTGACGGATGCCAGTATTTCTCCAATTTCGTGCTCATGCATGTTTACCACTGTCCGTCGTGCACATGTTTTCAAAGCTGATTTATAAACAAAAACCGATTTTCATTTCTTTCGAAACTGTGATTTGTTAATTTTATGTAATCTCACAGTTTGTTGACGTTTCATTCTTGCGCGATATCTCGTTGTCACTTGGACGTTGCGTCTGAGTTCAGCTACTGCGCACAGGTTTGTAAACAAACTTAGTTTGACCAGTGACTGCAAGAGTTAACTGTATGAGACAGCTGGACTGAGCTCGTGTAACAAAATGTCTTACTCTGGAATGCCTTCGTTTTGATCGTGCCTCTAACTGCGTGCGTCTGTCTTCTGATGAATATGCCAATCTGAAGTTGTGCGACGGGATTCGGGATTAACTCCTTATGGGCTGTCAGACTCACCTGACCTGGACTTTTAGACTCACCGGGCGTTCATTTGAATCCGCCCAGTGGGTCCATTTAAGCTCAGTACATTTTCTCTGGTTTGCATACATTTGCCATGCTCTCATCCCACGTTACTCCTCCTCCTAAGCCTCTTTTATCCAAATTCTGTCTTGTGAATTTCTACATTTTCAAGGGTTTTGTCTGTCCATTCCATCTCTTGTAAACGGTTTTTCATGCACCTGGCATGCCTCGGGCGTCTCCGAAATAAACCACTACCATTACTTTTATTATTATTATCAGAGTACTTCACATCTTCTCTGTGCACAAAATATGTGACAAACAATACTCTTCAAAGGCCGGAAGAGCCTCACAATGAGATATTAGCTAATAGGTCTCACTTGAACTGTCCAGATGAAACCTTGGCGGATATCTCCTTTTCATTTCTGTGCAGGTTCTACGGAAAACTGGAACACGGCACACTTTTGCAATTAATCAGAAAAAATGGGTCGAGTTGAACAGTAGTAGGACAAGAAATGAAATAAAACGCTGAATATATCGGCCCAGGGAGGTCTGGAAACTGTTTCGTCCCTTTTATGTAGTGTCGGGCTCGAATCACCCGCATTTTCATCCGTGTTTCCTGCCACGAGGAAATTGACTCTCTGGTGTTTCGCACACGCTCTTGTTTTTCTCTGTTTCTTGTTATGCACCACAACGGTAGGATTTGTCCAATATGAAAGGCCAGATTCGATGGTGGTACCGTTCTCTTTCAGCATTGTTGCTACCTTACAGCACGATAACAACACGGTCATTTCGAGTTCATTTACATATGCTGATTTCAGCTCAGTATTTGTTACTTTGGCAAAGGGTACTTTGTTTCGC
This sequence comes from Fasciola hepatica, assembly GCA_948099385.1. Classification (NCBI taxonomy): domain Eukaryota; kingdom Metazoa; phylum Platyhelminthes; class Trematoda; order Plagiorchiida; family Fasciolidae; genus Fasciola; species Fasciola hepatica. The sequence goes on from CANUEZ040000106.1 coordinate 1,195,524, forward strand.
AGCCGGCCATGCAGTTCCACCCAGGTACCGTGCACTGCTACTTGGTAGGCAAATTCCAAGCTGCTTTGCGTGAGCAGTTGATGTAAGACCTTCAAACGGGCCTCCCAAAAATGTCCTTTTTGAGATATGTCAAACGCCTCTGGGCCGTTTCTCCATTTCTTGATAAGTGGTTTGATAGTGGTAACTTGGGTGGAGCAACTTCGTGACGCTTTGTCCTTAAAGTCACCATTGAATGCACCGGCTGATCTTTTGAGTGAACCTCACTTTCCTGAGATAGGCCGTTGGATTTATTATCAAAAAGTTGGTTGTATACTACATAGGCATTTCCTCTAGCAATAACTGGGCAATTAACTGATGCCGATTTCTGGACTTTGTTTGTCAGGGGTCCGCGAAGTGTCCAGCAAAGAAACGTTCGCGTAGCGAAAAGTTCCTTCCGGTTGCCTATGCCCTGTTCCAGCACCTAATGAGCCTCTGGTACTGTACATGGAATCAGTATATCAACATGGGGCCTAGACAATTCTTCGAACACCGTCTTCAAGATGAGTTCATCTTTGGCGACTGATTTAATAGGGTCTACCGGTCTCACTGGCAAGCTATCTATTGCAGAGGCTTCCGGAGTAGTCTACGCTTCCGTCATCGATGAACGATGGTAACTGCAGGGTCATATCAATAGAATTGGTAATATGACCCCCTGCAACCGCGCTGATCATGAGGGAGGGAGGCTCGCCGACTAGTTCATAGCTCTCCATAAGCTCGCGCGCAATCAGCGAATTATCCAGCCCCGTGCCCAAAAATGCCCTGACCCCCCTCAATCCCTTAGATTCACGGCGCCGACAAGCACGATGCCTAATCTCTCCGGTTCGAACTCATCATATCCCCTTGAACAGACAATTCTGATTTTATCCGGCTGAGTATGCTTATTGTTTAGAGGGCCATTTAGTAACGAATGGTGATTACCCACACATCCGCCCTGGTCCCATTTCACTCTGAAGCAGCCTCTGGAGGCTCGATGAGAGTTGTTTAGACACACAAAACGTGAGCCGATCGTTTTTGCTGCGGGCCAACGATCGGGTACACTCATTCCATGGAAGGTTTTACAATCTGGTAAACGATGGAGTGAGATGCGTAGCTAGCATTCAGTTGTCCTCTCGGGCTCTCGACTTATCGTGTGCATGTTGGCCTAAGACTGGATTCGGCTACAGCGGACCCTTACAATGTGGGCCGATGTTGGTTCCGTTCGCGCCAGCCTGCAACCCTAGCGCACGATTTGTCCAAATCGGCTGTTGGCAATGCAGGATTGGTGACATATGAACTCCGTCAAGTCGTCGAAATCAACTTCTCGCCCAACCATACTTATGTTCTCAGCTTCCTTTGCCGATCGGCTCTGTAAGTCAATAGGCAGACATCGGACAATGCACTCCTGTGTGTGCAAAGCACTCAGATCAGACTGGTATTCCAAATTTTCGAGGGCTGTACTGCAATTCCGGGTTTTTGTCACCAAATTTGACAGTAATTCAGCCTTGCGCTCAGTCCTTTTTGCCTCCGGTAAAACACCAACAATCGAGCTTCTAGCCGCTTTGAATGGTCGCTCAAACAAACTCTGGAGGATTCTGCATGCCCTGATGTACCCGATGGTGGATGAAGCACCGCGCAGCCTTCGATAACACTTTTAGTCCTCCCAAGATGGCAATGCAATAAACACAAAAACATTTGCCCAGGATCTGCAACTTTGCACCCAACAAAATTTTCAAGTAGCTTCATGAATATGCAGCATGGCTCTGGTTGTCCGTCGAAAGGGGCTAGCTCCATTCTCGGCAAATCGAACGCCAAAACCTCGGTAGTTTCAGGCGGTCTGGAGGGTTTATGTTCGTTGCTTACAGCGCCATTTTGATGTTGATATCGTGAACCACATGGATTTTATACTGACCTGCTGAGACCAGTTCCTTGTTAAAGCGGAATTGTTTTTGAGCTAGCGGCAGCTCATTTTTTAATACCATCACTGTAATTCTATGAGTATTACCATCATCAAACCCCTTCGCGATGAGAAATAAGACCTGGTACTAACAGAACTAGTAAACGTAGCATTATCCGGAAAATCAGTCAAACACAAACCAACCCCAGAGGCTTGCAAAGTTAATTCCTGTTGTCCCATAAGGTCCTTGCTTCCTCGTCTGGGCATTTTCAGGTAATATTCTTGTCCACTTTCCACTGAAGTACAGTAATTCAATCCCTCAAACCGAGCAACCAAATCTAACGAACCCCAAAACCAGAACAAGGTTGATTCGTAGCTTCTACGGTACTGAATTGATATTCACAAAAGGTAAAGATATGTACAAGCCTCAAGCATGCGGCCAAGTAGACCCCACAGCAAAGTCCAAAGGTTCAAAATTCTGTGGCTCAAGCACGACGGTCAGAAACGGTTCAAAGCCAAATTCAAATGTCTCACACGAATAAACAAATGTGCAAAGGTGTCTTGCTTGGGCGGACCTTTTAAACTGATGTCAAATAAAGTCACACTAGCAAAGTATGTAGAATATTTGGAAGGATTTCAGTATCAATCCTTTACACAAAATCCACTTGGGCGAGAGTATTGCCCTCCATAATCGTCGAGAATCCGACTTTACGGTAGCGGTGGCAGGACTTTCCAACGGAATAACTGTCCAAGGGGACAGTCGAACACAGGTAATTACCCATACTACCAGCGAGTCGCGAAGCAGGGTGAAGCAAGTGGGCATAATCACTTGAGAGTGTCCTCATATACAAGTTACTCGATCCCACTTTTACATCTGCATGTCCTGGCCGTGAGGGGTTGTTTTACTGGTCATGTTGCCGGTAGCTGAATTAATTTAGTGGCAAAGGCAGGGGCTGTAACGACCAGTCGTGGAAAATCCCCCTAAAACCATTGCAGTTCCATGTTTTTCTTAACATCACTCACTTGCTTACACTTTTGACGTGTCTTTACGAACTGTTTGTTTTCATGAACCAATTGTTGTTTGTTCGCACTCAGAGCGCTACTTTGTCATATTCCTGTTCTGGACCTGCGTGACGCACGTGCTGTTTGCTCGCACGCAGCAATTCGGTTTCTCGTTTGTTGAGTTCTTGTGATCTCACTATTGAAGTTTGTATCTTTTTGGTGTCATTGTTCATTCCACAGTCTAGTGTCGTAGAATCTCACGGAAAATCGCCTTTCGGTTTCGGGATCCGTTGTGAATTTGGCTGCGCACTGCTCAGACGTGTGTTACAATACTCAACTGATCAATTTGGAAAGAGAAAACACTAAATGCCAGGAAAAGGATCGAAGACATTGGAATCTGGACAGGGAGTAATACGGCAAGTCAGTGGAGAGGTATTGGGTACTTCGGTTCTTTAGCTAATGTTAGATCGCCTAGTCCTGTCAGTGCTGGTTCATGTGTTACTGAGGGAAATATGGATTGTATGGATGTCGATCTATATAGGCTGGGGATATTAGAACTAGAACAACAACTGTTATCGGCTAGACAACAGGCCCAGGAAGTAGAAAAGAAGTGTGGGCAGAAAGAGCGTGAGCATGACACCAGCGACTACGACACTTCCGATAGACCAGGGAACAATGAAATTGGAAACTTCACGCCGGTCGCCGACTATCAAACACCAACGATCGATTTGCCAAGAGTGGAAATGACGGTTTTCAGCGGGCGATCTGAACACTGCTGCAAGTTCGTCAAGCAGTTGGAAACGTTTGTCGAAAATAAGATAACCGACCCCGGGCAAGGGCTTCTTTATCTGACTCACTAATTTCAAGGCCGAGCAAGAGAAGCTACCGACGGGTGTAGTATGCTCGACCCGGAACAAGGCTACACAAGGGCAAGTGAGATTCTAAGGGACTTGTTTGGCCAACCTTTCAAAGTAGCCCGTAACCTAATAGAGGGCGTGATGGTAGAGGCAAAGAGAACCAAGAGCGACGTCTACACAATGGCTGACCTGGTGATCAAGATGCAGAACTGCTCAATAGCCCTCGACCATTTAGGTTACAGGGCTGACCTAGATGCAATGCATACCCTGGAAGGCATATTCCGTCACCTCTCTCCCGAACTACAGGGTCGGTGGGCGAAAGAAACGGAACGGATGAGCCGAGGCGACCGGGAGGCTAACTTCGAAGACCTGACCGAATACTTGGACAGGCAAACCAGGATAACCGACAGAAGATTTGGCCTGACTTGTCCTGGGAAGCAACCGAGCAAACAAGTCTGGAGCTAGCCAGGTTCAAATCAATGCTCGGGAACAGCCGAAGTATCAGCCTTGGGCCAATGCACACGCCATTTCACGCGAGGCCATTGCGCAACCAAGTTGCAGGTCATGTGATGCTAGCCACAGGGTACAAGAATGCCCCAAGTTTGTCAAAGCCACAATAGACGAACGATATGAAATGGCGAGGATGACAGAAGCGTGCTTTATATGCCTCAGCACCACGCACCGGGCGGCAGCTTGTAGACCAAGGAACAGATGTGGTCACGAGGGCTGCACGGGCAGACACCATCGATCGTTACACCAGGCCAGAGAAACAATACACGAGGCGGGCACAAAGCCCAGTGTGATTTGTTCAACGTCGCGGTCTGCCAGAAAACCAGTACGTTTAGAAGTAGTTGCCGTGGGAGTAGTGACCCCAACTGGAGTGGTCAAAGCGTTGGCTTTCGTCGACAGTGGATCTGACACTATCCTAGCGAAAGAGCGGTTCGCCGACAAGCACCAACTCGCTAAAGGTGCGACGTCGTTAGCAGTGAGAACGGCGGGAGGAACACAAGTGATGACTGCCGGCCGGTTGAGGTTGCGACTCATCTCCTTAGTTACTAACGAGCAAGTCGAAGCAACGGAAGCATTCACATTAGCTGATCTCCCCATGCGAGCACCAAGGTCGGTGAACGCAATCTTGACTAGGTGGCCCACCTGCAGGATGTAACCGTTGCAGACTGGGAAGACGACGAGGTGGATCTCCTCATCGGCTGAGACGTGCCAGAGGCACATTGAGTACTTGACCAGAGAGTGGGCGACCGCCAGGCACCTTATGCCGTACGCACGGCTCCGGGATGGATGTTATACGGTCCAGTGGGGGGATGTGGTTCCGTGAATCATTTATCCGCCGAAACGGACCTCTTGGAGTATCACCTGCAGCGGCTGTATGAGAAAAAGTTTCATGACATCGGGGGCGAAAGACCATCGTTGTCTCAAGAGGATCACTTCGCTTTACAAACGGTGCGGCAAGGCACTAGAGGCCTTAAAAAACAGTTCGAGGTTACCCTCCCATGGCGCACATCTGCTGACCCGTGGACTGACAAAGGAAACTGTGTTCTCTAACGACTAATACGACTAAAGGAAAGTTTCGTTCGAGACCAGGATCTGTGGGAACGACAAGCATAATTAATGAAGCCAAACGAAGCTCTCGGCTGCGTTGAAAAGGTGCCTACCAACACCGACGGCCGAAAGGGTACCTCACCACACGGTCATCAACCGCAGGAAACCCAAAAACTGCGGGTGGTTTTTGACTGTGCGGCCAAGTTCCAGGGCAATTCGTTAAACGATTGCTTACTACAAGGACCTGAATGGACCACACCACTGATCGAAGCTTCGTGCCGTTTCAGAGTGGGCAAAGTGGCTTTGCCCGCCGACATTAGGAAAATGTTTCATCAGGTGAAAACTCCAGTAGGAGAACAAGATGCGTTGCTTTTCCCGTGGTGGGAACAGAGCGACCGGGACAACGCAGTGGTAAACTATAGGATGACTGTCCACACCTTCGGAGCCATATCGTCACCCTTCTATGCGAACTACGCCCTTCGAAAATCTGCGAACAAACATGGAAATTTGGTCCATCGGTCGGTGGTAGATAGCGTCGGCAGAAATGTTTATTTCGACGACTATCTTGGGTCACTCGATGATACAGACTCAGCCCTAGCGCAGTTCAGAGGCCTGACAAGATTGCTAGAACAAGGCGGCTTCCATCTAACTAAATGGATGTCGAACGTTTTGGAAGTGCTCGAGGTCATTCCGTACCACGAGAGGGCCTAAAGGGTTAGAGTGCTGGACGGTTCTCCATTCTTCAACGAACGCATTTTAGAAATACAATGGGGCTCGGAAACGGACGACCATGTTTTCGAGCCAAACCTTCCCGAGTTGCCAGTAACCCGTCGAGGTATACTATCCGCTGTCTGTAGTCTGTTCGACCCGCTTGGTTTCGTGTCGCCCTGGCCGCTACCCGGAAAGATCTTGTTGCAGCGGCTGTGCAGTAAGAAAATTGATTGGGACCAGTCACTGGGCCGAGAAGACCGGTTGGACTGGGGAGAATTTTTGAACACCTTGCATCCGCGTTGGGCGCTGGATCCAACATGTAACAGTCCCAACCAGAGGTAACAACATCCTTGATTTGTTGTTTACTATTGGTTTATCAGATGTTTCAGCCAGTACGCTCGACCTCTTTCCTGGAAGTGACCACAGAATGGTGTCCTGCACCTTCGTGGTTCCGCAATCTTTTGACAAATCCCACCCACCCAATCATTACTCTTCAGCAGTCAACTGGGTCAATCTTATCTGCACGCTTCGATCGCTAGACTGGGACGACTTTTTCCTGCAAAGCGACCCTCAGCTGGCTGCTAATTTACTATATTCTAACCTATCATACTTGCTGTCCAAAATCACTACTACTCGTATCACATCAAACCGAGTCCGTAGTTCAATCCTGAGCCGAATGCAAAACAAGTACCTGAAGCTCCAGAAGGTGTACCAAACCAATAATGACTTATCGTCATTCTTGCAGCTCCAACGTCTCTCGGTAGCAATCAGAATGAAGACTGATGATATGCTCAAAAAACAAGAAGTATCTGCCTTGCAATGCCATGATACTTCCTCAAAGTTGGCATACCTAATGAAGAATAGAAATCAGAGCAAACCAGTAAGTATCCCCTCTCTAATCTTAGAAAATAACGACCACATTACCTCACCTGTAGCGATAGCCGAGGCGCTTAACTCCTACTTTGCTGCATCCATGACTACGAACCCCCGTACTTTATCCCCATGCATAGACCCTGTCACCGAGCACTCACTGTCTGATTTAGAATTTACTTTAAAAGAGGTGACCAACCAGATTACCCGTGTCCGGAAGTCCTCACACCTTGGCCATGATGGTGTTCCGCCGACACTTCTACGTCTTGGAGGAACTGATGTCGCAGCCTTACTATTGAAGGTCTACAATCTATCCATCAAGTTTGGCATATTTCCCTCACAGTGGAAGACTGCGGTCATCATCCCAATCCATAAGAAGGGACCAATACATGACCCCTCAAATTACCGCCCTATCAACCACACTCCAATTGCTTCTAGGTTGATGGAACGCCTCGTCAAACAGCGGATGTCCGACTTCCTGTTGTCCCATAACATCATCCATAGTGGGCAGCATGGCTTCCTAAAATCACGTTCATGCACCACCTGTCAGTACGACTTTTTTAACCTCATAACGGCGGCCGCCGACAACGCTAAATCTATCATCATCATATACCTTGATATGACAAAGGCTTTCGACCGCGTCCCTCACGCTTTGTTACTAACCAAACTCAAAGCTCATGGCTTTTCCGGTTCGCTTTTATCTTGGTTAACATCTTATTTATCGGACCGTTCACAAGTGGTTTCCATTGATGGGTGTCTCTCACAACCTGCTCCAGTCACCAGTGGAGTTATACAAGGCAGTGTACTCGGTCCTTTACTATTTCTCATCTACATAAACGACATATTTCCCACCTTGCACCATGGTACCCCATTCCTTTTTGCTGATGACGTTAAGATTGTCTATGAGTTTCCTCGTCAAAACCTCAACATCATGCTGGATGATATCTCTAGTGACCTAAAGCGACTCGGGGATTGGTGCAATTCATGGAATATGGACTTTTCGACCTCGAAGAGCTGCTACACAACATTCAGATGTCAAGTGACCCCCGGAACCCTGCTTATCCACGACCTACCCATTTCGTACAGCCCTTTAGTTCGAGACCTTGGTCTCCATTATTCTTGTAGCTTTAGGTTTTCTGAGTATGTTCCACTCCAGATTGCAAAAACCAGAAGAACCACTGGTCTCATCTCCAGAACTTTTCGGCTAAATGATTGCAAACTGCTCACTTACAAGTCTCACGCCAGGCCTCTCCTTGAATACTGTCCCATTATCTTCACCAACATGACGAAATCCGACCGCATTTCTCTGGAGTCCGTGCAACGTCAGTTCACCAAACAATTAGTAGGCTTTTCCTCCAGTCTGTGTTACAAGGATCGATGCATCCTACTCAATCTTGACCCTCTATGGTTGCGTCGCATGAAGCTCAATTTGTGCTTCCTGTTTAAGCTGTACCACCGTACGGCCTTTTCGTGTACCGAACCCATTCGTCTCACTCCCTCCACGAATTATGCTCTACGCCATCGGTCATCGCAGCTCTCTATTCCTAGATCAAAACTAGCGTTAAGATCTAACTTTTTCCTCATAAAATACTCAAAGTTATGGAATAAACTCCCGCTAAACATCCGCGAAAGTCTCTCAATTTTCCAGTTCAGAGGCTCGCTGGATCACTTCTTGACTGTTCCCAATGTGATCCTTCTTACCGGCTTGACCGTCACCGAAGAGGTGGCCTACGAAAACGGGTTTGATTACTAGGATAACTGCACTAGAACTTTCATTTCTCACCCGATGACAAACGCCAGGGCAACAATTCTCTTTTACGTTATATTGCTTACAATCTACACTACTGTAGCCACAGTTTGCTGACTTTTATAAATATACCTAGTTTAATGCTTGCCGGTTCTCCTAATTTTAGACAATGTTCCTATTCTATTGCCAACCAGTCTAAGTTTCTTAGTCTTAGATGTCTCCACAGAAAATAAGTACGTGGCTTCGGACCCTAGGACACTGAGTTCCGCCGTCTACCACTTTACTCGATCCTTTCACTCCTCTCCCGTTCTTCTTTGCTACCACCACTCACCTGGGTTTTATGCCCGGCCTCAATTCGCCTTTCTTAATCACCTCATTCCAGAATCTATCATCCCAGAAGCCCACCTGCTAGTACTTACTTGGTGGCTTTTCCTCTCGTCTCACCTCTGTATCTACCACGCACCAACTACTATCATATTCTCTCTTGTGCACCACACCATTTCCCATCAGCAGAGCTAAACTCATCTGCACCAGCTAGCCCGGAATGGACTCTGATGGTCTTAGGCATGGCCTGGCGCTGTATGAGACTGACACACGTATGCTAGCTTGTGCTTTACAACGTTCGTTGTCCTACTCCGTGTGTTGCATAATCCCATCCTGCATTTTCCCAGCCCATGCTAGCGAAACCCCTGATGTCAACGGCACCCATACCATTGCGTCGTTGGAACGTGGGGAAAACAGACCACCCCCAGCAGTTGCGAAAAAAGACAAATACGCATAAAATTACGATCGGGCGGAGGGGCTATGGAAAGTTCCTATATGGGCTCAACCACCCCTCTGTTAGGAAACAAACAAAAAAAATAATAATAACAATAAAACTGAAAAAAGAGAACAGTGGAAACGAAAAAGACCTCGTGGGATCGATTCGATCTCCAAATACCACTGACATCGGGCTGTGAAGGAATTGGGCAACCTTCATCTATGGGAAAGTATCCCATCAGCTCAGACCTGATCCTGCGAAAGGGGAAACCCCACATCGCCCTTGTTCGTTCGACAAGCTTTGGTCTTCACGCTCGAGACTGACTGGGGTGACAGCGCACTGGACTCTCCACATACGCTTTCCCATCCCCCGCTCTAAGTTTCAACCACCCCATACCCACCATAAGCGCACCTAGCATGCACGTCGACGTCAAATACAATCGCTACCACAGCCCTGACCTTCAACCCATTGACCTGGACAGAGTATCGACGTACCTGACGAATAACGGCAACCTCGATGAAGCCCGGAAAAGGAAAAAGAGATAAGAACATAGTGAAACCGGTCACCTTTTTGATCTATACCCCTCTATCTTCCGTCATCTTTTTTAGAAAGCGGTCTTCTCGATGTCCTAGCATCCAAGCCACGCTTAGGTGTACAACCCTACCTAACAGTAACCACTGCCTCCTGCCAACTACAATCACTACCGCAGCCTGCTAACAATTAAGTTAAATCTCTGAAATGCAGACGCAGCAGCCAACCGGGTTTACGCTATCTTGCTAGCCGGTGGTAGTACTTATCAACCCCCTGCAACCCTATGTTACTTAGGCTCTCTAATTAGAACCCAGATGAAAGTACGAAATGTAACACTGACAGTCCACATAGACCCAGTCAGTTCATTATTAATCGTCGCTATTCATTATCATAACTATCAGCTGGAACCACGTCCAGACTGCTAACACCATTCATTTCAGGTTTGTCGTCGCCCACTCTCTCGGGCACCACTTTCGGTGACCAATGTCCACACTTTGACCTGTACCGACAGAGACCTTAATGGCATCTTTTATACCAAACGGGATTGCAATCGGGCCACACGACCTAAAACACCCCCAAATGCTTACAAGCAGATTGATAGACGTCTCCAAACGCAACACCTCTACTACTGATGTCACTGTTGGAGGCTTCAGAAACAACAGTTCGCAAGCAACCTTCTATTGATTGATTGACACGTCCCTTACCCCGCCTGATGAACCATACCCACGGGATGCTGCACATCGCCTTGGTCTCATGTGAAACAGTCCAATAACAGAGCCAGAATACGCAACACAGGAATTTTTTCTCATTAAAATTCGATACGTTATCCGAACGCGAGTCCACTTGTCCCTCACATCCTTGGTTCCCAACAATGATGCCGAAGATCACTGAGAATCAATAAGTCAATATATTTGTCAGCATAACAGAACAATAAGGCGCGAGCCTACAAGGAGATCTTTCGCTCCGTTTTCTCTTCCAAGATTTCATTTTTCTTTCGATCGGTATCCAGCTTGAAATTGACTCTTCACCAGTTAAAGGCCTTCAAGTTGCGCTGCCTTTTTCTGAATGATAAGGGTTATTGATCCCGAATCTAAACTCACCTTATATATGGATTGCTGTTTCCTCCACATTCATCAACGTTGCCTGTCCATTTCCACAAAGTTTCCTCATGTCCCCTCGTTTCATGATGAACTCCCTCTATTAGAATCGGGAATATCCATCATTCCGGGCCAACTTCATCTCCATAGAGAGCCGCTCTCTTCATATTCACCAAAGTTCACGGTTGTAGTCCCATTCATTTCTTTAACCTCTCCATGTCCATTACTTATTCCGTGCATAGAACCCGCAATAGGCCTCAGTTACCCACATCTTGCATTATTATGACTTATAACGCATCCCTAGCGCTATATTTTCACGATATATTTTGTATTTTCACGGACCACTACCAACCAGTCGAATCCGAAACCAAACCGTATTTGCCGCGCAAACCTTTATAATTTCAGTCGACTCAAACTATCTCTAGCTATATTGTTTTGCTTCTGACGACTCCACTTGCTTTCTTAAAATTCGTGTATAGTTCATTGTTTTGAGTAACGTTGTACACCATGATCATGCGCTTGCGCATGCGTCTCGACCATGGTCGAGAAATATACCATTATTATTATTATTATTATTATTATTATTATTATTATTATTATTATTATAAGAATCCCACGATGTTTGACTTCTGGCCACACGACACGGACTGGAGAACTACATGCCTTTTCCGATATATCCGAAGTCGGTTATGGAGCCATGGTGTGCGGACCATGATGCACGGAAGATAGACAATGTACTACGAGGATCCTGTTCGCCTAAGTTCGCGTTGCTCCACTGAAGTCGGTCTCGATCCCACGCCTTGAACTCAGCGCAGCCGTGTTAGCAGTCAAGGCGGCACAAGCGGTGAAGAGATGTTTTGACCTCTACGGTTGGTCGGCTAGCTTTTGGACGGACTCAACAATAGTACTTTACTACATTAACAACGTCCGGAGCCGGTTTAGTACTTTCGTTGCTAACCAACTCACGATAATCCACGACGAATCAGCCATGAACCAGTGGAAACATGTCAGGTCTGACGATAATGCAGCCGATCTGTGCTCCCGGGGTGGGACCAACTTCAGGCAACTCGACACGTGGACGAGAGGGCCAAACTTCCCGCAAATGCCCATGGACGAGTTGACCCCCAACGGAAGAAGAACTGAAGATCAAAGGCGTAGTGATAGCGGCCAACGTCGTCGAAGCGACATCCATTCCATCGCGATTGGTCAGGTTTTCTTCCTGGATGAAGACACTTCGTGCGATGGTTTGGTTAGCCAGGTTCAAGAGAAATGAAATAGTCACGAAAAGACTACGCCCCTCAGGCCGGATACGGGTCGGCGCGATAAGTCCCGATGAGCTACAAGCTGCAGAATACGATGTTTTCAGAATGATTCAACGCGAGGCTTTCGCCAGAGAACTCCAGAGGGCGGATGAAGTGGGACCAATCGATAAAGAAATATCATCTCCAAGAGGCGAATTAAAGCAATTAAACCCCAAACTCATTGATGGACTGCTGCTAGTGGACGGTAGGCTGACCAACGCCTACCTGAGCTTCGACACAAAGTATCCTATACTGCTGCCTGCTCGAAAACCTGTGGTAGAGCTAATGATTCAACACGTACACGCCGTGGAGGGACATGCCGGGGAATATCACATGACGAGCGTCATCCGAAAGCGTCTTTGGTTGCTGAGAGGAAGAGCAACTGTAAAACTGGTAATCCGAGGTTGTGTGCAATGTAGGAGAAATAATACCACGGCGGGCAAACAACACATGGCCCCACTACCAGAATGCAGGGTGACTACGGGCTGGTGGCCGTTCAGCGACACCGGGTTGGACTATTTAGGGCCCTTGCGGATCAAGTCCGGGAAGAGATTAGAAAAGCGATATGGATGTATCATGACGTGCATGAGGTAGCGCGCAGTACACCTAGAAGTCGCACATTCGATGAAGACCGATTCTTTCCTACGGACCTTGCAGAAATTTACCAACCGAAGAGGCGTACCGGCCGATATTTACTCAGATAATGGGTCGAACTTTGTGGGAGCCCACCGGGAATTGTATCATTGGCACAGGAACATAAACAGGGACGAACTGCAGGATCGAACCGTGGCCTACGGCATACGATAGCATTTCAACCCCCCGCGGGCCAGTCACCGCAGCGGCGTATGGGAACGCATGATCCGGTCCGTCAAGCGTATGTGGCTGTCGATCAGGGAGCAACAGCCTCCCGACAACGAGACGCTGAACACCGCCATGGCTGAGGTAGAGAGCATTCTGAACAACCGCCCCCGGTTCCAGTAATGAACGGCGACCCCACCCACCTGGCGCTCACCCCGAACGACTTATTGACGTTAAGGTCGAATGAGGGTTTCCAAGGTTCGGTAAACCTTCGTGGGAGCCACCTCCACGGATGGAAGCAGGTGACTTATCTTACCAAGGTTTTCTGGAGACGATGGCTGCGGGAGTACCTTCCGGCTCTGCAGATTCGACAGAAGTGGCTGGTCAAAACAAGACCATTCAAGGTTGGAGATGTGGTGATGATCGCGGACGAACGCGCACATTTCAGCACCTGGTCTTTGGGAGTAGTTATGGAGACCATCGAAGGCACTGACGGAATAATGAGAACAGTGAAGGCGAAGACAGCTAACGGAGAGCTAATTCATGACATACGCAGTGTTATCACACTCCAGCGTGAAGGCGGAGAAGCTGATAACGCTGAGACCCAGTAGACTATTTCGAATTCATCTTCGAGGTGGATAAAGAAATCCCACATATGGGAGCATTCACGATACACTGACGTATTGAACCATCATACACCCCGAAGCACACTCACCTACATTGTACTCGTTATACCACCTGGTCTCCGTCAAACACGTTACAATGCTCACAGTCTTTCGTTGACGTTACAGAAGGTTTTTTCCGATACGTGGTGATACATGCGATTCCATTGTACGTCCAGACACATACACACATACCCGATGCACACCATACCCCGCAACCCGTATCATACATGTGACAGTGTTCGCAATTTGCCTTTGTTGACGTTACTGAAATGTCTTTTGCATATGTAGAAGTGGCGACGATTGCATTACACACACACACTCAAGCAAGCACATACGACCAGGGCTTGGCAGCCCTTCCAAGGACAGCATCTATGTTTCCCCTTCAAGCCCACCATCGGTCAATTGTCCTCGTGGAAGATGTAGAATAGCCTCGCGTCTATGTGACCAACGGATTAGGTGCGACCGTGAGTAGAACGTTGACGACAAGCATTAGGCACGCGCACTGACAACATGGCCTAGGTAGGTAGAAAGAATCAGTACCTTTATTCAAAACCTTTGACTCTGCTGAGGATTCGGGAGGACCTTGTTGGGCTGTGTAACGATCGGTCCCGGAAAAGCCCCCTAAAACCATTGCAGTTCCATGTTTTTCTTAACATCACTCACTTGCTTACACTTTTGACGTGTCTTTACGAACTGTTTGTTTTCATGGACCAATTGTTGTTTGTTCGCACTCAGAGCGCTACTTTGTCATATTCCTGTTCTGGACCTGCGTGACGCACGTGCTGTTTGCTCGCACGCAGCAATTCGGTTTCTCGTTTGTTGAGTCCTTGTGATCTCACTATTGAAGTTTGTATCTTTTTGGTGTCATTGTTCATTCCACAATCTAGTGTCGTAGAATCTCACGGAAAATCGCCTTTCGGTTTCGGGATCCGTTGTGAATTTGGCTGCGCATTGCTCAAATATGTTTTACAAACAGCAGGCTCTTGATCCTAAACCAGGAAGAACCCTTTATAAGGGGATCGATAGCCAGGCTGGACACAGATAGGAGGAGAGTCTACGATATACTGCGAGTCGCAGGTGTTCCGTACTCTACTATTCTAAGAAGGGTGCACAGAGTGGGGACTTGGAATTCACCACTTGGAAAAAAGGCGAGTATCGTGCGAGACCAATCCTAGTAGGGTTGGCCGATGAGGCCTCCCGGGATAAACTGCTGACGATGGCAGCAATAGTGGCTCATATTACCAAGGGTAGATACCGGATTGCGCCGGACGAACATAGAGTAAGGCCTGTTGGTCTAGCTCCGGGGGTAACCCGGCTCGATCAGCCAGGGCGCTGGTGAGAAACCTAAAAGTTCAGCGGAATGCCGTACTCGGCTCTCAGGCCCCGACCCCGACAACAGTAAAGGAGCCACGTGCGGGATCGCAAATAGTTGTAATTGAAGATGCGCTGGAAGACGAGAATTGGCGGTGCCGTCCGAAGATAGATTACAGTGCGACCCCTGCCAGTCTGGATGTTGTGGCAACTCCTATAGAGATGGATTGGGAGTGGTCGGAAATTCTGGACCATCAGCCGGTTTCATGCACCCCAGTGGGGACATCCGAAGCAAAAAACGTGTCATCATCTCAGGCGTTGCGCCTGAGAAACAGACAGGAGCGAACAGTAAAAAGAACCCAAATGACGGGGCAAACGCGGTGGTGTTATATACTAACGTGTGAAGTATTAGAAACAAATGGGCGGAACTAGCCAAAACCGCTGACGGGCAGAAAGCGTCAATAGTTGCCGTCACGGGAAGGTGGCTTTCTGGAGAAGATCATGTGCCAGGCCTAATAAGTAACGGTTTTGCAGTCTACAGGCAGGATCGAGAACAGGACCGCCTTGGTGGTGGAGTAACCATCCTCGTTAGGTCAGGTACAAACCACCTTGAGTCTCAGACCAAGATGCGCACTTGCAATATCCAGCTATGCGCTGTTACGATCATCCTTCCAGGCAGAAGGGGTAACGTCGTCTGTGTCTACAGGGCACCAAGCACTAACCACGAAGAGGTCGTTTGTTTGCTGCGGACTTTGACTGAACTAGTTAAGGACGCACAAAAGACCCTCATAGTGGGTGACTTCAATCTCCCGCACATCGACTGAGTGGCCGAGGTCTGCGTGCCGGGATCGGAGGAGCAAACCTACTTAGAATGGCTGCATGATAATGCGTTGCATCAGCATATTAGGGAGAATACCAGATATAGGACTGGATGCATTCCATCCTTGCTGGATCTAGCCATAAGGAACTTCCCCAACGATGTGGCTGGACTGCATTATTGTGCACCGCTGGGCAAGAGTGACCACGTGTGTGTCAAAATAGTCCTATGCATGCGGCAACCCAAGGTACCTTCAAGGCTGGTCAGACACTTCAGTAGTATGGACATAGATAGGCTTCGTAATAGGGCGATGGGTTTGATCTGGGACACGACAGAGAAGGCTACTGTCGAGGAGGGCTGGCAGACCATAAAGAGATCCCTGACTGCCCTATTGGATGAGTTCGCACCCTTAAAACGAAGGAGTGGGGAGGGCAAACCCATGTAATGGAAGGCTGCAATAGCCAAGGCCATCAGACGTAGGAACCGCTCTTGGAACCAGTACAAAGCTTCCGGCAGTCAGCAAGCCTGGAACTGCTATACAAAGCTGAGAAACGAGACTGTAAGCCTTTTGAGAACTTCCAAGCGGGAATTTGAGCTGAAATTGGCCCAGTCTGTAAGACAAAAGCCGAAGAAGTTCTACAGCTATGTACAGTCTGAAGGCTCAACAAGGAATGCCGTAGGTCTGCTGTCCACTAGAGACTACGGCATTGTCACTGATGACCAGGGCAAAGCAGACGCCCTGGGGGAATACTTTGGTAGTGTAAATAGGATAGGTAGTGGGGTACGAGTAGATCTGGCTCTGGTGCATCCTGCTCTTCAGTTAAACGAGCTAGATCTCTCAGAGGAATGTGTGCGTAAGTACCTACAGGAGTTGAACAGCCACAAGTCAGCGGGCCCAGATGGCATTCATCCAGCTATCATCGAGCCGTTGGCGGATATCATAGCTCCATCCGTATGCAGGCTGTGTAACAGCCGGTCGTGGAAAATCCCCCTTTTTTCCCTCGCGATTCAGTGTTTTTTCCCAACATCACTCATTTCCATACACTATTGACTTGTCTTTACGAACTGGTTGTTTTTCTGGACCAATTGTTGTTTGTTCGCGCCCGGAGCGCTATTTTGGCACATCCTTGTTCAGGACCTGCGTGACGCACGTGCTGTCTGCTCACACGCTGCTATTCGGTTTCTCGTTGTTGAGACTTTGTGATCGTATTATTGAGGTTTGTATATTGTTTACGTCATTGTTTATTTTAATAATCTAGTATCGTAGAATTATCACGGATAATCGCCTTCTGATTTCGGGATCCGTTGCGAATTTGGCTACGCATTGCTCAAACGTTCGTAACAATACTCAATAGATCTATTTGGAACGAGGAAAATTCACGCAAAATGCCAAGGAAAGGATCAAAGGCAGTCGAACCCGGACAGGAAGTAATACGGCAAGTCTCTGGGGAGGTTTTGGGTACTTATGATTCTTTAGTTAATGCTAGATCGCCTAGTCCTGTCAGTGCTAGCTCATGTGTTATTGAAAGCAATATTGATCGTAAGGACGTTGATTTATATAAGCTGAGAATAATAGAACTAGAGCAACAGTTACTTTCGGCTAGACTACAGGCGCATGAAGCAGAGAAGTGTACACAGAAACAGCGAGAGTATAGGACCAGTGACTTCGACACTTCCGATAGGTTGGAGTGCAATAAGGTAGGGAACCCCACGCAGGTCGCCGACTACAAACCACCATCGATCGATCTGCCTAGAGTGGAGTTAACGGTTTTCGACGGTCGAGCTGAGCAATATTGCAAGTTTATCAAACAGTTCGAGACGTTCGTTGAAAAAAAGGTAACCGACCCTGGGCAAAGGCTTCTTTACCTTACTCACTACTGCCGAGGCCGAGCGCGAGAAGCTATCGACGGATGCACCATGCTCGATCCAGAACAAGGCTACACAAGGGCAAGAAAGATTCTGAGGGACTTGTTTGGCCAACCTTTCAAAGTAGCCCGTAACCTAATAGAGGGCGTGATGGCAGAGGCAAAGAAAACCAAGGGCGACGTCTACACCATGGCCGACCTGGTGATCAAGATGCAGAACTGCTCAATAGCCCTCGACCATTTAGGTTACAGAGCTGACCTAGACGCCATGCACACTTTGGAAGGCATAGTCCGTCACCTCTCTCCCGAACTACAGGGTCGGTGGGCGGAAGAAGCTGAACGGATAAGCCGAGGCGACAGAGAAGCCAACTTCGAAGACCTGACTGAATACTTAGACAGGCAAACGAAGATAGCTGACAGCAGATTCGGCCGACTCATCCGGGACAGCAACCGAGCAAACAAGCCCGGTACTAGCCAAGTCCAAACCCCTGTACGGGAACATCCAAAGTACCAGCCTTGGACCAACACACACGTCATTTCACGAGATGCTACGGCGAAACCAAATTGCAGATCCTGTGGTACTAGCCATGGCCTACCAGAATGCCCCAAGTTCGGCAATGCCACAATAGACGAACGGTGGGGAATGGCGAGGATGGCAGGAGCATGCTTCATCTGTCTCAACACCACGCACCGGGCAGCAGCCTGTAGAACAAGGAATCGATGTGGTTACGAGGGCTGCACGGGCAGACACCATCGGCTGCTGCATCAGGCGAGAATAACCATATCCGAGGCGAGTGCCAAGCCCAGCGTGATCTGTTCAACTTCACAATCTGCCAGTAAACCGGTACGTTTAGGCGTAGTGGCCGTGGGAGTAGTGACTCCGACTGGGATAGTCAAGGCGTTGGCTTTCGTTGATAGTGGATCCGACACCACTTTAGTGAAAGAGCGGTTTGCCGACAAACACCAACTGGCTAAAGGTGCGACGTCGTTAGCAGTGAGCACGGTGGGCGGAACACAGGTAATGACTGCCGGTAGATTAAGGCTGCAACTCATCTCTCTAGACACTAACGAGGAAATTGAACCAACGGAGGCATTCACGTTAGCGGATCTTCCCATGCGAGCACCAAGGTCGGTGAACGCAATCTTGACTCGATGGCCCCACCTGCAGGATGTAACCGTCGTAGACTGGGAACATGATGAGGTGGATCTCCTCATCGGATGCGACGTGCCAGAGGCGCATTGGGTGCTTGACCAAAGAGTGGGCGACCGCCAGGCACCTTATGCCGTACGCACGGCTCTGGGATGGATGTCATACGGTCCAGTAGGGGTACGCGGTTCCGTGAATTACTTATCCGCCGAAACGGACCGCATAGAGTATCATCTGCAACGGCTTTATGAAAAGGAGTTTCATGACATTGGGGACGAAAGACCGACGTTGTCTCAAGAGGATCACTTCGCTCTACAAACGGTGCGGCAAGGCTCTAGAGGCCTCAAAAAACAGTTCGAGGTTCCCCTCCCATGGCGCACACCGGTCGACCCGTGGACTGACAACAGAAATTATGTCCTCCAACGATTACTACGACTAAAAGAACGCTTCATTCGAGACCAGAATCTGTGGGAACGATACGCGGATTTGATGAAGCGAAACGAGGACCTCGGTTACGTTGAAAGGGTGCCTGTTAACACCGACAGCAAAAGGGGTATCTGGTATCTGCCTCACCATCCGGTTATCAACCCCAAAAAAACCCAATAAACTGCGCGTGGTTTTCGACTGTGCGGCCAAGTTCCAGGGCAAGTCGTTAAACGATCGCCTACTACAGGGGCCTGACTGGACCACACCACTGATCGATGTTCTGTGCCGTTTCAGAGTGGGTAAAGTGGCTTTGTCTGCCGACATTAGGGAAATGTTCCATCAGGTGAAGATTCCGGTAGGAGAACGAGATGCTTTGCGTTTCCTGTGGTGGGAAGGGAGCGACCGGGACAACGCAGTGGTGAATTATAGAATGACCGTCCACCCCTTCGGAGCTATATCGTCACCATTTTGTGCCAACTACGCCCTCCGAGAATCAGCGAACAAACATGGCGATCTGGTACATCGGACGGTGGTAGAAAGCGTCAGCAGGAACTTCTACGTCGACGACTACCTTGGGTCATTCGATGATGTGGAATCAGCTCTAGAGCAGTTCAGGGGTCTGACGAGATTGCTGGAAGAGGGTGGCTTCCATCTAACTAAATGGATGTCGAACGCTTCGGAAGTGCTGAAGGTCATCCCGTATCACGAAAAGGTCGAAAGGGTAAGAGATTTGGACGGCTCTCCAGTTCCTATCGAGCGCACTTTAGGGATTCAATGGGACGCGGAAACGGACGATTTTGTTTTCGAACTGAACGTTCCCGAGCTGCCAATAACCCGTCGTGGCATACTATCTGCCGTCTCAAGTTTGTTCGACCCGCTCGGTTTCGTCTCACCATGGCTGCTACCCGGAAAGATCTTGCTGCAGCGGCTGTGCCGTAAGAAAGTTGATTGGGACCAGTCACTGGACCGAGGGGACCGGCTGGACTGGGAGGAATTTTTGAACACCTTGAAGAAATTAGGGGACATAAGAATACCACGATGTTTGACCCCTGGCCATACGACACGGACTGGAGAACTACATGCCTTTTCCGATGCATCCGAAGTCGGTTATGGAGCTGTGGTGTACGGACGATGGTGCGCAGGAGATGGACAATATACCACGAGGATCCTGTTCGCCAAAGCCCGCGTTGCTCCACTGAAGTCGGTCTCAATCCCACGCCTCGAACTCAGCGCAGCCGTGTTGGCAGTCAGGGTGGTGCAAGCTGTGAAGAGATGTTTCGATCTCTACATTTGGTCGGTGAGCTTCTGGACGGATTCAACGATAGTACTTTACTACATTAACAACGTACGGAGCCGGTTTAGTACTTTCGTTGCTAACCGGCTCACGATTATCCACGATGAATCGGCCACGCACCAGTGGAGTCATGTCAGGTCTGGCGATAATCCGGCCGACCTGTGCTCTCGAGGTGCGAACAACTTCAGACAACTGGACACGTGGACGAGAGGGCCGAACTTCCTGCAATTGCCCAAACAGGACTGGCCCGTGTTCGAATTAAAACCCCCTACGGAATTGGAACTGGAGATCAAAGGCGTAGTGATAGCAACCAACGTCGTCGAAGCGTCATCCATTCTATCGCGACTGGTCAGGTTTTCTTCCTGGATGAAGACGCTTCGTTCGCTAGTTTGGTTAACCAGGTTCAAGATAAGTTTACTAGTCATGAAAGGGCTACGGCCCTCAGGTCGGATACCGGTCGGCCCGATAGGTCCCGATGAGCTACAAGCGGCAGAGTACGATATTTTCAGAATGATACAACGCGAGGCTTTCGCCTGAGAACTCAAGAGGGCGGAAGAAGTGGGGCTGACCAATGAAGACATGCCATCTCCAAGAGGCGAGCTGAAGCGTTTAAACCCCAAACTCATCAACGGACTGCTGCGGGTGGATGGTAGGCTGACCAACGCCCACCTGAACTTCGACACAAAGTATCCTATACTGCTGCCTGCGAGACAACCCGTAGTAGAGCTAATGATTCAACACGTCCACGCCGTAGAGGGACATGCCGGGGAAAGTCACGTGACCAGCGTCATCCGAAAGCGTCTTTGGTTGTTGAGAGGACGAGAGACTGTTAAACGCGTGATCCGACGGTGTGTGCAATGCAGGAGACGCAATGCCACAGCAGGCAAACAACTCATGGCCCCGCTACCAGAATGCAGGGTAACTACGGGCTGGTGGCCGTTCAGTGACACCGGGTTGGACTATTTCGGGCCCTTGTGGATCAAGTGCGGGAAAAGATTAGAAAAGCGATACGGATGTATCATGACGTGCATGAAATCACGTGCGGTGCACCTAGAAGTCGCACATTCGATGACGACCGATTCGTTTCTACGGGCCTTGCAAAGATTTATCAACCGAAGAGGCGTACCGGCAGACATATACTCAGATAATGGATCGAACTTTGTGGGCGCTCAACGGGAATTGCAGCGTTGGCACAAGAACATAAACAGGGACGAACTGCAGGATCGAACCGTGGCCTACGGCATACGCTGGCATTTCAACCCCCCACAGGCCAGTCACCGAGGCGGCGTATGGGAACGCACGATCCGGTCCGCCAGACGGATATTGCTGTCAATCATGGAGCAGCAGCCGCCCGACGACGAGACCCTGAACACCGTCATGACTGAGGTGGAGCGAATCCTGAACAACCGCCCCCTGGTTCCAGTACTGAACGGCGACCCCACCCACCTGGCGCTCACCCCGAACGACTTATTGACGTTAAGGTCGAACGAGGGTTTCCAAGGGCCGGTAAACCTTCGTGGGAGCTACCTCCATGGGTGGAAGCAAGCGAACTATCTGGCCAAGGTCTTCTGGAGGCGCTGGCTACGGGAGTACCTACCGGCTTTGCAGACTCGACAGAAGTTGCTGGCCAAAACAAGACCATTCAAAGTTGGGGACGTGGTTATGATCGCCGACGAACGCGCACATTTCAGCGCTTGGTCTTTGGGAGTAGTTACGGAAACCATCAAAAGCATCGACGAAATGATAAGAACGGTGAAGGTGAAGACAGCTAACGGAGTGCTCATTCGTGACATACGCAGTATTAACCTACTCGAGAGCGAAGACGGAGGAGCTGATAACCCTGTGGCCTCGTAAAACTTTTTCACACCAGTAATCGAGGTGGATAAAGAAACACCATATATACCACACAATCTCCGTCAAACACGTTAAGGTGCTCGCGGTCCCTTCGTTGACATTACAGAAGGTTCTTTCCGATATGTGGTGATGAGTGCGATTCCATTATACATCCCGATACATACGCGCATGCACGACGCACTCTACATCCCGTAAACCCATCATACATGTGACAGTGTTCTTTGTTCGCCTTTTTTTTGACGCTACCGAATGCCCCTTGCACATGTGGAAGTAGTGGAGCTCAGGTCACACATGCATGCTACATTTACTCGTTTTCTTGCCACGCGGTCTTTTGTTGACATTGCAGAAAGTCCTCCTTTGATGTGTAGTCATAACTGTGATTTCATTGTAACCCCGGCACACACACACACGCACGCACACACACACACACACACACTCAAGCGCGTACATCCAGGACCGGACGGCCCCTTACGAGGACAACGTCTATGTGACCATTCACGCCCGCCATCGGTTATTTGGTCTTGTGGAAGATGTAGACTAGCCTCACGTCTATGTAGCCAATGGGTTAGGTGCGACCAGTAGTAGAACGTCGACGACGAGCATTAGACGCGCGCACTGACAGCAGGGCCTAGGCAGGTAGGAAGAATCAGTACCTCTATACCGAACCTTTGACTCTGCTAAGGATCCAGGAGGATTTTGGTGGGCGGTGTAACAGCCGGTCGTGGAAAATCCCCCTTTTTTCCCTCGCGATTCAGTGTTTTTTCCCAACATCACTCATTTCCATACACTATTGACTTGTCTTTACGAACTGGTTGTTTTTCTGGACCAATTGTTGTTTGTTCGCGCCCAGAGCGCTATTTTGGCACATCCTTGTTCAGGACCTGCGTGACGCACGTGCTGTCTGCTCACACGCTGCTATTCGGTTTCTCGTTGTTGAGACTTTGTGATCGTATTATTGAGGTTTGTATATTGTTTACGTCATTGTTTATTTTAATAATCTAGTATCGTAGAATTATCACGGATAATCGCCTTCTGATTTCGGGATCCGTTGCGAATTTGGCTACGCATTGCTCAAACGTTCGTAACAGGCTGTACAGGTCCAGGTCGGACCAGAGTATGCTGCCTCAGGACTGGAAATTCGCCGCCGTCGAGGCAATAAATAAGAGTGGACCTAAGTCGGCTATGCTGAACTGCAGACAGGCAAGTAATAACAATGGTATATTTCTGGACCGTCGTCGAGAAGCTCGCATGTGAGCATGATCAGAGTTTACAATATCACTGAATGAGATGGAAAATTCATAAATTTCAAGGAGAGATTAGCACATCACTGCAACAATGGAATAAGGCTGAAGAGAGTTTAAATGAATCAAAGCGGCCAAAGAATACACGGCGAATACGAATTGATTTAGAGTCAACTACGGCAATAGTAACGAATAGGCCGGATGTAGGATTGTTCAGGCGGGCTTTGGCTTAGGACGCAGGAAATACAATAGTTACAAGAATGATGCAAGAAAATTGTAGGTAATGCGTATTCATGTTCACTTAAAAAGGTAACTGGCGGTGAGACAAAGGGGGCAGGGAAGAGGTTCATTAAATTTCGCACAGGAATACTAATCTTCATAGATTTTTGGACGTGAAAAGGAATAGTACCCCCTGAAAAGGTGAGACAATTTCCATGAGAAGTAGTGTGAGTCATCTGGTGTCGGCAGTTATCCGCTGATGGAAGATGGATGGAGTTCTAGGAAGGAATAATCAGCAATCGGATTGCCGTGTCCATGAGGAACAAAATAAGGCTAGACAAGGGTGAAAACCTTTGAAATAGACCAGGCTATGCTGGTGAATTGGCGAATACATTGTTCTGTTGAGTTTCCTGTGGCTTTTCTGCGTCCGAGTTGAGCTTTCTGGGCAAAGGTTGGCCGCGGTTTTTGTTCGCTGTTTCATCACGGGAAGGAGGAAGGCTTCGCCGAATCTGGACCCATTACTATTTAATTAGGAGTCCTCACACGATGGCTTCGACATCCGAGGGTCCTGTAGTGTGAATTCTCCAGTGGGCCTCGGAGGGGCATATGCAGCAACACAAGGACTTCTTGTGGGTTAAACACGGTGGCTGGATCGTATTCGCGGTAGCCGCCCTCTGGTGCGGTTGTAGACGGGCAGAGAAAAAGATAGGCTGTCTGGACGGTATACTATAGCCAGGCAACGTGATGGCCAGGGGGTTCTGGAATTGAAAAAAGGGAAGAACCCAGTCTGGGTGATGTTCCAGCTGAGGGTTAGCGTGAGCAAAATAATAGATAAGAGTACGGAGGTGGGAAATGAGGCACAATGGTCTTAGCGAAATGAGGAGTAAACATGCCCAATGCACTTAACTGGTGGAGTCCGGTTAGTACAAAGGGAAATCCTGCTGTAGGCAGTCAAATTACAAGCTAGTTCACTGTGTTGGATGCCATGTGCTACTGTACTTTGGGCGGGTATACTGTGATCCATATGCAGAAAGTCGAAGGTTCTCCGGCGTGGCCTCGTAGCTCAGCTGGTAGAGCACTGGCGGTACTAAAGCGAGGGTGGTGACCATGCGTGGGTTCGAATCCCGCCGAGGCCAAAGACTTTTCACATTTGGATCACCTCAAAACATTATCAAAATCTGCCAACCATCAATACATTGTAAACATGCCCAATGCACTTAACTGGTGGAGTCCGGTTAGTACAAAGGGAAATCCTGCTGTAGGCAGTCAAATTACAAGCTAGTTCACTGTGGTGGATGCCATGTGCTACTGTAATTTGGGCGGGTATACTGTGATCCATATGCAGAAAGTCGAAGGTTCTCCGGCGTGGCCTCGTAGCTCAGCTGGTAGAGCACTGGCGGTACTAAAGCGAGGGTGGTGACCATGCGTGGGTTCGAATCCCGCCGAGGCCAAAGACTTTTCACATTTGGATCACCTCAAAACATTATCAAAATCTGCCAACCATCAATACATTGTAAACATGCCCAATGCACTTAACTGGTGGAGTCCGGTTAGTACAAAGGGAAATCCTGCTGTAGGCAGTCAAATTACAAGCTAGTTCACTGTGGTGGATGCCATGTGCTACTGTAATTTGGGCGGGTATACTGTGATCCATATGCAGAAAGTCGAAGGTTCTCCGGCGTGGCCTCGTAGCTCAGCTGGTAGAGCACTGGCGGTACTAAAGCGAGGGTGGTGACCATGCGTGGGTTCGAATCCCGCCGAGGCCAAAGACTTTTCACATTTGGATCACCTCAAAACAAAATGAGGAGTCGTTGGTTTCGTGATTCGGTGTTCGTGAGAGCTAACTGGGCTACCACTACTAGGCAAAGTTATTGATTGCCAATGCGGCCTTTCTCCGAGGACTCTTATCTTTCGGAGTTAATAACGCCGTGGAGGTGCATGTGGACTATAAGGTCTGTGGGCTACGTGAGAAAGCAGCTGGGAAACAAGAAGAACCTGAATGGCGAGCTTGCACACTAGGTCTGGGGGGTATATGACAATTCCCATAGTATTGTTTTACAGGTCACAAGGAAGCAGCTGGGACATACTAAGGACCCAAACGGCAAGTTTATATGATAGATCCAGAGGATGTATGACAAATCTTATCATGTGGTACCTACAGGTCTAATGCTGCAGGCTGCTGCTAGGTAAGGCTGTAAACTGGAGAGTGGGCTGGATTATAGGATTATAGGAATCGCTGCTTTTTCACGAGAAGGAGGAAAAATAGATTAGTGGGCGAAAAATACGGGCGCTTTTCTCCACGTTCTTACACGTATGCTTATATATCCAATATTATCTACATGGGTATAATTAGCGCTTTGATGAGACTTGTCTGTCTTCTGATGTATCGACTTGTTGTGCAGAGCCACGGTGATTTTGTAGCTGATGTCAACAAACGTGCCAGGCGTGCATGGGAGGCACTAGGTGGTTGAAAATTAGAGCGGGAGTTGGGTAAGCAAATGTGGAGAGACCAGTTCGCTATCATCTCAGTCGGTCCCGTGCGTAGGAACCAAAAGCCTGTCAAGTGGACAAGAGCGTCGTGGGGTTTTCCCCTTTCGCAGGGTCAGGTCTGAGCCGATGGGAGACACCCATGATTGGAGCTTGCCCATTTCCTTCACAGCCCGATATCAGTGGTATTTACAGATCAAATCGATCCCACTAGGCCTTTTGTGTCCTCCACTTTTTTCTAACAGGAAGGTGGTTGAGCTCATATAGGAACTTTCCAAAGTCCCTCCGTCCGACCGTAATTTTCCACGTATGTCATTTTTTGCAACTGCTGGGGGTGGTCTGTTTTCCCCACGTCCGGGCGCAGCTATGGTAAAGGTGCCGTTGACATCAGGGGTTTCGCTTGCATGGACTGAGAAATTACGGAATGGAGCTAAGTAAACACTTGGAGTAGTACAACGAGTGTTGTAATGTACGCGCCTGCATATGTGTTCCAGTCTCGTTCAACGCCAGACCATAGGCCGTTCTGGTGTGGTTTAGTTAGGCTGCACCAGTAGATGTTATTGCACACAGGGAGAGAGGATAGCAGTCTAAGTTATGTGATGGATTCAGAAATCTTGGCGACACAGACAAGCGTTCATGTCGGGAAATATAAAAGGAGGAAATTGAGGCCAACAGGTAGCTATTGGAAGGTGGACATATGGGATGAAAGATTTTCAACCGGGATGATTCAGGAAACAAAATTACGGCCGGACAAGGAGGCTGAGTGGAGGGGAAGCCAGAATAAATAAGAGAAGATCCGAAGGATCAAGGAGTGAAGTAGTGGTCGGTGGGACTTAATGTCCTGGGACCCAGCACCACTGTACCATTTGATGCCAGGGGAAAACATCAATGGCTAACAGCCCTGAGCTAGGAGAAAGTTGTTTTACATGACTGCCCTAGCAGAGTTGGTAGAAGTGAACTCAGAGCGATGAATAAGTCCATACAGAAAACACAAGTTAAACCTGACATGTCTAAGCCATACGGGGTCAAGTTTTAGTAGAGTGCTCGCTCTTTGTGGATCAGTGAAGAGTATCCTATTAGCTTCTTGGTGAAGGTACGCCGGACTTTCTCAGGGCTTATTCTGTCCGATTTAGACATTCCAGAGAAGATTATAGGACTATATTCGAGGTGGGGTCTAGCATGGGATTGATATGTGAGGAGAATACTATGTTTCATTTTGAATGATCTGAGAACTAGGCCTATAATCTGTCTGGCCCTGGCCGTCTGAAATGAGACATGTTCCGACAATTGTAGATTGTTAGTTCATCGAAGCTCAAGATCCTTCACCGATGGGCTTTGGGCTATGGGTACTTGGTTCAGTGAAAAAGTTCCGGGAGGTACCTGACACCTTTAGGTTGTGTGGAAGCTTTCGGATGTCGGGAGGCACATCTGCCACGAAGTGCACCACTGCTCAAGTTTCTCAAGATCATTATCTATTTCAGACAGCGCTGTGCTCAAATCTTGATGGCGGAACTCATAAACAATTTTGATGGCGTCGGAGAAAAGGAAAGGTGTGCCGTGCTGCACGATTGAAAATGCATGACTCCGCTAGTGACAGGCACCGGTTGCGATAGATGACCATTAGCAAATACAATCTGGGTTCGGTCCGACAGGTAGGGAGTGATCCATGATAAAACGGGTCATGGATACCGTAGGCCCGGAGTTTCGTTAACAACCGGGAGTGAGAAACTCGGCCAAATGCCTTGGTCTTACCAAGGTAGATGACAATCGTAGATTTTCCGTCGTCAGCTGCCGTGGTCAGAAGGTTGAAGAAATCAAACTGGCATGTAGTGCAAGAAGGTGACTTTAGGGAGGCACGTTGACCGCTGTGAATGAGGTTATGGAAGATGAGATAATCGGACATCGGCTGTTTACTCAAACGCTCCATTATTCTGGCAGCTGAAGGGGTATGGTTATTAGGATGATAATTTGAGGGTTCATGCTCTGGACCATTTTTATGGATAGGAATAATGGACGAAGTTTTCAACTGGAATGGAAAAATGCCATGTTTAAGGGATAAGTTATAGAGATTCATAAAGATAGCAGCGACGTCAGTTCCACCAAGGTGAAAGAGTGCTGGGGGGGGATGCCGTCATAGCCAAGGCGGGAGGAGGGTCTATCACGCAGCAGTAGGTTGGCCACGTCGTTCAAACTGAATTCAATGTCAGAGAGAACTTGCTCGGTGATGGGGGTACTGGAGGCGGATTTGAAGTGGCGTCAGTGGTCATGGATTCTGAAAAGAAGGTATTAGGCGCCTCAGCGATTTCAGCTGCAGATTTAATGTGCGCGTTGTCTCCCAAAATTAAATAGGGTATCCCTGAAGACTCTCTCTGATTTCTGCTCTTTAGCAGTCGAGACAATCGGTACGATCTGTCGAAGGAATTCAAGGCCAAAAGCTCCTGCTTTCTCAGCAGTTCATTAGTCCGGAGACTGATGATTACGGAGAGAGAGAGAATGGAGTTGCAATGATATGGAGAAGTCTCTGGTTTTATTATAGGTCTTCTGCAGTTTTGCTTGTTTATTTTGCAGCCTTGTTTGGTAAGAGCTGCGGGCTTGAGAGCCGCTCGTCCTGGTGGTGGTGATTGCTGACAAGCAGCTATGTAGCTTAAAGTAGAGTATGTCACTGGAGAGCTGAGGGTCTTGCTGTAGGAAGTGGTCACCCCAGGTGAGGGATCGAATCATGGGCTTGAGGTTCATCCAGTTGATCGTGTGCAGGGGCTGTTGAGATGAGCTACATATGTGGTTTATGGGTCCGGCTGTGAATCTTCAAGATACCGTTCTATGGCCACTGCCTGGGAAGAGGTTGAGGGGGATAGTTATGACATCCGATAGGCCAATGGTAAATATCAGGTCAAGTATGCTGTTTCCTCTGGTTGGTGTCATTACATGCTGGACCCAGCGTCCTGTGCGTATGGTCGAAACGAAGCTCGTGAAGTATTGGGGTAAAGACATGATGTCCCAGCAGATATCAGGTGCGTTGAAATCGCCAGCAATGAGTTTTGACGAAGAGGGTAATAGTGCAAAGTGGTCAAAAGCATTGACTACTTGGC
The DNA here is from genome assembly GCA_948099385.1 of Fasciola hepatica. Taxonomy (NCBI): domain Eukaryota; kingdom Metazoa; phylum Platyhelminthes; class Trematoda; order Plagiorchiida; family Fasciolidae; genus Fasciola; species Fasciola hepatica. Next base: position 1,225,082 of record CANUEZ040000106.1, read on the forward strand.
GAGAAGAGTGATGTTTGAATTGGGTGGTCGATAAAAGCAGCCCATATGGAGTGGAGAGTTGGCCAGAAGAACCGTTACCCATATTGAGTCCTGAATTGAGTCCAGCATTGGATCAGAGAGAGGAATGGTAGGCAAACTGTTTTTAACATGGATTAGACAGCCTCCTCCACGACGGCGACGATTTTTCATGAAGGTTTGATAACCAGCAATAGAAATTTGGCCCAGTGGGACAGAATCACTTGGCCAGGTGTTGGTTATGACAGTGATGTCGAAGTCGGAAGATAGTACCATATTATGGAGAGTATGGGTTTTATTCGGTAACGAGCGAGCGTTAATGAGGAGCAAGGTAAGCGCAGCTGTATCGTCATGGCGTGGGGCAGGAACAACCATCGACGGGTGTTGGTGGCTAACACCACCGAGGTGGCAAACATCATTAAGTGGACTCATAACATCAGGATTGTCATGTATAGAAGCGATAGAGTTTAAACAGGGGTTAGAAGTGAGGAGCCGGCAGTGTAAATAAGGGGTGAGGCTGGGTTGGGGAGGGGGTGCTGTCAAGAAAAAAATTGGTCGCTTGCGGAGGTGAGATTTCCGGGGTGGTTGAAGTAACCAGGTGGGGGGGTTGGATGCTGAGGTAATGGGTAACTGCAAGTGAGGTGGTAGAAAGCCGTAGTGACTGGGTTCAGCGGGATACGCAGAGGGCAGGTAGCTATCGCCCGACCGGGACCGACGAAATAACTGTAGTTAGTTGAGCTGGCCCATCCTGTGTTCAGGAAAGAGCGTGGAGCTTGACAATCGAGGCCGCTGGTTATAATTCAACCGGGGGTAATTTATGTGTATCATTGAAGAAGAGGGAAACTGGTTACGGAGGTTCGGCGGGAGGTTCTGGCGCTCAGCCAGATGATCAGGAAACTGTTTCGGGATGCTTGGAGAATATGGTATGTTTTGTCCCGATGCATGATGACGCGTTACTAGGTGGCCGTTTTCGCCTGTGTTGTAAAGTGGAGCTGGGAGGACCTTGTCGATCAGCCGAGTTACCATGCTAATACAGCGAGGCGGAGTTGGCCGCTCTGGGGTGACGCAGGCTTGCGTCCTGCTCGCCAACAAGCATGGATTATTTGGGGGTATACTTGGAGTGCTTGGTCGGAGTTCTAAATTGAGCTCTGAGCAGACTTACGGGGGGGGGGGGGGGTTACGGGGGTAGCCGGAGTAGCTAAAAGCTGTGAGGGACACAGAATTCTGTCCGCCGATGGGAAGATTGGCTAAACAATAGATCATGGCTTTTATAAGCGATTTGTGTTCGCTAGACGGTTAGACATGAGTTAGGACAGGACGGGCTGTTGGCTACAGACCTCCCCGGAGCCTTTTTCGGTGGTTAGACGGTGGGCAGTAGGTTGAAATAGGCAGCGGCAGGCCTGGATGCAAGGGACTTTGGTGGCCCTGGGCTAATAGCGGGTTTTGCCTGGATATCGTTGCCGTTTGTGGGAGCGGAGGTTTATGGTAGAAGGCAGGGCCGTTTACTAGGGGGATGTGCTGGAGATGGGGTCAGGTCTAGGTCAACCAGAGTGGTGCAGGCAACTGAGGGCTTTTGTGTTTCGAGGTGGCTCGACATGCAGCGAGACGACGCGATGACTGGTATTCCAGCCACAGGTTGCGTTGGAGAGTCTAAGGTACTTTTTAGTGATCGAAAAACCTCTCTTTGGAGGGGCGTTTTATCCGGTGATATTCTATTTCTTTTGAATGGGGTGGTGTTAGCCATGATTTGCCAACTGTTTATGAATTCTCTAGCTGTTTTTTTCGTAAGCGAATTGGAACTTCAAAGGACAGTCGTTGCGTTGTGATTTTTGCGCAGCCGAGTGCAATAGCACCTGTGGTGTGCCATGTTGCAAGCATTCAGCATGGCGGGTTTGGTTGACGGCATGGGCATTCGGCCAGGGATGTTAAAAACTATCGCGTTTTTGGCGTTGACTATACGCTTATGAACTTCGGTCGCAACTGAGTCCAAGAAACGGCCCGCCATGGCAAGGCTTTGGCGATAAACTATGGGGGCGGGTTCTATTATGCTACATATAGGGGATATCTTTATTAGAATATCATCGATGGACTGGATCTGGTTATGCAGGTCCGCCACTCTTTGGCCTACTTCGTTAATCTTCTTATTGACCAAGTCATAAACGCCAACGAGAGCTACTGAACATGGACTGAGTGCAGACTGAGGTTGTGTGTTCCTGGTTTTTCTGAGCCTGACGGTACGAATTGCCTGATTTACGCCCGGGACATTGGCATGTTTACGGAGGACCTTTTGAGCTTCCGTGAGTAGTTCAGGAGATAATGTGAAGAAGGTGGGATGGTTATGAGTCAGCAAGTTGAACTCCTTGAGAGCGTAAAGCTACATAGAAAATTTTGGGTATTTTTCCTGAGCCTTTCTAGCTAAATGGCAGACGGTTATAAGCCTTATAAACATAAAAACAAAACAGGTCCACGTTGGACCAGAGTAAGCTACCTCAGGACTGAAAAGTCGCTGCAGTCGTGGCAATACATGAGAGCGGACCTAAGTCGGCTATGCAGAACTGCAGACCGGTAGGCCTAACTAGCGTCTTATGTAAAGTCCTTCAGAAGGTCATCCATACCCACATCTGCCGGCACTTACTGAAGCACTCCATGTTAAGTCCGGCGCAGCATGGATTCCTGAAAAATAGATCTTGCCTGACCAATCTCCCGTGCTTCTTAGATGAACTGACTGAACGACTGGACGAAGGTAAGAAAGTTGGGGTATGCTACCCCGATTTTAGCAAGGCTTTGGACTTTGTTATTCATCGTCTTTTGCTACGCAAGATGGAGACATTCGGTATAGGTGGGCCAGTATATAGGTGGCTGGAGGACTTCCTCTCCCACAGGACGCTTTACGTCAAAGTGGGGGACAGGTGCTCCAGTTTGGTGAACGTCACCAGTGGCGTACCTCAGGGATCCGTCCTAGGCCCGGTCTTATTCTTGTTATTTATTAATGATCTGGCATCCACTCTTCAATCCCCCAGCTTTATTTTTGCGGATGATGTGAAGATTGTTGGCTGAGCTGGTAGGGTGGACTTGGGCAGGGATATAGGTACCGTCCTGAACTGGGCATACAAATGGGAATTACCTCTGATTGCTGAAAAAACCATGTGCTGTCAAAGGCAAAAGAGGGCTTGGCTGTCGCTCATGATCAAGGGCTGTTCACCGTAGAGGCAGTCAGTAGGGTTACCGACCCTGGGGTCATGATGAACAGTGACTTCAAATGGTTGGAGCGGTGCAACGCTGCTGCACAAAAGGCTCGTGGGGAGCTCTTCAGGCTGCGATCAGCTTTATCTTGCCGGAAGCCGGAGGTATTCGTACCTATTTGTATGGCTATAGTACGACCTCACTTAGAAGGTAGCGTGCAGGCTTGGTCACCCTTCTACAAAAAGGACGCCGCCTGCCTAGAGAAAGTCCAACGTCTAGCCACGCGAATGGCTGAAGGACAGAGGCTAAGACTTACGAGCAGAGACTCTGTGATTTGAGTCTTTCCTCGTTGGAAAGGAGGAGACGTCGAGGGGATCTCATAGAAACGTTCAAGGTAATGAAGGGCTTTTCTGGCCTTAGACCAGATAGTCCATCCCAGGTGGCCGTATACTCCAGAACAAGGGGACACGAAAAGAAGTTGATAAAATCCCGATCTAGGTTGATGGCTAGTTCGCACTTCCTCAGCAACAGGGTTGTGATTAGTTGGAACGGTCTGCCTGGTGGAATGGTAGATCTGCGGACAGTCCAATCCTTCAAAGGTGCCCTAGATCGCAAGTGGTACGAGATCTTTCCTTGTAGCGAGCCTTGAGTATACCAACTAGATAGATGACGGGTAGCACTGTGGCCCTTCTGGGGTATGTTTTAACAGACTTTTTCTCTCATTGCATACTGTCTCAGTGAACGCTCACGATGCATAATGACTCTCGCAGTTGATGTGCGATGAGGTTTTCCGTTTCCCTCTCACTTTTAGCAGGGGGTTCGACGAATTACACTCGGGAGTGGTGGGTGCATAACTGGTGTGCATACCATCGAAGGAATTCTGGACGCTCGATTGGCCGTGGCCACTATCTGTCCTGTGCAAACTGAACTGAACTGAACTGAACTGAACTGAACTGTTAAGGTGAGGAGCCATGTTTCAAAACCGGAAGGTGTAACAAGTGGGGTGCCACAGGGCTCGGTGCTCGGCCCTCTGCTCTTCCTCATCTTCATCAACGACCTAGCACGTGGGCTTACAAACCCCACCTTTATGTTTGCCGATGACGTCAAGATAGCTGGAGTAGATATAGAACTTGACGTGTTAGCAGTACAAAACTGGGCACGCAAATGGGACCTTCCACTAAACCTCACCAAGTGTCAATGCTTGACCACAAATACAGGGGCTAGTGAGAATAGTGTGGGTTCGTTGCAAGTGGTCTCGCAGGTCAAAGACTTGGGCGTTATAATGGACAACAGCTTTAAGCTGTCAAAGCAGTGCACCTCAGCAGCCAATACGGCCAGGAGGGAACTCTTTCGAGTTAGATCCATTATGTCGTGTAGAGATCCGGAGATATTCGTTCCGATATATCAGGCCATAGTTAGGCCGCATATGGAGTACTGCGTGCAGGCCTGGGCACCGTACTACCAGAAAGATATCGACTGTCTGGAGAAAGTGCAAGGGCTAGCAACTAGAATGGTGGCTGGGCAAAGGGGGTTTAACTACACAGAGCGTCTCCGTGCCCTAGACCTATTCTCGATGAAAAAACGGCGCATTCGCGGGGATTTGATAGAAACCTTCAAGGTAATGAAAGGACTGTCAGGAATAAGTCGAGAAGACCTTTTTTCTCTGATCCCCGAGAGAGGCACAAGGGGGCATAGCCTTAGATTACAAAGGAAACATTCGAGGCTCCAAATTAGGGCGAAGTGCTTCTCATATAGAGTGGTACCCTATTGGAATAAGCACCCGGAAGAGGTCATAAATACCACAACAGTGAAGGCCTTTAAGAAAGCAGTAGACTTATGTTGGGTGGCAGTATAACCCGAGTTATGTTAAGCAGCTTTTAGGGTCAGTTGCAATTTACTTATTGTTTCCACCTTACTCTGCCAGGGCTGATACTGCACAAAATTTCTGCCTTTCAGAAAAAGAAAATCACGCAGTGTTGGGAGCTACGGGAAAGCGCCGACAACACAACTATCTGGACACACGCTTGGCTCTAGCCACACCAAGTCCTGTGCAAACTGAACTGAACTGAACTGAACTGAACTGAAAGGAGACACGAAACGGACGCATGTCGAATGGCTCGTTTGTTTAGGTGATATGAGGTGAGGGTGCAGGCTTCGCGGCCTAGAACATTTTTTCACTTCTATAATATTGCATCAATAAGCCTCGTATACATTTCAAAGCACTGTGGATTTTCTGTTTTTGCCCCAAGGTGTCAAATTCGAAAACTGATCCGAGTTTGATGAGAAGCCTAAGTGTGCTTTTAGTTTTTTCGGTGAAGGCGCCGTTGTTAAATCAATAATACTAAAACAGTGACAAGAAAATGACAGCCACTAGGTGCCAGTAGGTTCCGCTGGTGCGAAATCCTGCATCGCAACTATCCAGTGCAATATCATTGGACATTACCAACTTTATTGCCTTTCAACGGCGAACTTCAGATCAGATAGTTCGTGTTTTGATCGGAATGCACATCAGTAATGGCAGTATTCCAAGTGAACAGTAAAAGTAAAATCCTCGCAAAAATGCAGCTCAACGGTGGTCGCGGGCGACATTATTTAACGTTGCCCATATTTCCCAGCCCGTTGCTGACCTTGTCCCAGCCTGTTGCTGGTTGTAATCCCGTTCCTATCCCATTCCTTTGCAGTTGGTATCAGACATGTGCCCTGCCAGAGCCCATCTTAATTCCGGCTGGGATAGTGACTGTTGTGTTGCTTTGGTAAAAACGTTAATGAGCGAGTGTACACTACTAGCTCAAATAAACATAACGGCTAAGCAGCGTAATACCCCCGTACTGTCAATGAGTTGGCCGCTCCACTCCCTAGTCGGTTAGCTTGGTACTTGTATTTCCCTATTTTTCGCGTCAATCATTATTATTCCACCGAAAATATCTCTCAAAGTTAAAAAGCTTACACTCATGTGCCTCGAGTGCTCCAACACATTAGGGCCGTCGAGCCAAAGCTCTCTAATGCACACAGTCCATTCGTACCATCGGTTTTCGAACGGTTTGTTTAGTAGCCATTTTAGACGGATCAAAAATAAATTGCCACGAAGGAAATGGACGACCGGAGTAATGTGCGATGCTTAGTTAGCGTTTTATTTCAATATATCGGTTTAGTTCATCGAACTGCCCTGAAATACCTCGTCATAGATCGTTCTGTTTCATGCCCTCAAAGTTGGCAAAATTAGGACAATTATTCGGAAAATCATAACTTAGGAGGTAAAAATGAGCATCGTAAGACGTAACTTGGGAAAAGCAACAGAAATTACCAAGGCATATCACGTGTTTTAAACGACTGGCATATATATATATATATATATATATATATATATATATATATATATATACTGCACTGTCGTCCGGCCGGTTGCCATACCCGACCTATTTGGACCTTCTGTGGTTTTCCACTCGGGGTCTGGTTCCAGGTTCTTCCTAATAGTGCTATGGGCCTTTAAAGCTATGGGATATACCCCTTTAACTGCACTCATGCGCAGGCACGTAATGGGAAATGTCCTAATATTCGCTCACCCTCGGGAAAGATGAGACTGTGGACAAAATACCGGTGAAATCGGTCTTCCGATTGGGTAAAGTCAGTGAAACGGGACTCTCTTCTTTCTCAAAGTGGTCCTGGGCGCCGAGGAGGACGCTACGAAGCCAGTTCAATTTTATCACGTTTCCCTATTACACACGCTCGCTAGTCTTTCCTACTATGCGTTGACCACCTGTCCGTCAGTGGTGCTCCGCACTACGCCACCACGATCACCAGAGCAGTGTTTCCCCAACCCATTAGAAAAAGACCACTCAGTGGAGCGGGAGGGAAGAATTAGCGTATATCACAAAAGCGTGCATGTAGCGTGCAAGCGCAACAGTCGAATGACCACCGCGCTTAGCAGCGTTCATTTGAAGAATAATGTATCAAACAAATAAACAGGGTTTAATTTCGTCACAATGCTACTGCTATGCTACGGGTTTGCCACAGACTCAAAGGAGAGTATAGAAGACGTTCGAGAGCGGCTGGCGAACGTGTCTCCTATCGGGTCTAGCAGCGAATACCAACGATATCCCCTCTATCGGACGAATAGAGAAGATGTAAGTCGGTTTACAGATGCGAGGTGTATTCTATATATCGTGGCACCGAAACAGTACCGATACGAGAGATACACCGAACGGAAAACGGAACGAAACGCGACGGCTGTGCAGAGAGCGAACCGCGAGCGAACGACCGAAAGTAAAAGTGATTTAAAACGAGGTCGACGGAAACCTCGGAAAAGTCAGTCCAGTAAAACGTAGGCAACCGGAGAACACTGAGGTCAGTGTCAAACGTCAGAAAAGATCGTGCAGAAAATAGATCCAAAATGATGTCCAGAAAATGGTCATTTTCTCAAAACGATCGAGGTCACTACAGCAGCTCCCCGCTAAAAAGCACGGAAAGCTTTCGAAAAAATGTCAGGGAGGAGATGGCATACAAACGGTACTCGTGTGCGCGAATGTGTGCAAAATACGTGAATGTAGCTGTGCTGTAGGATGCTGACGGGCAGAATCCGTGGTATGCAGGAACCGTAGGATGATGGTCGAGCGTAAACCAGATTCGTTGCCAATGACGTCGGTTGCGTGAATCGTCATCAAGGTGTGCCACACCAATAACGTCCAGCGTCGGGTAACCGTTAACCAATATGATATCCGGAAGCCAAATCGATAGGTTCGTAAATGGCCAGGAACGAGAACGACAAGGCCGATCCAGAATGCAAACGTTGGTGCCCAAATTCTCCAGATTTCGTGGGACCAGCGAAGCGTACCATATGGCGGGGTTCCATGAAACGAAAAGAAACGAAAAACTGGTGTAGCAACCGCAATGGACTTGACTAGAATACAGTAATAACTAATGAAGTATGTTAAATCGTGTCGAAACGATAAACACGAAAGTTATTACTGCGAAGTGCAATGGTTAAGATCGTGTTTGACCTAGTCGCGAAAACGTGCTGGTCAAACGATTTTCCGACCGGAACGTGAGACGGGAGCCTCATTCACGGACGGGTGCGTACGCGTGCTCTGCTGACTTGAACGCGAGACAGTATTCTCATTTGAGGACGTAGCAGGGCCAACTAGCTGCTGACTTAAACGTGAGACGATAGCCTAATTCGAAGTCGTAGCAGTGCCAACTGGGTGCTGTCCTGAACGTGAGACGATAGCCTCATTCAAAGTCGTAGCAGGCAACGCTAACTGCAGACCTTGACGTGACACGGAAGTGTCGTCAACAGGCAGTGCAGGGTTAACATCGAATCTCATGTCAGCGGGCGACACGCCATCATCAACGTACGCGGCTTTGAGACGATCGATGCTAACGGTATCGACGCGACCGTGTCGATCAACCTTAAGGTCTTATCGTGACGAGAAATCACGCGAAATGGACCTCCGTAAGGCTGTTGTAATGGTTTTCGTACCGAATCAACACGAATGAATACATGCGAACAAGTTTCGAGTTCGGTCGGAACAAAAACCTGTCGTCGCTGTATTCGAATCTGCGCCGGAGCGAGATTTTGCATGTACGTAGACAAACGGTGAACGTAAGTCTGTACGGCAAGTGAATCTGTACTCCGTGGCGTAAAGAATTCCCCAGGCAGTCGTAATGTCGTGCCGTAGACAAGTTCTGCGGCGGAACATTGGATATCTGCCTTTATGCAAGTCCTGATACCAAACAGAACTAGCGGTAACGTTTTGTACTAGTCGGGGCTCTCGTGTGCTCTAAGAGCTGCTTTGAGTTGGCGATGAAAACGTTCGACTAAACCATTCGATGCCGGATGGTACGCGGTCGTGCGAATGCGTTCCGTACCCAGCATGTGAGTTAATGAAGAGAATAGATCGGACTCAAATTGTTGCCATCGATCGGTAGTGATTGTGGAAGGACAACCATATGAAGCTATCCATCGTTCTATCAGATGTCGAGCCACTGATTCGGCCGTGACGACAGAGATGGGAATAGCCTCGGGCCACCTCGTAAATCTATCGATGCACGTTAATAAATAGGTATACCCGTGTGATGGGGTCAATGGACCCACAATGTCTACGTGGATATGATCGAAGCGAGCATCAGGCGTAGCAAAAGTACCGATAGGCGAAGCTACGTGCCTATGCACTTTAGATCGTTGACATTGTAGACACTGTTTTGCCCACATACGAACATCTTTATTCATGGACGGCCAGACGTATCGTGCAGCTACTAATCGGAGACTGGCTGCGATGCCTGGATGTGAGAGTCCATGGAGGGTATCGAACACGAGACGTCGATATGCAGAGGGTACGACTGGTCAAGGTATACCAGTAGACATGTCGCAGAGTATAGTCCCAGCACTGGTGGCTAGAGGTACGGACTGACACTGTAGCGACGATGACTGAGCTGCTTCCATACATGAAGAATCCTGTGCTTGTGCGGCAGCCATGGCAGGGATGTCTAAAACCGGAGATTTAATGGCATTAAGCGGAATACGCGACAAAGCATCTGCAACGCAGTTCGACTCACCTTTAACGTGTCGTAGGTCGGTCGTGAACTGAGAAATATAGTCTAAATGTCTGACTTCTCGTGAAGAGTAACGGACAGACTTAGTATGCAATGCATACGTCAGAGGCTTATGGTCTGTAAAGAGGATGAAATATCGACCCTCGACTGCATGGCGGAAGTGCTTAACGGCATTATATGCAGCCAGCAGTTCGCGACCAAAAGCACTATATTTGGTTTCCGTGGGATTGAGGCGTCGAGAGAAGAACTCTAATGGCTGCCATATCCCAGAAACAGACTGTTGCAGGACCGCTCCGATGGCAAAGTCGGATGCATCCACCGCTATGCTTATCGTGGGGACGGAACTGGGTGCATGAGGAGCGTGGTCCGAGCTAATGTCGCTTTAATCTCCGGAAACGCTACTCGTGTGGCATCCGTAAGCGACAAATTACGTGGATTGCCACAAAGTAGGTCAGTTAATGGAAGCAAACGTTCAGCGGCATGGGGTATGAAACGACGATAAAAGTTAACTAACCCCAAAAATGCCTTGAGCTCCTTGATTGAGGACGGTACGGCGTAATCTAAAATAGCGCGCACTTTATCCTCGTAAGGCCTAATACTCTTTCGAGTGATCTTGTGGCCGAGGAACAGGAGTTCCGGTTTGCCAAGTTCACATCAGGATTGACTACTATTCGATGTTCGGACAAACGTTGAAATAGTAGCGTCAAATGTTGGAAATGTTCATCTACGCTCGACGATGCGATTAGCAAGTCATCGATATAGACGTGAACAAATTCCAAATCTCGTGTAATGCTATCAATAAACCTCTGGAATGTCTGAGCAGCATTTCGCAAACCAAAAGGCATACGTAGGAACTCAAACAAACCAAAAGGAGTCGTGACAGCGGTTTTCTCGGCATCTTCAGCGGCGACTGGGATCTGGTGATAGGCTCGCACCAAATCGATCTTAGAAAATACAGTCGTGCCGTGAAGTGATGCCGTGATGTCTTGTATGTGGGGTATCGGATAACTATCGTAACGGGTAACCGAATTTAGTGCGCGATAGTCGCCACGTGGTCGCCAGCTAACGCCATCTTTCTTAAGAACCATGTGCAGAGGTGAGGCCCATGGACTGTGAGAAGGACGAACAATACCTTTAGAAAGTAAAGTGTCAAACTCACGTCTGGCGAAAACCAATTTGTCCGGTGCCAGTCGGCGAGGTCGTGCCGTGACTGGTGGTCCGTTAGTGACAATGTGGTGTGCCACACGATCGGTCACTGTCTCTATCTCTTCAAATGGTTCAGTCAATATGGGGAATTTAATAAACAAAGACTGAAAATCGTGCGGAATGTTAGAAAACAAACCTGTGATTCGGTGTGCATCTGTTCGAGCTGCAATACCCGTAAATTTAATGTCCGACGAAGGATCAATAAGCTGCAGCCTACGTGAATCAACAAGTAATTCATAGTGCTGCAGAAAATCGATTCCCAGTATGCCTGTGGGAACATCCGCAAGAATGAACGTCCACAGATACCGTCGTCGTGGTCCCAGGTTGACCGCAAGCTGTCTCGTGCCGTAGGTAGGAACGGGAGAAACATTCGTCGCTGACAGCCGAAGCAAAGAAGCTCGTGGCTTGTCTTTACCAACCGGCAAAACAGAAACTTGGGCCCCAGTATCGACTAGGAACCTAGCGTTAGTGCACGAATCATGCACGTAAAATAAACGGCCAACCTGAGACTAATTGCCAGCGAGTACGACCGCTTCTACTCGCCGGCAGTGGCGTTTCCCGCCGCGTATGAACACGGCTGTCTGCATCTACGGGCGGCTGGTCCGAAAACGCGATGGAACCAACAAAAGCCGCTGGTAGGATGATCTGGTTTGGATAAGGCAGGTGAGGTGGATTCACGGCGGACGTGGGCAGTGGAGGGCACCCGTCCGTGCCGTTGTTTACGTGGGCTACTGTGAGGAGTAGGTATTTTAACTCTGTCCTTAAAGGACAGGCGGCGCTGGATAGATCGAGAGTGCCGAGGCCTCTCCGGCGATTCATCCAGGTCGACACCCCTAGGATTGCGCGATGTCGTGGCAATGAGGGGATTAGCCCCACTGCCGACACGTGCGACAATCTTGTCAGCCACGGCGGCTGCTCGTTCCAAGGACGAGTCCTCGAGGAGAGCAGTAACGGTGGTCTGAACATGGAAGGGTAGAGAGTCCAACCACAGTTCCTTAACTATCTCCGAATCCTTATCGGCGGGCCCTGCCAAAGACCGGAGATGAGCTAGGTGGCGGCTGGGTTTAGTATCCCCTGTGGGGTCCAGTGCTAGTAGCTGACGTAACCGTTCCTCCCGAGAAGGAAGGAAATGTTGCAGTATAGCCTCCTTAAGCCGATCGTACGGCTGCACTTGAGGAGGATTTAATACCAAATCCCTCACCGAGGCGATAACATCACCTGGGATTGCCTCTAAGGCACAGAAAAATCGTTGGCGTTGGCCAACAATCCTACGTGCCTCAAATTGCAGTTCTAAGGCTGCAAACCAAACCTCTGGATCATGAGGGATAAACGCCACTGGTTTAAAAGCAACCGCAGACAGAGTGAGATCTGTGTCGAGCTGCGCCTTATCCTCTGACATGGCTACGTTGCGATAATATATCGTAAAAAATATATATCGTGCAACGAAAGGAGGACGTGAAACAGCGAAAAATCACAGACTCACCGGGCGGGCGAATAATCCAGGAGGTTCTGGAAGTTTCGGGCTCACCAATATAGAAGACGTTCGAGAGCGGCTGGCGAACGTGTCTCCTATCGGGTCTAGCAGCGAATACCAACGATATCCCCTCTATCGGACGAATAGAGAAGATGTAAGTCGGTTTACAGATGCGAGGTGTATTCTATATATCGTGGCACCGAAACAGTACCGATACGAGAGATACACCGAACGGAAAACGGAACGAAACGCGACGGCTGTGCAGAGAGCGAACCGCGAGCGAACGACCGAAAGTAAAAGTGATTTAAAACGAGGTCGACGGAAACCTCGGAAAAGTCAGTCCAGTGAAACGTAGGCAACCGGAGAACACTGAGATCAGTGTCAAACGTCAGAAAAGATCGTGCAGAAAATAGATCCAAAATGATGTCCAGAAAATGGTCATTTTCTCAAAACGATCGAGGTCACTACAAGAGCAAGCGCGATTTATCCGAAATATGAATTTTGCGGGCCATGAAAATTAAAGAAGGCCCTTGTTTCACTGCACGAACACAAACAACAGAGAAACAAAATTGATGATTGGAGATTTTTAGGTACAGAAACGGTGACTTGATTTCCGGTGTCCCTGTTAGCTCCCATGAACGCATAGAGGCGGCAGACCAGGACAACCCCACCATCATATTACCTAACGTGCGAGATCTGCCAAGCAAAAGAGATGAGCTGCAAGTCTGGTTGCAGTCCCACTCGCCTACGTTAGTGGCGCTAACAGGAGCATGGATCAGCCTGGATCACCTGGGCTCTGAAGTGTCCCTGCCTGGTCAAACCCTATTCCGAAGTGACGGGAACTTTGTATGATTACGAGGAGTGGCATTGTTCGTCCGATCAGACATTCCAACGGTGCAATTAGACGCGTATGGTGTTTGAGTGGTTTGGAGCGTCGGCTTGCCATCTCGAGGGTCAGAAATTTGAATCACTTTAGTGATAGGCAGTGGTCCACTGTCGTCCGGTTCGGTACTACACCTGACCTATCGGAACCTTATGTGGTTCCCCACTCCAAGTCTCAGGGTACGGTTTCCAGCTATCCCTAGTAGTTCGGTGTTTCTTTGACGCTACGGAGTATAGCCCTTCTACTGCACTCACACCCAAGCATGTAATACAAAAAACCCACAGGGGTTTAGCGAAGTCGTTTGGCTTCTTATCAAACTAGCGACTGGAGGCTTTGAGACCTTAGGGGTCACCTATTAGACACCTGCAGCCACTCTCCTAGTTCTCTTGAAGTCATTGAGAAGATAGGCATATGGTGAAAACTGTCTGGCCCTTGGTGTGCCAGAGACATTTATTTCTCTCTGCAAAGTTTGTTGTCAAACGGCCGAAGCCGAGTTCGCGCCTGCAGCGATCCTTTACTTCAGTTCACTAAGAGAGGTGGTGTTCGTCAGGATTGCTCTATGTTGACTTTCCTCTTCGGGTGATAGACAACTCCGCTGTCGTTTGGCTCGCTACCACGCCCAACTTATTGAGGCCTTATGTGGTTCTCCACTCCAAGTTTCAGGGCTCGGTTACCGGTTCTCTCATCAATTATGAACTTCAAAAATCACATGAATACTCGTCTTCTTTCAACTGCGCATAGTCACTTACATAGCTCGCATCAAGCTCTCACTGCCCACACTAACCTTCGTGGTTTGAATCGAATAGTCGACTGTGTGCACCACCTTCAGTCTTCCTCCTCCACTGCTTTATTTTTGACTGAAACCCAAAATTTTCCCCTCGTCAGGCACTAGTCTTTTTCAATTTCCCGACTACTTACCTCATTCCTGCCTTTCTCCCCAAAGCCGGTGTCTGCGCCTATATCCACCAATCGGCCGCCTCCCCTCGACTTTCGCATCTTGATTTCTCCAACCAAGAATTTCTATTCATGTGGTTGAAAATTCGTTTCCCTTCTTTTACCCATTATTTTTGTAATGCTTATCACTCCCCTAACAGCAATGGCTCTCTGATTTTTGAGTTATTATCTTCGAACATTGAGACATTGACTTCAACAGACCCCAGCTGCAAAATTACCATTCTTGGTGATTTTGACGTTCACAACAAGGATTGGCCACTGCACTCATCGGACACTTCAACCATAGGACGTGAAGCTGAGGCTTCCGCTATAGCCAACAACCTTTACCAACTGGTGGACCTCCCTACGTGCATTCCCTATCGTATTGGCGACCATCCGCACACTATTGACCTCACTTACACCATTCTTATTTCATTCTCTAACAATACTTCCTTGTCTCCCCTGGGCTCATCGGACCATTGTCTCATCTCATTTTTCACTCAGTTTTCCCACCTCGTCCCAATACCGAACTCTAGACGCACTTTTTGGCATTACGAATCTGCTGATTGGGGTAGTGTTCATGACCTTCTGGTTTGTTATTCTTGGAACGACCTTTGCTCTGCGTCTGATGTTTCTAATTTCACTAAAACTATTCTCCAAGTTATGCACTTCTACATTCCTCATTTCTCGAAACCCGGTAACCCACGATCCCCTCAGCGGATTAACCAGGCTTGCAACCGTGCTGTTTGTTTAAAAAACCCCAGCCTACCGCCAGTGGCTCCGTTCACCCAACCAAACATCTCAACACCGTTTTGCGCAGGCTAGGAACAAACGCTTGCTCGCCGCACAGAGAGCTAAAGAACACTTCGTATGCCACAAAGCTGAACGATTAGGTTTGTCCACTACCGGTAGCCGCTCATCCTGATCCCTTGCAAAAGCGGTTTTCCGTAATTTCTGCCCTTCCAACTTTCCTCTCATTTACAATTCCTCTGGTTCTCTGGTCTCCAACCGTCTCGACAAGGCCGAGGTCTTTGCCTCCCGTTTTGTCTCAACTTCCACTCGGTCTGTTAGCTCCACTTCTTTGCCTTCCTCACACGTCCTCAGCCACGCTTTTCTTCTAATAACTACCATAAAAGTTCGCCAAGCTCCGCGTAATCTGAATGGTTTCAAACCACCCGGTCCGGACGGTATTCCGCCTATCGTCCTGGAAATGTGTGCTCCAGAGTTAGTCCCCATTTTACGTTGTCTTTTCTTTTCTTCCCTAAATCAGGAAACTTTTCCCTCTTGGTGAAAGAGCGCCATTTATTTTCCTGTCCTTAGACAGTGATTTTTCTGGTCCCAACAACTATCGCTCCATCACCCTCACTTCTGTCCTCTCGAAACCTTTTGAAACCGTTATCTCCGACCAACTGCGTCCATTCCTTGAACGTGAGGGTCTGCTGAGTGATCGTCAATGTGAATTCCGCCCGCGACATTCTACAGGCGACCTATTAGCTGTCCTCTCACACCTGGTCGGCCGCACTCGATAACCACGAAGAAACTCACTTGGTCTCGCTGGAAATCTCAAAAGCCTTCGACCGAGCTTGGCCTGAAGGTCTGTTGTCGAAACTGTCTTTGTTCGGGCTCCATCCGGCTCTCGCATCATGGGTGTTATGTTTCCTCAGCAAGCGAACCATCTTTATCCGAGTCAATGGAGCTCTATCTCAGCAGTTCCCTGTGAATGTTGATGCTCTCCAAGGTTCCATACTTGCGCGCATCTTTCTTCTGTTTAATAATGATCTTCTATCCCTAACCTCCAACCCACTGCACTGTTTTGCCGAGAATGCCACTCCCTATTGCCCCCTTTCCTACCTTGCAACTCCCAAGACCACGAACATCGATCACGATTGTTCCGTTCTTAATGAATACCTTGCTTCAGATCTAAAACAAACCTAAGCTTGCAGTTCGATCAACAATGTCTGTTCCAGTGCTTCGAGAACTTCACGCCTTTCTGGTTCACTTAGACGTTTCCCTAATTCTCATCTGAATTTCGGCTGAACTCCCCTTTTCTTCACGGGGTCAATTTGCTTATCAAGCTTATCTATAAATTCATCTCTACATTGGTCTATTTGTGTGTCCACGCTTGCCTCCCGTGCTGTGCACAAAGTTGATTTTCTACTCCGCGCCAGACGATTTTTTACACCCTTTCGCCTTTTGTATAAAGCTCGAGTGCGCCCCTCTCTTAAATATGACTGTCATCTGTGAGGTGGAGCTTCGTCTACCGTTCTTGATCGGGTTCAAAGAATGGCTGTCCGATTAATCAGTGTTCCCTACCTAACGTCCATTTTGCAGCCACTTGCCCATCGCCGGCAAGCTGCCTCATCATCTCTTTTCGTTCATCAGAACTCACTGACAATTCCCCCTCCCGTAATTTTCTCTCGTTCATCTCGTATACAGGCGGCCAGTCACCCTATTGGGTCTCTGTCCCTAGATGTTGAGCTTCTTTATTTAAGTCTTTCTTCATTCAAAGAACTGCAAAGCATTAGAACACTCTCACTCTTTCGGTATTTCCAACCACTTACAAGATTCCTATTTTCGAATCTTACTGGAATGTTCCCCGCACACATCCCCTGCACAGCATGACTCTTGACCATGGGGTTTACCCCCTTTGCTGTAAATCACGTTGTGTAATATATATATATATATATATATATATATATATATATATATATATATATATATAATCGTACCAGCTTGAGAACAAACATGGTGCCAACGTAACAACAACAGAAAAAATATAGTCGCGGGACGGGAGGGGGGATCAAGTGTCGAGATGAAGATTGCAAAAAGGAAGGGCAGATTCTCTCTTATGTTTTCACCGTACACGTCTTGTAAATTTTTCATCTGTTTTTCAATTGTTTATGGGGAATGGGAAGTCAACAGACAGGCTGTACAGCATTCGTGCCACTGGATTTGGTTCTGAACCATATCTTCCAGCGTCTCTAACCAACGGCAATCCTCATTTCAGGGCCTAAGCAGGAAAGCGGGAAGCACCAGCCGAAGTCAAAGCCGAAGCTAACTATTTCATGCTCCCAAACACTGCTACCCTGTTGTTTAGGCCGTCTAGGGGGGGCTTGCAACTTACCTGGGTCTCCACTGAGAAGAAAAATATTGTGCGCCTATTCCAGGCCAGACAGTACTGCTTGAGCGAAGATCGATGCCACTATTCTCACACGAGGATAGGGCCACCTCAAGAATCAGTTCAATCACAAAATTGAAGAGAAAGGGCGAAAGAGGGAAACCCGGAGTTTCGACGGAGTACCCTATGGGAACGTCAATCAGTGATTACGTTTGTGAAAGCTCGTTTGGCATTTGCCAACCTGAGTCATCTGTGGTGCCGACATGACATCCGTTTACCTATCAAAGGCCGAGTGTACGCTACAACAGTCAGGCCCGTGGTTCTATATGGTTCGGAGACGTGGCCACTGCGGGTGGAGGACATACGAAGATTGTCGGCATTTAAACACCGATGTCTTCGTAGTATTGCTCGAACCAGGTGGGTACACCGTGTGAGCAATGCTGAGGTTTGGTGGAGTCTTAGGTTCAAGGATCGAATCATTAGATGAAACACCTAAGCTGACCAGGCTAAGATGGTTGGGACACGTGTTACGCACGTCCCCTGACAGAATTCCTCGGCGTACTATGTTTGCTGAGGTGGGTAGCGGTTGGAAGATGAGTAAGGGTGGTCAGTCCATGACATGGATGAAAGGTATGAAAAGCCTAACTAGTGGATTTGGCCATGTAGGGCGTGTTAGACTTCGTGGGTGGGGTCCAAGAGACCCTCCCACTCAATGGTTAGATACGTTAGGGGATAGGGCTAGATGCCGCAATCAGTGGCGCTCTTGCATCCACAAACTTTCTTCATCGACCTAATCCCACTAATGTAGTTATCCTCTCATTCTTTTCATACTCTTTTCTTCATTATTTCTTTTTGAGATTTTGTGATGAATGCAAAAGACTTCGGAACTCTAATTAGGAATATAACGCTCTACTCATCTAGCAAGAAGTGTGCATGGGCTGAAACGCAAAAAAACAGTAACGTAAGTAAAACGTATGAAATAGAGCGTAAAATGGGGAGTGAATTAACGTGATAGTCATCCCCGTCAAGGAAAGGCAAACAGTTTCACTATCCAAGTTGGGGGGCGGGGCGGTCACGACAAGTAGGAGAGGAGAATAACTGACTCAGGCTTCTCTGTTGCTCAACTTATACGAGTGAGTTCTCTGTTGACCAGTGAGTATATCTGAAACTGTCTCAGGTGTAGGGACATGGGGTGTGGGCGTGGGTATGGATATGGGTACAGCCCTTGCATCATGTATATTCACATCATCTGTGGAATGTAGGTTTTTTTGTGTTGAACTTGAGGAAACTTCCGATATCTGACTCAACTCGGATTCAGCCACTCGTAAGTCGTCCGTTGGAGCCAATTGTTGTACAGAAAAATTTTCTTCCTTACCACTAAGCAGCGCGTACTGGTGATAGATAGCAATCCACCGTCTTCCGGCTCGTTACAACACTTGACCTATTGGGACCTTGTGAAGTTCTCCACTCCTGGTCTCAGGGTCTGATTACCGGTTGTCCCTAATAGTGCTGTGAGCCTTTGAGCCTATGAGGTATACTCCTTCCACTGCACTCATGCTAAGGCATGTAACAAAAAAAATGAGCTCCACTTCTTTAACCAGCGGATCGAACTAAGTGGATCGGTCTATTAGTTTTAGCAATATGGGTCCTGCCACCTTAAGCCATGCTAGTAATGAATTATCTTTAGTTGGTCGCCGGTAAAAGGTAAAAAGTTTTTCATACGGAGTGCAATTCGTAAACGGATGGAATGCAGGGCAACTGGAGGAACGGTTTTCCATTGCGAAGGTGGCAGACCCTGGTTTTCAAAGCTAGATAGATGGCTTTCTTAGGCGTGCCGTTCTGATATTCCACCTGTCCTCTGCCCTGGGGATTGCACGCAGTAGTCTGACTGGGAGCCGCACCCTTACGTCGTAGGAACTCAGGCAACTCAGTCGGCACGAAACTGGTTTCTCGATCAGTGTATGTATACCAGCATGCCGAATAGGATGAAAAGTTGGCGCAGACAATCAATGACAGTAGAGGAATGTACATCAGTACAAAAAAAAACGCGAAAGGAAAATGCAGGCATTCATCGGCGATAGTCAGGATGTATCGGCTTCGAGTTGTCCACGGCAGGGGTCTTTGAAGTTAATGTTCAGCCTTTCGAATCGCTGCATTGTTTTGGTAAGACGACCGGTGGATGGTCTGCAGAACCGCAGCTTCATTTCGACGCAAACGCTGTATCGTGCATTCACGTGTTTGATCTTTTCAACCGAACAGGGCAGGTTTTTAGATCACACATTATTTCATTGGGGGCAAACCGAGGTGGCATGTGAATTGTGTAATAATCCTAACTTGGCCGTATCGTACACACATCCTACAAAAGATCGTATCTAACACTGTTTTGTCTTTTCCAGGCCCGTAAATTATCATTAGCGACCTTCGTCTTCCGTCCCCAACCACCTCTCTTTGCCCCCTCTACCCACCTATAATGCTCCCACTGAAAACACGCGCGATACTGGTGACGGTTCATTGTCAAATAGTATATATATATATATATATATATATATATATATATATATATATATATATATATATATATATATATATATATATAACACGAATCTGGTACAGACACCGTGCCAAAGAGACCATGGGACAATAAGAAAACAATGTACGAAAAGAAAAGGGACAGCAGTGTTAGAAATTTTTTTGCAAGTTTCTCCACACAAGGTATTTTGATTTTTTTTGTTCGGATCCTTTGTGGTTTCCATATATGGAAGGGGAAGGATTGGGAGCCAGCACAGCATTCCATACATCATTGACGCCACTGACTCCGGTTTCGGGCCATATTCGTCAGCGTATCAAGCCAACTGTTTTCGGTATCATTATTGCTCCAACCTGGTAGACGACAGGGCCCCACTGCGGCTAAGCGGGAAGTCAGCTTTCTTAAACTTCTCCTCCAGGTCATCGGTTGTCCACCACGCCGCCGTTTCCAATCCTGTCCAGTGAGCGCGAACAAAGCACAACGAGGTAAACGCTGAGCGGGCATCCGCAAGACATGACCTAACCATCGTAGCCGACGAAGAGAAACACTTACCCTGAGTGATGAACAGTCCATCCCGAATACTCTCCTCAGCACTTCGTCATTACTGACGTGATGCTGCCACCATACTCGTGTGATTGTCCGTAGACAACGGTGATCGAATACGGTCAGCCGGCGCAGATCCTCTTCTCTAACTGGCCAGGTTTCGCATCCATAAAGTAGCACCAAGCGAACTGCGGCGTTATAGACTTCCCTTTAGGGAAAGCCTGATGTCGTGACGACGCCACAGGTGTCTTAGGTTGGCAGAAGCCGAACGGGCCTTAGAGGTGCGCAGAGATCTCGTCTCCGACACCTCCACCAGTGGAAATACAACTGCCCAGGTACACAAAGCTGCTGACAGTTTCCAAACGTTCCCCACAAAGAGTGAGTACAGGAGAATCTCCTTGCCAGTCTTAAAGAAGCATTTCGCATTTGGATGGAGCAAAATGCATGCCATACTTGGTGACTTCGACGGCCAAGTCGTTTAAGGCATCTTGGACGACTTGAGGGTCGTCTCCTAACAGGGCGACGTCGTCAGCATAATCCAAGTCAACAACTCTGGTACCCGGCAGAAGGTCCACTCCACTGTTTGTAACACCGTTAAAGGCTCTTTGAAGCGGATCATTCATTATGAAGTTGAAAAGGAACGGGAAAATAGGGCATCCTTGCCGAACGCCACTTGAAACGACAAAGGACTCAGATAGTTGCCCATAGACCCTTACTCTGTCCGAGGTCTGTCGATAGAGAGCTTTCAGAATGGAAACGTACTTCTCGGGCACGCCGTTCCTCAACAGGCAAGTCCATAAAGCAGTCCTATCGACAGAGTCAAAGGCGGCCCTAATGTCCAGAAACACAACAATAGTTGACCTTTGATACGCGTGACGGTGTTCAAACAGGAGGCGAAGAGTTGGGATTTAGTCCGTGCAACCGCGACCGGGACGGAACCCAGCTTGTTCTTCACGACAGTGGGGTTCGCGCAATGGAGAAAGTCGGCGGAGGATAATGGAAACTAGGAGTTTTGAAGCAACAGAGATCAGGCTTATCCCCCGGTGATTAGAACACAGTGTACGGCTACCCTTTTTAAAGATGGGCACGATCGTCGATTCCCCCCAGGGTGTAGAAGCTTTTTCTCCCGTCCAAACCTTTAAGAACAGGGTTGCCAATTCTCTCACCAGAACCATCTCGCCATCTTTGAAAAGCGCAGGAGGTATGCGATCTAATCCGTGTGCCTTGTGGCGCTTGAGGATTTGTAGTTTTTCTTCCAGATTTCCGCTTCTGTCGGGGGACTGTCAGGAATAGACCACGCAAGAAGTGTAGAAGTTCCAGGTGCAGTAGAAACAGCCGGTGGCCAGCTAAACTGGGAGCAAAAGTGTTCTGCCCAGCGGTCTAGTCTGCGTGGCAGGTTGGTGATTGGTGTCTCATCGGTTTCGCGGACAGTCTCGCTAACACCTGTTTTTCGCGGTCCGGTGGCGCGAATGAGTTGAAAGAGCTTCCTGCAGTTGCCAGCAGAAGCTGCTTGCATCTCGAGGGCATGCCCTGACCACCACGTCTCACAATCAGCACGCAAACTGTTCTTCAAACGCGAGCGGAGTTCATGGCAGTAACAAGGAGTTTGAAGAAATCCAACTTCCCTGGGTTTGGCGGACCGTACCACAACTGGTCAGGCAGGCATTCTGTAAGGCTTCTTTCAGTCACTCCCATTGCTCATCGACATCAGATGGGACGGTGGATTCCAGTGCCTGGGCCAGCATAGTCTGAGAGGATTCCAGCACTAGAGGGTCTTTCAGCTTGTCTGTATTTAGGCGAGCATGGTTCGAGTTCTTCGAGCCCTCAAACAGCAAGCGGATCGTAGAGCAGACTAACCCTTGATCAGAATCGAGGCAGGTTGATCGATAAGAGCGAAAATCTAACACGCTGCCGCGCCAACGGTAGCTAATCGCTACATGATCGATTTGAGACCATTCCTGTGTTGAGGAAGGAGGACGCCAGGTGGCGGTACGTCGTTTGGAGTTGCGAAAGTTTGTGGTTGCTAGAAAAAGCTGGCGATCAACACATATTGTCAACAATCTGTCCCCCTTGTCCGAACGACTGGAGTTGAGGCCAAACTGCCCTCTTAGATGACGTTCACTCGCTATCAGGCGACCGACGCACACGTTAAGATCTCCGGCGAGGACCATGGTGTCTGTCCGGCGCGCTGTAAGCAGGAGCATATGGAGCTGTTGGTAGAATTCATCTCTCATCAATTCATTTTTGTCTACCTCCGGACTGCGGTCTGTCGGGGCACAGACGGAAATGACAAATGAATCGTTTGTGCGATCGCTATGTCTAGTTACTTGGCAAGAACCTCGCAGCCGGACTGCACAAAGTCAGCTGTTGATAGGAATCCAGTCTGACATGGCCGCTTCAGCTCTACGACTCAGAGCAACACCAACACCGGACTGGCCGGCTGCTGCAGCGTCCGGGTCTCCAGACAGGCGTAGATGAAACTTGATATTGGGATCAGCTGGGGACGTTAGTCCGATCGTGGAGCTTGCGTCTTACAGTCTTGTCTCTGAGAGGCAGCAGATATCGATCGATTTCAATGTGCGAGCTGGACTCGCCCGTTGTCCGATTTGCATGAGCGTGTGTACGTTGTAGCTGGCCAATTTGAATCGTAGTCGAGGTTGAAGAAAGGTGGGCTCGGTGGTATGATTTGCTGTGACAGTCGTAGGACAGACGGTTCTAGCGGAAGTCTGGTCACAAGCGGTGGCAGTAGTAAGACAGTTTTGCTGCGGAGTAGCGACGTGTCTGGCACATAAAGCAACGGGAGAGGTAGGGAGGGGGTGGATAGGTTCCGAGTGTGGTGATGACTGAGAATATAATCTTGCGATGGCGAACGAGCGTGAAAGAGAGTGAGATGAAAGCGAATTTGTATGAGAGTTCATGGTTCGGTTTGCGAGCGTAGTACTGCCAGGTTGCCCAGGCCAAAGCAGATGGGTTCACAACCGCAGCCTTTAGCTGTCCAAAGCCTCATCCGCAAGGCAGCGGGACGGAGCGCGGTCTCCGAAACCTACTGAGAGCCGGTGACTGGTCATTCAGTCCATACGCCCTTCGGATGAGGCCAAACATCCTGGGTGCCCAGTACACCCTCCGCCACAGATGCTGGCGAGCGTAGTAATTTACGTTTCATACGCTACTCGTAGTTAGTCTGAAGTCAGGGTTTAGCCATCTTCCCTAGACTGACTATTAGTCAGTCAGCCCGGCGGAGAGCGCTGGGCGTTCGCCTTCGTCCTCAATTTTTTTGTAAAAACGCCGCCCCGAGAAGGCGGTGTGTAGGACTTCCTCAGCAGAAGCTATTTGGTACGCATGGTCATCTGGGAGCATTTCGAGAGGTGTTCAGGCCGAGCGGCCAACTCGGGCCTGAACCACCCACCCCCGACCATACTGAGGCATTTTGGAGGTTAAATTTGGGTGGTCAAACAGTGTCGTGAATAATCCCCAATCTTATAACTCACATTTCCCCCAAGCCTGAACCTCGGCTCCTTTAACGTGCGTACACTCATGCAGGCCGGTCAGCAGGCGTGCCCAGCGCCAACCATGATCTCTCTGAAGATTGATATCTCCTGCGTAAGTGAAACGGGTATCCAGAATTCGAGCAGTGGGATTCAACTAACTTCTGGTATCTCATCTAGGTATTTCCTACGTACTTCAAGTGACGAAGTAGCTAGAGCTGTGGGTCAATGTGGTGTAGAAATAGTCTTGACTGGCAAGGATGGGGCTGCTCTCTTAGACTGGATCCTTGTTAACACTCGTTTGTGTGCTGTAAGATTCTAAGGATCAGTCGGCGTTCGAAAGGATAGCTATGTTAAGCGCAGCTTGTTTGTGATCTCGGCGTACGCTGCAACAGACTACAGCTCTGACACACAGAGGGATGATTTCTATGATGAACTCGACACTATCGTTCGCAGCAGCAAAGGTTCTGACATTGTAGTGCTAGCAATTGATTTTAATGCACAAGTTGGTAAACTTAATGCTTCAGAAGCTTGTTTAGGTGGGTGTTGTACTTTACCCGCTGAGCGTACTGTTATCGGAGATAGGCTTCTCCAGTTTTGTGCAGACAATCGATTGTTCTTGTCTAGTGCAAATTTCCGACACAGCTCGCGTCGCACAGTGACGTGGCGCTCTAACTCTACAGGTACCCTAAGCCAGATTGATCATATCGAATTGGGCTACGGGTGGCGCAGCTCTGCCCAGAACTGTAGATCTTACTGATCCACGTACGTAGAGTCGGACCGTGCATTAGTTTTAATGCGATTATCGCTCCAGCTCCATGGTCATTGACGCAAACGGCAAATCCGGTTAGCCGTACGTTTGTGTGATCCAGAAGTTCGCACTAGTAATGAACTGAAAATACCACATGAGCTAGGATCTATGACGAACAGTAATGTAGACGAGCACTGGGCCCATATCAAATGGGCGATGCATGCGGCAGCAGGTTTGGCCTGTGGTTCTAGATCTGATGTCCATCCAGGGCACTAGATTTCGCAAAAGTCGTTGAGTCTAGTGGATCGAAAACGTCAGCTCTCGAACTGTAAGGAGATGAATAAGATGCGAAGATATCCACAAAGTCAAGGTACAAAAAGCCTTGAGAATGTTCGCGAAAATTGGAGGGTCAAGGTAGCTAAAGAAATGGAAATAGCAGCTGCTTCAGGTAACAGTCAAAGTAAAGTCATGCATTCGATTACTAAAGCGAGGGAAAGCGGACGGTCCTGATGAACCTCCCCCAGTCTTTTTCAAAATGGGTGGTGGTGCATTGGCAAAATCACTTGGAGCGAGGAGCGTCTTCCATTAATATAGAGCGAGTCATTGATTGTTCTCATCTTCAGAAAGAGAATACGCAGTGACTGTAGTTAGCACCGTGGGATCAGCTTAATTCCTATAGTCACGAAGGTATTAGTCTCGATTTTGCTGCGCCGTCTGACACCGGCTCGCGAGAGAAACTCCCAGATCGAGGATGCATCGACCAGATTTTAACTCCTCGTCAATTAATAGAAGTACGTCACGCCGTCGACCGATGATGATGGTTTTCCCGACCTGAAAGGTGCCTTCTATTCAGTTGACGGAACAGCGCTATTCAGTGCTCTTCATCGAAAAGGTATACCCCAGAAGTTCGTGAACCTACTGAGATCATTGTGTTCTCATACTTCTGGCTGCGTAAGGGTTTACGGCGAACTATCCGGTCGATTCGAAACGACCAACGGTGCTAGACGAGAATGTCCCCTTTCTCCATTCCTGTTCAACTTCGTTGTGGACGAAATAATGGAGAGTGCCTTGCGAGATCTCCAGGATGTGGGCATCGATCTAGGAAATTATGAGAAGCTGTGTGATCCTGACTACGCGGACGACGTTGTCTGCTTGTTCGAATGCACGGAACATGCTCAACGTGCACTAGATAGACTCGCAAGAGCTGTAGTTTCATTCGGCATGCATCTTGCACCTTCAAAGTGTAAAGTGATGTTGCAAGACTGGACGTCAACGATTCCGAGCTTGGTGTTTGATGGGGAGGTGCTAGCAATTGTCGACCATTTTGGATATCTTGGCAGCAGCGTGACGACAGATGGGAGCACAGTAGTAGAAGTTAGCACGTGCATATCCAAGGCTGGAGCGGCGTGCGCTGGACTGAAGCACTTGTGGCGCCGACCTGATATTTCACTGAAGTTGAAAAGTCGTATATACTGAGCCGCGGTGCTTTCAGTTTTGTTGTATGGTTGCGAGACTTGGAGTCTACGTGCGGAAGATATTCGTCGTCTTGAGGTTTTCGGCCATTGATGTTTGCGTAGTATCGGTAGGATTGGGTGGAGTAACCGAGTGAGCAATACTGAGATCAGAAGGCGAGTATTAGGAACTAATTCAGAAAACGTTCTGCCTCAGCGTATCCAGCTTAGTAAGCTTCGTTGGTTGGGACACGTGTTACGTATGGCAAACACACGTCTACCATACCATGTCCTATTCTCCGTTCCTCCTAGGGAGTGGAAGAAGCGACGTGGAGGTCAACAGATGGCTTGGCAACGAGGAATGAGGAAATGTACAGCGAACTTAGGAAAAGTAGGTGCCTCACGTCTTCGTGGTTGGGGTCCAAAAGATCTGTCAACCAGATGGCTGGAGACTGAAGGATATGGCAGCAAACCGCGAACATTGGCGACCGTGTTGTCACTTTCTGTCAAATCAGAATGATTGGTCGATGTGCGTTTGCACAGTTAGACTGTGTATTTCTTGTGTTGGCTACTAGAGCGTTGTTTCTTTTTCCCACCCGTGTAAGTCCACTCCCTGTCCATCTTGTATATTCATACTTTCTAATTCGACGTGCAGCATGGTGAGGAAGGCATTGCTCAGTGGGGTTTGCCCCACTGTTTAACGCTGTTAGATGATGATGATGATGACGATGAATCGAATGGCACGAATTCTGTGTAGCCTGTTAGTTGACTTCCCGTTTTCGATTAACGATGGAAGAGCGGATGAAACATTCACAAAACGAGTAGGTTGAAAATTGTGAGGGCTATTTGCTCTTAATTTTTTTGAGTCTAATCTTGACCCTTAATTCCCCCCTCCCCTTTCCCCACGACTTCACTTTTTCTGTTGTTGTTGCGTTGCACAATATGTGTATATATATGTATATATATGTATGTATATATACATATTGTACGATATTCCTATCAGTGGGGCATACCGATGAATCTTGATAAATTCGTTCACTTGAAAATGACGAGATAGGATGCAATCGTTAGCCATCACCTTGAAAATACTGTTCCTCGTCCCACGGCTGAGGTAAGAGACCTCGAATTCGTTATCACCTATAATTTAGAGACTGTCCCACACTGAGAGAACTAGCGTCTCCTCGTGGCAAATGTGCGGTGGTTTTCTTCATTCATTTAGATGCTTTCGATTGCTGTAGGTTTCATGCGCGTTCCTGTTTTTAATATTGTGGTCCTGTTGTCTACTAATGGAGTAAGCTAAAGAGGTACACCCCATAGACTCAAAACCCCACTGCACTATTAGGGATAACCAGCAACCAGACCCCAAGACTTGGAATGTCGAATCACTTGAGGTTCCATTAAATCAGGTGTGGTGACGAGCCGGCGGTCGCAAAAATAGCACGATTCTGGAAATGGAAAATCGAATCAAGAATAACTAACCGTAACTAATGTCAGCGCTCACTTAATCATTCACGTTGTATCTTTGTCTACGTTAATACAAAAGTGATCTTATCCTTGTTTGCAATTCTAGGTCTCAGTACCGCAATGCCATCTGAAGTCAAGCAGACAGTGCGTGTCGGAACGCGCCGTAGTCAGCTTGCAATTGCACAAACTACGCTGGCTATCAACATGCTCAAACGCCAGCATCCCCAGTTGCATTTTACGATAGTAGAGATATCCACTATCGGAGATAAGATTCTCGATGTGGCTTTATCGAAAATTGGTGACAAGAGTTTATTCACAAAGGAATTAGAAGTTGCTCTACTGAACAGGGACGTAGATTTCGTTGTACATTCGTTAAAAGACGTACCCACTTGCATGCCGCCCGGACTCGTTTTGGGTTGTGTGTTTGACCGAGCGTCACCGGACGATGTGGTTCTGATGGCTCCAACAAACCGGGAGAAGCAACTAGCGAATTTGCCAGACGGTGCTGTTATTGGAACGAGTGCCTTAAGGCGGGTAGCCTCACTTCAGCGATCGTATCCGAGATTGAAGTTTGTTTCTATCAGAGGCAATCTGAACACTCGGTTGAAAAAGCTAGATGAACCACATATTCACACAACCGGCGGAACAAAACAGAAACAACATCAATCTAATCAACCCCCGGTCAGATACGATGCAATCATTCTCGCTAAGGCGGGAATCGAACGTCTTGGGTGGTCCGATCGTATTGATCAGGTGAGCAGTTTTTGTACGTACCTGTGGCATTCTTAGTAGCGCAAATTCATTTGACAATCTCCTACATGAATATATCTTGTCGTGGTTAGATTCTAGATCAATGAGTGCAAACCAAATTCACTAGCGAAAAACAAACGTTTTTATGACCGAATTCTTTTCCCTTGGCGAGGCACGAGTAGAATAACAAAATAAGCCCAAAAGTCAGCGAGGTCCGCTGCTCCAAACAGAACCGGCATACTTGTGTGGTGAGGTGTATACACTACTTAGTAAGTAGTTGATTGCTGAAGACGGAACTATGGACAATTGTGGATTAACGAACACCGCTAAGTTCAACAGTCCAGACGCAATAAGGTAAACGACGACTTGCGAGCCACACGGCGGCTCCTCCGTTGGATGATGACTGTCTTCAAGTGAACGGGACAGCGACTTGACAAACAAGTATGTTTGTGACATTCGGTTTGTTTTGTCGATGTCTGAACAAGCAGTTTGCAATAAGCAACCTACTACCCAGGCACGACTTGTGGATTATAACACTTGGACATAATACATTGAGTGATGGGCTTCCTCTACCAGCCAGACCTACCAGAAAACCTATAGGGCGCAACACTGTGGTGTATATAACCTTATATATATATATATATATATATATATATATATATATATATATACTACTGCTACTACTATATACACATACATACTACTTACTATCAATATGAGCGCTTGCACATGCATCCTCGTTGTTCGTTGGGTTAGCAGTGACCAAGACACAAATAACTAGGAGCAATCACAGTTGTGATTCATTTGTGGGCTCTTCAATGAAGAGTGTCCATTCACACTCCAGACGATTCAAATTAGATCCCAGTGAAGATGTAACATCGGAGTGTACAAGTATGAAGACGAATGGGCAGAGGAGTACCGGGTACGTATACCTGATGAGCGGCAACAACCGCGAAACCGGTCGTGTGCTTCCGGGTAAGTTTTGTCTACGCGTTAACATACCAATTACTATGAATATATTATATATATAATATTGATAGTAAGTAGTATATATATATATATATATATATATATATATATATATATATATATATATATATATATATTGGATAATCACTTCAGGCATCAGTGAACCAATTTTTCTCACACAACCACTGACAAATTTTCCTTCGCAGGTGGTTAGCGCTATCGTGCCTTCCAAGTGCAAAGTACTTTACAAGACTGGGGGGAGCCTGTACATGCACTCACGTTTGTGGTGATCAGTTAAAGTTAGTCAATAACTTTAAGTACCTCGGGAGCTTGAACACAGCTGGATGTAGTGTTGGGGAAGAGATTACATCGCGAATAATGAGATCCGGAGCACATTTCACCCACTCGTCACACCTGTGCGGCCGCCGTGACACTCGATCCTCCCTTGAGGGATGGGTGTACAGCGCTGCGTTTCTCACTGTTTCGTTTTTCAGTCGTGAGACCTGGCCCCTCTGCGTTGATGACGCTCGATAGCTTTCCATGTTCGACCACCGATATCTCTGAAACTATGTTCTCTTCTAGTGGGAACATCAATTGAGTAAGGTTCATCGTCATGTATTAGGTGCGAATAGTTGCCCCTGATCGAAGCGATCACTTTACACCGCCTTGTCATGTTTTTCGTGTGCTTTCCCATCGTCTGCTTTTCTGTGCTCTATTTACACGTGCTGGTCCTGATTGGGGTCGGTAAGAGCTGGCAACTCCTGGTATCTCATCTAGGTATTTCCTACGTACTTCAAGTGACGAAGTAGCTAGAGCTGTGGGTCAATGTGGTGTAGAAATAGTCTTGACTGGCAAGGATGGGGCTGCTCTCTTAGACTGGTACCTTGTTAACACTCGTTTGTGTGCTGTAAGATTCTAAGGATCAGTCGGCGTTCGAAAGGATAGCTATGTTAAGCGCAGCTTGTTTGTGATCTCGGCGTACGCTGCAACAGACTACAGCTCTGACACACAGAGGGATGATTTCTATGATGAACTCGACACTATCGTTCGCAGCAGCAAAGGTTCTGACATTGTAGTGCTAGCAATTGATTTTAATGCACAAGTTGGTAAACTTAATGCTTCAGAAGCTTGTTTAGGTGGGTGTTGTACTTTACCCGCTGAGCGTACTGTTATCGGAGATAGGCTTCTCCAGTTTTGTGCAGACAATCGATTGTTCTTGTCTAGTGCAAATTTCCGACACAGCTCGCGTCGCACAGTGACGTGGCGCTCTAACTCTACAGGTACCCTAAGCCAGATTGATCATATCGAATTGGGCTACGGGTGGCGCAGCTCTGCCCAGAACTGTAGATCTTACTGATCCACGTACGTAGAGTCGGACCGTGCATTAGTTTTAATGCGATTATCGCCCCAGCTCCATGGTCATTGACGCAAACGGCAAATCCGGTTAGCCGTACGTTTGTGTGATCCAGAAGTTCGCACTAGTAATGAACTGAAAATACCGCATGAGCTAGGATCTACGACGAACAGTAATGTAGACGAGCACTGGGCCCATATCAAATGGGCGATGCATGCGGCAGCAGGTTTGGCCTGTGGTTCTAGATCTGATGTCCATCCAGGGCACTAGATTTCGCAAAAGTCGTTGAGTCTAGTGGATCGAAAACGTCAGCTCTCGAACTGTAAGGAGATGAATAAGATGCGAAGATATCCACAAAGTCAAGGTACAAAAAGCCTTGAGAATGTTCGCGAAAATTGGAGGGTCAAGGTAGCTAAAGAAATGGAAATAGCAGCTGCTTCAGGTAACAGTCAAAGTAAAGTCATGCATTCGATTACTAAAGCGAGGGAAAGCGGACGGTCCTGATGAACCTCCCCCAGTCTTTTTCAAAATGGGTGGTGGTGCATTGGCAAAATCACTTGGAGCGAGGAGCGTCTTCCATTAATATAGAGCGAGTCATTGATTGTTCTCATCTTCAGAAAGAGAATACGCAGTGACTGTAGTTAGCACCGTGGGATCAGCTTAATTCCTATAGTCACGAAGGTATTAGTCTCGATTTTGCTGCGCCGTCTGACACCGGCTCGCGAGAGAAACTCCCAGATCGAGGATGCATCGACCAGATTTTAACTCCTCGTCAATTAATAGAAGTACGTCACGCCGTCGACCGATGATGATGGTTTTCCCGACCTGAAAGGTGCCTTCTATTCAGTTGACGGAACAGCGCTATTCAGTGCTCTTCATCGAAAAGGTATACCCCAGAAGTTCGTGAACCTACTGAGATCATTGTGTTCTCATACTTCTGGCTGCGTAAGGGTTTACGGCGAACTATCCGGTCGATTCGAAACGACCAACGGTGCTAGACGAGAATGTCCCCTTTCTCCATTCCTGTTCAACTTCGTTGTGGACGAAATAATGGAGAGTGCCTTGCGAGATCTCCAGGATGTGGGCATCGATCTAGGAAATTATGAGAAGCTGTGTGATCCTGACTACGCGGACGACGTTGTCTGCTTGTTCGAATGCACGGAACATGCTCAACGTGCACTAGATAGACTCGCAAGAGCTGTAGTTTCATTCGGCATGCATCTTGCACCTTCAAAGTGTAAAGTGATGTTGCAAGACTGGACGTCAACGATTCCGAGCTTGGTGTTTGATGGGGAGGTGCTAGCAATTGTCGACCATTTTGGATATCTTGGCAGCAGCGTGACGACAGATGGGAGCACAGTAGTAGAAGTTAGCACGTGCATATCCAAGGCTGGAGCGGCGTGCGCTGGACTGAAGCACTTGTGGCGCCGACCTGATATTTCACTGAAGTTGAAAAGTCGTATATACTGAGCCGCGGTGCTTTCAGTTTTGTTGTATGGTTGCGAGACTTGGAGTCTACGTGCGGAAGATATTCGTCGTCTTGAGGTTTTCGGCCATTGATGTTTGCGTAGTATCGGTAGGATTGGGTGGAGTAACCGAGTGAGCAATACTGAGATCAGAAGGCGAGTATTAGGAACTAATTCAGAAAACGTTCTGCCTCAGCGTATCCAGCTTAGTAAGCTTCGTTGGTTGGGACACGTGTTACGTATGGCAAACATACGTCTACCATACCGTGTCCTATTCTCCGTTCCTCCTAGGGAGTGGAAGAAGCGACGTGGAGGTCAACAGATGGCTTGGCAACGAGGAATGAGGAAATGTACAGCGAACTTAGGAAAAGTAGGTGCCTCACGTCTTCGTGGTTGGGGTCCAAAAGATCTGTCAACCAGATGGCTGGAGACTGAAGGATATGGCAGCAAACCGCGAACATTGGCGACCGTGTTGTCACTTTCTGTCAAATCAGAATGATTGGTCGATGTGCGTTTGCACAGTTAGACTGTGTATTTCTTGTGTTGGCTACTAGAGCGTTGTTTCTTTTTCCCACCCGTGTAAGTCCACTCCCTGTCCATCTTGTATATTCATACTTTCTAATTCGACGTGCAGCATGGTGAGGAAGGCATTGCTCAGTGGGGTTTGCCCGCTGTTCAGCGCTCTGGGGTGATGATTATGATACCGCGTGCAGCAGGAGCTTGAAGAAAGGACGTAGGTGCAGGCCACGGCTTGATGTATAGGCATTAAGAAGCTAACATTAGCACGCTTACGTTGGAGCCTCTCTTCAGTGACTTGGGGCCCATCAGTGATGCTGAGGTTAGAAGCAGAGTTTTAAGTACACGAACTAAAACGTTGTATGAAACATTGAAGACCACTAGGCTAAGGTGGTTGGAACATCTGTTGCGCATGACCCTGGATGGGACTCCTCGGTGCGCTTTGTTGGCTGACATAAGTAATAGCTGGAAAATGAGTAATGGTGCTCAATCCATGACATGAAAGAAAGGCATGAAAATCCTTACCAGGGGACTTGGTCATGTAGGGCGTGTTAGGTGAGGTCCAAGAGACCCTCCCATTCGGTTGTTAGATGCGTTTCAGGACATAGCTCGGTGTCGTGGTCCGTAGCGCTCTTGTACTGAAACTTTCTTCGTTGGCTTGGTACTATTTTTGTTTCTCTTCATAATACTTTCATACTCTTGTTTTTATTCAATTTCTGATTGAAGCTGCCGCTGAGAGATAACAAAGCCACCGCACCCAGTGCACAGTTAATGGTTGTTTGAACCGAACTGTTTGTTTTGTTGTTCATGTTCGGTTTGCAAAATACAAAGAAAAACTCCATGAGCACACAGACTTAGTAAGTCCATCAACAGGACCCTACACTTACAATAATCGAGCACCAATACGGCTGCCAACAGTCTGCTCACTACAACATCATGTCTTCTTACTAGCCACTTTCTTCCTCTCTGTTTTTGTTATTGTTGTGGTTGCGTTCGCGTCATACTTGATTTCCAGCCGGTTATTGGTGAGAAATCCTCGTCAATTATTCAGTTGTACCGTTGACCTTTTTCATTTTTTTTCGCTTCCTTTCGGCTTAGCTTCTTGTGAGGCAGCAGTTAAAAAGGTATCGCCTCTGTAGACGGTTTTCAGTTGTTCAAAACAGTGAAGTTGCCTGCCCCAGTGAGCGAGTTTTTATCTGATTGGCGATCGTAATTGGTCCGAACTATAATCAACCACACAAATCCGACGAAGGGATAGCCCGAGGGTAACTGTCACCAACCTCAAAATGTAAACATGCCACTTGGTTTCTCCAGCCGTCGGCAGGAAAATGTCGTTCACGTCAGCCAGAAAAGCTAACAGGCTCTACACGTCCAAGTCCATTGGTCAATGCTTGTCATGTTATGAACTGACCAGAATCATCATACTTTCATCCACTACCGGTGTCGGTTAACCACGAATGCCAGTTTGTCAAAATTACAGAAAGGTTTTGTTTCTCTGAGAGCAAGCAATACTGCAAGTTCATTTCATGTTACCTATCAAGATTGACCATCATAGAATATCAAACATTCGTGGCTAGTGGTTGGTCGTGATCGTGCTTAGACATGCACTAGAGTGTTAACAGTGCCGTACTTGAACTTGGATAAAATTGTACATCCTACGATTCAGTTACAGTAGTTACCATGTTGGAACTCAAATCCTGGAAGGCTCACACTGAGAGTTTCCCGGTGGTGTTCAAGTGGTTCAGAGCGTTTGTTTATCACCTCGAAGATGGAGGTTCGAATCCCCACCACCACCGAGCTGCTAATGATGGATATCTTCGATGTCAGTTGGTTTGTTGGATGCATGAAAATCCGCCCCTTTCGTTGTCACATACAACAGGATCCGCAAGTCTCCAAGTTGTCAACTGACTAGGAGCTTGATGGATGGCCATGTTTAGTACCCGATTGAGGAGTATTGAAGAAAATGTAAGGCTGTGATGATTGACGGTAACCAGGTTGTTTTCTGTTCCATCAAAAGTACCGGTTCACGTAAGTCCGGTATCAATAAATTGACTGAGGAGTTAAACCACTCATTAATTCATCCTCTGAAACAGATAGAGCACTTTAAAGAACATTTCAGCTGGCGCACCTCCACAGTGTGCTTGGGGATATTACCCATTGGTGTAAAAATGTGAGTATATGTTATCCTGTCTTCAGAAACGTAGATGGCTTTAGGAAAGTTTGTTTAAAGTGACATTTAACTGCTTGACCGAATGACCAAACTTTGGTTTTGGTGTTTGAAAAACCTCTCGGGGAATTTTTTCAAAATAAACCAATCCTTAAAGCATAACATGAATTGAGGAATTAATCGTTTTTACAGAGCGAGACCGTGGGTTGCCCTGTAAAAACCACAAAACTTGGCTAGGCCAGCGTCACATCCAAACATTTCAGGCGTTATTTCCAAACCATTACACAACGAAGGGAAGGGGCTCGCAGGAAAATCAAGCCGGTTACAGACCCGACCGAGGTTCCACTGACTATATCTTCATTCATCAACATATCTCAGAATACAGGCACCACCCGAACGCCCAGTATCAGCAGGTTTCCTGCTATAAAATTGGTTTCGCAATCAATCGTCTGCACAATCTTCCTTCAGGAAAATTTACCTCCTAATCACTGTGTGTGAACTCCCGAGTTCGGGCTTATTGTGTTCTTTTGCTCTACTTCACGGAAATTGGTATCCTTCAGGGTTGGGCGCTCACACCCTCTTGTTTTGATTTGTTGTTTGGAATGGTTTTGCCCCGTGGGTGAATGGGAATGTGGATTTTTTGTTCAGACAGAAAGCCGTATAATTCGGAACAACTCATGTGACTTGATGCCGCTAACTAGAGACCCAAATGAGTGGCAAGTTTTTTAGTGGATTATCTGAACAACACGTTTTGCACTTTCAAAGCGTAAAATGCTGCTTCATAACTGGTTTGACCTTAAACCGAACATCCTAGCAAGATAGACATGGACTGAAGTAGAGAACAGTTTTCTTCGCACACTAGAGCGGATTTATTCGTCCTCCTGTTGGTTTTCGGTTGGTAATGTAGAATCTAATTCATCATGCAGTATCAACGCTCCGTTCACCATTGAAAACCATGAAATCATTTTAACAGGCTTTTTCACCAAAATTTCGGGGAATAATCAGCTGCAGTGCATATCCACCAAGTTCAAACCGCGACTCCGACCCTGGGTGAACGACCGAGTTGAGTGCCTTACTGTCGGGCTATCCACACTGGCTTTTAAAAGTTTGTTTAACATCAGCAATACATGACATAGAGTGCCCTTCCAACACCGGCATTTTAAAGGTAACAGCCTAGTGACCGCAGAGCGATCAACTCCGATAATAATAGTCGATTTCTCCGTTAGTGGTGTAAGTGAAACGAAGACATTCCGTTACCGCGAGCAGCCTGCAGACTTCGATTACTTGGTTCATATAAGTAGTAGGAAAATTGACTTGTACATAATACGATTCATTATGCAATGTTAGTGAGAGAGCAGATTTTACATAATGAGATTCATCGTTTAGTGTGAACCTTCAAACTATGAATGCACTGTGCAGCTGTCTCGCTCTTGTTAAGGATCAGCAGTGCACATCCAATGAGACTCGAACCCAAGGAGAACAATTGTGAGTCGAACACCTTAACCACAGGGCTATCCGGGCACCGCTGATGATTCATAGCAAGGGTGGGACAGCTGTGCAGTGCTTCCATAGTTTGCAATGGTTTGAACGTTCACACTAGATGACAGATATCATATTTGAAATCTAATCTCCCACTGCTCATAGTAACAAAGCTCTGTAGGTTGTTTAACGGAATGCCTTCGTCGTACTTAGGCCTCTACAGAGCAGCCGTCCAGCATAACAGTCGCTCGCTGTGCAGGAGGGCGCTATATCACGTAGTATATAAGTTCAATAAACGTTAAGAGCCAGCCCGGATAGCCTTGCGGTTAAACTGTCCGATTCAAAATTTTATTATTTTCATTGGGACGTTGTTTTCTCAAGATGAACTTGAATACAAAGCACGGCCGCGAGATTGTAAGATTTCTTTCTTCGTAGCACCGCAGTGGGCGCCTACCGTAGAATGATGCCTGTATTCACAAATAATGCATTGACGCTAACACGCCATTCAGGTTCAATCACCAAGTTAGAGCCAGACAGACAAGAATATTTTTTGTTACCATCAGTTAGGTTGCCATCGTCTCCGCGAATGATCGAGAACTCATATCCGTGTAATGTATCCGAAATGACTTGTGGTTATTGGCTCCGTGGTTTGTTGCCAAGATATGCCCTGCTATGGAATATTAAACGGCATCGATTGTCTTGTGTTTTACACAGCTTCCCGCGCTGAGCATATTTTGAACCTAATTAGAAAATTGACCAACTACGTGGCTTCGTAAATGCCTCTATGTTCATCCGATTTAGTTTGTTCCATATCCAGAGGTCAGTCACTGGGACAGCGGCTTAATCCAAACAGGTTAAATTGTTCGGGGCATCTAATACGCATGCCACATCACGACGAGACTGCACCTCGACGTAGTGTGATGGCTTGTGTGCCTCCATGACCCAAAGAGCTATGCAGGATGGCTTCCTTAAACCGGAGATGCAATCATGCCTAACAGGTCGATAGGTAAAGGCCAGACGAATTTTAGTATTTGAACCAGTTGATTGGCAACCCCTGGTTCTTACAACTATGCCCCTGGAGAGGACACTCCAGTGAATAACCACGAAGAGAAACAGTTTACCGGTCAAAAAACCTCCACTAGATGGACGTAGGAGTGGGGTACTTGGGGTTTCTCTCGACGGTGGGAGAAGTCATCGCCTTTCATTGGGCAGCTATCACCCGCCTAAGCTGGCTAGCCTGTGGTCCAACGAATGCTTCCCTGTCCACGTTCCGCTTGTTCCACTGGGTGCATGGGGCCGAGGACTGAATCTGAACAGCACATCGATGACAGAGCACCAGCAACGACAAGACAGAATGATTGTAATAATCAGGTCTCACATGACAGACCAGAATAGGTTCCTTCACGGTTGCTTCAGTTACACTTCCGTACCGGTTTAACTCCACATTGCCTTGTGGGTCAGACTTTCGAGTCCAAGGCCCCTGTTAGGGTTCCCAAAGAAAAACACTTCCTGAGGTGTGGGCAGCGGAGAAGTATAACTTGCCCAGAAATCTCTATCGGCCTCTCGGGAAACATTTCTTATCTCTGTGCTCTTCATCCTATACATTCTAAATGAATTCCAGAAGCCACAATGAGTCGTGACCGTGAACTAGTAGCTCTCAATAAGGTTCGCAACTTAGAGACAGGGGATGAAGGGATTTCATTCTCCAACGTAAGCGTTCTCTTCACTTAGTTGCTTTCAACGTCCGCACGCTTTGCTAAACGGGGCAACAGGCTGCCCTAGTTAGAACTCTTGAAATCTTCAATCCCCCGGGCACAAGTTCGGATTCTCGTTCCACTCTTCGCGTGTCGGATAATCCGGTATCTAGTGCTCGTGGTCGGGCTGGCGTTGGCATCGCTCCGAGCATGAAAACTGAGCGTGCATTGCTCTATTGGATCCGAGTCAACAGTCATCCGTGTGCGGTTCCGTTGAATGGTTCTGTGCATGTCAACAGCACCAGACTGAAGTGTCGATGCCTGTTTGTTGTTTCTATGTATACCCCAACTGACTGTAGCTCTCCTGAGGCTAGAGACGAATTCTACCAGGATTTGTCTCAACTGCTCCGAAGCGTGCGCTCTACGGACATCATGGTTGTTGCTGGTGATTTCAATGCTGGAGTTGGAAGTCTAGACGAGACCGAGAGGAATATGGGAGGCCGATTTGGCATTCCAGCCGATAGAACCGATAATGGTGATTGACTCACTCAATTATGTTCCAACCGTAGACTATTCCTAGTGAGTACAAACTTCTCGCATAAAATGCGGCACCGACTAACCTCGCATCTTCCTGCGCCTTCACAGCGTTGGACTCAGATCGACCATACTGCCATTGGTTACCGCTGGCGCAGGTCAATTCAAGACTGTCGGTCATTTTGGTTTACGTCTTTAGACACTAGTCACGCTCTCATCCGTGCGCGTTTCAGCCTACGTCTTGTTGGTGGCCGAAACAATGCCAAAGCCAATCTTCCCCCGTGGATGCTACTGGACGATAATCACTAATCAGTTTTCGAAGCAGAATTATCCACCAGGTTATCGATGCAGTCAAATGCCCAGGATCCAGAAGAGCGATGGACAGGTATCCAATAGGCTCTATTTGAGGCTGCTAATGCTTCCCAAGGTCCAACAATCAGGCACACAAAAACGATGGATATCTGCGTCCTAAGTTGCGCTGTTGGATGCGCGCAGATCGATTCCTCCAGATGCCAAATATGATGAAGCACGGGGGTGCCTTAAACGCCGACTGATTCGAAGCCCGAGAAATGACCGTGAGTAGTGGCGGATTCCGAAGTGCAGGGAGCTAGGAAAATCTGCTGCGGTTGGCAACAGCTGCAAACTCTTCCGTCTTATTAGAAGAACCTGTTCGTGAAAACCAGGCGTTAGCGAATTGACCAAAGAGGCGAACGGCTAACTGATTCAGACTCAGGAGCTTCGTCAAATTCGCTGGGCGGAGCATTTCGAGAAGCAGTTTAATTGGCCTTTATCTTCTTCAGGTTTGATCACTAGCGCAATGTGTACAGCTCTTGTTGTAGACACCAGTCCTCCGTCAGAAACGGAGGTTCTGCTTGAGATCTTAAATGACATGGGGCTGGTGGACCAGAAGGGTTTCCTCCGTCTATTTTCAAAGGCGGTGGCTCAGCCTCGTCACTGGAGTTGACGAAATTCCTCGGCTTAATATGAGAGAAGGAACGAGTTCCAAAGAGCTGGTGTGATTCGGTAATCGTACCGATTTAAAAGGAAGGCGACAGGTCCTCCTGTAAAAACCACAGGGGAATAAGTCTGGTCAGCATCGCATCCAAACTGCTCGCTAGTATTATTCTACACCGGTTGTCGACCGCTCGCAAACAGTGCTGGGTTTAGACCTGGTAGAGTTTGTATTGATCTTATTTTCACTCTTCGACAAATTTGAGAACATGGGCACATCTTCCATACGCCCACTATCTCCGTTTTTCTTGATCTTAAAGCGGCATTCGACTCAGTCGGCCGCACGGTTCTCTGGCATTGCCCCTTGTTGAAGGGTGTACGAGAGAAATTCATATCCATCTTAAAGTCCCGATACATTATTAGTCAAAGCTGAGTTCGGGTTTACGGTGACGTTTCACCCGAGTTCACCACAAAAAGTGGTGTACGTTAGGTTTGCCTCCTTTCTCCTTTCCTCTCTCACTTTGTGATTGATGTGGTCCTCGAGACCGCACTCTTGTCAGGTGAGGATAGTGGTATTGAACTTTTCCTGAATGGAAGAGTGTCAGACCTTGAGTTTGCGGGCGACATAGTTTTTCTAGGTGCAGATCCAGGCAAGTTGCAAGCTTTTCAAGACAGCTTGACGGACTTCGTAGCAATGTTTGGAATGCGTTCTGCACCTTCAAAGTGCAAGGTCCTGTTGCAGGACTGAGTAGGTCCAACACCAAACCTTTCGGTATCTGGGGACACTATGAACCTGGTAGACAAGTTCATTTATCTGGCAGCTGCATTTCACTTGGAGGTAGAACATCAGATGAGGTGTCTTTGCGTATACAGAAGGTTCATCTGGCATTTTCCAGGCTGAGTCATCTGTGGCGTCGATATTACATTCGTTTATCCGTCAAGGGTCAAGTGTACACTATAGCAGTCAGGCCCGTGCTTCTGTATCGCTCGGAGATATGGCCACTGCGAGTGCAGAATATACGAACAATGCCAGTATTTGAATACCGATTTCTGCATAGCATTGCTCAAATATGGTGGAAACACCGTACAAGCAATGTTGATGTTCGGCGGACACTCTTAGGTTCACGAACCAAATCAGTAGATGAAGCGCTCAAGGCTAATATGGTTAAGACATGTTACGCATGTCCGCGGATAGAATTCCCCAGTGCACAATGTTTGCAGGGGCAGTTAGTGATTAGAAGATGAGTAAGACTGGTCAGTCCATGACGTGGAAGATGAGGATAAAAAATCTAACCCGTGGACTTGGCCATGTGGGGCGAGTTAGACTTTCTAGGTGGAGTCCAAGAGACCCTCCCACTCTAAGTTTAGATACGTTGGAGGATATGACTAGATGCCGCAATCAGTGGCGCTCTTGTGTCCACAAACTTTCTTCATCGACTTGATATCATTATTTGCAGTTCTCTTACTCCTTCTATATATTTTCGTTTTTCATTATTTCCCTTTGGGATTGCCACTAGGAGATAGCAGCCAAAGTCACCGCACCTAGCGCATGTTAAATGGTTGTCTGAACTGATTGACCCTCCCACAGACGGACTTCCCCCGTATGTGTTGTTATTCAAGGTAGGTATTTGTTGGACGGTAGGTCGAGGTAGTCAGTCCATAACAGCGAAACGGCATGAAAACCCTGACCCGTCTATTTGACCGTGTGGGAAGTGGCAGACTTCTATGTTAGGGTCCACGAAATTCGGTGGGAGATATGGCTGGATGCAGTGGTCACTGTCGTAGCTACGTTCAAACTCTTTCTTCTTCTTTATGATCTCTACTTATGAATTGATTTTCTGTTTGCTTGTTCTTTTTGCTTCTGTTAGTTTCTCTCTCGAGTAGACGGTGCTGTGAGGTAGCAACCCAAACCGAGACATAGCAGTGCGGGGTTACTGATTAAAAGAACAGAACTGAACTCCCACATTCGAAGTCGTGGATCTCACCTAATTGAGAGAACCAGACAAGCGGCAAAGTGCGTTTAACCAACGACCAAAGTCAATCAATAACAACATTCAATCAATGTCATCAGTCTTTTACGATAGTTCTAGACTGAATTCAAGTTGCACAACTGCCACAACCGGGGTATTCAATGGTGCCGCCTTGCTGTGACTCCGGATAAACACAAACGGATAGCCACCAAATTTAAACGTATCTTCAGCTAGTTCCATTTTGGTATCAAGGGTATCCAGCGTGCAAATTCGTCCAGTTCGATCCGTGTTCGAATGAGACCGTGCTTGTATTGGGTTGGTAATGGAGGTACTAGCCTGCTCCGTGGAAATTTCTGGAAATCTAACCATTGTCTTTGCCAGTAGTGCTCACGTCCAAGAATCGGAGTTGTTTGTCATCCTCGTTTTCTAGCATACAACGGACATTCTTGCGACGTCCGTTCAAATAGTTCAATATTCGTTCGGCCTTGATCGCGTTGTTTGTAATGATCAGTGTATCATCTACGAATCCTCTGAAGTTAGTGGCTGACTTTTCTTTCAAGATGTGCCATGAACACTGTCATTATTGTTATAGTTACCATCCCGAATTTCTGGTGACCAGGCAAAACGATCATTCCGATTGATTGTCCTCTCCTATGAACACAGGTACTATCAGATCAATTTCATGCTGTAAGCCAAGGGGCACTGGCTTGCGAATGTCGTAAAGAGGATAGTTTCATTCTCTCCATCCTGTCCACATTACACCATGAGTCGGCCGCACTTAGTTCCATCGCAGAGCGGGCTCTGATGAGTGGATTGGAAGGCGGTTGTTCAACACCGATCGGTGTACGAAGTCATCTCAGCCCAGAAACTGGCGGGCACCCATGGTTTCTCTCGGTCGATGGTTGTGTGATGAGCCTGGATGGTTCTGAGTGTGTTCAATACTCGTTAGGCTCGGAGTTGCCACATCATATCTCCAGGGAACTAAAACGCAGACACTCAGCTACATCATCGAATCCAAGGGAGAACTCTGCGGAAGGGGAAACCTCGCCCAAGCTCACGAAGAAATCATCCACAGTCGAGTCCAACAAGCTTGAACTGTCATATGACAAAGGGGAAAAAGAAGAAGTGAAAAAAGAGAAGTTACAGTCACTCACAGAATCAGATGATAACGAAACAGATGCCGTGTTTCAGCGAGATGATAAGCTGGAACTATTGAATAGTACGGCGTCATCAGTAAGTGCTTTTGTAAATTTTGTACATACATGTGACATACAATAGCCTAAGTAGTATTTCCAAGGAAGTTATATCCTTCCTATGAACAGTTTAATTCCACTGACTCAGTTATACCGTAATTTGAGCTACAGTAAAGAACAAGTGGGTTTTTCCAGCAAATATCGGTTTGGTGTTAAACAAAGGAAACCAAGAAGTGATAGTTTCACACTATCCAATGTAAATTTAAATAAACTTTCACTGTTAATGGATAATCGGTTGTTGAAATGCAAGGTGCGAAACCCGTATTTTGCGACTGTTCGAGTATTACAGGTCCTTCTCAATGCGCGCGCGGTGTACGTCTTCCGTTGGCAGCCCATACAGTACTCGGTCGTGATGATAAGAGTTTAGGGAAACTTGGATTACCAAAAAGTCAAGACGCCGAAGTGTCTTGTTATAGACAGTATCAAGGTATAGACAAGGATGCAGTCGGAATATAGGTATAAGATCTCAGAATATTCAGACGTTGAAAGATGTGGAGTATGGCTTGAAAGATATTCGGAAGCACGATTTTGAGGATGAATAGATGGTCAATATCTACTTCACCACGAAATGTGGAGTCTGCCAAGTTAGCGGAAGGAATCTGAAGTTCAGTGCATGAATAGATCAGTTGCAGTGAGAGCCTCTTCAGTAGATTAAATGATAGAAACACGAAATGCGTTCTGTGTGTTAAACAAATGGCTAGCAACAGAGCAAACTGAATGCTAACTGTTAAGCTTCCTCGATAAGGCTTCGGGAGAATGAGCAAAGGGAATAATGTCGCCCTCATAAGCAGTGGCTTCGACTCGACCGGACGGGGCTAGGTAGGATTCTTCCGGTAGAAGTAGCTATAACATCTCGCCGACAATCACTAAAAAGAAGTCACAGTGGGTCTTCGTGTTTTCAGTGAATCAAGTAAAGGGCCGTCGGGTAAACTAATAGAAATAGTGGTTTAGAAGAAGTGATGGTAGTTTTGAACAAAGGATAGAGCTCCTCAGGGAGCAGCCGAGCGAACGACTGAATTGTATGGAATTGAGTCAAATGCATTCAAAACATCGAGAGAAAAGAAATTACGAATGATAAAAGTAAGTTTTAGTGTCTGATAAGAGAATGTAAGAAAGCGGTAGCTTCTATCGTCCGGCTCTCGGTATGAAGGTGGATGTGTGGTCAAATTTGTGATCCAAAGTTATGCGTATGTTATCCAGGTATCCAGCGATGATGAAGATGTTGGTACAACAATGTAGTTCGATAGAGGAGGGTGAAGAAGATCCTCGGGAGGGGAGACTCGGGCAGATCCGGGTTCTAAACCTTTCATATCGTTCAGAGTGTCGCGGAGTTCTTAAGCGTGAATGGGTTATATGTTAGATGATGGCGAGTTACGTCCATGTGGACGTGGACCATTAGACACTGGCAAGGAAGACTCGCCGTTCTAAAATTGAGTAAAATCTAGGGTGCAATCGTTGGAATGGGAAGTGCACCAACGACCGGAGAGAATCTCTTTGACAGCGTCTTTCTTGCGGTGAGAAAGTAGGCACTGTATGTGTGCATGACATGGTATTATGACAACCATCTTTGGTAAAATAGGCCTTCGTGGTCCGAAACATGGCGATGGAGGTGGGCCCCGCCACGCACATCGTCGACTACGATTCCGTGTTGGAGAAAATTGGTATGTGTGAAATAATGCGGTTTCTGTGACATTTACGAGGACCACCAAACGCGCTATATCCATGGACGATGACCGGAGGGGAACGCATATGGGCCTACAGTCACCTTTCAACTGCTGTTGTCGTCTCCAGAAGAACACGACAGAGTTGTCCCATATTCTCTTTTCTCTTCAAATTTCTTATAGAGGATGTATCACACAGTACCTTGATTGGCTTACTAAACAATAAAGCTGAACTCTTCTCAGGTGACTGAGTTATCGATTTGGAATATGGCGGTGACATTACCTTATTGAGTGGCAGTGTACTGGCAATTCAGCATGCTTTGAACCGGTCGATGATCGAGGTATCCAGATACGCTGTGAACTTTGCGCCTTCCAAGTGCAAAGTACTTTTACAAGACTGCCTGTGCTTATGTAGTGACTAGCTTGAAGTAGTCAATTGTTGTTAGTAATTTAGGAGCTTAACTACTGCTGGAGGTACTGTTCTGTAGATCATGTCACGAGTAGCGATAACTAGAATACTTTTCATCAACCTGGGACATCTGTGGTTCCGCCGTGACATTCGACTTTCCGTAAGGGTTGGGTGTACGACAGTGCGCTTAT
Organism: Fasciola hepatica; assembly: GCA_948099385.1. NCBI lineage: Eukaryota > Metazoa > Platyhelminthes > Trematoda > Plagiorchiida > Fasciolidae > Fasciola > Fasciola hepatica. The sequence goes on from CANUEZ040000106.1 coordinate 1,270,028, forward strand.
TGTTCTGCTTTACGGTTGCGAGCCCTGACCACTCCTCGTTGAGGATGCTCGGGGAATTCCCATGTTCGACCACCGATGTCTCCGAAACAGTGCTCGCATCTGTTGGGAACATTGAGTGAGTTATGGCAAGGTTCATCGTGATGTATTGGGTGCGGATAGTTGCCCTCTGGCCGAAGTGATTACTCTACACCGCCTTGTATGACTCGGTCATGTTTTTCGTATGCTCCTCCACCGTCTACCTTTCCGTGCTCTGCTCGCACGTGTTATACATGTTTGGAGGACCGGCGCGGTGGTCAGACTATTGAATTGATACACACACGTAGTGTGTGTGTGTGGTGTGAAAGAGAGATCGATTCCATAAAACACCGATAGCAAAACATCGGCGAAAACCAGTCAGACCTCAAATAAGATGTCCGCTGGATAGGCACTACAATCAGTTATTTTGTCGTCATTAGCCAATTGAATGCATTCATACATTTTCTGATAAGGCATACGACTACGGTTGAGATGTAGGCAGTGGTAACAACATATACTTCAAATGTAGTTAACCCGCAAATAAATGCAGGGATGTTCGGGTGGAGAAACCGATTGCTAGTGTGGCTTTCACATGTACACATACAAATGCGCACATTAGAAATATAGCAAATCTTTCCACTTGTCTGCTCAACTAATAGCGAAAGACAATGTTGTGATGTCTTTCTTCGAGGATGAAACTGCATTCACACTCTGTCGGCACATTTACTGGGTGTTCCCATGGAGGAATGGCAAGGACCGCACATTGTGACAAACATTCATTAGACCCGTGAAATTCTTACCTCGACTGAAGTCAGCAGCTAATCGCGCTTGAACTACTTCAAACATAAAGCACAATTTTCCAATAGAGTAAATTTTTAAGGGGTTTTCTGACCGAATAATACTATATACAGCGTCACGTATATACAACAAACGTCTTATTGATTACAAGAATAAAATGAAATATCTTAGGTAGCTTTTGTTGATCATCGTTATTTTTATCCACATTGACATTGTAAAATGGAATCATCTAGTCCATTCCTCCGCTATTTGGACATTCTTCTCGGAAGTTACTATTCGGACAAATAAAATGGTTTGCAGCCAGTTTGAGTGGTGTTACTTCCATCCGCATTAATCATAATCAAGTAGTATAAACCACACAGACTGGATAAACCCCGCCACTGCCGATCATCGTTGCTTGTAGATACTTCGATTGTCTCCCGGCTCATTATCACACCTGTTGTTTGTCACAGTACCAAGTTTCGGGAAGCAAGGTTGATATTTCATGGCCTCTGGTGTGGTTAGGATGTGTTCCTCCCACCACGCACTTGCGTAAGTGTATAATAGAAAGGGGAGGGAATCAATCAGTCCCAATCCTTGATCTTTCTTTGAATGACTTCTGATGAATTGAAGTCTAGCTTATCAGCGGTTTTCCATACACCTTCGCAATACCGTTTTGTGTTGATGTTAAGCGATACAGTGCAATTTTTGGGTCCTTCAAATTAGTCTTGGGACTGAGATCCTAACTTGTCCCTCAAATCTGGTAACAATTGAGCGTTTTCCACAATAACGGGAATCTAGAACATTCATCATTCGAAGGCACATTCTGACCATCTACGAGTCAAAGTCTGCAGTTGCTAGTGAATGGCACACTCCAACACTTCTCATTTCCACTATTTTCAGTCCATCAATGGTACCATACTCGAGGGAGTCCAAAGTTCGTCTAACTGCCCATGACTTTCTGGATATGAAAATGCGCCTTTTGGATGGTGGTCTACCAATCCGGGACGCCCAACGCATCTAAGGTGATCTTGGTGCATGATTGCCGATGGTTCACTAGGAGTTCATTCGTCATCCGGTCGAAATGACCGTAACCCTGGGGCATGTGCGACCCTGTTGGTTAGACAGTTTTCCTTTGCGGCAATTGCATCAAACAGTAGACCTCATCCACCAATTCAGGAGCAGTTGTTTTCGCATGCTGAGCACCGTCTGACCGAGGTTTTAAGGCCTCAGCTACCCTCCAACTTGGTTTGGTTCGTCTGTCGAGCGGTTTATCAAGGTGTGTCCTCTGATGCGTGCTTCAGCTTCGTGGAACCACAGGTGAGAGTTGGGTAACCGAAGGAGACCAAGGAGCTGGAAGTTGCCCCAGGGGGCACGACAGTCTACCAAACCAGAGGTGCTGCTCCCCTCAATCATCCCATACAACGTATGAACCGCTTGATCGATCATCAGCTCTCAAAACACGATCCTTCTGTTGCCTGACGGGTAACGCTTGAATGTGCACGGGCTGGAGGTGTAACATCAAACATAAAGCCGAATGACACTGGGGACGCCACTTTGCGCACTATTCCCAAGACTGTTCACGGATTTTGCCTCTACAGTGCACAATAATCATGCTACGGCGTCCTCGAAAAACGACGCGTCTCGCTTTATCCTCCCAAATTCGTTTGCCTAATTCTGGCACGTGGAGTAATAAGGTTCTCGGAATAAATGACTACTACCAACTCTGCCACAGCGGACCTACTGACAACTCCGGTCGTCCGGCGATCGCTGTCAATAGCAGGGCTAATAAGGCACTGCTTTCATGAAACCCGATATCCACTTGAACTGCTATGCTCGTTTTCGTTCCTCGCCGCTGACCATGCCAGTTGTTGCAATCTACGCCTCGACATTAACATCCGAAGAGACAGCGAAAGATGACTTCTACAACAGGTTGCAGGAAGTGGTTAACAAGGTCCCAAATCGAGATATACTTGTTGCGGGGGACTGGAACAATCGCGCCGATTCTCCAAACCAAGCAACTAGACATGTCCCAGGGAATATGACCTTAGGAAACAATGTGACAATGGTGCTCATCTCATCAGTTTCATTGACTACAGCGGACTAATCGTCTCCAAAACTCGCTTCCAACACCCCAGGTGGTACCTGCTGACGTGATACTCAAACGGCGGCCACACTGCATACCAAATTGATCATATACTGGTAGGATCTCGGACATCCTGGGTCGAAGACTGCCGGTCCTACAGAGGTGCAGAGAGAGGAAGTAAGAGCGGCACCGACCACATCCTTGTCCGTGCATGCCTCAAGGTCTTCGTAGCTAATCGCAACGAATCCCGTGCCCCAAGAAGGACTAACGTGGCTGCCCTAGGGTCAACGACAAAACGACAAGCAGTATTAGATGCTATCACCGCCCATCCAACCAATCACCCAGTCAGTGAAGAAACATCAGCGGGACAACAATGTAGTCACTGAAATCGTCTGTCAAGCAATCTGCGGTCGACGAACTGAAACCTATACGGCAAGAACAGAAGGAATGGACAATGAGGACGACCCTCCATCTATCCAAAAAGGCTAGAGACGCCCGCTTAAATGACCTCCCTGGCTTTCGTACGGTTCCATGTAAAGCCACCCGTTCGTCAACAAAAAACCGAAACAACTACTGGTCTGAGATCACGGGCAATATTAAGGCAGCAACTAACTAACTCTTCCATCTCATTCGAAATGCATCCGGCAAGCGACGGCCAGAAGAACCACTCCTTTGCGACCCTACCTGGCTACTCATCCCGCAACAACGGAGAAAGATACAGAGGTGAATCGAGCACTTTGACAGTCTACTAAATCATCCCACGGCACGCTTGGAAAGTCAAATCCCCACACTCTGGAGTGGAATCTGCATCATTACCAGCCCCCCGTCTCTAGTGGACATTACTGCTATGATACACAACCTAACGAATCATGAGGCCCCCGGGAGAAGACGGCGCCGGATCGGAGTTATATGAATCTTGCCTTCCGACACTGACAGAACCCCTCAACACGCTGTTTGGTTTACTTTGGGCGAAAAACAAGTTCCTTTGGACTGGGGAACCTCAATCCTGCTTCCTCTCGCCCAAAAAAGGTGATAGGACAGTGTGCGAGACAACTACCGCGGAATTAGTCTGATCAACGTGGTTGCAAAGATATTCTTCGTGCTCCTACTGAACCGCTTCTCAACCGCGAGAGGCGCACGCGTTCGTCCAAGTCAAGAGGGCTTCCGCCGCTGTGGGGGATGCTTGACTAGATATTCATTCTGCTTCCAGCACTAGAACAACGCTACAAACCTCAGCAACTGCCATCAGTCTGTTTCGTTGATTTTCGCGCAGCATTTGACTCAATCGACAGACACGCTGTATGGACCATTCTTCAAGCAGATGGCATGTGGGCAAAAGTTGTCAGTCCTATAAAATAGCACTACTCAAGTACGCGTGCAAGAATGCGATTTTACAGAGAAGAATCCAACGAATTCTCCCTCACCCCCGGTGTCCAATAAGGTCGCCCGTTGTCGTCAGTCCTATTCAAATAAGCTATAGACTGGACAATGCAGCAGGTGCTCATCGATTACCCTGGTTTAGAGCTCAGCCCGGACGTTTCTTAGCTGATTTGGACTTCGCGGACGATATTGTTATCCTAGGGGACTATCCGACTGCCCTTCAAGCAGTTCTCAGTCGTGTGGTTTTCTTCGCGAAAACCATGGGACTAGAAGTCAATATATCAAAGACTAACATCTTTCGACTTGTGCTGAGCAGTCCACACAACCAATATACATCAACGGTGAGCAACTTTAGCACATGTAGGCATTCAGATACCTGGGCCCCACGATCTTCTCAGACAGACAAGCCAATGACGAAGTCAAAGTGCGAATTGAGAACAGAAACGCGATCAGTCTCCGACCTAAAATCCCCGTTTTCCGAGCCGCCATCCGCCCCATACTGACTTACGGTTGCGAAACATGGCGATTGCTCGCCGAGAACACCGAAAGTATTTGACCACTGCTATATGCGAATGATCCTCAAAGTGACCTGGCGCGATATGATATCAAACAACACGATAGGAAAACGATGCTTCCACATTGAAAAGCTGTCGGTAAACCTTCAACGGCGACGTTTGCAGTGGTTATGCCATATCCTACGACGCCCGAACAGCGAGATTTCAAAACAGTTTCGATCACTCATTCCATGCCAAGGTTCGTGCTGCCGCCTTGGAGGACAAATGAAAACATGGATCAGCACTGTCAAGTGGGACGTCAAGTGACTGGAACTCCGGTCTGTTCACGGTGCTCGTGTTTGGGACCAGTACTTGATGTCCTTGTGTTCTGATCTAGTTTCTGACTGCCGTTCATGGACGGGCGCAATCCGAAATATCCATGAAACCGGCTCATCCTCCCTCGAAGGATAGCCGCATAAAGTTAAAATTAAAAAATGAGAATATAAAAAATATATCTGTTCTCACCTCGCATGGTGCATGCCACATTACTAATGAGCAGTTCATATAAGTTGAGCAAGCTGCTGCTGCTCCCATTCAGTTTAAAGAGCCTAACGGCGATCGTGTGGAACCGATAACATGGCATCCCAGGTCGAATCCCCAGTATAGACTCGACGGATATGCGCTCTGCTAATGATTGATGACAAAAACAAACCGGCCGGGTAGTGATGGTTCCTTGGGATTTTTCAGTGATGATAGGTCATTGATACTGCTTCGCAAGTCACTCTATGAACAACTTGGAACTCCTACTACTCAGCGTGACAAGTTTGCCATCTGAGATGCGTAGTACATTCACTCTTTCAGTTCGCCTTGCATTGCTTTCCTTAGCGAAAGTCGTTCTGAAAATTGGCGATACTGTTGAGAGAGTTGGAATTCCACGCTCTCCTGTTCTATTTTTCCTTGTGGGATGAACACAATCTGCTCTCAATCTGAGAATTCGAAACCATTCTTATTTATTTGTTTTTTTCGCGTAAACCGAGCTCTCGACAGCAGTATTCACTTACTACGTTTTTCAGAATGTAATATTTATCCCCCGAATGGAATACGTAAATATGTTGGCATATTGAGTCGTAATAATGCTGTTTTTCCCTATCGCATGCTTGGTTTCATCGATTTTTCTATTCGCTTTGTATGTGATGATCAAATAGCTTAGTCACCGAGGTATAAAACTACCGATGTTGGTTTATATAAAATCCTTTCTGCATATCTGATCTACAGACCGAACTTCATTTGGCCGAGGATCACGAAGCCTTGTTCATGGGTGTGCACGTTAAACCGATCTGTTCTGTGGCTCGTCTACGTATGGCCCGAGCCGAGCATTTAGGTTTTGAGTTGGCGAAACGTCTTCTGTCGTCTGGAGCTGACCGAATCCTTGAGACGATCCGCGCTCACGGGAAAGCAGCTGAACACAGTTCACGATCCGAGAAATCTGCCCCGGTCGACTAGCCCCTATGATTCGAGTTTCACAAACAGAAATGTGTTTATGTGTCTTTCATCAGGATAGTTTTCATGACAACCCGATCATCCGCTGTTTCTCCGGTTGTCTTGACCTCTGACCTCTTCTCTTTGTTAGGTATTTTATAATACAATGTAGTAATCTGCCTTATAAGCGACTTTTCCCGCGACAAATACACAACTTCAACTGGATCGGTGTTTTCACTATCCACTTGCACAAAACTTTGCACTGTTTGAATTTGGGCGTGACAGTTCTTCATTGCGATTGATTATTGTCATCATGTTTCATCATAGTGTCTATAAGAACCATTCCGTTTTTGAAAACCACTTGGGTCGCATTGTTAGTTATGGACAAAACAGCCCTATTCTGCTTCCCTCAGTCACCAAAAGCAAACGTATTGCTGATGTGTGCGCGAGACCCGGGTTCGGCTTTGTGTAGGCGGCTCATTTATACACACACACATACACAAGTAATAGGATGCCCTCATTTCGGGCAGCTCAATTCAGATTTGGTTTCACTCCTAGTGCGTACAGAGCCTCAAACTCAGTCCATTATTCATTTTTATCATTCCCAAAATATCAAATGAACTGTTTCTTCTAAATACAACTCTAGTCTGCATACATTTCACTCTATTCTCAGCTCACGCGGGCCAATTCGCTCCAGCCGTCAGAATGCCAGCCGATCCAAATAAACAGAAACGCAAGGCCTACTATCGAAAATGTGCTGCCCAGTCAAAACGTCCTCATTTGGACGGGAAGCCAGGCTCGAATGCGTCTGGAGCACCAAAAAATCTACAACCTGGCATGGTTGGCTATTTAGTTACATGCAACCTACATGAGCGCTTGGCCACGATGGAAATATTTCGCTTGCTGAACGATGCACTCAAACGAGTCTCGTCAGTAGCACAAAAATTCGCTGAAGATGTGGTGTGTAAAGACACGGTGTCGAACGGTAGTGGTGTAGCCGGTGCTGTTGAAAATGTCGCCCAGGCGCAGCTGTCGGTAGCGCCATCAAAAGCTGTTAACGATAAGGATGGTGATGATGATGATGATGATGTATTGAAACAATTGCGCATGGAAAATGCTTCCGCGGAGACAGGTTCGAATACCGCCAACACAATGCACTACAGCTTTTACGCCACAAAAAGCGGTGTTTCAAATTGCTTGTTCATACTGCATTATGCTCGGTCGTGCCCGAATGCATTGGTAAATTCCATATTTGAACACATGTTGCAAACACGTGTGGTCGAGTCGCGTCACGTACTTCGTGTGCTTCCTGTTGCAGCCACTTGTCACGCCAGTGCAGCTGAACTGGCGCGCTGTTTTCGAATACTGTGGTCCGCTTTCCTCGGTCAGGAGAAATCCGTGAATACCGAGGAACAAAACCGACAAGAATCGAAGGACGAAACGGTAAATTCGGATTCTAATTTTGTCGATGTTTGCGAGGGTCCCGAGGATGAAAAAAAGAAAACAATCAGTTCCAATTGTGTTCATAGCGCTTGTCCTCCTGTTGAGCTTCCGCATGCTCGCCCAAACACATTGGACGGTCCAAAAACATTTTTGGTCGCGTTCAAAGCACGCAACTACGATCGTCTTTCTCGGGACACAGCAATCGAGACTGTGGTATCTACGGTCCGTGAAATTGATGCATCCTGGCGCATTTGCCCAACAACACCATCAGTGACTGTTTTTGTTAATGTTTTGCGTAATGTAGCGTGTATCAGCCTGTTAGAGGACTTTGATCGGTTCCGAAAATACAACCTGGCGGAACTGATCGCCCCTGTTCCGAACACGTCTGCACCTCTTGTGAATACATCTACAAAGGTCGATTGATAAGTACATCCAGTTGTAATTATGGTCATAAACTGTCAGAGTGAATACAAATATGTCGCATCCCTGTTTCGTCTATTATTTCTCACTCTGGGGCGTGATTGGAGTGATCTGCATTTTGCGACTGTGACCGGCACTCATGCTACTTTTCTCATGTCGAGGAGGACAATAATCCAGCGGATAATCTAAAGGGTCTCTAACTGGTAGGAGGTTGAAGAGAAGGAGTCTAATAGTTTAACATTACAGCAGCTGTATTGAGAGCCACATTTGCACTGATGACGTCGCTTGAATTAACCGGGATCAACTTGTATATCAGTTGGATGGTGTCAAATGCGCTACCTCGATTCTTATGTGAGTAGCCTAATGAACCATTCAACTATTCTCTATCCGGTTGATGGCAGTATCGAGGAGAGTTATCCGATCTCTAGTTCCTAGGGCCAAACAAAGTATGCTTAGTCATTTATTACGCAGTTGTCCTTCCGTTCTGCCAGTCTTGGTAATGGTATTGTCATACGTTGAATGGTGAATTTAGTTTCGTTTGGGGCCCAGAGACCATGGTTCTCGAAAAAACGGTGTGTTAATCCTGTTGGCTTTTGAGACTGAAAGTATGGATGACGGCTGTCCCCGTTGATTGGGTTGTTGACATTATCGCTTTCTAATGGAGGTTAGGAACGTCCTTGGTTTTGATGCGGTGACAATTGGTTTTGTGGTCGGCAGCCATATTGATGTTCGGTTAATGTAAATGGGGGTTTCCGATGAGACACTTACTGAACTTTCAGCTCACGGGGTTTTCTGTTTTGCTGATCGAACACGTAACCCCCTTTGGAAAGGCGTTAACCTTTGCAAACTACAGTGTTCAGATTAGAAAATAGAGTGTAGATATTCGCTGACCACACGTGTTGTGGGAATTAGTTTCCATTTCCTTCCCGGTATATCTGCGTACAAGCGGGTATCCTGGTGCCTTATGGAACGTGGTCTGAGAAAGGCTGGGTTAATATTTTTTTGTAGCGAAGCTGATAAAAAAGCAAGTGCTTGAACTGGTCCTTCTCCGTTCTTAAAGCTACTCCAGTGTTCACTAATTGTTGTTTTCCTTATTATTATTACTCGGTTGCAAGCCGCTATGGTTGTTTTCCCGCCAAACCTTTCACTTGGATCGACTTTCGGGTGACGAAGATGTTGCACGTTACCTCAGTACATAACTTTCAACGTTATCTACTACTACTACTTTAGCAGAGGTGAGACAACTCTTACTCTAATAGTACAGATCGGTCATTACGTGGTCCGACTTCATGACACGGTACGAGTTGCGTCCAAAATGGGGAATGCCTGATCATTTCTAACGAAACCAGTCAATGATAACACAAGATGTGAACTCTCATCCGCAAAACTGACCGCACATTGATCGGTAGAGATTTGCTTCCGCAGGATTCATGGAGCTCCTAGTGCCTCCTGCCTTATCTATACACTCCCCTTGAATAAATTTTACAATAAACGTTGCAAGGACAGATTACATCGCGGTAATTTTGAACTGTTTGCTCAATTCATCCTATGTCGTCGACGATAACTGCTAGTTTCCAGCATTTTATACCACTAACCTCTTAACAGAGTTCTCGTATGTCTGTTTGCCCTCTCCGGTTGGTTCAGTCAAAGCGCACAGAATGGATAGAATTGACGGGAGATCATCTAAATGAAGGACTAGTTAAACTAGAGACCGAATAGAAATATGTAACAGGCCACCCTACTAGGTCATTCTAACTAGTATCCGTGGGCGCTCGGTTGATGAATCTCCTGGGCCCAATTCTTCACGACCACCTCCAATGAATGAGGTTTTAAGACCTTCCTACCTTGTCGTCGACTGCTCATCATGGCTTATCATCCAACCACCCCAACACTGTTCGTGGCGAAACCAAGCAATGTAACTGTACTCTGAAGGCGAATTTAAGTAATCGGGCGACATTGCACCGGGGTCATGGATCGCAATTTAGAAGTCGCAGAAGTTAGTGTAGCAATCAACGGTCTATATTCTAGTAGTATCATCCATTGACAAACAAAGCAAGCAGCAGTTACCGACGCAAAATGGAGCGTGTGTATGTGTGTGTCAAGCTGCCAGCGGACAGAGAACAGTCAGTCAACAATGAAGATCATAACGGGTTTAGTCGTGGGAAATTCGGGGCAACGACATGCCCCGTTGGGAGTGCACAAACATGTGCAAAACATGATTTGCAAACATCTCCGTGGTCATCTGGCCGCACTGGGAATGAATTCTTTCAGTAAACTAGCAGGATTGACGTTTTTTGTCTAACTATTGGCCTTCGTTGCTATTTTAAATGTTAGATAAAACTAATTGCCCGCATACTTGGTAGGCACAAATTCCCGATGACCAGATATTCAGGGTAATACATACGTATAAAAGAAACAGGGTGATAGAACGGAGCCTTCTCGAACGCCTGTCCTTAAAAGCAATAATGCCCTAATCAGACCACGATTGTGTGTTAACTGTTCGCTATTGGTCAGTTACCACTTGTGGCTAGAAACTGTCCTGGTTATACTGCTGAATGCATCACCATGGTCCAGAAGATATACTGATGGCTTCACATTTCATATGGACCAGAATGCAATATGAAACTGTCTAATAGATAGTTGCATCTAATGGGTAAACCATGTGATTATATTCAAATTGACTTTGTCTTTATGCGTTACTGACTCGGAGGAAATTACGCAAAGTGAGTCTTTCGGACTACCCTCTGTTTGGCACTAATGTGCTGTGTACTACCTTGGTAATCCGGTTTATTTCTGTGCAAAAATGTTGATCCAGAATGCTTTTTATTGCTGAAGATAAAATGAGCTTACAATGATTTAGTTCCCATAATGTAAACTAGTCTGAACCACTGGTGTACCATATTTAACCTTGGTCACCACCAGGGAATCAAATGCACATGAGTATGTAACCTGATCCAGTCTTCGTTTAGCATTAGTATCAAGTGTAGGGCCCTTACCTTGGTTGAGTTCAGAAATCCCTTTCATATCTTCCCAATTTCCTCGTAATTTTGACTGACGAGAAAAGCGAGTTGGTGTGAAATGAGGCCTATGAAATACATCCGGTTGTGCCCACTAGCGAGTATTACAGCAGTAGGTTTCGGAAATAAACTTTCCATCGTTCCACTGAACGATGGAATTGCCACCAGTGATTACGCATTATTGGATCTTCATTTGCATTATTCGTGTCCGACTGGCTGTACCGCGATAGCTTTGGTGGTAGAACAACTGCCCAGTAAGCGCAAGGTCGCTGATTCGATTCCGGCTGGTGGCGTTGGACTTTTGGGTGCGAAAAGTGCAAGTGGGTTTTCCATTGTCAATAAAATTGCCATTCCTTTGTTGTGTACATCAAGGCGTCCATCTGGAATTTGGTAGGAACTTGTTTATTCACGAAGTTTTGCTTAGCTCTTACATGTAGTTTTCGCACGAAAAATCTCTGGTGTGAAGTCAAGCCAAGCAAATACCTTATACCTAACCACTCACTATAAAATGCAAAGGGGCAAGGCATTAGCTCAAAATAATGTGATTAGGTTCGTTAAGTAATCTCAAAAGATAAGGAGCCACCGAAAAGTTTTACACATCTTTGTGAGCGAATAATTATTTGTAATTTCTACAAACAAATGGAAACGCATTTGCTGATGTCAAATTGAAGTTAATTCAGTCTGTGGCACAAATTGGAATGCTGTGATATGACACGCTGAGAAATATGTCCGCGCGGTATGCCACTGAATCTGATTAATTCTCGAGGGATCAGGAGATAAGTTCGAAGTTCCCTGCAAGTCGGCCGGATAAGATAACAAGCGATCCATAAGGTCACTGTGACAGGATGCATGCTTACAAAAAACGTTTAATTGGACGAAGTGCGACAGAAAACTTTTTGAAAACGTAATACTTAAAAGGTAAGTCTCCTTACTTCTACAAAAACGGCCGAAAGATGGTCATCATCGTACAGCATTAAACAGTACGACAAGCCCCACTGACCACTGCCTTTCTCACCATGTTGCACGTTGAATTAGAAAGTATGAATATACAAAGTGGACAGGGAGTGGGCCTACACGGATGGGAAAAGGAAAGAATGCCCTAGTAGCCAACACACGAAATACACAGTCTAACTGTACAAACGCATATCGACCAATCATTCTGATTTGACAGAAAGTGATAACACGGTCGCCACTGTTCGCGGTTCGCTGCCATATCCTTCAGTGTCTCCAGCCATGGGTTCCCCATTTCTATCGCAAATCGTTTCACTGACCAAAGTTCGCCGTCCACCGGTGTCACGAAGAAGTTTGAACAATGTTTGACTGTTACCTGAAGCAGCTGCTATTTCCATTTCTTCGGCTATTTTGACCCTCCAATTTTCGCGATCCTTCTTAAGGCTTTTCGATACTTGCCTTTGTAACTTTCTCCGCATCTCATTCATCTCCTTACAGTTCGAGAGCTGATGCTTTTGCTCCATTATACTCAGCAACTCTTGCGAGATCCAGCGTCTTTGATGGATAACGGATCTAAGACCACAGGCAAAACCTTCTGCAACGTGCATCGCCTGTTTGATATGAGCTCAATGCTCATCTACATTACTGTTCGTCGTAGATCCTAGCTCATGTGATAATTTCAGTTCATTACTGATGCAAACTTCTGGATCACACAAACGTTGTATGGCTAACCGGATTTTCCGTTTGCGTCAGTGATCATGGAGCTGGAGCGATAATCGCATTAAAACCAATACATGGTCCGACTCTACGTACGTGGACCAGTAAGATCTGCAGTTGTGAACAGAACTGCGCCACCGGTAGCTTTCGGTGATATGTTCACTCTGGCTTAGAGTACCTGTAGAGTTAGAGCGCCATGTCACTGTGCGACACGAGCTGTGTCGGCAATTTGCACTAGACAAGAACAATCGATTGTCTGCACAAAACTGGAGAAGCCTATCCCCGATAACAGTACGCTCAGCGGGTAAAGCACAACGCCCACCTAAATAAGCTTCTGAAGCATTAAGTTTGCCAACTTGTGCATTAAAACCAATTGCTAGCACTACAATGTCAAAACCTTTGCTGCTGCGAACGATAGTGTCGAGTTCATCATAGAACTCATCCTTCTGCGCGTCTGAGTTGTAGTCTGTTGCAGCGTACGCCGAGATCACAAACAAGCTGCGCTTAACATAGCTATCCTTTCGAACGCCAACTGACCCCTAGAGTCTCAAAGCACATAAACGACAATTATCCGGGATCCAGTCTAACTGGGCAGCCTCAACCTTATCAGTCAAGATTATTCCCAACCACATTGACCCACAGCTCTGGCTACTTCGTCTCCTGAAGTGCGCAGAAAATACCTCGATGAGACACCGGGAGCAGTTAGTTGAATCACACTGCTCGAATCCTGGCTACGCATTTCACTTACACAGCAGACATCAATCTTCAGAGAGTTAATTGTGAGGGCTAGGCACGCCTGCTGACCGGTCTGCATGACAGTGCGCACATTGAAGGAGCCGAGATTCAGAAGCTGTCGAGGCTTGAGAAAATGTGAGTTACCAGACAGAGGATTATTCCTGACACATCATCAAAGTACAGTATCGTCGTGATGGGGAAGATGGTCAGATCATTAATAGAGGTTTCGTGTTCGTATTGCACTAAGGAACTTAGTTGCAGCCATGTATTCATCTGTGCAGTCAGAACTGCCGGGCTCACTTATTTTGTGGTCCAAATTCACAACCTACTGTGTGAATGCTTGAGGATGACGTCAGGCACATGTTCGCATTTTACACGCCAAAAAAGCGGCCGTGGAAGCTGGTGAGGCAAATGAACGAATTTAGTCGATATTTCGCCCAGATAATGGGTTCTACGCGTTGTATTGACGCTAAACGAAAACTGAGTAAGGGCTTGCCGGGCATAAACCGCATCTCTTCTGCTGCCAATCCTCGTGTTGTTCGCCCGATATTTCAGACCCATCACTTGTTTTCCACTATCATTATCAACAAATGGAACACCAAGACTAGCAAAGATGTTCCTCTCCATTTCGCACTTGGGTGATTCAAAAGTGTGTACATACTTAGCTATTTTTCCAACGTCAAGAATGTTGTTTTTTGTACAGGATCATCAAGACTTATAGGTTTTTACCTAATGGAATAATATGATATATTTAGCGGCAATATTTCAAGATGGCTACCTGACGTGAAATCAAAACACTTTTCCCCCATATAAGAGTGTGCAGGTGTGCTACACTCAGTCACCGGTTAAGGGTATAAAAGATGTTGCTGGGGAAAGGGTTAAGTTATGCGCGGATGCATTGCACCCAGTTGTCAAGGTCTGTGAATTAGAGGTTTAGACCCCTCTTCTCCAGAAGAACAGAAAAAAACAAAAATGGGTCACTTTCGCCTACCATATAAAATTGCACCTTGAGGATGAGATCGAACATTTTAAGCACCATTGAAAGGACAGTCGATATATCAGCATGCATTGTGTGTCTCCGGATGTATTACACCCAGTCGCCGGGGAAAGTGTTAATGCAGACACTTCAGAATTGCGATGCATGCGGCGCAAATCAACTGGCTTGAAGATATCGGAATGAATCATTTCGCAATAAAATTCCCCTAATGTAAGAACCCATAACTCCGGATTGGTTGAACACTAGGTGCCGTCATATCTTTCGTTCAACAGAGCATAATATTCACGACGTGAATAAGGTGAGCCTGTCATTATTTGCTTTCGAGACTATAGCGACAACTTTAACTGTGTATCGCGAAAAAAGTGCTCAGTATTTTAGCTGTAGGTTTTATCTCGCTATCCACTGGAAAGGCTGTATGGTCACCGATGTAGCATCCGTTGCCGAAACACATCGTTTTCATGCGTTCGGTGCTAAAGATCATACCGAGAAGTGATGGGTTTTCATTTGTTACTCTGGTATTTATTTGTTGTATCGGCTAATCAACACTACTTGTTCACCGGACTTTGCTCCAAAAGCACGGGCCACGACGGGTTTTCCACCATTTTTCTACGTTATTCATCCGTTTTCACTACTTCGCCGCCGTCGCTGGGATTTGTTTTCATATCTCTGGGAAATACTGACTATACGGCAATCTTTTTCTTACGTATTTGCTTCCCACTCTATTTCACTTATCCATTTCGTGAAAGCTATACGACGACCGATACTGCACACTGTCGGACCACGTTATTTCACACTCTGTGCTAGCGACCACATCCGGATCTGTGAAACCGCATAATCATCGTAGTCAATGATACATGGGTTGGCCACACAACGTTCTTATCATACCTTGTCATTGTATAAGGGTGTGCTGTATTTTGTGCAGCAGGTACCAACGGCTTCGTCTAGAATAATTCCAAGAAGACACCTCGAACACCCGATTTGCAGTCTGCTCCTAAAGCAAAGATATCTATTGCTTCTCCTTTACCATCCTCATAAACCGCTGTATGAAGTGTTTCTAGTGTTGTGCTTCAGTGTAAAGCTTATTGGCTGATCCAAGTTCCTACGTGATTTGGTCGTAAATATGAATCTAAATTCGACTTGCCGAATCATTCGCACACTGCGTTAATCTTTCACGCCGGCTGCATGAATACACTTCCCATCATCCCCAAAACAATTTGGCGAAGTATACTGTAGTGACACTACATTCATTTCCGGCAATCATCATCTTTATTGTGACCTATGTAAAAACTTATTTAGCACTCCAAACAAAGCTGTTCCTGGTTCGACCGCCGATATGACACACGCTCTTGTCAGTCCTCTGTGATAATCAAGAATGGCTCTTTCTACTTTGTGTTACTGTATTTCCTCTGTTAGAATACATACTTGTACCATACGTGATTTCCGGGCATACGAAATATTACGCTATATTCTGTGCGTTCTTGAAGTTTTGATTCTCAGTAGTTCTGTGGGGATTCAGCCTGTTCAATCTATTCAATATTACATTTGGCGTCGCATTGCTTTCGAAATGGGTCCTCTTGATGTACATTCTACATCCCTACAGGTGGAGGAATACATGAAGAGTTTCGACATTTGGTGTTTGACCCGAAACCATTGGATGATGCGAAGCAAACAGCATTTTTTCTTCATCTCATTGGAAAGGACGCATACAGTCTCATGAAAAATCTGTCTTTCCCGGATGCTCCCACCAGTCTACCATGCGACAAGCTCAAGACCATTATTCTACAGTACTTCAAGCCAGTCAATCTGGTTGCTGCTGAGAGAGCCAAATTTAACTGCCTCACTAGACTTGAAAACCAATCAGTACTTGAATTGGTACTTCAGCTGCAGACACAGGCAGTGAAGTGCGACTACGGCCTCCAATTGGAAGACCACCTGCGCGATCGCTTGATTGCAGGAATCAAACTTCCAGATTTGCAACAGAAGCTGTTACTTGTGTAAGGTTGGTTAAACCTCACCAAGCTGTCTCCTTATAACGCTCGTTTGCTAATACCTCCCCACTATGCATAGACTACCTGTCCGTTACAGTGGTACTCTGCGATACGCCATCACGATCACTAGGGCCATGTTCCCCACAACCCATGAGAAGGAGAACTCTGCATGTAGGGAGAGAGTGGTTTGCATATATCGGAAAAGCGTGCGTGTAGCGTGCAAGGGCAACGGTCAATAGGCCACCGCGCTTAGCGACGCGAGTCTAGATAAACAATGATGTGTATTAAACAAATAAGCAGGGCTGAATGTCACTGCACTTTCAACTGATCAGACCTTTCATCACATTCACCACACTTGTGAAAAGTATGAGAACGTAAAGGCTGTAACTGCTGTGTTGGAGTCCGTATTGTTCAATTCTACTAAACATCAAGGCGATCGACGCACTCAAAAATTGCCGCATTTGAACAAGCCAATGAATTATCGTAGCAACCAGCCCTTACTTCAGCGATCGACTTGCTCGAAATCTAACCACACAAGTGTGAATTTGGTCAAGTGTGTTCCATGTGGTCAGTTACATTCTCGTTTCACATGTCCCTATCGATGAGCTACGTGTTTTGTCTGTGGTAAGATTGGCCACATTAAAAGTGTTTGTAGAAGTAGCCTAGTATGCCGACTGAAAATTCCCTCAGCCTCATCTGACACTTCTCCATCTGATACCAGTTTTTCGACGCTTGCGTCAGCCGTTTTGCTAGATAAAGTTTCACATGTGAACCAGACATTGCGTACTCTAGAGGGTAGAAAACACACTTTTATTGTTGGCACTGAGAGTGTAGAACCCATAATTTCATGTCAGGCTCTGAATTGTTTTATCCCACTGCTAAGACCAATTTTGCCAATGTGATTATTTGAGGTATTACTGGGGAAAAGCTCTTGCTTGTCGGTTCTTGTATGGTTCCAATTCTGTTACATGGCTCTGATCCTAGTAAATGTGAGTTTTCGGTTTCTGATTCCGGATGTTTAGTTCTTAGTTTGAAAGTTCTTGGTAAATTGAACATTGACATAACTTTCTTAAATTCTTCACCCGATCATTGGATATACAACAGCTTTCTTTAAAATGTTCTAAGGGTTCTGGTGGAATGCACATTCCTGGAGTAAGGTCAGGAATATCTGGCGATCCTAATTTTTCTAAAGCGTAAAATCATTCATTTCGGTTTGAGAGAACCTGTCCGTCAAGCACTACAGTCTATGTGTGAGCGCGGATCTATTAGCCCTGTGGAGTCTTCTAACTGGGCCACACCGATTGTCACTTCGCTAAAGGGTGATGGAAAAACACCATGGATTTGTAGCGGTTGCCATCTTCATTCATACTTCTACCACGTTTATTGTTTAACTGAACGCTGACTGCCAAGCGCGGTTGCCATTTGACCGTTGTTCTTGTGCACTCTCCCGCGCACACTCCTAAATATACGCTAACCACCATCTCTCCCAATCGCCTTCTCGTTCTCACGGGGCGTGGAGAATACCGTCCTGGTTAACATATTCATACAGTGCCGAGCATTAGAGTAACGTGCAGGTGGTCCAAGCAGTACAAAGGACCAAAGCACGCGTTTACTGAGGAAACCGCGAAGTAAGGTCTAACCAACCTTAAAATTGGTGAGCCCGACGTAATCCTCAGGTCACGTGAGTTTCCTTGTTTTCTACCGTTCGAGGTCCCGTCTGCGTACGTTTTTGTGTTTTATTGTTTCCCTATCTGTTGATTTTTTTGGTCGGTTTACCAAATAATTTTTTTTTGTCCATACATATTTTGTGTGTCTAGTTCGTCGTGATTTTGTTCTTTTCTCGCGAAGATTATAGTGCCCCATTGATCGTTGGTTTCTTCTCCCGTCTGTATTCTATAAAGCAATCGCTATGTCTACTGAACGGAAACCCTGATCAGACCCCACCGTTGGGGCGATCACGTTGCACATACCGGCCTTCACACCTGCTGATCCAGAACTCTGATTCACGCTGGTCGAGTTAGAATTCAAAACTGCCGTATAACCAGCGACGCCAGCCGTTTCAGGTGGGTAGCAGGCCGCCTCCCGCCGGAGGTCACAATGCAAGTAAGGGACGTAATAATCTCTTCCCGAAGCTATGAGGCTTTAAAGGAGGCTGTCATTGCCCGCACGACCCCAACGCAGGACCAACGTATGCAACAACTTCAAAACTTTGAGCTTGGAAGTAGGAAGCCCTCCGAACTGCTGCGTGAGATGCAGCGCTTGATAGGACCGACAATAGGCGAGGATCCGCTCTTGAGGGAACTTTGGCTGCAGCGTTTTCCGCATAACATTCCAGTTTTACTAAGTGCCACGCGCAAATGCTCGCTAGAGGAAACTGCAGCGATAGCTGATGACATTATGTCACGATACAACCCCGCTGTCGCTGGAGTAACCAGGCCCTCCGTCACAACGGTGCCTGCTTTGCCAACATCTAACGAACTCGCGTCAGTTTTGTCTAGAATTGACGCGAGCCTGCAACGCCTAGCAGTTAAAAGTGGGTCACAGGAGCGGCACCGCGCACGCTCACCTAGGCTCCATAGTCCGTCATTGCGACGACGTTTCGTCAATTCTTCAAAAGAAGGGTATCGTAAATACCACAGTCGCTTCGGTGAGGGAGCCAAACGATGCGAACCAGGGTGTACGTTTCCCGGTGCTCATCAGGGAAACAACCCCCGGCCCGTGGTGGCGACCCACGAAGCCAGGTATCAGATCAACAGTCGTCTTTTGAACGTAAGGAACATCATTTCAAATAACCTATTCCTTGTAGATACCGGTGCCGAATTGAGCGTCCTCCTCCACCGAAAGGCGACAATAGCACACCGCAGGCCCAAACACTACGCGCTGTCAATGGCACGGCCATCCCAACGTTTGGCCAGCGGTCGATCGCCTTAAACTTAGGTTTAAAGCGTAATTTTCGTTGGGTATTCATCATCGCCTACGTCCCGTACCCAATTCTAGGCATTGACTTCCTGCAACACTTTGACTTGTTAGTTGATACACGGCGCCGCAGAGTGGTGGATCGTCAGACCACTCTCGCTGTTGCGGGTTATAATTCGCGAGTGAATCACGTCACGCCTTTTTACGTCCAACCACTGGCACACCAACCTTATAGCGAACTCATATCCGCCTACCCAGCCATGTTTCGGCAGACCGAGCCTCCCCTAGCAGTGACCACCAGTGTCACTCACCATATCGATACAAAGGGACCCATAGTTTTCAGTAGGCCGCGTGGGTTAGCACCAGACAAGCTTCGTGTTGCACAGGCTGAATTCGAACATATGCTAGAACTGGGTATAATACGCCCTTCTAGTAGCCCTTGGGCCTCCCCCCTTCATATGTTCCCTAAGTCTAGTGGCGACTGGCGACCCTGTGGTGATTACAGAGCGCTTAACAAAGTCACCGCCTTTGACCGATACCCGATTCCCCATATACAGGACCTTGCTTCGTCTTTATCAGGTTGCTCCGTCTTCAGCCGTATCGATTGAGTTCGTGCGTACAACCAGATCCCGGTAGCAGAGGCCGATATCCCTAAAACTGCCGTCACTACACCTTTCGGGCTGTTCGAGTTTCTGCTAATGCCGTTTGGACTCAGAAATGCAGCCCAGACCTTTCAACTATTCATGCACGAGGCAACTCGTGGTTTGGAAAATGTCCACGTATACCTGGATGATATTTTGGTGGCGAGTTCTTCAGCGCAAGAGCACGTTACACACTTACGAGCACTTTTCTAACGCCTTAGCCAGCACGGAGTTACGATCAACATCGCGAAATGCGAATGAGGCTGGTCTGATATCACCTTCATAGGACATTCTATTTCATCCTCGGGTATCCACCCTCTGTCAGATAAAGTTTCCGCTATTCGCGACTACCCTGAACCCCAATCTTTTCGCCAGTTGCGTCAGTTTGCCGGCCTGGTGAATTTCTACCGCCGATTTATTCATCACTGTGCGGAAATGATGCAACCCCTCACCGACCTGTTGCGCGGAGGTAAGCGGAAAGTCGTGTTTCCCGACACGGCACAAGCCGCATTCGCCTTGGTCAAAGATGCTGTCACCAACACAGCACTCCTTACACACCCAAACCCTTTGGCTCCTATTTCGGTAGTGACGGATGCCTCGGACACAGCGGTTGAAGAAGTACTGCAACAGTTCGTAGACGACTCTTGGCAACCTTTAGCATTCTTTTCCAAGCGCCTACAACCCGCGGAATCAAGGTACAGCACGTTCGGTAGAGAGTTATTAGCTATCTACTTGGGACTCCGTCACTTTCGACATGCACCCGAAGGCCGTTCATTCACGGTGTTTACAGACCACAAGCCTTTGGTTCACGCACTGAAGTCAGCTCCGGATCGATACTCACCACGCGAGATTCGCCACTTGGACTTTGTCTCAGTTTACTGTGGACATACGACACGTCTCTGGGGTACTTAGTCCCGTCGCAGACGCCTTATCGCGCGTGTATCAACTAGGTCTGTCACAGATGCCTAACATCAACTTGGACGCAATGGCACAGGCTCAAACTATGGACCTTGACACCGAACAACTTCGACAAAACGGTTCTTTGAGTTTAACCACAGTACCTATCCCAGCTTCCCGGAATACCATCGTGTGCGATGTGTCAAAAGGTCGCCCTAGGCCAGTAATTCTTGCTGCCCACCTTTATCCTACGTTCGTGACACTCCATAATCTGGCTCATCCGAGTGTGACGGCCTCGGTGAAACTGATAACTGAGCGTTTTGTTTGGCACAATGTCAAACGAGATGTCCGTCAATGGGCTCGTGCTTGTCTGCAGTGTCAACGTGTTAAGACCCAAAGGCACACTAAGGCGGCGTTAGCCAGGTTCCCAGAAACTGAAACACGTTTTCATCACGTGCACGTCGATCTCGTAGGACCACTTCCACCTTCGCTTGGGTACTTTTACATACTCACATGCGTGGATCGTTTTACTCGCTGGCCGCAGGCCATTTCTATCCCTCGTCCCACGTCGTAAGAGGCCGCGAAAGCTTTTCTGACCGGTTGGGTTAGTCATTTCGGTTGCCCGGCAATAGTGACCATCGATCGCGGTCCACACTTTGACGGCGCTTTCGGCAGCCTGCTCGCTACGCTGGGTTGCCAACACGTTAAGACGACAGCTTACCTCCCTCAGGCCAATGATATGGTTGAGCGTTTCCACCGGCAATTAAAAGCCGCCCTTCGAGCAAACGGTAACCCCCTTTGGAGTGAAACACTACCATTAGCACTCTTAAGCCTGCGTAGTACCGTTAAGAAAGAATTACACACAACACCGGCCGTACTAGTATATGACTGTACACATCATCTGCCTGGGGAGTTGGTAGCCCCCTCACCAACCGTGACTTTCGACTACGGTGACTATGCTCAGCGCCTTACGCAGCACATGCGAGTGCTCAAGGCCAGTCCGCCGCGTGGACAACAGTCTACAAGTTATGTCCCAAATGCATTAGGAACCGCTACTCACGTATTCCTTCGCGTCGATGGCGTTAGATCACCACTACAAGCGCCATACACTGGCCCGTTTCGGGTGATAAAACGTAGGGCAAAAACATTTGTCATAGATATCAACGGACGACACGACACCGTATCTATCGACCGTCTCGGGCCTGCCGTCATGGAGTGCAAGCCGCTCGGCCAATTTACACCTGCTCAAGCCGCTTAGTCACCTGCATCGAGCAAGTTACCACTCGAACCACCCCCAATTACGCCTAGTGAAGACTCGGCAGCTAGTCCATCAGATTCTCCAACCGTACCGTAGCTGTCGCCAACTACGAAATCCCGTCCACTTCGCCGATTTCGTGACGATTTTTACAACCGACTGTTAGCAATAAGTTGGGAAGTTCGTCACGGATTTACCAAACAACAGACCCGTGAAATTACAATCGGTAGTTATGATTTCATTTTCTTCTGGTCTCCTAGCGACTACAACAACACCGAACATCGTTTGTGTTTTGTTATCACGGTCCAACGTCCGCCGGCGCCCTCAGGCGCTATTTTGTTCCAGTTTACCTTGCCCTCTCTCAGACGGATCTACACAGTCACGTTGGCTTCATCCGTAGCCTCGCTGACTCCCGTGCACGTTCAAGGAGCCAACCGCTCACTGGACAACGGGACGATTGGTCAGCCTGGTACTGGAGACGACAACTGGACACACTTTTGGATGGACCCGACGCGGGATCTTCCGGCTCGCATGCGTATGAGACCCGTGGGCGCTAAAACACAGTTGGACCCATGCACATCGGACCTCGAGAGTGCAGGCACCGTTAAATTCATCAGCAGTCGTTCGACGTCACCAACAATATAACGGGCAAGCTACGAGGAGTTTCTGGACAACCAATAATTCCGGCCTACCATCACGATCGAAGCCCAACTCCGTCAGACTTCTAGGAGGAGGCTCCTGTGGCGGTTGCCATCTTCATTCATACTTCTACCACGTTTATTGTTTAACTGAACGCTGACTGCCAAGCGCGGTTGCCATTTGACCGTTGTTCTTGTGCACTCTCCCGCGCACACTCCTAAATATACGCTAACCACCATCTCTCCCAATCGCCTTCTCGTTCTCACGGGGCGTGGAGAATACCGTCCTGGTTAACATATTCATACAGTGCCGAGCATTAGAGTAACGTGCAGGTGGTCCAAGCAATACAAAGGACCAAAGCACGCGTTTACTGAGGAAACCGCGAAGTAAGGTCTAACCAACCTTACAGATTTGCGGTGACTACCGATTGACATTGAATAAGTGCTTATTACGGCGTACATGCACAACTGAAGGACCCGAGGATGTGCTCTACCGACTTGCGTGGTCTGGTGTATTCTCGAAGACCGACTTGAGAGACACATATCTGCAAATACTCCGGGATAAGGAGTCCAGTGCGTTACCAACCATCAACACACCCTTCGGTTTACTTCGATGCAAAGTTTTGCCTTTTGGTCTCAATTTTTCGCCCGCCATTTCTCAACAGTCTCTTAACCATACTGTGCAAGGTCTTGGGGGTGTTGATTCAAACCAAGATTATATTGTTGTCCATGGTTTCACTCGGACCATACATGATTATCGTCTTTGTTGTCTGCTGAAGCAGTTCAATAAGTTCAATGTTTCCACTATTCCAGACAAGTGTATTTTCGGTGTCCATGAGTTTTCGTGTCTTGGTTACATTATAATTGCTAAAGGTTTCTCTCCGGACCCAACACGTTTAGCCCCGTTCATGGATGTATCTTCTCTCGCAGACATTCATGAATTAAGTTTTATTCTTGGTGATCTTCAGTACTGTGCTCGTTTTATGCCACATTACTTTCAACAAGCCAGTTGTCTGGTTGCTATTCTGTCCAACGATCCCTTATTTTAGAATCAGGCTCATGAAAATACCCTTCGTAATCTGCCATCTTACCTACAACCCGGCGTTTTTCTTAAGCCAGCAAGAATTACTGGCCTAGGGCGACCTTTTGACACATCGCACACGATGGTATTCCGGGAAGCTGGGATAGGTACTGTGGTTAAACTCAAAGAACCGTTTTGTCGAAGTTGTTCGGTGTCAAGGTCCATAGTTTGAGCCTGTGCCATTGCGTCCAAGTTGATGTTAGGCATCTGTGACAGACCTAGTTGATACACGCGCGATAAGGCGTCTGCGACGGGACTAAGTACCCCAGAGACGTGTCGTATGTCCACAGTAAACTGAGACAAAGTCCAAGTGGCGAATCTCGCGTGGTGAGTATCGATCCGGAGCTGACTTCAGTGCGTGAACCAAAGGCTTGTGGTCTGTAAACACCGTGAATGAACGGCCTTCGGGTGCATGTCGAAAGTGACGGAGTCCCAAGTAGATAGCTAATAACTCTCTACCGAACGTGCTGTACCTTGATTCCGCGGGTTGTAGGCGCTTGGAAAAGAATGCTAAAGGTTGCCAAGAGTCGTCTACGAACTGTTGCAGTACTTCTTCAACCGCTGTGTCCGAGGCATCCGTCACTACCGAAATAGGAGCCAAAGGGTTTGGGTGTGTAAGGAGTGCTGTGTTGGTGACAGCATCTTTGACCAAGGCGAATGCGGCTTGTGCCGTGTCGGGAAACACGACTTTCCGCTTACCTCCGCGCAACAGGTCGGTGAGGGGTTGCATCATTTCCGCACAGTGATGAATAAATCGGCGGTAGAAATTCACCAGGCCGGCAAACTGACGCAACTGGCGAAAAGATTGGGGTTCAGGGTAGTCGCGAATAGCGGAAACTTTATCTGACAGAGGGTGGATACCCGAGGATGAAATAGAATGTCCTATGAAGGTGATATCAGACCAGCCTCATTCGCATTTCGCGATGTTGATCGTAACTCCGTGCTGGCTAAGGCGTTAGAAAAGTGCTCGTAAGTGTGTAACGTGCTCTTGCGCTGAAGAACTCGCCACCAAAATATCATCCAGGTATACGTGGACATTTTCCAAACCACGAGTTGCCTCGTGCATGAATAGTTGAAAGGTCTGGGCTGCATTTCTGAGTCCAAACGGCATTAGCAGAAACTCGAACAGCCCGAAAGGTGTAGTGACGGCAGTTTTAGGGATATCGGCCTCTGCTACCGGGATCTGGTTGTACGCACGAACTCAATCGATACGGCTGAAGACGGAGCAACCTGATAAAGACGAAGCAAGGTCCTGTATATGGGGAATCGGGTATCGGTCAAAGGCGGTGACTTTGTTAAGCGCTCTGTAATCACCACAGGGTCGCCAGTCGCCACTAGACTTAGGGAACATATGAAGGGGGGAGGCCCAAGGGCTACTAGAAGGGCGTATTATACCCAGTTCTAGCATATGTTCGAATTCAGCCTGTGCAACACGAAGCTTGTCTGGTGCTAACCCACGCGGCCTACTGAAAACTATGGGTCCCTTTGTATCGATATGGTGAGTGACACTGGTGGTCACTGCTAGGGGAGGCTCGGTCTGCCGAAACATGGCTGGGTAGGCGGATATGAGTTCGCTATAAGGTTGGTGTGCCAGTGGTTGGACGTAAAAAGGCGTGACGTGATTCACTCGCGAATTATAACCCGCAACAGCGAGAGTGGTCTGACGATCCACCACTCTGCGGCGCCGTGTATCAACTAACAAGTCAAAGTGTTGCAGGAAGTCAATGCCTAGAATTGGGTACGGGACGTAGGCGATGATGAATACCCAACGAAAATTACGCTTTAAACCTAAGTTTAAGGCGATCGACCGCTGGCCAAACGTTGGGATGGCCGTGCCATTGACAGCGCGTAGTGTTTGGGCCTGCGGTGTGCTATTGTCGCCTTTCGGTGGAGGAGGACGCTCAATTCGGCACCGGTATCTACAAGGAATAGGTTATTTGAAATGATGTTCCTTACGTTCAAAAGACGACTGTTGATCTGATACCTGGCTTCGTGGGTCGCCACCACGGGCCGGGGGTTGTTTCCCTGATGAGCACCGGGAAACGTACACCCTGGTTCGCATCGTTTGGCTCCCTCACCGAAGCGACTGTGGTATTTACGATACCCTTCTTTTGAAGAATTGACGAAACGTCGTCGCAATGACGGACTATGGAGCCTAGGTGAGCGTGCGCGGTGCCGCTCCTGTGACCCACTTTTAACTGCTAGGCGTTGCAGGCTCGCGTCAATTCTAGACAAAACTGACGCGAGTTCGTTAGATGTTGGCAAAGCAGGCACCGTTGTGACGGAGGGCCTGGTTACTCCAGCGACAGCGGGGTTGTATCGTGACATAATGTCATCAGCTATCGCTGCAGTTTCCTCTAGCGAGCATTTGCGCGTGGCACTTAGTAAAACTGGAATGTTATGCGGAAAACGCTGCAGCCAAAGTTCCCTCAAGAGCGGATCCTCGCCTATTGTCGGTCCTATCAAGCGCTGCATCTCACGCAGCAGTTCGGAGGGCTTCCTACTTCCAAGCTCAAAGTTTTGAAGTTGTTGCATACGTTGGTCCTGCGTTGGGGTCGTGCGGGCAATGACAGCCTCCTTTAAAGCCTCATAGCTTCGGGAAGAGATTATTACGTCCCTTACTTGCATTGTGACCTCCGGCGGGAGGCGGCCTGCTACCCACCTGAAACGGCTGGCGTCGCTGGTTATACGGCAGTTTTGAATTCTAACTCGACCAGCGTGAATCAGAGTTCTGGATCAGCAGGTGTGAAGGCCGGTATGTGCAACGTGATCGCCCCAACGGTGGGGTCTGATCAGGGTTTCCGTTCAGTAGACATAGCGATTGCTTTATAGAATACAGACGGGAGAAGAAACCAACGATCAATGGGGCACTATAATCTTCGCGAGAAAAGAACAAAATCACGACGAACTAGACACACAAAATATGTATGGACAAAAAAAAATTATTTGGTAAACCGACCAAAAAAATCAACAGATAGGGAAACAATAAAACACAAAAACGTACGCAGACGGGACCTCGAACGGTAGAAAACAAGGAAACTCACGTGACCTGAGGATTACGTCGGGCTCACCAATTTTAAGGTTGGTTAGACCTTACTTCGCGGTTTCCTCAGTAAACGCGTGCTTTGGTCCTTTGTACTGCTTGGACCACCTGCACGTTACTCTAATGCTCGGCACTGTATGAATATGTTAACCAGGACGGTATTCTCCACGCCCCGTGAGAACGAGAAGGCGATTGGGAGAGATGGTGGTTAGCGTATATTTAGGAGTGTGCGCGGGAGAGTGCACAAGAACAACGGTCAAATGGCAACCGCGCTTGGCAGTCAGCGTTCAGTTAAACAATAAACGTGGTAGAAGTATGAATGAAGATGGCAACCGCTACAAATCCATGGTGTTTTTCCATCACCCTTTAGCGAAGTGACAATCGGTGTGGCCCAGTTAGAAGACTCCACAGGGCTAATAGATCCGCGCTCACACATAGACTGTAGTGCTTGACGGACAGGTTCTCTCAAACCGAAATGAATGATTTTACGCTTTAGAAAAATTAGGATCGCCAGATATTCCTGACCTTACTCCAGGAATGTGCATTCCACCAGAACCCTTAGAACATTTTAAAGAAAGCTGTTGTATATCCAATGATCGGGTGAAGAATTTAAGAAAGTTATGTCAATGTTCAATTTACCAAGAACTTTCAAACTAAGAACTAAACATCCGGAATCAGAAACCGAAAACTCACATTTACTAGGATCAGAGCCATGTAACAGAATTGGAACCATACAAGAACCGACAAGCAAGAGCTTTTCCCCAGTAATACCTCAAATAATCACATTGGCAAAATTGGTCTTAGCAGTGGGATAAAACAATTCAGAGCCTGACATGAAATTATGGGTTCTACACTCTCAGTGCCAACAATAAAAGTGTGTTTTCTACCCTCTAGAGTACGCAATGTCTGGTTCACATGTGAAACTTTATCTAGCAAAACGGCTGACGCAAGCGTCGAAAAACTGGTATCAGATGGAGAAGTGTCAGATGAGGCTGAGGGAATTTTCAGTCGGCATACTAGGCTACTTCTACAAACACTTTTAATGTGGCCAATCTTACCACAGACAAAACACGTAGCTCATCGATAGGGACATGTGAAACGAGAATGTAACTGACCACATGGAACACACTTGACCAAATTCACACTTGTGTGGTTAGATTTCGAGCAAGTCGATCGCTGAAGTAAGGGCTGGTTGCTACGATAATTCATTGGCTTGTTCAAATGCGGCAATTTTTGAGTGCGTCGATCGCCTTGATGTTTAGTAGAATTGAACAATACGGACTCCAACACAGCAGTTACAGCCTTTACGTTCTCATACTTTTCACAAGTGTGGTGAATGTGATGAAAGGTCTGATCAGTTGAAAGTGCAGTGACATTCAGCCCTGCTTATTTGTTTAATACACATCATTGTTTATCTAGACTCGCGTCGCTAAGCGCGGTGGCCTATTGACCGTTGCCCTTGCACGCTACACGCACGCTTTTCCGATATATGCAAACCACTCTCTCCCTACATGCAGAGTTCTCCTTCTCATGGGTTGTGGGGAACATGGCCCTAGTGATCGTGATGGCGTATCGCAGAGTACCACTGTAACGGACAGGTAGTCTATGCATAGTGGGGAGGTATTAGCAAACGAGCGTTATAAGGAGACAGCTTGGTGAGGTTTAACCAACCTTACACAAGTAACAGCTTCTGTTGCAAATCTGGAAGTTTGATTCCTGCAATCAAGCGATCGCGCAGGTGGTCTTCCAATTGGAGGCCGTAGTCGCACTTCACTGCCTGTGTCTGCAGCTGAAGTACCAATTCAAGTACTGATTGGTTTTCAAGTCTAGTGAGGCAGTTAAATTTGGCTCTCTCAGCAGCAACCAGATTGACTGGCTTGAAGTACTGTAGAATAATGGTCTTGAGCTTGTCGCATGGTAGACTGGTGGGAGCATCCGGGAAAGACAGATTTTTCATGAGACTGTATGCGTCCTTTCCAATGAGATGAAGAAAAAATGCTGTTTGCTTCGCATCATCCAATGGTTTCGGGTCAAACACCAAATGTCGAAACTCTTCATGTATTCCTCCACCTGTAGGGATGTAGAATGTACATCAAGAGGACCCATTTCGAAAGCAATGCGACGCCAAATGTAATATTGAATAGATTGAACAGGCTGAATCCCCACAGAACTACTGAGAATCAAAACTTCAAGAACGCACAGAATATAGCGTAATATTTCGTATGCCCGGAAATCACGTATGGTACAAGTATGTATTCTAACAGAGGAAATACAGTAACACAAAGTAGAAAGAGCCATTCTTGATTATCACAGAGGACTGACAAGAGCGTGTGTCATATCGGCGGTCGAACCAGGAACAGCTTTGTTTGGAGTGCTAAATAAGTTTTTACATAGGTCACAATAAAGATGATGATTGCCGGAAATGAATGTAGTGTCACTACAGTATACTTCGCCAAATTGTTTTGGGGATGATGGGAAGTGTATTCATGCAGCCGGCGTGAAAGATTAACGCAGTGTGCGAATGATTCGGCAAGTCGAATTTAGATTCATATTTACGACCAAATCACGTAGGAACTTGGATCAGCCAATAAGCTTTACACTGAAGCACAACACTAGAAACACTTCATACAGCGGTTTATGAGGATGGTAAAGGAGAAGCAATAGATATCTTTGCTTTAGGAGCAGACTGCAAATCGGGTGTTCGAGGTGTCTTCTTGGAATTATTCTAGACGAAGCCGTTGGTACCTGCTGCACAAAATACAGCACACCCTTATACAATGACAAGGTATGATAAGAACGTTGTGTGGCCAACCCATGTATCATTGACTACGATGATTATGCGGTTTCACAGATCCGGATGTGGTCGCTAGCACAGAGTGTGAAATAACGTGGTCCGACAGTGTGCAGTATCGGTCGTCGTATAGCTTTCACGAAATGGATAAGTGAAATAGAGTGGGAAGCAAATACGTAAGAAAAAGATTGCCGTATAGTCAGTATTTCCCAGAGATATGAAAACAAATCCCAGCGACGGCGGCGAAGTAGTGAAAACGGATGAATAACGTAGAAAAATGGTGGAAAACCCGTCGTGGCCCGTGCTTTTGGAGCAAAGTCCGGTGAACAAGTAGTGTTGATTAGCCGATACAACAAATAAATACCAGAGTAACAAATGAAAACCCATCACTTCTCGGTATGATCTTTAGCACCGAACGCATGAAAACGATGTGTTTCGGCAACGGATGCTACATCGGTGACCATACAGCCTTTCCAGTGGATAGCGAGATAAAACCTACAGCTAAAATACTGAGCACTTTTTTCGCGATACACAGTTAAAGTTGTCGCTATAGTCTCGAAAGCAAATAATGACAGGCTCACCTTATTCACGTCGTGAATATTATGCTCTGTTGAACGAAAGATATGACGGCACCTAGTGTTCAACCAATCCGGAGTTATGGGTTCTTACATTAGGGGAATTTTATTGCGAAATGATTCATTCCGATATCTTCAAGCCAGTTGATTTGCGCCGCATGCATCGCAATTCTGAAGTGTCTGCATTAACACTTTCCCCGGCGACTGGGTGTAATACATCCGGAGACACACAATGCATGCTGATATATCGACTGTCCTTTCAATGGTGCTTAAAATGTTCGATCTCATCCTCAAGGTGCAATTTTATATGGTAGGCGAAAGTGACCCATTTTTGTTTTTTTCTGTTCTTCTGGAGAAGAGGGGTCTAAACCTCTAATTCACAGACCTTGACAACTGGGTGCAATGCATCCGCGCATAACTTAACCCTTTCCCCAGCAACATCTTTTATACCCTTAACCGGTGACTGAGTGTAGCACACCTGCACACTCTTATATGGGGGAAAAGTGTTTTGATTTCACGTCAGGTAGCCATCTTGAAATATTGCCGCTAAATATATCATATTATTCCATTAGGTAAAAACCTATAAGTCTTGATGATCCTGTACAAAAAACAACATTCTTGACGTTGGAAAAATAGCTAAGTATGTACACACTTTTGAATCACCCAAGTGCGAAATGGAGAGGAACATCTTTGCTAGTCTTGGTGTTCCATTTGTTGATAATGATAGTGGAAAACAAGTGATGGGTCTGAAATATCGGGCGAACAACACGAGGATTGGCAGCAGAAGAGATGCGGTTTATGCCCGGCAAGCCCTTACTCAGTTTTCGTTTAGCGTCAATACAACGCGTAGAACCCATTATCTGGGCGAAATATCGACTAAATTCGTTCATTTGCCTCACCAGCTTCCACGGCCGCTTTTTTGGCGTGTAAAATGCGAACATGTGCCTGACGTCATCCTCAAGCATTCACACAGTAGGTTGTGAATTTGGACCACAAAATAAGTGAGCCCGGCAGTTCTGACTGCACAGATGAATACATGGCTGCAACTAAGTTCCTTAGTGCAATACGAACACGAAACCTCTATTAATGATCTGACCATCTTCCCCATCACGACGATACTGTACTTTGATGATGTGTCAGGAATAATCCTCTGTCTGGTAACTCACATTTTCTCAAGCCTCGACAGCTTCTGAATCTCGGCTCCTTCAATGTGCGCACTGTCATGCAGACCGGTCAGCAGGCGTGCCTAGCCCTCACAATTAACTCTCTGAAGATTGATGTCTGCTGTGTAAGTGAAATGCGTAGCCAGGATTCGAGCAGTGTGATTCAACTAACTGCTCCCGGTGTCTCATCGAGGTATTTTCTGCGCACTTCAGGAGACGAAGTAGCCAGAGCTGTGGGTCAATGTGGTTGGGAATAATCTTGACTGATAAGGTTGAGGCTGCCCAGTTAGACTGGATCCCGGATAATTGTCGTTTATGTGCTTTGAGACTCTAGGGGTCAGTTGGCGTTCGAAAGGATAGCTATGTTAAGCGCAGCTTGTTTGTGATCTCGGCGTACGCTGCAACAGACTACAACTCAGACGCGCAGAAGGATGAGTTCTATGATGAACTCGACACTATCGTTCGCAGCAGCAAAGGTTTTGACATTGTAGTGCTAGCAATTGGTTTTAATGCACAAGTTGGCAAACTTAATGCTTCAGAAGCTTATTTAGGTGGGCGTTGTGCTTTACCCGCTGAGCGTACTGTTATCGGGGATAGGCTTCTCCAGTTTTGTGCAGACAATCGATTGTTCTTGTCTAGTGCAAATTGCCGACACAGCTCGTGTCGCACAGTGACATGGCGCTCTAACTCTACAGGTACTCTAAGCCAGAGTGAACATATCACCGAAAGCTACCGGTGGCGCAGTTCTGTTCACAACTGCAGATCTTACTGGTCCACGTACGTAGAGTCGGACCATGTATTGGTTTTAATGCGATTATCGCTCCAGCTCCATGATCACTGACGCAAACGGAAAATCCGGTTAGCCATACAACGTTTGTGTGATCCAGAAGTTTGCATCAGTAATGAACTGAAATTATCACATGAGCTAGGATCTACGACGAACAGTAATGTAGATGAGCATTGAGCTCATATCAAACAGGCGATGCACGTTGCAGAAGGTTTTGCCTGTGGTCTTAGATCCGTTATCCATCAAAGACGCTGGATCTCGCAAGAGTTGCTGAGTATAATGGAGCAAAAGCATCAGCTCTCGAACTGTAAGGAGATGAATGAGATGCGGAGAAAGTTACAAAGGCAAGTATCGAAAAGCCTTAAGAAGGATCGCGAAAATTGGAGGGTCAAAATAGCCGAAGAAATGGAAATAGCAGCTGCTTCAGGTAACAGTCAAACATTGTTCAAACTTCTTCGTGACACCGGTGGACGGCGAACTTTGGTCAGTGAAACGATTTGCGATAGAAATGGGGAACCCATGGCTGGAGACACTGAAGGATATGGCAGCGAACCGCGAACAGTGGCGACCGTGTTATCACTTTCTGTCAAATCAGAATGATTGGTCGATATGCGTTTGTACAGTTAGACTGTGTATTTCGTGTGTTGGCTACTAGGGCATTCTTTCCTTTTCCCATCCGTGTAGGCCCACTCCCTGTCCACTTTGTATATTCATACTTTCTAATTCAACGTGCAACATGGTGAGAAAGGCAGTGGTCAGTGGGGCTTGTCGTACTGTTTAATGCTGTACGATGATGACCATCTTTCGGCCGTTTTTGTAGAAGTAAGGAGACTTACCTTTTAAGTATTACGTTTTCAAAAAGTTTTCTGTCGCACTTCGTCCAATTAAACGTTTTTTGTAAGCATGCATCCTGTCACAGTGACCTTATGGATCGCTTGTTATCTTATCCGGCCGACTTGCAGGGAACTTCGAACTTATCTCCTGATCCCTCGAGAATTAATCAGATTCAGTGGCATACCGCGCGGACATATTTCTCAGCGTGTCATATCACAGCATTCCAATTTGTGCCACAGACTGAATTAACTTCAATTTGACATCAGCAAATGCGTTTCCATTTGTTTGTAGAAATTACAAATAATTATTCGCTCACAAAGATGTGTAAAACTTTTCGGTGGCTCCTTATCTTTTGAGATTACTTAACGAACCTAATCACATTATTTTGAGCTAATGCCTTGCCCCTTTGCATTTTATAGTGAGTGGTTAGGTATAAGGTATTTGCTTGGCTTGACTTCACACCAGAGATTTTTCGTGCGAAAACTACATGTAAGAGCTAAGCAAAACTTCGTGAATAAACAAGTTCCTACCAAATTCCAGATGGACGCCTTGATGTACACAACAAAGGAATGGCAATTTTATTGACAATGGAAAACCCACTTGCACTTTTCGCACCCAAAAGTCCAACGCCACCAGCCGGAATCGAATCAGCGACCTTGCGCTTACTGGGCAGTTGTTCTACCACCAAAGCTATCGCGGTACAGCCAGTCGGACACGAATAATGCAAATGAAGATCCAATAATGCGTAATCACTGGTGGCAATTCCATCGTTCAGTGGAACGATGGAAAGTTTATTTCCGAAACCTACTGCTGTAATACTCGCTAGTGGGCACAACCGGATGTATTTCATAGGCCTCATTTCACACCAACTCGCTTTTCTCGTCAGTCAAAATTACGAGGAAATTGGGAAGATATGAAAGGGATTTCTGAACTCAACCAAGGTAAGGGCCCTACACTTGATACTAATGCTAAACGAAGACTGGATCAGGTTACATACTCATGTGCATTTGATTCCCTGGTGGTGACCAAGGTTAAATATGGTACACCAGTGGTTCAGACTAGTTTACATTATGGGAACTAAATCATTGTAAGCTCATTTTATCTTCAGCAATAAAAAGCATTCTGGATCAACATTTTTGCACAGAAATAAACCGGATTACCAAGGTAGTACACAGCACATTAGTGCCAAACAGAGGGTAGTCCGAAAGACTCACTTTGCGTAATTTCCTCCGAGTCAGTAACGCATAAAGACAAAGTCAATTTGAATATAATCACATGGTTTACCCATTAGATGCAACTATCTATTAGACAGTTTCATATTGCATTCTGGTCCATATGAAATGTGAAGCCATCAGTATATCTTCTGGACCATGGTGATGCATTCAGCAGTATAACCAGGACAGTTTCTAGCCACAAGTGGTAACTGACCAATAGCGAACAGTTAACACACAATCGTGGTCTGATTAGGGCATTATTGCTTTTAAGGACAGGCGTTCGAGAAGGCTCCGTTCTATCACCCTGTTTCTTTTATACGTATGTATTACCCTGAATATCTGGTCATCGGGAATTTGTGCCTACCAAGTATGCGGGCAATTAGTTTTATCTAACATTTAAAATAGCAACGAAGGCCAATAGTTAGACAAAAAACGTCAATCCTGCTAGTTTACTGAAAGAATTCATTCCCAGTGCGGCCAGATGACCACGGAGATGTTTGCAAATCATGTTTTGCACATGTTTGTGCACTCCCAACGGGGCATGTCGTTGCCCCGAATTTCCCACGACTAAACCCGTTATGATCTTCATTGTTGACTGACTGTTCTCTGTCCGCTGGCAGCTTGACACACACATACACACGCTCCATTTTGCGTCGGTAACTGCTGCTTGCTTTGTTTGTCAATGGATGATACTACTAGAATATAGACCGTTGATTGCTACACTAACTTCTGCGACTTCTAAATTGCGATCCATGACCCCGGTGCAATGTCGCCCGATTACTTAAATTCGCCTTCAGAGTACAGTTACATTGCTTGGTTTCGCCACGAACAGTGTTGGGGTGGTTGGATGATAAGCCATGATGAGCAGTCGACGACAAGGTAGGAAGGTCTTAAAACCTCATTCATTGGAGGTGGTCGTGAAGAATTGGGCCCAGGAGATTCATCAACCGAGCGCCCACGGATACTAGTTAGAATGACCTAGTAGGGTGGCCTGTTACATATTTCTATTCGGTCTCTAGTTTAACTAGTCCTTCATTTAGATGATCTCCCGTCAATTCTATCCATTCTGTGCGCTTTGACTGAACCAACCGGAGAGGGCAAACAGACATACGAGAACTCTGTTAAGAGGTTAGTGGTATAAAATGCTGGAAACTAGCAGTTATCGTCGACGACATAGGATGAATTGAGCAAACAGTTCAAAATTACCGCGATGTAATCTGTCCTTGCAACGTTTATTGTAAAATTTATTCAAGGGGAGTGTATAGATAAGGCAGGAGGCACTAGGAGCTCCATGAATCCTGCGGAAGCAAATCTCTACCGATCAATGTGCGGTCAGTTTTGCGGATGAGAGTTCACATCTTGTGTTATCATTGACTGGTTTCGTTAGAAATGATCAGGCATTCCCCATTTTGGACGCAACTCGTACCGTGTCATGAAGTCGGACCACGTAATGACCGATCTGTACTATTAGAGTAAGAGTTGTCTCACCTCTGCTAAAGTAGTAGTAGTAGATAACGTTGAAAGTTATGTACTGAGGTAACGTGCAACATCTTCGTCACCCGAAAGTCGATCCAAGTGAAAGGTTTGGCGGGAAAACAACCATAGCGGCTTGCAACCGAGTAATAATAATAAGGAAAACAACAATTAGTGAACACTGGAGTAGCTTTAAGAACGGAGAAGGACCAGTTCAAGCACTTGCTTTTTTATCAGCTTCGCTACAAAAAAATATTAACCCAGCCTTTCTCAGACCACGTTCCATAAGGCACCAGGATACCCGCTTGTACGCAGATATACCGGGAAGGAAATGGAAACTAATTCCCACAACACGTGTGGTCAGCGAATATCTACACTCTATTTTCTAATCTGAACACTGTAGTTTGCAAAGGTTAACGCCTTTCCAAAGGGGGTTACGTGTTCGATCAGCAAAACAGAAAACCCCGTGAGCTGAAAGTTCAGTAAGTGTCTCATCGGAAACCCCCATTTACATTAACCGAACATCAATATGGCTGCCGACCACAAAACCAATTGTCACCGCATCAAAACCAAGGACGTTCCTAACCTCCATTAGAAAGCGATAATGTCAACAACCCAATCAACGGGGACAGCCGTCATCCATACTTTCAGTCTCAAAAGCCAACAGGATTAACACACCGTTTTTTCGAGAACCATGGTCTCTGGGCCCCAAACGAAACTAAATTCACCATTCAACGTATGACAATACCATTACCAAGACTGGCAGAACGGAAGGACAACTGCGTAATAAATGACTAAGCATACTTTGTTTGGCCCTAGGAACTAGAGATCGGATAACTCTCCTCGATACTGCCATCAACCGGATAGAGAATAGTTGAATGGTTCATTAGGCTACTCACATAAGAATCGAGGTAGCGCATTTGACACCATCCAACTGATATACAAGTTGATCCCGGTTAATTCAAGCGACGTCATCAGTGCAAATGTGGCTCTCAATACAGCTGCTGTAATGTTAAACTATTAGACTCCTTCTCTTCAACCTCCTACCAGTTAGAGACCCTTTAGATTATCCGCTGGATTATTGTCCTCCTCGACATGAGAAAAGTAGCATGAGTGCCGGTCACAGTCGCAAAATGCAGATCACTCCAATCACGCCCCAGAGTGAGAAATAATAGACGAAACAGGGATGCGACATATTTGTATTCACTCTGACAGTTTATGACCATAATTACAACTGGATGTACTTATCAATCGACCTTTGTAGATGTATTCACAAGAGGTGCAGACGTGTTCGGAACAGGGGCGATCAGTTCCGCCAGGTTGTATTTTCGGAACCGATCAAAGTCCTCTAACAGGCTGATACACGCTACATTACGCAAAACATTAACAAAAACAGTCACTGATGGTGTTGTTGGGCAAATGCGCCAGGATGCATCAATTTCACGGACCGTAGATACCACAGTCTCGATTGCTGTGTCCCGAGAAAGACGATCGTAGTTGCGTGCTTTGAACGCGACCAAAAATGTTTTTGGACCGTCCAATGTGTTTGGGCGAGCATGCGGAAGCTCAACAGGAGGACAAGCGCTATGAACACAATTGGAACTGATTGTTTTCTTTTTTTCATCCTCGGGACCCTCGCAAACATCGACAAAATTAGAATCCGAATTTACCGTTTCGTCCTTCGATTCTTGTCGGTTTTGTTCCTCGGTATTCACGGATTTCTCCTGACCGAGGAAAGCGGACCACAGTATTCGAAAACAGCGCGCCAGTTCAGCTGCACTGGCGTGACAAGTGGCTGCAACAGGAAGCACACGAAGTACGTGACGCGACTCGACCACACGTGTTTGCAACATGTGTTCAAATATGGAATTTACCAATGCATTCGGGCACGACCGAGCATAATGCAGTATGAACAAGCAATTTGAAACACCGCTTTTTGTGGCGTAAAAGCTGTAGTGCATTGTGTTGGCGGTATTCGAACCTGTCTCCGCGGAAGCATTTTCCATGCGCAATTGTTTCAATACATCATCATCATCATCATCACCATCCTTATCGTTAACAGCTTTTGATGGCGCTACCGACAGCTGCGCCTGGGCGACATTTTCAACAGCACCGGCTACACCACTACCGTTCGACACCGTGTCTTTACACACCACATCTTCAGCGAATTTTTGTGCTACTGACGAGACTCGTTTGAGTGCATCGTTCAGCAAGCGAAATATTTCCATCGTGGCCAAGCGCTCATGTAGGTTGCATGTAACTAAATAGCCAACCATGCCAGGTTGTAGATTTTTTGGTGCTCCAGACGCATTCGAGCCTGGCTTCCCGTCCAAATGAGGACGTTTTGACTGGGCAGCACATTTTCGATAGTAGGCCTTGCGTTTCTGTTTATTTGGATCGGCTGGCATTCTGACGGCTGGAGCGAATTGGCCCGCGTGAGCTGAGAATAGAGTGAAATGTATGCAGACTAGAGTTGTATTTAGAAGAAACAGTTCATTTGATATTTTGGGAATGATAAAAATGAATAATGGACTGAGTTTGAGGCTCTGTACGCACTAGGAGTGAAACCAAATCTGAATTGAGCTGCCCGAAATGAGGGCATCCTATTACTTGTGTATGTGTGTGTGTATAAATGAGCCGCCTACACAAAGCCGAACCCGGGTCTCGCGCACACATCAGCAATACGTTTGCTTTTGGTGACTGAGGGAAGCAGAATAGGGCTGTTTTGTCCATAACTAACAATGCGACCCAAGTGGTTTTCAAAAACGGAATGGTTCTTATAGACACTATGATGAAACATGATGACAATAATCAATCGCAATGAAGAACTGTCACGCCCAAATTCAAACAGTGCAAAGTTTTGTGCAAGTGGATAGTGAAAACACCGATCCAGTTGAAGTTGTGTATTTGTCGCGGGAAAAGTCGCTTATAAGGCAGATTACTACATTGTATTATAAAATACCTAACAAAGAGAAGAGGTCAGAGGTCAAGACAACCGGAGAAACAGCGGATGATCGGGTTGTCATGAAAACTATCCTGATGAAAGACACATAAACACATTTCTGTTTGTGAAACTCGAATCATAGGGGCTAGTCGACCGGGGCAGATTTCTCGGATCGTGAACTGTGTTCAGCTGCTTTCCCGTGAGCGCGGATCGTCTCAAGGATTCGGTCAGCTCCAGACGACAGAAGACGTTTCGCCAACTCAAAACCTAAATGCTCGGCTCGGGCCATACGTAGACGAGCCACAGAACAGATCGGTTTAACGTGCACACCCATGAACAAGGCTTCGTGATCCTCGGCCAAATGAAGTTCGGTCTGTAGATCAGATATGCAGAAAGGATTTTATATAAACCAACATCGGTAGTTTTATACCTCGGTGACTAAGCTATTTGATCATCACATACAAAGCGAATAGAAAAATCGATGAAACCAAGCATGCGATAGGGAAAAACAGCATTATTACGACTCAATATGCCAACATATTTACGTATTCCATTCGGGGGATAAATATTACATTCTGAAAAACGTAGTAAGTGAATACTGCTGTCGAGAGCTCGGTTTACGCGAAAAAAACAAATAAATAAGAATGGTTTCGAATTCTCAGATTGAGAGCAGATTGTGTTCATCCCACAAGGAAAAATAGAACAGGAGAGCGTGGAATTCCAACTCTCTCAACAGTATCGCCAATTTTCAGAACGACTTTCGCTAAGGAAAGCAATGCAAGGCGAACTGAAAGAGTGAATGTACTACGCATCTCAGATGGCAAACTTGTCACGCTGAGTAGTAGGAGTTCCAAGTTGTTCATAGAGTGACTTGCGAAGCAGTATCAATGACCTATCATCACTGAAAAATCCCAAGGAACCATCACTACCCGGCCGGTTTGTTTTTGTCATCAATCATTAGCAGAGCGCATATCCGTCGAGTCTATACTGGGGATTCGACCTGGGATGCCATGTTATCGGTTCCACACGATCGCCGTTAGGCTCTTTAAACTGAATGGGAGCAGCAGCAGCTTGCTCAACTTATATGAACTGCTCATTAGTAATGTGGCATGCACCATGCGAGGTGAGAACAGATATATTTTTTATATTCTCATTTTTTAATTTTAACTTTATGCGGCTATCCTTCGAGGGAGGATGAGCCGGTTTCATGGATATTTCGGATTGCGCCCGTCCATGAACGGCAGTCAGAAACTAGATCAGAACACAAGGACATCAAGTACTGGTCCCAAACACGAGCACCGTGAACAGACCGGAGTTCCAGTCACTTGACGTCCCACTTGACAGTGCTGATCCATGTTTTCATTTGTCCTCCAAGGCGGCAGCACGAACCTTGGCATGGAATGAGTGATCGAAACTGTTTTGAAATCTCGCTGTTCGGGCGTCGTAGGATATGGCATAACCACTGCAAACGTCGCCGTTGAAGGTTTACCGACAGCTTTTCAATGTGGAAGCATCGTTTTCCTATCGTGTTGTTTGATATCATATCGCGCCAGGTCACTTTGAGGATCATTCGCATATAGCAGTGGTCAAATACTTTCGGTGTTCTCGGCGAGCAATCGCCATGTTTCGCAACCGTAAGTCAGTATGGGGCGGATGGCGGCTCGGAAAACGGGGATTTTAGGTCGGAGACTGATCGCGTTTCTGTTCTCAATTCGCACTTTGACTTCGTCATTGGCTTGTCTGTCTGAGAAGATCGTGGGGCCCAGGTATCTGAATGCCTACATGTGCTAAAGTTGCTCACCGTTGATGTATATTGGTTGTGTGGACTGCTCAGCACAAGTCGAAAGATGTTAGTCTTTGATATATTGACTTCTAGTCCCATGGTTTTCGCGAAGAAAACCACACGACTGAGAACTGCTTGAAGGGCAGTCGGATAGTCCCCTAGGATAACAATATCGTCCGCGAAGTCCAAATCAGCTAAGAAACGTCCGGGCTGAGCTCTAAACCAGGGTAATCGATGAGCACCTGCTGCATTGTCCAGTCTATAGCTTATTTGAATAGGACTGACGACAACGGGCGACCTTATTGGACACCGGGGGTGAGGGAGAATTCGTTGGATTCTTCTCTGTAAAATCGCATTCTTGCACGCGTACTTGAGTAGTGCTATTTTATAGGACTGACAACTTTTGCCCACATGCCATCTGCTTGAAGAATGGTCCATACAGCGTGTCTGTCGATTGAGTCAAATGCTGCGCGAAAATCAACGAAACAGACTGATGGCAGTTGCTGAGGTTTGTAGCGTTGTTCTAGTGCTGGAAGCAGAATGAATATCTAGTCAAGCATCCCCCACAGCGGCGGAAGCCCTCTTGACTTGGACGAACGCGTGCGCCTCTCGCGGTTGAGAAGCGGTTCAGTAGGAGCACGAAGAATATCTTTGCAACCACGTTGATCAGACTAATTCCGCGGTAGTTGTCTCGCACACTGTCCTATCACCTTTTTTGGGCGAGAGGAAGCAGAATTGAGGTTCCCCAGTCCAAAGGAACTTGTTTTTCGCCCAAAGTAAACCAAACAGCGTGTTGAGGGGTTCTGTCAGTGTCGGAAGGCAAGATTCATATAACTCCGATCCGGCGCCGTCTTCTCCCGGGGGCCTCATGATTCGTTAGGTTGTGTATCATAGCAGTAATGTCCACTAGAGACGGGGGGCTGGTAATGATGCAGATTCCACTCCAGAGTGTGGGGATTTGACTTTCCAAGCGTGCCGTGGGATGATTTAGTAGACTGTCAAAGTGCTCGATTCACCTCTGTATCTTTCTCCGTTGTTGCGGGATGAGTAGCCAGGTAGGGTCGCAAAGGAGTGGTTCTTCTGGCCGTCGCTTGCCGGATGCATTTCGAATGAGATGGAAGAGTTAGTTAGTTGCTGCCTTAATATTGCCCGTGATCTCAGACCAGTAGTTGTTTCGGTTTTTTGTTGACGAACGGGTGGCTTTACATGGAACCGTACGAAAGCCAGGGAGGTCATTTAAGCGGGCGTCTCTAGCCTTTTTGGATAGATGGAGGGTCGTCCTCATTGTCCATTCCTTCTGTTCTTGCCGTATAGGTTTCAGTTCGTCGACCGCAGATTGCTTGACAGACGATTTCAGTGACTACATTGTTGTCCCGCTGATGTTTCTTCACTGACTGGGTGATTGGTTGGATGGGCGGTGATAGCATCTAATACTGCTTGTCGTTTTGTCGTTGACCCTAGGGCAGCCACGTTAGTCCTTCTTGGGGCACGGGATTCGTTGCGATTAGCTACGAAGACCTTGAGGCATGCACGGACAAGGATGTGGTCGGTGCCGCTCTTACTTCCTCTCTCTGCACCTCTGTAGGACCGGCAGTCTTCGACCCAGGATGTCCGAGATCCTACCAGTATATGATCAATTTGGTATGCAGTGTGGCCGCCGTTTGAGTATCACGTCAGCAGGTACCACCTGGGGTGTTGGAAGCGAGTTTTGGAGACGATTAGTCCGCTGTAGTCAATGAAACTGATGAGATGAGCACCATTGTCACATTGTTTCCTAAGGTCATATTCCCTGGGACATGTCTAGTTGCTTGGTTTGGAGAATCGGCGCGATTGTTCCAGTCCCCCGCAACAAGTATATCTCGATTTGGGACCTTGTTAACCACTTCCTGCAACCTGTTGTAGAAGTCATCTTTCGCTGTCTCTTCGGATGTTAATGTCGAGGCGTAGATTGCAACAACTGGCATGGTCAGCGGCGAGGAACGAAAACGAGCATAGCAGTTCAAGTGGATATCGGGTTTCATGAAAGCAGTGCCTTATTAGCCCTGCTATTGACAGCGATCGCCGGACGACCGGAGTTGTCAGTAGGTCCGCTGTGGCAGAGTTGGTAGTAGTCATTTATTCCGAGAACCTTATTACTCCACGTGCCAGAATTAGGCAAACGAATTTGGGAGGATAAAGCGAGACGCGTCGTTTTTCGAGGACGCCGTAGCATGATTATTGTGCACTGTAGAGGCAAAATCCGTGAACAGTCTTGGGAATAGTGCGCAAAGTGGCGTCCCCAGTGTCATTCGGCTTTATGTTTGATGTTACACCTCCAGCCCGTGCACATTCAAGCGTTACCCGTCAGGCAACAGAAGGATCGTGTTTTGAGAGCTGATGATCGATCAAGCGGTTCATACGTTGTATGGGATGATTGAGGGGAGCAGCACCTCTGGTTTGGTAGACTGTCGTGCCCCCTGGGGCAACTTCCAGCTCCTTGGTCTCCTTCGGTTACCCAACTCTCACCTGTGGTTCCACGAAGCTGAAGCACGCATCAGAGGACACACCTTGATAAACCGCTCGACAGACGAACCAAACCAAGTTGGAGGGTAGCTGAGGCCTTAAAACCTCGGTCAGACGGTGCTCAGCATGCGAAAACAACTGCTCCTGAATTGGTGGATGAGGTCTACTGTTTGATGCAATTGCCGCAAAGGAAAACTGTCTAACCAACAGGGTCGCACATGCCCCAGGGTTACGGTCATTTCGACCGGATGACGAATGAACTCCTAGTGAACCATCGGCAATCATGCACCAAGATCACCTTAGATGCGTTGGGCGTCCCGGATTGGTAGACCACCATCCAAAAGGCGCATTTTCATATCCAGAAAGTCATGGGCAGTTAGACGAACTTTGGACTCCCTCGAGTATGGTACCATTGATGGACTGAAAATAGTGGAAATGAGAAGTGTTGGAGTGTGCCATTCACTAGCAACTGCAGACTTTGACTCGTAGATGGTCAGAATGTGCCTTCGAATGATGAATGTTCTAGATTCCCGTTATTGTGGAAAACGCTCAATTGTTACCAGATTTGAGGGACAAGTTAGGATCTCAGTCCCAAGACTAATTTGAAGGACCCAAAAATTGCACTGTATCGCTTAACATCAACACAAAACGGTATTGCGAAGGTGTATGGAAAACCGCTGATAAGCTAGACTTCAATTCATCAGAAGTCATTCAAAGAAAGATCAAGGATTGGGACTGATTGATTCCCTCCCCTTTCTATTATACACTTACGCAAGTGCGTGGTGGGAGGAACACATCCTAACCACACCAGAGGCCATGAAATATCAACCTTGCTTCCCGAAACTTGGTACTGTGACAAACAACAGGTGTGATAATGAGCCGGGAGACAATCGAAGTATCTACAAGCAACGATGATCGGCAGTGGCGGGGTTTATCCAGTCTGTGTGGTTTATACTACTTGATTATGATTAATGCGGATGGAAGTAACACCACTCAAACTGGCTGCAAACCATTTTATTTGTCCGAATAGTAACTTCCGAGAAGAATGTCCAAATAGCGGAGGAATGGACTAGATGATTCCATTTTACAATGTCAATGTGGATAAAAATAACGATGATCAACAAAAGCTACCTAAGATATTTCATTTTATTCTTGTAATCAATAAGACGTTTGTTGTATATACGTGACGCTGTATATAGTATTATTCGGTCAGAAAACCCCTTAAAAATTTACTCTATTGG
Organism: Fasciola hepatica; assembly: GCA_948099385.1. Taxonomy (NCBI): domain Eukaryota; kingdom Metazoa; phylum Platyhelminthes; class Trematoda; order Plagiorchiida; family Fasciolidae; genus Fasciola; species Fasciola hepatica. The sequence continues at coordinate 1,314,305 of CANUEZ040000106.1, forward strand.
AAAATTGTGCTTTATGTTTGAAGTAGTTCAAGCGCGATTAGCTGCTGACTTCAGTCGAGGTAAGAATTTCACGGGTCTAATGAATGTTTGTCACAATGTGCGGTCCTTGCCATTCCTCCATGGGAACACCCAGTAAATGTGCCGACAGAGTGTGAATGCAGTTTCATCCTCGAAGAAAGACATCACAACATTGTCTTTCGCTATTAGTTGAGCAGACAAGTGGAAAGATTTGCTATATTTCTAATGTGCGCATTTGTATGTGTACATGTGAAAGCCACACTAGCAATCGGTTTCTCCACCCGAACATCCCTGCATTTATTTGCGGGTTAACTACATTTGAAGTATATGTTGTTACCACTGCCTACATCTCAACCGTAGTCGTATGCCTTATCAGAAAATGTATGAATGCATTCAATTGGCTAATGACGACAAAATAACTGATTGTAGTGCCTATCCAGCGGACATCTTATTTGAGGTCTGACTGGTTTTCGCCGATGTTTTGCTATCGGTGTTTTATGGAATCGATCTCTCTTTCACACCACACACACACACTACGTGTGTGTATCAATTCAATAGTCTGACCACCGCGCCGGTCCTCCAAACATGTATAACACGTGCGAGCAGAGCACGGAAAGGTAGACGGTGGAGGAGCATACGAAAAACATGACCGAGTCATACAAGGCGGTGTAGAGTAATCACTTCGGCCAGAGGGCAACTATCCGCACCCAATACATCACGATGAACCTTGCCATAACTCACTCAATGTTCCCAACAGATGCGAGCACTGTTTCGGAGACATCGGTGGTCGAACATGGGAATTCCCCGAGCATCCTCAACGAGGAGTGGTCAGGGCTCGCAACCGTAAAGCAGAACAATAAGCGCACTGTCGTACACCCAACCCTTACGGAAAGTCGAATGTCACGGCGGAACCACAGATGTCCCAGGTTGATGAAAAGTATTCTAGTTATCGCTACTCGTGACATGATCTACAGAACAGTACCTCCAGCAGTAGTTAAGCTCCTAAATTACTAACAACAATTGACTACTTCAAGCTAGTCACTACATAAGCACAGGCAGTCTTGTAAAAGTACTTTGCACTTGGAAGGCGCAAAGTTCACAGCGTATCTGGATACCTCGATCATCGACCGGTTCAAAGCATGCTGAATTGCCAGTACACTGCCACTCAATAAGGTAATGTCACCGCCATATTCCAAATCGATAACTCAGTCACCTGAGAAGAGTTCAGCTTTATTGTTTAGTAAGCCAATCAAGGTACTGTGTGATACATCCTCTATAAGAAATTTGAAGAGAAAAGAGAATATGGGACAACTCTGTCGTGTTCTTCTGGAGACGACAACAGCAGTTGAAAGGTGACTGTAGGCCCATATGCGTTCCCCTCCGGTCATCGTCCATGGATATAGCGCGTTTGGTGGTCCTCGTAAATGTCACAGAAACCGCATTATTTCACACATACCAATTTTCTCCAACACGGAATCGTAGTCGACGATGTGCGTGGCGGGGCCCACCTCCATCGCCATGTTTCGGACCACGAAGGCCTATTTTACCAAAGATGGTTGTCATAATACCATGTCATGCACACATACAGTGCCTACTTTCTCACCGCAAGAAAGACGCTGTCAAAGAGATTCTCTCCGGTCGTTGGTGCACTTCCCATTCCAACGATTGCACCCTAGATTTTACTCAATTTTAGAACGGCGAGTCTTCCTTGCCAGTGTCTAATGGTCCACGTCCACATGGACGTAACTCGCCATCATCTAACATATAACCCATTCACGCTTAAGAACTCCGCGACACTCTGAACGATATGAAAGGTTTAGAACCCGGATCTGCCCGAGTCTCCCCTCCCGAGGATCTTCTTCACCCTCCTCTATCGAACTACATTGTTGTACCAACATCTTCATCATCGCTGGATACCTGGATAACATACGCATAACTTTGGATCACAAATTTGACCACACATCCACCTTCATACCGAGAGCCGGACGATAGAAGCTACCGCTTTCTTACATTCTCTTATCAGACACTAAAACTTACTTTTATCATTCGTAATTTCTTTTCTCTCGATGTTTTGAATGCATTTGACTCAATTCCATACAATTCAGTCGTTCGCTCGGCTGCTCCCTGAGGAGCTCTATCCTTTGTTCAAAACTACCATCACTTCTTCTAAACCACTATTTCTATTAGTTTACCCGACGGCCCTTTACTTGATTCACTGAAAACACGAAGACCCACTGTGACTTCTTTTTAGTGATTGTCGGCGAGATGTTATAGCTACTTCTACCGGAAGAATCCTACCTAGCCCCGTCCGGTCGAGTCGAAGCCACTGCTTATGAGGGCGACATTATTCCCTTTGCTCATTCTCCCGAAGCCTTATCGAGGAAGCTTAACAGTTAGCATTCAGTTTGCTCTGTTGCTAGCCATTTGTTTAACACACAGAACGCATTTCGTGTTTCTATCATTTAATCTACTGAAGAGGCTCTCACTGCAACTGATCTATTCATGCACTGAACTTCAGATTCCTTCCGCTAACTTGGCAGACTCCACATTTCGTGGTGAAGTAGATATTGACCATCTATTCATCCTCAAAATCGTGCTTCCGAATATCTTTCAAGCCATACTCCACATCTTTCAACGTCTGAATATTCTGAGATCTTATACCTATATTCCGACTGCATCCTTGTCTATACCTTGATACTGTCTATAACAAGACACTTCGGCGTCTTGACTTTTTGGTAATCCAAGTTTCCCTAAACTCTTATCATCACGACCGAGTACTGTATGGGCTGCCAACGGAAGACGTACACCGCGCGCGCATTGAGAAGGACCTGTAATACTCGAACAGTCGCAAAATACGGGTTTCGCACCTTGCATTTCAACAACCGATTATCCATTAACAGTGAAAGTTTATTTAAATTTACATTGGATAGTGTGAAACTATCACTTCTTGGTTTCCTTTGTTTAACACCAAACCGATATTTGCTGGAAAAACCCACTTGTTCTTTACTGTAGCTCAAATTACGGTATAACTGAGTCAGTGGAATTAAACTGTTCATAGGAAGGATATAACTTCCTTGGAAATACTACTTAGGCTATTGTATGTCACATGTATGTACAAAATTTACAAAAGCACTTACTGATGACGCCGTACTATTCAATAGTTCCAGCTTATCATCTCGCTGAAACACGGCATCTGTTTCGTTATCATCTGATTCTGTGAGTGACTGTAACTTCTCTTTTTTCACTTCTTCTTTTTCCCCTTTGTCATATGACAGTTCAAGCTTGTTGGACTCGACTGTGGATGATTTCTTCGTGAGCTTGGGCGAGGTTTCCCCTTCCGCAGAGTTCTCCCTTGGATTCGATGATGTAGCTGAGTGTCTGCGTTTTAGTTCCCTGGAGATATGATGTGGCAACTCCGAGCCTAACGAGTATTGAACACACTCAGAACCATCCAGGCTCATCACACAACCATCGACCGAGAGAAACCATGGGTGCCCGCCAGTTTCTGGGCTGAGATGACTTCGTACACCGATCGGTGTTGAACAACCGCCTTCCAATCCACTCATCAGAGCCCGCTCTGCGATGGAACTAAGTGCGGCCGACTCATGGTGTAATGTGGACAGGATGGAGAGAATGAAACTATCCTCTTTACGACATTCGCAAGCCAGTGCCCCTTGGCTTACAGCATGAAATTGATCTGATAGTACCTGTGTTCATAGGAGAGGACAATCAATCGGAATGATCGTTTTGCCTGGTCACCAGAAATTCGGGATGGTAACTATAACAATAATGACAGTGTTCATGGCACATCTTGAAAGAAAAGTCAGCCACTAACTTCAGAGGATTCGTAGATGATACACTGATCATTACAAACAACGCGATCAAGGCCGAACGAATATTGAACTATTTGAACGGACGTCGCAAGAATGTCCGTTGTATGCTAGAAAACGAGGATGACAAACAACTCCGATTCTTGGACGTGAGCACTACTGGCAAAGACAATGGTTAGATTTCCAGAAATTTCCACGGAGCAGGCTAGTACCTCCATTACCAACCCAATACAAGCACGGTCTCATTCGAACACGGATCGAACTGGACGAATTTGCACGCTGGATACCCTTGATACCAAAATGGAACTAGCTGAAGATACGTTTAAATTTGGTGGCTATCCGTTTGTGTTTATCCGGAGTCACAGCAAGGCGGCACCATTGAATACCCCGGTTGTGGCAGTTGTGCAACTTGAATTCAGTCTAGAACTATCGTAAAAGACTGATGACATTGATTGAATGTTGTTATTGATTGACTTTGGTCGTTGGTTAAACGCACTTTGCCGCTTGTCTGGTTCTCTCAATTAGGTGAGATCCACGACTTCGAATGTGGGAGTTCAGTTCTGTTCTTTTAATCAGTAACCCCGCACTGCTATGTCTCGGTTTGGGTTGCTACCTCACAGCACCGTCTACTCGAGAGAGAAACTAACAGAAGCAAAAAGAACAAGCAAACAGAAAATCAATTCATAAGTAGAGATCATAAAGAAGAAGAAAGAGTTTGAACGTAGCTACGACAGTGACCACTGCATCCAGCCATATCTCCCACCGAATTTCGTGGACCCTAACATAGAAGTCTGCCACTTCCCACACGGTCAAATAGACGGGTCAGGGTTTTCATGCCGTTTCGCTGTTATGGACTGACTACCTCGACCTACCGTCCAACAAATACCTACCTTGAATAACAACACATACGGGGGAAGTCCGTCTGTGGGAGGGTCAATCAGTTCAGACAACCATTTAACATGCGCTAGGTGCGGTGACTTTGGCTGCTATCTCCTAGTGGCAATCCCAAAGGGAAATAATGAAAAACGAAAATATATAGAAGGAGTAAGAGAACTGCAAATAATGATATCAAGTCGATGAAGAAAGTTTGTGGACACAAGAGCGCCACTGATTGCGGCATCTAGTCATATCCTCCAACGTATCTAAACTTAGAGTGGGAGGGTCTCTTGGACTCCACCTAGAAAGTCTAACTCGCCCCACATGGCCAAGTCCACGGGTTAGATTTTTTATCCTCATCTTCCACGTCATGGACTGACCAGTCTTACTCATCTTCTAATCACTAACTGCCCCTGCAAACATTGTGCACTGGGGAATTCTATCCGCGGACATGCGTAACATGTCTTAACCATATTAGCCTTGAGCGCTTCATCTACTGATTTGGTTCGTGAACCTAAGAGTGTCCGCCGAACATCAACATTGCTTGTACGGTGTTTCCACCATATTTGAGCAATGCTATGCAGAAATCGGTATTCAAATACTGGCATTGTTCGTATATTCTGCACTCGCAGTGGCCATATCTCCGAGCGATACAGAAGCACGGGCCTGACTGCTATAGTGTACACTTGACCCTTGACGGATAAACGAATGTAATATCGACGCCACAGATGACTCAGCCTGGAAAATGCCAGATGAACCTTCTGTATACGCAAAGACACCTCATCTGATGTTCTACCTCCAAGTGAAATGCAGCTGCCAGATAAATGAACTTGTCTACCAGGTTCATAGTGTCCCCAGATACCGAAAGGTTTGGTGTTGGACCTACTCAGTCCTGCAACAGGACCTTGCACTTTGAAGGTGCAGAACGCATTCCAAACATTGCTACGAAGTCCGTCAAGCTGTCTTGAAAAGCTTGCAACTTGCCTGGATCTGCACCTAGAAAAACTATGTCGCCCGCAAACTCAAGGTCTGACACTCTTCCATTCAGGAAAAGTTCAATACCACTATCCTCACCTGACAAGAGTGCGGTCTCGAGGACCACATCAATCACAAAGTGAGAGAGGAAAGGAGAAAGGAGGCAAACCTAACGTACACCACTTTTTGTGGTGAACTCGGGTGAAACGTCACCGTAAACCCGAACTCAGCTTTGACTAATAATGTATCGGGACTTTAAGATGGATATGAATTTCTCTCGTACACCCTTCAACAAGGGGCAATGCCAGAGAACCGTGCGGCCGACTGAGTCGAATGCCGCTTTAAGATCAAGAAAAACGGAGATAGTGGGCGTATGGAAGATGTGCCCATGTTCTCAAATTTGTCGAAGAGTGAAAATAAGATCAATACAAACTCTACCAGGTCTAAACCCAGCACTGTTTGCGAGCGGTCGACAACCGGTGTAGAATAATACTAGCGAGCAGTTTGGATGCGATGCTGACCAGACTTATTCCCCTGTGGTTTTTACAGGAGGACCTGTCGCCTTCCTTTTAAATCGGTACGATTACCGAATCACACCAGCTCTTTGGAACTCGTTCCTTCTCTCATATTAAGCCGAGGAATTTCGTCAACTCCAGTGACGAGGCTGAGCCACCGCCTTTGAAAATAGACGGAGGAAACCCTTCTGGTCCACCAGCCCCATGTCATTTAAGATCTCAAGCAGAACCTCCGTTTCTGACGGAGGACTGGTGTCTACAACAAGAGCTGTACACATTGCGCTAGTGATCAAACCTGAAGAAGATAAAGGCCAATTAAACTGCTTCTCGAAATGCTCCGCCCAGCGAATTTGACGAAGCTCCTGAGTCTGAATCAGTTAGCCGTTCGCCTCTTTGGTCAATTCGCTAACGCCTGGTTTTCACGAACAGGTTCTTCTAATAAGACGGAAGAGTTTGCAGCTGTTGCCAACCGCAGCAGATTTTCCTAGCTCCCTGCACTTCGGAATCCGCCACTACTCACGGTCATTTCTCGGGCTTCGAATCAGTCGGCGTTTAAGGCACCCCCGTGCTTCATCATATTTGGCATCTGGAGGAATCGATCTGCGCGCATCCAACAGCGCAACTTAGGACGCAGATATCCATCGTTTTTGTGTGCCTGATTGTTGGACCTTGGGAAGCATTAGCAGCCTCAAATAGAGCCTATTGGATACCTGTCCATCGCTCTTCTGGATCCTGGGCATTTGACTGCATCGATAACCTGGTGGATAATTCTGCTTCGAAAACTGATTAGTGATTATCGTCCAGTAGCATCCACGGGGGAAGATTGGCTTTGGCATTGTTTCGGCCACCAACAAGACGTAGGCTGAAACGCGCACGGATGAGAGCGTGACTAGTGTCTAAAGACGTAAACCAAAATGACCGACAGTCTTGAATTGACCTGCGCCAGCGGTAACCAATGGCAGTATGGTCGATCTGAGTCCAACGCTGTGAAGGCGCAGGAAGATGCGAGGTTAGTCGGTGCCGCATTTTATGCGAGAAGTTTGTACTCACTAGGAATAGTCTACGGTTGGAACATAATTGAGTGAGTCAATCACCATTATCGGTTCTATCGGCTGGAATGCCAAATCGGCCTCCCATATTCCTCTCGGTCTCGTCTAGACTTCCAACTCCAGCATTGAAATCACCAGCAACAACCATGATGTCCGTAGAGCGCACGCTTCGGAGCAGTTGAGACAAATCCTGGTAGAATTCGTCTCTAGCCTCAGGAGAGCTACAGTCAGTTGGGGTATACATAGAAACAACAAACAGGCATCGACACTTCAGTCTGGTGCTGTTGACATGCACAGAACCATTCAACGGAACCGCACACGGATGACTGTTGACTCGGATCCAATAGAGCAATGCACGCTCAGTTTTCATGCTCGGAGCGATGCCAACGCCAGCCCGACCACGAGCACTAGATACCGGATTATCCGACACGCGAAGAGTGGAACGAGAATCCGAACTTGTGCCCGGGGGATTGAAGATTTCAAGAGTTCTAACTAGGGCAGCCTGTTGCCCCGTTTAGCAAAGCGTGCGGACGTTGAAAGCAACTAAGTGAAGAGAACGCTTACGTTGGAGAATGAAATCCCTTCATCCCCTGTCTCTAAGTTGCGAACCTTATTGAGAGCTACTAGTTCACGGTCACGACTCATTGTGGCTTCTGGAATTCATTTAGAATGTATAGGATGAAGAGCACAGAGATAAGAAATGTTTCCCGAGAGGCCGATAGAGATTTCTGGGCAAGTTATACTTCTCCGCTGCCCACACCTCAGGAAGTGTTTTTCTTTGGGAACCCTAACAGGGGCCTTGGACTCGAAAGTCTGACCCACAAGGCAATGTGGAGTTAAACCGGTACGGAAGTGTAACTGAAGCAACCGTGAAGGAACCTATTCTGGTCTGTCATGTGAGACCTGATTATTACAATCATTCTGTCTTGTCGTTGCTGGTGCTCTGTCATCGATGTGCTGTTCAGATTCAGTCCTCGGCCCCATGCACCCAGTGGAACAAGCGGAACGTGGACAGGGAAGCATTCGTTGGACCACAGGCTAGCCAGCTTAGGCGGGTGATAGCTGCCCAATGAAAGGCGATGACTTCTCCCACCGTCGAGAGAAACCCCAAGTACCCCACTCCTACGTCCATCTAGTGGAGGTTTTTTGACCGGTAAACTGTTTCTCTTCGTGGTTATTCACTGGAGTGTCCTCTCCAGGGGCATAGTTGTAAGAACCAGGGGTTGCCAATCAACTGGTTCAAATACTAAAATTCGTCTGGCCTTTACCTATCGACCTGTTAGGCATGATTGCATCTCCGGTTTAAGGAAGCCATCCTGCATAGCTCTTTGGGTCATGGAGGCACACAAGCCATCACACTACGTCGAGGTGCAGTCTCGTCGTGATGTGGCATGCGTATTAGATGCCCCGAACAATTTAACCTGTTTGGATTAAGCCGCTGTCCCAGTGACTGACCTCTGGATATGGAACAAACTAAATCGGATGAACATAGAGGCATTTACGAAGCCACGTAGTTGGTCAATTTTCTAATTAGGTTCAAAATATGCTCAGCGCGGGAAGCTGTGTAAAACACAAGACAATCGATGCCGTTTAATATTCCATAGCAGGGCATATCTTGGCAACAAACCACGGAGCCAATAACCACAAGTCATTTCGGATACATTACACGGATATGAGTTCTCGATCATTCGCGGAGACGATGGCAACCTAACTGATGGTAACAAAAAATATTCTTGTCTGTCTGGCTCTAACTTGGTGATTGAACCTGAATGGCGTGTTAGCGTCAATGCATTATTTGTGAATACAGGCATCATTCTACGGTAGGCGCCCACTGCGGTGCTACGAAGAAAGAAATCTTACAATCTCGCGGCCGTGCTTTGTATTCAAGTTCATCTTGAGAAAACAACGTCCCAATGAAAATAATAAAATTTTGAATCGGACAGTTTAACCGCAAGGCTATCCGGGCTGGCTCTTAACGTTTATTGAACTTATATACTACGTGATATAGCGCCCTCCTGCACAGCGAGCGACTGTTATGCTGGACGGCTGCTCTGTAGAGGCCTAAGTACGACGAAGGCATTCCGTTAAACAACCTACAGAGCTTTGTTACTATGAGCAGTGGGAGATTAGATTTCAAATATGATATCTGTCATCTAGTGTGAACGTTCAAACCATTGCAAACTATGGAAGCACTGCACAGCTGTCCCACCCTTGCTATGAATCATCAGCGGTGCCCGGATAGCCCTGTGGTTAAGGTGTTCGACTCACAATTGTTCTCCTTGGGTTCGAGTCTCATTGGATGTGCACTGCTGATCCTTAACAAGAGCGAGACAGCTGCACAGTGCATTCATAGTTTGAAGGTTCACACTAAACGATGAATCTCATTATGTAAAATCTGCTCTCTCACTAACATTGCATAATGAATCGTATTATGTACAAGTCAATTTTCCTACTACTTATATGAACCAAGTAATCGAAGTCTGCAGGCTGCTCGCGGTAACGGAATGTCTTCGTTTCACTTACACCACTAACGGAGAAATCGACTATTATTATCGGAGTTGATCGCTCTGCGGTCACTAGGCTGTTACCTTTAAAATGCCGGTGTTGGAAGGGCACTCTATGTCATGTATTGCTGATGTTAAACAAACTTTTAAAAGCCAGTGTGGATAGCCCGACAGTAAGGCACTCAACTCGGTCGTTCACCCAGGGTCGGAGTCGCGGTTTGAACTTGGTGGATATGCACTGCAGCTGATTATTCCCCGAAATTTTGGTGAAAAAGCCTGTTAAAATGATTTCATGGTTTTCAATGGTGAACGGAGCGTTGATACTGCATGATGAATTAGATTCTACATTACCAACCGAAAACCAACAGGAGGACGAATAAATCCGCTCTAGTGTGCGAAGAAAACTGTTCTCTACTTCAGTCCATGTCTATCTTGCTAGGATGTTCGGTTTAAGGTCAAACCAGTTATGAAGCAGCATTTTACGCTTTGAAAGTGCAAAACGTGTTGTTCAGATAATCCACTAAAAAACTTGCCACTCATTTGGGTCTCTAGTTAGCGGCATCAAGTCACATGAGTTGTTCCGAATTATACGGCTTTCTGTCTGAACAAAAAATCCACATTCCCATTCACCCACGGGGCAAAACCATTCCAAACAACAAATCAAAACAAGAGGGTGTGAGCGCCCAACCCTGAAGGATACCAATTTCCGTGAAGTAGAGCAAAAGAACACAATAAGCCCGAACTCGGGAGTTCACACACAGTGATTAGGAGGTAAATTTTCCTGAAGGAAGATTGTGCAGACGATTGATTGCGAAACCAATTTTATAGCAGGAAACCTGCTGATACTGGGCGTTCGGGTGGTGCCTGTATTCTGAGATATGTTGATGAATGAAGATATAGTCAGTGGAACCTCGGTCGGGTCTGTAACCGGCTTGATTTTCCTGCGAGCCCCTTCCCTTCGTTGTGTAATGGTTTGGAAATAACGCCTGAAATGTTTGGATGTGACGCTGGCCTAGCCAAGTTTTGTGGTTTTTACAGGGCAACCCACGGTCTCGCTCTGTAAAAACGATTAATTCCTCAATTCATGTTATGCTTTAAGGATTGGTTTATTTTGAAAAAATTCCCCGAGAGGTTTTTCAAACACCAAAACCAAAGTTTGGTCATTCGGTCAAGCAGTTAAATGTCACTTTAAACAAACTTTCCTAAAGCCATCTACGTTTCTGAAGACAGGATAACATATACTCACATTTTTACACCAATGGGTAATATCCCCAAGCACACTGTGGAGGTGCGCCAGCTGAAATGTTCTTTAAAGTGCTCTATCTGTTTCAGAGGATGAATTAATGAGTGGTTTAACTCCTCAGTCAATTTATTGATACCGGACTTACGTGAACCGGTACTTTTGATGGAACAGAAAACAACCTGGTTACCGTCAATCATCACAGCCTTACATTTTCTTCAATACTCCTCAATCGGGTACTAAACATGGCCATCCATCAAGCTCCTAGTCAGTTGACAACTTGGAGACTTGCGGATCCTGTTGTATGTGACAACGAAAGGGGCGGATTTTCATGCATCCAACAAACCAACTGACATCGAAGATATCCATCATTAGCAGCTCGGTGGTGGTGGGGATTCGAACCTCCATCTTCGAGGTGATAAACAAACGCTCTGAACCACTTGAACACCACCGGGAAACTCTCAGTGTGAGCCTTCCAGGATTTGAGTTCCAACATGGTAACTACTGTAACTGAATCGTAGGATGTACAATTTTATCCAAGTTCAAGTACGGCACTGTTAACACTCTAGTGCATGTCTAAGCACGATCACGACCAACCACTAGCCACGAATGTTTGATATTCTATGATGGTCAATCTTGATAGGTAACATGAAATGAACTTGCAGTATTGCTTGCTCTCAGAGAAACAAAACCTTTCTGTAATTTTGACAAACTGGCATTCGTGGTTAACCGACACCGGTAGTGGATGAAAGTATGATGATTCTGGTCAGTTCATAACATGACAAGCATTGACCAATGGACTTGGACGTGTAGAGCCTGTTAGCTTTTCTGGCTGACGTGAACGACATTTTCCTGCCGACGGCTGGAGAAACCAAGTGGCATGTTTACATTTTGAGGTTGGTGACAGTTACCCTCGGGCTATCCCTTCGTCGGATTTGTGTGGTTGATTATAGTTCGGACCAATTACGATCGCCAATCAGATAAAAACTCGCTCACTGGGGCAGGCAACTTCACTGTTTTGAACAACTGAAAACCGTCTACAGAGGCGATACCTTTTTAACTGCTGCCTCACAAGAAGCTAAGCCGAAAGGAAGCGAAAAAAAATGAAAAAGGTCAACGGTACAACTGAATAATTGACGAGGATTTCTCACCAATAACCGGCTGGAAATCAAGTATGACGCGAACGCAACCACAACAATAACAAAAACAGAGAGGAAGAAAGTGGCTAGTAAGAAGACATGATGTTGTAGTGAGCAGACTGTTGGCAGCCGTATTGGTGCTCGATTATTGTAAGTGTAGGGTCCTGTTGATGGACTTACTAAGTCTGTGTGCTCATGGAGTTTTTCTTTGTATTTTGCAAACCGAACATGAACAACAAAACAAACAGTTCGGTTCAAACAACCATTAACTGTGCACTGGGTGCGGCAGCTTCAATCAGAAATTGAATAAAAACAAGAGTATGAAAGTATTATGAAGAGAAACAAAAATAGTACCAAGCCAACGAAGAAAGTTTCAGTACAAGAGCGCTACGGACCACGACACCGAGCTATGTCCTGAAACGCATCTAACAACCGAATGGGAGGGTCTCTTGGACCTCACCTAACACGCCCTACATGACCAAGTCCCCTGGTAAGGATTTTCATGCCTTTCTTTCATGTCATGGATTGAGCACCATTACTCATTTTCCAGCTATTACTTATGTCAGCCAACAAAGCGCACCGAGGAGTCCCATCCAGGGTCATGCGCAACAGATGTTCCAACCACCTTAGCCTAGTTGTCTTCAATGTTTCATACAACGTTTTAGTTCGTGTACTTAAAACTCTGCTTCTAACCTCAGCATCACTGATGGGCCCCAAGTCACTGAAGAGAGGCTCCAACGTAAGCGTGCTAATGTTAGCTTCTTAATGCCTATACATCAAGCCGTGGCCTGCACCTACGTCCTTTCTTCAAGCTCCTGCTGCACGCGGTATCATAATCATCACCCCAGAGCGCTGAACAGCGGGGCAAACCCCACTGAGCAATGCCTTCCTCACCATGCTGCACGTCGAATTAGAAAGTATGAATATACAAGATGGACAGGGAGTGGACTTACACGGGTGGGAAAAAGAAACAACGCTCTAGTAGCCAACACAAGAAATACACAGTCTAACTGTGCAAACGCACATCGACCAATCATTCTGATTTGACAGAAAGTGACAACACGGTCGCCAATGTTCGCGGTTTGCTGCCATATCCTTCAGTCTCCAGCCATCTGGTTGACAGATCTTTTGGACCCCAACCACGAAGACGTGAGGCACCTACTTTTCCTAAGTTCGCTGTACATTTCCTCATTCCTCGTTGCCAAGCCATCTGTTGACCTCCACGTCGCTTCTTCCACTCCCTAGGAGGAACGGAGAATAGGACACGGTATGGTAGACGTATGTTTGCCATACGTAACACGTGTCCCAACCAACGAAGCTTACTAAGCTGGATACGCTGAGGCAGAACGTTTTCTGAATTAGTTCCTAATACTCGCCTTCTGATCTCAGTATTGCTCACTCGGTTACTCCACCCAATCCTACCGATACTACGCAAACATCAATGGCCGAAAACCTCAAGACGACGAATATCTTCCGCACGTAGACTCCAAGTCTCGCAACCATACAACAAAACTGAAAGCACCGCGGCTCAGTATATACGACTTTTCAACTTCAGTGAAATATCAGGTCGGCGCCACAAGTGCTTCAGTCCAGCGCACGCCGCTCCAGCCTTGGATATGCACGTGCTAACTTCTACTACTGTGCTCCCATCTGTCGTCACGCTGCTGCCAAGATATCCAAAATGGTCGACAATTGCTAGCACCTCCCCATCAAACACCAAGCTCGGAATCGTTGACGTCCAGTCTTGCAACATCACTTTACACTTTGAAGGTGCAAGATGCATGCCGAATGAAACTACAGCTCTTGCGAGTCTATCTAGTGCACGTTGAGCATGTTCCGTGCATTCGAACAAGCAGACAACGTCGTCCGCGTAGTCAGGATCACACAGCTTCTCATAATTTCCTAGATCGATGCCCACATCCTGGAGATCTCGCAAGGCACTCTCCATTATTTCGTCCACAACGAAGTTGAACAGGAATGGAGAAAGGGGACATTCTCGTCTAGCACCGTTGGTCGTTTCGAATCGACCGGATAGTTCGCCGTAAACCCTTACGCAGCCAGAAGTATGAGAACACAATGATCTCAGTAGGTTCACGAACTTCTGGGGTATACCTTTTCGATGAAGAGCACTGAATAGCGCTGTTCCGTCAACTGAATAGAAGGCACCTTTCAGGTCGGGAAAACCATCATCATCGGTCGACGGCGTGACGTACTTCTATTAATTGACGAGGAGTTAAAATCTGGTCGATGCATCCTCGATCTGGGAGTTTCTCTCGCGAGCCGGTGTCAGACGGCGCAGCAAAATCGAGACTAATACCTTCGTGACTATAGGAATTAAGCTGATCCCACGGTGCTAACTACAGTCACTGCGTATTCTCTTTCTGAAGATGAGAACAATCAATGACTCGCTCTATATTAATGGAAGACGCTCCTCGCTCCAAGTGATTTTGCCAATGCACCACCACCCATTTTGAAAAAGACTGGGGGAGGTTCATCAGGACCGTCCGCTTTCCCTCGCTTTAGTAATCGAATGCATGACTTTACTTTGACTGTTACCTGAAGCAGCTGCTATTTCCATTTCTTTAGCTACCTTGACCCTCCAATTTTCGCGAACATTCTCAAGGCTTTTTGTACCTTGACTTTGTGGATATCTTCGCATCTTATTCATCTCCTTACAGTTCGAGAGCTGACGTTTTCGATCCACTAGACTCAACGACTTTTGCGAAATCTAGTGCCCTGGATGGACATCAGATCTAGAACCACAGGCCAAACCTGCTGCCGCATGCATCGCCCATTTGATATGGGCCCAGTGCTCGTCTACATTACTGTTCGTCGTAGATCCTAGCTCATGCGGTATTTTCAGTTCATTACTAGTGCGAACTTCTGGATCACACAAACGTACGGCTAACCGGATTTGCCGTTTGCGTCAATGACCATGGAGCTGGGGCGATAATCGCATTAAAACTAATGCACGGTCCGACTCTACGTACGTGGATCAGTAAGATCTACAGTTCTGGGCAGAGCTGCGCCACCCGTAGCCCAATTCGATATGATCAATCTGGCTTAGGGTACCTGTAGAGTTAGAGCGCCACGTCACTGTGCGACGCGAGCTGTGTCGGAAATTTGCACTAGACAAGAACAATCGATTGTCTGCACAAAACTGGAGAAGCCTATCTCCGATAACAGTACGCTCAGCGGGTAAAGTACAACACCCACCTAAACAAGCTTCTGAAGCATTAAGTTTACCAACTTGTGCATTAAAATCAATTGCTAGCACTACAATGTCAGAACCTTTGCTGCTGCGAACGATAGTGTCGAGTTCATCATAGAAATCATCCCTCTGTGTGTCAGAGCTGTAGTCTGTTGCAGCGTACGCCGAGATCACAAACAAGCTGCGCTTAACATAGCTATCCTTTCGAACGCCGACTGATCCTTAGAATCTTACAGCACACAAACGAGTGTTAACAAGGTACCAGTCTAAGAGAGCAGCCCCATCCTTGCCAGTCAAGACTATTTCTACACCACATTGACCCACAGCTCTAGCTACTTCGTCACTTGAAGTACGTAGGAAATACCTAGATGAGATACCAGGAGTTGCCAGCTCTTACCGACCCCAATCAGGACCAGCACGTGTAAATAGAGCACAGAAAAGCAGACGATGGGAAAGCACACGAAAAACATGACAAGGCGGTGTAAAGTGATCGCTTCGATCAGGGGCAACTATTCGCACCTAATACATGACGATGAACCTTACTCAATTGATGTTCCCACTAGAAGAGAACATAGTTTCAGAGATATCGGTGGTCGAACATGGAAAGCTATCGAGCGTCATCAACGCAGAGGGGCCAGGTCTCACGACTGAAAAACGAAACAGTGAGAAACGCAGCGCTGTACACCCATCCCTCAAGGGAGGATCGAGTGTCACGGCGGCCGCACAGGTGTGACGAGTGGGTGAAATGTGCTCCGGATCTCATTATTCGCGATGTAATCTCTTCCCCAACACTACATCCAGCTGTGTTCAAGCTCCCGAGGTACTTAAAGTTATTGACTAACTTTAACTGATCACCACAAACGTGAGTGCATGTACAGGCTCCCCCCAGTCTTGTAAAGTACTTTGCACTTGGAAGGCACGATAGCGCTAACCACCTGCGAAGGAAAATTTGTCAGTGGTTGTGTGAGAAAAATTGGTTCACTGATGCCTGAAGTGATTATCCAATATATATATATATATATATATATATATATATATATATATATATATATATATATACTACTTACTATCAATATTATATATATAATATATTCATAGTAATTGGTATGTTAACGCGTAGACAAAACTTACCCGGAAGCACACGACCGGTTTCGCGGTTGTTGCCGCTCATCAGGTATACGTACCCGGTACTCCTCTGCCCATTCGTCTTCATACTTGTACACTCCGATGTTACATCTTCACTGGGATCTAATTTGAATCGTCTGGAGTGTGAATGGACACTCTTCATTGAAGAGCCCACAAATGAATCACAACTGTGATTGCTCCTAGTTATTTGTGTCTTGGTCACTGCTAACCCAACGAACAACGAGGATGCATGTGCAAGCGCTCATATTGATAGTAAGTAGTATGTATGTGTATATAGTAGTAGCAGTAGTATATATATATATATATATATATATATATATATATATATATATATATATATATATATATATATATATATATATATATATATATATATAAGGTTATATACACCACAGTGTTGCGCCCTATAGGTTTTCTGGTAGGTCTGGCTGGTAGAGGAAGCCCATCACTCAATGTATTATGTCCAAGTGTTATAATCCACAAGTCGTGCCTGGGTAGTAGGTTGCTTATTGCAAACTGCTTGTTCAGACATCGACAAAACAAACCGAATGTCACAAACATACTTGTTTGTCAAGTCGCTGTCCCGTTCACTTGAAGACAGTCATCATCCAACGGAGGAGCCGCCGTGTGGCTCGCAAGTCGTCGTTTACCTTATTGCGTCTGGACTGTTGAACTTAGCGGTGTTCGTTAATCCACAATTGTCCATAGTTCCGTCTTCAGCAATCAACTACTTACTAAGTAGTGTATACACCTCACCACACAAGTATGCCGGTTCTGTTTGGAGCAGCGGACCTCGCTGACTTTTGGGCTTATTTTGTTATTCTACTCGTGCCTCGCCAAGGGAAAAGAATTCGGTCATAAAAACGTTTGTTTTTCGCTAGTGAATTTGGTTTGCACTCATTGATCTAGAATCTAACCACGACAAGATATATTCATGTAGGAGATTGTCAAATGAATTTGCGCTACTAAGAATGCCACAGGTACGTACAAAAACTGCTCACCTGATCAATACGATCGGACCACCCAAGACGTTCGATTCCCGCCTTAGCGAGAATGATTGCATCGTATCTGACCGGGGGTTGATTAGATTGATGTTGTTTCTGTTTTGTTCCGCCGGTTGTGTGAATATGTGGTTCATCTAGCTTTTTCAACCGAGTGTTCAGATTGCCTCTGATAGAAACAAACTTCAATCTCGGATACGATCGCTGAAGTGAGGCTACCCGCCTTAAGGCACTCGTTCCAATAACAGCACCGTCTGGCAAATTCGCTAGTTGCTTCTCCCGGTTTGTTGGAGCCATCAGAACCACATCGTCCGGTGACGCTCGGTCAAACACACAACCCAAAACGAGTCCGGGCGGCATGCAAGTGGGTACGTCTTTTAACGAATGTACAACGAAATCTACGTCCCTGTTCAGTAGAGCAACTTCTAATTCCTTTGTGAATAAACTCTTGTCACCAATTTTCGATAAAGCCACATCGAGAATCTTATCTCCGATAGTGGATATCTCTACTATCGTAAAATGCAACTGGGGATGCTGGCGTTTGAGCATGTTGATAGCCAGCGTAGTTTGTGCAATTGCAAGCTGACTACGGCGCGTTCCGACACGCACTGTCTGCTTGACTTCAGATGGCATTGCGGTACTGAGACCTAGAATTGCAAACAAGGATAAGATCACTTTTGTATTAACGTAGACAAAGATACAACGTGAATGATTAAGTGAGCGCTGACATTAGTTACGGTTAGTTATTCTTGATTCGATTTTCCATTTCCAGAATCGTGCTATTTTTGCGACCGCCGGCTCGTCACCACACCTGATTTAATGGAACCTCAAGTGATTCGACATTCCAAGTCTTGGGGTCTGGTTGCTGGTTATCCCTAATAGTGCAGTGGGGTTTTGAGTCTATGGGGTGTACCTCTTTAGCTTACTCCATTAGTAGACAACAGGACCACAATATTAAAAACAGGAACGCGCATGAAACCTACAGCAATCGAAAGCATCTAAATGAATGAAGAAAACCACCGCACATTTGCCACGAGGAGACGCTAGTTCTCTCAGTGTGGGACAGTCTCTAAATTATAGGTGATAACGAATTCGAGGTCTCTTACCTCAGCCGTGGGACGAGGAACAGTATTTTCAAGGTGATGGCTAACGATTGCATCCTATCTCGTCATTTTCAAGTGAACGAATTTATCAAGATTCATCGGTATGCCCCACTGATAGGAATATCGTACAATATGTATATATACATACATATATATACATATATATACACATATTGTGCAACGCAACAACAACAGAAAAAGTGAAGTCGTGGGGAAAGGGGAGGGGGGAATTAAGGGTCAAGATTAGACTCAAAAAAATTAAGAGCAAATAGCCCTCACAATTTTCAACCTACTCGTTTTGTGAATGTTTCATCCGCTCTTCCATCGTTAATCGAAAACGGGAAGTCAACTAACAGGCTACACAGAATTCGTGCCATTCGATTCATCGTCATCATCATCATCATCTAACAGCGTTAAACAGTGGGGCAAACCCCACTGAGCAATGCCTTCCTCACCATGCTGCACGTCGAATTAGAAAGTATGAATATACAAGATGGACAGGGAGTGGACTTACACGGGTGGGAAAAAGAAACAACGCTCTAGTAGCCAACACAAGAAATACACAGTCTAACTGTGCAAACGCACATCGACCAATCATTCTGATTTGACAGAAAGTGACAACACGGTCGCCAATGTTCGCGGTTTGCTGCCATATCCTTCAGTCTCCAGCCATCTGGTTGACAGATCTTTTGGACCCCAACCACGAAGACGTGAGGCACCTACTTTTCCTAAGTTCGCTGTACATTTCCTCATTCCTCGTTGCCAAGCCATCTGTTGACCTCCACGTCGCTTCTTCCACTCCCTAGGAGGAACGGAGAATAGGACATGGTATGGTAGACGTGTGTTTGCCATACGTAACACGTGTCCCAACCAACGAAGCTTACTAAGCTGGATACGCTGAGGCAGAACGTTTTCTGAATTAGTTCCTAATACTCGCCTTCTGATCTCAGTATTGCTCACTCGGTTACTCCACCCAATCCTACCGATACTACGCAAACATCAATGGCCGAAAACCTCAAGACGACGAATATCTTCCGCACGTAGACTCCAAGTCTCGCAACCATACAACAAAACTGAAAGCACCGCGGCTCAGTATATACGACTTTTCAACTTCAGTGAAATATCAGGTCGGCGCCACAAGTGCTTCAGTCCAGCGCACGCCGCTCCAGCCTTGGATATGCACGTGCTAACTTCTACTACTGTGCTCCCATCTGTCGTCACGCTGCTGCCAAGATATCCAAAATGGTCGACAATTGCTAGCACCTCCCCATCAAACACCAAGCTCGGAATCGTTGACGTCCAGTCTTGCAACATCACTTTACACTTTGAAGGTGCAAGATGCATGCCGAATGAAACTACAGCTCTTGCGAGTCTATCTAGTGCACGTTGAGCATGTTCCGTGCATTCGAACAAGCAGACAACGTCGTCCGCGTAGTCAGGATCACACAGCTTCTCATAATTTCCTAGATCGATGCCCACATCCTGGAGATCTCGCAAGGCACTCTCCATTATTTCGTCCACAACGAAGTTGAACAGGAATGGAGAAAGGGGACATTCTCGTCTAGCACCGTTGGTCGTTTCGAATCGACCGGATAGTTCGCCGTAAACCCTTACGCAGCCAGAAGTATGAGAACACAATGATCTCAGTAGGTTCACGAACTTCTGGGGTATACCTTTTCGATGAAGAGCACTGAATAGCGCTGTTCCGTCAACTGAATAGAAGGCACCTTTCAGGTCGGGAAAACCATCATCATCGGTCGACGGCGTGACGTACTTCTATTAATTGACGAGGAGTTAAAATCTGGTCGATGCATCCTCGATCTGGGAGTTTCTCTCGCGAGCCGGTGTCAGACGGCGCAGCAAAATCGAGACTAATACCTTCGTGACTATAGGAATTAAGCTGATCCCACGGTGCTAACTACAGTCACTGCGTATTCTCTTTCTGAAGATGAGAACAATCAATGACTCGCTCTATATTAATGGAAGACGCTCCTCGCTCCAAGTGATTTTGCCAATGCACCACCACCCATTTTGAAAAAGACTGGGGGAGGTTCATCAGGACCGTCCGCTTTCCCTCGCTTTAGTAATCGAATGCATGACTTTACTTTGACTGTTACCTGAAGCAGCTGCTATTTCCATTTCTTTAGCTACCTTGACCCTCCAATTTTCGCGAACATTCTCAAGGCTTTTTGTACCTTGACTTTGTGGATATCTTCGCATCTTATTCATCTCCTTACAGTTCGAGAGCTGACGTTTTCGATCCACTAGACTCAACGACTTTTGCGAAATCTAGTGCCCTGGATGGACATCAGATCTAGAACCACAGGCCAAACCTGCTGCCACATGCATCGCCCATTTGATATGGGCCCAGTGCTCGTCTACATTACTGTTCGTCATAGATCCTAGCTCATGTGGTATTTTCAGTTCATTACTAGTGCGAACTTCTGGATCACACAAACGTACGGCTAACCGGATTTGCCGTTTGCGTCAATGACCATGGAGCTGGAGCGATAATCGCATTAAAACTAATGCACGGTCCGACTCTACGTACGTGGATCAGTAAGATCTACAGTTCTGGGCAGAGCTGCGCCACCCGTAGCCCAATTCGATATGATCAATCTGGCTTAGGGTACCTGTAGAGTTAGAGCGCCACGTCACTGTGCGACGCGAGCTGTGTCGGAAATTTGCACTAGACAAGAACAATCGATTGTCTGCACAAAACTGGAGAAGCCTATCTCCGATAACAGTACGCTCAGCGGGTAAAGTACAACACCCACCTAAACAAGCTTCTGAAGCATTAAGTTTACCAACTTGTGCATTAAAATCAATTGCTAGCACTACAATGTCAGAACCTTTGCTGCTGCGAACGATAGTGTCGAGTTCATCATAGAAATCATCCCTCTGTGTGTCAGAGCTGTAGTCTGTTGCAGCGTACGCCGAGATCACAAACAAGCTGCGCTTAACATAGCTATCCTTTCGAACGCCGACTGATCCTTAGAATCTTACAGCACACAAACGAGTGTTAACAAGGATCCAGTCTAAGAGAGCAGCCCCATCCTTGCCAGTCAAGACTATTTCTACACCACATTGACCCACAGCTCTAGCTACTTCGTCACTTGAAGTACGTAGGAAATACCTAGATGAGATACCAGAAGTTAGTTGAATCCCACTGCTCGAATTCTGGATACCCGTTTCACTTACGCAGGAGATATCAATCTTCAGAGAGATCATGGTTGGCGCTGGGCACGCCTGCTGACCGGCCTGCATGAGTGTACGCACGTTAAAGGAGCCGAGGTTCAGGCTTGGGGGAAATGTGAGTTATAAGATTGGGGATTATTCACGACACTGTTTGACCACCCAAATTTAACCTCCAAAATGCCTCAGTATGGTCGGGGGTGGGTGGTTCAGGCCCGAGTTGGCCGCTCGGCCTGAACACCTCTCGAAATGCTCCCAGATGACCATGCGTACCAAATAGCTTCTGCTGAGGAAGTCCTACACACCGCCTTCTCGGGGCGGCGTTTTTACAAAAAAATTGAGGACGAAGGCGAACGCCCAGCGCTCTCCGCCGGGCTGACTGACTAATAGTCAGTCTAGGGAAGATGGCTAAACCCTGACTTCAGACTAACTACGAGTAGCGTATGAAACGTAAATTACTACGCTCGCCAGCATCTGTGGCGGAGGGTGTACTGGGCACCCAGGATGTTTGGCCTCATCCGAAGGGCGTATGGACTGAATGACCAGTCACCGGCTCTCAGTAGGTTTCGGAGACCGCGCTCCGTCCCGCTGCCTTGCGGATGAGGCTTTGGACAGCTAAAGGCTGCGGTTGTGAACCCATCTGCTTTGGCCTGGGCAACCTGGCAGTACTACGCTCGCAAACCGAACCATGAACTCTCATACAAATTCGCTTTCATCTCACTCTCTTTCACGCTCGTTCGCCATCGCAAGATTATATTCTCAGTCATCACCACACTCGGAACCTATCCACCCCCTCCCTACCTCTCCCGTTGCTTTATGTGCCAGACACGTCGCTACTCCGCAGCAAAACTGTCTTACTACTGCCACCGCTTGTGACCAGACTTCCGCTAGAACCGTCTGTCCTACGACTGTCACAGCAAATCATACCACCGAGCCCACCTTTCTTCAACCTCGACTACGATTCAAATTGGCCAGCTACAACGTACACACGCTCATGCAAATCGGACAACGGGCGAGTCCAGCTCGCACATTGAAATCGATCGATATCTGCTGCCTCTCAGAGACAAGACTGTAAGACGCAAGCTCCACGATCGGACTAACGTCCCCAGCTGATCCCAATATCAAGTTTCATCTACGCCTGTCTGGAGACCCGGACGCTGCAGCAGCCGGCCAGTCCGGTGTTGGTGTTGCTCTGAGTCGTAGAGCTGAAGCGGCCATGTCAGACTGGATTCCTATCAACAGCTGACTTTGTGCAGTCCGGCTGCGAGGTTCTTGCCAAGTAACTAGACATAGCGATCGCACAAACGATTCATTTGTCATTTCCGTCTGTGCCCCGACAGACCGCAGTCCGGAGGTAGACAAAAATGAATTGATGAGAGATGAATTCTACCAACAGCTCCATATGCTCCTGCTTACAGCGCGCCGGACAGACACCATGGTCCTCGCCGGAGATCTTAACGTGTGCGTCGGTCGCCTGATAGCGAGTGAACGTCATCTAAGAGGGCAGTTTGGCCTCAACTCCAGTCGTTCGGACAAGGGGGACAGATTGTTGACAATATGTGTTGATCGCCAGCTTTTTCTAGCAACCACAAACTTTCGCAACTCCAAACGACGTACCGCCACCTGGCGTCCTCCTTCCTCAACACAGGAATGGTCTCAAATCGATCATGTAGCGATTAGCTACCGTTGGCGCGGCAGCGTGTTAGATTTTCGCTCTTATCGATCAACCTGCCTCGATTCTGATCAAGGGTTAGTCTGCTCTACGATCCGCTTGCTGTTTGAGGGCTCGAAGAACTCGAACCATGCTCGCCTAAATACAGACAAGCTGAAAGACCCTCTAGTGCTGGAATCCTCTCAGACTATGCTGGCCCAGGCACTGGAATCCACCGTCCCATCTGATGTCGATGAGCAATGGGAGTGACTGAAAGAAGCCTTACAGAATGCCTGCCTGACCAGTTGTGGTACGGTCCGCCAAACCCAGGGAAGTTGGATTTCTTCAAACTCCTTGTTACTGCCATGAACTCCGCTCGCGTTTGAAGAACAGTTTGCGTGCTGATTGTGAGACGTGGTGGTCAGGGCATGCCCTCGAGATGCAAGCAGCTTCTGCTGGCAACTGCAGGAAGCTCTTTCAACTCATTCGCGCCACCGGACCGCGAAAAACAGGTGTTAGCGAGACTGTCCGCGAAACCGATGAGACACCAATCACCAACCTGCCACGCAGACTAGACCGCTGGGCAGAACACTTTTGCTCCCAGTTTAGCTGGCCACCGGCTGTTTCTACTGCACCTGGAACTTCTACACTTCTTGCGTGGTCTATTCCTGACAGTCCCCCGACAGAAGCGGAAATCTGGAAGAAAAACTACAAATCCTCAAGCGCCACAAGGCACACGGATTAGATCGCATACCTCCTGCGCTTTTCAAAGATGGCGAGATGGTTCTGGTGAGAGAATTGGCAACCCTGTTCTTAAAGGTTTGGACGGGAGAAAAAGCTTCTACACCCTGGGGGGAATCGACGATCGTGCCCATCTTTAAAAAGGGTAGCCGTACACTGTGTTCTAATCACCGGGGGATAAGCCTGATCTCTGTTGCTTCAAAACTCCTAGTTTCCATTATCCTCCGCCGACTTTCTCCATTGCGCGAACCCCACTGTCGTGAAGAACAAGCTGGGTTCCGTCCCGGTCGCGGTTGCACGGACTAAATCCCAACTCTTCGCCTCCTGTTTGAACACCGTCACGCGTATCAAAGGTCAACTATTGTTGTGTTTCTGGACATTAGGGCCGCCTTTGACTCTGTCGATAGGACTGCTTTATGGACTTGCCTGTTGAGGAACGGCGTGCCCGAGAAGTACGTTTCCATTCTGAAAGCTCTCTATCGACAGACCTCGGACAGAGTAAGGGTCTATGGGCAACTATCTGAGTCCTTTGTCGTTTCAAGTGGCGTTCGGCAAGGATGCCCTATTTTCCCGTTCCTTTTCAACTTCATAATGAATGATCCGCTTCAAAGAGCCTTTAACGGTGTTACAAACAGTGGAGTGGACCTTCTGCCGGGTACCAGAGTTGTTGACTTGGATTATGCTGACGACGTCGCCCTGTTAGGAGACGACCCTCAAGTCGTCCAAGATGCCTTAAACGACTTGGCCGTCGAAGTCACCAAGTATGGCATGCATTTTGCTCCATCCAAATGCGAAATGCTTCTTTAAGACTGGCAAGGAGATTCTCCTGTACTCACTCTTTGTGGGGAACGTTTGGAAACTGTCAGCAGCTTTGTGTACCTGGGCAGTTGTATTTCCACTGGTGGAGGTGTCGGAGACGAGATCTCTGCGCACCTCTAAGGCCCGTTCGGCTTCTGCCAACCTAAGACACCTGTGGCGTCGTCACGACATCAGGCTTTCCCTAAAGGGAAGTCTATAACGCCGCAGTTCGCTTGGTGCTACTTTATGGATGCGAAACCTGGCCAGTTAGAGAAGAGGATCTGCGCCGGCTGACCGTATTCGATCACCGTTGTCTACGGACAATCACACGAGTATGGTGGCAGCATCACGTCAGTAATGACGAAGTGCTGAGGAGAGTATTCGGGATGGACTGTTCATCACTCAGGGTAAGTGTTTCTCTTCGTCGGCTACGATGGTTAGGTCATGTCTTGCGGATGCCCGCTCAGCGTTTACCTCGTTGTGCTTTGTTCGCGCTCACTGGACAGGATTGGAAACGGCGGCGTGGTGGACAACCGATGACCTGGAGGAGAAGTTTAAGAAAGCTGACTTCCCGCTTAGCCGCAGTGGGGCCCTGTCGTCTACCAGGTTGGAGCAATAATGATACCGAAAACAGTTGGCTTGATACGCTGACGAATATGGCCCGAAACCGGAGTCAGTGGCGTCAATGATGTATGGAATGCTGTGCTGGCTCCCAATCCTTCCCCTTCCATATATGGAAACCACAAAGGATCCGAACAAAAAAAATCAAAATACCTTGTGTGGAGAAACTTGCAAAAAAATTTCTAACACTGCTGTCCCTTTTCTTTTCGTACATTGTTTTCTTATTGTCCCATGGTCTCTTTGGCACGGTGTCTGTACCAGATTCGTGTTATATATATATATATATATATATATATATATATATATATATATATATATATATATATATATATACTATTTGACAATGAACCGTCACCAGTATCGCGCGTGTTTTCAGTGGGAGCATTATAGGTGGGTAGAGGGGGCAAAGAGAGGTGGTTGGGGACGGAAGACGAAGGTCGCTAATGATAATTTACGGGCCTGGAAAAGACAAAACAGTGTTAGATACGATCTTTTGTAGGATGTGTGTACGATACGGCCAAGTTAGGATTATTACACAATTCACATGCCACCTCGGTTTGCCCCCAATGAAATAATGTGTGATCTAAAAACCTGCCCTGTTCGGTTGAAAAGATCAAACACGTGAATGCACGATACAGCGTTTGCGTCGAAATGAAGCTGCGGTTCTGCAGACCATCCACCGGTCGTCTTACCAAAACAATGCAGCGATTCGAAAGGCTGAACATTAACTTCAAAGACCCCTGCCGTGGACAACTCGAAGCCGATACATCCTGACTATCGCCGATGAATGCCTGCATTTTCCTTTCGCGTTTTTTTTTGTACTGATGTACATTCCTCTACTGTCATTGATTGTCTGCGCCAACTTTTCATCCTATTCGGCATGCTGGTATACATACACTGATCGAGAAACCAGTTTCGTGCCGACTGAGTTGCCTGAGTTCCTACGACGTAAGGGTGCGGCTCCCAGTCAGACTACTGCGTGCAATCCCCAGGGCAGAGGACAGGTGGAATATCAGAACGGCACGCCTAAGAAAGCCATCTATCTAGCTTTGAAAACCAGGGTCTGCCACCTTCGCAATGGAAAACCGTTCCTCCAGTTGCCCTGCATTCCATCCGTTTACGAATTGCACTCCGTATGAAAAACTTTTTACCTTTTACCGGCGACCAACTAAAGATAATTCATTACTAGCATGGCTTAAGGTGGCAGGACCCATATTGCTAAAACTAATAGACCGATCCACTTAGTTCGATCCGCTGGTTAAAGAAGTGGAGCTCATTTTTTTTGTTACATGCCTTAGCATGAGTGCAGTGGAAGGAGTATACCTCATAGGCTCAAAGGCTCACAGCACTATTAGGGACAACCGGTAATCAGACCCTGAGACCAGGAGTGGAGAACTTCACAAGGTCCCAATAGGTCAAGTGTTGTAACGAGCCGGAAGACGGTGGATTGCTATCTATCACCAGTACGCGCTGCTTAGTGGTAAGGAAGAAAATTTTTCTGTACAACAATTGGCTCCAACGGACGACTTACGAGTGGCTGAATCCGAGTTGAGTCAGATATCGGAAGTTTCCTCAAGTTCAACACAAAAAAACCTACATTCCACAGATGATGTGAATATACATGATGCAAGGGCTGTACCCATATCCATACCCACGCCCACACCCCATGTCCCTACACCTGAGACAGTTTCAGATATACTCACTGGTCAACAGAGAACTCACTCGTATAAGTTGAGCAACAGAGAAGCCTGAGTCAGTTATTCTCCTCTCCTACTTGTCGTGACCGCCCCGCCCCCCAACTTGGATAGTGAAACTGTTTGCCTTTCCTTGACGGGGATGACTATCACGTTAATTCACTCCCCATTTTACGCTCTATTTCATACGTTTTACTTACGTTACTGTTTTTTTGCGTTTCAGCCCATGCACACTTCTTGCTAGATGAGTAGAGCGTTATATTCCTAATTAGAGTTCCGAAGTCTTTTGCATTCATCACAAAATCTCAAAAAGAAATAATGAAGAAAAGAGTATGAAAAGAATGAGAGGATAACTACATTAGTGGGATTAGGTCGATGAAGAAAGTTTGTGGATGCAAGAGCGCCACTGATTGCGGCATCTAGCCCTATCCCCTAACGTATCTAACCATTGAGTGGGAGGGTCTCTTGGACCCCACCCACGAAGTCTAACACGCCCTACATGGCCAAATCCACTAGTTAGGCTTTTCATACCTTTCATCCATGTCATGGACTGACCACCCTTACTCATCTTCCAACCGCTACCCACCTCAGCAAACATAGTACGCCGAGGAATTCTGTCAGGGGACGTGCGTAACACGTGTCCCAACCATCTTAGCCTGGTCAGCTTAGGTGTTTCATCTAATGATTCGATCCTTGAACCTAAGACTCCACCAAACCTCAGCATTGCTCACACGGTGTACCCACCTGGTTCGAGCAATACTACGAAGACATCGGTGTTTAAATGCCGACAATCTTCGTATGTCCTCCACCCGCAGTGGCCACGTCTCCGAACCATATAGAACCACGGGCCTGACTGTTGTAGCGTACACTCGGCCTTTGATAGGTAAACGGATGTCATGTCGGCACCACAGATGACTCAGGTTGGCAAATGCCAAACGAGCTTTCACAAACGTAATCACTGATTGACGTTCCCATAGGGTACTCCGTCGAAACTCCGGGTTTCCCTCTTTCGCCCTTTCTCTTCAATTTTGTGATTGAACTGATTCTTGAGGTGGCCCTATCCTCGTGTGAGAATAGTGGCATCGATCTTCGCTCAAGCAGTACTGTCTGGCCTGGAATAGGCGCACAATATTTTTCTTCTCAGTGGAGACCCAGGTAAGTTGCAAGCCCCCCCTAGACGGCCTAAACAACAGGGTAGCAGTGTTTGGGAGCATGAAATAGTTAGCTTCGGCTTTGACTTCGGCTGGTGCTTCCCGCTTTCCTGCTTAGGCCCTGAAATGAGGATTGCCGTTGGTTAGAGACGCTGGAAGATATGGTTCAGAACCAAATCCAGTGGCACGAATGCTGTACAGCCTGTCTGTTGACTTCCCATTCCCCATAAACAATTGAAAAACAGATGAAAAATTTACAAGACGTGTACGGTGAAAACATAAGAGAGAATCTGCCCTTCCTTTTTGCAATCTTCATCTCGACACTTGATCCCCCCTCCCGTCCCGCGACTATATTTTTTCTGTTGTTGTTACGTTGGCACCATGTTTGTTCTCAAGCTGGTACGATTATATATATATATATATATATATATATATATATATATATATATATATATATTACACAACGTGATTTACAGCAAAGGGGGTAAACCCCATGGTCAAGAGTCATGCTGTGCAGGGGATGTGTGCGGGGAACATTCCAGTAAGATTCGAAAATAGGAATCTTGTAAGTGGTTGGAAATACCGAAAGAGTGAGAGTGTTCTAATGCTTTGCAGTTCTTTGAATGAAGAAAGACTTAAATAAAGAAGCTCAACATCTAGGGACAGAGACCCAATAGGGTGACTGGCCGCCTGTATACGAGATGAACGAGAGAAAATTACGGGAGGGGGAATTGTCAGTGAGTTCTGATGAACGAAAAGAGATGATGAGGCAGCTTGCCGGCGATGGGCAAGTGGCTGCAAAATGGACGTTAGGTAGGGAACACTGATTAATCGGACAGCCATTCTTTGAACCCGATCAAGAACGGTAGACGAAGCTCCACCTCACAGATGACAGTCATATTTAAGAGAGGGGCGCACTCGAGCTTTATACAAAAGGCGAAAGGGTGTAAAAAATCGTCTGGCGCGGAGTAGAAAATCAACTTTGTGCACAGCACGGGAGGCAAGCGTGGACACACAAATAGACCAATGTAGAGATGAATTTATAGATAAGCTTGATAAGCAAATTGACCCCGTGAAGAAAAGGGGAGTTCAGCCGAAATTCAGATGAGAATTAGGGAAACGTCTAAGTGAACCAGAAAGGCGTGAAGTTCTCGAAGCACTGGAACAGACATTGTTGATCGAACTGCAAGCTTAGGTTTGTTTTAGATCTGAAGCAAGGTATTCATTAAGAACGGAACAATCGTGATCGATGTTCGTGGTCTTGGGAGTTGCAAGGTAGGAAAGGGGGCAATAGGGAGTGGCATTCTCGGCAAAACAGTGCAGTGGGTTGGAGGTTAGGGATAGAAGATCATTATTAAACAGAAGAAAGATGCGCGCAAGTATGGAACCTTGGAGAGCATCAACATTCACAGGGAACTGCTGAGATAGAGCTCCATTGACTCGGATAAAGATGGTTCGCTTGCTGAGGAAACATAACACCCATGATGCGAGAGCCGGATGGAGCCCGAACAAAGACAGTTTCGACAACAGACCTTCAGGCCAAGCTCGGTCGAAGGCTTTTGAGATTTCCAGCGAGACCAAGTGAGTTTCTTCGTGGTTATCGAGTGCGGCCGACCAGGTGTGAGAGGACAGCTAATAGGTCGCCTGTAGAATGTCGCGGGCGGAATTCACATTGACGATCACTCAGCAGACCCTCACGTTCAAGGAATGGACGCAGTTGGTCGGAGATAACGGTTTCAAAAGGTTTCGAGAGGACAGAAGTGAGGGTGATGGAGCGATAGTTGTTGGGACCAGAAAAATCACTGTCTAAGGACAGGAAAATAAATGGCGCTCTTTCACCAAGAGGGAAAAGTTTCCTGATTTAGGGAAGAAAAGAAAAGACAACGTAAAATGGGGACTAACTCTGGAGCACACATTTCCAGGACGATAGGCGGAATACCGTCCGGACCGGGTGGTTTGAAACCATTCAGATTACGCGGAGCTTGGCGAACTTTTATGGTAGTTATTAGAAGAAAAGCGTGGCTGAGGACGTGTGAGGAAGGCAAAGAAGTGGAGCTAACAGACCGAGTGGAAGTTGAGACAAAACGGGAGGCAAAGACCTCGGCCTTGTCGAGACGGTTGGAGACCAGAGAACCAGAGGAATTGTAAATGAGAGGAAAGTTGGAAGGGCAGAAATTACGGAAAACCGCTTTTGCAAGGGATCAGGATGAGCGGCTACCGGTAGTGGACAAACCTAATCGTTCAGCTTTGTGGCATACGAAGTGTTCTTTAGCTCTCTGTGCGGCGAGCAAGCGTTTGTTCCTAGCCTGCGCAAAACGGTGTTGAGATGTTTGGTTGGGTGAACGGAGCCACTGGCGGTAGGCTGGGGTTTTTTAAACAAACAGCACGGTTGCAAGCCTGGTTAATCCGCTGAGGGGATCGTGGGTTACCGGGTTTCGAGAAATGAGGAATGTAGAAGTGCATAACTTGGAGAATAGTTTTAGTGAAATTAGAAACATCAGACGCAGAGCAAAGGTCGTTCCAAGAATAACAAACCAGAAGGTCATGAACACTACCCCAATCAGCAGATTCGTAATGCCAAAAAGTGCGTCTAGAGTTCGGTATTGGGACGAGGTGGGAAAACTGAGTGAAAAATGAGATGAGACAATGGTCCGATGAGCCCAGGGGAGACAAGGAAGTATTGTTAGAGAATGAAATAAGAATGGTGTAAGTGAGGTCAATAGTGTGCGGATGGTCGCCAATACGATAGGGAATGCACGTAGGGAGGTCCACCAGTTGGTAAAGGTTGTTGGCTATAGCGGAAGCCTCAGCTTCACGTCCTATGGTTGAAGTGTCCGATGAGTGCAGTGGCCAATCCTTGTTGTGAACGTCAAAATCACCAAGAATGGTAATTTTGCAGCTGGGGTCTGTTGAAGTCAATGTCTCAATGTTCGAAGATAATAACTCAAAAATCAGAGAGCCATTGCTGTTAGGGGAGTGATAAGCATTACAAAAATAATGGGTAAAAGAAGGGAAACGAATTTTCAACCACATGAATAGAAATTCTTGGTTGGAGAAATCAAGATGCGAAAGTCGAGGGGAGGCGGCCGATTGGTGGATATAGGCGCAGACACCGGCTTTGGGGAGAAAGGCAGGAATGAGGTAAGTAGTCGGGAAATTGAAAAAGACTAGTGCCTGACGAGGGGAAAATTTTGGGTTTCAGTCAAAAATAAAGCAGTGGAGGAGGAAGACTGAAGGTGGTGCACACAGTCGACTATTCGATTCAAACCACGAAGGTTAGTGTGGGCAGT
Organism: Fasciola hepatica; assembly: GCA_948099385.1. Lineage (NCBI taxonomy): Eukaryota > Metazoa > Platyhelminthes > Trematoda > Plagiorchiida > Fasciolidae > Fasciola > Fasciola hepatica. The sequence goes on from CANUEZ040000106.1 coordinate 1,346,053, forward strand.
GAGAGCTTGATGCGAGCTATGTAAGTGACTATGCGCAGTTGAAAGAAGACGAGTATTCATGTGATTTTTGAAGTTCATAATTGATGAGAGAACCGGTAACCGAGCCCTGAAACTTGGAGTGGAGAACCACATAAGGCCTCAATAAGTTGGGCGTGGTAGCGAGCCAAACGACAGCGGAGTTGTCTATCACCCGAAGAGGAAAGTCAACATAGAGCAATCCTGACGAACACCACCTCTCTTAGTGAACTGAAGTAAAGGATCGCTGCAGGCGCGAACTCGGCTTCGGCCGTTTGACAACAAACTTTGCAGAGAGAAATAAATGTCTCTGGCACACCAAGGGCCAGACAGTTTTCACCATATGCCTATCTTCTCAATGACTTCAAGAGAACTAGGAGAGTGGCTGCAGGTGTCTAATAGGTGACCCCTAAGGTCTCAAAGCCTCCAGTCGCTAGTTTGATAAGAAGCCAAACGACTTCGCTAAACCCCTGTGGGTTTTTTGTATTACATGCTTGGGTGTGAGTGCAGTAGAAGGGCTATACTCCGTAGCGTCAAAGAAACACCGAACTACTAGGGATAGCTGGAAACCGTACCCTGAGACTTGGAGTGGGGAACCACATAAGGTTCCGATAGGTCAGGTGTAGTACCGAACCGGACGACAGTGGACCACTGCCTATCACTAAAGTGATTCAAATTTCTGACCCTCGAGATGGCAAGCCGACGCTCCAAACCACTCAAACACCATACGCGTCTAATTGCACCGTTGGAATGTCTGATCGGACGAACAATGCCACTCCTCGTAATCATACAAAGTTCCCGTCACTTCGGAATAGGGTTTGACCAGGCAGGGACACTTCAGAGCCCAGGTGATCCAGGCTGATCCATGCTCCTGTTAGCGCCACTAACGTAGGCGAGTGGGACTGCAACCAGACTTGCAGCTCATCTCTTTTGCTTGGCAGATCTCGCACGTTAGGTAATATGATGGTGGGGTTGTCCTGGTCTGCCGCCTCTATGCGTTCATGGGAGCTAACAGGGACACCGGAAATCAAGTCACCGTTTCTGTACCTAAAAATCTCCAATCATCAATTTTGTTTCTCTGTTGTTTGTGTTCGTGCAGTGAAACAAGGGCCTTCTTTAATTTTCATGGCCCGCAAAATTCATATTTCGGATAAATCGCGCTTGCTCTTGTAGTGACCTCGATCGTTTTGAGAAAATGACCATTTTCTGGACATCATTTTGGATCTATTTTCTGCACGATCTTTTCTGACGTTTGACACTGATCTCAGTGTTCTCCGGTTGCCTACGTTTCACTGGACTGACTTTTCCGAGGTTTCCGTCGACCTCGTTTTAAATCACTTTTACTTTCGGTCGTTCGCTCGCGGTTCGCTCTCTGCACAGCCGTCGCGTTTCGTTCCGTTTTCCGTTCGGTGTATCTCTCGTATCGGTACTGTTTCGGTGCCACGATATATAGAATACACCTCGCATCTGTAAACCGACTTACATCTTCTCTATTCGTCCGATAGAGGGGATATCGTTGGTATTCGCTGCTAGACCCGATAGGAGACACGTTCGCCAGCCGCTCTCGAACGTCTTCTATATTGGTGAGCCCGAAACTTCCAGAACCTCCTGGATTATTCGCCCGCCCGGTGAGTCTGTGATTTTTCGCTGTTTCACGTCCTCCTTTCGTTGCACGATATATATTTTTTACGATATATTATCGCAACGTAGCCATGTCAGAGGATAAGGCGCAGCTCGACACAGATCTCACTCTGTCTGCGGTTGCTTTTAAACCAGTGGCGTTTATCCCTCATGATCCAGAGGTTTGGTTTGCAGCCTTAGAACTGCAATTTGAGGCACGTAGGATTGTTGGCCAACGCCAACGATTTTTCTGTGCCTTAGAGGCAATCCCAGGTGATGTTATCGCCTCGGTGAGGGATTTGGTATTAAATCCTCCTCAAGTGCAGCCGTACGATCGGCTTAAGGAGGCTATACTGCAACATTTCCTTCCTTCTCGGGAGGAACGGTTACGTCAGCTACTAGCACTGGACCCCACAGGGGATACTAAACCCAGCCGCCACCTAGCTCATCTCCGGTCTTTGGCAGGGCCCGCCGATAAGGATTCGGAGATAGTTAAGGAACTGTGGTTGGACTCTCTACCCTTCCATGTTCAGACCACCGTTACTGCTCTCCTCGAGGACTCGTCCTTGGAACGAGCAGCCGCCGTGGCTGACAAGATTGTCGCACGTGTCGGCAGTGGGGCTAATCCCCTCATTGCCACGACATCGCGCAATCCTAGGGGTGTCGACCTGGATGAATCGCCGGAGAGGCCTCGGCACTCTCGATCTATCCAGCGCCGCCTGTCCTTTAAGGACAGAGTTAAAATACCTACTCCTCACAGTAGCCCACGTAAACAACGGCACGGACGGGTGCCCTCCACTGCCCACGTCCGCCGTGAATCCACCTCACCTGCCTTATCCAAACCAGATCATCCTACCAGCGGCTTTTGTTGGTTCCATCGCGTTTTCGGACCAGCCGCCCGTAGATGCAGACAGCCGTGTTCATACGCGGCGGGAAACGCCACTGCCGGCGAGTAGAAGCGGTCGTACTCGCTGGCAATTAGTCTCAGGTTGGCCGTTTATTTTACGTGCATGATTCGTGCACTAACGCTAGGTTCCTAGTCGATACTGGGGCCCAAGTTTCTGTTTTGCCGGTTGGTAAAGACAAGCCACGAGCTTCTTTGCTTCGGCTGTCAGCGACGAATGTTTCTCCCGTTCCTACCTACGGCACGAGACAGCTTGCGGTCAACCTGGGACCACGACGACGGTATCTGTGGACGTTCATTCTTGCGGATGTTCCCACAGGCATACTGGGAATCGATTTTCTGCAGCACTATGAATTACTTGTTGATTCACGTAGGCTGCAGCTTATTGATCCTTCGTCGGACATTAAATTTACGGGTATTGCAGCTCGAACAGATGCACACCGAATCACAGGTTTGTTTTCTAACATTCCGCACGATTTTCAGTCTTTGTTTATTAAATTCCCCATATTGACTGAACCATTTGAAGAGATAGAGACAGTGACCGATCGTGTGGCACACCACATTGTCACTAACGGACCACCAGTCACGGCACGACCTCGCCGACTGGCACCGGACAAATTGGTTTTCGCCAGACGTGAGTTTGACACTTTACTTTCTAAAGGTATTGTTCGTCCTTCTCACAGTCCATGGGCCTCACCTCTGCACATGGTTCTTAAGAAAGATGGCGTTAGCTGGCGACCACGTGGCGACTATCGCGCACTAAATTCGGTTACCCGTTACGATAGTTATCCGATACCCCACATACAAGACATCACGGCATCACTTCACGGCACGACTGTATTTTCTAAGATCGATTTGGTGCGAGCCTATCACCAGATCCCAGTCGCCGCTGAAGATGCCGAGAAAACCGCTGTCACGACTCCTTTTGGTTTGTTTGAGTTCCTACGTATGCCTTTTGGTTTGCGAAATGCTGCTCAGACATTCCAGAGGTTTATTGATAGCATTACACGAGATTTGGAATTTGTTCACGTCTATATCGATGACTTGCTAATCGCATCGTCGAGCGTAGATGAACATTTCCAACATTTGACGCTACTATTTCAACGTTTGTCCGAACATCGAATAGTAGTCAATCCTGATGTGAACTTGGCAAACCGGAACTCCTGTTCCTCGGCCACAAGATCACTCGAAAGAGTATTAGGCCTTACGAGGATAAAGTGCGCGCTATTTTAGATTACGCCGTACCGTCCTCAATCAAGGAGCTCAAGGCATTTTTGGGGTTAGTTAACTTTTATCGTCGTTTCATACCCCATGCCGCTGAACGTTTGCTTCCATTAACTGACCTACTTTGTGGCAATCCACGTAATTTGTCGCTTACGGATGCCACACGAGTAGCGTTTCCGGAGATTAAAGCGACATTAGCTCGGACCACGCTCCTCATGCACCCAGTTCCGTCCCCACGATAAGCATAGCGGTGGATGCATCCGACTTTGCCATCGGAGCGGTCCTGCAACAGTCTGTTTCTGGGATATGGCAGCCATTAGAGTTCTTCTCTCGACGCCTCAATCCCACGGAAACCAAATATAGTGCTTTTGGTCGCGAACTGCTGGCTGCATATAATGCCGTTAAGCACTTCCGCCATGCAGTCGAGGGTCGATATTTCATCCTCTTTACAGACCATAAGCCTCTGACGTATGCATTGCATACTAAGTCTGTCCGTTACTCTTCACGAGAAGTCAGACATTTAGACTATATTTCTCAGTTCACGACCGACCTACGACACGTTAAAGGTGAGTCGAACTGCGTTGCAGATGCTTTGTCGCGTATTCCGCTTAATGCCATTAAATCTCCGGTTTTAGACATCCCTGCCATGGCTGCCGCACAAGCACAGGATTCTTCATGTATGGAAGCAGCTCAGTCATCGTCGCTACAGTGTCAGTCCGTACCTCTAGCCACCAGTGCTGGGACTATACTCTGCGACATGTCTACTGGTATACCTTGACCAGTCGTACCCTCTGCATATCGACGTCTCGTGTTCGATACCCTCCATGGACTCTCACATCCAGGCATCGCAGCCAGTCTCCGATTAGTAGCTGCACGATACGTCTGGCCGTCCATGAATAAAGATGTTCGTATGTGGGCAAAACAGTGTCTACAATGTCAACGATCTAAAGTGCATAGGCACGTAGCTTCGCCTATCGGTACTTTTGCTACGCCTGATGCTCGCTTCGATCATATCCACGTAGACATTGTGGGTCCATTGACCCCATCACACGGGTATACCTATTTATTAACGTGCATCGATAGATTTACGAGGTGGCCCGAGGCTATTCCCATCTCTGTCGTCACGGCCGAATCAGTGGCTCGACATCTGATAGAACGATGGATAGCTTCATATGGTTGTCCTTCCACAATCACTACCGATCGATGGCAACAATTTGAGTCCGATCTATTCTCTTCATTAACTCACATGCTGGGTACGGAACGCATTCGCACGACCGCGTACCATCCGGCATCGAATGGTTTAGTCGAACGTTTTCATCGCCAACTCAAAGCAGCTCTTAGAGCACACGAGAGCCCCGACTAGTACAAAACGTTACCGCTAGTTCTGTTTGGTATCAGGACTTGCATAAAGGCAGATATCCAATGTTCCGCCGCAGAACTTGTCTACGGCACGACATTACGACTGCCTGGGGAATTCTTTACGCCACGGAGTACAGATTCACTTGCCGTACAGACTTACGTTCACCGTTTGTCTACGTACATGCAAAATCTCGCTCCGGCGCAGATTCGAATACAGCGACGACAGGTTTTTGTTCCGACCGAACTCGAAACTTGTTCGCATGTATTCATTCGTGTTGATTCGGTACGAAAACCATTACAACAGCCTTACGGAGGTCCATTTCGCGTGATTTCTCGTCACGATAAGACCTTAAGGTTGATCGACACGGTCGCGTCGATACCGTTAGCATCGATCGTCTCAAAGCCGCGTACGTTGATGATGGCGTGTCGCCCGCTGACATGAGATTCGATGTTAACCCTGCACTGCCTGTTGACGACACTTCCGTGTCACGTCAAGGTCTGCAGTTAGCGTTGCCTGCTACGACTTTGAATGAGGCTATCGTCTCACGTTCAGGACAGCACCCAGTTGGCACTGCTACGACTTCGAATTAGGCTATCGTCTCACGTTTAAGTCAGCAGCTAGTTGGCCCTGCTACGTCCTCAAATGAGAATACTGTCTCGCGTTCAAGTCAGCAGAGCACGCGTACGCACCCGTCCGTGAATGAGGCTCCCGTCTCACGTTCCGGTCGGAAAATCGTTTGACCAGCACGTTTTCGCGACTAGGTCAAACACGATCTTAACCATTGCACTTCGCAGTAATAACTTTCGTGTTTATCGTTTCGACACGATTTAACATACTTCATTAGTTATTACTGTATTCTAGTCAAGTCCATTGCGGTTGCTACACCAGTTTTTCGTTTCTTTTCGTTTCATGGAACCCCGCCATATGGTACGCTTCGCTGGTCCCACGAAATCTGGAGAATTTGGGCACCAACGTTTGCATTCTGGATCGGCCTTGTCGTTCTCGTTCCTGGCCATTTACGAACCTATCGATTTGGCTTCCGGATATCATATTGGTTAACGGTTACCCGACGCTGGACGTTATTGGTGTGGCACACCTTGATGACGATTCACGCAACCGACGTCATTGGCAACGAATCTGGTTTACGCTCGACCATCATCCTACGGTTCCTGCATACCACGGATTCTGCCCGTCAGCATCCTACAGCACAGCTACATTCACGTATTTTGCACACATTCGCGCACACGAGTACCGTTTGTATGCCATCTCCTCCCTGACATTTTTTCGAAAGCTTTCCGTGCTTTTTAGCGGGGAGCTGCTGTAGTGACCTCGATCGTTTTGAGAAAATGACCATTTTCTGGACATCATTTTGGATCTATTTTCTGCACGATCTTTTCTGACGTTTGACACTGACCTCAGTGTTCTCCGGTTGCCTACGTTTTACTGGACTGACTTTTCCGAGGTTTCCGTCGACCTCGTTTTAAATCACTTTTACTTTCGGTCGTTCGCTCGCGGTTCGCTCTCTGCACAGCCGTCGCGTTTCGTTCCGTTTTCCGTTCGGTGTATCTCTCGTATCGGTACTGTTTCGGTGCCACGATATATAGAATACACCTCGCATCTGTAAACCGACTTACATCTTCTCTATTCGTCCGATAGAGGGGATATCGTTGGTATTCGCTGCTAGACCCGATAGGAGACACGTTCGCCAGCCGCTCTCGAACGTCTTCTATACTCTCCTTTGAGTCTGTGGCAAACCCGTAGCATAGCAGTAGCATTGTGACGAAATTAAACCCTGTTTATTTGTTTGATACATTATTCTTCAAATGAACGCTGCTAAGCGCGGTGGTCATTCGACTGTTGCGCTTGCACGCTACATGCACGCTTTTGTGATATACGCTAATTCTTCCCTCCCGCTCCACTGAGTGGTCTTTTTCTAATGGGTTGGGGAAACACTGCTCTGGTGATCGTGGTGGCGTAGTGCGGAGCACCACTGACGGACAGGTGGTCAACGCATAGTAGGAAAGACTAGCGAGCGTGTGTAATAGGGAAACGTGATAAAATTGAACTGGCTTCGTAGCGTCCTCCTCGGCGCCCAGGACCACTTTGAGAAAGAAGAGAGTCCCGTTTCACTGACTTTACCCAATCGGAAGACCGATTTCACCGGTATTTTGTCCACAGTCTCATCTTTCCCGAGGGTGAGCGAATATTAGGACATTTCCCATTACGTGCCTGCGCATGAGTGCAGTTAAAGGGGTATATCCCATAGCTTTAAAGGCCCATAGCACTATTAGGAAGAACCTGGAACCAGACCCCGAGTGGAAAACCACAGAAGGTCCAAATAGGTCGGGTATGGCAACCGGCCGGACGACAGTGCAGTATATATATATATATATATATATATATATATATATATATATATATATATATATATATATATATATGCCAGTCGTTTAAAACACGTGATATGCCTTGGTAATTTCTGTTGCTTTTCCCAAGTTACGTCTTACGATGCTCATTTTTACCTCCTAAGTTATGATTTTCCGAATAATTGTCCTAATTTTGCCAACTTTGAGGGCATGAAACAGAACGATCTATGACGAGGTATTTCAGGGCAGTTCGATGAACTAAACCGATATATTGAAATAAAACGCTAACTAAGCATCGCACATTACTCCGGTCGTCCATTTCCTTCGTGGCAATTTATTTTTGATCCGTCTAAAATGGCTACTAAACAAACCGTTCGAAAACCGATGGTACGAATGGACTGTGTGCATTAGAGAGCTTTGGCTCGACGGCCCTAATGTGTTGGAGCACTCGAGGCACATGAGTGTAAGCTTTTTAACTTTGAGAGATATTTTCGGTGGAATAATAATGATTGACGCGAAAAATAGGGAAATACAAGTACCAAGCTAACCGACTAGGGAGTGGAGCGGCCAACTCATTGACAGTACGGGGGTATTACGCTGCTTAGCCGTTATGTTTATTTGAGCTAGTAGTGTACACTCGCTCATTAACGTTTTTACCAAAGCAACACAACAGTCACTATCCCAGCCGGAATTAAGATGGGCTCTGGCAGGGCACATGTCTGATACCAACTGCAAAGGAATGGGATAGGAACGGGATTACAACCAGCAACAGGCTGGGACAAGGTCAGCAACGGGCTGGGAAATATGGGCAACGTTAAATAATGTCGCCCGCGACCACCGTTGAGCTGCATTTTTGCGAGGATTTTACTTTTACTGTTCACTTGGAATACTGCCATTACTGATGTGCATTCCGATCAAAACACGAACTATCTGATCTGAAGTTCGCCGTTGAAAGGCAATAAAGTTGGTAATGTCCAATGATATTGCACTGGATAGTTGCGATGCAGGATTTCGCACCAGCGGAACCTACTGGCACCTAGTGGCTGTCATTTTCTTGTCACTGTTTTAGTATTATTGATTTAACAACGGCGCCTTCACCGAAAAAACTAAAAGCACACTTAGGCTTCTCATCAAACTCGGATCAGTTTTCGAATTTGACACCTTGGGGCAAAAACAGAAAATCCACAGTGCTTTGAAATGTATACGAGGCTTATTGATGCAATATTATAGAAGTGAAAAAATGTTCTAGGCCGCGAAGCCTGCACCCTCACCTCATATCACCTAAACAAACGAGCCATTCGACATGCGTCCGTTTCGTGTCTCCTTTCAGTTCAGTTCAGTTCAGTTCAGTTCAGTTTGCACAGGACTTGGTGTGGCTAGAGCCAAGCGTGTGTCCAGATAGTTGTGTTGTCGGCGCTTTCCCGTAGCTCCCAACACTGCGTGATTTTCTTTTTCTGAAAGGCAGAAATTTTGTGCAGTATCAGCCCTGGCAGAGTAAGGTGGAAACAATAAGTAAATTGCAACTGACCCTAAAAGCTGCTTAACATAACTCGGGTTATACTGCCACCCAACATAAGTCTACTGCTTTCTTAAAGGCCTTCACTGTTGTGGTATTTATGACCTCTTCCGGGTGCTTATTCCAATAGGGTACCACTCTATATGAGAAGCACTTCGCCCTAATTTGGAGCCTCGAATGTTTCCTTTGTAATCTAAGGCTATGCCCCCTTGTGCCTCTCTCGGGGATCAGAGAAAAAAGGTCTTCTCGACTTATTCCTGACAGTCCTTTCATTACCTTGAAGGTTTCTATCAAATCCCCGCGAATGCGCCGTTTTTTCATCGAGAATAGGTCTAGGGCACGGAGACGCTCTGTGTAGTTAAACCCCCTTTGCCCAGCCACCATTCTAGTTGCTAGCCCTTGCACTTTCTCCAGACAGTCGATATCTTTCTGGTAGTACGGTGCCCAGGCCTGCACGCAGTACTCCATATGCGGCCTAACTATGGCCTGATATATCGGAACGAATATCTCCGGATCTCTACACGACATAATGGATCTAACTCGAAAGAGTTCCCTCCTGGCCGTATTGGCTGCTGAGGTGCACTGCTTTGACAGCTTAAAGCTGTTGTCCATTATAACGCCCAAGTCTTTGACCTGCGAGACCACTTGCAACGAACCCACACTATTCTCACTAGCCCCTGTATTTGTGGTCAAGCATTGACACTTGGTGAGGTTTAGTGGAAGGTCCCATTTGCGTGCCCAGTTTTGTACTGCTAACACGTCAAGTTCTATATCTACTCCAGCTATCTTGACGTCATCGGCAAACATAAAGGTGGGGTTTGTAAGCCCACGTGCTAGGTCGTTGATGAAGATGAGGAAGAGCAGAGGGCCGAGCACCGAGCCCTGTGGCACCCCACTTGTTACACCTTCCGGTTTTGAAACATGGCTCCTCACCTTAACAGTTCAGTTCAGTTCAGTTCAGTTCAGTTCAGTTTGCACAGGACAGATAGTGGCCACGGCCAATCGAGCGTCCAGAATTCCTTCGATGGTATGCACACCAGTTATGCACCCACCACTCCCAAGTGTAATTCGTCGAACCCCCTGCTAAAAGTGAGAGGGAAACGGAAAACCTCATCGCACATCAACTGCGAGAGTCATTATGCATCGTGAGCGTTCACTGAGACAGTATGCAATGAGAGAAAAAGTCTGTTAAAACATACCCCAGAAGGGCCACAGTGCTACCCGTCATCTATCTAGTTGGTATACTCAAGGCTCGCTACAAGGAAAGATCTCGTACCACTTGCGATCTAGGGCACCTTTGAAGGATTGGACTGTCCGCAGATCTACCATTCCACCAGGCAGACCGTTCCAACTAATCACAACCCTGTTGCTGAGGAAGTGCGAACTAGCCATCAACCTAGATCGGGATTTTATCAACTTCTTTTCGTGTCCCCTTGTTCTGGAGTATACGGCCACCTGGGATGGACTATCTGGTCTAAGGCCAGAAAAGCCCTTCATTACCTTGAACGTTTCTATGAGATCCCCTCGACGTCTCCTCCTTTCCAACGAGGAAAGACTCAAATCACAGAGTCTCTGCTCGTAAGTCTTAGCCTCTGTCCTTCAGCCATTCGCGTGGCTAGACGTTGGACTTTCTCTAGGCAGGCGGCGTCCTTTTTGTAGAAGGGTGACCAAGCCTGCACGCTACCTTCTAAGTGAGGTCGTACTATAGCCATACAAATAGGTACGAATACCTCCGGCTTCCGGCAAGATAAAGCTGATCGCAGCCTGAAGAGCTCCCCACGAGCCTTTTGTGCAGCAGCGTTGCACCGCTCCAACCATTTGAAGTCACTGTTCATCATGACCCCAGGGTCGGTAACCCTACTGACTGCCTCTACGGTGAACAGCCCTTGATCATGAGCGACAGCCAAGCCCTCTTTTGCCTTTGACAGCACATGGTTTTTTCAGCAATCAGAGGTAATTCCCATTTGTATGCCCAGTTCAGGACGGTACCTATATCCCTGCCCAAGTCCACCCTACCAGCTCAGCCAACAATCTTCACATCATCCGCAAAAATAAAGCTGGGGGATTGAAGAGTGGATGCCAGATCATTAATAAATAACAAGAATAAGACCGGGCCTAGGACGGATCCCTGAGGTACGCCACTGGTGACGTTCACCAAACTGGAGCACCTGTCCCCCACTTTGACGTAAAGCGTCCTGTGGGAGAGGAAGTCCTCCAGCCACCTATATACTGGCCCACCTATACCGAATGTCTCCATCTTGCGTAGCAAAAGACGATGAATAACAAAGTCCAAAGCCTTGCTAAAATCGGGGTAGCATACCCCAACTTTCTTACCTTCGTCCAGTCGTTCAGTCAGTTCATCTAAGAAGCACGGGAGATTGGTCAGGCAAGATCTATTTTTCAGGAATCCATGCTGCGCCGGACTTAACATGGAGTGCTTCAGTAAGTGCCGGCAGATGTGGGTATGGATGACCTTCTGAAGGACTTTACATAAGACGCTAGTTAGGCCTACCGGTCTGCAGTTCTGCATAGCCGACTTAGGTCCGCTCTCATGTATTGCCACGACTGCAGCGACTTTTCAGTCCTGAGGTAGCTTACTCTGGTCCAACGTGGACCTGTTTTGTTTTTATGTTTATAAGGCTTATAACCGTCTGCCATTTAGCTAGAAAGGCTCAGGAAAAATACCCAAAATTTTCTATGTAGCTTTACGCTCTCAAGGAGTTCAACTTGCTGACTCATAACCATCCCACCTTCTTCACATTATCTCCTGAACTACTCACGGAAGCTCAAAAGGTCCTCCGTAAACATGCCAATGTCCCGGGCGTAAATCAGGCAATTCGTACCGTCAGGCTCAGAAAAACCAGGAACACACAACCTCAGTCTGCACTCAGTCCATGTTCAGTAGCTCTCGTTGGCGTTTATGACTTGGTCAATAAGAAGATTAACGAAGTAGGCCAAAGAGTGGCGGACCTGCATAACCAGATCCAGTCCATCGATGATATTCTAATAAAGATATCCCCTATATGTAGCATAATAGAACCCGCCCCCATAGTTTATCGCCAAAGCCTTGCCATGGCGGGCCGTTTCTTGGACTCAGTTGCGACCGAAGTTCATAAGCGTATAGTCAACGCCAAAAACGCGATAGTTTTTAACATCCCTGGCCGAATGCCCATGCCGTCAACCAAACCCGCCATGCTGAATGCTTGCAACATGGCACACCACAGGTGCTATTGCACTCGGCTGCGCAAAAATCACAACGCAACGACTGTCCTTTGAAGTTCCAATTCGCTTACGAAAAAAACAGCTAGAGAATTCATAAACAGTTGGCAAATCATGGCTAACACCACCCCATTCAAAAGAAATAGAATATCACCGGATAAAACGCCCCTCCAAAGAGAGGTTTTTCGATCACTAAAAAGTACCTTAGACTCTCCAACGCAACCTGTGGCTGGAATACCAGTCATCGCGTCGTCTCGCTGCATGTCGAGCCACCTCGAAACACAAAAGCCCTCAGTTGCCTGCACCACTCTGGTTGACCTAGACCTGACCCCATCTCCAGCACATCCCCCTAGTAAACGGCCCTGCCTTCTACCATAAACCTCCGCTCCCACAAACGGCAACGATATCCAGGCAAAACCCGCTATTAGCCCAGGGCCACCAAAGTCCCTTGCATCCAGGCCTGCCGCTGCCTATTTCAACCTACTGCCCACCGTCTAACCACCGAAAAAGGCTCCGGGGAGGTCTGTAGCCAACAGCCCGTCCTGTCCTAACTCATGTCTAACCGTCTAGCGAACACAAATCGCTTATAAAAGCCATGATCTATTGTTTAGCCAATCTTCCCATCGGCGGACAGAATTCTGTGTCCCTCACAGCTTTTAGCTACTCCGGCTACCCCCGTAACCCCCCCCCCCGTAAGTCTGCTCAGAGCTCAATTTAGAACTCCGACCAAGCACTCCAAGTATACCCCCAAATAATCCATGCTTGTTGGCGAGCAGGACGCAAGCCTGCGTCACCCCAGAGCGGCCAACTCCGCCTCGCTGTATTAGCATGGTAACTCGGCTGATCGACAAGGTCCTCCCAGCTCCACTTTACAACACAGGCGAAAACGGCCACCTAGTAACGCGTCATCATGCATCGGGACAAAACATACCATATTCTCCAAGCATCCCGAAACAGTTTCCTGATCATCTGGCTGAGCGCCAGAACCTCCCGCCGAACCTCCGTAACCAGTTTCCCTCTTCTTCAATGATACACATAAATTACCCCCGGTTGAATTATAACCAGCGGCCTCGATTGTCAAGCTCCACGCTCTTTCCTGAACACAGGATGGGCCAGCTCAACTAACTACAGTTATTTCGTCGGTCCCGGTCGGGCGATAGCTACCTGCCCTCTGCGTATCCCGCTGAACCCAGTCACTACGGCTTTCTACCACCTCACTTGCAGTTACCCATTACCTCAGCATCCAACCCCCCCACCTGGTTACTTCAACCACCCCGGAAATCTCACCTCCGCAAGCGACCAATTTTTTTCTTGACAGCACCCCCTCCCCAACCCAGCCTCACCCCTTATTTACACTGCCGGCTCCTCACTTCTAACCCCTGTTTAAACTCTATCGCTTCTATACATGACAATCCTGATGTTATGAGTCCACTTAATGATGTTTGCCACCTCGGTGGTGTTAGCCACCAACACCCGTCGATGGTTGTTCCTGCCCCACGCCATGACGATACAGCTGCGCTTACCTTGCTCCTCATTAACGCTCGCTCGTTACCGAATAAAACCCATACTCTCCATAATATGGTACTATCTTCCGACTTCGACATCACTGTCATAACCAACACCTGGCCAAGTGATTCTGTCCCACTGGGCCAAATTTCTATTGCTGGTTATCAAACCTTCATGAAAAATCGTCGCCGTCGTGGAGGAGGCTGTCTAATCCATGTTAAAAACAGTTTGCCTACCATTCCTCTCTCTGATCCAATGCTGGACTCAATTCAGGACTCAATATGGGTAACGGTTCTTCTGGCCAACTCTCCACTCCATATGGGCTGCTTTTATCGACCACCCAATTCAAACATCACTCTTCTCGCCAAGTAGTCAATGCTTTTGACCACTTTGCACTATTACCCTCTTCGTCAAAACTCATTGCTGGCGATTTCAACGCACCTGATATCTGCTGGGACATCATGTCTTTACCCCAATACTTCACGAGCTTCGTTTCGACCATACGCACAGGACGCTGGGTCCAGCATGTAATGACACCAACCAGAGGAAACAGCATACTTGACCTGATATTTACCATTGGCCTATCGGATGTCATAACTATCCCCCTCAACCTCTTCCCAGGCAGTGGCCATAGAACGGTATCTTGAAGATTCACAGCCGGACCCATAAACCACATATGTAGCTCATCTCAACAGCCCCTGCACACGATCAACTGGATGAACCTCAAGCCCATGATTCGATCCCTCACCTGGGGTGACCACTTCCTACAGCAAGACCCTCAGCTCTCCAGTGACATACTCTACTTTAAGCTACATAGCTGCTTGTCAGCAATCACCACCACCAGGACGAGCGGCTCTCAAGCCCGCAGCTCTTACCAAACAAGGCTGCAAAATAAACAAGCAAAACTGCAGAAGACCTATAATAAAACCAGAGACTTCTCCATATCATTGCAACTCCATTCTCTCTCTCTCCGTAATCATCAGTCTCCGGACTAATGAACTGCTGAGAAAGCAGGAGCTTTTGGCCTTGAATTCCTTCGACAGATCGTACCGATTGTCTCGACTGCTAAAGAGCAGAAATCAGAGAGAGTCTTCAGGGATACCCTATTTAATTTTGGGAGACAACGCGCACATTAAATCTGCAGCTGAAATCGCTGAGGCGCCTAATACCTTCTTTTCAGAATCCATGACCACTGACGCCACTTCAAATCCGCCTCCAGTACCCCCATCACCGAGCAAGTTCTCTCTGACATTGAATTCAGTTTGAACGACGTGGCCAACCTACTGCTGCGTGATAGACCCTCCTCCCGCCTTGGCTATGACGGCATCCCCCCCAGCACTCTTTCACCTTGGTGGAACTGACGTCGCTGCTATCTTTATGAATCTCTATAACTTATCCCTTAAACATGGCATTTTTCCATTCCAGTTGAAAACTTCGTCCATTATTCCTATCCATAAAAATGGTCCAGAGCATGAACCCTCAAATTATCATCCTAATAACCATACCCCTTCAGCTGCCAGAATAATGGAGCGTTTGAGTAAACAGCCGATGTCCGATTATCTCATCTTCCATAACCTCATTCACAGCGGTCAACGTGCCTCCCTAAAGTCACCTTCTTGCACTACATGCCAGTTTGATTTCTTCAACCTTCTGACCACGGCAGCTGACGACGGAAAATCTACGATTGTCATCTACCTTGGTAAGACCAAGGCATTTGGCCGAGTTTCTCACTCCCGGTTGTTAACGAAACTCCGGGCCTACGGTATCCATGACCCGTTTTATCATGGATCACTCCCTACCTGTCGGACCGAACCCAGATTGTATTTGCTAATGGTCATCTATCGCAACCGGTGCCTGTCACTAGCGGAGTCATGCATTTTCAATCGTGCAGCACGGCACACCTTTCCTTTTCTCCGACGCCATCAAAATTGTTTATGAGTTCCGCCATCAAGATTTGAGCACAGCGCTGTCTGAAATAGATAATGATCTTGAGAAACTTGAGCAGTGGTGCACTTCGTGGCAGATGTGCCTCCCGACATCCGAAAGCTTCCACACAACCTAAAGGTGTCAGGTACCTCCCGGAACTTTTTCACTGAACCAAGTACCCATAGCCCAAAGCCCATCGGTGAAGGATCTTGAGCTTCGATGAACTAACAATCTACAATTGTCGGAACATGTCTCATTTCAGACGGCCAGGGCCAGACAGATTATAGGCCTAGTTCTCAGATCATTCAAAATGAAACATAGTATTCTCCTCACATATCAATCCCATGCTAGACCCCACCTCGAATATAGTCCTATAATCTTCTCTGGAATGTCTAAATCGGACAGAATAAGCCCTGAGAAAGTCCGGCGTACCTTCACCAAGAAGCTAATAGGATACTCTTCACTGATCCACAAAGAGCGAGCACTCTACTAAAACTTGACCCCGTATGGCTTAGACATGTCAGGTTTAACTTGTGTTTTCTGTATGGACTTATTCATCGCTCTGAGTTCACTTCTACCAACTCTGCTAGGGCAGTCATGTAAAACAACTTTCTCCTAGCTCAGGGCTGTTAGCCATTGATGTTTTCCCCTGGCATCAAATGGTACAGTGGTGCTGGGTCCCAGGACATTAAGTCCCACCGACCACTACTTCACTCCTTGATCCTTCGGATCTTCTCTTATTTATTCTGGCTTCCCCTCCACTCAGCCTCCTTGTCCGGCCGTAATTTTGTTTCCTGAATCATCCCGGTTGAAAATCTTTCATCCCATATGTCCACCTTCCAATAGCTACCTGTTGGCCTCAATTTCCTCCTTTTATATTTCCCGACATGAACGCTTGTCTGTGTCGCCAAGATTTCTGAATCCATCACATAACTTAGACTGCTATCCTCTCTCCCTGTGTGCAATAACATCTACTGGTGCAGCCTAACTAAACCACACCAGAACGGCCTATGGTCTGGCGTTGAACGAGACTGGAACACATATGCAGGCGCGTACATTACAACACTCGTTGTACTACTCCAAGTGTTTACTTAGCTCCATTCCGTAATTTCTCAGTCCATGCAAGCGAAACCCCTGATGTCAACGGCACCTTTACCATAGCTGCGCCCGGACGTGGGGAAAACAGACCACCCCCAGCAGTTGCAAAAAATGACATACGTGGAAAATTACGGTCGGACGGAGGGACTTTGGAAAGTTCCTATATGAGCTCAACCACCTTCCTGTTAGAAAAAAGTGGAGGACACAAAAGGCCTAGTGGGATCGATTTGATCTGTAAATACCACTGATATCGGGCTGTGAAGGAAATGGGCAAGCTCCAATCATGGGTGTCTCCCATCGGCTCAGACCTGACCCTGCGAAAGGGGAAAACCCCACGACGCTCTTGTCCACTTGACAGGCTTTTGGTTCCTACGCACGGGACCGACTGAGATGATAGCGAACTGGTCTCTCCACATTTGCTTACCCAACTCCCGCTCTAATTTTCAACCACCTAGTGCCTCCCATGCACGCCTGGCACGTTTGTTGACATCAGCTACAAAATCACCGTGGCTCTGCACAACAAGTCGATACATCAGAAGACAGACAAGTCTCATCAAAGCGCTAATTATACCCATGTAGATAATATTGGATATATAAGCATACGTGTAAGAACGTGGAGAAAAGCGCCCGTATTTTTCGCCCACTAATCTATTTTTCCTCCTTCTCGTGAAAAAGCAGCGATTCCTATAATCCTATAATCCAGCCCACTCTCCAGTTTACAGCCTTACCTAGCAGCAGCCTGCAGCATTAGACCTGTAGGTACCACATGATAAGATTTGTCATACATCCTCTGGATCTATCATATAAACTTGCCGTTTGGGTCCTTAGTATGTCCCAGCTGCTTCCTTGTGACCTGTAAAACAATACTATGGGAATTGTCATATACCCCCCAGACCTAGTGTGCAAGCTCGCCATTCAGGTTCTTCTTGTTTCCCAGCTGCTTTCTCACGTAGCCCACAGACCTTATAGTCCACATGCACCTCCACGGCGTTATTAACTCCGAAAGATAAGAGTCCTCGGAGAAAGGCCGCATTGGCAATCAATAACTTTGCCTAGTAGTGGTAGCCCAGTTAGCTCTCACGAACACCGAATCACGAAACCAACGACTCCTCATTTTGTTTTGAGGTGATCCAAATGTGAAAAGTCTTTGGCCTCGGCGGGATTCGAACCCACGCATGGTCACCACCCTCGCTTTAGTACCGCCAGTGCTCTACCAGCTGAGCTACGAGGCCACGCCGGAGAACCTTCGACTTTCTGCATATGGATCACAGTATACCCGCCCAAATTACAGTAGCACATGGCATCCACCACAGTGAACTAGCTTGTAATTTGACTGCCTACAGCAGGATTTCCCTTTGTACTAACCGGACTCCACCAGTTAAGTGCATTGGGCATGTTTACAATGTATTGATGGTTGGCAGATTTTGATAATGTTTTGAGGTGATCCAAATGTGAAAAGTCTTTGGCCTCGGCGGGATTCGAACCCACGCATGGTCACCACCCTCGCTTTAGTACCGCCAGTGCTCTACCAGCTGAGCTACGAGGCCACGCCGGAGAACCTTCGACTTTCTGCATATGGATCACAGTATACCCGCCCAAATTACAGTAGCACATGGCATCCACCACAGTGAACTAGCTTGTAATTTGACTGCCTACAGCAGGATTTCCCTTTCTACTAACCGGACTCCACCAGTTAAGTGCATTGGGCATGTTTACAATGTATTGATGGTTGGCAGATTTTGATAATGTTTTGAGGTGATCCAAATGTGAAAAGTCTTTGGCCTCGGCGGGATTCGAACCCACGCATGGTCACCACCCTCGCTTTAGTACCGCCAGTGCTCTACCAGCTGAGCTACGAGGCCACGCCGGAGAACCTTCGACTTTCTGCATATGGATCACAGTATACCCGCCCAAAGTACAGTAGCACATGGCATCCAACACAGTGAACTAGCTTGTAATTTGACTGCCTACAGCAGGATTTCCCTTTGTACTAACCGGACTCCACCAGTTAAGTGCATTGGGCATGTTTACTCCTCATTTCGCTAAGACCATTGTGCCTCATTTCCCACCTCCGTACTCTTATCTATTATTTTGCTCACGCTAACCCTCAGCTGGAACATCACCCAGACTGGGTTCTTCCCTTTTTTCAATTCCAGAACCCCCTGGCCATCACGTTGCCTGGCTATAGTATACCGTCCAGACAGCCTATCTTTTTCTCTGCCCGTCTACAACCGCACCAGAGGGCGGCTACCGCGAATACGATCCAGCCACCGTGTTTAACCCACAAGAAGTCCTTGTGTTGCTGCATATGCCCCTCCGAGGCCCACTGGAGAATTCACACTACAGGACCCTCGGATGTCGAAGCCATCGTGTGAGGACTCCTAATTAAATAGTAATGGGTCCAGATTCGGCGAAGCCTTCCTCCTTCCCGTGATGAAACAGCGAACAAAAACCGCGGCCAACCTTTGCCCAGAAAGCTCAACTCGGACGCAGAAAAGCCACAGGAAACTCAACAGAACAATGTATTCGCCAATTCACCAGCATAGCCTGGTCTATTTCAAAGGTTTTCACCCTTGTCTAGCCTTATTTTGTTCCTCATGGACACGGCAATCCGATTGCTGATTATTCCTTCCTAGAACTCCATCCATCTTCCATCAGCGGATAACTGCCGACACCAGATGACTCACACTACTTCTCATGGAAATTGTCTCACCTTTTCAGGGGGTACTATTCCTTTTCACGTCCAAAAATCTATGAAGATTAGTATTCCTGTGCGAAATTTAATGAACCTCTTCCCTGCCCCCTTTGTCTCACCGCCAGTTACCTTTTTAAGTGAACATGAATACGCATTACCTACAATTTTCTTGCATCATTCTTGTAACTATTGTATTTCCTGCGTCCTAAGCCAAAGCCCGCCTGAACAATCCTACATCCGGCCTATTCGTTACTATTGCCGTAGTTGACTCTAAATCAATTCGTATTCGCCGTGTATTCTTTGGCCGCTTTGATTCATTTAAACTCTCTTCAGCCTTATTCCATTGTTGCAGTGATGTGCTAATCTCTCCTTGAAATTTATGAATTTTCCATCTCATTCAGTGATATTGTAAACTCTGATCATGCTCACATGCGAGCTTCTCGACGACGGTCCAGAAATATACCATTGTTATTACTTGCCTGTCTGCAGTTCAGCATAGCCGACTTAGGTCCACTCTTATTTATTGCCTCGACGGCGGCGAATTTCCAGTCCTGAGGCAGCATACTCTGGTCCGACCTGGACCTGTACAGCCTGTTACGAACGTTTGAGCAATGCGTAGCCAAATTCGCAACGGATCCCGAAATCAGAAGGCGATTATCCGTGATAATTCTACGATACTAGATTATTAAAATAAACAATGACGTAAACAATATACAAACCTCAATAATACGATCACAAAGTCTCAACAACGAGAAACCGAATAGCAGCGTGTGAGCAGACAGCACGTGCGTCACGCAGGTCCTGAACAAGGATGTGCCAAAATAGCGCTCTGGGCGCGAACAAACAACAATTGGTCCAGAAAAACAACCAGTTCGTAAAGACAAGTCAATAGTGTATGGAAATGAGTGATGTTGGGAAAAAACACTGAATCGCGAGGGAAAAAAGGGGGATTTTCCACGACCGGCTGTTACACCGCCCACCAAAATCCTCCTGGATCCTTAGCAGAGTCAAAGGTTCGGTATAGAGGTACTGATTCTTCCTACCTGCCTAGGCCCTGCTGTCAGTGCGCGCGTCTAATGCTCGTCGTCGACGTTCTACTACTGGTCGCACCTAACCCATTGGCTACATAGACGTGAGGCTAGTCTACATCTTCCACAAGACCAAATAACCGATGGCGGGCGTGAATGGTCACATAGACGTTGTCCTCGTAAGGGGCCGTCCGGTCCTGGATGTACGCGCTTGAGTGTGTGTGTGTGTGTGTGTGCGTGCGTGTGTGTGTGTGCCGGGGTTACAATGAAATCACAGTTATGACTACACATCAAAGGAGGACTTTCTGCAATGTCAACAAAAGACCGCGTGGCAAGAAAACGAGTAAATGTAGCATGCATGTGTGACCTGAGCTCCACTACTTCCACATGTGCAAGGGGCATTCGGTAGCGTCAAAAAAAAGGCGAACAAAGAACACTGTCACATGTATGATGGGTTTACGGGATGTAGAGTGCGTCGTGCATGCGCGTATGTATCGGGATGTATAATGGAATCGCACTCATCACCACATATCGGAAAGAACCTTCTGTAATGTCAACGAAGGGACCGCGAGCACCTTAACGTGTTTGACGGAGATTGTGTGGTATATATGGTGTTTCTTTATCCACCTCGATTACTGGTGTGAAAAAGTTTTACGAGGCCACAGGGTTATCAGCTCCTCCGTCTTCGCTCTCGAGTAGGTTAATACTGCGTATGTCACGAATGAGCACTCCGTTAGCTGTCTTCACCTTCACCGTTCTTATCATTTCGTCGATGCTTTTGATGGTTTCCGTAACTACTCCCAAAGACCAAGCGCTGAAATGTGCGCGTTCGTCGGCGATCATAACCACGTCCCCAACTTTGAATGGTCTTGTTTTGGCCAGCAACTTCTGTCGAGTCTGCAAAGCCGGTAGGTACTCCCGTAGCCAGCGCCTCCAGAAGACCTTGGCCAGATAGTTCGCTTGCTTCCACCCATGGAGGTAGCTCCCACGAAGGTTTACCGGCCCTTGGAAACCCTCGTTCGACCTTAACGTCAATAAGTCGTTCGGGGTGAGCGCCAGGTGGGTGGGGTCGCCGTTCAGTACTGGAACCAGGGGGCGGTTGTTCAGGATTCGCTCCACCTCAGTCATGACGGTGTTCAGGGTCTCGTCGTCGGGCGGCTGCTGCTCCATGATTGACAGCAATATCCGTCTGGCGGACCGGATCGTGCGTTCCCATACGCCGCCTCGGTGACTGGCCTGTGGGGGGTTGAAATGCCAGCGTATGCCGTAGGCCACGGTTCGATCCTGCAGTTCGTCCCTGTTTATGTTCTTGTGCCAACGCTGCAATTCCCGTTGAGCGCCCACAAAGTTCGATCCATTATCTGAGTATATGTCTGCCGGTACGCCTCTTCGGTTGATAAATCTTTGCAAGGCCCGTAGAAACGAATCGGTCGTCATCGAATGTGCGACTTCTAGGTGCACCGCACGTGATTTCATGCACGTCATGATACATCCGTATCGCTTTTCTAATCTTTTCCCGCACTTGATCCACAAGGGCCCGAAATAGTCCAACCCGGTGTCACTGAACGGCCACCAGCCCGTAGTTACCCTGCATTCTGGTAGCGGGGCCATGAGTTGTTTGCCTGCTGTGGCATTGCGTCTCCTGCATTGCACACACCGTCGGATCACGCGTTTAACAGTCTCTCGTCCTCTCAACAACCAAAGACGCTTTCGGATGACGCTGGTCACGTGACTTTCCCCGGCATGTCCCTCTACGGCGTGGACGTGTTGAATCATTAGCTCTACTACGGGTTGTCTCGCAGGCAGCAGTATAGGATACTTTGTGTCGAAGTTCAGGTGGGCGTTGGTCAGCCTACCATCCACCCGCAGCAGTCCGTTGATGAGTTTGGGGTTTAAACGCTTCAGCTCGCCTCTTGGAGATGGCATGTCTTCATTGGTCAGCCCCACTTCTTCCGCCCTCTTGAGTTCTCAGGCGAAAGCCTCGCGTTGTATCATTCTGAAAATATCGTACTCTGCCGCTTGTAGCTCATCGGGACCTATCGGGCCGACCGGTATCCGACCTGAGGGCCGTAGCCCTTTCATGACTAGTAAACTTATCTTGAACCTGGTTAACCAAACTAGCGAACGAAGCGTCTTCATCCAGGAAGAAAACCTGACCAGTCGCGATAGAATGGATGACGCTTCGACGACGTTGGTTGCTATCACTACGCCTTTGATCTCCAGTTCCAATTCCGTAGGGGGTTTTAATTCGAACACGGGCCAGTCCTGTTTGGGCAATTGCAGGAAGTTCGGCCCTCTCGTCCACGTGTCCAGTTGTCTGAAGTTGTTCGCACCTCGAGAGCACAGGTCGGCCGGATTATCGCCAGACCTGACATGACTCCACTGGTGCGTGGCCGATTCATCGTGGATAATCGTGAGCCGGTTAGCAACGAAAGTACTAAACCGGCTCCGTACGTTGTTAATGTAGTAAAGTACTATCGTTGAATCCGTCCAGAAGCTCACCGACCAAATGTAGAGATCGAAACATCTCTTCACAGCTTGCACCACCCTGACTGCCAACACGGCTGCGCTGAGTTCGAGGCGTGGGATTGAGACCGACTTCAGTGGAGCAACGCGGGCTTTGGCGAACAGGATCCTCGTGGTATATTGTCCATCTCCTGCGCACCATCGTCCGTACACCACAGCTCCATAACCGACTTCGGATGCATCGGAAAAGGCATGTAGTTCTCCAGTCCGTGTCGTATGGCCAGGGGTCAAACATCGTGGTATTCTTATGTCCCCTAATTTCTTCAAGGTGTTCAAAAATTCCTCCCAGTCCAGCCGGTCCCCTCGGTCCAGTGACTGGTCCCAATCAACTTTCTTACGGCACAGCCGCTGCAGCAAGATCTTTCCGGGTAGCAGCCATGGTGAGACGAAACCGAGCGGGTCGAACAAACTTGAGACGGCAGATAGTATGCCACGACGGGTTATTGGCAGCTCGGGAACGTTCAGTTCGAAAACAAAATCGTCCGTTTCCGCGTCCCATTGAATCCCTAAAGTGCGCTCGATAGGAACTGGAGAGCCGTCCAAATCTCTTACCCTTTCGACCTTTTCGTGATACGGGATGACCTTCAGCACTTCCGAAGCGTTCGACATCCATTTAGTTAGATGGAAGCCACCCTCTTCCAGCAATCTCGTCAGACCCCTGAACTGCTCTAGAGCTGATTCCACATCATCGAATGACCCAAGGTAGTCGTCGACGTAGAAGTTCCTGCTGACGCTTTCTACCACCGTCCGATGTACCAGATCGCCATGTTTGTTCGCTGATTCTCGGAGGGCGTAGTTGGCACAAAATGGTGACGATATAGCTCCGAAGGGGTGGACGGTCATTCTATAATTCACCACTGCGTTGTCCCGGTCGCTCCCTTCCCACCACAGGAAACGCAAAGCATCTCGTTCTCCTACCGGAATCTTCACCTGATGGAACATTTCCCTAATGTCGGCAGACAAAGCCACTTTACCCACTCTGAAACGGCACAGAACATCGATCAGTGGTGTGGTCCAGTCAGGCCCCTGTAGTAGGCGATCGTTTAACGACTTGCCCTGGAACTTGGCCGCACAGTCGAAAACCACGCGCAGTTTATTGGGTTTTTTTGGGGTTGATAACCGGATGGTGAGGCAGATACCAGATACCCCTTTTGCTGTCGGTGTTAACAGGCACCCTTTCAACGTAACCGAGGTCCTCGTTTCGCTTCATCAAATCCGCGTATCGTTCCCACAGATTCTGGTCTCGAATGAAGCGTTCTTTTAGTCGTAGTAATCGTTGGAGGACATAATTTCTGTTGTCAGTCCACGGGTCGACCGGTGTGCGCCATGGGAGGGGAACCTCGAACTGTTTTTTGAGGCCTCTAGAGCCTTGCCGCACCGTTTGTAGAGCGAAGTGATCCTCTTGAGACAACGTCGGTCTTTCGTCCCCAATGTCATGAAACTCCTTTTCATAAAGCCGTTGCAGATGATACTCTATGCGGTCCGTTTCGGCGGATAAGTAATTCACGGAACCGCGTACCCCTACTGGACCGTATGACATCCATCCCAGAGCCGTGCGTACGGCATAAGGTGCCTGGCGGTCGCCCACTCTTTGGTCAAGCACCCAATGCGCCTCTGGCACGTCGCATCCGATGAGGAGATCCACCTCATCATGTTCCCAGTCTACGACGGTTACATCCTGCAGGTGGGGCCATCGAGTCAAGATTGCGTTCACCGACCTTGGTGCTCGCATGGGAAGATCCGCTAACGTGAATGCCTCCGTTGGTTCAATTTCCTCGTTAGTGTCTAGAGAGATGAGTTGCAGCCTTAATCTACCGGCAGTCATTACCTGTGTTCCGCCCACCGTGCTCACTGCTAACGACGTCGCACCTTTAGCCAGTTGGTGTTTGTCGGCAAACCGCTCTTTCACTAAAGTGGTGTCGGATCCACTATCAACGAAAGCCAACGCCTTGACTATCCCAGTCGGAGTCACTACTCCCACGGCCACTACGCCTAAACGTACCGGTTTACTGGCAGATTGTGAAGTTGAACAGATCACGCTGGGCTTGGCACTCGCCTCGGATATGGTTATTCTCGCCTGATGCAGCAGCCGATGGTGTCTGCCCGTGCAGCCCTCGTAACCACATCGATTCCTTGTTCTACAGGCTGCTGCCCGGTGCGTGGTGTTGAGACAGATGAAGCATGCTCCTGCCATCCTCGCCATTCCCCACCGTTCGTCTATTGTGGCATTGCCGAACTTGGGGCATTCTGGTAGGCCATGGCTAGTACCACAGGATCTGCAATTTGGTTTCGCCGTAGCATCTCGTGAAATGACGTGTGTGTTGGTCCAAGGCTGGTACTTTGGATGTTCCCGTACAGGGGTTTGGACTTGGCTAGTACCGGGCTTGTTTGCTCGGTTGCTGTCCCGGATGAGTCGGCCGAATCTGCTGTCAGCTATCTTCGTTTGCCTGTCTAAGTATTCAGTCAGGTCTTCGAAGTTGGCTTCTCTGTCGCCTCGGCTTATCCGTTCAGCTTCTTCCGCCCACCGACCCTGTAGTTCGGGAGAGAGGTGACGGACTATGCCTTCCAAAGTGTGCATGGCGTCTAGGTCAGCTCTGTAACCTAAATGGTCGAGGGCTATTGAGCAGTTCTGCATCTTGATCACCAGGTCGGCCATGGTGTAGACGTCGCCCTTGGTTTTCTTTGCCTCTGCCATCACGCCCTCTATTAGGTTACGGGCTACTTTGAAAGGTTGGCCAAACAAGTCCCTCAGAATCTTTCTTGCCCTTGTGTAGCCTTGTTCTGGATCGAGCATGGTGCATCCGTCGATAGCTTCTCGCGCTCGGCCTCGGCAGTAGTGAGTAAGGTAAAGAAGCCTTTGCCCAGGGTCGGTTACCTTTTTTTCAACGAACGTCTCGAACTGTTTGATAAACTTGCAATATTGCTCAGCTCGACCGTCGAAAACCGTTAACTCCACTCTAGGCAGATCGATCGATGGTGGTTTGTAGTCGGCGACCTGCGTGGGGTTCCCTACCTTATTGCACTCCAACCTATCGGAAGTGTCGAAGTCACTGGTCCTATACTCTCGCTGTTTCTGTGTACACTTCTCTGCTTCATGCGCCTGTAGTCTAGCCGAAAGTAACTGTTGCTCTAGTTCTATTATTCTCAGCTTATATAAATCAACGTCCTTACGATCAATATTGCTTTCAATAACACATGAGCTAGCACTGACAGGACTAGGCGATCTAGCATTAACTAAAGAATCATAAGTACCCAAAACCTCCCCAGAGACTTGCCGTATTACTTCCTGTCCGGGTTCGACTGCCTTTGATCCTTTCCTTGGCATTTTGCGTGAATTTTCCTCGTTCCAAATAGATCTATTGAGTATTGTTACGAACGTTTGAGCAATGCGTAGCCAAATTCGCAACGGATCCCGAAATCAGAAGGCGATTATCCGTGATAATTCTACGATACTAGATTATTAAAATAAACAATGACGTAAACAATATACAAACCTCAATAATACGATCACAAAGTCTCAACAACGAGAAACCGAATAGCAGCGTGTGAGCAGACAGCACGTGCGTCACGCAGGTCCTGAACAAGGATGTGCCAAAATAGCGCTCTGGGCGCGAACAAACAACAATTGGTCCAGAAAAACAACCAGTTCGTAAAGACAAGTCAATAGTGTATGGAAATGAGTGATGTTGGGAAAAAACACTGAATCGTGAGGGAAAAAGGGGGATTTTCCACGACCGGCTGTTACACAGCCTGCATACGGATGGAGCTATGATATCCGCCAACGGCTCGATGATAGCTGGATGAATGCCATCTGGGCCCGCTGACTTGTGGCTGTTCAACTCCTGTAGGTACTTACGCACACATTCCTCTGAGAGATCTAGCTCGTTTAACTGAAGAGCAGGATGCACCAGAGCCAGATCTACTCGTACCCCACTACCTATCCTATTTACACTACCAAAGTATTCCCCCAGGGCGTCTGCTTTGCCCTGGTCATCAGTGACAATGCCGTAGTCTCTAGTGGACAGCAGACCTACGGCATTCCTTGTTGAGCCTTCAGACTGTACATAGCTGTAGAACTTCTTCGGCTTTTGTCTTACAGACTGGGCCAATTTCAGCTCAAATTCCCGCTTGGAAGTTCTCAAAAGGCTTACAGTCTCGTTTCTCAGCTTTGTATAGCAGTTCCAGGCTTGCTGACTGCCGGAAGCTTTGTACTGGTTCCAAGAGCGGTTCCTACGTCTGATGGCCTTGGCTATTGCAGCCTTCCATTACATGGGTTTGCCCTCCCCACTCCTTCGTTTTAAGGGTGCGAACTCATCCAATAGGGCAGTCAGGGATCTCTTTATGGTCTGCCAGCCCTCCTCGACAGTAGCCTTCTCTGTCGTGTCCCAGATCAAACCCATCGCCCTATTACGAAGCCTATCTATGTCCATACTACTGAAGTGTCTGACCAGCCTTGAAGGTACCTTGGGTTGCCGCATGCATAGGACTATTTTGACACACACGTGGTCACTCTTGCCCAGCGGTGCACAATAATGCAGTCCAGCCACATCGTTGGGGAAGTTCCTTATGGCTAGATCCAGCAAGGATGGAATGCATCCAGTCCTATATCTGGTATTCTCCCTAATATGCTGATGCAACGCATTATCATGCAGCCATTCTAAGTAGGTTTGCTCCTCCGATCCCGGCACGCAGACCTCGGCCACTCAGTCGATGTGCGGGAGATTGAAGTCACCCACTATGAGGGTCTTTTGTGCGTCCTTAACTAGTTCAGTCAAAGTCCGCAGCAAACAAACGACCTCTTCGTGGTTAGTGCTTGGTGCCCTGTAGACACAGACGACGTTACCCCTTCTGCCTGGAAGGATGATCGTAACAGCGCATAGCTGGATATTGCAAGTGCGCATCTTGGTCTGAGACTCAAGGTGGTTTGTACCTGACCTAACGAGGATGGTTACTCCACCACCAAGGCGGTCCTGTTCTCGATCCTGCCTGTAGACTGCAAAACCGTTACTTATTAGGCCTGGCACATGATCTTCTCCAGAAAGCCACCTTCCCGTGACGGCAACTATTGACGCTTTCTGCCCGTCAGCGGTTTTGGCTAGTTCCGCCCATTTGTTTCTAATACTTCACACGTTAGTATATAACACCACCGCGTTTGCCCCGTCATTTGGGTTCTTTTTACTGTTCGCTCCTGTCTGTTTCTCAGGCGCAACGCCTGAGATGATGACACGTTTTTTGCTTCGGATGTCCCCACTGGGGTGCATGAAACCGGCTGATGGTCCAGAATTTCCGACCACTCCCAATCCATCTCTATAGGAGTTGCCACAACATCCAGACTGGCAGGGGTCGCACTGTAATCTATCTTCGGACGGCACCGCCAATTCTCGTCTTCCAGCGCATCTTCAATTACAACTATTTGCGATCCCGCACGTGGCTCCTTTACTGTTGTCGGGGTCGGGGCCTGAGAGCCGAGTACGGCATTCCGCTGAACTTTTAGGTTTCTCACCAGCGCCCTGGCTGATCGAGCCAGGTTACCCCCGGAGCTAGACCAACAGGCCTTACTCTATGTTCGTCCGGCGCAATCCGGTATCTACCCTTGGTAATATGAGCCACTATTGCTGCCATCGTCAGCAGTTTATCCCGGGAGGCCTCATCGGCCAACCCTACTAGGATTGGTCTCGCACGATACTCGCCTTTTTTCCAAGTGGTGAATTCCAAGTCCCCACTCTGTGCACCCTTCTTAGAATAGTAGAGTACGGAACACCTGCGACTCGCAGTATATCGTAGACTCTCCTCCTATCTGTGTCCAGCCTGGCTATCGATCCCCTTATAAAGGGTTCTTCCTGGTTTAGGATCAAGAGCCTGCTGTTTGTAAAACATATTTGAGCAATGCGCAGCCAAATTCACAACGGATCCCGAAACCGAAAGGCGATTTTCCGTGAGATTCTACGACACTAGATTGTGGAATGAACAATGACACCAAAAAGATACAAACTTCAATAGTGAGATCACAAGGACTCAACAAACGAGAAACCGAATTGCTGCGTGCGAGCAAACAGCACGTGCGTCACGCAGGTCCAGAACAGGAATATGACAAAGTAGCGCTCTGAGTGCGAACAAACAACAATTGGTCCATGAAAACAAACAGTTCGTAAAGACACGTCAAAAGTGTAAGCAAGTGAGTGATGTTAAGAAAAACATGGAACTGCAATGGTTTTAGGGGGCTTTTCCGGGACCGATCGTTACACAGCCCAACAAGGTCCTCCCGAATCCTCAGCAGAGTCAAAGGTTTTGAATAAAGGTACTGATTCTTTCTACCTACCTAGGCCATGTTGTCAGTGCGCGTGCCTAATGCTTGTCGTCAACGTTCTACTCACGGTCGCACCTAATCCGTTGGTCACATAGACGCGAGGCTATTCTACATCTTCCACGAGGACAATTGACCGATGGTGGGCTTGAAGGGGAAACATAGATGCTGTCCTTGGAAGGGCTGCCAAGCCCTGGTCGTATGTGCTTGCTTGAGTGTGTGTGTGTAATGCAATCGTCGCCACTTCTACATATGCAAAAGACATTTCAGTAACGTCAACAAAGGCAAATTGCGAACACTGTCACATGTATGATACGGGTTGCGGGGTATGGTGTGCATCGGGTATGTGTGTATGTGTCTGGACGTACAATGGAATCGCATGTATCACCACGTATCGGAAAAAACCTTCTGTAACGTCAACGAAAGACTGTGAGCATTGTAACGTGTTTGACGGAGACCAGGTGGTATAACGAGTACAATGTAGGTGAGTGTGCTTCGGGGTGTATGATGGTTCAATACGTCAGTGTATCGTGAATGCTCCCATATGTGGGATTTCTTTATCCACCTCGAAGATGAATTCGAAATAGTCTACTGGGTCTCAGCGTTATCAGCTTCTCCGCCTTCACGCTGGAGTGTGATAACACTGCGTATGTCATGAATTAGCTCTCCGTTAGCTGTCTTCGCCTTCACTGTTCTCATTATTCCGTCAGTGCCTTCGATGGTCTCCATAACTACTCCCAAAGACCAGGTGCTGAAATGTGCGCGTTCGTCCGCGATCATCACCACATCTCCAACCTTGAATGGTCTTGTTTTGACCAGCCACTTCTGTCGAATCTGCAGAGCCGGAAGGTACTCCCGCAGCCATCGTCTCCAGAAAACCTTGGTAAGATAAGTCACCTGCTTCCATCCGTGGAGGTGGCTCCCACGAAGGTTTACCGAACCTTGGAAACCCTCATTCGACCTTAACGTCAATAAGTCGTTCGGGGTGAGCGCCAGGTGGGTGGGGTCGCCGTTCATTACTGGAACCGGGGGCGGTTGTTCAGAATGCTCTCTACCTCAGCCATGGCGGTGTTCAGCGTCTCGTTGTCGGGAGGCTGTTGCTCCCTGATCGACAGCCACATACGCTTGACGGACCGGATCATGCGTTCCCATACGCCGCTGCGGTGACTGGCCCGCGGGGGGTTGAAATGCTATCGTATGCCGTAGGCCACGGTTCGATCCTGCAGTTCGTCCCTGTTTATGTTCCTGTGCCAATGATACAATTCCCGTTGAGCGCCCACAAAGTTCGACCCATTATCTGAGTAAATATCGGCCGGTACGCCTCTTCGGTTGGTAAATTTCTGCAAGGTCCGTAGGAAAGAATCGGTCTTCATCGAATGTGCGACTTCTAGGTGTACTGCGCGCTACCTCATGCACGTCATGATACATCCATATCGCTTTTCTAATCTCTTCCCGGACTTGATCCGCAAGGGCCCTAAATAGTCCAACCCGGTGTCGCTGAACGGCCACCAGCCCGTAGTCACCCTGCATTCTGGTAGTGGGGCCATGTGTTGTTTGCCCGCCGTGGTATTATTTCTCCTACATTGCACACAACCTCGGATTACCAGTTTTACAGTTGCTCTTCCTCTCAGCAACCAAAGACGCTTTCGGATGACGCTCGTCATGTGATATTCCCCGGCATGTCCCTCCACGGCGTGTACGTGTTGAATCATTAGCTCTACCACAGGTTTTCGAGCAGGCAGCAGTATAGGATACTTTGTGTCGAAGCTCAGGTAGGCGTTGGTCAGCCTACCATCCACTAGCAGCAGTCCATCAATGAGTTTGGGGTTTAATTGCTTTAATTCGCCTCTTGGAGATGATATTTCTTTATCGATTGGTCCCACTTCATCCGCCCTCTGGAGTTCTTTGGCGAAAGCCTCGCGTTGAATCATTCTGAAAACATCGTATTCTGCAGCTTGTAGCTCATCGGGACTTATCGCGCCGACCCGTATCCGGCCTGAGGGGCGTAGTCTTTTCGTGACTATTTCATTTCTCTTGAACCTGGCTAACCAAACCATCGCACGAAGTGTCTTCATCCAGGAAGAAAACCTGACCAATCGCGATGGAATGGATGTCGCTTCGACGACGTTGGCCGCTATCACTACGCCTTTGATCTCCAGTTCTTCTTCCGTTGGGGGTCAACTCGTCCATGGGCATTTGCGGGAAGTTTGGCCCTCTCGTCCACGTGTCGAGTTGCCTGAAGTTGGTCCCACCCCGGGAGCACAGATCGGCTGCATTATCGTCAGACCTGACATGTTTCCACTGGTTCATGGCTGATTCGTCGTGGATTATCGTGAGTTGGTTAGCAACGAAAGTACTAAACCGGCTCCGGACGTTGTTAATGTAGTAAAGTACTATTGTTGAGTCCGTCCAAAAGCTAGCCGACCAACCGTAGAGGTCAAAACATCTCTTCACCGCTTGTGCCGCCTTGACTGCTAACACGGCTGCGCTGAGTTCAAGGCGTGGGATCGAGACCGACTTCAGTGGAGCAACGCGAACTTAGGCGAACAGGATCCTCGTAGTACATTGTCTATCTTCCGTGCATCATGGTCCGCACACCATGGCTCCATAACCGACTTCGGATATATCGGAAAAGGCATGTAGTTCTCCAGTCCGTGTCGTGTGGCCAGAAGTCAAACATCGTGGGATTCTTATAATAATAATAATAATAATAATAATAATAATAATAATAATAATAATAATAATAATAATAATAATGGTATATTTCTCGACCATGGTCGAGACGCATGCGCAAGCGCATGATCATGGTGTACAACGTTACTCAAAACAATGAACTATACACGAATTTTAAGAAAGCAAGTGGAGTCGTCAGAAGCAAAACAATATAGCTAGAGATAGTTTGAGTCGACTGAAATTATAAAGGTTTGCGCGGCAAATACGGTTTGGTTTCGGATTCGACTGGTTGGTAGTGGTCCGTGAAAATACAAAATATATCGTGAAAATATAGCGCTAGGGATGCGTTATAAGTCATAATAATGCAAGATGTGGGTAACTGAGGCCTATTGCGGGTTCTATGCACGGAATAAGTAATGGACATGGAGAGGTTAAAGAAATGAATGGGACTACAACCGTGAACTTTGGTGAATATGAAGAGAGCGGCTCTCTATGGAGATGAAGTTGGCCCGGAATGATGGATATTCCCGATTCTAATAGAGGGAGTTCATCATGAAACGAGGGGACATGAGGAAACTTTGTGGAAATGGACAGGCAACGTTGATGAATGTGGAGGAAACAGCAATCCATATATAAGGTGAGTTTAGATTCGGGATCAATAACCCTTATCATTCAGAAAAAGGCAGCGCAACTTGAAGGCCTTTAACTGGTGAAGAGTCAATTTCAAGCTGGATACCGATCGAAAGAAAAATGAAATCTTGGAAGAGAAAACGGAGCGAAAGATCTCCTTGTAGGCTCGCGCCTTATTGTTCTGTTATGCTGACAAATATATTGACTTATTGATTCTCAGTGATCTTCGGCATCATTGTTGGGAACCAAGGATGTGAGGGACAAGTGGACTCGCGTTCGGATAACGTATCGAATTTTAATGAGAAAAAATTCCTGTGTTGCGTATTCTGGCTCTGTTATTGGACTGTTTCACATGAGACCAAGGCGATGTGCAGCATCCCGTGGGTATGGTTCATCAGGCGGGGTAAGGGACGTGTCAATCAATCAATAGAAGGTTGCTTGCGAACTGTTGTTTCTGAAGCCTCCAACAGTGACATCAGTAGTAGAGGTGTTGCGTTTGGAGACGTCTATCAATCTGCTTGTAAGCATTTGGGGGTGTTTTAGGTCGTGTGGCCCGATTGCAATCCCGTTTGGTATAAAAGATGCCATTAAGGTCTCTGTCGGTACAGGTCAAAGTGTGGACATTGGTCACCGAAAGTGGTGCCCGAGAGAGTGGGCGACGACAAACCTGAAATGAATGGTGTTAGCAGTCTGGACGTGGTTCCAGCTGATAGTTATGATAATGAATAGCGACGATTAATAATGAACTGACTGGGTCTATGTGGACTGTCAGTGTTACATTTCGTACTTTCATCTGGGTTCTAATTAGAGAGCCTAAGTAACATAGGGTTGCAGGGGGTTGATAAGTACTACCACCGGCTAGCAAGATAGCGTAAACCCGGTTGGCTGCTGCGTCTGCATTTCAGAGATTTAACTTAATTGTTAGCAGGCTGCGGTAGTGATTGTAGTTGGCAGGAGGCAGTGGTTACTGTTAGGTAGGGTTGTACACCTAAGCGTGGCTTGGATGCTAGGACATCGAGAAGACCGCTTTCTAAAAAAGATGACGGAAGATAGAGGGGTATAGATCAAAAAGGTGACCGGTTTCACTATGTTCTTATCTCTTTTTCCTTTTCCGGGCTTCATCGAGGTTGCCGTTATTCGTCAGGTACGTCGATACTCTGTCCAGGTCAATGGGTTGAAGGTCAGGGCTGTGGTAGCGATTGTATTTGACGTCGACGTGCATGCTAGGTGCGCTTATGGTGGGTATGGGGTGGTTGAAACTTAGAGCGGGGGATGGGAAAGCGTATGTGGAGAGTCCAGTGCGCTGTCACCCCAGTCAGTCTCGAGCGTGAAGACCAAAGCTTGTCGAACGAACAAGGGCGATGTGGGGTTTCCCCTTTCGCAGGATCAGGTCTGAGCTGATGGGATACTTTCCCATAGATGAAGGTTGCCCAATTCCTTCACAGCCCGATGTCAGTGGTATTTGGAGATCGAATCGATCCCACGAGGTCTTTTTCGTTTCCACTGTTCTCTTTTTTCAGTTTTATTGTTATTATTATTTTTTTTGTTTGTTTCCTAACAGAGGGGTGGTTGAGCCCATATAGGAACTTTCCATAGCCCCTCCGCCCGATCGTAATTTTATGCGTATTTGTCTTTTTTCGCAACTGCTGGGGGTGGTCTGTTTTCCCCACGTTCCAACGACGCAATGGTATGGGTGCCGTTGACATCAGGGGTTTCGCTAGCATGGGCTGGGAAAATGCAGGATGGGATTATGCAACACACGGAGTAGGACAACGAACGTTGTAAAGCACAAGCTAGCATACGTGTGTCAGTCTCATACAGCGCCAGGCCATGCCTAAGACCATCAGAGTCCATTCCGGGCTAGCTGGTGCAGATGAGTTTAGCTCTGCTGATGGGAAATGGTGTGGTGCACAAGAGAGAATATGATAGTAGTTGGTGCGTGGTAGATACAGAGGTGAGACGAGAGGAAAAGCCACCAAGTAAGTACTAGCAGGTGGGCTTCTGGGATGATAGATTCTGGAATGAGGTGATTAAGAAAGGCGAATTGAGGCCGGGCATAAAACCCAGGTGAGTGGTGGTAGCAAAGAAGAACGGGAGAGGAGTGAAAGGATCGAGTAAAGTGGTAGACGGCGGAACTCAGTGTCCTAGGGTCCGAAGCCACGTACTTATTTTCTGTGGAGACATCTAAGACTAAGAAACTTAGACTGGTTGGCAATAGAATAGGAACATTGTCTAAAATTAGGAGAACCGGCAAGCATTAAACTAGGTATATTTATAAAAGTCAGCAAACTGTGGCTACAGTAGTGTAGATTGTAAGCAATATAACGTAAAAGAGAATTGTTGCCCTGGCGTTTGTCATCGGGTGAGAAATGAAAGTTCTAGTGCAGTTATCCTAGTAATCAAACCCGTTTTCGTAGGCCACCTCTTCGGTGACGGTCAAGCCGGTAAGAAGGATCACATTGGGAACAGTCAAGAAGTGATCCAGCGAGCCTCTGAACTGGAAAATTGAGAGACTTTCGCGGATGTTTAGCGGGAGTTTATTCCATAACTTTGAGTATTTTATGAGGAAAAAGTTAGATCTTAACGCTAGTTTTGATCTAGGAATAGAGAGCTGCGATGACCGATGGCGTAGAGCATAATTCGTGGAGGGAGTGAGACGAATGGGTTCGGTACACGAAAAGGCCGTACGGTGGTACAGCTTAAACAGGAAGCACAAATTGAGCTTCATGCGACGCAACCATAGAGGGTCAAGATTGAGTAGGATGCATCGATCCTTGTAACACAGACTGGAGGAAAAGCCTACTAATTGTTTGGTGAACTGACGTTGCACGGACTCCAGAGAAATGCGGTCGGATTTCGTCATGTTGGTGAAGATAATGGGACAGTATTCAAGGAGAGGCCTGGCGTGAGACTTGTAAGTGAGCAGTTTGCAATCATTTAGCCGAAAAGTTCTGGAGATGAGACCAGTGGTTCTTCTGGTTTTTGCAATCTGGAGTGGAACATACTCAGAAAACCTAAAGCTACAAGAATAATGGAGACCAAGGTCTCGAACTAAAGGGCTGTACGAAATGGGTAGGTCGTGGATAAGCAGGGTTCCGGGGGTCACTTGACATCTGAATGTTGTGTAGCAGCTCTTCGAGGTCGAAAAGTCCATATT
Source organism: Fasciola hepatica (assembly GCA_948099385.1). Taxonomy (NCBI): domain Eukaryota; kingdom Metazoa; phylum Platyhelminthes; class Trematoda; order Plagiorchiida; family Fasciolidae; genus Fasciola; species Fasciola hepatica. Next base: position 1,381,820 of record CANUEZ040000106.1, read on the forward strand.
CCATGAATTGCACCAATCCCCGAGTCGCTTTAGGTCACTAGAGATATCATCCAGCATGATGTTGAGGTTTTGACGAGGAAACTCATAGACAATCTTAACGTCATCAGCAAAAAGGAATGGGGTACCATGGTGCAAGGTGGGAAATATGTCGTTTATGTAGATGAGAAATAGTAAAGGACCGAGTACACTGCCTTGTATAACTCCACTGGTGACTGGAGCAGGTTGTGAGAGACACCCATCAATGGAAACCACTTGTGAACGGTCCGATAAATAAGATGTTAACCAAGATAAAAGCGAACCGGAAAAGCCATGAGCTTTGAGTTTGGTTAGTAACAAAGCGTGAGGGACGCGGTCGAAAGCCTTTGTCATATCAAGGTATATGATGATGATAGATTTAGCGTTGTCGGCGGCCGCCGTTATGAGGTTAAAAAAGTCGTACTGACAGGTGGTGCATGAACGTGATTTTAGGAAGCCATGCTGCCCACTATGGATGATGTTATGGGACAACAGGAAGTCGGACATCCGCTGTTTGACGAGGCGTTCCATCAACCTAGAAGCAATTGGAGTGTGGTTGATAGGGCGGTAATTTGAGGGGTCATGTATTGGTCCCTTCTTATGGATTGGGATGATGACCGCAGTCTTCCACTGTGAGGGAAATATGCCAAACTTGATGGATAGATTGTAGACCTTCAATAGTAAGGCTGCGACATCAGTTCCTCCAAGACGTAGAAGTGTCGGCGGAACACCATCATGGCCAAGGTGTGAGGACTTCCGGACACGGGTAATCTGGTTGGTCACCTCTTTTAAAGTAAATTCTAAATCAGACAGTGAGTGCTCGGTGACAGGGTCTATGCATGGGGATAAAGTACGGGGGTTCGTAGTCATGGATGCAGCAAAGTAGGAGTTAAGCGCCTCGGCTATCGCTACAGGTGAGGTAATGTGGTCGTTATTTTCTAAGATTAGAGAGGGGATACTTACTGGTTTGCTCTGATTTCTATTCTTCATTAGGTATGCCAACTTTGAGGAAGTATCATGGCATTGCAAGGCAGATACTTCTTGTTTTTTGAGCATATCATCAGTCTTCATTCTGATTGCTACCGAGAGACGTTGGAGCTGCAAGAATGACGATAAGTCATTATTGGTTTGGTACACCTTCTGGAGCTTCAGGTACTTGTTTTGCATTCGGCTCAGGATTGAACTACGGACTCGGTTTGATGTGATACGAGTAGTAGTGATTTTGGACAGCAAGTATGATAGGTTAGAATATAGTAAATTAGCAGCCAGCTGAGGGTCGCTTTGCAGGAAAAAGTCGTCCCAGTCTAGCGATCGAAGCGTGCAGATAAGATTGACCCAGTTGACTGCTGAAGAGTAATGATTGGGTGGGTGGGATTTGTCAAAAGATTGCGGAACCACGAAGGTGCAGGACACCATTCTGTGGTCACTTCCAGGAAAGAGGTCGAGCGTACTGGCTGAAACATCTGATAAACCAATAGTAAACAACAAATCAAGGATGTTGTTACCTCTGGTTGGGACTGTTACATGTTGGATCCAGCGCCCAACGCGGATGCAAGGTGTTCAAAAATTCTCCCCAGTCCAACCGGTCTTCTCGGCCCAGTGACTGGTCCCAATCAATTTTCTTACTGCACAGCCGCTGCAACAAGATCTTTCCGGGTAGCGGCCAGGGCGACACGAAACCAAGCGGGTCGAACAGACTACAGACAGCGGATAGTATACCTCGACGGGTTACTGGCAACTCGGGAAGGTTTGGCTCGAAAACATGGTCGTCCGTTTCCGAGCCCCATTGTATTTCTAAAATGCGTTCGTTGAAGAATGGAGAACCGTCCAGCACTCTAACCCTTTAGGCCCTCTCGTGGTACGGAATGACCTCGAGCACTTCCAAAACGTTCGACATCCATTTAGTTAGATGGAAGCCGCCTTGTTCTAGCAATCTTGTCAGGCCTCTGAACTGCGCTAGGGCTGAGTCTGTATCATCGAGTGACCCAAGATAGTCGTCGAAATAAACATTTCTGCCGACGCTATCTACCACCGACCGATGGACCAAATTTCCATGTTTGTTCGCAGATTTTCGAAGGGCGTAGTTCGCATAGAAGGGTGACGATATGGCTCCGAAGGTGTGGACAGTCATCCTATAGTTTACCACTGCGTTGTCCCGGTCGCTCTGTTCCCACCACGGGAAAAGCAACGCATCTTGTTCTCCTACTGGAGTTTTCACCTGATGAAACATTTTCCTAATGTCGGCGGGCAAAGCCACTTTGCCCACTCTGAAACGGCACGAAGCTTCGATCAGTGGTGTGGTCCATTCAGGTCCTTGTAGTAAGCAATCGTTTAACGAATTGCCCTGGAACTTGGCCGCACAGTCAAAAACCACCCGCAGTTTTTGGGTTTCCTGCGGTTGATGACCGTGTGGTGAGGTACCCTTTCGGCCGTCGGTGTTGGTAGGCACCTTTTCAACGCAGCCGAGAGCTTCGTTTGGCTTCATTAATTATGCTTGTCGTTCCCACAGATCCTGGTCTCGAACGAAACTTTCCTTTAGTCGTATTAGTCGTTAGAGAACACAGTTTCCTTTGTCAGTCCACGGGTCAGCAGATGTGCGCCATGGGAGGGTAACCTCGAACTGTTTTTTAAGGCCTCTAGTGCCTTGCCGCACCGTTTGTAAAGCGAAGTGATCCTCTTGAGACAACGATGGTCTTTCGCCCCCGATGTCATGAAACTTTTTCTCATACAGCCGCTGCAGGTGATACTCCAAGAGGTCCGTTTCGGCGGATAAATGATTCACGGAACCACATCCCCCCACTGGACCGTATAACATCCATCCCGGAGCCGTGCGTACGGCATAAGGTGCCTGGCGGTCGCCCACTCTCTGGTCAAGTACTCAATGTGCCTCTGGCACGTCTCAGCCGATGAGGAGATCCACCTCGTCGTCTTCCCAGTCTGCAACGGTTACATCCTGCAGGTGGGCCACCTAGTCAAGATTGCGTTCACCGACCTTGGTGCTCGCATGGGGAGATCAGCTAATGTGAATGCTTCCGTTGCTTCGACTTGCTCGTTAGTAACTAAGGAGATGAGTCGCAACCTCAACCGGCCGGCAGTCATCACTTGTGTTCCTCCCGCCGTTCTCACTGCTAACGACGTCGCACCTTTAGCGAGTTGGTGCTTGTCGGCGAACCGCTCTTTCGCTAGGATAGTGTCAGATCCACTGTCGACGAAAGCCAACGCTTTGACCACTCCAGTTGGGGTCACTACTCCCACGGCAACTACTTCTAAACGTACTGGTTTTCTGGCAGACCGCGACGTTGAACAAATCACACTGGGCTTTGTGCCCGCCTCGTGTATTGTTTCTCTGGCCTGGTGTAACGATCGATGGTGTCTGCCCGTGCAGCCCTCGTGACCACATCTGTTCCTTGGTCTACAAGCTGCCGCCCGGTGCGTGGTGCTGAGGCATATAAAGCACGCTTCTGTCATCCTCGCCATTTCATATCGTTCGTCTATTGTGGCTTTGACAAACTTGGGGCATTCTTGTACCCTGTGGCTAGCATCACATGACCTGCAACTTGGTTGCGCAATGGCCTCGCGTGAAATGGCGTGTGCATTGGCCCAAGGCTGATACTTCGGCTGTTCCCGAGCATTGATTTGAACCTGGCTAGCTCCAGACTTGTTTGCTCGGTTGCTTCCCAGGACAAGTCAGGCCAAATCTTCTGTCGGTTATCCTGGTTTGCCTGTCCAAGTATTCGGTCAGGTCTTCGAAGTTAGCCTCCCGGTCGCCTCGGCTCATCCGTTCCGTTTCTTTCGCCCACCGACCCTGTAGTTCGGGAGAGAGGTGACGGAATATGCCTTCCAGGGTATGCATTGCATCTAGGTCAGCCCTGTAACCTAAATGGTCGAGGGCTATTGAGCAGTTCTGCATCTTGATCACCAGGTCAGCCATTGTGTAGACGTCGCTCTTGGTTCTCTTTGCCTCTACCATCACGCCCTCTATTAGGTTACGGGCTACTTTGAAAGGTTGGCCAAACAAGTCCCTTAGAATCTCACTTGCCCTTGTGTAGCCTTGTTCCGGGTCGAGCATACTACACCCGTCGGTAGCTTCTCTTGCTCGGCCTTGAAATTAGTGAGTCAGATAAAGAAGCCCTTGCCCGGGGTCGGTTATCTTATTTTCGACAAACGTTTCCAACTGCTTGACGAACTTGCAGCAGTGTTCAGATCGCCCGCTGAAAACCGTCATTTCCACTCTTGGCAAATCGATCGTTGGTGTTTGATAGTCGGCGACCGGCGTGAAGTTTCCAATTTCATTGTTCCCTGGTCTATCGGAAGTGTCGTAGTCGCTGGTGTCATGCTCACGCTCTTTCTGCCCACACTTCTTTTCTACTTCCTGGGCCTGTTGTCTAGCCGATAACAGTTGTTGTTCTAGTTCTAATATCCCCAGCCTATATAGATCGACATCCATACAATCCATATTTCCCTCAGTAACACATGAACCAGCACTGACAGGACTAGGCGATCTAACATTAGCTAAAGAACCGAAGTACCCAATACCTCTCCACTGACTTGCCGTATTACTCCCTGTCCAGATTCCAATGTCTTCGATCCTTTTCCTGGCATTTAGTGTTTTCTCTTTCCAAATTGATCAGTTGAGTATTGTAACACACGTCTGAGCAGTGCGCAGCCAAATTCACAACGGATCCCGAAACCGAAAGGCGATTTTCCGTGAGATTCTACGACACTAGACTGTGGAATGAACAATGACACCAAAAAGATACAAACTTCAATAGTGAGATCACAAGAACTCAACAAACGAGAAACCGAATTGCTGCGTGCGAGCAAACAGCACGTGCGTCACGCAGGTCCAGAACAGGAATATGACAAAGTAGCGCTCTGAGTGCGAACAAACAACAATTGGTTCATGAAAACAAACAGTTCGTAAAGACACGTCAAAAGTGTAAGCAAGTGAGTGATGTTAAGAAAAACATGGAACTGCAATGGTTTTAGGGGGATTTTCCACGATTGGTCGTTACAGCCCCTGCCTTTGCCACTAAATTAATTCAGCTACCGGCAACATGACCAGTAAAACAACCCCTCACGGCCAGGACATGCAGATGTAAAAGTGGGATCGAGTAACTTGTATATGAGGACACTCTCAAGTGATTATGCCCACTTGCTTCACCCTGCTTCGCGACTCGCTGGTAGTATGGGTAATTACCTGTGTTCGACTGTCCCCTTGGACAGTTATTCCGTTGGAAAGTCCTGCCACCGCTACCGTAAAGTCGGATTCTCGACGATTATGGAGGGCAATACTCTCGCCCAAGTGGATTTTGTGTAAAGGATTGATACTGAAATCCTTCCAAATATTCTACATACTTTGCTAGTGTGACTTTATTTGACATCAGTTTAAAAGGTCCGCCCAAGCAAGACACCTTTGCACATTTGTTTATTCGTGTGAGACATTTGAATTTGGCTTTGAACCGTTTCTGACCGTCGTGCTTGAGCCACAGAATTTTGAACCTTTGGACTTTGCTGTGGGGTCTACTTGGCCGCATGCTTGAGGCTTGTACATATCTTTACCTTTTGTGAATATCAATTCAGTACCGTAGAAGCTACGAATCAACCTTGTTCTGGTTTTGGGGTTCGTTAGATTTGGTTGCTCGGTTTGAGGGATTGAATTACTGTACTTCAGTGGAAAGTGGACAAGAATATTACCTGAAAATGCCCAGACGAGGAAGCAAGGACCTTATGGGACAACAGGAATTAACTTTGCAAGCCTCTGGGGTTGGTTTGTGTTTGACTGATTTTCCGGATAATGCTACGTTTACTAGTTCTGTTAGTACCAGGTCTTATTTCTCATCGCGAAGGGGTTTGATGATGGTAATACTCATAGAATTACAGTGATGGTATTAAAAAATGAGCTGCCGCTAGCTCAAAAACAATTCCGCTTTAACAAGGAACTGGTCTCAGCAGGTCAGTATAAAATCCATGTGGTTCACGATATCAACATCAAAATGGCGCTGTAAGCAACGAACATAAACCCTCCAGACCGCCTGAAACTACCGAGGTTTTGGCGTTCGATTTGCCGAGAATGGAGCTAGCCCCTTTCGACGGACAACCAGAGCCATGCTGCATATTCATGAAGCTACTTGAAAATTTTGTTGGGTGCAAAGTTGCAGATCCTGGGCAAATGTTTTTGTGTTTATTGCATTGCCATCTTGGGAGGACTAAAAGTGTTATCGAAGGCTGCGCGGTGCTTCATCCACCATCGGGTACATCAGGGCATGCAGAATCCTCCAGAGTTTGTTTGAGCGACCATTCAAAGCGGCTAGAAGCTCGATTGTTGGTGTTTTACCGGAGGCAAAAAGGACTGAGCGCAAGGCTGAATTACTGTCAAATTTGGTGACAAAAACCCGGAATTGCAGTACAGCCCTCGAAAATTTGGAATACCAGTCTGATCTGAGTGCTTTGCACACACAGGAGTGCATTGTCCGATGTCTGCCTATTGACTTACAGAGCCGATCGGCAAAGGAAGCTGAGAACATAAGTATGGTTGGGCGAGAAGTTGATTTCGACGACTTGACGGAGTTCATATGTCACCAATCCTGCATTGCCAACAGCCGATTTGGACAAATCGTGCGCTAGGGTTGCAGGCTGGCGCGAACGGAACCAACATCGGCCCACATTGTAAGGGTCCGCTGTAGCCGAATCCAGTCTTAGGCCAACATGCACACGATAAGTCGAGAGCCCGAGAGGACAACTGAATGCTAGCTACGCATCTCACTCCATCGTTTACCAGATTGTAAAACCTTCCATGGAATGAGTGTACCCGATCGTTGGCCCGCAGCAAAAACGATCGGCTCACGTTTTGTGTGTCTAAACAACTCTCATCGAGCCTCCAGAGGCTGCTTCAGAGTGAAATGGGACCAGGGCGGATGTGTGGGTAATCACCATTCGTTACTAAATGGCCCTCTAAACAATAAGCATACTCAGCCGGATAAAATCAGAATTGTCTGTTCAAGGGGATATGATGAGTTCGAACCGGAGAGATTAGGCATCGTGCTTGTCGGCGCCGTGAATCTAAGGGATTGAGGGGGGTCAGGGCATTTTTGGGCACGGGGCTGGATAATTCGCTGATTGCGCGCGAGCTTATGGAGAGCTATGAACTAGTCGGCGAGCCTCCCTCCCTCATGATCAGCGCGGTTGCAGGGGGTCATATTACCAATTCTATTGATATGACCCTGCAGTTACCATCGTTCATCGATGACGGAAGCGTAGACTACTCCGGAAGCCTCTGCAATAGATAGCTTGCCAGTGAGACCGGTAGACCCTATTAAATCAGTCGCCAAAGATGAACTCATCTTGAAGACGGTGTTCGAAGAATTGTCTAGGCCCCATGTTGATATACTGATTCCATGTACAGTACCAGAGGCTCATTAGGTGCTGGAACAGGGCATAGGCAACCGGAAGGAACTTTTCGCTACGCGAACGTTTCTTTGCTGGACACTTCGCGGACCCCTGACAAACAAAGTCCAGAAATCGGCATCAGTTAATTGCCCAGTTATTGCTAGAGGAAATGCCTATGTAGTATACAACCAACTTTTTGATAATAAATCCAACGGCCTATCTCAGGAAAGTGAGGTTCACTCAAAAGATCAGCCGGTGCATTCAATGGTGACTTTAAGGACAAAGCGTCACGAAGTTGCTCCACCCAAGTTACCACTATCAAACCACTTATCAAGAAATGGAGAAACGGCCCAGAGGCGTTTGACATATCTCAAAAAGGACATTTTTGGGAGGCCCGTTTGAAGGTCTTACATCAACTGCTCACGCAAAGCAGCTTGGAATTTGCCTACCAAGTAGCAGTGCACGGTACCTGGGTGGAACTGCATGGCCGGCTGCGAAACAAAGTACCCTTTGCCAAAGTAACAAATACTGAGCTGAAATCAGCATATGTAAATGAACTCGAAATGACCGTGTTGTTATCGTGCTGTAAGGTAGCAACAATGCTGAAAGAGAACGGTACCACCATCGAATCTGGCCTTTCATATTGGACAAATCCTACCGTTGTGGTGCATAACAAGAAACAGAGAAAAACAAGAGCGTGTGCGAAACACCAGAGAGTCAATTTCCTCGTGGCAGGAAACACGGATGAAAATGCGGGTGATTCGAGCCCGACACTACATAAAAGGGACGAAACAGTTTCCAGACCTCCCTGGGCCGATATATTCAGCGTTTTATTTCATTTCTTGTCCTACTACTGTTCAACTCGACCCATTTTTTCTGATTAATTGCAAAAGTGTGCCGTGTTCCAGTTTTCCGTAGAACCTGCACAGAAATGAAAAGGAGATATCCGCCAAGGTTTCATCTGGACAGTTCAAGTGAGACCTATTAGCTAATATCTCATTGTGAGGCTCTTCCGGCCTTTGAAGAGTATTGTTTGTCACATATTTTGTGCACAGAGAAGATGTGAAGTACTCTGATAATAATAATAAAAGTAATGGTAGTGGTTTATTTCGGAGACGCCCGAGGCATGCCAGGTGCATGAAAAACCGTTTACAAGAGATGGAATGGACAGACAAAACCCTTGAAAATGTAGAAATTCACAAGACAGAATTTGGATAAAAGAGGCTTAGGAGGAGGAGTAACGTGGGATGAGAGCATGGCAAATGTATGCAAACCAGAGAAAATGTACTGAGCTTAAATGGACCCACTGGGCGGATTCAAATGAACGCCCGGTGAGTCTAAAAGTCCAGGTCAGGTGAGTCTGACAGCCCATAAGGAGTTAATCCCGAATCCCGTCGCACAACTTCAGATTGGCATATTCATCAGAAGACAGACGCACGCAGTTAGAGGCACGATCAAAACGAAGGCATTCCAGAGTAAGACATTTTGTTACACGAGCTCAGTCCAGCTGTCTCATACAGTTAACTCTTGCAGTCACTGGTCAAACTAAGTTTGTTTACAAACCTGTGCGCAGTAGCTGAACTCAGACGCAACGTCCAAGTGACAACGAGATATCGCGCAAGAATGAAACGTCAACAAACTGTGAGATTACATAAAATTAACAAATCACAGTTTCGAAAGAAATGAAAATCGGTTTTTGTTTATAAATCAGCTTTGAAAACATGTGCACGACGGACAGTGGTAAACATGCATGAGCACGAAATTGGAGAAATACTGGCATCCGTCAGAGTACTTCATATTTTCTCTGTGCACAAAATATGTGACAAACAATACGCTAAAAAATTTGAATAAATGCTCTTCTTTAAAGACCGGAAGAGCTTCACAATGAGATATCAGCTAATAAGCCCAGTCAGCACAAGGGGTCGAAAAAACGCCCCCAAACGGTACCTTCCGGGACTGTTTTTCAAAATCCCATTTTTATGATAAATAAGTTGGGCAATTGTACTATTGAGCCCTGAAATTGCCAACTGCGAAGTTTTATCCCCATAAACGTCATGGTTTTGGAGATATACGCACTTTATTGTTTCGCTGCTTTTTATCATTTCCCGGTGATTGCCTTGATTTTTCAAGCATATAAGCACCCAAATGTACCACTACAAATGAGTACCTTTCTTTTTTTCGACAACTCGAGCATGCTTCTTCATGAAACACCGTCACTGACGTTTTTCGCTTTTCGTTTGTTTTACTGAGGTGCGCCATTCTGTCACGTGATCCGTCGAAGGTTACACGCTAGCAGTGAGTCGTCCTGTACCGAGTCTTCACTTTCGTCAATAACGACGTTTTGTGTCACGTTTATGCTGTTATTTCAGTCAATGAATATCGCCTACATGTTTAATGTCTACTGCATTGTCCGTCTATTCCTTATTAGCTCATTATTGACTAAATAACGGAATGGCTGTATTCGTTGTCATGTTTGATGGAAGATACTAAGTTTTTCACGTGACTATTAGATTTTTACAATTATTCACGAGATATGCTTTATGTACTGCTATATGCCCTTTAAATTCGAACCATATCTAGTAGCTATCATTGCACAAAATGAGACGACACCGCCGTAAGCAAGTGTCACTTCCTGGGTGCTCGAGAACTACAATCTGGCGACGTCAAAAGGCTTCAGTCAGAGCCGCTTATGCCACAATGGAATCTTTGAATGCCTCGGACATTGACAATTGGTTAAACGCTGTAAATGGTAATGATTTCCACGCTTTGTGAACCTTAATGGCCATATAAACCAGATGATTTGGTGAGGATGTCATCATCCGAGGCAATAAATGCGGACTGCGAGGTTGAGCCTAATGCTCTCCATCAGCCGACCGATGTCGGTGCACCGGACATTTCTACAAGCTTTTATGGGTACTCTATTCAAATTATTCTTCTAGTAAGATATTAAGGAACGCTGGAGATGATGCACGAGACTTACAAGCCAGTGAAGACGAGAAGAACTCGTGGTTTGCACATACTTTTCACGCCTCAGGTAACTTGACCGCTTAAAGCATAGACCTTTATTAAAAGACGGCATCCCAGAAATCCCTGCGGAGAGCACAAATGTGAAGGAAGACGGTTCGTTGTTGTGTCTACTTACTCCACCCATTAATTCAGACTTAATTCCAGGACCTTCGGCACGTTCTGTTGCACGACAGGCAGCCGTACAAATGCGTCTCTCAATGGCGAATGTGAGAACCATGCTTCGTGTATTCAGGCAGGTTCTCCCGGATTTGCCGACAGATCCACGAACGTTGTTGGGATCACCACGTCAAACCCCAAAGAAGTTCGTAGGTAACGGTAAATACGTGCATTTTGGGCTCGACGAATGTTTGCAGCGCGCAATGGATTCCAGTGCAATGCAAACAACCGATGAGATAGCTATTCAGTTGCATGTAGACGGTCTGACTTTGTTTCGTGGGTCATCTCAGCAGCTGTGGCCTATTCTAGGCCGTGTGCTCAAACCGTTGTCACTGTGTTCTGATTGACAACCAACCGGCGATAATCGTTGACATCAGTGACAACACTGTGAAGTACCGTTATTTCAGAAGGAATGGAAATTTTTTCACTAAGCCCATTTCGTCTGTGAATCTCAACATATACCTTTGTGAACAGCCATCTGAGGAAATTCGCTCTTGTAACTGTAACGACATACGGTGTAAAGGGCTATTGATTCCATACCGCGAACACCTGGTATTTTATCCTATTGTGCATAGCTGGCGTTCATAAAGGTAGTAAGTAAAATAGACTGTGACAAACCTTTACATTTTAGATGTTCACAGTAGTGGAGTTTGTTGGAGAAAACACGGTTGCTGTTGTTAATGACCTCTGGATGGTGGGGTCAGAGCACGCTATGTGGCCTTCTGTCGGCGCTTCTCGTGCTGAGCGCTTAGTACGCGATGGTCATCCGCCACCGGTCAACTCAAAGGCATATAAAGTGAAGGTCCATAAAGCCGTCGGTAAGAGAACTTGACTTTCATTCAGTTTCCTTTTGTAGATGACTATCAACAGGCTGTGAAGTTGCAGCGAATACTAGAGGATATGTCCGACTCACTCGAACTGTCCAGATAAAACCTTGGCGGATATCTCCTTTTCATTTCTGTGCAAGTTCTATGGAAAACTGGAACCCGGCGTACTTTTGAGTGAACCTTACTTTCCTGAGATAGGCCGTTGGATTCATTATCAAAAAGTCGGTTGGTTCATAGGCATAAACTTGGCGCGGGTTTATGATTAAATAACAGTAGTTGAAGCAGATATTCCCATAACAGTGGTAGCGGCTGCTTTTGGTCTTTTCGAGGTTTTACGAATGCATTTTGGGCTTAGGACTGAAGCACAAGATTTCCGGGGTTTCGTCGATATGGTGCGCCACTGTTCAGGATTTTGCTTTTCCGATCGCTAGGTCATCCAAGAAACAACATATGGAGCATCTCAGCACACTTCGTGATAGCGTCTCAACACTGAGTCCTTGACAATAAATGGCTTTTTCCAGTGTTCAGTAGTAGGCCTCGCTTGTTTGCTCCAGTAAGTGGTGACATGAGAATGCGAAAGATCTTCCAAAGAACTTTGAATAGAACGACAGTTGGGCCTTTTGGCCCTACATGACTAAAGTTCTATGGCTACGTAGGTTCAAAAGGGTTAACAAGGGTTGCGATATGTCCACTATCCTCTAAGAACCAAAGTGTCGCCAGTGATGACCAGTGCAAAGTGGACTCCCTGGGTGAATAACCTGTCAGTGTACGCAGAGTAGATTTTGGGGCAATGGTCGATTTGCACCTGTACATCATCCACCGGGGTGGGATGAACTAAAGCAGTCGAGGTGAATCATGAGTGCGCATCTACTGGAAAGGAATGTTCATAAGTCGGCGGTTTCAGGTGGACTTCATCCAGCCACCATCAGGGCTTTGAGGGATATCATAGCCACATCAGTGTGTAGGCTGCAAAGGTCCAGGCTGGACTAGGGTAAGTTACCTTTGGACTGAAAAAGAGCAGTAGTCGTTGCACTGTGCGAAAGTGGTCTTTATTCGGTTATAGCTAACTAGAAGCCCTGCCTTCGTTCTATTCAAAGTTCTTTGGAAGATCTTTCGCATTCTCATCTGTCACCACTTACTGGAGCAAACAAGCGAGGCCTACTACTGAACACTGGAAAAAGCCATTTATTGTCAAGGACTCAGTGTTGAGACGCTATCACGAAGTGTGCTGAGATGCTCCATATGTTGTTTCTTGGATGACCTAGCGATCGGAAAAGCAAAATCCTGAACAGTGGCGCACCATATCGACGAAACCCCGGAAATCTTGTGCTTCAGTCCTAAGCCCAAAATGCATTCGTAAAACCTCGAAAAGACCAAAAGCAGCCGCTACCACTGTTATGGGAATATCTGCTTCAACTACTGTTATTTAATCATAAACCCGCGCCAAGTTTATGCTTATGAACATAGCCTTACCAAGTAATCCAGCTGTGAGGTCCGTGATGTGTGGGATAGGATATCGGTTGGGCTTGGTCACTCGGTTGAGTGAGCGATGATTTCCGCACGGTCTTCAGTCGTCAGGTGACGTCTCTGGAAGCATGTATAAAAGTAGTGCCCACGGAGTGCTGAAAGGCCGGATAACTGCAAGATTTTGCGAACTTTTGAAATCGGGACGGGTTACACGGAGCTTGTCTGGTATTAGCCTGTAGGGCCGAGCTTGGACCGGATGACCATAGTGCAGGATGTGTTGGGCCGCATCTGTGATGACAAAAGGCAGGTAGTCGTTCGGGCGGACGAGCAGACTTTCAGTAAATTGTGTAGACCTAAGGACTTACGAGACGATTGTCGCTGACCGAGCTTGACACAGAAGACTGGCGATAAAAATGGATGTAACTCGATCTAGGATTTGCTTTTCACTGGGACGGAACACTAAACCGCAACTTTCTATAACGTCTAAACTTCGGATGTGCTGCAGCACTTGAGCAACAAAGAGAACCCGCGGGATAGGAAAAGGCGGGAAAATGTTTACAGTGATAAATTAACTGCCGTGCTTTGTGATTGGATTGCCACCGGCTGCTAGCCGTGTCTAAGCGTAGGAAGGAGGATGGACCACGCTGAAATTCGTGATGCACTGAAGTGCTCTCCCATGTCAATTAGGAAAAGCTTACCGGTAGTATTTCCCTTCCGTAAATGACGCGACTAGGAACTGGAGTGTCCAGGGAGGAAGTCACCTCCGCTTCCCAGCCAAGTAGTTTCCTCGGCAGGTGCAGTAATGGCGCGGCTGTTCGTACCCACGCGCCTGGGATCCGAAACGGTGGTGATGGTAACACCAGCTGAGTTGAGAGTTTGTTGTCGGGCATTCAGCATAAGACGGCTGTGGTTTTGGCCCCGCGACAGTAGGCTACAACCGGCGGCTTCGAGTTGTTCAACGAACTGTATAAGGAGGGGATCCTCTTGACATAACTTCTGAATGTCAGAGTTGCTGCAGGACGCGTTGTTTAAGGAGGCCTTCGACGCTGAGTGAATGACGAAATCTGGCGGATTAACGTTGACGTTGACGAAAGCACGGAAATGTGGAGCAATCGCATGTGCCTGTGGTAGGGCGTTGTCTGCAGCCTTTGCGCACTTACCTGGACTCTCAACTTGTGTTAGAACGGCTACTATGCTTTGGGCATGCAGTGGGAGTTGTTGAATCCATTTTCGATAAAGGACTGCGTCATCCATGGTCACGTAGCATACATGCGAAAGCATTTCTTGCAATCACAGTGATGGTTTCATATCGTTCAGCTGGGTTTTGAAGAGGGCATGCTGGAGACGTCTGACCTCAGATGATGCCACAAGCCTATTGGGGGCTTCACGAAATGTGCCGTATGGATCTTGCCTGAGGTGCATAACGATATCGTTCATTTGTGGTACCGTGATGGCTGGGATTGCTGGGAAAATTCATCATATTTGGACTGCTGTCTAGAAATGCGAGCCTCCTGAAAACGAGACTCCAGAATAAGGGTGAAAACCTCTGGATCCTCCAGATCCTCTGGCGTGAATTCCGGTACCTGCACGTGCTGCTTGGCACTCGGGTTTGTGATCGCCCTGTACGAACAAGATATACTGCAGAAACCGATAAGATAGGGTTTCTGGAATGTCGTTGGCCACGCCTGACGACCAAAAGGAATAAGTAAGGTAGTCACGAAAAAAGGAGAACACAGTTGAAGGTGATCAATCGAGATATCCGTATACATCCGATAAAAATTCCGACTAATGTGTGGCAGATTATGTGACTGAAGAAGGAAAAAATGATCCTACATGTGACCTGGCTAAGTTATTTCGGTGGAATTATTTAGGAATGATAAGCGGAACAGGTTAACCATTTAGAATAGGACACCCCCTTCGTTTCTACGGCCGCTCCTGTCAAGGACTACTAGGAAAGGCCGTGGAGCTCCAACTGCTCGTACTCTCCATGAGCGCAGAGGCCGCGCGCCGGCTTGTTCAGAGTGTGTCAAATGCAGCATTAGCAATTGCCGCTGGCGCAAAACGCACGATCGAACAACTGATAGAGTGCGGGGGAATCGGCTGATGGCTATAGCGCCAATCGTACCCAAGTCTCTGGCCTTACATTTCTGGGCCACTGTTTCCGGATTGTTTGAGTTTGAGTGACGTGTTCCATTCGATCCATAGTCTATCAGATGCCAGCATTTTTCCTGCTCAGAGGCAGTCCCGAGCCACGTATCGCTAGAGCGGCGCATTCGGATCCAGCCGAAAATAAATGGATTCTTAGGACCACAGAACCTTAACCTCATCCACAAACGTGAATCAGGGTAACCTTCTGACTCGCGGGAGGACGTTCGCACACATCAGAAATGGCACTGAGCCAAGCAATGACCCTGAGGAACTCCGCTGGTCAATACCGCCATCGGGGAACGGGTACCTCTCTTCTTTGACCTAGACCTAGCGGCCAGCCGGGGAAGCTCCTGGCCATTTCATTTATCCTATAGCGAGGCTCATTCAACCTCGTCTGTGTGGAACAGAAATGAACCGAAGGTCGCGAGCCGAGCGAGTTGTTCAAAGATCTCCTTTCGTGAAGCCTAATAGGTTTTCTGCCACGAATTCTCATCGGCTACTGAAGCTAAACAGAATGCTGCAAAATCGAACGCCCGCCTGTAGTCCAGTGATCTATTCTCCAGCTCACTGACAATACAGGGCTCAAGACAATGTAGGGACTGTATTGATTCTCACGCCTTGGTCCGAAAGTTCGCCGATTTGACTTTTTCCCGGTCCTGCTTTACCATCCACTCTAGTTGGCTTCGTATGCCTACCGATTTGCAGCCAGCTGACCCTATTGACGCAAGCAAAACACGTGCGGTATTTCATTGTAATGGTTTGATCTGTTACTTCTGGAATAAAAGCGTATTCATTCACTCTGCTTCATTAGTTTCGCTACAGAAATATCAAGATTTGTATTCCGAATCCTCACCCACCTCGCCCTTGCCCCAATATCCAGTGACCTACCTTCCAAATCCCCGGTAAACTTTAAATATTTAGACAACCACTGGATCCGAGAACACGTGTTCTTTGTTCGAGTTCAGCTTAGTTCAGGTTGCCCGGGGCAGGTGATGGTCACGGCCAATCGAGCTTCCTGAATTCCTTCGATAGTATGTAAACAGGCTATGCGCCCACCTTTATCCAGTGTATTTTGAGGAGTCCCCACCAAAAATAAGACGAAAAACTAAAACCTCATCGCTACATCGTGGGGAGAGGCCGAGTGGAAAATGGGTTTTATAAAATAAACACAGCGTGGGAGACGACAAAAGAAAAGTTTCGGAGAGCCCTGCAAAAAAAGAACGGTCACGACGATACACAGGAACTGACGGTCCTGGTAACCGCAGTTTTTAATTGGTCCGGGCTCCGTCGTCGGGCTAACTGCTCAGCGGTAAAGTCAGGTCAGGTCTGGTCACAGGACTGGTGACTGGGCCAAAAGAAGTCCAGATTCTTGTACTCGTGAACCTCAGAATCTTACCGAGATTTGATCACAGAAGCAACTTCGATGCAGCTAGAGAATAATGGATCCAGTTTGAGAGCGTGAAATCTGGTCAACTCATAGGAGACTTTCGAGCGCGGCTAGTGAACTTGTCTTCTATTCGGTCTGACTGCGAAAGACCAACGTAATCCCCTCTATCGGACAAATAGGGAAAACACAGGTCGGTCGACGGACGCAAAGGTGTATCCTATATATTGTGGCACCAAAAGAGTACCGATACGAGGAATGCACCGAACGGATATGAAGGCAACGGCTGGGCAGAAAGCGAACCGCGAGCGCGTGTGATCGGCGAACGACCGAAAGTGAAAGTGATTCGAAACGAGGTTGACGGGAACCTCGGAGAGTCAGTCCAGTAAAAGGTACGCAGCTGAACAAAACAGTGAGGTCGATGTCAAACGTCGGAAAATATCGTAGAGGAAATAGCTGCAAAATGATGTCTCGAGAACGGTTGTTTTCTCGGAACGATCGAGGTCACTTCAAACTTCAGGAAAAAGCTGGAAATCAATTCGAGCAGGCCGAAAACTAAAACACAGCACGAACTCCAACTGGTTTTAGGACAAAGGAACGAGATCTGGCTCAAAAAACTAACCGGAGTGACGAATATTGCATAAATAATGAGAAACAGGAGTAAATAAATACATAGAGAAACAAGAGCTAGAGGCCGGTAGTGGAACGAAGTTGAGAAGTGCCAGAAGAACTGAGATAATTGCAAAGGGTTATAGAATTAGACAATTTGGTTTTCAAAGAAGGGTGGGGAACAGTGATACCAAAGCCTGACCCAAGCTGGCCTTGAACTACATGACTGGGCCCGCGGACACCACCAGTTCCGGAAGATTGTTTCATGAGTCAACTAAACTTAAAGCCAAGAAATTAGCCCGGGTACTTAGCAGTGTTTTAGGCTTTGTCTCCACAGGGCAAGTTTTCGTCGATTTCAGAGTGAGGAACATCAGTCACTGATATCCCTTCTAGCCAGAAAAATGTTTTCGTCAAGCCTTCTCTCATTTTGATGATGATAGCGGTTTATTTTGGAGACACCCGAAGCATGCTCAGCTGCATTATCACATTGTACAAGTGAGTTCACGATAGGGATTCTTGGATAATCAACTGGACATATGTGGTACAGAGAAGAGTAGAAGTTTTAGCGGCCTCTTGAAGAAACACCCGGCGAAACTGTATTTGGAGGCCAAGCGGCCGCGTAGCCTGGCGTAGCATCCCATCAGCCCAAGGGAAAAATTTGAGCAACCGCGATTTCTAAGGTTTTTTCTGTGTACGTCGTAGGCGGCCGATATGAATAGTCAATCCAGTGGTGTAAAACTAATCCACACGGTGTACTTTTGTTATGAAAGTTAGGTTTTAGTTGATGGTTTTATGCTTTCTCACGTGTCGTTCTTTTTTAGCGCTGATAAAATAAAGTTTACTAATTCCAGTAATGCTTTGCCCTGTAATTCAAGAAACTGGAAGAATTATCTGTAAAATGGTGTTATCGTTAATTAGGAAGGGAAATACTTGATAGATTGTATTCACGTTGGTCCTCTGGTAATAGGTAACCAACGTTTAGTACATTGAAAAACCCTGAAATACCAAGTTATAGACAGCCCTAATTTATACCGTTGGAATGAGTGAAATATTGTACTCATTGTCCTTAGGTAGAGATATTCATTGAAAAAAACCCTAACATGCCGATAACTCCAATTTCACCCAGTCGCTTAAAATACCGGTATAGCGCTCTTGATCTTTTCGACCTTAACCACTTAATTACCATCATATAAGTCCCATCACCTAGTTGCGCACACAAAATGAGACTCATTTGCCAACATTTTACTGCTCATGTAAAAAAGCAAGAGAGGGAATGACGACCAGTATCGCGTGGCCCCGAAAAGGGCCTTGGGGTGCTTTCACGTGTTCTGGCGTTGCAATGAACACGACGATAGTCCTCGTTGTGAAACGCCACGCAATGAAAATGTGTCCCTTGTCCACAGGTTGCAAACTGAACTTAATAAACATCCTAGCCTAAGTCCATCGACGACTCCCCTTTTCCGCATACGCTGCAGGTAAGCACACTACCCCCGACTGCGCAGCGTACCGCACTGCACTTGGCAACAGGCTGACGGAACGGCGGCTCAAGAACGTTTAGGTATAACCGATAGGCCAATCAAAACTCATCAAAAATAATTGATTAGTAGTACTAGACAAATCACAGAGGAAAGAAGCAAAACCGGTCAACACTTTACGATGAAACAGAGATATCAAGTCCTACAGAAAATGGCATTAACCGTGACATTCATCACTTTCCCATTCACGTCACAACAGCCGAGTGATTCTTTACGCCATCACCTCTCGAGTGATTGGAAGCTTCCCGTAGCTCAGTGAGGAGCAAAATCGGCTTTGTGCTCTAGATACGTAATCAAGTACGGCAGGGGGGAAGCAAAATGCCCAGGAAGTTAGATATAATCGAAAAGGTCTCAAGGGAGAGTATGCTGACAAAATTGTTTTTGAAAAAAGCACAGAAGAAAAATTGGAAAAATTTATCCGTGATGACTGGTATGCACCTGAACCAGTAGTTCTGATGAATCCTAGAAAGGCAGAAGTTTTACTCCGAAGAAGTCGCAAGGTGTTCTTCGCCGAGAAGAAGTGCGCCGATGAAACAGAAAGCCCGACTCATCAGAGCTTGAGTAATTGATATCCAGCGGAGTACAACGAGTTACTTACAGGCTGCAAAATATGAAAGGCATATGGGTGGAAATCTCGTCGACGCGTTCCCCGAATTAATCACTTTATAACAGGTATGTCAAGAGGCATCAACATGGAAGTATATCAGTCTGCAGGGGTGGTGGTATAACTTGGTTGATGGATAATGGAGGAGTCAGATGCTTAGAAAACAATTGATGTATCTCGAGAGAGGGAGACTACCGGAGTGTTGGTGGGAGGAAATGTCCGGGGGAAAAGAGGTAGGCGTGCAGCAAATTGTTAACTTTACATAGGGTTGGCAAGAAATGTCAAGGCGGAAAGGGAAGATAAATCAATATGGACCGCGTGGCTACAGAGATTACACAGGTGTTTAGTTTCACAAGAGAGATGGTAGAGTGGTTCACAGGTAAGCGTACATCAATAGATAAAGGCTGTACAAACGCTGCTAAAATGACAAAATAATAAAGCTGCCCACGTGTGTCGCGGGAGGCGGCAGTGGATCAAAGGCTACGGAGTAAAACGCGTCAGCCGGTGTAGATGGTGATGGGATTTAAAGGTTGGATACAGGGTCAGTTTCGGTAATGTAACATACGAATGCCCCATCTGGAGGGAGAGAGGAATTGCCAGAGCAAGAGTGTAAGAAAGATGATGGTACGGCAGGTAAACTGTTGGTGTACCATTTCTAACGACCAATTTGACAGATGTGACAAATGATGGTGACGGAGCGACTAAGCCGAATAAGAAGTTTATGGGAAACATTCAAAAATGGGGGTAAGGTGGTGACCTGCAAAAATCCGAATAACTCAGTGGAATGGCACTGTGGAGGCGATCGAAGGGACTGATGAGGAATGCGATTATTCACTAATCGCTTCACTGACTACTGGAGGGGGAAAGGTGTTTCAGCGCAGGACTTTGTTTGGTGATTGGTGAGGGAATTACCAGTGACAATAAATGGGCCAACGATTGAACAGTATTACCAAGTTCTAAAGTGAGGAACCAACATGATTACACGTGGGACAGAAGAGTAGACAAACGTGTGACTCCGGGAAGGTAGGAAATGGGGTAACTGTCAAGATCGGCGAGTGTTTGCATAGGCAACCACTGTGTGCAGAGGAAAAAATGGATGGCAGGTAGAGGTGAGGGCTGTTGGCTGATGCCTATATATGTAGTAACAAATTGTGCGGGGCATAAAAAGGGCAGGATATGACGTCAGTATTAAGAGCAAGCTCGAAATGAAGCCGGCGGTTACTGGATAGGAACGGAGCTAATGGTTGCGGCAGCACTGCAAACGCAAAGATAAAACCTTTTAATCCACAAGGGGTGCTAGTGGATGGGACTGACCGTGCGCTGGGAACCAAATCTGAAAACCTTTTCTGCAGACCAGATGTGCGATCCGCCAATCTAGTTGCGCCCACACATCGTTGCAGATGTCCTACACCCCCGGTGTGCGCCGGCCAGAGCGGTGGACCTGACGGTGTCCCGCTCCGTTGGGATTAGAACGAGTTGTTTGACTGCAGTGAGATTAAGTAGTCCATGTCCTAGTGGTCGGATTGTGGGAATCCCCGAGACAGCGGTCGTGTGAGGGACGAAAATCGAGCCGTACGTAAATCTCAGTTGTTCTGTCAAGCGAGAGAAGTTCCAGGTTATCCATGGGATGAGGCAGGCAACAATCGTCCTTAGGGGGTACGTTCTGGGAGGAAAATGGAAAAAGCTGCGGTCTGGCAATTCTTTCAGCTGTGGGTTAAAGGAGAGGCAGAACAATGACATCGTGATAGGAAATTAGCCATAACAGAAATGGGCAATTGTGATACTGAGGTCTGGTTTTTCGGATAAAAAGACACACGGAAAGCAAAACAAAACAGTACTAGCGACAAACTATCTTGAGGCTTCGTGGGAATTACCAAGGAGACAAGGAGGCGAGAATGAGCGGCACCTGGAGCAAATACTTATGTGTAGTCCGATTGATGGTGGATGGAAGACCACATCAGTTTTAGCACTTTTTTCGTCAGAACGAGGCCTGAAATCTCGTGAGGTGAAATGGGGCGTCAACGAATAAGTAGTTAACATGTGAACGAGGCTAGTTCTTTGAGGACACCATACCATATATGCTAGCACGTTTTTTCTAGCATCAGCGATACTCTTATACGTGGTAGCGGCTGTTAAAAGGGACCTTACTGACTGCGGTAGAAACAGACGGCATGAAACGATGAATCAACAGAGTAGCAGTAAGGGATCGTGATCATGGACGTTGAAAATAAAGAGTGGATAAATGGACACGTGGAATATGTTGTTGGCAGTCACGGAGTACGGGTTTGGCTGCTTTTGTCTGTTTGCTACAATACAGAATGAATCCACGTGCTCCTTAGCATTTGTCGATAATAATTGTCCACTGGAGAAAAGTTGTTCAGCTTCTCATCAGTATCCAAGGCCCAGTTTGTAGGATCATGCATTGTGATGAGGGCTCTGCCTGCCTTGGAGCAATGGGTAACACTGAAAACGACGTCCGACAACCCGGCGAATCAACTTTTTCTTCAGCAGTAGGTCACACAATGCTCCAACAACTAAGGTGGCATGGAGGTTGAGTCCGCGAAATTGGAGGCGGATGGTGATCCGGTACTCCCAAAACGCCGAGTGTTATCGTACGGCCAGAGATACGGCGTTCTAAAGGTTTTAGGATTCTCCTCAGTTAAGTCAGAACCAGCTCCCGCATAGAGTCTACAGCCCCTGGTCCTCTGTTTGTGACACGGCAGCGAATATACTCGGCAGCGCGCAGGGCAGAACTCAGAACTCTGGAGCGGGACAACGTGTGTGTTGGAGGAACGCAACGGCGTGCAGACGACCTACACAGGCGGAGCAAGTAGTAGTTGTTCAAACAAACAAATTTGTTAGTCTTTGTCGTCGTGTGTTGCATCGGTAGAACCACAAAGTGCCCGCCAAAATGAAGCAAGACGGCGTCATTGCGAGTGCCACTTCATCCACTTGGGCGACTCTGATTGTGGTAGCAATGAAGAGCGACGGACAGAAACCCCGGATTTTTGGTGATTACCAAATTACCTCGAACCTCCGGTTACGGAAACGCTCAGCGACTACGGTGAAACCTGAGGATTTCATGGAATGCATGCTCGGTAGCAAGTGTCTCTCAAAAATCGATCTGACTGATGGGTAATTGCAAATTCCGCTGCAAATGAGGTCCAAAGCACTAACGACCATTAACACTCCATGGGGCATGTCCCAATACGACATCTTGCCGTTAGGTCTGCCCGTGTCATCCGGGCTGTTCCAAGCCGCAAAAGACGGAGTGATCCATGGTATTGATGGAGTGATGACATACCAGGACCACGTGCTTATTTTTGGATCCAAGAAATAAAAACAGGACCGCAGAATGCAACAGCCACTGGAGAGGTTCGTGGTAGGAAATGTATCGATCAAAGCCCCTAAGTGCAGATTCCGTGTCACCAAGTTAGATTTTCTCAGTTTTGCTGTCAAAGCAAACGGATACCGACCCAATCCAGATCGTTTGAAACCCCTGATTGTTATCTAATCACCGAAAAACCAGGCGCACTTGCGATCGATTCTTGGAAACCTTGGACGCCTCCAGATTAATACCGAACTTTGTGACATGAGTCCAAACATCGTTCTTGGTCCAGTCGTCCGAGGTGTAACCGTGAAACGAACAGAGTGAATAAACGTTACATGGCCTTGCTGAAAATACCATTGGCCGACCGATACTAGTCCTGTTTACACCGTTTAAGCCGACAGTCCCTGCCAGCACGAATTTGGTTCAAAACCAAAATTCGCCAAAAATCCTGCTCAATAACTTTTCGGTGAAATTTGGTTCACTTGTCCACCGAATACTCAATACGGGACGAAAATGTTTAGCCAGTGAGCATGAAGTGGCCTTGAACAACGACCGTAAGGGACCGTGACCACTCTGTGCCTCCCTAGCCAATGAGCATCGAGAGACGGAAGTGGTAACAACCAACAGGTATTACCCCTCGCTGGTCAACTCCGCTCAACACAACCTCTACGACGGTCACTCACCTACTGGCACGAAAAAATTAGGAATTTCCTACGAACACTATTCCTCTCCTTCTGCGAGCGGAACTTGCCACTATTCTAAGCAGGAACAAACCCATATAACTAAACAAAACGAGAACGACAGTAGCGAAAATTCACAGAAAATAGCGACCAATTACCTCTGTCCATCGCTGGTAACTCCCCTCTCCGCCACTAATTTCATAGTGCCCTAAAACGGACAGTCGGGGATTAGTCAAAATATTATTAAAGGATGGTATTCAGTTCTCCCCCTGTTAACATTCCGCGACATTGCTCTAGGAATGTCGAAGCCGACGTCTTTCACAACACAGAACCACGGTAGAAAGTTTAATTTTCAAGATTTATTATCGTAGAGAAATACATACATCGGGTTCATCACTGGGCATCAACACCAACGTCCCAGTTTGTTTGGTCCTGATTCTGTGAACAGACTGTGGTGAATTGATGGTGTATTACTGACGTACTTGCGTGCCATGTCGTTTCAAATTGCTTCCGGTGTCTTGATGCTAAGTTCTAACGGTACGACAAACACTAGATTTTTTCTTTGCACTGAACGTTTTTTGTTGAAGCTCCCAGTCTTTTATCAACCAAGTTGAAAAACAGGGAAGACATAGCAACAGCGAAATCGTGCTAGGCCGTCACTGAAAGCTAACTCACTGTGGGCAAGGGTATAGTCAAATTCCAGTGTGACTTGTTTTTGCAGCAACCTTGGCATCAGAGGTCGGATGTAATTCCCGACGTTATCACCGATGGGTGATGCTAACATAGGGTTCTTTGAGAATGTGGGTCATTATGGTAGGAGAACAAACCGGTGCTTCACGTTTGGACTTGTATAAGTTTCGATCGGCTAAGAAACAACCTCTCCGTTAAGATCACTTACTACGTTGTGGGGTGTTTTTCCAAACCTTCTGGGCTGTGTATCATCTTCAAACGATAAGTTTTTCGGCTCGTTGCCAAGGCTGCCTATAACTACGATATCCTGCATCGACCCGGCGAGACAATCGCGTAAGCGGACTTTCTGTCGAGAAACTTACGAGTCACAGCAGCGGACCAATGCCATCTCATTTCATCCGCTGCACCCGTGTCCGGGGGAGGGGAATTGCGGGAGCGGACAAAACGATAATACTTGCCCGTGATTTCGGCGATCAGGAGGGGGTGGCAGCTCGACGTGAAGTGGAAGTTTCCTCGGTTCGTCTTAGTGCGAGAGGAATTCAGTATCCAGCCTGACGGCTTCCTGTTGAGGTGACCGGCTTCTTACTCCACCTCGGTCGCGAAAGTCGGTTCTGGGTGAACTGCGCAAAGGCTACTTGGGAACGGATAAAACGAAGTCAATGATTCGACAGATATTTTTGTGGCCGGAACTGGATGCTGATGTTTGCACTGCAGCAAAGAACTGTGATGCCTGTCTGCACAAGCTTCCGTCGAGACCAAACAAATGAAACCCATGGTCCGAAAGCTACATTACATGGCAAAGGGCTTTTGCCGACTTTTGTGGCCCATTCTTAAGCAGGTACGACACTTTATTACTGGTCGACTTCTACTCCAAGTAGCCGGAAGTGTTCCTGAACAGCTCACCAACCACCTCCTTTGTAAATCTGGGCTTTGCGGAAGTGCTTTAGACGAGAAGGAATCCCACACGTACTGGTCACCGACAGTGGATCACAATTCTGTGCAGCGGAGCTGAAATGCTGGCTTAACAGAACCGGATCTCGGCATCTGCTCACGGGTGCACGCCACCCGTGTTCTGAGGGTGCAGCGGAGAACTTGGTGCGTTCCGTGGAAAGTGCTATAACATCAACCAATCCGAGAACTTTGCCCGAATTGGAAGCGTTTCTCGACAAATTCTTGTAGCAGTGCCGGAAAGCAGTGCGTACAACGGCCAAGGAGAGTCCAGCCGTCCTCTTCAAGTCCGGAGCACTAGGGTCATCGCTGATATGTCTTGATTCCAGTGATGTCAAATACTCCCGTGGCGGCGAGTTTCGACCAACTCGCGGGATCACAACCAGGCAGATTGGTCAATCTATGGTCGAGATTACTGAACTGGGTGATGCATCGGTGCATCTGCGCTACCTCAGACAAATCTATCTCAAAGTAGCAACCGGGGATATAACCAGTGGCACGGGTGAGACGACCGGGGATCATGACGGGGACCGTGTTGACGACAGTGATCCATCTGTTCCGCTGTAATGGCACAGCATTCATTTCGGCCATCATCATCTCTATTGTCACTCCTTTGTACTTTGTTTCATCAACCCGAACAAAGCTGTTCAGCCGCCAATATGACGCACACTCTTGTGAGTCTTCCGTAATCGCTTCTCGGTCTACACTCTGCTCTGCAGATTTGCGTAAACATCTCTGTGATTCAACTTTGATTTTCCGACTGCCAGCGAAGCATCACTCGGTTCGTGGTTGTTTTTGTCTACCGTGGATGTACGCCATCAGTCTCGTTAACCCTGCACGCTAATCCGCAAATCGAAAAGGCTACCGCAGCAACCGAGCCACAACCACCAGCTCCCCTTTGAAGATTAGTGTGACCGGCAAGCCCCATCGACGAGGAAATCTTAAAGGAGGAAGGTTGTGGTGGTTCAGCCGACCTCACACTTGGTGCAGCCAAGTATATTTTCGTAGCTGGGCACGCCGACGAGCCTCAGCAAATCACGATCGCCGAGGACAAGTGGGGCAAAAGCTCTCTGTGATCGGTTAACTTCTAATCTATCAATTATTTTCTTTGATTTTACATACATACAAACCAGTTCCACAATCTGATCTACGTGCTATACCAAAGTCTTGATGTCCTCGCAACTTTGGTTTGCGTAGTGCCGGGTGAGAGCGATTTCGATACATCTTGTCTTCTCGGGTATTGCAGATAGTACAAAATCCGTGTAATTTACTGTGGAGTGCCGCTCGAGCGGCACTGTCAAAATCGGTATGCTTTGGGCGATTTATGACCAAACCCATAAAAGTGAACTTGTAACAGGACAGACACCATCCAACTGAAAGCTCGACCGAATCGTGAGGTGGACATATTTCGTAATGCTCTGCCGCTTTCTGGATAATGGAATGTAAAAAATAAAATATTCAAACTTTATGCCAATTCCCTGAGTATTACCACGGGTTTCAACTGGATGTACTAGAATTACTCCGATAATTTAACTTTTACCACTACATGTCGAACGGTGCTGGATGGAAAGAAATATGTCACCTTTATCGCTAAGTTACCCACACATGTAAGCAAAATATTCCAATGACGGTTTTGAGACTTGCGGTTGATGTTCGCCAAAACTGGTCAAGATTTAACCGTCCGAATAATCCCACAGGGCACATGGAGAACAACACAAGGTGGCGAGCTGGCTCGCCTTTAGTGATTCGTAATCATACCATTACATGGGGTCACATGGGGTCACCCTTGGGACCACTAGTCGCCGAAGGTTTTATGGTGAAAATTGAGAATAATCAACTGCAGTCGATCATCAGACAATGCGTGCTTCATAAACGCTATATGGATGATATAATGTGTGCGGCTGACGACACCATGGACATAAACTTTATGTTAAACACGTTCAACACAGCCTATCCTAATATCCTGTCTACGATGGAAAAAGAGGCATATAATGAAATAGCCTTTCTAGATGTGTGCCCAAGTCGGCTAGTGGGTGACTCAGCTGAACGATCAGTGCACAGGAAAGCCACATTCACTTTGAAAGTTTCGTGCCACTCAAATTCAAGCGCAACTTAATCCGTTACCTGATTACTAGAGCGCGCATAATCTGTACTGAAGACGCACTAGACAACGAAATTCGTTTTCTGCGCAATGTGTTCCTGAAAAACGGATATCCGGATCGTTTCATTGACAAGACAATGCGACAAGTGGAAGAAAGATCGAAGACCACAATTGTCCCAAAAAAGTCAGTATACATCCGCCTGCCGTTCAAAGGTGATATCCCAGCGGATATTATACATCCCAGATTATCAGGAGCCGGGAGTGAGGGAGGCGTTCTCAGCAGGAACTTCGGTCACAGACAAAAAACGGAAGGATGCAAACGTGACCATGGGGGAACATAACTAAACTATCTGTAAGTCTTTCCATTCCAGTTCCGTACTCGTCGTTTCTGCTGACTTTGGGAACCTTTCACCAACGGTTGAGGGGTTCATTATCAGGGTAAAAAGGGTACGTTGTTGATCGATACTGGTTCCAGCTGCAAGTTAGTACGGGGGACCTCTATGATAACCCTGGAGGAGAGTGTGTCTCAACGTCTTTGGGCCACCAATAATCAGATCAGGACACTGGATGAGTCCAACCCCACCTTTATGGTAGGCCATCAGGAGGTCGTCCATCAAGCCATTGTTGTAAAAGGAAGCTATTCTTGGTGTAGACTTTTTAACCCGACATCAGTGTCCCGTAAATTTGGGGGCCGGGATTTTGGATATTGCAGGAGAACAGGTTAAGTATCAGCCTGCAGCTGACGGGCACCTACTAGAGGACTTCGAGGTGTGCGCGGCTAACAGGCTCAGTAGCCCAGTCCGGAACAGCTGAACCGGCTAGGTAACGAGTCAGGGACTGCTTCTTACGAGGAACAAAGAAAGCTGACGAAATTACTTGCTGGAAACCTAGAGACCTTTTCGTGATATCAAACAGAACAAGGACGCACGCAGGTAGTTAAATATCATACCGACACGGGAGACGCAGCGCCAATCAAGCAACCGTTCAGACGAATCGCAGCACGTTATCGGAACGAGGTAGATAACATAGTTAGGGAAATGTTGGATAGTCGGGTCATCTGTCCACCCGTTTCAATTTGGGTCTCCCCAGTAGTGATTGTAAAAAAGACAGAACCATAAGGTTGTGCGTGGAGTATAGACGATTGAATGCCAGTACAAAGAAGAACTCGTTCGCCATACCCCGTGTCGACGAAGCACTGGAGGCCGTAGCGGGATCTAAGTGCTCCGCAAACCTGGATCTGGCGTCGGGATATTGGCAGGTAGAGGTTAGCTTGAAGGACCGGGAGAAAACGGCCTTTGTGATTCCGTCCGGATCGTATGAGTTTCAAACCATGCCGTTCGGGTTAACCAATGCTTCCGCTACGTTTCAGCGCCTGATGCAGAAAGTGCTCAGTGATCTTAAGCGGACGAAATGCCTGGTATACCTGGATGACATTGTCGTTCATAGTCAGATGTTCCAAGACCACGTCGAGACTTTAAGGTGCATATTCGAACGGTTGTAGGCGACGGGTTTGAGACTGAAACCAAGCAAATGTCGTTTTATCCGGGCACAGATTCAATATTTGGGACACGTTATAAGCCGCAGGGGGGTTCATGTGGATCCAGAAAATGTCAAGCAAATCCAGCAATGGCCGACCGTTAGTGAAGTGGATGAAGTAAGAAGTTTCATGGGTTTGGCCCCATATTACAGACGATTCGTACGCAGCTTTACCACAGTTGCAGCTTCACTACACCGGTTGACCGAGAAAAAGGGTCAATTCCGTTGGATGGCCTAATGTAATAATGCCTTTCAGTAGCCCAAATAAGCCCTGACCAACGCACCTGTTCTAGCCCCACCGGTATTTCCGCCTGAAGCTAAACTATTTGTTCTGGATACGGACGCAAGTGAGGCGGGAATCGGTGCAGTATTGTCTCAGAAGCAGAACGGTGTAGAACGAGTCATAGCCTATGGCGGTCGATGTCTAAATAAGTACGAGAAGAACCGCTGCACGACGCGAAAAAAGTTGTTGGCTTCAGTATACTTGTCTCATTTCGGCCGTTACCTATTGGGAAAAGAGTTTATCGTTCGAACCGATCACCAGAGGCTAGTTTTGGCTGCAGCCGTCCAAGGATGCTACTGGTCAAGTTGCCAGATGGCAGGAAAAAACGCTGGAATACCAGTTTCAATGTATCCACCATAAGGGGCGAAGCCATCAAAATGCGGATGCCCTGTCAGGACGACCTTGTAGGGCCCATGGAGGGTGTCCTACGTGCTCCAGCGCTCACGTAACGGCGAACGTGCTGCAGGCAGCGCCGCCAACTGTTTGGAAGGAACACCAAGCAACGGATCAGGAATCGTAGTTGATTTATAAGCGGTTAAACGGAAACAGTACTAAACCGACACGAGAAGAAATGGCTGGTCAGAGTTGGGAAACCCTGTGTTTATGGAGTCTGTGGGAACACTTGACAATCGTGGATGACATCCTGTATTTCTATTTTGGACCCACAAATACGAGGAGGATAGTGGTACCCCAGGAGCTGTCAAGACAGTGTTGGCAGAGTTGCACCGTGAGCTGGGGCATGCTGGACGACGGAAGACGTCGGCTGCCGTTCTCATCAGGTTCTGGTGGCCACATTAGTTGAGAGGCACAGTAAATTTCTGTAACAAATGTCAACTGTGTATGAATTTCAAGGCGCCACTGACCACTAATTGGGCTTCCTTGGCATCCATCATGGCAGGTTACCCAAACGGACGGTTGAAGATTGACAATGTCGGTCCCTTCCCCGAATCCCAAAGAGGAAATCGCTTTGTTCTAGCCATGGCCGGTTACTTCACGAAATGGTGTGAAGCAGAACCTATACCACGCATTGATTCCTTTACCGTAACCCAGGCAATCTTTAATACGTGGATCGCACGTTGGGGGCACCACTATCCATCCACACGGACCAGGGCTCCAAATTCGAAAGTTTGTTGTTTGCTGACATGTGTCAGCTACTGTGAATAAAAAAATTCCGCACGACGCCATACCACCCTCAAGGGCATGGACTTGTAGAGCGAACAAACCGTACCCCAAAAAATTTTGCTAATAGCTTTCATAGAGAGACATACCACTCGATACTGGGATAGTGGGCTGCCCACATGTTCGCTCACATACAGAGCATCAGTGCAAACTTCAACAGGGCAATCGTCACATTTCATGATAACCGGACGGGAATTGCGGTTACCCATCGATCTAACGGTGCCGCGGCTCGCCGACGACATACTGACGTCAACGGACTATGCACTCCAGCTTTGCCGAACTCTCAAGCGACAGTCATCGCCTTGCACGTACACTTTTGAGGGCACCAAAAAGCCACCAAAAAGAACTATATGACAAAAAAGCTCACTGAACACCAGTGAAGCCGGGTGAAGAGGTTTGGATGAAGTCGATGACTCAGATCCCGGGACTACCCTCTAAGTCTAAGCATGACCGGACCGGACCCTTCATCGTGATCGAAACCTTGAGCCCCACTACTTGCGGTGTTGCTCTCGTCGGCGAAAACCCAGAAACCCAAAGCCAAATTGTGCACCACAACCGACTGAAACCCGCGGTACACAACGATGGAATAGTTAGCAGCAGGCCCCCCCAAGCTTTCCGTCCGTTGCTGAGGTAGTTGAAGTGCATACAGAAGGGCTGAGGACAGCCCTTTCACGAGAGGGGGCTGTGTGGTGCATTTCTGATTGTACATAATCCTGCCTCCTTTCCTTCTACTTTCCAGGTGCCGCTGTTAACCATGAGGCAGAGACGTCCAGTGCGGCAGGCATCTCACCTCCCTCTCCCCCCGGACAATGACCCTGACCACGACTCCAAAACTGTGTAAAAAAAACCCCATGGACGCCCCCGAGACACACCACTTCCGGTTTCGACCTGTACCGATCACTGTGTCGCCTCGTGCCAATATAAGTTCATTGTTTCTCGAGCTTTGTCTTTTATTGTGACTGACCTCGTGCTGTGACCAACTGTGCTGAACTGTGCATCCATTTTCGGACCTACGGACCCCACGTGCATTACATTGCGCTGCCAACAATTTCTAAACCTATTTCATCCCTGTTCCTTTTTAGTGAAAAGGCAGACGTGGTGTTGCCGCAAACGCGTTTATTCCAAATGAGAACGATCAACCTTATGTACGAAGGGGCAGCACGCGTGTGCACGTGCGTCCGTAGAGTCAGCAACACTCACCTCTACTCTATCAAATTATTTTTTATTTGAAGAACGTACAAGATTCCGTACCCACCGATACAGCCAGCCTTTATCATTTATTGACAAACCATTTAACCGGAAACAGTGCTGTATTATAGTGAAAAGGTTAACGCGGGTTGTGACTGCAAATGCGTTTATTCCAGTAGTGAATGATCAAATCAGTTCACGGAAGGATCTTACGTGCATGTGCGTGTGTGCGTCAGTAGAGTCAGCTGACTGCGGATCAATAGGCATACGAGGCAAAGGAAAAGTTCAACTCAGTAAACGTCCGGACAGAGGCTTAAAACTCGATACAAGCTTTGCAGTACTCCCCTCCCAGAGTATCGGACAAATGCGTATAGAAGCTCGTGGAAAAAATCTATGGGAGTTGAAACTCACAAGCTTAACAATCTTGCGGCTAGAAAGGGTTGTGAGAGGAGGGCCAGAGTCAGTCTTTTGCGGAGTACTCAGAAAGTTAGAAAACATGAGGACTGGCATCTTCGGAAACAGAAGCAGAAGTTTTCATGGAAGGAACTGAAATCAAGTAGTCTGAATCAAGGTGTGCTACTTTGAGGCGATCGATACTGACAGTGTCTGGATGACCAGTCTTTTCAATGACAAAAAAGTCTTCGTTACGCGAAACGACGCGAACCGTGTCTCCATTTGAAAGCTGTCTGGCATTTCTGGCTGTCATAGAGGTCGACATCTGCATAAGTTTAACTTGGTGATTCGGATCAGCTCGAACGGGAGCGGGGTGGTGCAGTGGTAACACACACCCCTTCGAGATGGGATGGCCCGGGTTCAAACCCTGGGTGTGGCGGAGGATATGTACCACTGATGAGCTCTAACAAGAGCGAAACTCGAGTCTGGTGCTTCCGAGTGCTGGTTAGTTGGATGAGGTGAGGTTTGCGTGTGAAACGTGGAGTCCAAAAGGACAGTCAATCAAACGAAAATTGGAGTGATCAAAAACATCAGGACTACGACCAAAGACTCATCGGTCAATTTTAGGGGTGTGCCGAATACCAAATCAGCTGGACAAAACCTAAAATCTTCCTTAAGGGTAATGCGTATGGACTATGTGGCCAACGGAAGGGCGTCTGTCAACTTAACTGAAACAAAGGTGGAAGTGATAGAAGTTTCTAAGTGTCTATGAAAGCGTTCCACCAGCCCATTGGATGATGGGTGATATGCCGTAGTACAAATACGGTGGAATCCAAGGACAGAAGTGAAGTCATGGAAGAGTTTGGATTGAAATTGTGCACCTCTGTTCGTGATGATCGTAGATGGAACTCCAGATATAAAAATCCTGTGGAGTATGAATGTTTTGGAAATTGTCTCACTGGAGGTATCAGCTCTGGGAACAGCCATAGATCAACGCGTAAAACGATCTACACATGTGCGGAGGAAACGGTATCCGTCGGCCAGTGGTAAGGGACCAACAATATCTAAGTGGAGATGACAAAAGCGCGAATTTTCTGTAGGTATTTTAACGGGGGTGGAAAGTACACGCCGGTGAATCTTGCTCAGTTGACATGGTCAGAAATGAGGAGTAAAAATTAATACAAGCCCTCCAGTCTCATGTCATGCAAGACCATTCTGCAATGGGGGTAATACTCCCTGGAATTGCTGAATTGGGCTGGACTGCTATCTACGATAACAGTCTTAGCTTTGTGAGAACCGGGTAAACAATCCCTCATTTCTTTGATAGCAAGCTGACGACTAACACCACTCCCGTTTGAGAGAAAAAATGGACCTACCTAATCCATTTTCATCAACAATCGTAGCGTGTCACAAAACATAACCACCAAAATGTAACTGATGGTCGCATCGACCAACAAAAAGTCACCTACTCTATCCACTAACGGAGTTACCGTTGGTGGAATAGAGAAAGCATAACGAACTACTGCCCCTCGGTGTATAACTTGCAAATAACCTTCACCACTAACTAACTGCTTCATCCTCACAACACCGGTAAGATCATCTAAATTACTGGCTTTGGATTTTAAGTAGTGAAAATCTGTTACTGTAGGCAGTCTGCCGAACTTATTTCGGGTGTAAGAACAAAGTTCTTGAGAGAAGTGGAAGGTTTCTATCGACTCTCTAATGTGTGACTCTTGATCAGAAGTCAAGCGTTTATTCCTGGCATACATTACGTAATTGAAACCGACGGTTATGCGGTAGAGAACAATGTGCAAATTATTGCTGCTTCCCAACATCCCGAACCATGACGAATTCCAGGAAATTGTTATTCTTTTACGTGAAACTTAAGAAGGCAGTACAATTAAATACTTACCTTGTGGCAGTCCTTTGCGGTTGTCTATTGTGGACACAGCAAAACTGCACTCGATAATGGGGAAATGATTTCAGAAAGCCACTAGGATGGGAAAGAAGCTTATTTTCTACGCTAACACTTGCGCAGAGGTAAAAATAAGTTAAACAATTTAGTTGAACAACAAAAAAGTCATCCTGAAAATTTCTGCAAGAAGTGAATGAGTCACCAATCATCAGCCATTCTGTTGCACGTAGCGAAAGCAGCCGTCATAATCGACGGAGATGAACCGGTGTAACATTGGACAAACCTGCTTATATGCTCATTTGAGGTTAACTCGAACAAAAGTCCTACTCACACGATCGATGAATATTTTCCAGTAAAGAATGCTTCACATAAAACCGTTTACTAAGGTACGGAGCCATAACGTGGGTATGACAACGTTTAACGATGGACCGTACGACACTATCGTGGAAATGTGTAAGTACAATAAGCTTGTAATACAGATAAACGGAGAAGTTTACAGTTCATTTGCAGCCGCACATCCACCGCAGCTTGAATGAAATTCGGGACTTCTTTAATTTAGTGGTAATTTGATACAGTCTTTAGGACCTTCACACTTGTTCTGATTGATTGCTGCAGTCATTATTTTTTAAATGGACTCAGAATAATCAGAGTTAGTACAGTCAGAAATGGGTTCAGAAATGGGCTTGTTAAAGGCAATTTCATCCAAATGTCTGTGGTGTACAGGACAATCTTTTAACTGTAGCATACGAAGAGGTGGTTGCCCCGTCGGTTTGAGCACAACACATTTGATGGTCTTAGTTATTTCCTCGGATCAAAAAATACCTCAGCAGATTCCACACTCAAAGTGTTTATCCTCAGAACCCCATTCTTGAATACCATGGCAGGATTCTCGCCTGTATTCGAGTGAGCAAAGTTTTCGTACTGTGTCAAGAAATTGTCAACAATTCTGTTTACCTCATCGAGTGTAGTAAAGCACACAATGGCAAATGCACTCTTAAAAGTCAGTACAAAATTCCCTGCTACTCCTTTCGACTGTGAGTGGCTAGGTGGAGCTAGTAAATGACGACAACCTAATGACTTCAACAATTCTGTCGCCTTCCTAGCTAAAAAATGTCTTCCACTATCTGTAGCGATTGCATGTGGAACACCTTCGCGAACGAATGTCTCACGGAGAGTTGCAACGATGAATTCACTGGTCGGGGTGGTGGTGAACTAAACTTCTGACCAACGGGAAAACGAACCAATGTAGACCAGTGAGCTATAACTGCCCAAGGAGGGACTACATTCTCCCACCCATTACTGTACACTAATCGGCACGAATATGCTGCTAGTGCTCTGAAGACATTGACCGTGAGGTCTCCTCTAAAGGATGCGAATCAACCTTATGTGTGTTATTATCACATGAGTTAGCAATACGACACAAATCACTTTTCCACTCCTGCTACCAACAAGTAAGTCAAGCATGGAAATTGTACTGCACTAACCCGTCTATACACGGTGCACTAAGTCATGCTAAAACCATCTAAGATGACGGTGGAAAACTAGAATAGGTGGGGGAGCCGGCTCAAATGAAAAGGGGCGTGCAATATAAGAATAAAACAAGTGGTATGAAGTAGACTCACAGCTGTCCACCGTTCTCGCGATGGTAACTTGAAAGCGAAAAAACCAATATCGGTCAAAGTTTTCGGTTCAAATCAGCGTGATTGCCATCTTAGAATCGATCGAGAAGGTCTTGAGATGAATGCCAAATGATACACCGAAAACTTATAGAAAGCTTTGTTGTCGTTTTTAGAGCTGGCCGATGTAATTCCAGGACATTCACAATCAGGAATGGAAACTGTGTCAGATGAAGGAACTAACTGGCAACTTAATTTTATTGCACGGAGGTGTTGTGCTCGGAAACGTGTGTGTTGTTTTAGACGTCCATCTCCGGTAGATGCTGAATGACTTAATCGATATTTCACTGCTGTGGCGGACCCAGCAATAATACTGATCTCAGTTGTGAACTCCCAGCAAAACTCAGTCTCAGATTTTATCCCTTCCTAGGAGGTGCACGAAGAACTAGCCCAACTCACAACAAACAAGGCAAGTGGTCCGGACGGTCTACCAGAGATAATCCGTAAACAGTGCGAAGGAACACTGTCTCCAATAATTTCAGAATTATTCAACAGTTGTTTAACTCAAAAGCACATTCCCGACTGTTGGAGAGTAGATTCTATTAGTCCGGTGCCCGAAAAAGGGTCGTTAAAATTATGTCTTATCCCCCGTACATCAGATACCCTCAAAGTGTTAGAAAAGCTTGTTCTGCGTAGAACAGCCCCTCAGATCTGTGTCCTGGATCCGAACCAGGTGGTCACCCACACTCCCGCTTGACACGGGATAGTCTGGCATCACTTACTTTATTTGATCTTCATCAGACTGCTAAAGTCAGTCGGTGGAAGTGTGCCGTTTGACTATAGCGATTCACTTTACTGTTTATTAGAACAGAAAGACACAGGTAGTGACATGCAAGCTTTTCGTTTACTCTTGTCAATCGCGGACGTAAAACGTGTCAGTATTTATGCATGGTACTTTAGGAGGTAAATGCAACAGTAAAGTAGGCACTGTCCAAAGTTCTTACAGTGTGTACGTTGGGCAGAGTGAAGTCTGTCGTGTTAACGCCAAGGTAAACAAACATTTTGGGTCAATCGTTTTTGCGCACAGAGTGCTGGCTGATACATCATGATTAGAATAGCTTCACCAATAGTTTCGGTGTTGGATTGTGCAACAATGCTTTGAAACACCGGGTCGGGTCAACTTTGTGACCTGCTGCAATCAAATGTCTGGCAATAGAAGAAGCTGGCGGTTTCACGTCGTTGTGTATTGCCCCAGCAGGTTACGTCATCAAGTTTGACAGTCATTTGGGCATGTGTTCTGACACTCGTTGAGTCAAGCAACGATCCCTCCTGCCAATTTCTACGTCACCGCAACTGCAAGTGAAACGATAGACAATATGTGAGACACTGGGATCAGCAAGACTGTTTGAGTGATTTTGAAAACATAACCTTTTGGTCGTCTGCAGCAAACGCAACTGCGCCGCTGTGTATGTGTGCCCTAGAGCTAATTTATAACTACAATTTATTTGACCAAAAAACGATCTCTTTTAAACGGCAAAGTGATAAAAACTTGCTTCCTCTCGACGTTTATTATTTTCCCGCGCATCAGTGTCGGCTTCTGATGTTGTCTGTTAAAGTTTTCCGGATAACCGTTGGCCAGCAGAGTTCTGTCCATGAACTCTTCTATTTGTATTTGATCTTCTGTATAGATTTTATGACCAACCCCCGTTTGTAAGCCACTGGAGTGAAGCTGAAGAATTGTAAATAACGTCCGCCCCATGTTGCTTTTCGGTGGATTCTGCCCTCTAGAGTCCCTTCCTGAAGCCTGGTTAATAAAATATCTAGAAAGGACAAACTGTTATCGCATTCTTCTTCGTGAGATACTCTAAGGTTCGGATGAATAGAGTAAAGAACGTTAACGAAAGGGATAAAATGTTCTTCCGTCGTAAAAACTAAGATATCATCCACGTGTCGACTGTAAAATAGAAATTGGGAAATATTACTTCAAAGCTGTTTTTTGATCACACCCAAAAATACATCTGCCAAGGTTGGGCCTAGAGGGCTTCCCATGGCCACACCATCCGTTTGTTTGTAAGCCTTACCTTCACAATTAAACCGAATATTTTCTGTGCATAAAAGAATCAGTTCTTTACGGTATTCAACAGGAATAGGCAAATGAAAGTTGTGCGAAGAAATTAAATCACATAGGAAATCTACTGTCACACGAAAAAGTACCTTTGTAAGTGACTCAACCTCGACGGAATACATTTTATCAGAACTCATTGAAATACTGTTTATCAAATTTGTGAGTTCAAATGAGTGTTGTAGACGAAACAATGTTATATGTTTCCGAAAGGGGTAAGAATCTCAACGAGCCACCGGACATGTTTTTTAATAAGCCGAGCTTTGGGTGCATAATATAAGCTTCAAAAGGAATCCAAGCTTGTGATCTTTGGGTGATCCTCTCACGTAAGCGTCTGTGTTGCGGGTGGTTTCAGCTTCTTTCGTGTATTTCGAAAAAAAGCCGTAAGGGAGCGAAATTTATAGTTGACTTGATATCTGCTTCTCTGTCAGAATATTGTTCTTCGGACGAGTCCATTTTTTAGCTTTGCGCATCGGAAACGATCTATTGCAACTTCTCCATTTATTCTTTCTTTTCCGTGTCACTTTGTCCGGTAGTAGAAACACCAATGAATCGGATATAAGGGACCAGGTGTTTTAAATTTCTCATTTATCTGTGCCGACATGCCAAAACTACTCCAGGTCCTCGAGGACTGCAGAGTCAATTAGTCTCATATACATTTACCATCTGACTACTTCCGCAATCGCCGACAATTCACTAGATTCAATAAAAAAACCTCTTTACCACTCCTTTATACAACAGGTGTTTTACTAGGGACCGTTCTGCCACCCTTCCTGTTTTCCACTAATGCCTTTTCTATGTCTGCATGCAATGACGCTTTGCTTATCAAGTATGCTGATGACATAATCCTCGGTATATCCCACTCTATTAGCTCCAGTAAAACACCCTTACAGCTAAGAGTCACTAAACTCACCAACTGGTTCTCTGGCCTTAATCTACAAATCAACCCTTCCAAATGCTCGGATATCTTATTTTGTCTTCATAATAGCGCCAAATATTTCGATCTTCTTGCATTCAATTCCGAACTACTCATGAACGGTACCCAGATTGCAACAACATCATCTACCAAGCATTTCGGAGTCACTATCATTCATGATCTTTCTTGGTTTCATCATATTGTAACAAGGACGACAACGCACGGCAGGATACTTGTATTCCCACGGTCACACAAGTCGAGTCATGGCACACATACAGTCGCTTATATAGGCTTTTTTCCAGACTGCGCGGCACCAAGATTGCTATTGTCGCTGCTTGAGCGCTTCGGCTGCATTCTGTCCATTTGCCTGTGGCCGATGGCTTGCTTCTCTTGCCCGTCATTTCCCTTCGGTTGGTCCGACTGTCTCAGTTGACGGCTCGATCGGCAGCCCTTCACC
The DNA here is from genome assembly GCA_948099385.1 of Fasciola hepatica. Taxonomy (NCBI): domain Eukaryota; kingdom Metazoa; phylum Platyhelminthes; class Trematoda; order Plagiorchiida; family Fasciolidae; genus Fasciola; species Fasciola hepatica. Next base: position 1,420,336 of record CANUEZ040000106.1, read on the forward strand.
TGAGCTATCTTGCTGGTTGCCGGAGGTCCCGCTGCTTCCTCTCTGGTCGTCTGTGTGCTTCTTTTTGCCTGCTTCGGGACGCCTCCGACATATTCGCCACCTGTTCTCTTGTCTGTGGCCCTTGTTTGGTTCGTTCGTTCGCCTTGATGTTTACGCCGTTCCCTGGCCCCAGCATTCCCTGTTACAATATCACTGTAGTTTCTCAAAAATTTGGACATTTAACATTTTACGTGCTACGTCTGAAGTAGTTTTCTAATCCACTCCATTTAATCAAAAGTTTTATATTCGCATGTATCTTGCCATTTTGACTCTATAATTCTCCAGTTATCTTTCCACGTTTGCTTGTGAAAGACTTCAAACTTATTGTCAGATCCGTTAAAAACATCCTTCAGGTTGTAGTGGGATCTCCTGTGTTCAGTTCTCTCAACATATAATATTCCAACACTTAAATGCTTGTCAAAAGTTTGCTTCAAAGATACTAGATGAGCAATCACAATTTCTTTATCCTGATCTTACCAGAAGTGCGTGTGCATCCTCATCTAATTCAGGCTACAGAAGCTTGTCTATCCATACTACTATTTACAAATCATCAACAGTTCCCTATTTCATCAGATTCCACACCAACTTTAACACTGTTGTAGATGATCTGAAAAACCGGTCGAGCTAAATATTTTTCACATTTTTCATAAACTTTCCTCCAGTTGTGCATGTATACAATGATGATGTAGTTGCTGAAAATTCACCTCCGGGTGCATAAGTCAATTACTTGAAAAAAGTATACATTACAATGGTGATACAATAAAGATGTTCTGCACCAAGGGACGTTAAAAATTATGGAAATAGTTGGAAATGTACTGGAACCTAAGGAATTCGTTTTTTCGATACCTAAGTTTCCGGAATGCAAGTCCTCCAAAGTGGTTGGTTGTAACAATGGATGGACCATAATTCTGTCATTCATAAGTAGTATACCCTCGGATGTAACAGAATTTTCCTCACAAATTCCGTGGAACTCCGGAAACTTGCACTGAATATCAACTCGCCATCCTCATGGAGCTCAACCGATGATTACACGGTACTATTTATTTGTATCACGAGTTATGTTTGACCGACTAACGGATAGTGGCTGTATAAGAAGAGCGCTGGAAGTGGAAGGCCTATTCTGACTGAGCGTAATGGGATAAGTAATCCGCATGTGGAATGGATTGCGTTTTTTTATGCTGAATGTCATGAATACGCAGCCGACGTGACACTCACTCACTGGACCATAGCGACTGAGGGATTTGCTAGAGAACGGCGAGGGTTACGAATGAACTTCAAGGTTCCGTTGGCCTGTCACAGTAGCGGAATGAGTACCTAACTTGCGAGCGCCTGCGGTTAACAGCCAAAAATGCAGCCAGCGCTTCACGTTGGCTTTGGGAATATCCGCGTTCAGCAGGACTAAGACGTCGGGCAAATGCAAAACCGGTCGACCACCCTGTTCTAGAACTGTTCTACTGCAAGTAGGTGATGCATCTGCAATAACTTTACAGAGTAAACTTGGCGAGAACGAACTAAGAGCAGTATCTGTTGACAGAAACAGAAGTAGGCTACGTAAGCGCTGTTCATGTACTAATGACCAATTAAATGTCTGTGGAGTGAAAAGACCAAGCCACGAGGTAGAGTTGGTTGAGGAATTGAGAGTAAATCTGGAGTAGTTCGGGAGGGAACCCAAAAGTGAATGTTATTCGGCCAGACATATTGGAGGAGGGGCGCCCCTTCATAAATGACAACAATAATCACGGGTGTCTCATCTCTAAATAGTGGTTGTCACTTAATCACGAAATTGCGTACGTAACATACGCCTGAGGCAGCAAATTTCACCGGATGGTACAAAATCACGAGCCTGTGCTAGCGAATGCCAAGTCGCATCCAGTTCGGGTCGTAACCAGTACAGGTTAGCTTTTACTGACTGATTTGAGCTCGTTTCGACTTGGAATGGGAGGTACAACTTCAGTATCTGGATGACATGCTGTCATCCAGTGACGGCACTGTAACCACGGGTTTACCCTGGAAAAAAGTTCCGTAATCGGCCATTAGTCAGTAACCGTTAATGATTATTTCTAGGAAGGTTCCACGTTGCCTGTACTCCGAGGATGGAGAAGAAAGCAAGGAAAAAGCGACAGAAAAAATGCTGAGTAAGGAACTCATGATATAATCCATGTTCGGATGTGCCATGCACGTCCACATCTGTGGTGGAAAACAACCTTGATCAGTCAGCTGGACGGGTAACCACGGATCCCATTACCACCTGTAAGTACTTACTTCAGCGATGTACATTACTTACAAAACAGAATGGAGAGCAAATCTGTTCTCACCGACGTTTAACATACCAAGTCCGAAAACAAATGTAGTTTTTAAGTATAGTAAGATTATTTTAGATTACATTACTTCACAATGGTTTTCAACATCCTGCACTTCCACCAGAAGATGCTCTGTGGAACATCAAATGGAAGAATTGATACGTCTGTCGCATCAAATGACTGTCTAGCTCAATAGACTGACACAGGCTATTGAGTCCAGGGACACTCTGTTGGTGCTGAAGCTCCAACAACTGATGCAGCAGTTTTGTACCCCAAAGAGTCATGTTCCGCCTACAACAACTCACATGTTTCCAGTGGTTTCACTGGAACAGTTGTGAGAGGTGGACGCACTCATTTCAAACCCCCAAGTTCGAGCAGAATTGGTAAGTGGACACTTATTTATTGCATTTTTACCAACATTCATATTACTAGCATAGGAGCGGAGTTTTGCTGGCTAAACGTGTTTATCAACACTGTAATGCCCGCGGATAGTAGCGAATGCATTTTCTACCTGTATCAATTACTCTAGAGTGCACAAAAGTTACTCCTTCAAAGGATCAAAAGTACATGATCTCATTTTGGGTATATAACACGATACGACCTGATGCGCAGCTGAAACAAAGAACGTGGTTCTAATAAGCCATCTCCAGAGTAAAGAAGTAAACAAGGCAGTTGGCGGATGGATACCTGACGTTGCGAAAAATTACAAATGAAGATGGAACAGTACCGTGAGTATAACCCCCTAATCGAACATTGCTCATTTACCTTCATTTCATTTCTCCAGGGAAGAACAGGAACCTTTGGATCTCGATCTTGATGAGTCGGTGGGCACGTGATGTTTGTATTGTACACCACATGATAATGCACGTAGTAATAAAAGCCGGAATTTTATTCTCTAATGAGCACGTTCTTATTATTAGAATATGCGTACAGTAGCAATCGGGTAACTAATCGATCGTTACTAGATCGAACAAAGTTGGGCTGAGGCGGTAGGGATTGACTATTACGAAAATGGACAATGGCCTCGGGTTTTGATACTTTGACCCCGATTCAGGTGACCACTGTTTCAGTCCACTTTCGCTATAAACAGGAGTAACGGCCCCCAAAATTACGTATGTGTGATGGGTCAAGCTAAATTTATGGGCTGGAAATCGGAGGATTAATATCCGTTGTCAACAGAACTTCGTGCTCAGCAGGCTTGTTTACTCGTACATATAGAATGGCTTTGTCCAATCTTCCTAGAATAATGACAGTTAAAAAAGAGCTTCTTTATTTCCTTTTTATTTACAATACCGTGTAAAACAATTCACAACGACCTCCGCGTCCAACAAACGGGTACCAAAAAGGAAAGTGACCGGTGCTGAAGAGAATCTAACTTAGGTCGTTGTTGTCCAAAGTCTATTATGATGACCTTTTGAACACAGCCGATCATTAGCATTAGGAAATCTGCAAAGTTATTCTGAAATTTCTTTGGCCACAGGACTCACTTGCGTTCCACTGCGTGGACTGTGGAGCTTTGCACTGAGGATTTTCAGTGGATGTGTTGCTCTGGAAGGTGCACTTAGCTGACTGTCTCTGTTGAGTGGGAACTGACTGGGGGACTCAGGCATGAAACAACACCTGCGATTTATTACTGCGGGCGCTGAGCACTTCCTGATACCTTTCCCAAATTGATCTTACGGACTGGAACGTGCACTCGTAGAGAAGCAGCAGTCGTCGTAGCAGTTTGGAGCCACTAATTCCAGCTACCGGTCTATCGCGAAGTTTCGCCTCCAACTGATCGCCGAAATTATACTTGGAACTCTGCATCTGTAACTGTAAAATGGACCCCCGAGTCTGCTGGTTCGCTTCTTACATCAAAGAGTGAAACAGCCCTTTCGGCATCCTAAAAATACTCAGGTAGGAAATATGTCAAAATCAACCTCTTCAGTGAATCGTATGGTAAAAACAAGGGGGCTTTAGGGAAAGCCAAATTTGTATCCAAGGTTAGGCATCTTTTCCGAAAACCGTCAACAGATAAGCAGCTTTTTCTCCGAGTCCATTCGTTCAAGTCAGAGACACCAAATTTCAAAGCTTCCTTGCTAATCTCCAACACCTTGCGCCCTGGAGTGAAAGCCTCCCTAATTACAAGAATCCGTGCCGCCGAAACAGACCATGACGCCATAGTTGTCAGTCGGAATAACACTACGAATACGGAATGTACTGAGAGCATGCAACAAGCTCTAACCCAGAAGTAGAATCCGATCGGGTAAAAGAGCACGAAATAACGAAGTTGAATTTGAACTGTACTCAGAGTAAGTTGTAAGTAAGTAAATGAATATGAATAAGCAAATACGTTCACAATTCATTTGCCATCATCACACACTTCTGTACCAGGTGAGGGCTTGAAGCCAGAGTTGCCTTCTACGACGCTGAATGAGGCTATAGTCTCAAGTTTAGGTCGGAAGTTGATCGGCTCTTCTAACTCCTCGAACGGGGAATACCGCCTCATGTTCAGGTCAGCAGAGCCCAAAAACTCGTCCGCGAATGAGGCACCTGTTTCACGTCCTGGTTGAGAGATCCTTTATCCAGCAAGTTTTCGCGAACAGGTCAAACGGGATTTTGTCAGTGCATTAAACGGTAAAGACTTTCGCGTTTTTCGTTTCGACACGAAATGACATGGAATACTAGTTATTACTGCACAGTCGTCAAGTCCGTTGCGGTTGCTACATCAGTTTTTCGTCTCTTTTCGTTTCATGAGACGTCGCCATATGGTAGGCTTCGGTGGTACACGAAATTCCAAGGAGTTTGGCACCGACGTTTGCATTCGGGTTTTGGTATGATCACTTTCGTCTTTTATCATTGGTGTGGCATACCTGGAAGACGATTCAAGCAACCGATGCCTTTGGTAACAATTCTACTTAAAACTCGACCAACATTCTCCGGTTCTTGCATACCACTGGTCCTTTCAATTAACTTCCTATAGCGAATCTGCATTCACACATTTTGTGGGCTTTCACGCGCACGAATATCGTCTGTATTCCTTTACCACCCTAAGATTTTTCGAGAGCTTTCTGTGCATTCTGGTAGGAGCAGCTGTAGTGACCTCAATCTTTCCGAGATAAAGAACATTTTCCGAACTTCATTTTGAATTTCATTTCTCTGTGATCTTCTCTAACCGTGGATTCTGAATGCACTGTTGTTATTTAGTTGCATACCTTTATTAAACTGATCTTCACGAGGATTTGTTCAACCTCGCCTTTGATACATTTTCGGTTTTCTTTGATTGCACGTGGTCGGTTGGCTTTTGCCTCGCCGTTGCGTTGACTTGCATCCCGTGTATTTGCTCGTATCCGTACCACTTCGGTGCCATAAAATATGGAATACAATATCGCATCTATCCACCAACTCCAGTCTTTTTTGTTCATTCAATCGAGGGGATTTAGTCAGTGATTCACTTCGAGACGTGATAGAAGACACGTTCTGAGGTTCCTAGCCGAAGGTCTTCTGTAAACTGACATTTTCTATCAGGCAATTCCTTGGATAGTTCTTCATTCCTGATTGTTGGTGTCCGGTCACAATCATTCCTATACCTAAGGGGTCGGGTAAGTAAACGGAATCCACGAGATTCTGTTAAATTGCAATTTCGTCCGCTTTGAAACTAGTTGAACGTGCTGTACTTCAGTGTCTTCAAAACACTGTCAAAAGTCTAGCTGACGAATACAAATTTGTGTATTAACTCCAGAATTACACGACTGACTCAGTAGCTTGCGCAATCCACTTCAGTATAAAATCTCTCAACGGATAGTGCAAATCACGTAGGTGTGCCTTTCTCGATTACTTATCAACGTTTGATAGTGCACGGCGGTCATTGCTTCTCAAAAACCTGGAGTCATTCAGTTGCTCCATGTACTTGTTTCATTGGCTGAAAGAATACTTCTCCGGTAGGACTCAGTGTGCCAAATTTGGAAGAAATGTTTCCACGCTTCTCTGAAGCAGTGCTGGTTTTCCTCAAGGAACTGTTCTTTCCCCATGTCTATTCCCTGCTTACATTAGCAGCGTAACTGTAACCCATTCAATTCGTCCATTAAAGTGCACAGATGACATTGTTTTGGCTAGGTCTTTCCCCCAGCAGTCTGGTTTAGATGAGTTTATCGAAAATCTTGCACACCTCCAAAATTTTTCTGAACAGGTAGGTCTTTTTTAACCAGTGTCAAATATCTAGAGTATATTTTTCCACTTCATAATCGCTTTTCATGGGAGGCTCCACCACCAGTAACTCTACTCCTCTTGAACTTGTAGACCATGTAACTTTACAAGAAAACTTTCTACGGTCTTTGGATAATGAATTGACGGTTGGAAAATTGCGTCGATTGTCGTCTCAAATTCGTTCTCCGTAGTCCATGATTTAAAGCTTTGCACATCAGTGTATGTTTCCCAGGATTTCAGATTGTCTTGCCTCAATCTGCTCTCGTCTGATACTCTTCGTGGAGGTCTGCACATCAGCAGTCTCGTTTCCAGCATAGCTTTAAAAGACCTCACATCAGACTTATGTGAAAAGCGCTTTATGTCCTCGATTGAATTTTCCGAAAAGATTAAAACTGACTATTCACAACCACTGCAATTTAGTCTTTCGCCGTATCAATCATGCCTTTTCCAAGTTTCGACTAATTTCTTCAAAATTATCCCTGTGCCGAACTTTCGTAGTTTCTTTCTTTCCTCATGTTTTAACAAAAGAGGATGAAGTTTTATCCGAACTGTTAACCTGTTTTGGCGTGTAGATATTATATTCATTTTTCTGCTACTGCGGAGAAGCACCGTGTAAACGTGCTCAAGCCAGTGTAACAATTATAAACAGTGATGAGATTTGTGAATAATGACCTTTCTTTAGAGTCTATCAAGAGATACCGGTCACTAACAATACTCGCATGACTCGCCGCGCAGGTGGCTTTGATGCTGTACACCACATGGTGTCAAATAAACTGAATGCACAAGTTTTATAGCAATAGAAAATGGTCTTACAAAGGAACACGAAAAGCTTTTTTCAACACTGGGGCAGAGATGACAGCAGTTCAGAGAATCTGTGCGTCCCACGTGATACCGCTTTGCGGGCTTCCTCGAATCTGTCACCCGACGTCAGTTGCGTTGGTACTGTTGAGTCTGTTTAAAGACACGCATACTACGAGGACAAACAGTTAATATTTCTCTCAGATATGGGTATAAGCCTGCTTGGTATTGATCTTCAGTCGTGCTTCAGCTCGAGCAATACTGACTGGTCGGTCTTGCTGTGTATCGATAGGTCTTATTTGTTTGTGCGTCAAAGATCACGCAGCTCATCTCTTTTACGTGTTTGGTCACTGATTTACTTACTTGTTTGCTTGTGAGCTAGTGGATCGTTCACCAGCTATAACCGTTTTGCATTCATATTCTTACAAGCGAATGAAGTGCAACAACTACGTGTTCTGCTGTTATGGATTAAGAACACAACTGGCACCCTTGGTGTAATATAAACTCATAAATGTCAGTACTTCGAGTGAAGTAAATAGCGGTGGATAAAAATATTGGTGGTACAGTTTAGTCTGTTCCACAAGTACATGGTTATCGGAGCAATCGGCTGTCAAAATTGGAAGCTTCTCAAAATTTATCTGAGAGAACGTCACATATCAGAACATTTACCCCTGTGTATCACCTTCACACATACGCATGCAGAAATAGTCCAGTAGAGATGCACCCAACAGAAGCATTTGCCGGTATAGTCCGTGACGTGCTATCTTGGGCCAACCTTTGCTTTCGCCACTGATCGTCCAATTTCTGGGAACTCCGATCTCAAAGTTCTGGTCCAAAAACGGAACTACCAGGTACATCTAAAATGAATCAGTTCAGCTCAATTCAGTTCTTTCAACTATTAACCTCGCAATTCTGCGCTCCGGTTTTGGCTTCTACCTCGCAGAATCGTCCACTCGAAGGCGGAATGAAGATAAACATAAAGTGAAAAGTAGCCAAGAACAAAGTAATAGACGGAAATCATGAGGAAATGGAACGAATTTACAGGAAGGATGCTGGAGGTTTTCGGCAAACCATACTTAGCGGCTGCCCACACAGCAGAAGGGATTTTTCCTTGGCAACGCTAACCGGAGCTTTTGACTAAGCAGTCTGATTTACAAGGTACTGGGGCGTTAACCTGATACGGAAAAGTGACCGAAGCATCCGTGAAGCAACTTCTTCTGGTCTGTCACGTAAGATCTGAATGTTGCAAGCATGCTGCCTTGTCGTCGCCGTTGCTTTCATATCGATCCGCTTTTCAGATTCAGTCCTCAGCCTCAAGCACCCAATGGAGCAAGCGGAAAGTGGACGGGGAAGTGCCTTTTGGGCTGGTGTCTTCCCAGCTTAGGCGAGTGATAGCTGTCTAATGAAGTGCGATGAATTCTGCCATTGTCGAGAGAAACCCCAGGTACTCCACTCGTACGTATATCTAATGGAAAATTTTGACCTGTAAACTGTTGCTCTCCTTGTTTATTGACTGTAGTGTCTTCTTTAGGGGCATAGTGGTTAGAACCAGATGTTCCCCGTGAATTGGTTCAGAAAATGGACTTTTTCTGGCCCCTAACCATCGACGTTTTAGGTGTGACTGGATCTCCGGCTTAGGGAAGCCATCCAGCATATCTCTTTGGGTCACGGAGGTACGCAAGCCATCACAGTACTTCAAGGTGCAGTTTCGTCGTAATGAAAATCATATTATGAAACGAAACAGATAGTTGTTCTTGGTTGGTATTTTCCAGGAACAACAACGACTTGCGCAGTCAAGCCGTCGGTGAGGCAAAGTATATATATATATATATATATATATATATATATATATATATATATATATATATATATATATATATATATATATATATATATATATATATATATATATATATATATATATATATATATATATATATAATGTAGCTTCCGGTTAATTGTTTATGACAATAATATTGTCAGGAAGCGCACTGGATAAATCCCATTTATCACAGAAGAGCGAGGTTCTTTCACATATGAGGCATCGGTGCCAACGTATAATCCATAGCAAGCATTCATTCACGATGAGAACAGGCAGTACTCAATTTGTGTAAGCGTTTGCACAACTTTTCTACTGGCCTTGAAGGCCCTTTACTGAAGTGTCTCAGTTTGCCTACATGGATTCATCAAGGAGGCTTGAGAAATCGTCCAGCTTTCCGTGTGTTCTAACCATCTCCGCTTTATTAGTCAGACAGAGCACATTGTAAACAATACAGTCGAAGCCATGCAGTTCTCCTATTTGTTGCACAAGTACACGCAAATCGCCAAGTACAAATTCCATTTAGCAACTGTGTAAAAGGAGATGCGAATGGCTATGTGGAAATAAATAAAATTAAAATAACGATCTCATAAATCAAGGTTAATTAGTCGAGTAAGGTTACAGGAGGAATGCAAAGGAAGAGCTGACAAAATTCCAAAGCCTTCCAGCGAAATAATGGCGCGTACGTAGGAAAGATGTTCAGAAGATTACTTACCAAACATAGCAGGAACAGTACTAGTGAGAATACGTTTTTTATGACGTAGTTATGTTTAACATACAGCGTCTATTGAAGCGGAAATAGCTTCACCTTTCAATAACACTGAATAAGAAAGGACTTCCGTATTTATATGACAAATAAGTTGCAAAAAGTCACTAATACTACTACCCCAAACAAAAGAAAGAAATACGTAAAAATAGGCAAAACACTGCTAACCTGATACTTCTATACAGTCATAATAATAAAGTCTTCCTACTGGATCAACGGATAAACCCCCTTTTACCCGCAGAGAACACGGCAAACTGGTACGGGACTGCCTGACCACATGGGTACTCACTATGTGGTACACGTTTAAGGAAAAAGACCGAAATTATGAATGTTGAGAAACGTGGGTACTCCGAATTACAATGAGGTAGGATAAGCTCAAAGTGACCTACAGGCTGCCATCAGTGTCCGGGAAACAGAAATGGAACCTACCCCATACATAACTGATTTCTCTAAAATAGTTCTTCCTAGCTGTATCCAAAATCCGCCGAATGGAGTGACCCACCAGTGTATATGTGCTGATAAAATGGCCTTCAGAGTTGTACACGTTTGGTTTTTTACTGTCACAGATCTCAAAACACTCGCGAAAAACACAGGGAGAACAAAACGCGGTAACCGCTTACGGAAGCTTTGATATTGTGTGTTTATTAGTGTAGAAGGCACATCACTTGCCCGCTATCTACTCTGGCCTGTTACCCGAAACGATGCACCCACGGTCAATGTAATGTCAGAAGACAGTCGTATTCTCGGTAAATAGTGTGTGCGTGCGAGTGTGATTCTGTAGCGATAAAATAATCACTCCAGTGAAGCACAGCGCAATAACCAAGAAAAACCTGGTAACAGAGGAGAAACCTACATTCGAGGTGAATTACCAACGGTTTCAAGCAGAAAACACCGTCTCTTGTTGGTCCGGGCGTAAAAATATCCAACTCCTAAATGACCGACCAGTTAGAGCAAGGAACAAAGGAATTGACCAATAAGATTAAAGGAGGAGTATGTTCCGGTCATAGAGTTTGACTACTGTGGTAGTAGTCGGTAGCAAAACACGAAAAATGCAATAACATAAACAGGATGTTGCCATTAGCTCGCAAAAACAAAAGCATTGTGTGCTGTGTGATGAATGGACTATGGACTAAAGAACCAAATATACAAGGGGCCACAAGCAAAACGGATAGTGACCAAAATGTCACGCAATTCTGACTCGCAAATTTGCACGGAAATTAAATATTTTTATTGCTAACGACATTTCGCTTAGATCTACGGAATTTATTGTGAAAGATATCGATGTGACACCCGAACGCGCCGTTCGGATGTGCACAATAGCTTTGATCGTTGTACCAATTGGAGAGGCTTGTCAAATTTTCGTTTCTTGTTCCGTAGAAGAAATTGATTCGCTGTTGTTTTCCGATGTTGACGGAAATGGACATGCTGAAAAGGGATTCCAATGACCTGGAAATCAGCTTCATTTGTCGTTTACTTTTAGAGGTTGTAAACTGTCGTATTGTTAAATCTTTCTTCTGTGAAGCTGACAGTAGGATATCATCGTCTAGTGTATGAAAGAAGCAGGACTTCGAGGAACCACTTCCTAATCTCATTTCCTCTAGGCCGAAAATAGGCTGATATCCGACTGATGTGCTTTCTTTCTTGTTCAGTATATTCGTAGTATCCAAAGTAACGAAACAGGCCCCAACCAGACCCAAATGAACCCAAAACAGATTCACAATAGACCCCAGTAAATCGTCAAATAGGTATCATAAGATCTTTTCGGGGTATACTTTTTGAGTAACCAAAACAGCACCGGTATTAGTTTCGAGTAGTTTTCATTCTTTTACGCGAAACTCGTGCGTACTGATAAGCGGAAATCAGCAAGAATTGCGGTGTTACCATCTTATTTCTATTACCAGTTAAGCTAAGTATGTTCATCTTTATGAAAAATTACACTTATCTATAGTCGTTCCTTAAGCCTGGTCGATTTGACTTACTTATGTGCTGATGAGGATTATATCTTAACGAGAGACTAAAAACTGTGGTAACCGCGAGAATATTGGCCCCATTAGAATCAATATATCACGGAAATATCAACTCCAACACGACAAACTGTTTACGTGAATCTACTCCAGATATTGCCCATGCCTTAGCATCCTAAAACCACAAAAGCCGAATGATATGTTGCTCAAAAACAGTAAAAACGCGTCCATTCTTTTGCACAAGTAAAATGTTTTGCCTAAAGATTTACAAAAAGTCTTTGCGTAAAAATAATCAAAGTGACACCGATGCTGGATCATTCACCTTTGGCCTTATTTTGATGGAGCCTAAAAAACGAAATAAAAATGTCTAGTTTCCATCACCAGCCGGCAAATGACAACATAAAACGCATCCCACGGATGTCGTACAAAATCTGGTCTTAAATTACTTATTCTACGATTAAAGGAAAGTGCTTTTTGGGACTTGAGAATTCTGGGCAAAATACGAAAACATAAATACCCATTGAAAACCATCTCCGAAAACGTTGTTTAGAAGGCAGTGTTTCTCCAAATACATTACTAAGCCTAGAAATATGGTTAATCAGACGGAAAGTGTTTATGATCATGGAGAACACAAACAGTGTGTTTCGTAATCTGCCTCCTTTGGTTTACACTGCACGCCGACATCCTTCTGCCGTTCATTGTGCTTATTGGATTCCAAAAATTGATTTTGCGGATTTCCACTGATTTTCTGCACTGTTGCGCAGGTGAAACTGTTTTAGCAAAACAGCTTCTAAAATAAGTACTTAAAAAAGTCGTCCTTGCTAATAAGTGTGTGGAACAGACGTTTGTTTCGCAGTGTGGGGGTCGACTAAGCGCTTTGTTCCAATTTATTGTGCATGGAAACGTAGATGCAACGAATTGCCCCGGTATTTCACTTGCAAACTCTCCAGAGTCCAAACCGGCAGCATTCTGGAAAATTCCATCTGGGGCAAAGACAATAAAAATATCAGCAATTTACCTATATGCTCACCTTGCAGCCTTGCAAGTTTTTCAAACTGCTATTTGTTATGTACGGGGATACCGTGTACAGGGATACCCCATCGAATCAATTGACGCGGTTAAGCCTGGTGACCCAGCAGGATCACGACGATATGATTTCAAAGTTCGATTCTTACATTGGAACGAATAACTGAATACCGTTACGTTAATGGCAAACATCTTACATTCAAATGTCTGGTAAATCACTTATGCGATCAACAAACATGCTCCCAATGATTCAAAATGACGGTGTGTGGCCAGAACAACCGAATTCACAGTTCTATATGGCAAACCAAATTTCAGAACTAAACTAAGCACTATGCGCTAATTAGAGCAAAATACGTAAAAAGCAAGAGTGACAAAAGTATAGGACCCCCTACTCAGGTGCGCTGTCCCATGGAAAACTTTGCAGAACCGGACAGATCATTTAGCTTGGCTACAAGATGACTAGTTCGGTTTGTGAATTCGCCTACTGACTAATCCATGAGAACCGGACTTCCGTGATTCATGTGCACCAGAGATCACGATGCAACCGAGTGCCTTAGGTAGCCTTCATTGCTCTAGGTAGTGCTTACAAATCTTGCATAAGTCACATCCAGCTATTTCTGCGTATTGCCACACAGAAATAAACTAACAGATTCTGAGAAGGGCGAAATATCCGCGCCGTATAGCGTAGGACTCAGTTTGTGTGAGCTCTTCAGACAATGCAAGAGGTCGACAAACATCATAGAACGGTACCTGAAAAGTATAGGGGAACGGGAGCCTAGAAAGCTAATGAGAAGCCCAAAAACTACCGAAATCTGAAGAAAGCAGATTACCTCGTCTAGGCTCCAAAAACCAATGCCCCGTGTCAAAACTGAAAGCTTTGATCATAGCCGGTGTTCCCAAAACGAACGTTACTGTCAACCTTCAACTATATGCCGTTGATGAGATACGCAAAGTGAAAATGTTAGTTACTCGCACACCGAGGCATGAAGAATGGTGCTTATCATGTGCCGAAACACAAGCAGCGTGGACAAATAAATGGGAAAATGTCTACTTCAGTGGAGAAAATAAATACTTTGGATAAACCGGCTGCTTGAAGTTGGAGCTGTCATGATATCAGGAAAGAAGAGGGAACTTTCGGTCAAAGAAACAATGAAAAGAACTCAGCGGTGTTATGGGAAGCCTTCTCAGCCAAAGGCAGTGAGCTAGTAGTACTTGAAGTTACTCAAGATTCCGTTGTTCATATTCGTGCGTTGAAACAATTTTTACGATGCCATATTCCAACATGATAACGCTTCTTTCCACTGCTCATACACAACAGATAGTTGGCTATTGTTCCGTGGGACCAAGATCATGTAGTGACCAACCTGAAGCCCAGATCTAAATCCAAATGAGAACCTTTTAGGTGTATTTGCTCGCCAGGAGTATAAGGATATCACGGTTTACCGATCAGAGAGTGAATTGCCAGCCGACTCTAAGCAAGGATAAATGAATAATGACCGAGGGGCAATCACAAGTCTATATATATATATATATATATATATATATATATATATATATATATATATATATATATATATATATATATATATATATATATATATATATATATATATATATATATATATATATATATTAATACACGTGGGGTCCGGAGGTCTGAAAATAGACGCACAGATCAGCACAACTGGTCACAGCACGAGGTCAGTCACAACAGAAGGCGAAGCTCGGAAAACAATGGACTTGTATTGGCACAAGGCGACGCCTTAACTGGTACAACTCGAAACCGGAAGTGGGTCCTACGGGGGCGTCCATGGGATTTTTTATACAGTTTCGGGGTCGGGGTCAAGGTCACTGTTCGGGAGGAGAGGGAGGTGAGATGCCTGCAGCACTGTATGGCTCCGCCTCGTGGTTAAGGACGGCATCTGAAAGATAAAAGGAAAGGAAACAGGATTATGTACAATCAGAAATGCACTACAATATATATATATATATATATATATATATATATATATATATATATATATTGTTAACTGGGAAGTAATTCTGGCGGCCGCTCTCTGTTCGGTGGTATTTCCATTTCCGTCATTTGCTCACCCATGACTTACCTGCAATAACTTAGTTTATCCATGTTATAGATGTGCCTTATAGTGTCTATTTCTGTGACGGAGCATACACGTATGCGTACCGTTATTAACGTTGAACAGCTCTCAAGCGAAATCGAAATTCACTTCCTTTCCATCTAATGCAGCTACATAACGTCAGTCGATCTTAATTTACAAATAGTTTTTATTTTTTTAGCCCAGTTTTTTACCAGAAAGCAAAGTCCCTATAAGTTGAGAAGTTGATGTATGGACCACCTCTCTAAATAGTGTTCGTCCATTTCCGGTAACTTCAAAGGAAGTCTAATGCTACAGACTGTCACTAAGGTAAACTGACGGTACACCCGCGGTTGCTCATGGGAAATAGGACTCACTTGCCATCGAACTAATAAGATAATTAGCTAAAAAAATGACGGATAAATTGAAGCGATTCAATATTTAGAATATACTAGCCTCGAAAAAACCGTTTCCGTGCTGGTAGTATCCTGCGCGTCCATCCTCGATCTAGGCAATGCAAGAACAAGTATTTATCGTCCTTCATGAATCTCAAATACTGGGAATGGACTCATCGATCGCGAAATGACGGAGCCGTTGAATCCATACCGTAGATGTTGCTTTTCATCCTAAATGGTGTCAAAGCATCGGTATGTAATCAACGGGACTGAAACAGTGTATCCCGCTGACCTTCCCGGAAAATCCGACGGAGTTATCGACCAAAGACTGGTGCGTCCCACACACTCCACAGCACTGAACCGTATTAGCAAGTCACAGCCATTACGTGCGGATCAGTTTATTTATGACCAATAGTCCAATCAACATTCAACTTCGGTTCGGTCAATGGAAGCGAAGGTGAATACCAGGATGTGACTAAGATAAACAACCATTCTAACAGAGTTTGAAACATCAGATTTTTAGTTTGTGCGTAAATGCGCACAACTTTAAAATATAAAATACCTTTCACAAAAAGGTACTTCTTGGTAATTCTTCGCCGTCTGCATCACAGTAAGCTGAGTGGGCCGTTTAACTACTACGGTGAGACACGGGTTAAAACGCATTTATTTGTCTCTCTTTTTCCAGGGTAAGTTCCACCATAATCTGTCTTTTATGAAACCACACAATCTTTGGATTTATCTCTATTTTATCTTTTAAATGGTGCTTATGACGTAAAGCAACGTAGAGATTAGAATGAAATGAAGTGTGCTAAAATTTAAAGTTGATGTTTAAAAAATCGTACCTTTGTAAGAAAATCTATATTTCAGACCCCGTAACTTCTCATATCAGTTTATTTCTGAGTTGAGGAGAAGGCGACCAGAGCAAGATAGTGAGTAATGTGTGCACAAAGATGCAAACAAATACAATTTTCATACCATGAAAAGTGTGCAAGAGGTTACGTAGTGAGTACGTTATTCATATAATGGAAGGAGGAATTACGTCTAATTACTAATTTTTACTTGGAGTTCACCGTGTTTATTGTTAATGGTATGGGCATGTAATGTACTTTTTTTCTACTATCTGCGTGTTTTAGGTATGGGCCTTTCAATAAACGCCCATACTATTGTGGTCATGTCTCTCCTACTAACAAACCGTGAAAGAGTACACCATCTAAAGAATATGTAGGGTCACGTACATTCTGCTTCCCATCTTTAACACCGTAGAAGATTATGCGAGCTATTCAGCAAACCAACGATGAAAGATCATTAGCAAATCGAGTGGAAAGTACACACCATAGTGGATGGAACAGAACATATACGGATATGAATAATGACGAAGTAATCATGCGCTTTGCTAGGCAATAAGTCGCGCAAAAAACGGGGCTCGTACCAAGGGGAATCTAGCCCTACTCAGTCCTTGTCTGCTGGTCAGGATCATTGATACGCCAATGTTTATTACGAAATTCACAAGACAAACGCGATTACCAGTTTTCATGAGGGGGAAAGCATCAAACCGATTTTGGGATCCATAAAGCCACAAGTCAAACATCTTTTCCACCATATTTGAACGAAGGGGGTACTTCACATTATTTGTCAGAACTAAAGGGGCTGGTTTTTCGTCTCAATAGATCTAGTGAGAAGACTTTTCTACCTTCGAATCATCATAGTTCATCATTTCAGAACGCATCTGTTAATTTAGGAGAAAAAATTACTGTTGCCAGTATACGCTACGCAAATTCGTTGGTTCAAATTTCGTCAGGTAACGTATCTTCCTACCGACTGATTGGAGAGATGGTCGGCCACCACTTGATGGGAATTCTATCTCGTCTCATCAATCCGCCGTCCTGTCTTTCGCGAATCCGTTGACTCAAACCATGTCCTGTATTCTCGACAAGAGCTGACATGCTGCCTGTCAGTGAGACTAGGCTGTCTATCGAATGATGCGTCAGACCATACCCTCAAAGGGGCTATCATTATCATGCACATGATGTTTATGACACCGTTTGCTACGAAAGGAACCGTTAGTAAGCAGCTTTACCCTTGATAATTTGTAAATCATCTTTTCATCCATACGGAATCCATGCTGGATACATTTATCGCAACCGAAATCTTCATTACGACCGCTCACTTAACGACAGAAAGCGTACGTAAGAATATCACAAATTGCAGAAGATAGGGTACATGAAATCGTTACCCCTTCATATGAAAGACTGTGTTCCAGTTTATCAATACTTTGTTACCTATACACTAACACAGAAGCGAGAATGAACTTTCCACAGTAGAGTTTAACAAGGAAGATTTCCCGTACTTCGAATGGGATTGTTAGTAGTCTCAAGAGTGACCACATCTGCGTAGCAGAAGGTTCGTGAATGCGTGCCATTACAGTGCAGTTGAATGTATTACCAGTAGGCTGTGGTCACACTTCACTTAGGGAATCAATGATCTAATCCAGTGTGGAAGTACTCCCTTCCTTCTAAGTGTTGAGCTTCGCAGTCCGGGGATTTTGTAAAAAGCTTTTGAGTTTCTTGGGGTGTTCGACTAGTGATTCGCCGTTACCTGAAATATTCTCGAAAGCCCCGTCATAATAAGCCGATGCTTCACAAAACTTTCACACAAATTATCCAGTAAAACTGATTTTCGATTCCTCATCGGTAAACCTCTAAAAATGAAGAAAAAAATGTGGTGACTTCCTCGCGAAGATATCGATAGAAAATGAAGTGCTCACCGCAGTACCGTGCCCGGTCTTTTCTGTTTGTAGTATACGGGAATATCGTTTTGGGCTGTTCAACAGTAACATTCTATTAGCTCCGACTCCCCGGACAGTTAAGCCAAGTAGGACTCCCATACTAGGATTTGCTGTCATTTCTCTAGTACAGTCTGCTTCATATGTATAGATACAGCATTATAAAATAACAGAAAGAATAAAGTGCGACGGGAGGTGGGGGGTTGGGTCACAACCTTTAAATAACTTATTTTTTGTAACAAAAAAATGGTTTTCTATCACTACAGCTCGTTCACTGAACACGTTGTTTATGAGTACGGTGATTAGCGTGAGTGTCCTGTTTTTCGGAGAGGCTAGAGAAGTTGTTAAATTGCACCGTGTTTGTTTGTCCCTGCCAACTACATGCACTCCAGCTGAACTTAAGAGGGAAATTTTGAAACACTTTCCTCAGTAAGTTAAACTTATTCGACTAATAATGTTGCTCAGGTTAGAACTGTTGAGTTCTTCTTTAGGACTGGCTTTAGATTTGCAGTATCTGGACTGCTCAAGTGAAACTGACCGGATCACGTTATCCGATCTATCTGAGGTGTCCGTTTTTCCACCACTGAGTGGTGGATAGTTACGGAATGATGGTGAGATTTTTTTTGAAATTCCTGATGATAATTCCTATAGAAGCATTTATCGCTATCAACGGACTCAATCGATCCAACGAGCCTGATCAAATCTATTTCGGATAATTCGTGTGGTGCTGTGGTTACATTTTTTGGTAAGTTTACCACATTCTCTTCTTTAACGTTCTATGCACATTTGTAAATTCAAATATCCTCTTCTATTCAATAGGGATCACGCGTGCCGACTCGAATGGGAATACTGTTCTCCACTTGTATTATGAGGCCCATGAACCAATAGCTATCCGAGTAATGAACGATATAGCGGATGAATGCCAATCCACATGGCCGGCACTCAAGAATTTAGCTATCGTACACCGATTGGGGTGAGTTGTTCCATCGTATAGTTTTCTAGTCTTTGCTCATGTTCGACTCTCTTCCCTTTGGTATCTCCTCACTATACCGGTTTGATCAAGTTCATTTGTGATACTGCTCTATCTCACCTTTTTGCGACTGCGTGTTCCGTGCATACGAGTCAACTTCCTGAATATCGTGAATCGTTCAGGACAATGTAGAACACGTTCGGGGACGACCGAATGGCATAGACGAACGTAATATGACCTCTGTTGCCAGGACAATTCATCACCGTAGTCAGAAGGTGGGATATCCGTTTTGTCCGTTCCTTTAGATTACTATAAAATTAAACCGTGCCAAGCAGTTTTGATAGAAACTTTGGAAACGCACTCACTCTATTCTTATTTAATCTCAGGTTATAGACTGAATAGCTGATCAACCGCCTAGGAAGCTAGCTACCAAGTAATTAAAAATCAGTTTAATGAAAAGAATTGTGCTGAAGGTGTATTTATTGAAAATATGCCCCCGAACCGTGATATCGTCGTCCATTGGTGTGGCAGTGGAAGGTTCAATAAATTTACCCTGTCCTTCTGCAATACTCATACCTTTGTTATCGTCATGCATACTTCAAATTTAGAGCACGGATGATGGAACCAGAAGATCGGTAATAAAGTAGCATGTAATCTCCTCGATTAGTTGCTGGAAAATAAAAATAATCACTCTTATTGACGAAAACAAAGTTGGGGTCAGTCGCCACTGACATCGTTTTGGAGATTTTGCGATTCTCATGATAATATCATCTTGTTCTCTCAGATTTGTATGAAACAGGCAGTCGTCAGTGTACTCTTTTGATAGTTCACACATTCTAGTTTTCTATTTATTACATGCTCGCGAATGAGTGCAGTGAAGGGGAAGGCCGGGGGAAGGCGGGGGGGGGGGCTGTAAGCCATAGCCACATAGAAGACGTTCGAGTGCCGCATATGAACATGTCTTCCATCCGGTCTCACAGTGAATTGCCAGCGAAATCCCCACTATCGAACGATCAGAGAAGAAGTACGTCGGTGTACAGATGAGGAAGCGTATTCTATATATCGTGGTACTGAAACAGTGCCGATACGTGAAATACACAACAATGCAAACTAAAGTTACTGCGAAGCGCAAAGCAAACCGAGTTTGTATACAGTTGGCGAGAAACCAATAGTAAAAAGGATTCAAAAACGAGGTCGACGGAAACCTCGGAAAGGTCAGTTCAGTTAAAAGTAAGCAACCGAAAAAAAAACGGTGGAATCAGAACCATATGTCAGAAAAGATCGTAGAGAAAATATATCCTAAATGGTGTCCTGAAAGTGGTCATTTTCCCGGCACGATCAGGGTGACCACAGCCTTCATGGCTCTCCATGAGATTAGGTAAAACAGCCATCCAGATCCAAAGCCTAGGAGTGAAGAACTACATATGGTCCAGATAGGCATGATGTAGAAACGAGCAAGGCCATAATGGATTACTGTCTACTGTCAGCGAGATCAGCTGTGGAGGATTTCGAATATGTCACCCCTGAGGTGGCTAGAGCATGCTCTAATCCACAAAATCTGCGGCTTGTAAGCATTTTGTACGATTCATCAAAATAATCTTAACCTAATATTCTTTTTTGTTGGACACTGATCTTGAAACACTTTGTTCCACCTTCCCTCTAAATTTCTGATTCTAAATAAACCTCCTAACTTTTCTCTTACACTACGTGATCAGTGTCGTTCCTGCTGGAGAGATATCCCTAGGCATTGCAGCCAGTTCGCCCCATCGGTCAGACGCCCTCGAAGCGGTTCGTTTCATACTGGATGCGGTAAAATCCAGAGTGCCAATTTGGAAAAAAGTAAGCACCTAGTTTGTTCGTTTTCTCCCACTTCTGACTGGTCTTGTACAGGAGGTTTATGCAAATCGATCGGGTTCCTGTTGGAAGCGCAATCCGGAATGCTTTTGGACAGCGAAAGATACCGATTCCGGGTCTTGTTCGACTTCGGCTACCGAGTAGTGATCGCATAAAGTTGTCATCGTTAGACCCAACACCATTTATTGTTTTTGGTAGGTTTGCTGATCTTGGGGTGCTGTCAATTACTGTGTGATTCTGGTCCGTCGTTGTCTCGATTCTTTCTTGGATATCCATAACCGGAACTTCATCGCTTGCACACACACACACACACACACACACACACACACACACACACACACTGAAGTGTATTCCTTTCCGTGGTAAATCACAGTCGACTGATCAATTTGTTTATCTTCCTTGTTGGCTTTTGAGCTTTTGTGATTGTTTTAAGTCAATTTCACACGTTCTTATTCTAGTTTTCTATTTGTTCAGTTAATCGCTTTCATCGGGCTTATTTTCACTCATACCCTTCACACCACGAGTTGTGCGCGGTTTTTTCGAACATTTTTGTTCCCTTTGTTGAGAACTCATTCTTTTGGCAAGCTTTTCCCTTTTTAGCCAATAAAACCTTTTATCGATTTATTTTGAAGTTATGATAATATTTTTTGACTTAAAGAAAGCTGTTGCCCAACCCACACGGTTTAAAGTAGGAGCACGTGTTTTTGGTCCTGGATAGAATACGAAAGATGTGGGACAAGATGAGGTCACTTTCGGTTGAACATTCCCTCGTCGATTCCGCATCTGGTGTATGGAAGTGGTTTTGAAAGAACTGTTTTCGCGACAACGCTAAAGATCGTGAAGTAAAATTATATATGTTGATTGTCAGCATTTTTGTGCGGAGCTTTTGACGCGTCTGGAGAAAACTCGCAAAAAGCTTTTTCCTAAATCGTGCTGTTTCATGACACCGAAATTTGACGTTTACTCCCGTGGATAAGCCTTCCGATTTCCGAACATGTTCCTTAGTGTGCTAGAAAACATTCATGCCATTGTGATAGTTCAGCTGTGTTCATCGTTTCTATTGCATAACGCAATAATTCAAATGCAATGATTCGCTGACATCGACCCAAAAGAAGTTTTACAGGATATCGAGAAAACTCTCGTATCTCACAGTCTGCATTAGTACTCAAAGATCTTGCTACTGCAGCAGACTGGTGGTTTCATAGTGAATGTACTAAACCTTTTTGCATAGGGATGCATTTGTGGATCTGAGCTGAACTGCGTACACTGAGTTTTGCTATGCAAAGTTATTTTGATTTGCTTTTTGAAGCTATGGGTTATGGGTTATGGTCCGGTTTCTGTTGATTGTTATAGGTCCAGGGAAGGGAATCGCCCAACTCATTTAGTAAGATGAGTCTATTTTCGCGATTTATTGACATTGTACGGTATGTTCAAGGAATCTGGGATCAACTCGGACCGGTCGAAATCCTGACGTGCGGCTGAATTCCAGTCTAACCTACTTATACTACTCTCTCTCTCTCTCTCTCTCTCTCTCTCTCTCGCTAAACAATAGTGTCTGTTGCATATTTTTAGCTACTGACAGTAGTATCAGTTGTATAAACTGGAATTCAATCGTATATCAGGATTTCGACTGAACTGGGATAAACCCGATCTTTTGGACAGACTATGCGAGCCTTTCCAGTCTTTCACTATGACCTAACGTAAGTAGTATGGTATTATACCTGGAAGACGGGACGGGATTCTCTCGGGAGCACACGACCGGTTTCACAGAAGTTGCCTTTCTTTAGGCATGCGAACCCAGTTATCTTCTGCCCAATCATCCCTACAACAGAGCACATCACATTACGTTTATTACCTCAATCTTCTTCGATTCGTCAGAAGCACGCATGGACGAAGAGTCGATTTTTAGAATCACACGGCAAGTCTCGCAAATTTAAATTGTCCGTTAGGAAGGCTATCTTTCAGAACGAGGACACTCGGTCCCAAGTTTCGATTCCTAGTGTAAGTAGAGTGGTACCAAACTGACGGCTCATCTTAGCTACTTATACAGCGTGAAGGACAAAATGTATTATTAAAAAAACGGACTTCACGTTCATTTCGTGTTTTTTCGTTGATTGTTCCTTTGCTGTCCACTACAATTCCGTAAACGTACTCTGTGTTTGACTGTTCTTTCGTATTTAAAACCTCTTTGGTCGGTTGATACCCTCCCTGCCGTGATCGATCAGCAGCTTTCTCACACAACCACGAGATGCAGCCTTTTGCCTTTACTCACCTTCAATGTTGGTTTGACTTTTGCTTCTTCATATTCTGTTTTTATTACGACACGTTTTATTATTACATACCTTTCTTCAACGGAAATGTTGGTTGTCTTCTGAAATCCTGGTGAAATTAAAAGCTCAACACTCATCACAAAAAGGCCCCGTCGTCGATACGAATAACGATGATCAGATATTTATATGGGACTGGTGAGTGACACGAAGATCTTGAGTGAATTCGAGGAGGGTCAACTGCACTGCTCATTTGTCTTAAAAGAAATAGTCTTCTGCATTCGGTCGGCCGCATTTACGTCTTTCTCGTTGTTTTGTGAATAACGTTCTTGTGTTCATCAACGGTTAGACTGATTCCGTGACATTTTTCTATTTTCCGGACTGTTTAAATTATTCTCATTCTCGGGGTTACGATTCACGCCGGACATGTGCCGCATACGCTAACATTTTACGAAGCCCTTGTAATTTGTGTTTGTCCTCCAGAAATCGTGGGTTGTGTGGAAAAAAACTGATGGCAAAGAAATGATCTCTTCTGAAGCGAGTACATTAAACCAAAGGAAACAAGCAACCGCTACAAGCTTGTTGCAGATCACGAGCCTTGCCCTGTCACTCAGTTTCTCCGGTCCTTGGTGAGATTTAAGTCAAAACTTCCGACGCACCCTGCACACTTAGTAATTTCCCAACTAGCTACCATATGGTTATCACGTCTCGTAATCTAGTAATTTCATGATTCAGCGAACCATAAGTTCCAGTAAATTCATCTGAGGATACCTACTAAGCTAACAAAACTAATTACCTAACCATACCACGAATAGGGTCCGTTAGATCGGTCAGAAAAATATGTAGAGCGTGTACTCATTCTAGTGCCATGCACGACTGCGTCGGTCCGGACGTTCTACCAATTTGAATTTGTGCTGTCCTATTCACAGTCATTTGCTTCGTGCTTCGTATCGATCCGCCGTCAGCTGACTCTACGGACGCACACACATGCGCATACGGTTGTTTAGCTTACATGTTTGATTGTTTACTTTTCTGAATAACGCTTTTGCAATCACACCTTACCTACCTTTTCACTACAAGCCTGTCAAAGTATCTCGTTGGTCAGGTGGAATCCTTACCTGATGAGCGCCAGTAACTGCAAAACCGGTCGTGTGCTTCCAGGGAAATTTTGCCCTGTCATCCAGATACAGTGCCATACTACTCATATCGGGAATCCTTTTGAATTCTGGTCACCTAAGTTTGGCGGGCAAAAGCGTAAAGATGGAACGTTTCTTTTATCCATCCAACTTGTCCTGTACTGTTTGCTGGGCAGGCCGTTGTTAGTAACTGGGTGTGCCCATTCACAGAGATAACCTCAGATGACTGCGTCACACTTGCGTGTGCATAATTTTGCCTCCGGCAGAGAGGATCCAAATAACCGGTCAATTTAGTGAATTATCTAATAATATCACTACATATTTCGAACCTTTCAGTGGTATTCGTTGTTTCAGTTCTGTATACTTTAAAGCACTACACGTTACTGATTGCTGCGGTTCTTAGTCTGACGTACTCGTCAGAATGGGACGAGCACCGCTTTTATCTGTTTGTGTCTCCGAAGCTCCTATTTCTCCGACTATATAATTTATCAGTATGCAGCGAAAAAGTAGGACTGTGTTGCCAGCATTTAATTACATCTTTAACTAAACAAACAAGTCAGTCGCTTATTAATAGTGCCATATGTAGAGTCATGCATGTAGTTTGAGATTGAAAAAAATTTGGTCCTATTTTGGAGAAAAGATGAAGTTCAGAGGCTGGAACTTGAAGTGAATAAATGAATGATGAATGAGGTCCATAGACGGAGAGTGCATTTTAAATTGAACCTATAAAACAGAAAGCGGTAGTTCGTACGCGGCTTTTACACACACAGATACACAATCTGAGCATCAGAATATTCCCACCACACCGGAGTCTTCCGTATCTGACACATAGAACTGTTCTCCGGTGTATTTTTGCGGTTCCAGTAACAACGGTTCTGCGGATAGAGCTATCAGATCTCGTGGGCCGAAAGCTTCGAGCCATGCTTTTTGTGGATGGCGGTTGAACATGATCGGCAAAAATTCGTCCACGGCTACCATCTTTTTCAGTGGATTCTGTGCTAGCAATTTTTCTGCGCCAGACTGCTTGAGTAAATAGCCTAGTGTCCAGTACGTGTAATCCGGATAGGCCAATTTCTGAGTTCCCGGCACCCGGGTCTCGTTTTTGGACATGCGTTTGCGACCGATATAGAGCAATTCCCATTCCGGTTTGTGAAGATCAGCCTCGCGGATCACCTCGGCCAAATTTCGCACAAATCCCGGCGCAAAGCGGACGTCGTCTTCCAGGATAAGAATGCGTTGGAATCCGCGTTCGACCATTTCCTGCCAATGGATACAATATTTTCAAAATAATTATCTGCTAGCTGAATCGTTATTGGTGAAAGAATCGCCGAGCTCACTTAAAACTTGCATAGCAGGTATGATGTAATTCATGTCAAGTTCCACTAATCATGATTACGCTTCTCTCCTAGCCACTATAAGTTATTAAGAGACAATAGCAAGAATTGTTGGCAACTAAAGTTTCAATTTATCCGAGGATCGGAAAGGGCTGAAACCACTTCAGTAGTCCACGGATAGAAAGACTATTGATCAGAACCGTCGGTAGAACTAAAGATGTCAATGTTCGATTCATTGTGTGATGATCTGTAAGTTGTAAAAACAGTTTTCCATTCAAACGAAACAATGAGCGTCAACCCGAGCCACAGGTAACAATGCGTTTCAGACTATCCCTTGGTATCCCAATGGTTGCAATCTTTATACGATGTTACCGTACCCGACAAAAATGGCCTAGCCGCATTGGTCCGTTCGATAAAATAGGTGAGCTTCCATCGTCTAATTGCTATCTTACCGATATTTTATAACAGCGATCATGGCAATTTACTATACCTGTCCAACATGTGCAAATTGGTAATATAGTCAAGTTGCTAACAGATCACTGGAAATCAGACTGATCAGTTGGATGAATAAAACGGCTTACGATATAATTTGGCAAGTGTAGCATCATTTACAGGGATGCATGGGACTGAATAAGTCCGAGAGTTCAACTTTTCCATCAGGCCAAACAAACAAGATACCGGAATAATTTGACCGATTGCGCGCATCTGTTACCGTACTCAAATAAATCCATAAGGACAACCATAGCTGTGCATACGGTGCCTTTTCTGACCACGAAAGTCGTGACAGTATGCAATGTCGTTGGTGGAGAACAATTTCATCCGGTTTTACTGATACTATTTACCAAAGGATCTCCTGAAAAATCTTATTCGTGAATACGCAACTGTATTGCGTTTGCTGCGCCTGTGTTCAAATGGTTCAACATGACCTTCTGTCACAGATTTATCGGTGAGTTCAATATCCGAGGCACGAAAACGTGTCTTGAACCGTGTATCTGAGATTTCGATGAAGACTGGTTGAACGTGACCGGTCGGCGTGTTGATTTACAGTTAGTATGCTGTTGTTGGATAGAAAAACAGCAAACGAGTTTCGAAAACGTTTCCTGTTATTCGTGGTTCACTGCAGATAACCGGTCTAATCGTATTGATTACGTGTACGAACCGTGCTAGAAGAAGTCTCGTGCATAGAGTCAAGCACTGGTTTATACTCCAATCCGAACCATCAGTCCCAAAACATCTAACACGCCACTTAGAAGACCACTGAGTAGGTCGTTACCGGATTACATCCTCGACATAATGAAAACCTGGTCCAATGAGCATTATGACTTACGCTTCAAAAATTACCTTGAAGAAAACGAGGAACGATTACCGTTGTTTTTAAAATGAAGTCTGTCTGGTCCAAATCGACCTGATTCTTTCTTTCAGTTATAAATATTTGTAGCCTGTATGGCTATGAGGCCACTGATGAACTGCAACTGTCAATTTAAAAAAGTCGTCCCAAAAGGTGGCCGCTACTTGCCTTTTGTCTTTTGTGGAATGAATAGATCAAAACGTCGTGCAAAAAACAAGGAGAAAATCGCCAGATCAGAAGGGTTTGCCGTTTGGATAAAAGAAATTGCTATCCTCATTCACAGGCTTTCAAGGATCGGGCTATGCGATATTGCACGAGAGACGATTTGTGATATTGGTCGGATTCCATTTGCTTTTATGTCAGTTGCACTAGAAATCGATCACCGAAGTGGTTACGATCGTTCATGAACACCATTTGTTGCTTGATTGAACTCCGGATTCGATTTCAGAACTACTGCAGTGATTTAAATGTTAGAAATCTTCTTTCCCCGTGAGAGTCAAATGCACGCTTGAGTACTTCCTGTGCTCCATTGGGTGGTTTGAAATGCTACATCGGGATTCTGAACATTCCATTATTGGGTCACACTGACTACTCACTCATATTAGTGACACTGTTTGGTATGAGCGCTGCATAAGAAGTACCAAATGAGAAAAGTTGACAAACTTGAGCTACTCGGGAACAATGTCAGTATAAAGTACTCCTTCAACTGTGAAATCTGCTTGCTACCATTAGGCTGATGGGTTTTCTACATTAGTCGGGGTATTTTTTTCATGTCTATCACTCTCAGTGGCTCTTCTCTAGCTTGTACTCATCTACTAAAGAACAATACATGTTGAAGAAGTCTATCTGGAGAGATGGACGAAAGCTCTCTTTCAGTTAACCATTCCAGTGCCGCATTTCTACTATCTTAACTTCTAACTTTCATTTCATTGTTTCGTATTTAATGACGCTACAATATTCGTGGAATTTCGCCAGTATTTAAAAGGCTAACAGCCGACATGATTCGCAGCTGTTCCTTCAGCAGTACCCCAATCACCTTCGAGAAGGGATCATCCAAAATTATTTTATCTCTGTCTGTCTCTCTCTTAAAAGTGGGCGTCGGGAAAAAAAGCAAAGCTCAAAAGACGATGGTCATACGATGCCATTTTCCTCCTCGTTCATTCTATGAGAGCATCTCATTCTAGGCGACGAAAATGATGGATTGGTAAGTCCTCTGTTGGACAAAGTCAATTTTTGTTCATAGCCATTATGGTATTGTCTACTCATCGCTGATGACCGATATCTCCGTCGTTTGCTAGCTCTCATCTCAACTGAGAAGGGCAAATAACGGGTCAGTCGCTGTATTATTCCGATTAATTTTGCTGTCTTCGATATTTCTGCCTCTAGAACATTCAAATCTCTCGACACAACCAAATGAGAGAGTGTAGCACGCATGTTCTACCATATCCTTCCCATTGTATTAGACAACGTCTTAGAATCTTATCAAATTAATGAAGACACATTTAAACGCGCTTGCAAGTGGCTGTTGCCGATAGCTCTCTCTGCTTTACTTGTGAGCTTTTTTGAGACCGGTGGCAATAAAACCATATGCACACAATCCCATTTAGCGCATCTACAGGGACTTGGTAGTCAGCACTGGAGTTACCAGGATCCAGTCTAACGAGCTACAATCGCCTAGCCGAAAGCTGCATTGAACCAAACCTGAGGAGCAGCTGCATGTGGCTGGTTTGATATCGATTTGCTGAACATTGTGGACGAACTGTGGGTCACCTTGTTCTACTCCCATTACGCCGCGTTTCTGTACACCAGCAATTGTTGACATGCTTCATTTTCGTGTGTTTTCTCTATCGAGCCGTCACACAAGCAAAACAGAAGACCGATACTGTGCGGGGTATTGCCTTCGTTTGCTCTCATCAGGAAATTGCGTGCGCGCCCGTACTAGACGGGGGTCGATTATGGCTACGGTAGATTCAGGCCATGCACTTTTGAGGACGCAAAACGAGTTCGCTTAGGCAGTGATTAAAGCCTGTGATATCATTTGGTGCTGTTTTTCATGATAATGTGAAATTACTGGAAATACGCTGTTCTATTGCCGGTTCTTGCCTAGCATATAATTCTAGCGTCAATAAGTGTACTGGAGGACCAGCTCGTTGTTTAAGAGTGTCAGTGTGATACAATTTTTCTACTACTGATGGTCAAAACTGTATTTCAAGGCATGAGATAGTCTCACACACGATCAGTTACTTCTTTATACATAAAAAATGATAGGCGGTTGAGTTCAGTATCGTGATTAGAATGGCTTTTTGCGTCACTAAATGAGCCAGCACATGCTGAAATTGATCAAGCGGACAGGCTTGCTTTCGGTAACCTGGTCTTTCGGCTAATACGGTCACGTATTTAGGATGTTCTTGAATGTTTTTTTTACAATTGATACGTGGTCATGACCATTAAATGATTGGTTTGTGGCGGTGGTATAGGCTCAGTGATTAAGAAATGAGAATAATAGTTTGCTGTGGTTTTAAAATCGAACACAGGATGGGATTAGGCTGAAGTTGGGGTTAGATCACTTGTGCTTTGGTCTGACCATCTCCGGTTACGTCACCGAGTCACACGATAAATTGTACCCTGTTTGTGGGACAACATCGATTTGAGACCAGGACGGTTGAAATGATTGTACAAACAAGGCGATGGATTGAAAAGTGGGATCGCAGCAGTCAAAGACATTTTAGTTTATGTAACTGCATTGATCAAAAGATAAAGTTACCAAAAGCAAGCTTGTTCGCCACTTCATTTTTGCTCTCGGTGCCACATTGGGGATCTTCGGTGAACATACTGAAGTATAAGCGAGTTTACTGCGTCTGACAACCGTTCTATTAGGATATATCGGTCACTTTCCTCATGCTTGAATCCGAATGTTCACTTGAGGTGAACCTTAGTGGTGATGGGGTTCATACAATGCCAGAAATGTTTCAGTCACCTAACGAAGTGTGTAACACGGTTCTAGAAAATTTGTTTGTAGTTCGATACCACAGGACAGGCAGTATTCATTGTTTATCCGCTTGTCCTAACAACACTTGTGGCTGCCCTCTGAAATTCACAATTCGACTATTCAACTCGCGAACTGTTCGATACTAGCTCTCTCTCTCTCTCATTCTGTTGGAGTTTTATGTCGTGCTAGTTTTATGACGACGTCGACAAAAAAGCATTCTTTCAATAACACATTGATGTTCACATCAACTGCCGACTTTCATCGTCTTTCGGAAACCGTTAGCACAACTTTTGCCTTTCCTGTTTCATCGGTCATCATTAGGACTTGGTTGGGGTTGAGAAACTGAGGGGTAATAAAACGCCACAATTATCGGTGGAAAGTGGTTATGATTTATTGTGTGTAAGGGTCAGACTACAGGCCGCCATACCGATGTCCGATTAAAGCAAGAATGGAAACCCGATGGGACACTTACTGAGCTTGGAACTCGTGGATTTGTTTGCTTTTCCGTAGTTTCAGATCGAACACGCTCAGCCCCTCACGGAAGATTACTAACCCAGCCACTAAATGTGCCCGTTTTGCACTTAAATACTCAGTAGAAATATAAGAGTTTTGACCATCAGCATGAATTCTCAGCATGAGGTAAAATGGTTGCACAGATTAGCTTACATTTTCTGCTCACTTTGGATCCTGGATAGTTGACAGTTTACTCCTTGGGCACAGAAGAACATCAAATTTGTGTAAGAAATGAAAAACTGGAGCCAGAAAAAACCCGGCTACCAAATGCGAGCAATTCGGTTAGTCACAATCTCAGACGTAACACAAGTCTGATTTAGGACTGTAACTCGTTTCGAGTAGCAGGGTTTTTGTTTTTCGTGAAATCAGTGGTCAGATGAGAGCAGATTCTTTTGTACGACGACAGTCAGATTTCCCAGACTTGCCTTATATTTCCACTTCATCAATTCGTGGCACGTATCAACTTTACTGCTAGCAAGGTTACGGCAGTGGTCAACTGGTCATCATGGCGGGGTGTTCAACCCTTCGGTCACCGGGGCTCGAGTTCTGTCCCCGTCCCTGGTCACTCCCCAGCTGGCAGCCTCTAATTGGCCGCCACTCCGTTCCTGGAATATTGTACCGTTATTATATAACGAACGGAAGTAAATAAAAAGATTAAAAATCTCCGTTAAACTGGATGGTCGACCTCCAAAATAACTCTTGCTCGTGTGTGTCTCTCCTGATCGTTTATACCATGTGTTCTTTGCTCTACTGGTTCTCGTTAAAGTCTGCGCGACCCGTGACTTTTGTCTTTTGATCTGTCTCGAAGATTCGGTTCTTCCGTTAGTTCTCTTGCTAACCTATCGGTTGAATTAGTCAGACAGGTTTCGGTCGGCTTACTTTGGTGTGTCATCGGAATCAGTAATGATAAAAATTGTGAGAAGTGCAAACCACAGTTGTGGTAGTGAGCCTCTCCTCTCGGTTGTCCGTTGGTTGAAAAGTACGTTTCACGCATGCGAGGCAAGCGCAAGCTTTGCTCTCGACTGAGTTCCGCGGTGCATGTTGGCATGCGATCACTACGAACGTTGTCTCAATACACGCAGTTGGCACTTCATGGTTGTTGTGTTCAGAAGTCGGTAGAATGGCAGCGGAATAAAATTGTACAGTAGACAGTCAACACCAAGTGAACAGATCTGAATGGGATATTGATCAATGGTCCGCAAGACTGTGTAACCCGGACACCACAATGGTCTTTCTTGGTGAACGTAGACAATGTTTGTGCTAAGGCACTGCTCCACCTACCGTAATTACCGGTTCGACTCTCGGGTTCCACTCGGTGCATTCAACCTTCTCAGAGTGGCTTTTTTGGATATTTTTTCTAATATAATAATTTTCAACAGAGACGATGTAGTGATAGTTTCGGGACTTTTTACCGGTGAAGTTTCACCCAATTCACTTTTCCAATTTAAAAATAATCACACAAGAAACCAGACTCGGTCTAGTTACAACTCAAGACTCACCTTCCACAAGTTGTAATGGCTTAGGAAACATCCAATCTCGCCAAATTTGAGTGATCTTTTGTGATACGGGTCCGCGTAACCCTTTAGTTGTTCCACACCCATTTCTTTCATTTTATCCAGATCCAATTCTTTCCCGTCCACGGCAACCACGTGCTGCGCGGCCACACCTAGCTGATCCAAAAAGTATTCCGTCTTCATACGTCTGTCAGGCCGACGAAGTAGATTGATGTAATAGATCTCGTCCAGGCCGAGTTTGCTTCGGGTGGGCAAATGATTTTCGGCAATTTGGGTCAAATGAGGTGAGGGTAAAATGGGTGAATACTCCTCCTGGTCGATCAGAGCCTGAAGACGTAAATGTGTGAACAATTCTACGTCTCGATTTATCCAATTCTCCACGAATGAGCCGATTTCTTCCAGATCAGTCTCTTCCACAGGAGCTGCAATATACCCATAGAATTGAGTATTATCTATATAGTATTGTACACTCGCCACTTGGGCGGATCTGGCCAGCAGAATAAGATCATCTATCGGGCCTGTGTACCCGTCTGTCGGCGGATAGAACTGCAACAGGGGGGTGAGAAAATGGTGTAAATTAACCAAAAACATGGTATGAACCATGGCTACCGGGAACACGCCAAGTTTGAATCGTCGTTGAATATCGAAATAATCATCAGAACGTTTATAATATCCTTGCTCGGTCATGTCGCCCCAGAAATTGGAGTAGTATTCCGAGTTGGTACAGTTGAGCAGAGGGGCTACCACGGGAAGAATCGGTGGTAGCTCGAATGAATCGGGGTTATGGCTGACCTCGACCAAATGCAAAATCGATTTCGGATTCACCAGAATCACATCCGCGTCGATGGACAAATAGAAATCGGCCCATGAATGACGCGCCGCATCCAGCAGTTTCTGACGTAATTGAACAAAATGCCGGTGATGTTCCTCACTCCATTGTTTGGTGTTTTCTAACAGATCGTTTCCTACTTCCAATTCGATTCCATGATATTTAGACCGAACTGCCTCAATCCAAGTGGATAACACTAGAAGACTGTCATCAATCGAATTGTCCACAATAAAAGACAAATGTAAACGATCTGTCGGATAATCCTGAATTTCCAGTCCATGAAGGAAATAAGGCAAACTGTGGCCTTTGTTTCTCACCGGTACTCCGATAAACACGGTCGGTGGTAGTTCGTAGGATGGTCTCAGATTCGATCGCTGTTCTGGCTCGAACCGTGTGTCGGTATCCTGTGCAACAGTTCGATTGATTATGGGCTCAGGTGACAGGAGAATGCGGTCCGATTCGGCACGTTTCGAATGTGTGTATACTAATTGTGCGATTAGGCAAATAGCCAGACCCAGCAAAAACCTTACACTCATACTTAATACGGAATGCATGTTCACAGTGGATGAATGATTTGATGGAGGTATATCCGTGGCTGTTTCTGAAGTTGCACCAACTTGTCCGGCTATGGACGGAGATTGTAATGCAGTTAGGGTAACGGGCTTGTTAGGACCTTGATGGCTGTTGTTATTGTTGTCGTTGTTGTTGCTGCCGCTAAAGCTGCTGCTATTGGTAGGTACTTTTTGTTTCAGTCTTTTCGCTTTCGTGTTCAGCTGAGTTCCACCGTGTGGTGTTTTATGCTGCCGGCCCATGGAACATAATTTGTGTAGTTCAGGTTAACACTGACCTGAACTGAACCAAATTGATGGGAACAAATCAAATCGACTGC
Organism: Fasciola hepatica; assembly: GCA_948099385.1. Lineage (NCBI taxonomy): Eukaryota > Metazoa > Platyhelminthes > Trematoda > Plagiorchiida > Fasciolidae > Fasciola > Fasciola hepatica. The sequence continues at coordinate 1,454,152 of CANUEZ040000106.1, forward strand.
GTTGTTTTTCCCGATTCCCGACCGACCGCCACATGTGCTACAGGTTTCTTCCCTTCTGGCTGGATCGCGACTTGTCCACTTGGGCACATGGACGTGCTGTAGGTGCTGTGTAGAACAGACATGCTAGGCCTCGCGAGGACAGACGCACCAAAACAACCAAAACCTCAGCGATGGTAGAGGCTGTACATTGCACGGTTCAGTTCTGTTCCAATCGGTCGATAAAGTATCGATACTTTATGGTAGCGTGCGTAAGGAAGTCATGGGGTAGCGGAAACCATGGGGTTCTGAATGTGTGCGCAATGAAAACTCACTCCTGATTGGCCCGAATCACTGTGCACACACCGCGATTTGCCAACACAGTTACATAAATGTAGGCCGGCAGCCATGTGACTAACAGAGTGGGTGGGGGGGGGGGGTTGTTTGGCCGGCTAGATTCGAGTTCGAGGCATCAACAATCCTCGGATAAGGAGTAACCTTGAAACAGTGGGCGGAACTGCTTCAACCATATAGGAATGTGGGTCAGGGCCGAGTGCTGTTTTCCCCTATGACACGTAGGCAGATAATGTGTGCCACGAACAGTGTGGGTCGTTTGTTTTGATTTTGTGCAAATACTTTTATACCGTGGCAATATCTTCTTCAACGAGAGATGATTCATGGAACGAATGTAAAAGTACAAGCGACCGTCAATACCGTGCGTGATGAAATAGATTACTTGAATATCCCTCCCATACCCACTAAATGGTCCGACTGGTGAGCGAATCCGGTACCGGGTTTTACGTAGTGAAGTGTATCTTAAATGTTTTTGCCCAAAGCAATAGTTGTTTTGCCTGAAGGCCCAATTTACGCCAATCTGTAGGGATATCATACGGTAATTAGTACTGTAATCGTGATCACTCGTAGAAGTTCAATGAAGGGGTTAAATTTGGTGTAGCAGGAGCCACCGGTTTTGAAGCTTTGTCACCTTCATTCTTGACGAACGATGTGATTGGCCTAAGCCTTAAGACGACCCACTCGAATTTGTGTAGCTACGAGTATATAGTAGGTAATTCACATAAGGCGACTCAATAATTAAGATAATTGCCAATATTCATCAGTGGAACAATCAAAAACCACACGACACCTTATAGGACGTGCGGTCAGTTTTATCGCATTACCATCGGCATAATCCACTCCGACGAATTGGTTTTCGTAACGGTGGCACTTCACATGCAACCTTCCGGTCGGATGGATTTTGATTGACCCGCTACTGCTTTGCATAAACACGTGATAACATGGTAGGGCACGTGGTATTCGGCTGGGCTGAAAAAGTGTTTCTATAAACCACGAAAAAGAATCGAAGCTGATGGTTCAGAGCTGGTACTCTTACCGTTCCTCTTCTTTAAATACCCAAAAGCACCTGACACAACCATTTGGATGTTGGGAATTTCGATCATCCGGGTTAATGGCATGTATCACCAGCACGATACTACAGAATACTGAGTGGTCTTACACGAAACCCTATGAAAAAGATTGTGGCCTTCCTGAATAAACCAAAGCTATCCAGTAAAACAGTGCACTCCAGACGTTATGTCACCGCATGCGTTTTCGTCCGGTTTTTTGCTCGCGTTGTGGACATTTAGGAAACTGTCACTTGCACATTTTAACTGACTTTACTATGACCACACTGATTCGGCCAAGATACTGGCTGATCGGTACTCAAACATGGGGCACAGTTGGATCGATAGCCAAAGAGAACAAGCAAATACTTATCATCTATAAGTAGACTTATTGAATGAGGTTTGGTCGTTCTTTTGGTCGAGCCCAGTCTTGTATGTTTACGTTTCTAGCACACACAGCTAAATGCGATATATCTTAGCATCTGTGCATAAAAAGCAACATAATGCGACGCAGAAAATGACGTCAAATCCCTAGCTTCTTCAGTTGCAAAACACTTGATTGCATCAGGTCACAATGTTGATCAGACGAAATCATTCACAATGTTATAGCGCAATCCCAAATCGGAACTGCTCGCATTCAGTGAAGTGATGCCTATCATGAAGCATCAGCCAGCGCTTTGTGCACGAAAACGGTTGAAACAAAATGTTTGTTTGCCCTGGCACTAACCGAAGAAACTTCTCCCTTCCCCTACCGAACGCTCTGTCATAGTTTCAATCCAACCCTTTTCCACTGTATTACTTTTCCCGCTGTATGATATATAATCTAAAATGTCTTACGTACGCGGTAGACAAGAGTAAACGAAAAGCTTGCATCTCGCGACTTATGTCTTCCTTCTGTTCTCATGAATTGGATAAAGGTGACTCAATATTTCACATCTCTGAGTAAACTACAATTTTATTGGCTTGCTTACCAACTTGGAAATGTTTGGAACATAAGATTTCCCCCAAAGGAAAGTGTAGTTGATATAACTATATGTTTCATTCTTGAATACAAGATAGGAAATAAAACCAATAGTTCATTTTTATTCAGGGAAGCCAATATTCTAGATGGTTTCAAGCACAGATAACAACGGACCACCAATTGGTATCCTCATCAGAGTTTCTGGGAGACAAGCATGTTCCGGGGTTGCACGAATCACGTCCATCAATTCACTGATCATTTCTTTCACTGTCGGATCATCATGGTACACCCATCCATATGGGTAAGAGCGAATCAGTCGGAGATGATGGACGAGCATTTTGATCATCTGCATCTGGTTGCACAAACAATGCAGTTCGACAAACTCGGTAGTCAGTACATCACACTTAGTCTCGGCCAAGTCGTGAAGTTCTCGGACCCACTAAATGCAATCGGAGAATCGGTGGAGCAATGGTAGAGAAGTTAGGACGAAATAGGCATGTAGAAAAGTGGAAAATGGTAAAGACTAAGTTGAATTCCTGGGCGTCTATTAAAATCCTTATGAGTTAGTAGAATCTTCTCTGAATCTCACGGATATTTTCAACAACATGTAAAAAGAGATGCGCTTTGATCTAAAGCCCGCATGCTGCCCTGCCTACTTTAGTAGTAAACAACGAGTTATATCTTGGAAAATCGATTGCAAATCATCAACAGTGACATTGTCCCTTGAAGGACGGTGGTGTACGGTCGATGTCCGTTCGTGAATTCAATTTCCGATGTAAATATTACGTACTGCTTCATAATTCTTCGAGTAATCGGTCATTTTGAAGATGGTCTTCCGATTCCCTTCAACGAGTATCTTTTATAGGTTAAGATGTTTGAGTGGCACAGCTCGGGTCTTCCGAAGTGACAGTACGCGTTCAGCCCTGACGCTAAACAGGTCGTTAAGAATGGGCTAACACGAATAGCCTTATCTGTGTGTGTGTGTGTGTGTGTGTGTGTGTGTGTGTGTGTTTCTGCGGCATTGACAGCTGAGCACAGTCATGCATCCACGAGCTACGACTCCTAGCTGGGGTTCGGTGGATATGCAATGCAGAAGATGGTTCTCAATCATAACGAGGTGCTTTCCCCATTTTGGATAGTGATTTGTTTGTTGACACTACACGATGAAGCATTTCATAAGCAAACTCTCGCATAAACCTTCTCCCGCCGGGAAGTACATAAACAAATGGACATGCACAAAATTAGAATATTAGATATATTGGGTGAATTTCGTGAAATTTGACCAGATCACTGAGCAGTGTGGAGATTGATTGATTCTACGATCAGAAGAAATACTCGTTAAACACCAAGTGTGATCGATTCCGGCGAAGAAGAAGAACAAAGCTCCGCTGCAAAATAAACAACATGAATGGATGGCGTATTGTGTGTTTCCTTTTAGGAACTTTACTTTCAACAAGAAAAGGTACCACAGCCTATGAGAACATTAACTATCACATAAAGGGAAATGAAATAAATGGTTGCGAAAAGACGCTCTCCATGGATTTTCCATCAAAAACAGGTGGACTGACGAATTGCCATCGCCTGCTCAATCAGTACATGGGTTTTGTAATCAATTTGTAAAATTCATTATTCCAATTGTTATACATTCTTCGTTCCATCAACATAATGATAAAGCAAAAAATTCACTTATAAAGCTTGTTTAGGCGGTTCCTTTTCATCATGTGCCTGGTATTAATCACTTTCCATGTCCAGCTGTCAAATTTATTTGGATTATGTTTAAAGTTTGTTCCCTTGCAGAAAAACAAACCGTGTTCTTGAACTGAAAAGAAAGCAAAAGTGAAAGCATACAATCAAATATCTCGGACACTAGGTACCCCTTGGAACGCGCGATAATACGACTAAGTATCGATTTCGTTACCGAGAAAATTTTGCTATGGTTGAATGGTGTTTGGTCTCACTAGAAGTCACTAGAAGACCTTGCAGTAAGAGGATGAAATTCAACTTTTCCTAAAAGCTCCTTCATTATGCCGTGAAAGAAATCACAAATATGAGCAGGTACAGTCTATATAGTTCTGACCACGATAAGACATCCTCGAGTATAGAAGTTGCACGTACGTACTTCTTCCCACAAAACATTTGTGCACACCACTGAAAGAGTTTCGATAATGAAATAATCCGGGAGAAATTCCCGTCAGTTACTGACCAGTACCATAGTGAGAAATGGCTGAAGTCTGACACGCAAGGCACTCTTAGGAAGGAATTATTGATCAGTCTTCCTGTAGCAAAAGACAGCCGTAGTGTACTCCACAAGAAATGAATTCAGAAGGCCGTTTAAACTACTTTGGACGCCACCGAAGTAAAGGTGTTTCTTTCAGTTCGTCCAGTCACCTAACAACGATTCAAAAGATCGGCTGCCAATTCACCTGTTACCGTGGAGCTGGTTCCACTGGTCGAACTAATCGACAGCCGATCAAGAGGATACAGGAACGCCATCCTAAAGAAATGAAAAAATGAAGGTCACCCGGAGATCCATTGTGAAACGGAGCTTTCAGTGAATAATGATGAGTCTTTCACAGTCGTCTATGGAACTCCAATCAATCCAATGAACCTGATCAGAAGCGTCATTTCGTGCACAGCCGAGGTAGTGACCATAAGAATCCACTGCACCTGCCCATGCAATGAAAAACGCCGGCTTCACAGTGTAAAGTTGCATTGGACGCAAGGTGTCACTCAATCAAAGGCCCTATGTACAGATGCGGAAAATCCATCCCTTGGAAAGAATGAGCCACATTTTGACTTGACTTGAATCACTAATATAAACAGTACCAATACACCGACAATCGAACGGATGTTTATCCCACACTGATAAACAATTCCCCTCCCCCCTCTGCGAGAAATGACTGTCTTAATCACTCGTTTGAGGTGTATTTATGTAGAAACTCGTGAATGAATAACTAAAAATAATTATCCACTTCATCTGCCCTAATAAGACGATAATCGACGGAACAGAAATGTAATGCGCAGTGCATCGCAATTTCGGTAGGGGTTTCCTAATTTGGAGGTAAAACCAGAGCAGTTAAGTAGAAGAGTACGGAAATTTCAGCAATGTGTGCCGGCTTCCAAGTCTCACTTATAGATTTTGCAGATATGAAAAAATGATTCAGTGTCATAGGGATAAGACTGTCAGTGATCAAACGGTTGTCATATGGAATTGAGTACTTCAAGGTGTCGTATCCAAACCACAACATTTCCGGCCAACTTCCCATTCCGGAGTTCTTTGTTTCACCGCATTCTTCTTCTTGGGCAATCGTACGGTTTTTGTTATATAGTTGCGCATGAATGCAGGGGAAGGGTTCATACCATACAGCCTCAAAGGCCCACTAAACTGTTAGGGATAACCGGCAATCAGACCGTGAGACTCGGAGTGGAGAGCCACATGAGGTTCCAACAGGTCAGATTTGGTAACGAGCCGAACGACAGTGGACTTCTGCCTACTACCCAGGTGACTGGCTGTGGCGTGATTCGGGATGGTAAGAAGACGCTCTAAACAACTCGACAACCACCAGTCAATGCGGTGACTACATTAAAACGACTGAAGGTGTGTATCATTTCGCTGATGATATATACCCGTCAGTCAGAAAACTATTGGACTGAAATAATTTGCAGGTACGGGGCAGTCTTACGCAAATGAAAAAGTCATAATCATCAAATTCAATTTACATGAGATTACTTGCGATAGATGTCTAGAGCAGGGCTTGGGAGGACTTACCCCTAAGGTGACTACTGGAATCAGCTCCATAACCATAGTAAAAATTCAAATAATGTGTCTTTTTGTCTATTGCATAACGGCTTGATCGGATCCCGAGGTTCCTTTCTTCTGCTCAAAGATATTAGGCAAAAGGTGGGGAAATGAGTAGTTGCAATTACAAATGTCAGGGAAAAGGTTACTACTAGTTTTTCCCCACAAATTTCTAGAGTCAAAGTAAATTGGATGCACGGTCACTCCCAAAACCGAGACTGAAACATAGGTTTAAAAAAAGTTTTACTCGAGTCTTTGGTTCCATTTGATGAACTCATTTTTCATTGTTTTAAGTCAAAATTATAATTCGGTCATCTAAGGCAAATTCACTCTTCGTTAGCAAACCGGTTAGGTGGTTCATCCATTTAATGAACCACAGTCGCACAAATCGAATTCAGATAGAGATCAGACGAGAGTCACTCCTGAAATTAGGAAGTATTACGCTGATATATCAGTCAAGTTATAATTTTACGGCTTGGTGTACAGTCTACTACGGTCGTACGATGAAGACTAATTGGGTAGCGGAAGGACGTGGTCATGGATTCGATTGTGACAACCGTAAGCCACAAAGACAAGAAAAAACAAAACCATTTCTATGGAAGCCACTGTCAGACAAAACTGATCCTATTGAGGAAAAGCAGGCTTCCACATGACCACTGAAGATAGGACCATAGCCTATAATAATGGATTTGGTGGAGAAATCAGTAGAGCCAAACACGTAAATAGTATGCAAAAAAGCAAGCTCCAGACCCGCAGACATGTAAGTTAGAAGGAGTTGGGACGCAGCCGTAGAATGCGGACAGTATTAACTTGTATAATGTACTCAGGGACATTTTATTGCATTTGTATGAGTGCACTATTGTAGCTGTGACAATCATTTATATAACTGGAAAAATAAGAACGTCAGAGAAGTTGCGGACAGCTCTTAATATGATAAGAATAATGGACGGAGAGGGAAGCTTATAGTTGTTTGTTTTGTAAGGCACAAAGAATTTCAGAGAGAGGTCTCACTGGTGGCACTAATGGAGCGCAGCTAACCAACGGCTGCTCTTTTGTGTTTTCTCTCCGCAAGCTTGAGAAAACGAGGGTGGAACGAGAAAGATTGCACAACTCGCCATGAACTGTCCTAGATTTCGTGGAATTGTTTTATTTTTGAACCTCTTTAGATAAACCTTAGTGCTCGTTATCGAATCACCTAGCACCTTTCAATGTGAATGTCAATAGACAACGATTTTGGAACGATGACATTATCAGCAGAGTAAAAACCTTCAAGTTATCCGAGAAGAAAAGTTGCTTCAAACCAAGCAGTTACAGTGAAATCTTAATTTAAAACCGCCACAGTATTTATCGATCATACAAGAGCGTGAGTTGTTTCGAATACTAACCTTGATTTTGTGTGAACAACGTGAATTGTCCACAGGTCTGTTTCTGTTCAGGTGACAAGAAGGCCTCCGTAGCTCCGTCTTCCTGTTAATGAGTGTGGTATTGGAAGTTACCTGCTTGCCATTTCGTCACCTCTAAAGATTGTTTTTTTTCTTACTATTCAAATAAATCATAAACATATTGGGAATTAGTTAGGAATCCGTTGTGCAAACCGACGCTGCCGGCAAGATACTTCAGAGGAAGCTGTTGTATATTTTGCTCCCAAGCAAGGACCAACGGTTAAAAAGAGGATGTTGTACTGTGAAGGTCATAAAAAACTTGTTGACATGAGATGGGCGGGATATGAAAAAACATTCTGGTCAATTCGCGCTTAGATCCTGGCGTGTGGTTCAGCGTTTCTAAGGTATTTCTATTCTGCTGACTGAAGAGTTACCACGGCCAGCTCATTACGGTAGCAATGATCAGTGTGTGTTCAAAAAACGAGAGAAAGCAAAGGAGTGCCTAATCAAAACAAGAGTCGCGTGCAACAGGGAATAACGATGGGCGTTATGCGCGTCATAAGCAGAATAACCAAAACATTTGGCTTTTATCAACCAAGTAATCAATCAATCAGAGAATCTCACAGAATCTCGTTATCTATTTCTGTTCCGCCAGTATGCCTATATCTTGACAATATTCGTAAAATGGTGACACTAGAAGCTAAAAAAAGACCGTCATCTGACGGAAATTAGGGTTTGTCTACTTATGTCCGAGAACAGTAATGACAAACTATTGAAAAGAATAAATACTCACCTGCTCAATTCGCTTCTCCATCTCCAGAGCAATAGACAGAAATTTGTACAATCCGACTTGACCATTGGTTAACGAACGGGTAATCGGTTTCACCTCATTTAGATCAACTTTTCCACCGCGCACTATTTGAAATCGCATCAGTCGATCCGCGTTACGTAGGCAGCGTTTGGCGCATAGGCGGAAGTATTGACAGAATCCACGCAATCTGGTTTCCGCTTGACACAGAGTGGACAAATAGGTGTAGGTGCGGGACACACCCCAATGTTGCCTGATTAGATCGGTAATTTCTTGTTCCACTTCCGATGAATAATTTATGCGACTAGTTGGCCTGCTTTCTTTTTCCATGGTTGAAGGAATAAATCACTGGGGATAAGCCTTAGAGAAAAGCTATTCTATATTTAAAACTGCTCATACGATAATCGACCTTGACTTATCGGTCTTTAAACGATCAGTATTGATCACAATTTTGACTGTTTCTTGTTAGTACGCAATTAACGATGCGCAATTTAACAGAAGTCATGCGATCTGCTTTGATCGACAAGTTTTCGGCTAGTTTTATCGAGTAAATCATAATCCCTTGAGTGACGAAACATTGCGTGCTAAGTCGTACGTCTTCGTGCTGAGCTTCTGAGTGTTGGTGTACTATTTTCCTTATGGGTGCGGATTTGTCAAGTTTTCATCAACACATCAGACTAATTTTCATTGTGCACGAATAATGGCATGACTTTTAACTAAATTCTGTCTGCATATGTGAAAACCACAGAACAATAAGCCCGATTAAAATCGAGTACAAACCGCTAGCTATCATTATCCTGTACCAGTAATCTGACGCTCCCGAACAGTGCTCCCGCGAGAATCAAGCGTGGATCTGGACGTAAACCACTTTGGGGCTACCACACTTTTGCCCTACGGCAGATTTCACAACACGGAAACACCGTCTTCCCTGCCAGGAAAGTGGCTCAGAGGACTGCACAGTATTCTGGTCCCATCTTTTATTGAGAGGTATGCCGGAGATTTCTACTATGATCAACAAAATTCCGCAGATAAATAACCGAAATCAAGCTTCAGACTGGGAATGATCTTTTTTCAGGATGCACTACGAAACTTGGTGTTCTTCGGGATTTTTCATACTTCTTTTCTGTTTCGGTTGGTTAATCAAACGATCCTAAAGACCACCTTGTTGCCGTGTGAAATTAGTTGTATGGAGTTCGCCTCGGTGGAGACCTGAAATAAGTTGAAGGCATAATTCTTAAAGTGAAGACCTAGCTTTTCTGAACAGTATGGCTATCTACATGGCAACATTTGATATGTTTCACATTTTTATAGCTTCAGATGCTGCTGCTGGAAATGGTTCTCTCAGTGACGAGTTTTACCGTGTCAAAGGAAACAATAAAGTATGCCAAAATCTTCTGTTGCCATGGCAAGTTCATTTCCCCTGGGGGTTGGATTCGGATGAACTATTTCCACGAGTACGAAAAGTGCGTTTGACTTTGGAGTCGATCTGCCATCTATTTGTTCATCTAGGGTCGAATATAATGCTTCTGCTCGATATTGCGAAACTCGACCGCTGCCAGTGAAAGATGGGCAGTATTCGAACGCTGATATCACCAAAGCGTTGTCCAATCTGAGAGTAGAACCATATCAGTTACTCTTGGGTTAAACGCGAAACAAACCTTTATGATGAAGCACAAAAGTTCACGAGATCACTGTGTTTGAGTCATGTGTTTTGCATGCCGCCGTTAGGGTTTACGCAGCGTGCTCTCTTTGCTGAAGTGAGTAAGGATTGGAAGGTGAGTAAGGGTGGCCGATTCATGATGTAGAAGAAAGGTACGAAAAACTTGTCCTGTAGACTTGGCTGAACATTTTACTTCCTCTACCTGATACCGAAATCTGTAGTTTTATTCCTGATTCTTTCATAATCCCGATTGCTTTGTTTCTCGAAAGAGGTTCTTATTGTGACATGGCTATTCAAAGAGCAACGTAATTGAGTAAACCGGATAAAGTGAGAAAAATTCACATACTTGTACCCGGAAAATTCTCGAAAGGCCAAACATTGCTCTTTCGTGGACGGTCGTGAAATTAAAATGTGGTTGATTCAATGGTTTTCTACCGAAAGCTCGTTCATTTCTGTCAAAAATGTCAGGTTTCAGTCTTTCGGTGCACATGTTTCATACAAATTTTGGTTTTAGAATTATGGTCGAAATAAAGTTCCGGGAAAAATGATGTAGCTACCGTCTTCCGCTCATCTTAAAATCTCATTTTGACGATATTGTGGCGTGTGCACGATATTCGTAGCATAATCTGACTGGCGGTCGTCAAACGGTCGTTGCCATGAACATGGGACCCTGTAGTCCCTTGTTTGGAATCCCGCCAAAGTCTGACACTTCCAGCCACTAATTGGTCACGACTCTTTCTGAAAACACTGTGCGATTTATCTATAGTGAATGAAAAACGAAATGCAAATCGTTATTACTAGTGTGGCGAAGTGTACATACTACTTACTGAATAAGTAGACAGTTTGTTGTTTAAGACGCAACTCTAGGTAGTTGTGGATTGACAAAGAACGCGGCTGTCAGAGAGACCAAACGCAGCAAGGCAAAAGAAGGCATGTAAACCAGGTGATTGCATCCTGATTCTAGAAAACAACTGCCTTCAAGTGGTTTGGACCACTGAGATGCGAATAGGCATTCTTGGTTCATTTGATTCGTTTCCATGACTTCTGAACGAGAGATTTCTAATAAACAACCTATTGACCAGAGACGTCCTCTGGATTATAACACTGTTATTATAGTATTATTATTATATCCAGCCTTCATAAGGAAATATCATATCGCGCGCCTAATACGCCCGCATTCAATCTACGAAACTGTTCCTTTTAAGAATAAATAACGCTGCTTTACTTACCTTCCTTTGTTATCCCACTTGGAGATGAATCTTGCGACTCGTGATAAAATGAACGTGAACTCATCTCATTCAATCACATCGCTTGCTAGATGACATCAAAAGTCTTCCAGGGCACGTGGTTTCATCAAAAGGAAAATATTTACTATGTATTTATTAACTTTTCGTTTGTCTTCCAGGAATGGATTTTCGGAGAGCTGAGGTCCACAAACACCAGCGGACTCCGGTCCATTCGGTCTATCCGTTCCTTTTCCATTAAAGCAACGCTGTTGATTTGTGACTTTATTCTCATCAATCTCCACTCGGTGTGTATTAGAAGAAAATCTAGTTAATTTGAAGACCAATGACGTTGTGCAACAAGTAAAGCGATTTCACATCACTTTCTCATCCGTTCTACTCGGGACTTTTGAGTACACCAGGATGGATGATCTCACAATCTTAAGCGGATTTTAACCAATTCGTATATCATCAACAGCATTCAACTCTAATCCATACCGCCTGTCTGGTCCACTCCATTCATCTGTGATTCAAAACTGCAAACTATTTTGTGCTTACCTCGTATACTGAAAGATTGCACTGGACACAACCGACGGAGATCAAGCAACCATGTTTTCGGATCAATTCGCGTATACCGCATGGGCTATAATTTGGAGAAAACGTGGTCGAACGAGGCTGTTTGTGAGGGCAGGAACTGACCCATTATTGACAAACAGACAAGTCGCATTTGCCGTCAGCCAATCATCGATTGTCCAAAATCCAGGTCAACGCTTAAGGCGAAGAATTAGAGACGACAGAACAACGTATCGATGAGAGAAGAAAGGATTCCGGTCGAGTGGCGGCTGGCCACATCACGAATCAACCAAACAGAAGAGGCGTTACCCGATACCACGTTGAAACAATTCGTTTGTGGGGCGACGATGGGTGACAAGGCCTCTTATATCCTATGTAAACTGTATTTTTTCTAATAATGACAGGAAAGGATTCGAGATTAGGAAAGTCTTCCCACCAGAACTAGTAAGACGAATAAGAGCAATCTTGCTTGTTTGATCGATCGAAGATCTCCTACGGACCTTGCTAGCGATGGTGTGCTTCAAACGGAATTAATGTTGCTATTTTTTCATGACACTATAAGCTGGACCTTCCTAATAGAACATTGTCTTTTGCTTTGAAGTAAGCCGATAACGTTTTGTCTTGGATGTTAATCTTGAAAGAGTACTCCCTGCGAGAGATTAACGAGATTAATGACGTCCCATGGCCGAATGGTCAAACAGTGCCAGCTGTTGTATTCTCAATTAATGGTGGCACAAAGTACGTGTAAAAAGAAACATTTTATTTGTACTTAAGTAAGTGCCGAAAATGTGCAAGCACAAGCTGTACGTGCAATCGGCACAGACAGGTAAAGTCGTCCGAGGCGTAACGAAATGTGATTGGGTAAAGCGGTTCGGTCAAATACAAGGAGCGTGCGTACGTGTGCGCGTGGCAGCCAATGAGCATGGGCCAATGGGCAATCAGTTAGACTAGGTTAATTCTGTTATTGCTCCGGACGCAGATGCAGCCCCATAGCACCCAATTAGCTCCCAGTTGTGTAGATCCGTTCGCCTTTGTTGAACACAAGTCCGCGTCATTAGGAAATTTGCAAAACTGCACGAAAGCCATGCTTGACGCGTCACCCGTAGGAAGATCCCAGTAGTAGAGATGAATCATTGTATATATGTATCATCGTATATCATATTTTCAGGATGGACAAATTGATGTCCGTATGAAACCCATCATATATTATTCCTAAATATAATTGTTCTTGCTAAAACAAGACCGGGTAAACAGCGCACCGCAAACGAACCAAGAGAAACACCCAAAGTCACTTACATCGCTCATCCTATTTTTATTGTTTCATACTTCTGGTGACTGATTTCATGATGTAATCACCCCAGGGAAATTTCCGGGTCAAGGTTAAGCGAATTACATTCCTACCCGACTGAATGACTCCATCTCCTAATGTTGTCTATGGTTAAAGAGTAAAAACCACAGAAGCCGGAAATGATTGTGCTATTAGAAGAAAAAAGATTTACAACTACCATAAGACTTCAGCTGTATCGGAATCTTGGTTATCGAATGGCGGAGACTGGTGTGACAATAGAACGAGGCAATGATCAAGCCGATTGCGCCAACCAATTAGCAGCTATCGGCCACAGGCATCCCGCGACGGACGTACAGAATCCTACTGTCCAGCAAGCGGGTCCCAGCAAGATCCCACTTGAGCAGCAAGATTGTGGCTCATGTTGTGAGCTGCACACCAAGATGACCGTCGGGGCAATCGGGAAAGTGCGGAGAGAATGGTGGGAGCATAAGACATACCCAAAGGGTACAGACCTGCATGGCCAAAAAGGAGCCGAAATGCGTAGTCAACTAGAGGATTTATCTAGCCGCGGTGTGAGTGTGCGAAAAAAAATTGCCTAGCTGACTGCGTACACTTCACCATCTTGAATTGTCTGACTGAGGAAATAAATTATTATCTGACCTGTTCCACGATCTTGCCACACTTGTAGAGCATCTCAGCTGGAGCAGATCGTGTTGTGACTTGTCGGAATACCTGTTGTCTACCAGTTACATTTTGTAATAATTTACTACTAAGTGACATCCTCCTAGGGTGACACGAAAGCTATCCTTGAGTCGATGATTTGGAAAGAGATGTGTCTCGCGGTTTAGCAATGGCAATGGACGTGCAGAGCAAATTATCTTACCGGTACGCCAATACTCGTTTATTCGTTGGTGTCACACGACAAAGGGATAGCTTCTTACAATGGTGTGCTTAAGACAACTGGTCCACTGTTGGCCAACATGAGGTCGCGACGCAGTGCGTATCATCCATCCTGTGCAATGCTACTCTGAATGAACGCTGTTTCATTTTTAATGGAAACCTGAGTGCAAGCGGGTCCTGTCTCCACCTCGTTGGGGAAATTCGCTGTATGGGGACGTGCGACACGAAACTGCAATTAGGTCCCCACTACACAACAGAAGATGAACAAGCTAACGATGTCCACTAATCTACTCGAATGACCAAAGTACCACCACTAGTCTCACTTACGTCTGTTGTGTGGTTGAATCAGTCACATGATTCCGTGAAGCTTGCCCATGCGCCGTGAACTTCCTTTCGTCTAACACTTAGGCACCTGACACCTGTCTGTACCGCGATCTGCACTGTCCTATTCCACCAATCACATGCAGATTGCTTCGTGCCAGAATGATATTGATTGACAGCTCAGGTCAGCTTGTTCTGGTGCCGATTCCCGTAGTTGCCATTCATTGGCTCTGAACACGCGTTCTTTTTACATGGTTGCTTTTGTTCTGCCTACCAAATTTGGGACAACGTCCACCAGAAGTCAGGCAGTTCATAGAGATTATCGATCTGAGCAACCAATATACCCAATAACGGGATTCGATGAGTACTTCGGCGCGTACTTTGTTCTAGGCCTAATTCGCTTTTCGATTAAGACGCACAGGGTTGTCTGTAATTCACAAAAATGTGAATCAATTTATATTGGTAACTGTTGAAGTTTTCAGACAGTGGTTGTATGTTAGACGATGTTTCCGCTCCACTCCGTATTCACAGCACTTGGATCAGCCGCTTTCATCGGCGACATGTTACATTTAAATCAGTAGTGAAGATTGCGATACAATGCCATTACTGTGTTGTGAAGCCGTTGGTTGTGGTGTAGTATTTTGCCACTTTCAAACTTAGCGTCCCATGTATCGTGTTTTATTGTACGGCAAAAATAAACCGTTCGTCGTGTGCGCTATTGGAGATTCCTACCCTGAAGGGCGGAGGGGGGGGGGGAGGGGAGGGGAAGGGATTTGATGAATTTTAAACTGATCCAAACGTTCATAGTTGTCAGCGGAAGAAGGACTAGAACCTCCACGCATGGACGTCACCTCAGCACAGGCTTTTGTACCACGTGAGCCACGAGACCCCCCCCCCCCCGGTGGGCTTGGATAATTCTAATAAGAGTTATGCTAAGTTCAGTTCAGTCATTACCTTGCATTGCTGTGCTTGTGTTTTGGTTGCTACTTTACACCATTGTCCTGTCGAGGGTGAAACAAATAAAATTATAAGTGGCAGAAGAGCAGAAAAACACTAAGTTGAAAACATGGAGACAAAGAAAGAGCTTGGATGCAACTACGAAACTGGCAGGGAAACCTAGCCGTCTCATCTAATATCTACAACTATCTAAAGCTCGGGTCTTGGGAACTTTTACCCGCGAGCCTACTGCGTCCTACACGGCCAAGTTCACTTATAAACGTTTTCATCTCGTTTTGCTATATCTTGAACTGGCCAACTCGGCCCAACCTCTGACTTCTTACTTGCCCCAGAGAACAATGTATCCAGAAATCTACCTGTGGGCATGCCTCACACAAGTCCCAACCAGGCTATCCAGTTTAGATTCAGTACTCGTTCTAATGACTAGTTCGTGGTTCTCAAACCTGTAAGCACAACCTCAGTTTGGCTGATGCAGTGTTCCCTCGATAATCGAGAAATACTACGAAACCGTCGACATAGAGGGACTAACCTAATCTCCGTAGTGTATGGTCACCCCTTGATGGATATTTGGATATCATGTCTGGGCCGCAGGTGGCTGCGTTTGGCAGAGCCAGCTATACGACCACCGGGGAGAAATGTACTTCACTAGAAAGTAAGGCATAGGCGAACATATGCGTACGGTGATTTCACTCTCAATCCAATCGCAATCACATTTTAACGTAGATTAGAACGCTTGTAATCAGTTAGTCAGTCAGCTAGGTACCCTACTAACAAATCAAGTTGGGTGTATGACCAATCCAATCTTGCAGCAGCACTTTATACTTTGTAGATGCAAAATGCATCCCAAGCTTCGCTGTACTACTGTCTACATCATCTAGTAGAACATGCACCTTACCTGGATTTTCTCTCTGAAGCACAACATCGGCGACGAATTCGTGCGGAGTCCTCAAACATGGCTGTGCTCTCCATCACATCTCCGAACTTTCCGCTACGTAATCATTTTATCTGATCCTTTCTTCGCTTTTAGTCACCAATCGTCGTCATGGCAAAGTAGTGCTTTTACAGTCATGTTGAATTCTGTGTCCTATTCGAGCTGATTCACGAGAACTGTGGGATTACCGGGTTACTGGTGACAAAAATCGGTTGAAAGATCTGTTAAAAATAAAGTAGAACGAATTTTCCGGAGGATGAACAATCATCCCCGGGAAAATCGCTCCCGAAGTATATTCGCTTTGCGCAGACAAGCCTTGTCAAAAATGTGTTTACCCATCTTAGCCAGTTTCATCGTACGTTCTTTACCAGGAAATTCGCCAGAATTAACCGGTTTTGCACAAATACTTGGAAACAAATTGTTGGGAGCTATTCTCATCCAAGAAAGCTGGCTTTATTCTGATACTGATGGCGAAGTAGTCAAAATTGATGGTTTCCAACTTTTTCGCGCTGATAGTCGAGCCCCCTATCAAAAACGCGGCGACGGTGTCATAACGTACGGAAATGAAAGCTAGTGCATTTTTTCCCACTATCTGTACACATTTTCTATGGCTCACATCAGAGCTTCAGCTACCAAAGGCAAGCCTAAACATCTGAGTCACCATCAGTCGATTATACTGGTCAAAATTTACATTTCTTCAAGATATTCTGCAGCTGACCTGGATGAATTCTTTGTAGCTACTTCTTCCAGTTTTCAAAGTCGTCTTGACTCTTCCTCATGTGATTTATATGATGACTTCAACAGGTTTGACTTGAGCTTCTTTGTTAACTTGGGTCTGAACTATATTGTCACTTTCCCCACTAGGCTGAATGCTCATCGTGACCTTTGTCTAGTAAACACCACCAGGTTGTCTCATACTGCTTGTCGCCCCCGAAAGGGAGCTTCGATCATGTCGTAGTGAGAGTTTCTCCCATGATTTATTGTGGAACTAACCACTAACACTCCACCCAGAGTCGAGACTGTAAGATCGTAAAACGACAATGTTACCCGCAAGACCTCCCCACACTCGGGGACATGATAACCAACTCTGATCTAAGTACATATATTCAATCTGACCTGTCCTTATCCTGTGAATATTTGACAGGTTATGTGAACTTTTTTGACCATTCATGTTGTCCCACAGAAAATTTAAGCAATGGTTCCGACAGATTCACATCTCCATATTTGGAACAATTACGTCGAAAGAAGGAACGAGCTTTCGAGGCTAGAGACCGTGTTGCGGTCAGTATGCAATCCAGGTCTATCAAATTGGAACTACATAGACTCAATGCCGCATATACACGAGTCATAACTTGAAATAAGAACTATTGTGATACCTGGCAAACCATTACGTAGTTTAGTGGTTCAGGATCTAGTAAACGTCCACCTCCAGTAGATGTTGGAAAACCTAATCGGTGCTTCAGTGCTGCGGTTGAACCAGCAATACCGCTGAATTCAGTCGTGGACTTCCAACAGAACTCCATCTGGGATTCTTTTCCCCCTTGGAAGTGTATGAAGAACTAGCCCAGCTCACAACGAACAAGGCAAGTGGTCCAGACGGTCTACCAGAGATAATCTTAAAACAGTGGGCAGGAACACTGTCTCCAATAACTTCAGAATTATTCTACAGCTGTTTAACTTAAAAGCACATTCGTGACTGCAGAAGAGTAGCTTCTATTATTCGGATGCGTGCAAAAGGATCATCAAAATTATGTCTTATCGCCTGTACATCAGTGGATCTCAATACGTTCGAAAAGGTAGTTCTGCGTAGAATATCCCCTTAGATCAATGTCCTGGATCCAAACCAGTTCGCACATCGACACTCCTACTTGGGAATGGATGTTCTAGCATCATTTATCCACTTTAATTTACCTTCCTTAGGCCGCAAACGTCAGGTGGTCACAGTGTGCCTTTTGACCATAGTGATTCATCTAACTGTGCTGACAAGCCTCGCCAGGTTCTTTAGGACTGCGGAGTCAATATATCCCATAAAAACTTACTGTCTGACTAATTTTACAATCGCCAACATTTCACCCGATTTATTGGACAAACCTTTACAACTCTTCTTTGCACAACAGGTGTTTTACAAGGGACCGTTCTGCCACCCTTTCTGTTTTCTACTAATGCCTTTTCCAAGTCTGCATGCAATGACACTTTGCTTATCAAGTATGCTGATGACGTAATCCTTGGTTTATCCCACTCTATTAGCTCCAGTAAAACACCCTTACAGCTAAGAGTCACTAAACTCACCAACTGGTTCTCTGGACTTAATCTACAAATCAACCCTTCCAAATGCTCGGATATCTTATTTTGTCTTCATAATAGCACCAAATATTTCGATCTCCTTGCGTCCAATTCCGAACTACTCATGAACGGTACCCACATTGCAACAACATCATCTACTGAGTACTTCAGAGTCACTATCAGTCTTGATCTTTCTTGGTCGCATCATATCACTGTAGGTTTTCAAAAATTTAGACATTTATCATTTTAAGTGCTACATCTGAAGTAGTTTTCTAACCCACTCAGTTTATTCAAATGTTTTATATTCGCATGTATCTTGCCATTTTGACTCTATAATTCTCCAGTTATCTTTCCACGTTTGCTTGTGAAAGACTTCAAACTTATTATCAGATCCGTTAAAAACATCCTGTGTTCAGTCCTCTCAGCATATAATATTCTAACACCAAAAAATTTTTGCTTCCAAGATACTGGATCAGCAATCATATTTTTTTATCCTGATCTTACCAGAAGTGCGTGTGCATCCTCATCTAATTCAGGCTACAGAAGCTTGTCTACCCATACTACTATTTACAAATCATCAACAGTTCCCTATTTCACCAGATTCCCCACCAACCCTAACACTGTTGTAGACGAAGTGAAAAACCGGTCGAGCTAAATATTTTTCACATTTTTCATAGGTTTTTCTCCAGTTGTGCATGTATACAATGATGATGTATCTGCTGAAAATTCACCTCCGGGTGCACAAGGCAATCACTTGACTTGACTTGAGAGTCACACGAGGTGGCTCTCACCCAGAAATCACAGAAATCACTTACATTCGCCATAAATAGGCTGTGTTAGTCATGAAGTAGGATTTAGTCATGCAGTAAACGGATTCAATCAGCTGAACACAAAATAATGAACCAATCATGAATTATGGTTCCGGAAACGTGTTAGAAGTCATATGCAAATGTAACTTAAGCGGGTATGGGGCATGACTCATTTGTAAAATGTCCAAACCCCGTTGTTAATCTCGGGGCCTCAATCTCATATGACAGCAAAAAGTAGGTAGCCACGTGCTCACAAATTTCACCGAGTTGAATAAATTGACCATTCGGATTAATTTAGAAATTTCCGATTCTGCCAAACACTACAGAAAACAATCAAAAATATTCCTATATTCAACTGGTGAACGCTGGTGGACTCACGGGGAATTCCTGCCGTAGACAATCAGGCCACAAATTACGTCACCATGGTGAGAAGTCATACTCTGATATAATTTGGGCCAGTAAACAGTATTAGTCGTTTGTGAATTGTCAGAGCCAGTATGGTCGTCTCGGAGTTCATTCGGTAGAACTGACGTCACGATAAGGCATCGGTAACGGTAACAATAAAATGGTAAATAAATAAATAATCTACCAATTTATTTATCCATTATTCATCAGTGATGTACATTTGTGGACCAACCGAATTCTTCCGGATGGGGAAGTGACCGGAAGTGGTCATATTCGGACCCGGAGCCACAAAGTCCGGATTCCGCTCTGATGATCAGTTTGCCTTCGACCGTTGTCGTCCGTACGTCGATTTCGATTCCAGTAAAGTCAAGCACAGAGATAAAAAAGTAGTTCAATGATTTAGCGGTATTTTCAGGGTTACCGAAGCTTTTTAATGCATGGTTCATTATGCAAAGCAAGATCTTGAACCAGAGCCATGTTTGCGATCACATTTTGTAGGGTTTCCTGCCTGATGCCTAAAAATTTCGCCGCAGAGGTTTGCCTTGCCTCTGCTCCCAGAATCTTCACCTTCTCCTTTACTGATATTTTTCTTTTCGTGATATCATAATGATGATTTGTACTGATTTATCGATGAATTAACTCAGAATCCTTTTACGTCTCGAGTGGCAGCCAATAGACTTTGAAGGTGTTGATTATGGCGTTTACAACGCCTAACTTGCCTTTGCTAGCGAACGAGAACTTGGGCTGCCATTCATTTTATCCCTCCAATAGATGGTTTTTTGACCAGTCATGTGAGGACGGCCTTAGCCTATCGAGGACTACTTTTTGGAGACCCACTCCTGTAGTGACTCAATGAGGCTGACATGATGAATCATT
Organism: Fasciola hepatica; assembly: GCA_948099385.1. Taxonomy (NCBI): domain Eukaryota; kingdom Metazoa; phylum Platyhelminthes; class Trematoda; order Plagiorchiida; family Fasciolidae; genus Fasciola; species Fasciola hepatica. The sequence goes on from CANUEZ040000106.1 coordinate 1,474,704, forward strand.
ATTTGTCGACCCTACAATAATTTGATAATATGAATTGACTGAGGTTTATGAGGTCTGTGTAGCAATGCCCGCACTCAAACTCCGATCGTGTTTCATCCCGCCTTCATCTCAGGTCCCATCATATTCTTCTGTACATTTGATGTAAACGATTCGTGCATGAAACATTCGAAAATTACAATCTACAATCTGCGGTATCACCCCGATTCGGTTCTGATTTCCGACTGAAGGGTTAGCAAGTTCCGGGACGAGCTTAGTGCGGTCTGCGTACGACTAATTCCACAGTTGGTTTGAGTGATATCGGGAATATTTTACCGACTGTGACTTTTCAAGGTTGGAAACCAGTAAAAAAACTGGCTTGGGATTGGGTGCCGAAAATTCTAGGAACATTTGGTAGAAAAATACTTTTTGAGGGTGCAACATTTGACAGGCTTGATCGTGTCCAGATGTGATTCCATAATGCCATCATTTTTGCTTCAGTGATCTCATCAATGAAACCATGATGAAGGAACGGGAAAAATGAAGGCACGGAGCAATGTTCATCACATTGTACACTGATCAGTTAAAACTGCTAGTGTTTTCTAGTCATTGATTTCGATGACATGTGGCCTGTTTTGGCTGGACCATGTGTGCTAAAGCCATAGAACCAATCCAATACAGCGCAACGACGAGGCTAGGAAATCTGTCGATCTCACGTCCAGAGTTACAACGTCACTAAGGGAAATTCAGTGTTACAAAACGTAGGGTTGGCAAAATCACACACTTTCGAACTTTTGTAAAATTGCCTTGGACACAAGGTAGACCTGCCTCTCCTTTTGCTGCCCATTTCCGTCTCAAAGGCCATTTGGGAAGTCTGTTGAAAGAGTGAGGATAAGGAGACCTCCTATGCTGTTCTATTCTCGATTTGCGAAGCGGGTGGCTTCGAAGGTAACAGTGCATGTAAACAGCAGGGCCGAATCGATAAAAGTGTAGCAGTGACAGTTTAGACGGTGAAGCTACCCGGCGGAAATCTGATTGTCGATAAGGCAGATCGATATGCGCAGCAGGCACGCGTGTTCATCCACACACACACACACACACACACACACACACACACACACACACACACACACATACACACACGCACAGCACTGCGCGGGATGTTGTGAATCAATTTTGGACACAGAAAGTTCCCAACTTAGGACACGAACCAGCTTGGTCGATAAAGCCCCACAATTTTCAATCGTTCAAGGCTGAATGCTGAATAGCACAACATTCCACCCACATGGCTTGTCTATAATCTATGTGAAAATAGGCTGTAAACAAATTGCAAGTGTTAAAAACGTTGACTGTAATCAATTCACGAGAAACAACTGAGACTATCAACTTCTATACGGTAAACATGAATTAATTGAGATTATGTAATACTCTCAACAAGCAATTCGCCTCTAGACGTTTGAGATGGGCATGGGTGCTTGCAGTCGGCAGTTCGTTGTTTTTCAGAATGCATTTAGTCCAGTAGAATGTCCGTTTGGTATGGGCAATTTTTGTATGCTTATCGCGAACGTTGAATGGCAGTGATGAAAAGCAATGATGTAGGGGTATATGCATTTCAACAGAACTTACATCCTTCTGAATGATTCAGCTCTTTTGATCGCATCAGCACACATCAAAGGGACGTTCCATGCAGTAGGGCAATTACCGTATTACTACCAAGCAAATCAGTAATACCCTCCGCACCTTCCGTTTCATTATTTAGTAGCAGCCCAATTTTAACCAAATGACTAAAGTCGATAATACAAAGAATGATCTATTTTTGCATCCCCACACCGGCAACGGGTTCGTACACACACACGCACACACACACACACACACACACACACACACACATCAAAAGACGGGCACACGCACACAATCACCTAGACTGAAAAAGGTGTCAGGCCAAAGAGCGCTAACCTCTCTCGCAAAAGGTGGGATAACGAAGTCAATATCGAATTCAACCGCCAACTTGTCACAATCAGGGTGTTCTTTGTGAAATACGTCAGTAGCTTTTTTCGTTCACCGCAGATGCATTCTAACTAACTAAAAATTTTGACCACACAATTCCTTGCGGCCTTCCGCCAGTTATGCTCCTCTGTCTTTTTGAAATAAATGTTATAAAGTAATAGGAAGATCCATAAAATACCTGTTAATAATGTTGGCTTGAAAAAAGCTATCCTTTAGACGCCATTTGGAGAAGTTATTTTATTGCTTAAAAAGGTCTTTATCCTAAAATGTCCCGCACAAGAACTATCGACTCTTCAAGGCGTTTTGTTCCTTCAAGTCTGCGCACCCATTTTTGTCTATCACCTCAGCCATCCGTCGTATGATGTCTGCATGCAAATCATTTAGCAATCACGGCTGTGTCGAAAGAACGTTTATTTGAGTGGATTAATTTATTATTAGTTCTGAAAATAGGCTTGACCGGTTTTGGTCTAATGGAAAGAGCCCGGGATTCCCCTGAGTTACCAAGTTCTGATCCCTGTCGCAGACAGCTGCATTGGTGGAAGCGGTGGGCCACCGTAACCCGGCTGATCGGCGCGAATGATTCATTGGGAAATTATGCGTTTCTCTAGGACTCGGATATGACAGATTGAAAATTCGTCCATTCTGGTGTGTACAACTAACCATCAGTAAACTAGCTTGGAATAAAAAGCAATGGTTGGAAGTGATTGAAAATGTCCCGTAACTGAGTGGCATTGCAAAGATAGTCAGACAGATGAAAAGTTGTATCACGAGCGTCTTGGAAACAAAAAATATTTCATATAGATAGATAGATAGATGCTGGTAGGATAGTTTTAAGCTGGCTTACTTGGCCTTCACTCTCCAAATGGTTTTTCCAAGATATAAAGAAATATTTTTAAAATTTGACAGACGATTATTTAATTGCGGAGTTCTAATCACTGGTTTGGATTATTCAAGTAAAAGTAATCGATTGAGAAATACGTCATTGTGTTTTGATGCACATCCCCATTCAGACGAAATGAGGGGCACATCTAACGTTCCCAACTTCTTGAACTCAAAACTGAAGGCCTCAGTCATGTGGGCAGTAAAATGTGCGGGCTAACGAAGCACACTGTACGGCCAGTCAAATAGGATTAAGTCAAAAATCGCGAATGGCAAACCCCAGCCAATTGCCACGAATCCTACTGGCCCGCTTTTGAAGAGTGGAAAATATTCGTCAGCGGGATTCCATTGCTGAAGAGTCGCACTGATATGCTAAACGAGTAGAAATAATGAATAAAGTGTCAAAAGGCTGGGTTTATAGTTAAGACCAAAAATTACTCGTAACAATGGATAATTGTAAACGTAAATAGAGCAGACCATAAAAAAGATCCAATTTCATATTTTCCATCCAAATGTCAACGCCGCCCGGCCGGAATCGAGCCGACAATCTTCCGCTTACGGGGAAGTTATTCAATAGGTCGGTTACATTCGGGTTTATTTACTAACTTTTCTGTTCACCGACAAACAGCAACTTTTTTTGTTTCTACGTAATCAAATCTGGCCAAGTGCCATCCGTATTCTACAAAGTCCGGTTGGGTGGTAACGGGGGCAACAAATTACATAACAACAAACAACATAATAACAATCACTACATGTTCCTCGTGAAGTCCGTTTACGATTGTCAATTTCATCCAATCAACGCACACACAACAGTCCATAAAAAAGGGGGTGGGGGTGGGGGTGGGGTGGAACTCTAATCAGTCCAGGTGTAGCCATGGATGCAGATGGATGAATGGGGAACAAATGACGTTCAGATATACTGGTCCAAAAGAAGTATGCACGTCAGACAGATGTTCTAGTAAACGGTATCGTTGTATTTTTAGTTTTTAGGCCTTGGAAAGCAGCAGTTCTACGAAATTCACTCACTTTATAATTGTTTCTTTACTCGATCGGAACGGGCTGTTGACTATTGAATAGATCTGAAACTATTGTAGGATTGTTCCAAGTCAAATTAGTTATCGAAGAACACGCATTATTAGTGCCTTATAACAGCTCATTTGATGCTATTGTTCAACAACAATAAATTATCCGTTCGCTGTTTGTGACATCATTTTGGAGGGGAATTTCCTCAAAAATAACAGTCTTGTTGTCGTAAAACTACGGATTAGACGTAGATGAAGGTTGGCCGTTCTGTAAAGAAAGTGACCGTTCCACGTGGAGCGCTGATGTGAGTTGACTCACTGAGTTACTTGTAATTACGGTATGGACTTAGCTGTCCCGTATATCAAGTCTGAACTGTCACTGATTATTATTGAGGAAAAGAACAGCTAAGGTCTCTCCCCATGGCCTTCGCGTATATTGCTCCTAAATTACTGTCTAGGAGTATCCATTAAAAGACATCTTGATCTGGGAAATACCACCATTTTAAATTTATCTTCAATTGTCAATATAAATGGACTAGTAAGATCCGGCGTACGACAGAATGAGAGTACTGTTAACCGCCGGCAGCTTCAATGAAGACCTCGATAAGATTCAGACTACCCTTTTCGACAACGGTTACGCAACACGATTCTTACGCTCGACCAAGTCATTAGTGTTACCGCAGAAATACATGTTCATTTATTTGGAGTTTCCACCGTCATCTAATAAGGTAGAAAATTCATGGTCTCACGGATATCATCGAATGACCACGTGCCTGCTAAAACCAGGTATCATGTATAGCATCTTCACCGGTGTGTACGGATTCAGATGTATGGGTAGAACCAAAGTGCAGTTGGGTAAACGTGTCACTGTACACATCCCAAAATGGATAGAGACATTTCTTTCAGGTCTGCGATAAACATTTAGATAATTCAGTATCAGCCCAGCTACTAATGAGGAACGTGCAAAATCAAGATACCATGCAATTCATTCAAATGACTCAGTCAATCTCTTCATCCCGGCAAATTGATCACTACAAATTCGGGATCTGGAAAGTATCACTTCAGATGCAGTTATCCCAATTCTTCAAGAACTTACCCAAAAGAGCCGTCTAGAAACTGAGTAATCAATCTCTCCAACGGGCTTCGAAATCAACTGCTATCACGTTATAAGACTTGGATAAAGAAATCTGGTTTCCTTCACGAGATATTTCGTCCGATCCTCAGCATGGTTTTGTTATTCATATGAGGACATGAATAACGGAAACTTTTTCTAGGCAAAATCAACTTCAGTTACCATTGTTGGGCCTACCCAAACTAGTATTGCAGAAAATAATAACTGAGAAAACTCGAACGAAGAGATTCCCAAAAAAAAATCAGTGATCAGTTCACCTGTAAATTATTATCGGATTCCTCGAGCATTGAGGTTCCCATTGAAGCCTTTATTTTTCCGTTGAAGTCCTCTGCCAAATGTGGCTTTCTCTTAATATGGCGTACATATTGCTCTACCGCTTGGACCAGCTTACGGTTAACAGAATTTAGCGAGTCAGATTTTTCAAAGGATTGCAGGTTTGGTAAACTCAGTAAGACATATTTTCATTTTACAATCACCTGGAGGATGTGTGATCACTTTTTTGCTCGAATTCTTTATCTGTTGTTTGTGTTCAAGCGACTCAGTAGAGGCGGTCGGAAAATCCCAGCAAACGTGCTGCAAATAAACGCCGGAAATGTGAGGTGGAATTGTGGGCTTTCAATTACTGTCACATAGAACCAGCCAGCAGAAGTTTTCTGAGTATCCAAATTTAACACTTCAGTTTGCTAGGTGTAAAGTGCGTGTTATAATAAGTGATAAAATCGATTTAGAACATTGAATCAATTGCTTTGCTTAGGATTACTGAAAGGTTACCACTGCGTCATACACTTGACTACTATTATCCATTTCAGTAGACAAAGTTGACTTCGGAACTTTTGGAGTTGTTGCTCACTGTTCCCAACAGTTGTCAGACAGTCGAGTTCAGTAATTTAAATCCTTTTTATGTGAATGATCCTTATGTATAAACGAAGGGCTGCGAATCCGTGAGGGGGTCGTTATCCCTTATAACTATTTACAAGCGGTCGAAGGAGGTGATTATCGGCTTTCAGTACGAATCTCAGATTCATTCTGATTTATATGAGGGGACTTGCGAATTTGCTACGACTGGGGTCATATGACCAGATTCGACTAAGAGGTACCCAAGTGCTGTTTGAAGATATTCTTAATAACGTGTCATTTTATGCTGGAGTGTGTGAGAGCTTATGTATACCTTGATCTGAGTAATTTGGCATTTACAATGTGGTGTACGATATCAGCTTGAGAACTGTAAATTTGTGGTATCTATTTATACCATCAGTTCAACCAGACAGAAATGCTTCGTTACTAGTCTTGACAACTATTTTATCGGTGAATTTCCTCGGTATGTCGTTAGATGATGTAGTCATCATTGTTTTCGAATCGAATATCCACCGTCAACGAAAAATCAATGGTAGGAAATTATACTCTCTACCTCCGAAGAACTAATATCATCCAAAAAATGTGGTTCGGCAGTGGCTGTTATTCTGGTCACTGTGACACACGTTCTGTATCCATCCCATGGACTACACTCCGCGAGAAACGATCTTCGATACCCGGATTAAAAAAAATCATGTTAGCAAAGGTGGCTCAGCTTCAATCTACTCTACTGGAAGCTATCATAAGCTGATTGAGTTGTCAGTGTGAGCACTAGTCAAGTCAAGTCAGTGAACCATTTCAAGCTCCTTATGTAGGCAGAATTTTCAGGATGTATCTGATTTTGCAAGGGAATCCAAAAGAAAAGGGCTTAAGTACTCTTTCCAAAGGAAGAACGAAAGAGTGCAAACAAAAAGAATCAGGACAAACATATTCCGCTTATTGAAGAAGACGAATAACGAGATTGTTGACTAGTTGGTAGCAGACTACCAGGAAGCGAAAAAGGCAGGGAGTAAAGCTGCTTCAAAGTGCAGACTTGCGTGAGTGAAGTATTTTGAATTTCGAGAGAACGGAAGAGAAGGAGACGGCTCTGAATAGTGTAGAGTGAAGACAATGATCGGTGATTTTGTCACTAGCATCAAAGTGCTTGTTAATGATGGAATCAGTAAGAATATCTCATTTCAAGTAGCAACAACAGGAAAACAATATCAGAGATTCGATAACAGAAAGTAAATATTTTCCTTTTAAATCAGGGAAAATAATCGTGGAGCAGTAAGGTCAAAGAAGAATAATGCCGGAGGTTACAAATGGTCGTGCAAGATTATAAGGCACTCCAAGTTTTCTTCGTCTGAACGACAGAAAAGGAAGCTTCCTGATGTTAGTACATACTGTTTCAGCTTGACTCGTTCAACAAAATTTGTGAGTTAGAGCATATGCATACGATATAACTCGTCAAGCAATGTCAATCCTCATCTTACCATTGAAAATCTTTGGAGCACTGTACAGTGGTTTCATCCTTGTCAGGAATCATTAACAGCGCACATCCAGTGAGGCCCCACTATGATTCGAACCCGAGGTGAGCGACTGAGCAGAACTCCCAAGAATTGTCGAGTCTTCCTCCACTCATATACGCATACTCACCAAAATCTGCAAACTGATTGTAACGGGACGCCTTCTTTGAACCGAGGCCCTTACGGAGTAGTGTACGGCTGCAATTGAGGCACCTAAACAACTAGCTATCTGGGTTGGCTCCGAGGGATTTGTTGAATGAATAAGCATTACACACAATAAAGCACATTTTTGTCATTGACATTTACAAGGTAAAACCTACTGAACACACAGCGATTGACTCCTGTGATGTTCGAGTTGTCTGCAAGGGTCCAAGTTCACTGAAGACATTCCGTTTTAAACAACCTTCAAATTTTGGTTACTACAGGAGCGGGAGTAGTGAGAGATTAAATCGAGTTGTTTTGCTATCATTTACGGAGATGATCGCTTTGGAGAACTGTTAGTAACGAGATAGGAAACTATTCTTTAAATAGTTTCATTCACCTTTAGACGGGCAATAACACAGACATTTCCGCCAGCTAACAGCTTGGTGGAACTGTGATTTTCTCTTCTCCATCCCTCAAAGAGTATTAAAGCCAGGAGACAGTAGTAAATGATGTGCTAGGGTATCTGGTTGTCAGTGGTCTGATCAAGAACACGGCTGAATTCATACATTGAGCATTCACACAGAATATAAAACGTGGTGGTTTACCCAGCGACTAGTTCTAAATCGATGGTTTCGAGAGAAATAAAACCAATGACATATTGTTTTTTTAAAGGAATCCTTTTCAAGACAGTTAAGGTTGGCTAGTGGTCGCTGTGATTGCACAATACAAATGGGGTTTGTTTTCGTTCGCTGACCAAAGTCAAATAATACTGATGACTACACTGATACCTAAAACTAACACCGTTATTGTGACGTGCACAAAGCATCTCCGTACAGAAATAAGTGATACGAGTGAGACAAGTGATCATTAAAGTATTGCTTTCTTCTGTCATTTTTAAAACTTCATTTATTCGTCTTCATTGAATCATTATTATTCTGAGAATGAGTTGATGCTCGTTCTTAAATACGGAAACTATGAGCTTTTACCTTCTAGCAACTTGTCGTATGAACATTTTCCGCAATAAGCCGCAACAATAAATACGAAGCTGTACAGTGTCTTTCAACTCGTCAAGAGGAACATGGTAGTTCTTTTGTGTGCAACATTCGTTAAGGAACGTGTTCATACCGAACTGCGATTCACCACTTTTATGGCTGTCATCAGCTTTGGTCTGACCTTTTTTCGTTTGGATTAATTTCGTCCGGTTGATTCACCTTGAACTGCCAAGGAATGGGGCGAATTCGATCAATCCAAATACAGTGGTTTGTATACCACCGCCGAGGTATCTGAGTAGCTGTTTGGGAATGTTTTCTTTCAAGAAGCGCTAGTCTTCCTGGAAACAGTAAAAAAACCAATCTGATACGCTTTCTAAAAGAAAGTGCCTCGGCACTGCTGAATATTTTCTTAGTTGTTTTGGTGAGCCGTTGCAGCGGACAAGCTTGAGTTCGCGAGCTTCGATCGCCAACTGCTTTGAGTGTTTGTGCCGCCTGGAGGAAGTTCAGACAAAACAAGACACATCTTCAACTCATAGATTTCCGGCTACATGAAATTGGTTCACACCCAGTCCAGAATTCGAAGCGAAGATTTCCCGCCACAAATTTGAAAAGAGAAGTCAGAAACATAGGTTTGCACAATTTAGGCTAGACCACTTCTCCGCTTCTGTACACCAGTGTTATTGCAATTTTTTGTAGCCAGTAAAATAACCAGTGAAACGGAGACCAGATTGACGTTTTCACGAAAAGTTATGGGAGCGAACTGTAATGGGACGAGGACTAAATGTCAGGTCACCAGATTTGGGCCAAAATGACAAGCCATTCACGCCGTTTGCTTAGTTCGGGTTTATAATTCAGAGTGTCTAGGGCCTCAGCATATCTGAGCAACCTTGAATTTTAGTGTTGGATATGAACTTAATCGAGTTGCTTGGAATTAGGCCGTGTTTTTGCTCAATCACACGCTTCATAATTGACGATTTGATTGCTTTCGATTTCGTTGGTGGGGTAAACATTGTGAATTAGCCAGTCATCGATTTTTGAAGCCACACTAGCATATGCCCATTTATTCGATGACACAATTGTTTATCTGTGCTGCCCATGTAGACGGTTAGGCATTCACGTGTGAATTGATAATCACAGTCTGATTTTTAGCGGAGAGGCAGCTGCTCTTTCACCGACGGTGTTGGTATTCATGTGACTATGGAAATAATAATATGATCGGCTGCGTAGTAAGTGGACTTTACGACTGAATTTGTGTTTACCTATTAGTTTTTTGACATTGTTACTTTTGAATGGCAGCTGTGGGAAAACGCTTACCCCTCTGAGCACTTAGCAAAATACTCTTCTATAGGGTGCTTCAGAATAAGTTGTATTGGACAACCTTTGGACTGTAGCGTTGTGGTTAGTTTATCATACTCATCAGCTAACGTGCTTTCCAATGCATGTTTCACTTGCCCTGTGAAACTGTGTTCGAATATGAACGACCATATATTTCATAGGTACGAAGCTCGTGAACCGTAGATATCGCACGGTACACGTGGTTTCCCGGCAGACTGATCTTTTAACTGAGCCTTCCGGTCGGCCCGAAATATCCATGTCCAAAAAGACGGTGCAATTATTTTCTACTCTACGACGAGTCAGTCTGATGTTCGGGTGGATACTCCAAAAGTGATCAAATAACATATATGCATCTTCTTTGCTGTCATTGATGATGAATATGTAATTAAAGTGGCAGCAGTAGAGGTCAGGTTTCGAAGAGTCTCGTTGTGATTCGAGTTCCAAGTAACCAACAACCGGAATAGGTCCGAGGAAAATTCCTTGGGCGACCCCATCTATTTGCCGAAATCCTTTGTTGAGGACAGAGAAGTGCACGTTTTGGGATGCAAAATAGCTTAAGTCCAGCTGCCTCATCCGCAGGTAGTCCAACATTGGGTTTGTTCTCTATGACAGTTTAACAAATTATCTGAATAATTTCTTGTAGCGGAATATTAGTGGACAGGAAGTTCATATCTATGGTGGGAAAATCTTTGTTTCTTAAGTTTCGATCCTTGAGCTTTTGGTATTTTTTGAAAGTATCTTTCACGTTACAGTCCACCATTGTATCTCAGGTTAGTTTCAAAAACCGAGTTAACCATTTGGTTAAACGAGCTGGAGTGAAGTGACCACGCTCAAGATTGATCTCATGGGAAAACCTGGCTTATGCAGTTTCGATAAACCAAACATTTGTGGTATTTGGGTTCATCCTGGTCTTAAGTGTACGACTGTCGATTCCCATATCATATTTGCCTGTATTACGGGGGTCAGTTCGGTGCAGATCTTCCTCTCGAGCTCTAGATGATCATATGGAGAGAGGTTCAGAGTGAACTTCGTCTCATCCTTCAGAGTAGTTAGCGTCTTTTCTTTTTCCAAATCTGTTTATGACAATTCTTTCTAGTATTGAATCGTTGCAAATAGAAAGCGCATAGTTTCTCACATCGTGATCCCTCGTTTGTTTTCCCGGTTCAGAGAATTTATTGACGTGATAAGAAAGTCCGTGTTCATGGATGGAAAACGGCCTCTGGCACTTCCGGGCTGCCGAAAATCTGAATTTCTTAGATGTGTTCTTGAGTGAACTAGACACTTATTTGCTCCAAGCAATGGAGTGTCAACAAACCGTGTCATTTTTGCCTGAGGAAACGAATTTTCTGGGGAACCACTGGTCACAACGTAGAAAAGTGCAATGAACCTTCTGAGGGCATTGCATGAACGTTTCCCATGTATTTTCAGGAGGGGTCGTCAGTCAACTTGCCACTTCGATCAGGGATTTGGGCACCCGGAGATGCAGGCACATACAGATTCACTCACAAAATTGCATGACTATTCAGACTAATTTAATTTACACTTTAAATGCCAAGTCATGAAAAAAGCCATTCACCATAGTCCTAGCCGTGGTTTTTCAACACGTCGGTTGTTAAATTCCGGTCCAGATCCTTACGGGAACTGTCAGTTGAAAAATGTGCACTGCAAGGGTGATTTCGGCGAAGCAAATGGTTTGTCTGAAACTTTTCACTACTGGTTGAGCAAGAGAAACTCCAACGCTATGACTTTGTTTCCAGCATCCAATCAATCACATGAATCCGGACCCTGACAGTCAAATATTGCGGATACAGGGGAGTGGGTCAGTACGTTATCTACCAAATAGCTGCACGCCTCGTTCCATACATACATACAGGAGTTTGTAATAATCAAATCTGATAGAATGCATCCATGATGTTCTTGTCAGCAGTTGTCTGTTCCTACTGCATGTAGTCTGGTTATGGGCTACTCCACTTCGTAGGACTGGCCGGGTAGATACAGTTCTAACATTTGATGCCGCGGCATGGAGTACTTGACCACTGAATAGTTGAACCTGCACAGTAATACATCCTGGATAGAAGAATGGGTTGAAAGATTCGAGTTCTGGTGCCGTGTTCGCAAAGGTTTCAGTCAAAATCAGTCAGCCTTATATCTGACTGCTGGTTGACGCAAGTTGTCATTATTGTTGAAGATCTTGGCTTACCCAAGTGGACAAGCGAACTAGCGTTGGAAAAAGTGAAAGAACTTTTGCTGACCCATGTTTTGCCTGTTAATTTTCAGGCTATCGAATGTGGAAAATTAAGTTCACTGGTGCGGGGCCCCATTGTGTCTTGTCGAGAGTTTATGCTCCGACCAAAGCAACATGCCGTAATTATGGGGATCACTGGTAGGAAAAACTGTGACCAGCTAACTGTTAGAATCAATAGCACCACTTGATAGTGGCGCTTGCTGGAACAGAAAAACATGAACTTCAAAGAAGCTCGCGGAATCCGTAAACAATACAATGGCATAAATTCAACCACTAACCTCGATACTACAATTCTTTATCAACAAAGAATGCTCAAACCAATTCTTCCCTCCCCCCCCCCCCCCCTCGCTATGACCACTAAGTACTAACCAACCACTCAAGCAAATGTCTCCAAAATCTGTTAATGGATGAATATCATACGGTGATTTCCACTTACGTTCAACAAGTCAGTTCCGTCAAGCCGTATGCCATGCATATAGTTAAACTGCTCACCTACGAAAGGCATGTTGAGGATCCAAGTGCAATTTGTTGGAAGTGACCGAAACGAACGAGATTAAAGACGCCAAACCTACTTGCACACTGTAAACAGACACGTTTCGTCAGTAGCCTATGCCGCGTAATGCAGAAACACTTACTGGGCAGAAAAGTTAGGAAATATAATAGCACTCATAAATGTGCTTGATGATACCTAATTCTGGAGTGTATACAGGGTAGACTAAGTTACCTGTTATCAAATTCGAAGCTACCTCCGGTAATCGAAGAATAAAACGCATACCAGGACCGCATGCCACGAATTCAAGAGCTCACATTATCACAAGATATGTGCTAATGGACAGGGCCGCTTTAATTTCCAATCATGAACCTCGTCAATGGGGCACTTATCCAGTGAGATCGATATATCGCACATAAATGGTGAATTAAGGTTTTGCAATTCAAGTCAAGCTACATCCATATACCAAATGTGGAGTGCTCAGTGTAGGGATGGTTGGGCAGGGGAGTACCGGGTACGCATTCCTGATGGGCGGCATCAACCGAAAATCCAATCTCGTGCTTCCGGGGAAATTATGTCCTGTCTTCCAAATACAACACGATACTACTCACTTCAAAAATCCGTACTTCGGACCATGTTTCTTCGTTCTTAAAGTTAGCCTTGTCAACCGAATAAATGGTTCCTTCGTCCGCGCACGCTGCTCCCGATTAAAATGAGGTCGCAGCCAAAAAAACATTCAGATTGAAATTCTAAGTAATACCAAGGTTGACAGAATTACTCATTTTGACAGGGGAATTGTGTGTAACCCATTGATTCACCTCTTCGAAATCGGCAAAAGACCTTTGGAATAGGAGAAATATACAATCTTAAACATTTTAAACCTTCAAAAGAAAAAAAAGGCCTAACAAAGTAGTGATAACAGTAAGAACAGCAGCAGTAGTAGTGGTAGTAGTAGTAGTAGTAGTAGTAGTAGTAGTAGTAGTAGTAGTAGTAGTAGTAGTAGTAGTAGTAGTAGTAGTAGTAGTAGTAGTAGTAGTAGTAGTAGTAGTAATGATGCTGATGATAGTAGCCGCTATCTGTACGGGGAAGAACGAAACACGTTGGTAGGAACCATGATGAAGAACCTGACTATCTGTAGCACTGTTGGAAGAGACATACTGTGTAGAAAAAAAAACTGATTTTGGTATATATACCAACGACAGTCTTCTGGTTTTTCAGGCACAAGGTACTGTATGGTTATACGGAAGAACTCATCAAAGTTTAGAAAGTTTCAGACAAAGAGCTGACCTTTACTTCGGCCTCCCTGGCATTATAAAAGTGACATTTCGGCCATAAAAGAATTAAAAAAGGAAATGGTGTTTGTATTTTCAGAGTATTTTTATGGCGAGTTTCTGCTTGCGGATTTGAAATGATAACACTGGCGTGCTTGAAATATTAAATCCAATCAGAAATGCGCATTTTTCCGTTGTTGGCATTCCGTCATAACCAAAAATTCGCCATTACGCACCGTTCCACAGAAAGTCAGCTACTCTGTCGTCTTGAGTTGTCAAGACAACAGAACCTAGTTAACGCGCAGTCCTGTAGGTATTGTTTCTTCGCGACATAATTTGCAACACACCGAGGATAAACTACTGAAAAATCAGAGTTCAATGTTGTTCATTTTGAGTCCCTTGGACTCCTGTGGTACGGCCTTCTTACCTGTCTTCATCAGATGAATCTAGACCTTCCTGCTATTCCTGAGGTCAGTAACACAAGTATCGTTTGCTGTCCATCTATTCGTAAGCACATAAGCACGGAACCAGGCCGTAACCAGTGGGCAAGCAGACAGACAGGAAGGCAGACTAGAGAGTAAGCAAGTGAGCAGAATCACGTGCGTGCTCAAGAGTAAGCCGCGCGAACATTTTGCTCAGGCCAAGCAACACCTGTCCCAGATCGACTAGTCAACACTGTCCGAGCTGAAGCATGACTTAGATCGGTACTGTACGCCTCTGTGTATAACTATAGGAGATTTTACGTAACAGAAGGACAGTGATCACTTGTCCGCGTTATACGCCTGTGCTTACGAGTGTGTACGGTTTGTGCACTTGAATTTTCGGACCGAAAAGAGCACCAATGGCAAAGTTTCTCCTGGCAGGATTTGGTAAAATTTATGAATAACGGTAAACCCCCTGCTCCGCTGCGGGGATCAGAATGGGAACCTTATTTCCTGTTTGCCGTAAGCTGCTTCTATTTTATTCCTCCTTCGTTGAGAGGTCCAGTGATAAGCAAGGAGTTGCATCACTCATTAGACGAATTACAAACAACCAGATTGATCATCTAGTTGTCTTTGTTACTGCCAACGAATACCACAAAGAACAACTACTTATTATTGGCTGATCTAATTTGAATGGTCCGACTGGTATGGTGCACAAAAACACGATTTCAAAATGGCTTCTTTCCGGCCCAGGCCACGTTGTTCGGCCTTCGACTGCTGCCTAGATCGGAAGAGTGCATTACCACCGAGAGTAGTTTTCTCGGAATCATCAACCCATGCGTGTTTGGTAACTTACGGGAAATCTGGAGCGAGGAAAAATTCTCCCATTAGGATAAGTAGTCCATTTTTCAGAGTAGGTGCTTCCCCAGTAATTTTCGTATTATGTTGCCTGTGTAGAATTCTTAGTCACTGATAGTTTCTGTTCAGTCTACTGAAGTTTGGCCTAGTAGGTTGACAAGGTTAGATGTGACAAAAAACGTTCCCACTACATCTACCATTAACATTTCAAGTGCTTGCATATCTCTCAATTGCCAGTTGGCGTCTGTCACCCAAAAACGGCAGTCATACTGTGGCGTGCTGTAGGATTCGGCGGTCACTGAATCAGCATATTCTAACGTCAGTTTACCACTGATGGTAGGTAGACCCATCTCTGTCGCTATTTGGTTTTTACCTGGACGCTGTCACACGATGAATTCGTTCAACCTATCGATCGGTGGATCGATTAATCGGGCATATGTACTAACTGGTGGACATCTGCGAGCCGCGCACTTGCTCCGTCTGCTTGCTTCACTATGCATAGGACGCCAACGGATTATTATCATCGGGGTGGATGGGGGTGGGAGGTTATCACCATCAACCTAGCAACAGATCACGCGAATCAAAAACCGTTAGTCGACTGATTGCAGCACATGCGATTGAGGAGAGAAGAAAACCACAAAATGACGGTGCATTCCTCAAACTAATTTGGCGCCGATGACAATAGGATTGGCTGCACTCGATAGGCGGGATTCTGTTGAAAGCCATTGACTGCAACACATTTGATCACAAAAATCCACAAGAATGTCAACACTAAGAGTGTGAATTTGGTAATGAATGATTGCAGGAATTGAACTAATCAGCTGATGTGTGAATCAGCAGCAGCCTAAATCGTATGTCGAAACAATCATCAAGTTTGAAAATTAGGGAGAAAGCTTCAAATAACAATAAAATTTTAACTGTTCAGATGTGCAAATACAAGTATCACTTATCATGTCATGCAGTCGAATCTCCCAAAGTATAATCACTGGATGAATTTTGTGGTCGTGTAATCCATTGTAGAAACTGATACTCTGTGAGTGGCCAAGTGCTTCGGTCGGGCACTAGCCATCACCACCCACAATGGAGCAGACAGTGAGTGTGCCTAATGACGTTAGTGATTATATCTAATTGGTAACTGGCGCGTCGCCTGGTAGCAGTTGATGAAAGAATAATGTTGTGTGTTTGGCTTTAGTCTTATGGTAACGTTCCGTTTACCACTTAAAAGCAATCACCTTGGCTACAGTATGCATTAGTAAAGATGTACCGAAATGTTGAGGAATATATCATGCGACGTATTGTCACTGACTTATGTTTCCAGATATGATAATCGGATGAAGTGAGGGTAATGATTTGGGGAACACAAGCCAAACCAAAAGGGGCAGGAATTCGCAGTCGGAATCACTGGAGAGAAAAAAGAAACTATTGCAAAAGACGAACCGGATTTGTGAACTGACAAAACTCATTATTTTTGGTTATCTGATGGTAGATTTTAGCATTTTCCCAAGGTAGGTCTGACCATTTATTCACATTCACTTTTACTTTTATGCAGCTATCTCCGTCTTGCGGACAGGTCGGCTTTTTGGATGCCTCTGAAGCTAGCTGTCCACGCGTTCTGCTCTCCGAGAAGATCTGCACTCCGTAAAGTCCAGTTGTTGCGTCAGTCGGGTACTCCGAAGACGGACTGAAGGCCTAAGCTATCCACGTCTGCCGTAATAGTGCTAACCTGTTTCTTCAGTTGGCCACCAAGGCGACATTTCCAGTCTGAGCAGGGTGATGGCAAAAAAAACTCATCTTCCATTTCGGGTCATTGAAGGACATAGACGAAGCACTAGGCGACGTCTTTGGATGAACGAAGGAAGGCGTACCGTGTTCACGGTGTTGACGCATGGTGGAGTTTGAGATGCGCAACCTTACCACGTGGTTCTGGCAGTGTAATGGAGCCACCAGTAGTCGAAGCTTTCCAGCCTTTTTGTATCGTCCGTTCTTTACAGCTAGGTTTCGTACGCGTACGCAACAACTGGGCGGACGGAAGCTCAGTAAAAACAGAGCTTCGTGTGTGACCTTATAAAGCTGCGAGAGACCACAATGATTTGCGAAATTGTAGGAGCCCACTACTCGCGCAGTCTACACGAAATTTAACCTCGTGCCAGACTTGGGCTTTTGGATGGGTAGTAGAACCTAGGTATTCAAAGGGGAGCTCCTGTTCTGGATTTACGTCTTTGATGCGTATAGTATGCTGAGCCTAACGAAGTCATGAAGAGTTTCATCCCTGCAATGTTCATCTCCAGACCAACAGCCTTAGCTTCACTTGCGAAAAGGTCGACCACAGTACCTGGATCCTCTCCTAGAATGACAGTATCATGGGCGAATTTGAGGTTTATAATGCGAAAATTGGGGTTAAGTTGTATTTCTTCAAAGTTACTGAGGGCTCGTCACACCATTCACTACGTAGTTTCGTTAAATAGGACTGGTAACAGTGAACTTCCTTGGCGGACACCGGGGTTGAGTGGGAACTCTGAAGAATTTTCGCCGTAGGCGTGGACGCGCACTTGTTTTGACAAGTGACGCCGATCTGATGTGCTATTTCGGTCATTCCGTCGTTTGGCAGTACACTTTGAAGTGACTGTCAAAGAAGTCGAAAGGCTGTCGAAAGTCAACGAAGCGTACGGTGGTTGGTCTTGAAATTTCTGGAAATATCCTAAAATTTGCCGTAGCTGGAAGATATGGTCAACAGAGTTTCCTCCTGGACAAAGATCACACTGGTTGGAAGGTGTTCGCTCATCCCGAATAACAACAAAGCGATTAGGCAGAATAGCCGCAAAACTCCTAACCAATATATCGATGAGGCTGGTACTTCTGTAATCCTCGGAGACAGTCTTGTCACCCATTTTCCCGTATAGGATGTGAGATAGAGATTGACCAGTCCTTGAGAAAGCCTCGGTGTCCCAGATATTGCAGAATAGCGTAGCTTGTGGGCCCAATCGAATTTGCAAACAGGGTTGGAAGATCTTGGGTGTGATGTCACACTCCCCAGGTGGTTTCTAGTTTTCCGCCTTATTACGGCCACAAAGTTTTCCGATTCGTTGGAAGGCTCGAGGTCGACTGCTCGTTGTTCAGTGTCGGCTGGTACCGATAAACATGTGGCTTGAATAAACTGGGGGGCGGTTGGTCAGCTGATTGAATAGTTTGGCCCATCTTTGATGCTTGTGGTCGCAGCCCAATATGAGGTGGCCGTTACCTTCGCTTAGCATGGGAAAAGGAGGTTGCGTCTTACCCAACGTCTGCGGTATGGGTCGGAAAGCTTCCCGCAGCGGCTAACAAAGCTGGCCGTTTTCATCCGGCCTGCAATTTCAGATCAATACCATTTACGGTAGCTGCTCGATGGGCGAGTAGCTTCGCGGAGAAGTTTTTGGTAGTCAGGTGAATTGCGGGTTTTCAGCACCCTTAGCCTTAGCGAAGAGGTTAGGGTTTTCTCCAAAGATGTGAACTTTTTTGTGCCATTTCGTCTTACGCAGTTGTTCAAGGGAGGATCTGGCGACGGATACCTTTAACTCCGTTCACTATGCTTCTGTGATATCACCGTCATCGATCTCAGTCTGCATGAAGTTGCGTTTACCAGGGCTGTTCCAGGTTGTTAGCTTAGAATTATCTACTCTGCCATGAGGAAGAGATTTTTTCTTGCTGAAAGGTGAAGTTTGGAGCGAGCGTGTGTCACTGCGTAGTACGTGCCATTGGAGCTCCCCGTTACGTAGCACTAGTAAGCCTTGAAGTTCTCGATCTATGACGCCTAACAAGAATGTACCAAGATGTTGTCAACTTGGTAATCTGTCCTACTGTCATTGGAGTACCAAGTCAGCGGACGTATTTTTGCTGGGAGCGGTTTTGGTGACAACCAGTCGATTGAAATCTGCGAACATGACCAAGCGGCTGCTCTTCTGTATCACTCTCCGAAGCCAAATTTCTCCCGTACACGTTGAGTATACTCACCAGCTGGCCCTGTGCCGGCTTTCCAATCCCCAGCAATTAGAAGAATAGCGATCCTTGTAATCCCATTGTCTGAATTCTGAATCTCATTGTGAACGACATCTTTAGTGTTAGCTCCAGCATGTAGCGTGACCGCAATCATGGTCACGTTAAACCCAGTACTCCTGAACCGTGCCACGGATATTCTTGGTGAAACTGGTTCCCAGGAGATCAGAGCATTGTGAGCTCGACTGTTCATTGCGATTTCAATTCCACAAAACACGGAACTGTCTACTGAACCACTGTGGAGAATCCAGTAGGATGCGCCCATTTGAGGGACCTGAATATATCGGCTGCCGGAGTCGGGTGGGCTCGCTTCGGATAAATGTACTGTCAGGTCTGTAACCATAGATGCGCGCACGATTGTGCACTACCTACCTGTGTCTAGGACGGTTCTGATTTTGCCGAAGGCTACGTCGACTTGAGACTTTGTGTTTAGGTTTAGGTTCCCTGTTCGTGTTTGGGTCACTCCGGCCACTGGGGGTAGCACAGGGCGAGTCGCTTACCGGGGACGTCGTAGCATGATCAGAGCTCATTCTGGGGACAAAATCCAAGGAAAGACTTATAAATAGAGTACGAAGTGGCGTCCTCAGCTCCACTCTGCTTTTGTCTGATGTGGCTCCTGTAGCCTGTGTACAATCAAGAGCTACCTGTCGGGCAACAGTAAGCTCATGTGTTGGGAGCCGGTGACCGACAGAGCAGCTCAATTCTTCTGGACGGTGGGTAACCTTCAAGGGATGCCCAAAGCTTCCAAGTAATCTTAGATCATGGTTGCCCTGTGGCTCTCTAGGAGCTCGTTTGCCATTCGGTATGGGTTACTATGAGCCAGAGATCCATGCAACCCTGTTGATTGGACGGATTACCTTAGTGCCCATTGGACTCGACAAGTCCCGTCCGCCTATACAGGAATATCCGTCTTTGCTTGCTGGGCGCGATTCTGTCAAGGTTTTTTATATCCTGGCTATCCTCCACCTAGTTTCATCCACCAGTTAGGCGGAGTGCCGGGGTGTGGCGGTTGGTGCACGCATCAGCTTCGTGGAGCTACACAAATGAGAGCTGGGTGGATTTTTGCGCTTATTTCTTGCTCTGATTTTAGTAATGCGAATTCGTCAAATCTGAGAACAAAGACTGAATTTTTGTCAGACTTATTCACTACGTCATCGGTTTGGGGACAGCGATTCATCCTAGCGTGAATTTTGTATTCGATGAAACGGATCAAAGACAGGGTGGCTCTAGCTGTACTTTCAATACCATGTCAATCAATTCAATTGGAAATATTCTATTGAAAGAGAGTTTTGCAGGCTGAATTGATCCACGTGTTAAGGTCACTAACTATATTCATCATGAATAAGCATACCCACGAGTTCCAATTGTGGAAACTGGTTGGCTAAAGTGGAAATCCTGTTATGGCAGTAAAATTACAGACTGATTCATTTTGGTGAATGTCATGCACTAATGTAATACATTTTCTAATATATATATATATATATATATATATATATATATATATATATATATATATAATGTTGTCGTCTATATGATCCGATTTGAAGCATCAGGAGTGTGGATGGATATTCTTCTTAGAAGAGTCCACCGGTCAATCAGAATTGTGATTTTTCTTATTTATTCGTGTCCAGGTTACTGCCTACTAAACAAACAACGAGGCTGTTGTGTGAAAGTACTCAGATTGTTAGAAAGTAAAGTACACATTTTTAGCCTTCGAACCAGCCCGACATTTAGCAAATCTACTGACCGTTTTGCAAGTATTACGTGAAGCTGAACAACTTTCAACATCTGCTCCCGAGTATCTTTTCTGGAACCAAGAAAAAAAGTGTGATTTATCCCACCTAATTTAAGGACTTTGTTGTCTCGATAATTGGTATGTTTTTATTCACTGTGGAGATGGCCAAATCCTTGGCGTTTTGTTGCCAAGTTAACGAGCAACTGGCAGCTTTGTCTACCTTCTTCTGAATCGATCTTCGTTGGCTACCGATCCAATGGATTCATGGCACATAGAACATGTTCTTTTAGAAGCACACATTCAAACTGTATGGAGCGGAATTGTGGAAGAAATACTGTCAGGTAAAGTGTTGTTGGTATTCCTTCATTTCCAAATGGGATACTCGAGATCTATCTATTGCCGCGTGACGAAGTTTCACGTTGTCGCATAGCACTGAAGTAAGGTACGTTCGATAACTACACAAATGTGTCCATCTAACGGGTACATCATTGGGTTTGTTTAAATCCACACCACTCGTAACGGTCTTTTGTGAACCATTCCTTTCAACGTTCTCGACCGGGTTTTTGAAGGTGTGACTTAACATAATGGATGGTATGGACAAATTTTCTTCTTTGGGCATGACCTGTTCGAACCGTGAACAAGCACGAACGAATTTTGAAACAGAAACGAATAACTGTACACACCTTATATGAGTTGCTACTTAAGTTTAGAATGACACCTTTGCGACATTTTGGGAGTGTAGATATGTGTGAAGAATACTGCCGGTTCATCAGGCAGCTCTGACAACTTTTGACTGGCTAAAGTATATCTTGTCACAGGCTGAGTAGTTTTGCGACATTTAGTCGTTTCTCCGATACTACCAAACCGGTCGGAGAAACCGCGAAACAGATAGGCTGCTATATGAAAGGTGGTCCCGGGTGGTTGCATAGCAAAAGAGGAGTGGGACACAATAAAAA
Organism: Fasciola hepatica; assembly: GCA_948099385.1. Lineage (NCBI taxonomy): Eukaryota > Metazoa > Platyhelminthes > Trematoda > Plagiorchiida > Fasciolidae > Fasciola > Fasciola hepatica. Next base: position 1,496,557 of record CANUEZ040000106.1, read on the forward strand.
TGGTTAAATCAAGAAATGAAATTCTAATGGGATAAAGTCCCCGGGGCAACAAAACCCAGAACCAGTCGGGTGATAACTAACTGAGTCTGTGATTTTGAATTTATCAAAGCACCTCGGAAGACCTATTTGTTCATACGGTTCAAATGTTTACGCCCAAGAAATCTTTCTTTCGCCTGCTGTCTGTTTTAAAAATCTTCCATGGGGACCAATGGGACAGTACCATGGTAAATTGTAGCACAGAGTGGTTGATTGCGATTGACCAAGTTTGTTTCGCGGGTGTTTACACTGAGAAAGCTGTGGATTAGTAATCTCTTTAGCAACAGTTCAACTGATCGGTTTGGTGCACACGTAGGTGCCGTTTTATTCCGTGAGAAATTTCGGTGACTAAGTAAACAGCGCTTACAATCAGGATCATAATGACCTTGAACTAAAATAAATGAAGGATGATAACGACGATAATAATATTAATAATAATAATAGTTATTATTATTATTATTATTATGATAACGAAGTCGCTGTTGGTGTTCATTGACGGACAAACAAGACGTACGAATAGTGGGAAGCGTTTCAATTTGTAGTGTAAAGCTGTAGACTTAATCTCTTCCCTACCGGAATAGAAAAAACAACACGACTGCACTGATTTATATACAGACTTATTTGCTGAGGCAAAAGTGAGAAACTGGAACTCGATAAAGATACAGTGATGGTTCGTGCTTTGATGATCGCGTGTGCTTCAACGCTCAAACTGGTGACCCCGACTGGGAAGCTGCTGATACGGAGAGGGAATAAAATTGTCAGTTTTCTGTGTAATGATGGTCGAAGATGGAGCCGATGATGATAGGGAAGAAGAGGAGGCGAAAAGGCTTGATCCAGCGTTTCGATCCGTCAGCCAGCTTGAAATACAATGATTGCAAACCGATCGAAGTAGACGTGCAGAAATCGTTGCGCCTCGTGTGACAAAGCACTATACGGGAATAGTCGTGGGTGGATGGGACATGGGTGACAAATTAGCATTCTGGGAATTGTGGTCCGGAAATCGGAGGTCGAAACAAATGCAAACAGGATAGAAAGTGAACAAAATTTATTGACAGGGAAGAATAGAAACATCGATCGATGGGCATCCGTGTGACTCGTGATCGAATTTTTTGCCAAATGCGAATTTAGTATCTGATACATATCCTTTCAGACAGTGGATTTTTCAATCTTAACAATGTTTTTCTCAACTTCAATAAGATTTGTTGAGAAATTCAAACAAAATTTGCCTTCATTGTCCCCATCCATCAGAGACAAAGCATCTGCCTTGAGTGAAAAGCACTTAATTCGGATGATATACGAATGAGAGAATAAACTGGTTTTGTTTGAACTGAACTCCATGAGTGTGATGTAATTTGCCCAGACAGTCGTGAAAGTTTCATCCAAAGGAAATCTATGAGTTTCGAGTGAGAGCATCAGACTTATCAATAAATCCGACTTGGGCACAGATATCCCTACGGGAAATATGAGGAACGAACATCCACATAAGGAACTGAATGAATTGAAAAATAGTAATGAATAAAAAATAATTCAGGTATCAAACAAAATCAATACTACGTTTCGTGTTTGGCCACTTCATACTTTCAAAAAGTACGAATACTAATTATAACTCTTCCGCAATCTGCTTGGTTTTACCTTTCCGATAGGCGTCTTTCGATTTTGTACAATTGGAAAATCTGTGTGTACCTTTTAAATCATACATACTGATTGTCCAGCAATCCACCGACCTAAAGTAACTTTCGGTGTTCTAAAAGTCCATTACTAATACGTATCATACACTTTCAGCTTCCTTGGCCTGTAGCTGTCGAAGGCAGTGTTTTTACCTACCTAAAGTTTTGATCTATAGTATCCGCCTTCCTGAAAAAATATGGTTTTGAATTCCCTAGTATAGAGCAGTTTATTGCAGTATGGTTAAACAAAGTATAGTATAGCATAGTATAATACAGTATAGCACAGTGTAGACTAGTATGGTGTGACAGCATAGCATAGCACAAAAAACCGATTTCGAGTCAATTTTACGTGTATATCGGAACTCAAATGGATGCTTTTATTTGGAAGGACTTCTGTAATTCCTCTTCCATTGGTTTATCCTTGGGAATCTCTTTTGTAGGCCCGGAATCATTTGTATGGAGTACCTGTAAAGTGTTTGCAAAGGCGTTATCTAAATTAACATTATTTAGCATACAGTCCGAGTTTCACCACAACCTACCTTCGGCTTTTCTAATTCCTCATAACCTCTATCACTTCTAGCACAGAATCAATTAACGTTGGTTATTGTACATTCCATCCTTGCTCTTATTGCACACTGGACTATCTGTTTTATTGTATATGTATGTATCATGTGTATTTACGTAATATAACGTGATACGTAAATGATGAGGGAGTTGCTATGCGATTCATTTGACGAACCAATACGGAATCTGGATCTGCCGGACTAGGAGAAACAGTAACACGATCAAAGTGCAAATAAGAAATGTCCAGTGTATGCAATGAACAAAGAGAATGTAGAAACACATACGACCAAACTGCTCTAATGAGTTACACCAAGTGCAAATTTTCCGTTTGGGTGCACTCAAATAACCACGAAGCAACTGTATCTGATCCCTGCTCGGTGTTCTGAGTTGCAAATTCTGAAACTGACCTAATCCGTCTAAATTATGCTGATTTATGCTGTTCACGAGAAACCACGGAACACTACGCACATTTCGAGACGGATAGCTAGCACCCAGTTGTGTCGCGATGTCAAGGTAACACAAGTACAACGGAAATAGCGGCTTATGCCCCGGGGTATGTGTAAAAGTACAAGAGTACCTATTGGATTGATTCAGAAAAGGCAAATTCTGGCGGTTACGATGGGGTTCACATCCGTAGCTGGACACCATTCCAGATTGGACTCACTATACCCCTTAGCATCGGAGCTACGTGACCACGTAAAAGTCCCTCTGGCTGGTATCTCTCATGTTTTGCTCCATCTTGAAGTGGTATCCGCTCCGCGATCACAGCTATGGTCCGTATCTCGGTGTTCTTCGTTGAGTTCGTTAAATACGGGCAAAGAGTATAGGCAACTTTCTGCTGAAATTAATCCGCCTGATTTCTTCACACAATACTGAAACAGGTATTTGACTTCCGTACATCCAAATTTGTTTATGCCATCGAACATACAGAACCGGCACTTTTTACCCAACATTCTAGAATATCGGTTTAGAGCACTGCCGATAGATAGTTCGTCTGTTTGTACATTCATAACCTATAATTTCTCTACAGCACCATACCTCTCCCGTTTTCTCACCAAATATGAAGTGATCCTTGTAGAAGTACACTGAAAGCTGAGCCGATATTATAATTCTCTCACTGTATGTGTTCTGGAAGGGACTGGGCAGATTTTTAATACGCGCTTGCACATGAGTACAATAAGAGGAGAGTGACCCATAACCGGCGATCAAACACTGAGACTTGGAGTGGAAGATCTTTCAACGTCCCAATAGAACAGGGGCGGTCCCGAGCCGCGCAGCAGTGAATTACTGTCTATCATCAAAGTAACCGGTGGTGGCGGGGATTCGAACCTCTGACCTTCGAGATGGTAAGGAAATGTCCTAAAGAACTCAACCACCTCCAGTCAGAATATCATACCTCGGATGCATATAAAATATAATTCACTTGAGTTGACCAAAACACGAGTTTGTTAACTAGCTGAAGTCTTTAGTACAAAACAATACCATGGAATGCAACACAATACAACTTCGATTTTTACCTCTTCCCGGTCCTTTCCTAGATTGACTACTCATTTGTTATCATCACAGTGGAGCTGATGTTTTGCCTTTATCCTACTTCTGTTATTATAAGATCATAATCAGAGTCATATCAGTGATTTGATTAGCGGAGAACAAGCTATTATTACTTACAGAGGTTCAATTTTTCAAATGGCACACCATGCAGTGTTAGTCGAAGTCGAAAGGTGCACCATACACACACGTACACACGAATAGCACAGCTGTTTCGTCTGCCTTACTCGGAATCTTCAGAAGTGTGCTCTAACCGGTTCATTCAAGGAGTTGTTGTTTTGTGAGGCACAGTGTCCTTGATCATTGCAATTAGAAGTGGACTTAATTCACTGACCACTTTTTAACCGGTTCCAATAAAATCTGTCTTTCTCGGCAACGGATTCCACCTTGGGCGTCACGTGACCAACGAAACGATGACAATATGCTGAACACGTCGCTACGTCACAGACCTCGTTTCCATTGTTTATGTTACAGTGCAAGCACTAGATGAAGATTGTACTAACCGTTCATGCAGAATTACCTAAGTGATGTATTTGCGTGGTGAGGCTAGCAACAGGCAAATGCACAAGGCTCACCATAAAGAACAATAAAGTCTCAAAAGAACAGTACATCGAGGTGACTTTTGAAATAAAAATGGCAGACTGCGGTAAGAATCCAACTTGCTAATTGAAGTCAAACCAAGTCAAGTCATTTGCTTTATGCACCCCGATGGGTGGGCCTTCCGTGGTGTATGGCTCTACTCACAGAAATTGCTCACGAAAAATGCAGCTTTCGCCCCTAGAGTAAACAAAGAAAATACAATTTTAGTGCCGGGCTTACACAGTCGCGCGGACCTTCAATCAGTATCCCATTGAAATTCAACATTTGCTTGCGTCTGCACACTTGTTGTTTACCGTGCACAGTACCATGTTCTGAATTCTGAGCACAACAACAATGATAAAGGAAGATTTAGAAACTACGACACCAAAAGTTTTCAAAGTTCCGTGTCGACGTTCGCGGTGTTACACACAGAGCGAGGAAGCTTTGGAACAGCTGGTCTGGGTCTAGCCAGACAAAAATGGATTTTGATCGTTCATCACGGGATTCATTGCTAGTGTGTTGATAGAACGTGGAGTCGGCAGATCCACTTGCGTTTTACGCACTCGAAAGTTTAACACCGCGAGCTCGAGTCGAGCTGATAACCTTCCACCTACCGAAAGGTTACTCTACCGACTGGGATATCAAGGTATGACCAGTAGGACGCGATTAAAGCATATGAGTATTTGGTTCGACTCCGGCTGGTAACGTGGATTTTTTAGTGTGAAAAATTCAAGTGGATTTTCTATCTTGCTTGCACGGTTAGCCAGACACCAAAAATGAAAACAACGATAGACAAACTGTTGGACCAAACGCATATATTTAATTAGGAACGCAGTCCAGTTAGATCCATTTGCACAGAATGGGTTGTTTAAGTGAAACAGAAGGGCTAATAACAGTTGGCAGCGTGGGTTCACCTGTACAACAAATAGGTTCATACATCCATGGGCTAGTATCGCCTTCTCTAAATGGAGTACCTGAAAAGTGGGCGTCGGTCCTCAACGAGTTGTACCGCCTTCCCTAAAGTCCGACTAGGTTCTACTGTCAGCTGTCACCAAATTTCACACCGTGTCTCCTTTTTTCTCCAATATGCAAAAGAGAATGTACGGCAAAATTCTTTTCTCAGCCTATCAAATAGTACAGTTGAAGTTCATACAGGAAATAGGGATTTTAACATCAATAACGAACAGGAAATGCACATTTTTGAACCGTTTGGTGATTGAGGTGTCCGGATTTTGTGTTTTGTCCCATCTAAATGGAAAAGACGGTACAAGGCCTTGTCCACTCACTCTTAGTTGGGAGCAGTGTGAATTAGTCGTTTGTTTTCGGTGAGTGATCACATCATGCATAGTGAACACCTGAATTGATTTCGTGATGGATGCTTCACTGCAGGTGAAGTATATTTCGTTCCACTAGGAGTTTCCTCATTTCTTCTACTCTGCTAAACACGGTCAAATTTGAATAGATCACATACTGTTCCACTTTTAGAAAGCATATCACACACATGGTGTAAAAATACTGCAGTGAAATTCAAAAAAAAACACTATACTTAAAATAACTCTTCCGAATTTTATCAATGAAGTTTACAAAAGGTTTCCCAAGATGATTATAACCTGGAAATCAGGTTAAAGTTCTCTTTCCATGCAACCTGTATGCGTTGTTCTATTGTATGATATAACACGGTGCCGTACAGTTTGAATTTAGAAAACGAATCATAACTAATTCCATGGAAAAGATGGGAAAAACAGGGATATTGAACTGAGCATACCAAACAATCAAATGTAGTAATAAATAACCGAAGTTAATTGCTCTGTAAATGTAAATGTATTTTTTTTTCACGCGACTGGTCTCAAAATTAGATTTGCTTTGAATTTTACAGATTTCGTTGGAAGTTTTGTACCACTGAGAACAAGATAGTGTCATGCAAACCGATTTTCCGTGACTCCATCTTCTGGCTAGTACGGTTACAAATATATGGCGTAAGCGTACGTATTGACGAACGATGCTGATGCATTAGAGATAAAATGGGGACAGTTAAAAAAGAGTAGTCGGGAACAGTATATTCTCACCATTTCTTAACTAGTCGTTGAGAATAACCCCTTCCCTGCCCATCCTATTTTGACATCGTTGACCAGAGTGCATATATATATATATATATATATATATATATATATATATATATATCAACGCTATTAACGCTCAGCTGAACGTCCTCAGGAGCATTGTACCGTTTTTCCATCTATCATGCATCCCGGGTCTAAACGGTTCTGTATACTGTGAGACCCAGGGGGAATGATTGTGATTCGCAACCGGGTTCCAGTTTCTGTGGGTGGTTTGGTGGGTACGCTGGTCGTTTCCAACACCCTGGACAAAACTGCCATGCAGGGCTTTCACGGTCCACAATGGCACGTTGAGCTTTCAAGTCGCGTGATGAATCATTATATGAATAAATTGAGTCCATTACCATTCAAAGTGTGCATCATTTTAGATCGGCTCTTGTTCATTGCTTACTTCCGTTTGTTCTCTAGGATAGCTGTAACAATAATGTTCTGGCTATCGGCAGATTTGGTGGTAACATTTTCCGGAAGCACACGAACGGTCTCGCGAATAGGGCCGATCATGGGTTATTCGTACCCGGTATTCCTCTTTGCGCTGATCTTGAAAGTTGTACACTTTGTAGACTAAAATACAGGTCATCATTTCAACTAGCGACGGCAAGGTCTTTGTTCTCGAGGCTAAATGGGAATAACCCATGAAGAACTATCTGAAAATAAGAGTTGTGATTCTCTGGAAGACTGTCCAGTCAAACTCTCGACGTACAAATAAGGTTACTATGAACACGTGTTCTAATTCAAAAATTAAATGTTCTAAATTTGCCAAAGTCTTTTCCAGTTTACAGTTATAATCTCGCTCGAACCCCTTGGGGAGTGCATGGACAATGGGTCCATTTTTTCTCGAGAGAATCACTGTGTGATTCTAAAAATTGACTCTTCTTCCGTGCATCCTTTATACAGATCAAATTAGATTGCAGCTGTTAACCGGCTGTGGGGTGCTCAAGCACAGGACGGCGGGACAGAGGAGTGCCGGGTACGCAAATCTGACGAGCCGCAACAGCCCCGAAACCGGCTATATACTTCCGGGAAATTTAGCTCTGTCTTTCAGATACAATACCATGCTACTCACATAGAAGATCTTTACCAGTTTACCTGCGATTTCTCCATTTTATTGAAATAGGAAATTCTTCAAGCCCCCAATCCACCCAATCTCCAGGATTTGCATTACGTCGGCCCACGTAGAATTTCTAATATTTCAGTGGATTTGAATTATCAATCAGCGATAGAACTATTCGTCTACACTTATTCTCTATGCCGTCCAGGAAGCATTTATCAAACGACCAACACCACCGATTGGTGTACTTGAACAAGGAGATCTGACAATTCACTGTGGCTGGTTGAAAATTATACAACTCCCTTAGCCCTTTCCGGTCTACCGAATTGGGACCTCACGAAGAGTACCAAACCAGCAATTTGATTTTGCCTACCAGTTTTGTCATATAACCTAATATCTGTTTTTATGGAGAATTCTACGTCCTAGATATAGCTTGTCATAGGACCACAAGAAATAACTTTTTTGTTGTTGTCTGACTTACAAAAACTAATTCTATGGCTTTTCACTGGTATATCTTTGAGCCGTGGTTTTGCGCGCGGTTCGAAGGTTTGTTCGTGTTGTCATTAATCAACGTTGGGTTTCCGGTACGAAATTGCTTCAGATAGGCAATCTGAATGGAATTTGAAGTTGCGACTCCGGAAGCGACCTCAAAGATGACGAAGCCTAGTGTGAATTAGTTCGACGCTCACTGGCGCAAGAATCTGGTCTCGTTTACCTGGCATAAGCCTGAAATTTTGTTACTTGAACTGGTTTGACTAAGCTAGCACAAATCCATTCTACATACCATATGTAAATTTAGAACTTTTGTCTTTACCATGTATGTCCAGAACTATTCAATTCTCCTGTACAATTTTGAAAGAGTGGACGAACTACTTATATCTGTATGGAACTCCGTGTAATTATTTGTCCTACCAACTCACCTGCCGAATCGCATTCCCACAATACAATTCCAGTGACCGGAATAACGTTCTTGCATTTTCTGTTTGATATGCAAAGCAATTTCCCGTTCCACTTTAAATGCTCGCGTGGCATCTGTGCACAGACTGAGGATGAAATTTTGCATATCCAACGGCATATCCGTGTCGATAGACTCATTCTTGCCCGTTCGTAGAATGCCCACTGCCCCGTCCAAATCGTGCATCATTTCAACTGGCTAGAGTTTGTTTGACCAGTGGAACAGAATTTGGACAAAGCTGGTGTGACTGAGTGCGCGTGGGTTCTGTTGAGGAGGCGTTCCGTTCTCGGGTGAGAAAAATAAGCAAATAAATGAATGCCCGTTGCAGGCACTCGGGTGTGACGGTGATCCTCCCGAAGGACGAGGAGACACGGGAAAGGAAAGTTAAAGGGAGAATCCCCGAAAAATGGAAATAAATTTGACTCCGTGGTCTGCGGGCTGATACAACCTTGAGCTGAATCTAGACTACCGAAATCGGCCCGGGGAACGATGAGACCAGCAATAGCGACGGTTTCAGCCTCGTGCAAGAGATACAAATGGGACAAAGACATCCGAACGCGCATATGATATACGCTTCATTCTTGCTCGTGATCCGGTTGCACCAATTGGTTTCGCAGGAGGACTGAATTAGGGAGACCATGTAGACGCTTCCGTTTTTCACGACGTGGTTGTTTAGCACGAGGTCGAACTGGTCTGTGTTACTGCGATGCATCTGTGAGTGTGTGCATCTTAATTTTTGTATTTGTTAACTTGTAAATGTGTGCTTGCGGTCGGGCTCGACGGTGTGTGCGTTTTTGTTTGTGGGAATGTGCCAGTGTGTCCACTGTTGTACGCTGCGTCCCTAAGTGTGCGTGTATGTGTAAGCGTGTGCGCTATTCCCGCTGTTTCACGTGGTGGTGTGCTGTTGACACATGGCACTTGGAGTACACGTGGCTCATCGCCAGTTGCGTGATGAGGACAGAACTGTTGAGTGGTGGTCACGCGTTTCTCGTCATCGCACGCGAGAGTATCCAAAATAGCTAATATGGTCGTCGGGTTAGGCACTGCGATGTACTTCTATTTGAACACACACTGTGCACTCAATTCGGTCGAGTTTCCGCACCAGAGAGAGAAAGAGAGAGAGAGAGAGAGAGAGGAAAAGATAGTCTCACTATGGCGGGAGTTATGTGGACCCAGCCATGCACGTGCGTGTGTGTGTGTGTGTGTGTATGTGCGTGTGTATGTGCGTGTGTGTGTGTGTGTGTTCACCCGTACGACAGTACACCAATCTTTTTCTCAAATTTCTTGTTTTCGTTTTTTTCCTCATTCTTCTGCTTCTACTTGTGCTTCTCCTCATCGTTCACTTCAACTGAGTTGGTGTGTGAACGGTGAAAAGATTGATCACATGATCGGCTACTTTTCTAATCACCGAATTTGCAAAAACTAGAGGTATTATGATGAGGATAATAGACGGACTATATGTAGGAGACTAATTTTCCATTATTCTGCACTTGTGTAAGTGGTACTTGAATAGTAGTCGGTAAAGTACCCTCAAAGAATCTACACTCATGTACTCTTCTCTTTCGTGTGAACGAGAAATGAAACGAAATGGAACGTTCCCCGTCCCATCACAAGACAGAGTCTGTCTGCTCCAATATTTGTAGTCGGTGTGAGAGAAATAAATTGTGATGCAACATTGTCTGGCTACGAGATGAACCCTGGTCTGAGATCAAGACTGATTTGATCAAACCAAATAAGCTTTGAAAGTGTAAATCGACTTGTCTTTGCTCCAGTCCAGTCAGTCATTTCCAAGAAATGTAGTCATTTTGTAGGTCAATGAAAATCGATTTTGCAATTATTCGAGATAAAGTAACGCCTGAGCTCGAATTATGGGCAATCCATATCTGTATCGTAAAGTTGATTTGGCGTCAGAAATGAAGAGCTTAAATCAGCCTCAGAACTCGTACCGGAGGATGGAGCTTACAGGGAAGTGTGAGCAAGGTGATAGGACAGAAAACGGGTATCATGTGCTGTGTGAATGAGCCTATCTAAGTTCCTGATCGGACATCTGGAATGTAAACTTTGCAACTTATGCACAACACGAAATTTTTCCGGGTGTTTTACTATTCTGTCAGTTAGTCCAGAGATGACACTTTTTAGGATATTCTGATTTCGGAGTGCATTTACATGATTTTTCCCGAACTGTTGCGTTGCTTTCGTAGTTAGCAGTAGAACACGTAATGATGTTACTCTTTTTCCTGTGAACGTAAGCATAAAACCCGGCCGTAGCTGGTAAGCAAGCAGCTAGTCAACAGGGAAGCGCGTGAGTAATACCACTGAGATGAGTTACTTGGGTGCACTAGCGCATATTCGTCTCAGGTCAAGCGAGGTCGATCGATAAGTAGCGGGATCGATCAGTCAACAAACAAAGCATGATTAGCCGAGTTTAGTGAGCATAATATGGGTCTAAAACGCACTCCATGCTGAGCAGTTTTAGATGATTCCGTCAAGTAGCACATTTGTATGGCGAGTGGTTCTAGCATGTATTACCTGAAATAAAGCTGTGTAGGAGCAAAATACCAAGTTGTCTCTATAGTTGTTTCTCTGTCAACATATAGTTCTTTGAAGTAGTACCCAGTTGAATTCGCGATTGCTCATATCAAAGCTACATGTGAAAAAACGTTCAAGTTCATTGAAATACAACTGCGTTACTTAACTTGACATTGTTATCTCTAATATATTGAATGAAGTTTGAGAAATTTCCGAGAGAAAAGGTGCGAAGAACCAGAGTGAAAATGATCAAGAGCCTTGAGGGCATCATGTGCAAAAGGCATCAGCGGTCACCATTCCTGGCAGACACAAGCGTATACATTCACTATCTTGCCGACTGTCAGTGAACCACAATGGCACTTGAGGTTCTGCGGTTGGGGCTAAATCTAAAAATAACGTCAAACTACGTGAGCAGGCTTCAAACACGCGTTTGATTCGAGAACCAATATACGATCAAGTTAAAGATCTAATGGCCACATCATTGGACACAGCCGGCTGGTTTAAAGCCAAGCCAGCTGATATTTTAGAACAATATCTCTCTGCTCCCACACATCAGCGGCGTTCTTCATCTCCACAGCATCGGGTGACGGTTAAATAGCTCAAACACAAGAACGGTTTATTGTTTCTATGACCAGACAAAGGCCCAGTTGTCGTAATTATAGAAAAGAATACATGGGGAAGACGGAACACATACCTCCCGATACGCAACTATCAAACTGGTACATTTATGGAGAACAATATATTGACAGAGAAACAAATATAGAGACAACTTTATATTCTGCTCTTGCACCACTTTATTTCTGACAACACTTACAAGAGGCTATAATCACTTGGAACACAAACGTGCCACTTGAGAGGATCACCCAAAATTCACAAGCCTGGAGAGCCTTTGAGGCCGTTAATAAAGCACGACTAAACAACGACAAGCATATATCGATGCGTGAGGGAGCTGCTCATCGATTCCCCACGCAGTACGCGTGAATGTCCAATCCGGACGTAGCGTGCTGCAACAGACGGAGCAAAGTATTTCTGTTCCCAGCAGCGCAGTGGTCAGTAGAGGTTTTCATTCACGTCAACAAAATTTTGTTGAGACCTCAGGTGGGTGTCCAATTTTTGCCATCCAGTGTACGTTTATGCACATGGTTTTCTATGAGCGGAAACTCTCACTTATCCTGTCCCTCATGCGGAGACGCACTAGATGCTAGCCTTATCACATTTGTGATCAACATAGTCACGAATAGGGCACCAACAATTCGTATCGACTAACGGTCTACTCATGTTTGAACCGTTTTGGCCTCGCCGAAATGCGTGAACGACCTGATCAGAGGTTTACCACTCTGGGTCTACAATTCAGAAGTGTATTTTTTGACCTTTGCAGTTTGCCTACAGACCCAAAAAATTCACTGTGGATGCAATAGCTTTCTTACTCCACGTCGTTACGGAATCGTTAGACAGATCCGTACAGTCTCTCAGCTGAGCATTTTTTTTTTAGAATTTCACAGCCTTTGTTTCTGTACCGCAGTCCCTTCTTCTTCTTCTTCTTCTGAAGCTTTGAGGTTCTAGTTATCCCTTACAAATTCTTTCCTGTCCGTCTGACTATTTTCACAATACAATCCAAAAAACAAAGATAGGAGGCAGACATCCTGAACCCATTGTCAGTAAGTCTGGAATACTCTGAATTGCTCTATTGTTTCCCCTCCTATGTTATATCTATATAACTATAACTATATAACTTCACTCAGATGAACAATATCATCCGCGTATTCCAATTCAGATAGTATACTGCCTGACCAAAGGTCGATAATGCTATTCTTAACGATCAGTTTATTACAAAATTGAAGAGGAAGGGCAAAAGATGTCAACCCTAACGAGCAGTACTTCTCGTCGTGAACTCCGGTGAAATATCGCCGTAAGCACGAACTCGGCTTCGGCTGTTTGCATACAAGCATTGAAAAAGAAGAATAATGTTTTCTGGCGCACTTTTCAGTGACATTTAGTAACGGGGCACTGCGCGGTCGGCTGAGTCGAAAGCCGGTTTCACACCAATAAAGACAGATATGATAGGCCTGCGGAAGGTGTGTCTGCTGTAGGATTTGTCAAAGAATGACGAAGTGATCGATTCAACCCAAACCAGGTCTGAAACCCGCTTGGTTCTCAAGGGTAGCCACATTTTACGGGCGCTGCCTAATCGGTGGAGAATAATCCCGGTGAGCGGTTTGGGTGCAACTTTTGCCAAGCCATTTCCGGTCTGGTTTTCACAATAGGACCTGTCACCTTTCTTGTCAGTTGGAGCAATCACCCACTCATATCACTCCCTTAGAATCTGTTCAATAGATCAAATTATCCAGAGGAGCCTCGTTCACTCCCAAACCAAATTTTTATCTCCATTCTTGGAAAAAAATAGAGACAACCAATCTGGTCTAGCTGCTTCGTACCTCTTCGATTAAACCATCGATCGCAAAACCTCCGTTTTCGATGGAGAAGTTATATCAATCTGCACCTCCTCTTGCAGGTATATTGGGGTGATTCATTTCTGAAGTAGGCCCAATGAATTGTTCCTTGAAGTGTCCAGCGGTCCAGATGGCGTCCCTGAGAGTAAATCAGTGAGCCGTCGGATTCCTTAATTAATTCACTCGCACCAGGCTTCCGAGGACCGGTACTTCTAATCAAACGGTAAAGGTCGCGAGTGTTGCCGGTAGAAACAGTCTTCTCCACTTCCCTACATTTCGCAATCCATTACTGCTTGCTGCCATTTCTCAGGCTCCTGGTCAGTTGGCATCTCAGGAATTTACGCGCTTTATTGGATGAAGCATCCGGAGGGCTGGATCTGCTTGCATCTAACATGGCAACTGAAGTTAAAGATACCCACCGTTTGTGAGACCTACTTGGACCATAGTCCTGTGTGGCACTGAAAGCAGCGTGCAGGGCTCCTTTGATATGATGCCAGCTTTTGTCTGTGTCCTGGAAATTCTGCTTTATCTATAACCGTATTGATAACTCTGCTTGAAAATCAGATCATCCGTTGTCATCTAGAAGTAACTGCGCCGGAAGCGTGTCTTTGGCGTCGACGCCACCACGGAGAAGACGCAAATAGAACAGGGCAGGTATGAAAGCCTGGTCTGAGTCTACAGGCAAAGACCAAAGAGAATGACAATCTTCAAATTATCCACGCCAGATGTGACCATTATTGTCGATCTGAGTCCAACTCTGTGAAGACGTAACAGGACTCCACGTGAGTCTATGCCGCTTCTTTTGGCTTAATTTTGTACTCGTCAGAAATAAGCTGTGGTCAGAGCACATCTGGAAGAGACAATCCCCGTTGTCAGAGTGATCGGCTGGGATAGCAGATGGGCCTCCAGAGTGCCTTTCAGAATCTCCCAGAATGTCAACCTGGCAGTTGAAATCCCCAGCAATGACAACCACGTCCAGTCAACGTACGCTTGGAAACAGCTCAAACTAATCCCGGTAGAATTTATCCTTGGTCTCAGAGGAATTACAGGTAGTTGGTGCGTGTACTGACACGACGAAGAAGTATCGACACTTCAGTTTGTTGCTGTGACTCGAACAGAACCATCCAACTAAACTGCACACAAAAGACTGTTGACTGGGATCCAGTCTAGTAGCGCACGCTCAGCTCTCGCACTCAAACCACTCCCAATGCCAGCCTGACCACGAGCACTAGACACTGAATCACCCGACACACGTAGAGTAGAGCGAAAGAGTGAGGTTGTATCTGTGGTGCGAAGAGTGGTCCCAGAAGTGGGGTCTTGTATGCGTGTTTCGGAGACACAGCATACATCTATTTTAAAAGTTTCAAAAGTTCTAGCGAGAGCAGCCTGTTACCCTAGCTGATATATAGTGTTCAGGTTTTCAAGGCAGTCAAGTACAGTGAACATATAGGCCTAAGATGTGTGTTTGATCGGTGCCGGACTCACGGAAAGTTGCTTTATTCAGAGCTGCAGTTACCTGCGGCGTTTTGCATCTACCTCAAATTAAAAGAGGAAAAATTGGTAAGGCCCTTTACAGGAAAGATGGTGGAGGTTTCTGGGCGAATCACCGTTGGCGGCTGCCTACAATGCAGAAAGGGTTTTCTTCGGCAACCCTAACCATAGCCTTTGATTCAAAAGTCTGATCTGCAGTGCAGTGGGGCTTTAACCCAGCATGGGAACGTGACTGAAGCAACCGTGAAGGAACTTCCTCTAGTCTGTCACGTGAGACTTGATTGGTACAAGCTTTCTGTCTCGTCTCAAAGTACGATGACTTCTCCCACTGTCTACAGAAACCCCAGGTACTCCATTCCTACTTTGATCTAGTGGATAGTTTTGACAGGTAAACTTTTTCTCTCCTATGTTTAATCGCTGGTGCATCCTCTCTAGGGGCATAGTGGTTAGAACCAGATGTTACCCCGCAGCTGGATCTGAGACTGGACTTTGTCTGGTCTCTACCCATTGACCTGCCAGGCATGATTTTATCTCGGCCTTAAGAAAGCTATACTGAAGAGATTTTTAGGTCATGTAGGTACGCAAGGCATCACACCCCGCCAAAGTGCAGTCTCGTCGTGATGTGAAGTCTAATGGACTGTTTATCAAAGCGATAAAAAATCAAAATTTAGTCTATGTACTCGAGGCCTTCAACCCGATAACTGCACATCATTAGTAAGCCTGTCACAATAATGCCATAATTCTAATACATTCGATCAGCCTTGGTTCCGCAAGCTAAAGAAGGGATAAAGTGTAGCTGAACTTTTATTAATCCAGAAACGTCATGTTTTCCAGAAGTGGAACGTTCTTTAGTCCTCCAGTTGTATCAGTCTTCAGATCTGTATTTAGATCTTATGAAATGGATCACCATGCTGTATCGATAATCAACTCCCCACTGGAAACCATGGAGTCGTTTACAGTACAGTTCTTTTTTATCTAGCTTTTTTAAACTCTTAAGCCGTGGGTATTATCTACGTAGGGGTTTTGGTTTGAGACTGATAAAAAACGTACTATAAATGATAAGTCCTAACTAGCCCCGACAAAACGGTTGTGAAGTGCTTACATGATTTTCAAAGTTGAGCTGAGTATTTTTGCGGAAGAATTCCGGTCTAATATCCACGCTGTCGTAACACGCCGGGGTTATCGCTATTCCGAGCGCGGTCCGGTGCGTACTTACATGTGCAGTTTGTACAAAACTCCAGTAGCCCCAACTCAGTTAGTACACTAACCATCGTCCCAGAATCACATCAAACAAAAACCATTAGGACGGCCAAGGATCCTGGCGGAGTACAAGAATAAGAACAAGCTCAATGTAGCCAGCGGCGACTGTGAAATCTAATCACTGGCCCTTCGACTATACTATCCGAGATGATATTGCTGTCTTCAGAACCACTTAGGACATGGATCAGTCTTATCAGGGTGGCCAGAAAGTACCCCTGTAACACTGAATCAAGCTGTTTGTAAAATTCCCACACGAGAACTTCATGTCTCACTTCCCAAAATGAATTCTTCCCTATTCTGATCACAAGCTGATCTCTATCTCGTTCCTCTCTTTGTACGCTGAATTTACTGTTGTCCATCCTTCTTCTGCACTTTTATGCTGAGTTGATTTTCCACCTTAGTGACCCATCAAAACTCAAGTCTAATTCGCGTAATCAGCTACCTGCTCTGTATGGACTTCGTCCTCAATGCGCCATTTGTGCACGGTATAAACACACCAATACTTGTCTACACACTTGGTTTTCACACGAAGTCCCGTGTCAAACTTCTTTTCCGTACTGTGAGTGACCTTTGGCCTTCACGCTAATACCACGGTACGTCTGCATACTTGTCCAGGACAAGGATCTGTGCAATATGCTCTCTGTCATTGTCTGAGCTTGACACTCTCCCGTCTGCCTTCTCTGAATAGTCATTTTCCGTACTACAGAAACTGATTTTCACATTCTGCCGATCACTCTGTCCCGTATCGCTTGGCGTACTCCACATTTTGCCCATTTAAACGATTGATATACATCCACGGTTCTTTTAATTGGATTGCCCCCAAAAACTGAGGTTTGTTATTTACGTTTGTAATAATAGTTGCCTGAAGTACACGCAGACTACTGACTCACCTTATATGACTGTGGGTTTCAGGTTCGTGTAGGTGTTCTACGAGCTGCTGAATCACGACTGTTCGCTTACAGTCCCGTTCAGCGCGAATTCAACCGGATACCGTACTTTATGATCAGTGATGATCCAGAATGTCCGGGAACAGACCCATTATTCAGCAAGACTAAGTTGTATACTGTAAACTCTGAAGAAGAATACCGAAATTCTGCCTAATGGTAGCAGCCATCAGTGCAAGCATACTTCATATCTATTCTAATGCATTACCGTAAATAAACGCATCACTTGCGTCAACCACACAAACACTCGCACGAAAACATATGTGCATATATGATTCAGTCAGCGCCTTGAATAATACGTAATGTATCCGGAACCTAAATCAACACAATATCTGCATGCGGAGCAGGAGGTGCAGTCTGAAAATCCGAGTAATGCGGTTGATTTTGTATCTCATTTGAATTCGTTCCTCCTATCTTCTGTGCGATTTTGTATGTGCGTAACTCGTTTTGGAAAATCTCATCACTTGATATCCTTTCAACTTACAGTAAACTTTGAAGGAAATGATCACCTGCCCTAATAGCTTGCTCAGAAACCGAGAAAGGGAAGCAGAGTGAAGTCAGCAATATGAAATAGGTTTTAACAGACTTGAGAAGTTTTGAGTAGGTGCAAATATTGAAGACCGATAATCACTTTGGGATTCGAACCCACGCATGTTATCCCAACGGGGTTAACGACTATCCCCATTTGGACACTTTCAAAAAAGCTCTGTAGGTAGACTGTAGTACCTTCGTTTCTCGTGGTCACTGGTCATATGAAATACATCATGGGGGTCGGTTGGTATGTGTGTGTTATTCGCTAATCGCACGTTGGCGCTAGCCAACCTGATGACTGTGTGTGTGTGTGTGTACAACTAACATTCATGCACTTAGAGTTTCATTCAAAGAAACAGTAGCCGGAATCGCTCTGATTGTTTCTTGCTATGAGGGAGATAGTCAAGGAAAATGAACTTTCTTCCATGAAAAAAGTATTCGAAGACAAGAAACGAACTGCACAGAGCTAGGTCGTTTGCTTGTGATAAAGATGATGACGGTGATCATGGTGATAATAATAATAATAGCAATAATAATATTAACTACAATTAGGTAGACCAAGATACCCGTTACATGCAAATTGTGGCATGGATGCTCATCACCATCATCAACGGTATTGAATCAGCATATCCTTGATTCAAACCCAATTGTTGATGGAAAAATAAAAGCCAAGTGGTTTTTTATTGAAATACTTTCCTATCAGAGTAGCTCACTTGTTCTCATGAGGATAAGCCCTTTTCGAAATGTTTAGACATAAATCTATAAGGAATTCCCGAACGTTGTGCTTTATGATTACCGGACTTTTTGAGAATTTTGGAATGCAGATTTGATTATAAAAATTTCCAGTGTACCACTCATGAGGCTCATCATATTCATATGCGAATATCTCTGGCTCTGATCGTCGACCATTCTGTTATTCAGTGGTTGATCTTCGAGAATTTTCCCTGCGAACGTTATTGATTCACCTATGAAGTGTTCCATGAAATCCACGATTTTTCGGCCAATGAATATTTTCCCTGAGTGAAAGTGGCCAACCATGGTCAACTGCTAGTTCCGAAATTTACATAAGTATATGTCTGCATGTTAGCTATTTAAGTCAGATGCTAATCATAAAACACACTTTTGATTAGATTCTGTGAAAATGTTTACGGAAACGAGTGTAACAGCCTACGGATTTTCGCGATACCTAAAGATTAAAGTTTGAAAACTGGCTGGATGAATTCATTAACTTTTTGACTTATCGAATCATTAATTCAAAATCAGATACAGTAAGTCACGTGCTCCGATACTGGCTACCGGGAGCAGTGAGATAAACAAATGAAGCCCAATAAACTGATGTCCCTCAAACAGTAGCCCCTTGACCAAAACCGTCCAGATCGCAACTAAACTCGTGCCTAAGGGCGGTTCTTCACAATAAGGTCTTTGTGTCTCGGACCATGGCTTCCAGAGTCAAAAACGAAGGAAACGCTAACTGGTCTTTGTTCCCCATTGGGTACGCTGTTTGAAAAAAGAAAAATCCAGGGTTGCTAGGGAAAGTTTTAAACGCGGTACTTCATATTTTCGTTTGTTTTACAGTAGCAGAATCTCGTATCTCTGGTAATGTTCACTGCCAAGATCTATGGGAAGCTTCGTGGCAAGTGGCATACTATCTTCCTCAGTGGCAAAGGATATATATATATATATATATATATATATATATATATATATATATATATAGTGGATATGACAGGCCTGGCAGAATAGTGTTCATATCTGACTATCAACTCTGAACACGGGTTGCTCCTTTCTGATTCTTGGTATGATCATAGCAACTCCAGTTTTTAATTCTTTTGAATCACTGACGTTACTCGTGTTCTATTCGTTATCGTTCCTAATGGGACGCTGAACAATCCATTTTGGTCCAATCGAGTGCATTTAAACTTTCTCTCTACTTCACATCTGGCTTACTTCCCACTCAATAGGGCATAGCTTTGCATTACTTACCACTGGTAACGTTATAACTGATTCGCAAACCCAAATATCCTTGCTAATATTAATATTATTCGCACTGTGTACTCATTCCGAAGTGTTAAATGGGTGCTTGATTGTAAATAATCCCACTGCTCCCACGAGCTCCCATTCAACATGCTTGGAGGTCTAGCTGAAACTGGGTGCACACAGACATCCGATGAGCCATTTCCTGTTTTCGTACTCGGCATCTTTGATGCAGAAATAGTTAGATTCCAATCTACGAGTAAGGACTAGATTCGAGATCAGTAAATGATATGGGTAAATTTTATCCAGCTTGCAAAGATCCTTGAAATTCAGACGATAATCCTTTTTGGCTACTGCCAGTCAGTCCCAACCATGTCGGAACCAAAGCCTTAGGGAGAGGGTGATAAAACAAGATTAGTCTGCATCAAATTAACCCGGATAACAATAGAAACACAAAGTCCGTACAGATTAGTATTCACTGAGGCTACCCTTACTGTGTTCGCTCTCCTGTTTGCCAAAGGGATTTTGTTTCCGCATCCTGATTAACCTTGTTCCTCATTGCCTGGCTCACGTTCTACTTCATGGCCCATTGTGGATGAAGAGATTTATCTTTTTTCATCATAAGGAAAGATAAATCCTCAGCACTCTTGAGAATTACACCTTTCAAGAGCCCATAATTTCAGACGACTTACTTACTTACTTTACGCGAGAGGATGAGTAGACTCCATGGATATCACGGACCACTGCTGACCACGCGCGGCGGTCGGAGGCGAGCTCCGTACAGATCCCGATCCAGTCCTTTTTCCATCGCCGGGCTCCATAAACCGACCGAAAGCCTAGACGCTCTACGTCTTTCTCTATTGTGCTGGTCCAAGTTTTGAGCTGCCCACCACGGCGACAACGCTAACCAGGGCAGGGAGTGGGGCAGAGTGTTTGTTTGGTTATCTCTGACTCGGGTAGCCGAAGGGTATGGCCGAACCACTGAAGTCGTCAACTTTCGAGGAGGAAGGATTGCACACCTATGTCACAGCGTCATCTCCTGAGCTGTTCATTAGACACCCTGTCGCGCCACTTGACTTTGAGGATTTGCCACGTGCCCCAGTGGTCGAAAACCTCCAGCCTTCTGGTATTCTAAGCTCGTAGTGGTCAGGTTTCGCAGCCGTAGATGAGTACCGGACGGATGGCGACATGGTAAACACGAACTTCGGTCCTTAGGCTGATTTCTTTACGAGTCCAGAGCGTTCATCTTAGCTGAAGGAAGGCTCTTCTGCCTCTGTCGATCCGTAATACCACTTCATCTTTTGCCTGGCCGTTCGGAAGCAGAGTTGAACCTAGGTATTTGAATGAAGGGATGTATTCGACTAATGGGTCATTGATGGACAGTTGTTGAATTGTGGGGGTCGAGAAGGGGCTGTGAAGGCTTTGGTTTCAGTTGAATTCACTTCTAGCCCGATGGACCTCGCGAACGAATCGATTAGTTCGAGGACTGGTTGGAGCGTAGGGGGTGAATCTCCCAGGACGACGATGTCATCCGCGAACTCCACGTCCGATATGTGTATTTTCTGGCTAAGCTGAAAGCCAGGACAGTCGTTTAGTGCTTGACCCATTGTCCAATCAATGGCTTAGTTAAACAGTACTAGTGAGAGGGGACATCCCTGTCTAATTCCGGTAGTGAGTGCGACCTCAGCAGACTCCTCTCCGTATACACGAACCCTAGCACCGATTGTCGAGTAGTATCCCCTCAAAAGCCTTAAAAGCTTATCCAGCATCTCATCGGGTTGAATTACGGTCCAAAGGGACTCGCGGTTAGCCGAATCGAGGGCGCCCCGGAAGTCGATGAAGCAAGCTACTGTGGACTTCTGAAACTCGTAGTGATGCTTTAGTATTTGGCGCTGTGTGAAGATTTGATCCGTACAGCCTCTGCCACTGCGAAAACCCCCGTAGTTCGGGTGAGTGTGTCTGTCTGTTGCCTCGGAGAAAAGATTCTAATAACAATCCACCGAAAATCTTCTCGGTTACTTTGATTAGGCTGATCTCTTGGTGGTTCTCACATGCCGAATTATTTCCTTCCTTCGGAATGGGCAGCAGAACGGACATTCCCTAGTCGGGTGGAAATACTTCCTGTCGCCAAATGGAGCCATAAAGTGTACCTAGTCTCTAAATCAATGACGAATAACATGCTTTATACACCCCTAAAGGGATGCCATATTCCCCAGCAGCCTTTCTGTCCTTCAGCTTGTTTATCCCTTCCGTGATTTCTGCGATGTTGGGCGGGTCACAGTTGCTTTCGTACTGGACAGGAGGGGTTGATATTGGTTGGTCCTTCGGGTGGTCGTCTGTAGCTCGGTTGAGCAGCTGACCACAGTGTTCCACCCATCGATTCATTTTCTTACTTTGTTCGGGTACTAGGATTCCGGCCGCTTCACGAACAACGGAATCTTGTTTACAGAACCTATTAGAGTCGTTGCAAAAGAGGTGAAACAGTTTACCGAAGTTACCAGTTCCTGACTCGGTTTCCATTTTTTCAGCTATTTCTATCCAGTATCTTTTGCGATCAGCCTTGGCGGAGCCTGTGACCTTTGGTTGCAGTTTGCGGCGATCAACATTACCTGTGAGTCTGGCATCACGTGCTTTGGCTGACAGCTGCAGCGTGCTCTCGGATGTCCAATCCTTTGTCCACCTTTTTGTTCTCCCGAGTACTGTCCAAGTAGCTTCGTTGATTGTCGTCTTCATTCGAGTCCGCTACCCTTTCATAGAAATTTTGTCTGCTTGTGTGTTGGTTGCGTTGGTAAGTCGAGTTGTGATTGCTCGTGACAACGCTTCTCTCTTCTCTGGATTTTCTAGGGCAGCAACGTTTATCCGGGAGGGTGCAGACACTCTAGCACGTGTAGACAGATTAATTTTGAAACACGCGTAGGAGGACATGGTGGGTGCCGTTTGTATTGTCCGTTTTTGCACCTCGGTAAGCTCGGCAACCCTCCACTGACGGAGCCCAAAGGGCTTTTACTAGGATGTGGTCGAGTTGGTGTGCAGTGCGACCATCATTGGAGTACCATATGAGTAGGTGCTTCTTGGGGTGTTGAAATCGAGTGCTGCAGATAACCATTCTGTTGATGTCGGCTAAACTAATCAGCCGGCCACCGTTCTCGCAGCGCTGACCAAGACCGAATTTTCTGAGAATATGGCGAGTGGATTCATCGGCCCTACCAGTGCGAACGTTCCAATCTTCTGCGGTGAAAAGTACTTCACGCCATGAAATCCGGCTGATTACCTCCTGCAAGTTGTTGTAGAATTAGTCTTTGGTTTTGTCATCAGCCGAATGGGTTGGAGCATAGGTCGCAATCACCGTCAATTCGTGCGGGGAGCTTTTAAAGCATGCCTCAGCGAGTCTGGATGAGACTGGTTCCCAAGAGATCATTGCATCACCAGCTGCTTCGTTTGAAGCAAACGCGACACGGTAGGGACCGGAGTTGTCTTTCGGGCCACTGTGATAGAGCCAGTAAGACGTATTCACACCCGGGACCTTTATTTGTCGACTATCTGAGTTGGACAGGCTGACTTCCGAGAGGTAAGCAATATCTACGTCATAGTCACGTAGAGTCCGCGTTGTGATACACTGACTGCCGACGTCTAGAAAAGTCCTTACATTCCAACAGGCTATGTGAGTTCTTTTCATGTAACAGTGGTACTTGATTCAGCTCCTCTTGATTTGACAGGCATTCACCACTCTTGCCTACTAGTAGTACTGGAATAACAGTGTCAGCGGTTGGCTTTTATTTAGAATCTTTAGTCATGTGTGTACGTCAATATTGATGCAGAAGAGTACAATACCTGAAAGGGAACAAAATATTTGTGTAGTTGGGTTTCAATAGAAAACAGTTTCTCAATAACACGGCGTTGTCGGTGGAAAAATTATGAGCCAAATTTTCAGTTACCATAGGTAAACTTTCTCAAGGCAATTTTACAATCGAAGCAGCCTTGACAAAGGTCACCCACGGTAACCGAAACGTCGGCATCATAAAGTCATCTTAATTTTGCCACCGACAAAGCTGTCCGATTGACTTTATATTTTCTCGTTTAGCACACCACATGGCGCGTCGTTTTTCGATACACTCCCTACCTCGTTCGGTTCTAACGCTTTGAGTAGTAGGGTTTCCTCTGATTATTTTTTCTGTCTGCAAACAAAATGAATAAGCATTCGCTCTCGAGATTAGGACTTTCTTACCAAAAATAAGAGAACAACTTTACGAATGTGTCGTCGGCAAAATATCAGCTTTTTGACGAAAGACTGTGCAAAATTACTATTTGAATTTTTTTACTGACACCTTTCACGGAAATATATTGACCAATATGATGAGACGGCAAAGCAAATACGACAATACATCAAAATAGTTTGGTATCAGTGTCTGATAGTTCCACGAAAGTAACTTTAACTTTCCTCTGATTCTGCACGGGTTCTC
This sequence comes from Fasciola hepatica, assembly GCA_948099385.1. NCBI lineage: Eukaryota > Metazoa > Platyhelminthes > Trematoda > Plagiorchiida > Fasciolidae > Fasciola > Fasciola hepatica. Next base: position 1,520,710 of record CANUEZ040000106.1, read on the forward strand.
TCTGTTCCCGTCATCCTAAATAACGTATGACAATTGGTTATACAACACCTTTTTGCTTCTCAGGTGTTTAGTTCCCACAGGAAAGTAACATTGCAATTGATCCCTAGGGCACTTATGCAAGATAAACCCCGCGTAACGAAGTTGAGTAAATATTAGCAGACCAACTAGTTGGTCCAAAAATCATTTTAATGGAAAGTAAAATGATCTCGACCCGGTCACGTGTGAACTGATCTGAACTAGGTTTATCACGCTAAACACCCAACCAGTCATGTGGTTTATTCAGAGTCTAGTGGGCATCATCATTCACTAACGGCTACCCGAGTGGCTGGTGTAAACCGTAGGGGACGCAACTTGTTGTTGAATCGATCGCCAGATGTTGTGCTTCAAATTGTTTGCCGATGTAGGAATATCGGCATCGATTGAACTGACCTCATAGCTTCACTCACTACACGTCCAAGGTGGCTGATAGAATGGAGAAGATAAGTTTTGTAGCCGTGTTGGAAACCGTTGATAATCTGCTAGCATTACCTTATCGTGGGCACAGAACACCATAAGTACGATAAGACGCTAAAGAAATCAGGTTGCTTTGCGACTAACTGTCGTAGGTTGTACAGTAATCTTAGCTGACGCCAGTGGCAATGTCAAAGCTCCATGAAATACGATCTTTTTAATTATGTATCCGATAATTTGCTTAAGCTCTCCATTTTCAGCGTAAACTTATGGACCAAGTGTAAACCAGTGCTGACCAGTCGGATCAGAATCATCCAATGAAAACACGCAAAATCCGATCACACTGACTGCTGTTGCTTTGCAGTTGTTATCATCGTTGTCCTTGTGATCACTAAACATTTACCCACAGTGGATTCTTTTAGATGTAACGGAACTTCAAATGACTTTTATCCGACTTTGCTAGATAATTCAGTCTATGGCTATCTTATAATAGACTGTCTCGTGATTCCCCACCTCACGGTCATAGACACACTCGGTTGAAATCTAAAGGTTACGACCTCGAAATATAATTTGGTGCATAATGGGTAATTCCTAAACTTGATTCGCAAATTATTTAGGAGATACCGTAGCTGTTTTTGCGCAAAAAACTAACCGAAAACCTTTAGACAAATGTCTTGAAAACGCATGATCGTTTCCTGAATAATTTTTCGAGTAACTTCGATTCTCATGCTCATTCTGTCAGCATTTCAATTTTGGCTACTGATATCAACAACAGTAGTTAGTTGCTACTTTATTTCGGCAGAAGATAAATAATTTAGATTATCCCCCGAAATAACTACCAACGACAACAGGACTTGCTGATAATGACCTCAAGAGTGCTATTTGTTGGCACCAAGTGATAGCATACAGTTACTAGTTAGTTTTGGAGGCTGTGTTACTGATATACGAATCAGTGGGCACGCAAATTCCTTGAGTAAACTGGTCTTAATCGCTAAGTATGAAGCCCCTTGCAGGAAACAGCCGAGGAAAATCACAATTTATAAAGTATTTAGCCGATCGCGTATTCTCGTTAGGCAAAAGTTCCACCACCATATTGTTGATTGTCTCATGTTCTATGCTCGCGTTTAGCTCCTGAATGTGAAGGACTTCAAAATATCAGATTCATTTGTACCAGTTAATACCGTTCAACTGATTGTGGCAGTTGGGATGGTCATCTCCCAGAAACAACCTAAATCAGAACTGAAAACAGTCACCAATGTCAAATGTAGGGAGAGAACTACAAATGACAGTAATAAGTCGATTATTAAAGTATGTAATTACTAGAGACTCATTCGTTATGATACGTATTCATGAAATAAATGCAAGAAAGATGCCAGTTGATAATATGATGCGGGTGTTCACCTAAATGCCTTCTGATAATCTTGAGACTAGATGTTTCGTACTTTTTTTGCATATTCCGATTTAATCGGCTCATAATAAGTTATATCGTTGTGAAACTTATATTCTGCATATTAATGGGTATTCGCTCTTTCTGACCAGATACGGTTTCCGTAGAAAATACAAAAGTGGCAATGTGCAGAAAATGAAGGAGTTCTTATACTTTTTTTGCCCAGCATATTCTAACATGCACAATATGACAAATTTTCATCTCTGCCATCTGCATCATATTTAGGAAAGTTGGTCTCCCTACTGTATGCTTGACAAGTAATATAACCACGATTAAATTAGAATTATACTGAGAACTAATGGTTGGTCTGCAAAATCTTGCAGATCAAAATTGATCAATCACTCGATAATTTTCTAATGAGAAAATATTTTGACTGATACTAATAGGCGATTCTATGTTGGATATTCCATTCAAAAAGCAGGAGTTTCAAATGTCTGTACTTATTTAAAACTAATTTAGATCGCTTTCTGATGTGGTCTTCAATGTTTCCAAATATAGCACTAGTGCAGTCTAAAAAAGGGAACTTCAAAGAGAAAATGCTCCCACAATGTCTCTCATCGGTCACGTGATGAATCTCGCAATGTTATTATAAAAGTGATGAATTAAATGAAAACTGTCTTTTCTTTGAATAACACTTTGTAGGACATTCTTCAGTTACCCGATCGTCATGCTTTGTGTTTAGCGTGCACGCGTTTCATTACCAGCCTGATTGATATCACCACTTCCTGTGAGATGATTATTGGACTAGTAGGTGTATTCAAAAAATGTTTACTTATGGATTTTGCTATCTTAATCGATAATTCCTGACTATACAAGTGGATTTAGGTAGCTACACTTTTTTTCGTACACCCATACTCCGTATGATCACGGATTGGCCCGATTGTCCTTCCGAGGCCTATTTAATGAATTTTACTCAATTTTGTTTTTCGCAAACAAACAATATGAAAATGTCCAATGAAAACTTTCATTACTCTTGGATTATGCCAAGAAAGGAACCGTTTTGGTGGGTAATAAAGATGACTTATGTGGCTAATTAATACAGGGAAATCTTGGTCTGTGTTGGTAAGGTTCGATAGAGCTGAGAAGTCTCTTATTGTCTGGGAACAAATTATGGGATACGTGGTATAGACTACATAAGATGATGAATTTGAAGCTGGTAGAACCCACTTCAAATTCAACCAGAGAGGGATATCGTATCAGGGCTTCTGCCAGACTGCAAACTGTTTATCACGAACGTTGAAATATATATATATATATATATATATATATATATATATATATATATATAGATATATATATATATATATATATTAGAATCCAATTTGAATCGTCTGGAGTGTGAATGGATACTCTTCATTGAAGAGCCCACAAATGAATCACAACTGTGATTTCTCATAGTTATTCGTGTCTGGGTCACTGATAACCCGACGAACAATGAGGCTGCATGCGCAAGCGCTCATATTGATAGTAAGTAGTATGTGAACGTGTGGACTAAATGTTCACGGAAGCACACGACCGGTTTTGCGGTTGTTGCCATTCATCAGGTATGCGTATCCGGTACTCCTCTGCCCACTCGTCCTCATATTTGTACACTCCGATGTTATATGTTCACTAATATCTAATTTGAATTGTCTTGAGTGAGAAATCACAGTTGTGATTCATTTGTGGGCTCTTCAATGAAGAGTATCCATTCACACTCCAGACGATTCAAATTAGATCCTAGTGAACATATAATATCGGAGTGTACAAGTATGAAGATGAGTGGGCAGAGGAGTACCGGGTACGTATACCTGATGAACGGCAACAACCGCGAAACCGGTCGTGTGCTTCCGGGGAAATTTAGTCCACACTTTTACATACTACTTACTATCAATATATATATATATATATATATATATATATATATATATATATATATATGCAGTAGGTAAGTGCTATTGGAAATAAGGTGGTTTGGTGCGCCAGAGATGTTCTCAACCTTAGGAAGCTAGCAGATGGGGTGGTCTGTAACGTTGCTGAAAGTGCGTCTGCACAGAGTCAGGCACCAAATGAAACCTATGCAGTCTGTATGCGTATAAAAATCAGTAGTTACAGACCTCCATATTCAAACGGCCAGTTCCGTCTTTGGCAGTCATTCATTGGCCACAGCCCTCTTTTTGACTTGTTGTATACTGTTTCACAATCAATAAAAAGGAAATGAAAAGAGTGGAAAACAGTCGTGAAATGGTGAAGGTCAGGAGCATGGAATCACGTGGATTTCTAGTCGAGTTGGTCGTACGACAGGTCAGTGATGCGAACTAGACTGAAATTTTCGGGCACTTGGGTGGTGTGGGTTGATACGAGTACGGCCCCTCTAAAATCTGCAGCGGTCATCCCGAAAAGCCCTTAGCTATTCTACTGTATACCTGGATATTGAATGTCCTTTAACGGGAGCACAAATCAGATAGAATCACACACTGCTGTAAAAACTGTGCTCTTTTAATTCACTTTATCTTCTCTTTACACTATCACAAAGTTATGTAGCATGTGGTATTAACAAGCTGCGTAATGCTGAAATCCATAGACATTTCGGGAAACTGTTATACTCATACAACGGATTAAAGGACACAGACTACTCACCACATCGATCTCTTCTTTCGTCAAACGACTGAAGAAAGAAGTATCAATTTTGTTCTAGCTGCCAATTTACATGAAAAGGAGCTTTAAAGGACTAAAACCAGATCTGGCAAACGTTAGACTAGATCATTTGACAGTTTTGTCGCGGAATTACAGAAACTGAGCCATGGTCAAACTGGAATGAATCAATTGGATATCAGATCAACAGTAGTAAAATGCAATCGAACATTGAGCAGGGATTTTGTGTCTCACGGTGTTTTCAACGTACATCTCTGGTCACTGAAACTGAATAGGCGGGGCCACAATTTTTATGGAGATGAAATACCTTTTTATGCCACTTTGCGGAAGTTATCACTCGCGAAAAATCGATGGCTAAAGGAATATTAAAAAGTGTGAGCAGTACTGAGTACTAGTAAGTACTTATATTCACTTTTACCATTGAAATATAATAAAACGAGCCACTTATTTCCGTTTCATTGACCATGAGCAAGAGGGATGTAAGTTGTGCTTAGCATTATGTTCATAGTGGAAAGACAAGCTAAATTTAACAGAGCAGCGGTTAGAAAGTTAACAGCATAGTGTGAATGGTCAATGAAAAATTGACCAACTGCACTTACGTTTGTCAGAAACAAAGACTACCGCGCTTTAGTTTGTTCTATCAGGTTTGAACGAATGATGATCTCGTTCAGGAGAAGGAATACCACTCATGCTTTATCGAGCACGTGGAAATTAGTCCTGTAATTGCCAAGCTAATCGGCGAACTGAAATGGGCTTACGTAGCCTATTAGAGTTTGAAGCAGTCCGTGATCTAACTATCGTATCTTCAGAACAGCATTTGTCCAATCGGATGATAAACGGCTAACGGTTTGCTCTTACGTGAACGTCGTTTGTCAACTGCCTGGGATGTACTGCCAACAGAAACAATGCTGTTTGACAGTGACGGAAACATTTTTCGCGATCATTCGTATCGAGTTCATCAGAGAACTTTTTCGGAGACAAACAAATGTTTTCAGCTATTCATTCTGTAGACTTTGCAAAGTATATGGGGAATGTTTGCGTTGAAATGGTCAAGGACCATTCGGATTGAACACCTTTTGTGGGAGGGAGTCGAAGTTAGATCCGCATAACTAGGTCGTGACAGTCACAGGGCTCTGAGCTGATTTGCTGGGGTAGGTGTGGCCCACATGCGGCCAGGGTAATTGGAGGGCTTGGACAAATTTCTTCTGTGTGCATAGAATAGATGCGAAAAGACGAACTTTAATAGCCTCTAAGGTGGCCATTGGGTGTAAGCTGATATGTGTTGTGAGGATTGGGGACACTCGATCAACAATTTGGAATGCCGTATGCCTTGCAAAGACCAAAGAATGAATGATTGAAAACAATTGTTTGTCCCCGAAAAGTGTTCTGATGTCCCAGTATGCATATTCTAGAATCTAAGACATAACAGGTGCAATTAAATTGCATGACTAAAAGTTTATTCCATGAGCTTAAGCAAGGAATAATAAAAACTGCCATGTTGCGATCTCTCTTGCAACTCATGTCAACAACAAACACGGTCCCGTGGGGGTGTTGCATCAAGCACGATACCCACGGCACGTGTATTTATGAGCATGTACTGTGGGAGGCTAAATTAGCTTCAACTAATATCCTGTATACTATCAACGGCTATTCATATGTGGCCCCCTATGAAATCAATGAATGACGTACGCGCCTACAACTTTGTTGTATTGTCAACTAATGCACAGAGAATGAACTGAGAGGCGTATTTCACGGCCACAAGCTCTGACTCAGTTCAAGGCTGACCCAATTCGGGTCGTACAACCAGAAGGATTGAGTACAATACCATAGGCTTGTGTTTACAGTCGGCAAATTCCTTCGACTTACTGACAGTGGATAGAATGAAGAATCTTTCTATCTTTCCAATTTTTCGATTGGGGAATCAGTAAAATAAATAGAGAAGACAAACTTAGACTTGGTTTGTCTTGTTTTTCTTACGGGATTCGCGGCTCGCGTATTACAAGCAACTACATCTCCTGCATAGGAGTACTAGTTATCTTTCGCTTATAACTTGTCGGTAAATAGATCTTTCGTGGTCAGGAAATTATCAGCAAGTTGTTTTGATATTTAAAGCAAGACCATTTATCTAAAAGATGATCACAAACAGAATAAAATCTTCGTGAAATGAACCAGGGATGAATTTTTCAGACTATGATTTATTTACTTTTTCCAATTTTCCTAGTATATTCTACATGTTGGAAATGCATTTGAATGTCCTTGTTGTAGATACCACCAAGGTATTGTTATGTGAGGTTTCAATAAGACTAATAACCGGATATATCGAGGCTGTCTCATGGTTGATAACTTTCGGTTCATGAATATCTCTGGTCTTTTTGACAAAGCATTGCTTGGAATTGCCAAATTTAGTTGATGTAAAAGTAGGCTTGACTGTTTAGAATTGATCATCAAGGAAAAAGCGAGAAGAGATTGATTGAAGTCGTTCATGTAGATGATTTGGACGCGTTTGTTGACCTTCTTCCGAAAAATAAATCACAGATACTTAGTAAAACCATCATTATTAAATCAGTAAAACAATCGACCAGTCATCCAGTTCCGTAGTCCACCAGTGGTTTGTTACTCGGTCAGTTAGTTAATTAAACTGGAATAAAACGGTGATAAAACCCACTTTATTCTTTATGATGCTAGCCCACACAAATCAAGCGAGTCATGTGCAACCTCCAGATAACGTTAAGATGCTGTCGACGAAGCTCACAATGGTTCCTTCATACTTTGGAGAGCTGACTTTTTGTCCAGTCACTTCCAAACATTTTGGTGTTTACTAATCCCACACATTTTTTTTACAAAGAAATAGAGTAATCCACGATCTAACGAGTATAAAAGCAGATATGATACAAATTCGATAGAAATCTTGCGTTTTTCTGGGTTGGTCTATAACCACTACTCTAAAAGTTGCACCAGGGTGTGAACGTTTCAGTTCATCTTCACTTAATAATTCATGACTGATGAATAAGGATACATCCGGTATTTCTTTTCTACAAAGTGAGGAACGCAGATGGAATGGTGCCCATATTCTTTAATTCCTAAACACCGTCTTTTCCTGAACATGGGAGGGAGTGAAATACCAACACGCAAATGAGCGGTGTTTGTTTACACGCAAACGAATTCCACTCTATCTGAGATAACACCTATGTTGGACCTCTCAGCCTCAAGCAATTTTATCTTGACAATGAAGGCCACTCAGTTCGGCGTATTCGCTGATCCCCGTCGAATTGACGTAAAACAGTGGTATTTTGCATATAAGGTTGCATTTCAAAGCTTGCAATAGTATAAGTTGGGAAGGTTAGAAAAGAAAAGCAAATCATGAAGACAAACCGTTTTTCTTTCGAATCTAGACACTATCAAGATGCCGGACGATGAGCCGTCTGCTTTTATGAGGCTTGCAAAGCAAAGAAGCCGAGACAGTTTAACTATTTCTGCGGGATTTAGCGGTCACTTTGTGACAATAATATCAATATACGTTCAAGATCACGAAAATGAACTTGTTTTGCTGGTTCTGGCGATCGTTATTATTCTGATCTTAACTATGGGAACTGAAGATACCTTCGCTTAGTGTTACAGAATTCAAATCCTAAATTCGTTGGTATAACATGACCGAAGGCTTAAAATTTGGAAATATCCATCTGGTTGCACAGTTCAGATCACCGTCTCTATACCTCTTTTAAAAGTATTATGGGAGTCAAGAGTTTTGTCCAAAAGATAGGACTTTGGACTTGTGATCAAATTTAATCGTCGTTTTGCGTCTAATCAACAAATGGTCATCATTATCACGTGCCTGCGACTTTAGATTTATCTTTAGTCTGGAACATTTAGCTAACACCCACTTGAGTTTTCATACTTTTTGATTAACTTGTAATGTTTTCTTTGCAGTTTGCGGACTGCGAGGGAAGTTGAAAGCGTTAATGTATTCCACTTTCAAGCTTATCATGATCCATTCAACAATCGTCCAGAGTACAAGCTGACTGATGGTAAAGGTATTTACTGACGCATCGATCGACGGCCCAGTTTTGTTTACAGACAGCACGCATTCGTCTGTCCAAAGTCAGTGGCAAAGCTTAGGCCGACGGAGCGGGTCGATGGTTCAGTCAACTCGTGACAAAACGGAGCGAAACCATCCAATCACCTGTGAACAGTCGCTCGTACCGAACCGAGAGGAGTCAACCAGTCAGCGGCCATGCGTTGTTTTAATTGAGCACAACGGATTCAACCCGTCAGCGGTCAAGAGTTGTTTTAATCGAACGGAACGGAAATCAATCAATCAGCAGACAGCAGTTGTTTCAACCGACCGCAAAGGAATCAGCCATTAGGGGACTTGAACTAAAAAGCCATTCAGAAGACCTGGTTTGGAGAAGAGATCTATACCTATGAGTTTCGTACCATGACTTTGATTTCGATCACCCAGTGATCAATGAAACACAGTTCATTTTTCCACAATAGATGAGATGGTTTGAAGGCAGAGAAGTCTTCTCACTAGAGCTAGTGTGACGGAACAAAACACTGATTGCTTCATTGACTGTATACTGATTGGTAATGAAAAGCTCATTGTGACGTAATTCTGATTTGCGGAAAAGAAAATACTTATAAAGATGCGATGAGAAATAGTATAAAAATGAGCATTAGATCATACACGTCAGTTCAGTCTTTATTTTGACCACCAAACTTGATTCGGTTTGACTGACAAAAAGCTAGTAACGAAGATGAGTCTCAACTCGCTGAATGTCCGGATACTAAAGCTAGGATGATGTAAATTCATGGGTTCAAATCCGGTTGCGGTCAACGAATTTTCACAGTTGGATCAGATCAACATTGGTCATACTTTCCAAAACATGTTTTACCAATCGAAAAAACCCTTGTAGTGTACCAAAAAAGGCAAGACTGGTGAGGACACCTATATTTGGGTGGCCAGACAAGTCTAGTCCATGAACCATGTACACTCGTTTATATAGTCCGCTGTCTTAATCGAGCTGCAGCTAAACTGATCCTGTGGCTACCTGGGTATTTTGACTGCGCTCTGGCCTGTTGCCTGTGGCCTTTAGCGTGATTCTTTCGCGCTTTATTTCCGTTAGGCTGATCTGATTGCTTCAGTTGACGACTTGGTCTTTAGCCCCTCGTCTGGTTTCCAAAAATCCTGCTGCTTCTTCTCCGCTAGTCTGATTGCCTCTTTTTGTCTGTTGTGGGATGCTTCCGACGTATTCTCAGTCTGTTCTTTGGTCTGTGGCTCTCAGCTGGTTGACCTAATCCGTTTGATATTCGAGTCCTTCTGTCACTCCAGCATTCATCGCCACAACTGCACCTGTCGATGCCGGTCGATTAGTACGGAAATCCTACCCCAGGAAGTCATATTTCATGTTGTTTCGCTAAGGAATGTACTCGTTCTTTAACTGGATACTTAAATTACCCTATTTATTTTGGCATATCTGTTTTTGCATTGATGCTGGCTGTGCTTAAACCCTTGAATGAGTACCTTTGTTTAATTAAAAAAGGAGAATGAAGTTGTATTGCGGCATATGCTCAAACGCACCTTGATGCTGCTGCAGTTGGCTGGTTGTCTGTTGATTCAGCCGCACTGACCTCCTAGACAAACCGTTAAACCACGGAAAATAAAACAGAAAACAACGCACACACCAAGATTGTACTGGTAAAATGTAATAATTGCCCGTTAATCTACAAATGGTTGTGATACTGACACTACGCGAAAAGCTTACGTCAGTCATCAAAATTCTACAAGTGAACAAGTTCAATATCATGTGTCCAAACTTAAAGGTGACCACAGGGAATAATATTACAACAACGAATTTATGTGACGCATTCGTGAGTTTTCAAGCAAATGGTTCTCTCCAGCGACTGATAATATACGAGCAAACAAAAATTCAATGAACATTAAGTTTATATTCAGTGTGTTGTTTACCTTTTACGCTGGATAGCTACGGCCAGGGATATGCCAGACATAACATGCTGCAAAGTAAGATTTCTACGAGGACACAGGTTTGAGAAATGTGATCCAAACGGGTATTACATATTGTCATCCACAAAAGATCAACTAGAATATCTAACTTTCCGGATAATCCAACGGCGGCTGGTACGTGCATCTGGGAAAGCGGTGACAAGGTGCATCTTCGCGTATGCACCACTGTCATTTACACATGACACGCTGTCATGTGCTGATAAATGAAGATTGTCAAGGGTCTCCAACGCTACATTTCACGCTGCTATACAACCTGTATTCAAAGTAGGGACAGTGGTCGGTCTGAGCTCATAGATGGCCTTGTGTTCCTCTTTAAAGTGACACAAGTGGTAAAAGGCGGTGATTTCTGTTGGATTCAAACCAGTATATGGACGTTGTCCAGGCTTTATGGCAGTAGTTTGCGGTCTACCAGCTGTTCTAACAAAAAAATATAAGGGAAAACAGTGAATGAATTCGTTGTTTCACGTGTTCCAGAAGACGTTTATGTCGACGGTTTGATTGACCAGTTGGCTTCATGACTGCCTTCGCAAACACCACTCAGAGTGAATAAAGACAGTCGTAATTGTGTCAGTCATCAGCAAATTTGTTTCACATCGAGCCGATACAAGCCACAGATTGAGCAAAGGTGCCAGTTTCCGTCCTGTGTGGTTGTACTGAAGAGTATATTCTAACGAGTAGATAGCACAATCTAGACACAAGATAACCCGATAGATAAAATGCGGGTGAATTTACTGTCACTTGGAAGACCCGGACTGCTCTTAGCATTGATGAATTGTATAATGAAATCACTCGGAATCCGTTTACTTGGCCAGGGCTGGTGCGATCATAGACGACTTTTACCCATACAACTCATCCCTTTTAGCGGAAAAACCATCATCTGAGAGCAAATTTCCTACCGGCCCTAAGCCAGCACTCTGAAAGTGTGAAAAGTCGCGCCTAATCTGAAAAAAACATGAAGAACACAAATAGTGGAAAAGTCACTAAAACAGTCATTTATCCACTGATCCTCCCACTTATTTCGTCCTAATCTTATTGCACGGTATTTAGACAAACAACAAACCTCAAAGGAAATGAATTTACTCATCGATTCGCCTATCAAAAACATAATTTTGCTTTATGGTTTGAATTCTGAGAGAGGGAATTGTCATGCATTTGAGATGAAGTGCTCAGAATGCATCTCAGTGCATGTTTTATCGACGTTTTTCTGTGACCCTATTCGGTGATGACATCGGTATCGGCAAACTCAGCCAATATGCTGCTTCGTGATTAATTTATGTGCCAAAGTGCAAAGCATCTAGATTTCTCTTCCTCTCTCTCTCTCTCTCCCACCCCTTTTGGTCTTTACCTCCTCTGAAGGTGCTTTCTCGCATTAACCGAGATTAAATGATCGAAATGACTGACTGATTAGAAAAAACTCTTCAACGAACAGCAGTTGCGAGATTTCTGATCGTAATGTTGGACACCAGATGGAGTTGTCTTGTTCACTGGGGTGCGATCCATGTCAGATCGCGTTCTTTCTACCTATATCACCCCGAGAACTATCAATCCGTCAGTTGATCGACGCAAGCCGTTATACCAAGGCACTAAATGTATGTACGTTCACAACTTTATTTTCCGGTTTTTGCACTGAACTGCGAATGACTCGTCGTGTTGAGGCGTACTAGTCATATAGCCAGGACGCTGACTAGCTAGCTGACCTACAAGGCACCATATCCCGTGGGTGATTTTGGGGTGAGGATGAAGTCTTCATTCACTGCTTTTTCAGTTTTCAGCTAAGTGATCGACATTTTCTGCTGTGATAAATGGTGTGTGTTTGAGCGAGCCAAGTGCCATCAGAACAGGTAACAAATATTGTGTACAGTAATCGGAGATGGAAGTATGCTCAACCCGAAGTTCTCCCTTTAGCAACAAGATTTATTCAGGTCAGTTCAATATGGTTCTTAGAAACAATCATCCATGAGTTACATTGATATCCACTAGCATAATTCAATCGGAGAAAAGGTTCCGACAGAGCTAGAGAAAGAAATTCAGTGATCCGAATAAATTATATGCCAGCAAAGTAAACAAGAGAGTGAAGAAGGAGAATGATTAAAAGTAAGTGCTCTCCCGTGTAACAAAGTGTGACTAGTAACAGGTCAGTGAATCCTGCGGATAATGACCAAGAAAGGGTTCGTAGGACTTACTGACAAAACGGAGACTGATAACACTGATCCAACGTTTACGCGCCTAACTGAACAGATCGCATAATGGATACCCGTCAGGAGATATACTCAATACAAGTTCCAGCCAATTCGCTCTAAGATCTGGTGACGGAACTTGAGTTCATGTCGTCAAAGTTGTTGTGTACACGTCAAGAAAATTCATTCGCTATCCGACCATCAGTTGAAACACGGCTACTTAGGTGAATTAATATAGCTAAACCGTCTATTGGTACATTCCCCGTTTGCTGAACTGGCACAGTCCTGCAGTAAATTTTACTCATTGAAGATGCACAAACCACCCCAACATTTGCTACAAAGTAGTCCAGATTATACAGACAAATTTAAGATTTCCTCTGTTCCTCGTGCAGCAGCACAACACCATTTGTGTGTTCGTGGTGCTTCAGAGAAGACGGCACTTTATGGAGCGGAAAACCTGTTCCATGATCTATCAAGGATGTGAAGGCAGCCCAGTAGATGTGTCCGTGTTATTTTGGGCCTATCTTATGGTCAACAGCATTCGCATCCAGTTTATACAATAAAAAGAATATGCACAGTGGTATTGCAACTGAAAAATCTGAATTCATAAATAGACGGAACTGAGCACAACTGTATAGAATCGAACTGCATTCAGTGGATTTCCAAAGTACAGAACCCACTGCAACCAGACGAATTAGCTGGTGGCTCATTTCCAAGTAAGTATTTGTGCCACAGCTTGAATGAAGTTCTACAATTCGTCGATTTACACCATTTGGCATTATTGGGGTGTTCACTCGCGTTATTTACGTCCATTTCATTGTATCTCCAAAGCTCAGCCGGCGAAGCAGGTGTCCAGTAAGTGTAAGGTCGTTGGTTCTATTCCGGGTCGCGACGAAAACTTTGGGATGTGAGAAGTTCAATTAAATTTGTCATTATGTGCTTGGTTCTGGCTCCGTGTATATCAATAAAAGCCACATTTATTCTATTATTCTTTTGTTTAGTAATAGGAAGACCTCCAAGGGGTTGAACTTGAACCTAAAGGTACTCGTTTCGACGATTCCGAGTGATGATTTTGTCATAGCTTAAACTCAGAAAGGTTAGAATTAGCTTTTCTGACACTATTTCTACTGGTGATGAAATATTCCCTGTTTGAACCAGAAGTCTAGAAATTCCGAACTCACAAATCCATCAAACTCAGTTGCAAGAACTGCTAGTATTGAAAATCAAACAAAGTGTCACTCTTCCCCTAGTTTCTATTATTAAAATGAGTAAGAACACGTTTCACTCATTGAGAACTTCCAGCAGGTTCTTAAAAAGGTTAAACATGTGATTTTGTATTTCCTAGAGAGAAACCTAGTGGCAGTGAATGCCGTGCTTGTCACACATTTCTGCAGTTAGCGGACTTTCTGCCCCACCGTCTCTTCTCTCTTCAGTAGCTGGGATAGTTATGTTGGTTCCCGGCTATCCGATCGTCATCGTAATAACAACTTGGATTCTAAAGCGGCCGGTGTGAGAAAAGATGCCACCCTGAGTCGAAAATAAAACTGTCTATCAGTTCACACGTGGATGCTTAGCTGTCTGCATAGGCTGAACAGGGAGACCTTTCCGTCACCAAATAAATGAGCATACACGGGACTGAGTTCGAAAGATGGTAAATAGCCAGTTTACGATGATAACGTTATCAGTCAAACCAAAAAACCAGGTCTTCAATCTCCCAACAACTGTTTGGGTAAACTTTGGTAACTGAAGGTAACACGGGAAAATTCAAATATGCAACACTACAAACGTGAGATTTGCATAATTTTATCCGTCATGCGGTACCGGTGTTCAATTCGCTATTGAGAACCACGGAAACATTACAGTACAGAGATTTGATTTTTATTATGGATTATCTTTGGTGCCCATCCACCGAGTCCCTAATGGCACTGGAACCCAGAGTGTATGATTGTGAGTCGAACGTCTGACAACCAGACTATCCGGGTTGGTTGTAAGCGGTTTATTGACCACATGCGGTACGTTATATAGCACTCCTTCGTCAGTGACTTTGAACTGTAAAAACCCGTTCCTCGTGATCGACTCCTGTGATGAATGACTGCTCTGTTGGAGCCCAAATCCAATGTGGGCATTCTTTTTTGGCCAACTTACAAAGCTTAGAGTTGTAATCCGTACATGCACTTGAGAACTAGCTCTTTCACAACGAACGCAGTAAACCCTCCGACCCGAACTAAGAGCACTGAAGAAATGAGAAAGCTGATTGGACTAGAACGTAATTCGAAATTGTACTCTGCACAATGGTTATGCACAAGCATTCTAGGGTGCATTAAAATAGCAAAAAGGCATGTTTTTAAGAGTCATCACACCAGCCACAGCTTAAATAAAGTTCAGGTCTTCCGTAATTAGGCCGTTCTTTATGGAGCAACCTTTCATATCTTCGAACTTGTACTGTCGGAGTGATATCAGATGTACTGGAATCGTTATCTTTTGGAGTAGACTCAGAAACATCTGAATTAGGACATTCGGGAGTAGCGTCAGAAGTAGGTGTGTTAAAAGCAATTCGGTCTGCCTGCCTACCGTGTACAGAACAATCATTCAAATCAAGAATCTTATTCAATCTTTTACCTATTTGGTTACTAACGCTATCGCGAAATGATCTCATTTAACCTTCTCAATGAAGAATAACCCTAGCTGGTTCTAAAGTGAGCAAGTTTGTTTGCATTGCTCTATTCCTAAACAGCTTGGCTGGGCTGACTTTAGTCGTCGAATGGGTGGAGTTCCGGCACTGCATTAGAAAACGGTCAACACGTCTGTCGAGTTAGTCGAACGTGCCAAAGTGCGAAGATGGAATCGCACTGTTTAAGGTAAGAACGAAGTTTTAAGCTACACCGTGGGTTATGGGTGTCGAGGTGCAGTTAGCACAAGGTAACAACCCAAAGACTTCAGCTAGTCAGTCACCCTCTTTGCCGCGAAAGGCTTCCATTGATTGCAACCAAAGCACACGGAACACCTTCGCGACAAAGTGCCTTATTTAGTGCTGTAACCGTGAAATCGGCTTTAGGAGAAGTAGTGAAATATACCTCACGCCAGCGGGAGTAGGGATCAACAATAACCAGAGCATAGTATCTGCCTAGAAATGGACTGCAATATTCCGCGTGAACAAGTTGCCAGGGATCTGAGAAAATAGGCCACGACGTCCACTTTATTGATTGCGTGTGAAGTTTATGCAAACAGTTACGACAAGCTTTAGCAATACGACACAAGTCATCACTCTTTTTTTGCCACCAAAGAGTGAGACGGCCAAGAGACTTCATTTTTGTAGTGCCTATGTGTCAGGAGAGCAAATATTGTAAAACTGCAGCTCGCAGTGTAGGAGGTGCAATGATTTTGTCATTACAATACAAGATACCATCTTAAGCTACCGAAATCTTTTCGCACCGTCTATAGAACTCAGGAAACCAAAACCGAACATCTGCTCTCCATCCACGTCGAACACGAGATATGATGGTATGGTAGTAGTGCTTCATTTCACGAACTAGATCTGGCAGACCAACAGGTAGTGGCCGTGTGATTAAGTAGTCAGCAGCAGTGGCTTCGTTAGAAATGGCGTAGCGAGACAAGTAGTCCGCGTATGAATAAGACTGTGCTTTGCAATGCTGAATGTCGTAAGAGTACGCCAATAAAACAACACCCAAGCGCTGGACCATGGCTACCGACAAATTAGGCAAGGATAGATGTGGATTATAGATGAATTTCAATGCTTCGTGACCACTAGCAATGGTGAAAAGTGTGCAAACACATACATGAGCAGACGAGTAACGGCCCAATAAACAGCCGAGGTCTCACGTTGAGTTTATGAACATCCGCGTTTAGCGGCATTGGGTCGGCGAGAAATGTACTAAATTGGACTACCCTCTTGTTCCGGCACGGCTCGGATACCGGTAGGAGAGGCTTCCGTAATTACAGTCGAAGATACATGTGGGGAAAAGCACGAAATACAGCGTTAGTAGACAAAAACCTCAGTAAACCACGTAAGCATTGTTCATGCACTGAAGATCATTGGGACGTCTGTTGGAAGATAAGGTAGAATGCAAGTGCAGTTTTAGTGGCAAAATTGGGGATAAACCTAGAGTAATACAGAAGAGAACCCAGTAGAGAAGGTAATTCAACAAATGATTCGGGAGACAGTGCATTGGATAACGCAGCGAAAAGGTTGGGATCAGGGCGAAAACAGTTGGCGTCAAACAAATAATCTAAACAGGTGAACTCAGAAATGGAGAAAACACACTTATCAGGGTTGATTGCTTCATGGTTTCATAAATTTGTCCGGCAGTAAATGCAAACGGTTATCATGCACATCTCTGGTGGGTGCGCAAACAACAACGTCACCTTGGTAAGCACACACACCTTCTACGTCAGAAACCAGAAAGGTAATAGTGTCTTGGAAATTAGCAGGGGAAACACTAAGCCAGAAAGGCAGAAAAATGTACCGATACAAACCAAACGGCGTAATAATGGTGATTAGCCCACTGTACTGCTCGTTGAGCGGAATCTGCAAAAATCCATCCAGGAAAATAGTTTGAACCAGTTAATTGATGAAGAACATCCTCGGGTTGGACAGTAGCATAACTGGGCTGTTCCAGCAACTTGTTCAAGGTAAACGGTAATCACCACAGATTCTGGGAGTTTTGTCACCGCGTTTCAAAGGAGTCACAATTGACTTAACTCATGATGAAGAACTCACCAGTGTCAGTACTCCTTTACGGACCAAGTCTTCTAATATCTTTTTCCACGGGCTCATGAAATCCGGGAGGAACAATACGGCATTTTTGGAAAAAAAGAGCCAGTAACTTCGAAATGCACAGGATCCATCTTGGTGCCGCCAGAAATTAAGTACCAATCAAGAATTAAAAGCAAAACATGGGAATTTTGAGAATCAGACAAAAATATTCAGTGAAATACGCATAGGATTCACGCAGTTCAAGCCAACGGTGGAAAGTCAGGGTCAATTACAAAAAAAGACACTTGTAGGTATTGGATTGTTCATCGGTATGAAATAATCCATATGAACCAAGCACATGTAACCAGTGACCAGTAATACCTTTAACTGAAACGGATGTAGATCGGAGCTGTATAGGAGCAATAATTTTCTGGTAAACTTTCTGTGGAATGAATGAATCAACACTGCCGGAGTCCATAATGAATGAATGTCAAAAAGACTGATTAACAATAAACGAATTGGTAACGCGGCAAGAGTTATCAGAAACGACAACAAATAAAGCAGGATATTGAAAATCTGAAAGGAAATGACCAGCTTTGGAAGGATGCACAGAAACGCATGTATTTTTTACTCCTACATACGGAATGAGTATGACCTGCCTTACCACATTTGTGACATCCCTTACTGCGAGACGTACAGTTTAATCGAGAAAGCTCCTGACTAAAATAATTGCAAGTATTCCATTGCTTGTTTGGTTGAACCAGCCGAAAGTCAGTGCTTTGGCCGAACTGACTGCCTAGAGGAAAGTACTTCGCTTGTCTCGATGGTGTGTCAAAATAGGACTTCGGATTTTGCATGCCGAACAAAACTGTAGTCTCGTTATCAGCTGCGCTAGGTAGATCTTGATGATGCTCTCAAAAAAGTTTTGGCGAATTGGAAATGCATTCGTCCAGTTCGGGACAGTTGATGCCAGCGAATAATCTTTCTCGTAAACGCAACTCGAGCTGATCACCCGAATTGCATTAAGTGGCCTGTGTCTGTAAACGCCACGGAAAATCACGTATTGACTGGTCAGCACCTCGCATCAATGGGTGAAAGTTTGCTCATTTAGTAGACTCGTTGTTTACCTTCGTCAGGGATTATTGGGCAGAAATGATAACCCCGTACTACCCATGTCGTAAATGCGTACCTGGAACCATTTGTTCTCGTTCTGAGGGTTGGCCCTGTTGATCGATGAGATAAGTTAGGAAGAATCAGGGCGATTCTAAAAATTGACTCCCCGCCCGTGCACGCTCCATTCGATTCAAATGAGACGTGGAGTCCTAAAATATAGGGATGTCTGGGTAGAGGAGCACCGGGTACGCATACTTGATGAGCGGCAATAACGGCGAAATCGGCGGTGTGCTTCAGGAGGAATTTTGCCCTGTCATCCAGATACAACACCACACCACTCATTAAGTAATTGTTTCCTTACAGGCTCTTGCACACGTGTGCGCATCACTCTGTTTTGTTAACCACCACAGCAACAAAATACGATTTCTAATAAAGCTATTTACTGCATTTCATAGTTATTAGAGAAAACGTTCATAGAGATACATTCACCCGCATCACATTGTATATACCATCCGGCCATATTCATGTTCAGTAGGCTAGGACGAACATAAGCCTTTGAATGTTGTGGATTCCATCATCCAAACCCTAAGACCTGCAGTTAATGACTCTCCATGAGTGTGATAGAAGGTCCGTTATACTACAAGGAAGAAGTGAAGAATCCATGACCTTTACGATGGAAGTGAATAA
This sequence comes from Fasciola hepatica, assembly GCA_948099385.1. NCBI lineage: Eukaryota > Metazoa > Platyhelminthes > Trematoda > Plagiorchiida > Fasciolidae > Fasciola > Fasciola hepatica. The sequence goes on from CANUEZ040000106.1 coordinate 1,539,954, forward strand.
TCGTTTAGGGCTACAATGCGTCCTAATTGACAGCGACTAGGCCGGAAGTCAATTTTTGTCTTTCACCAAAGACGTATTACAGTTACGGCTTTCTTCTTTTCTGTGAGTTGAATATAAAAGAACGCCACAAAAATCGTGGCATTGCATGAATTGGTATTGTGCTCCAAGTTCTAAAGGGAGGCTGATTGCAAAATTCCCTTTGGGGTATCCGATTTCTGTGGTAACGACAATGATATCTGCTTTTCGGGACAAAATGTGTGCTCAGTGCTTTTGCATACCTCCGGGTTTTTCGTAGCTTACGTTGATGATTTTGATCAGCTCAAGGTTACTCGTGTTTATATGGGATGGAAGACTGCGGCTAGACTCTGAGCCCCATAATTCAGAAGCTCATGTTAACTTTGGGCTATACTGTGGGCTTTATTTTTGGAAGCGAATAAAAATCGATATCCTTGTTAATATGAAGAGACAAGAGCTTGGTAAAATTTCGCAACTGTGTACAATTTGATTTAGCCAAAACTGTATCGTACTTTTCATGATGAACTATGCCATCCGACGAACACGTGGGCAACCCGCCCTACTCCGTCTAATGTCTATGAAAGTCAGCTGGTAACGTGGTTTCGGGGTCTTCTCCCTACTCGTAGTATACTTGAGGAAGTAATATTGAAAAACATGTTCGTGTCAGACTAGACCACGGTGATAAACTTGTTTTGTAGATATCATCAAAGGTGAGGAGCACTTGAACAGCTGAGTAAACATACAATAAGGAAAAGAGCATGCAAGGTGAGGATAGTGTGCTTCAGTGCATTTGGGGAAGTCAGTCGATGCTTGCACATACAAACACAGAGGTTAAAGCCGTGGGGTTGAATATGGAAATACTAATGTTTGTGGTTTGTGTCCTGAGTTCTCATTGTATTTTTCATTGTATTTCTTTATCCACCAGCCGGGAAGAAGTGGAACATCTATATTTTATCCTTTTTTAGTATAATTCGGTGCGCCAGTAGGCTAATATTTTGGTAATCTTGAAAGACAAGAGTTTTCAGGCTGAAAGGTATACGCGGCGGCCCTTTACTCGCATCAGATACGCTAGGAAGCAGTAAAACAGTATCGAGCTAATCATAGCGACATCCACTTTGCCAAAGTAATTCGCGGAAAAAGGGTAAAATCGATATATATATATATATATATATATATATATATATATATATACTGATAGTAGGCAGCGTATAAACGAAAGGACAAAACTCCCCTGGAAGTGCTCGACTGGTTTAGTGGCTGCTTCCTTTCACCAAGTATGCTTTTTCGGTGGTACTCTACCCCTTTATCATCATACTCGCACTCTCCAATGTTATACCTTCACTAGGAACCAATTTGAATCATCTGGAGTTAGAATGGGTATTCTTCATTGGAGAGTCCATAGATGCATCACAATTGGGATTTCTGTTAGTTATTCAAGTCTGGATCACTGCTAACCCCGTGAACAACAAGGCTGCAGGCGCAAGAGCTCAAAGTGATAGCAAGTAGTATGTTAACCAGTAGACCAAATGTAACTACAGCAGGTAAAATAATGGGAAGGAATGCAATAAAGCCTAGGAGGTGTTCAGTAAAAATATGGGCTTTCGTAGCTTGAAAAACTTCAAAAGTCTGTGTGAAGAGTAAACGTCTAACTGTGTCAAGTATCTGTCTTCTACGTCAACAAGTAAGGTTGAAAATTTTCCTCAGTTCCACAATAAAGAGTCTTTCTTGTGCACTGAATCGACAAAAAATGTTTATTTTAAATGGTATATCAGTGATTCTCCTTTTGAGTTCTAGTATTCACTCCGAACTCGTTGTTCGTGTCCAAGATTGAGTTTACCCGACTTTCATGCCCGTGTTTTCTGTCCATTTCAAGCAATAAGTCGCCTGTTTGTTCATTGTCATCTTGTTATATGGATCACTTTAATTGATTCCAGGCTATTCTTTCATCATTCCGTTGACAAGTTGTTTCAATGAACCGGATCAAAATTTTATATCAGCCCCAATGTGGCCTACCTGTGGCAGCACGTAAATCAGTAAGGGCGTATTCGATCATAATTTTTGTAAATTAGAGTGACTGGGTAGCTCGATTATTTTTTGTTCATCCCACAAGTAATTAGTCAAGTTAATAACAACAAAAATCAATCTTCAGTAGAAAGTCTTGGGTCTCACAAGTGCTTACCACTTCATTTCTTGGTGGCTCATCTCTCCAAAAATCTGATCTGTTTAAGACGGTTCAGGTAGACATTTTCCTTTATTATTTGCTTGTTTCTAAATTATATAACAGTGGTAAAATACTTCGGAGAAAGGCTTGCGGCCAATTAAAGGCTGCCAGTGGCGAACCACACACGGTGGTGGCAAAATTGGGAACCAGTGTGGAACGGTCTCGAGCCCATCATCATTATCGTTTGACCACCGCTGGTCTGTGGTAATCTAGCTTTGAGTTAACCATCTTGGATATTGGCAAAATTACCAGCCTATGGAGCGTCATACTGGACAACAACTTTGCTCCCGATTCTGGTACATTACTGTCCAATAAATTTCCCCATTTAGTATACCAGAAATGTAGAGTACTTTCGTAGGGGGTTCATGGCCGTTGGGACTTTGTCCCCTAGGGAGATGACCAGCTATGTAGTGAATATAACTCAGGACCTGCCACGTCCGGGGTTCGCCTTGATACTCGTTTGAGCACTGACAGTCAAGCAATGCTGTTGTAACACATTGGCATGTTGGTGTCTGTGCATGTACTGACTAAGCTACGGCTTCTCGGGCTTTCATTCTGTCTACACCTTGGAGACTGGAGCATAAACAACCCCATGGAAGAAAGCTGCATCCAGCATAAATTCGATCACCCTGCCTGCCTGTGTCCGTGTGTCGAATCGATGTCGTTGTCGTCGTCATCGTGTTACACCGTCGACTAATTTGACAAATCCTTATCAAAACTAATGCACCATTTATCCGACTGTATAGTGCACGTGATATATTAAAAGGTCAGCACAATTCAGTCAAAGATCACACTTACATAGATCAATCAAAAACACTAGATAAAGCCTTTTTATACACTCGCTGATCTCAGACCATTCTATTCTTTCTCTCCGTTCTGTCGTCGACCATTTGCATTAGTTGATCAATATCCTAGTTTTCCAAGCTCGTGATCCAGTTGTTTAGTGACAGATTCTTCTTCGACGCAGTTTCGTGTTTACTCATTGATAAGTGCCTGTGAAGTTGTGAACAGGCTATTAACTGGTGGCTTTTGTGAGAGACTCCTGACTAGGTTGCACAATGAAGTAATGAAATTAACTGCGGACACTGTGTTCGGTGAACATGATTTAGATACCGACAAGAAACTGAAAGTGTCGTCAGCAGCAACAAAAACTGGTTAAACTTCTCGTCTTTGTCACGAGGAACCTAGCAGGAGTAGTTCATTATACCCCTTCTTTGTGCGAACAAAAACCCCTGGAAGTGATCAAAGAACTGATACAAATTGTTATAGCATTCGCATTTCAAGGTGAAGCAAACCGCTGAAAGCCTGTCTTTTATTTGCGACTCACGGTCTTTCCCCTTTGATTCGAGTCCCACTGGGGGTTGGCCTATATACACTTCGGATGATACCTAGCACAGCATGAGGACGAATCATCTACACAGTGCTTCCATGATATCAGATGATTGGTTCACACAGTGTAATGAATCATTCTTATCATTTCCAAATACGTGTGAATCACACGTCATTAACATTAGTCTTAAAGGTGCTTTAATATACATAAATTCAATTGCTCTATTCCGAAAACGAATTTATCACGAAAACATATATTCAAGTAACCATGCTCCCCTTTGAGTGCTTCGACTGTTAATCGTACAAACTAGATAAACAGCATGCTCAAACCAGATACGGTTCACAGGAGCAGTTAGCTCACTTTGAACCAAGGGCCTGCGACGAGCGGACAGACAGGCATCAACAACGGCTTGAATCGATCGGATCATACGATCAAAACAAATGATGTCTCTCATCCGGTCTACACCGTCCAGAGAAGACTAACAAGAATCATTTTAGATGGGATCCCAGTGGCGGCCGAAAAGGTCATGATAGACCCGAAGATTCGTGTCTACGATTGAAGGAATCAAAAGCCTGGGTCCACTTTAGTCGCTAACTGAAGACAAAATAACTTCATTTCCCATTACACGCAGCATAAATGACAAGTATAAATACACGCTCTCTCGTAATACGGACGGTGTCGTGGCTAGAATTTCCTGATAAACCTATCTTTCCTAGATTTTCTTTTGCTCTTCATTATAAATAGTTGAAGCACAGAGATTATAACTGTAACCGTAGTTGTACGGTGATTTGTTAGCAGATAAATTTGTATAATCTTGGTCACCACGCTGGCGTTTTTCTAAGCTCTGAAGCCGTCATCTTGGTCGCTGTTTTACGAATGCCCATGAAACTCACTGTTGGTAAACATAGAGTTTTTATACCCCATGTTCTAATGCGTTAATATTGTCCTTTCTTCTTCCTATTTCAACCTACCACCTTTCATTTCAGCTTCGCTTGAAAATATCGTGTCAGATATTGCACTGATATGTTTCAAACCACTGAATAACAGTACGTTCCCAAATTTTGTGGGACACGTGTTAGCATCCCAAACCGTTTTCAGATGAAAACTAGTACAAATGAAGAACAATGTGGGCAGAATCGATTTTGGCCATCAAGTGTGCATGCTGTCAGTCAGCAGCGAGCGCATATTATACCTGATTACGTAAGGTTTAAACAATGGGCATTTGCACACATGTATCGATGGTATCAGGCACGTCGGAACTGCAGATGTGTGAGGGCCCTCCGAGCATCGTGAGTTTTCGTGACGGAAAATAGTCGTCTGATGTAGTGATACGTCACGTGTTAGATTCAGGTCACAGTTTTGACCAGACTGGTTAATGCTTTCCAGGATCATCAGCAGACGAAAAAATCAAAAACTGCCAAAGATCACGGATGTAGTAATCATTCACCCGAGATAGCCTAAACTCTGTATCCAAAAAACGTTTGTTACGCAACTTGCTTTGTGGTGGTAATGATCGTTGACTCATCTTACGTTGTCCCCCACCACGGCATTTTCTTGAGCTCAGTTGTGTCGCACTTTTTTTGTGGGAATGGCTTTTCCCACTCCTTTTCGTTTGCAACTGCTCATTGTTTGAAATCGGTATTTAATTTTAGCACACAAAACTGCCCGTAAACTTGAGAGAATGTAAACGATAAACTGATTGATGAAGGGTGCTTGTTTATGCAACATAATGTTCACCAACCAATAACCCCCGTCGGTAGCATTTTTGGTTCTTATAGTCTTGTAGTCTGTCATAGGATTCATTAAACTGATGAAAGGATCACTGATCGCGTTGGGAAACAAAGCCATTATTTCTTTGAATTTTGTCGATAAGGAAGGAAAGAAGATGTATATTGCGAGAAGCAAGCATTTCGATCACACTTGATCACCACTATAGTTCTGAAAGAAATATTCATACAAATCTACTAACTGCAGAAGAGAAATTCGATGGCATTGTTTTTACAACGACAGAAGTTCGATACAATTTGACATAATTCCACGTATTCTGATGGGTCACGCACTATATGAAAGTTCAACAACCAGACTGAATTGGTTTGTAATATTTTCTCGTTTTAGATTTCGACCGATGCGAGGTCGTATCTCGAAACCAAACATTGACAAGAACACAGAATAACAATTGACTGCGGGGTGGTTTGACTCTATATGTGGTTGGTGAATTCCACAAAGCCAAAATAGATGTTGTTTTTCATTCACGGAAACATGACCGTTTCAGAAACACAAAAGTTTGTAAAGCTGACCTGTGCATGGTCGCTACCGAGCAAATCGACCAGATACGCGACTGAACACTATTAAGTTGTACGCACACAAAGCGATTATTAAAACAAATATCAATCAAATCATAACTCCTGGAATCCAGTGTCCTTTCCGTTGATCATGCGCCCAGCAGGGCCACGCCAAAGCACAAAATGAACATTTGCTCAGTGGCTTTCATTGAAACAACACTTTTCAACTTTATAAGAATCATCTTCCATTGGTATGCAGCAAGTCATTTCTTTGAACTTTTGCTGAAATCCAAAAGCACAATAGCAGGCCGATTTTGTTCTCCCGGACTGGTTCGACTTATTTCGCTTCTCTCTGACGATTAAATGATCTATCAAGCACCCGACCTGTCACTTACTCGAACACTTCTTGGCAACAAAGCTTCTACGTGGAACTCGTGTCCAGTTGGTAAAGTCTTCATCATGCGACTCTTGTCATTGAGACCAAATCACAAAGAGTATAACAGAATAGTTATTTGAAAGTCTGATAAAATAAGCCCTAATTGTTCTGCTTAATAATCTGCTTGGCTTGTACTCATATAAGGGCGTCATAAATGCTGCTTCGACGGGTGGCAAAACTGCCATTGTTGAGGCCAAGCGTCAATTTTATGGCTATCGGCCATCACAGATGGTCGTTAGTCGTTTAGTTAGAACAAGATGTAGTCAGCATTGTAATTACGGTGCACGGTTCTACTCACAAATAATTGATAACCGGTACTTTTTTTTGACAAGTCTGCTTCACAGAAGCGGACCACTTGCTGATGCGTGACTCAGGCCTGTACAGAAGATTTACGATTTGTGACACCCAGACATGTACTCTATTAGGTCGCGAACAGATATAACAAACAAAAACCCCTCGATTCGTTAGACGGAGAAGATTCAAATCGTTCGGCAGACGCAAAATGTTATCGTACATGTTGTGGCACCAAAACAGCACAGATATAACCATTACAAGGACAAGTAAGCATCAAAAGCTCAAAGCAAAATAATTGTCAAACGTGAAAACGGAGTGAAAATCCGAAATGTGTTTAGACTTTAGCCAGTGAAAAATCCGTTCTTTTTGGGTCCACTTGAAAGCAAGCACGGAAATGAATGTAGCACCATCAAAATCAACCGTCAGATTAGATAGAACAAAAAATAAATTCGTAATCCTATAGGGAAAGTGTTTATTTTTTGTGAAAAAAGGCGTCATCACAATTTTTCCGGGAAGTAAAGGAGAGGTATGTACCTCGCCATATTTTTCTTGTTTATTCACACGCTTCATGACGTCATTCTTTTTGTTTGCACTCTAGTTTTTCTTCAGTGTCCAAAAGTACACACAAACCGAGACGGTACACCTAAGATTAGTTTGTAAAAATAAAGTTCCACGCCGAGCCGGCTATTTCTATCGTTTTTGGTGAGTTTAAAAGATGACCAAATGTCATTTGTAACCTCCGGATACTTGTTCCCTCTATTTCTGCGATAATTTAGCAGGTGTTAGATGGGACAAATCACGGCAAAGCTTCGTATGCCACATAAGCTAAGGAGCCCCAGCCAAGCAAAATCGCTGTCAACAAGTGCAACAATAGCTTGCTGCAATGGGCGAACATTTGATCCACCGAATATTCACCCTGAAGTTACACGAATGCAAATCAGTTCTTCCGTAAAATTTAAGAAACAGTTCCGAAACCTTGGCCTCCTTGCCATTTTGGTTTACGTGGATCTTGGTTGGAGCGATTTCAATAAGGTCACCTGTTAGAGCATTGTAAATAGTACAGTTTCTTCACTTCGAAACATAACTGACACGCCTTCGTGCACTGACAACCGTGGAACATTATACTTGGTAACTGTCATGGGTCTCAGGGTCACTTTGTGTTCCACTCGCTTTGTTCAACACGTACATAGCTTTTGCTACGTATTTAGGATAAGTTTTATATTTTCTACATTTCGTCGAACAGCACAATCTCAGGGCACACGTTTTGGAATTCTAGATAGTTGGTAAAATGTCGCAGGAAATTGGAGACTAAAACTGTTGACAGATGAGGGCAATTCGACGATGTACAGGGTAATTTGTTCGGAGGCTTGTTTCCTTGGTCGATCAGAGAAAACAGCATGCTAAATATCAACACCTTTGTTACGAGTGATATTTTTTTCAGATCCGTTTTGCACAACTGGGCTTTCGATGAGCACCAATATGTATGAAAGATATGGCTCACTAGGACAAATATGCTAATAATGATAATGACAATGATAATAATAGTAACAATAATATTATTATTAATTGATTGCTACTTGTTCTCAAGCGATCACAAGTTTCCGGATGATAATGAATAGGGTAGAAAATGCCTTGTTTTGCAAACGTCAGTTTCAAACATACAAACAGGTGAACTTGGTAAATCGTATAAAAAAGACAACATCCTGTTTTTTGGCGGATAACTTGCGCGATTGATAATCCTTCACTCTGGTCTGGTTCAGTTCACTTTTGAATAGATAAGCCACACACTGATTATCTCTAACAAGAGAGATAAGATCGCTTTGCAGTGAGTTTTCATTGGCCAATGATAAATTATTTGGCGGAACAAAGACGAATCAAATGAGCTACGATTAACTGTGACTGTATTTTGTAGATAAAACTGGACGGATTTCTGCCGTTGATGGGTTGACAAGAAGTGTAAAACTTCCCGCATTCACCTTGCAGCCATTTGATAAATGCGCCTACCTTTGATCGTCATACTTGTTTCGTTGACAGTGGATATTAAATGGTGTTTGTGACCAGAATCATGCTGCTATAAACATTCCATCATTTCTATCATGTTCCATAAGGCTTACATGTCTCACAGTGAATTAGCAGCTAAATTCCGTTTTGCTCAACCTAAGAAACTGACTTGAATCTCGGACATAAACTTCTAGTACAATTTGCATCATCTCTCTTGCGCTATCTTCGTTTACGCTTGCCCTGAAAATGAGGCGAAACAATTTACAAACCCAGTGGACTATTTGTTCTCCTCTGTCTTTGGGATCCACTGTTCCGGGTTACCCTTCTGGCCCAGATCAGATTGTGCCCGAAAAGAAAAGATAGTCAGACGGGTGCAAATGGGAAACCACTCGGTAGGGCAATTCACCATGCAATTGGGATTGTGCATAAATACGTATGCACAAGCGTGCGTCCAACTCAGTGCTCAGCTCTGAGGCTTGCACGACGAGATACAATGAGTTCTCCATGAGGCTGACGAGCTGACCGCACATAATACCGTTTCCCACGCATTGAGCTTCGGATGTTTTAAAACTTTTCTTTCGTTATTTGGCAAACGACCCCAAAACTATCGAATGGCAAATCGTGACAATTGTAGTTTTTGAAGAAGTGTACAGATAAACTTCGGTAGTAGGAGATTGGGTTTCATAAACAAATATTTCATCAGGCAGGAACAAATTGTTTAAGTAGTCACGATTTGTATTTCGTTTCAAAGGTAAAGCCTTTGCTGTCACTTGGGATTTCTCTAGTCGAGCCTTCCATCATTGGAGTCGATTGGTGGGCAGTCAATGAATTGTCCACCTTGAAAAGTCGGTAATGGAAACGTACTAATCCTGCCATGATGAAGTTAAATAACCCGTCAAGAACCAGCCCGTATAGTCTGGTGGTTAGTTGTTCCACTCGCAGACATTCATCCCGGGTTGAAGTCGAATTGAGGACTCAGTGAACTTGCACTGCCGATGATTCCAAACGAGAGTGAAACAGATGTACAGTGCATCCGTGGTTTTCAGTAGTGAGTTAGGCTTTGTTACTGCACAATGAATTCTTTGTGTAGATAAACCTTCCGTCGTATTGCCACCATTCGTTTAGAACTCAGCCACATTTTGGGACATACACAAATCAAGAACTACGGTTCACATGCGTTTCTTTTCAATCTGACACTCGTCATACTTGTAACCGCATCCCTACTCCAAGGACTCAGTGATCTTCTGGCTATGGAGCATAAATCCACTACTACTCGATGGACTGTTGGTTGCAGCTGAGGATCTCTCTGCAGCCTCAGCTTTCCCTTCTTTTAGAAAGTGTCTCGTTTTCTCCCAGTTAAACTTATTTTCGAAGTTCAAAAAGCATCGTACTACTGGGAATAACTTCGCGACTCTATTTTGCATCTCTACATTCCAGTCTAAAGTCTAAACTTACCTCATCATGACCAGCAAAAACAAAGGCATCCGGGGTTGCCTCAAATGCGATGGCGAAAGCAAGACCATATGCCTTTAATCCGCCATTTCGTACAAGCTGTTGATCCAAAAACCTATGAAAGAGTAAACTCGACCTTAAAAATGAAAGAATTTTGTTCAGACGCGAAGATATATCATAATGCCGAAGCAAATTGTTTTCCAGTTGTCAGAATGATGGCTACCCCTATCCTCAGCTGCTTCACTTAGCTTTTTAGGCACGGAAAGCGGCAACTTATTTATGAGATAACAGATTATCCCCTGCTCTGTTGTGGACAGGATTTTTATCTAATTACCCTGTGGCGGAAGGACATCAACTTCTTGGGGCAAAGCCTTGAAAAATTCTCAATCTTATCAAAATACTGGCTACTTTATGGTAATGCCATGATTTTGCCGCTACAAAGGCATAAAACACGTAAAATGATGTTTCTTTGGCTTTTAGGCATCCGAATTTTAGTCGCACAATAAGACGCCTTATTCTAAAGCAATATAATCTTCCCAGGGTAAGTTCTGACCTGACAGACTAGAAACTTTCAATCGTTTGAAAAATACTCATAATCTGAACTGGATACTCCCCTAATTTCGAACTCGCAAACTATTAACAGGCTTATCATGATAACCAGGATCACAGTACTTGAACGGCTCACAGACCGTCATAGAATCAACTTGAACGTTATTGGTTAGTAAAGGTTAGTATCTAAACAGTAGTAAATTAGATTTAACACTACATGAGATTCATCGTGCATTGTGAATTTTCAAACCATTGAAAATCATGAAAGCTCTGTACAACTGTTCCATTCCTGTTAGGAATTATCAGTAATACACGTCTATCGAACCTTAACTAGGACTAGAACCCGAGGCGAACGACTGTGAACCCAATACCTTAACTATAAGGCTATCCAGGTTGGCTCTCAACGGTTCATTAAACTCATGCTCCGCATGATACAGTGCCCTTTCGACACTGGCTTCGAATGTTAGCGGAGTATTTCCCGCACAGCGAAAATCTCGTTATGTAAAATCTAATCCCCCACTACTCATATAGCAAGCAAACTTTGCTATTGTTTTGCGGAAAGCCTTCCTCGTATTCAAGCCCTTAAAGGGAAGCCTTTCAACAAGCGAGTCGCTCGCCACGCGGGAATGACTCTGCTAAAATTCAAAGCCAGTGTCGGAAGAGCACTGTATCATGTAGTGCATAAGTTCAATAAGCCTTTGAGAGTCAACCTGGATAGTCTCATGGTTGAGATGTTGGATTCACGGTCGTTCACCTCGGGTCCTAGTCCAAATAGGGGCTCTCTGGGTGTGTATCGGTGATTATTTTCTAACAGGAAGGGACAGCTGTACAGAGCTTCCATAACTTTCAATGGTTTGGACGTTCACATAACACGAATAATCTCTCATTAGGTTAGTATTTCTCCAAATGTCTCAGCGAGGTCTGATGTGAGTATCCCAGGCTTCCAGATGGCTTCTAGCCCCGAAAACCTCTCAATTTGCTCCGAAATAATCTTGTATCTCAAACCGACTCGAGCACACTACCGTCTCATCGAGATGTTTTCACTAGAGTGTGGAGACGAAGACGAATGCCTGGCGCTCTCCACCAGGTCTACTGACTGATAGTCAGTCTACGGGAGATTCCAAGCCAACCACGGGTGGCGTATAAGGCGTACAAAACACAATGCTCACCGGCATGTGTGGCGGAGGGTGTACTGGGAACTCAGATTGTTTGGCCCCACTCGAAAGGCTTGTGAACTGAGCAACCACTCCTCGGCCCCCAGTGAGCTACGAACTCCACTCCTATTCTCACTGCCCTTTGAGTTAAGCTTAGGATAGCTAAAGGCTTCGGCTGTGGACCTCTGAGAAAAGGACCTGCTCTGGCCTGGGGACCCGAGCAGTATTACACCTGCAAACAAGTCATGGAATCAGACTTTATCTACCCCTTTCCCCCCAGATTGTTCCACGTTTTGCTTGGCACACAACCTGAAATTGGGCAGATGTAAAAAATATTTATTGAAAATTTAGTGTTAGGTGAACTGAGTCTTAGATTTCCAATGTTTATTCAACATTACAAAAATAATTCTAGGAAATATAAATTGACTACGGAGGATAGAATTTATCTATGAAACGATTTATCATGCAATTTAAAAGTTGAACTTATTACGGAAAACCACGGAGGCGCTATACATGTATTTCAGTTCTTTCAGTAATCAACAGCGATGCACTTCCTCTACCCTCGCCCCAACTAGGAGTCGAATCAGGGGTGGACGATTGTGAATCGAACACGTGACCACCAGGTTATCTGGCCTTTCTCTCGACGACTGGGTTGAAATCACCAACATAATATATAAGGTTACTCTGTCAATGACATATCTATGGTGAAGAACAATTGTTCGCATTGCAAAGGACCTCTACAGTTCGCAGTGCTTCTAATTGATGAATCGTAACAAATAAGCGTCAAATCTCACACTATCCGAATTCAACTTACTCATCATTTGAATTTCAATCAAGTTCATAATTTGCGCCTGGAATATTTGCAAGTGGATTTCCACACTGTTTCATCCTCACCATTCCAGAAGCAGTCATGTAACATGGCTGCTATTTCTACTGTTGGACTGGATAGATTCTGAGCAAATCAGCTGGGGAAAATTGACCGTAGTACCTTGTAGAATGTGCAAAAGTTTCTTTTCGATCGATTTGTACCTCTCAAGTGCGATCTGTCATGTGACCGCTAACCGATAATTAGAACGTATTTGTACAAATTGTTATGATTTTAGAAGACTCGTGTGATTACCGTTGAATCAGAACGGTCGGTAGAAACCACCGAATGAAAGGGCTGGGGGTGTAAAAATCATATCAAAATGGAATAAAAACACAAATGATTTGTTGGTGCCTAACAGCTAGGGAAATGGTCCACAAAGATGACCGTAAAACTCAGTCACCACTTCCTTGTTGCTCATGATAACAGATGGGTACGAGATGGGGCAATTCCTTAAAAATGATAATTTTCAACGGAAGATAAAATCAAATCAAGAAGTATCTGGGTGGGAGTGGCAGAATGTATGCAGTCGGAGTTCCTTTTACAATAAAATGTCTATTGGATAAATTTCAAGCCTGATTTCTGAGGGCATACCGCTAGACCGATTTATCAGCCCCGTGTTACGTAGGGAGTGAGAAAATACTATCAGAAATCCTCATCATTGTCATCATCATCATCATCATCATCATCATCATCATCATCACCATCGTCGCCATCAGGTGACGACGTAAAATTTGTAAACATTGCCTCAGAAGGTATTCATCTGGTGCCGTAAAAGAACAGGAAGATGAAACGAGATGGACACACTAGCAGACAGAATTAAACATCATTAATTACGGGTTTCCAAAATTTTCTAAGATTTCGAATTAGAGGATACAAAAGTTACAACGGAACAAAAGACATGTGGTGCACACCGCAAAGTTTTTTGTTTACGGTGAAAACACCTTATTTTATATGGCCAAATTTAGAGAGGGTAGATCTCTAAGAAGTACGAAAGCACTGCGAAAGTTTAGATTGTACATAAACTTCAATGCCTTGTATTTCTCCAGGAATATATTTCAGTAGGAGCAATCAAACCTCACTATTCACAACAGGACGGAGTTCAGCTAAAGGGCGCCCAGACTACAGGTATTGTCTAAATTCCCTAGACGTCACGGTGTTTTAGAATAAACGGTCTCCATCATACAAGGTTGCACCCTAGTAAATCACTCTCAGTTACTTTAGAAGCTTGCGATAACTTCTTTCTCATTTGCAAGAAATAAATTCCTAGATTTATTCAAATAGTGGCTTTTAGCAAGCAATTGTAAAGATTCAGTTAATGAGTTTTCCAATAGTTTTGTCACTGTACCATTTATTAACAAAAGGATAGACTTGTTTACGTCTATAAAAGGTACAACCCCATGTGACACATGAAATAGAGCATCATTCTATGAAAAGATATTTTTCGTAGAATAACTTATAATCTTACGGACGGAAAACTTCATCTTTTAGGCACAGGGCATTCTACGTTGTGTAGGGTTGATCGTGACATTAGCAGCACATTTGAGACGGTGTGCCGGATTCTTCAACCTCAAGATTACTAGAATGAATTTCTTTGGAAATGTCTTTGTACACGTACGTAATCTTGAGTCCACTAAATCGATATTCAAAAACAATTTACGATGCAATTTGAATATTTGTGTGGTTGCAAAATTTGGCCACCTTTATTGTTTGTATGAAACTGGCTTTCCATTGGCTGAACGCTAAAGCAACTTACTTATCCCCATCTTTGCTTGATAAGGCATATGGGAATTGTTTTAGTAAATTTTCTCCCGGATTGAATACTTGTTTCTCTCCAATTGTAATTTTCTTTCCAATGCGGCAAACGTCATTATTTAAGTTCGATATTTTGGTTTATTCCATAACGCTTCTTGTTATGACGCCGACTGTCACATGAACAGTGAGAAAAAGAATGCTGTCATTCATGAGAATAAAAAGTATGTTCAACACGGAAAAAAGTATTCGGTGGGCATGCACAATGTCATCCCTTTGTTCTTTTCTTGAACCAGCGGAATTTTCCAGTTGTCAATACACACTTCTTCAAAGTAGAGAGGGAAAATGTATATTGAACTAGGTGCACTCACACTGTAGTTGTAGCAAAGGAACGAGTATAAGCCGATCGAGTCAACCATTCGAGAGCCACCGACCGAGGAAGAGACGATGCATTTGTCGGAAGCATCCCGCAATGGACAGAAATTAGCACGCGGACTTGTACGTGGAACTGAGCGTAATATCGGGGCAACCAGGAAGATAGTCCACGGAGGGGTTATCGACCAAGCCATTACCGGGAGCTGTCGTACAAACCGAACGGAAGTGGTATGCAAAAGAGTCAGCCTTATGGCTGCAGGCACCTGGCCAGAGCAGAGCTGAAATACTCAGACAGCCGGGGGATAGAAGTTGCTACAGAAGGGTGTGGTAAAACAACTATATAAATGGTTGTACAAGTCTTGCCACTTTGACTCGTCTGTCTGGTCAAATACAGGTGTTCCCCACCGGTGTGGCTTACTTCCTTATGATAGACCTTGAAATCCAGGTCACGCGTTCAAAAAAAACCAAATGTTTTCCTCCGGTGAGGCTACCACTGACATTGAGTTGGCTGTCGAATTGTTAGCACTTATTTCTAATGTCAAGAACTACCCATTGTGAACTTAACCTTCTTCGGTTTTTACCCCTTCACCAATTCCGGACTGCTCAATGTCAGACTGAATTATCATGGTGACCAAGGTCACACAATTCCAGTGGTCGCCGAATTATAGCCGAAATAACGTGGCTGACTTCCGGTTCCGTGGAATTTTATATTTTTGGCTTCGTGTTGTGATACACCGCGAAAATTTTGGAAGAAATAATAAACCATCAAGAAAAGTGTTCTTCTAGCGTTATTCGACAACTCCCTTATTATTGTGAATTTTGAATGAAAATGATCGGAAGTAACACATTTTGGAGCAACCAGTAATTACTGATTAAAGGTTTTTCAAAACAATACACACCTCTGTAATCTCATTTGAATCGAATGGAGCGTACACACACAGGAAGCCCGTTTTTATAATTACACAGTGATTCTTCCAAGGTTATTCTTTTAGTCAACACTGCTAACCTTCCGAAGCAGGACACTCGGTCCCAAGTATGGGTTTTCGGTATGAGTAGTATCGCGTTGCATCCGAATGACAGGATGAGACTTTCCCGGAAACTCACGACTGGTTTCACTCCATTCGATTCACATGAGATCGTAGCTATAAACCAACTGTGGAGTGCTAAAGTGTAAGGATGAATGGGCTGAAGAGTACCGAGTACACATACCTGATGAGCGGCGAAAACGGCGAAACCGGTAATGTGCTTCAGGGGAAATTCTGTCGTGTCATTTAGATACAGTGCGATACTACTCGTTTTGAAAATCCATTACACTCTTCCATAAAATAGACCTTTCATCAGTCAGGTATTTGTTTCTGGGCGACAACAAAGAACCTATCTTTTGTTTGAGTTTGGATAAGAAAAGAAACTAATGGACAACAAATAAACGAAAAATCGTTTGAAAGAATTTTCTGCACCACTGAATGGTGTGCTGATAAAGTGGATAGGAAACCTCACATCTTATCACATCAGAATAATATCTGACCTCAGGATTTCTCTAGACGTGGAGGCACATTCCTTCTGTCTGCAATTTCAGCTAAAAACCAAGTGTATTTATATTTGTGTGTATTTGCGTGACAGACGTTTGCAGGCGAAAAGCCTGAAATCCAGTTAGAATGTTGTGATAGAACTGGAGCAAAATAGAAAAACGTATAATGATGGGGTCCAGAGGTATGTGAGAGTGAAGAGGAAAAAATATCGACGAAATCCAGAAAGAAATTCCTATCTATTCTTGTCCTTGTTCGTCATTTCCTGCGCCAGATAGGACATAAGAGAGTTTTGTATACGTCCATTCTGAAAGAATGGTGTCGAAATTCAGTTCCGGGGGATGAGTAAGATCGATAGAGATAGGTTGGAGTGGAATTGATACCTTAGATCCTGTAGTATATTGTAGGCTAGAGCTATGCAAGACTCAATGTGCTGTTTGCCCGGTTAGGTCAAAAAAAGGTCAAAGAAGAGAGATGAGGTGCAGCTACTAATTACCAGTCAGCGGGGAAATGCTTTGAAGCCTTGTCTCGAAATGTCGGGGAAAATTACGGGTGAGCTATATGGTAAGACTGGAAGAACACGTAGAAGAACTAATTTGGAAACAATTGCTGTTATTGTACGAAACTGCCTGAGTTTTCTTATTTGAAAAGATAGGCTTTCCAGTTTTTTTGACTCACTACTGAATGTGAGATTTCCATTGTAAATTTGTGTCTAGATTAACACCCATATACTTGAAAGAACTGATTTTGGATGGGGATTTGGGATTTAATATAACAGGATCCGTGGGGAAAGGTGAGCGAGAGAGATTGAAAAAAATTCAGATCATTTAGACCGATTCGTTTTTAAATTCAAATGGGATGAGAAACACTCTATTCGAGATCAGTTATCATCAAATTTCCTTCATTTCGATTCATTAGAAATAGCTTCACAGGAGACAAGGTCCTAAGCTTATTTAAATGTTCAGGATGAGGAAGAATTGGAAAGATCAGTGGTATGGGTAGGAAATCATAAAAGAGATAGAACAGCACCCTGGAGTACACCAGAAAAGTTAAAATGAGGCTTAGAATTTTTGCCCTACCATCTGTTGAATTCGATTATGAAATCAGTTTGATAGCCAGGAAAGCTGTGTGGCACATTCGAAAGCTTCAAGGTTCTGGAGGAAACGAGATGGGGTATGGGATCAAAGGCTAAAGAATGATCAATGAATGCCCAGTGGAGTTGAAGATTTGGTGATAAAATGAACCGAGTAGGCTATAGCATCAGCGGTGGATGTTTTTTGAGTTTATAAGCAATCTAAAATGGGTCAGGTGGCACATTGAGGTGTGTCGGAAGACGGGTAAAAACAGCCTTCACAGTGAACTTAAAGGCCTCAGATGTAACAGCAATGAGAGGAAACAGTTTAACTCCATCAGTGGTGCTGAAGCTTTTTGGGCTTTGGAATGATAGTAACTGGACGCAACGGATAAGGAAATGAACATCTAGGTAGAGACTCACTTGTCATAGTAGTGACGGGGGTGGCAAGTTGAGCAGCCCGTACTTGAGAATCGCTGGAGGAAGGCCATCCGGACCAGCAGCCAAAGATGTTTTGGATTTGCGAAGAATTTTAAAAATCTCTGCTGTGGAGAAAGGTTCAAGGTCTGCAGAAACACACGAGAAATATAAAGGAAGGCTGACTTTGGAAAAGTGTATTATGTAGCAACAAGGTGATTTATATTGACCGTATCCTTTGGTGACATAAAAGTCTTAATCCATGTCAAAGAAACTTGGAATTCTTGTGGTAAAATTATATTGTTCAGTGACAGCATGGTCGAAGTCATTAGGAGGTTGTCGACCTTTCGATCACCACGGGTAACCTTTTTCAAGACTGGCTTTACAACCCAGTGGAACTGGAATGACAGCTTAGAGCAACTGCGTGTTAGCCACGGTGGGTTTTTGTGTTGGCCAGTCTGTGTTGTGGTGTTGTTTAAAGCAAAGATGAGTGTTGAACCTCCGTTCATACTGAGCCCACGAAACTGGGGTCATTTGAGGTCAACAGGGTGTTATGACTCTTTGGGTGTTTATCCTTCCATGTCTTAAGTGCCATCCACATGTCTGAAATCTTTGTCCCATCGTTACGGTTGGGACATGATCTGTCGGCTTCAATTGCCAGAGCCCCAGAGTAGAAGCGCTCGGTGTATGTGCAAAAACTACACTGGAGGATTCGGATATAGAGTATAATGTGATTACAGAATCGCCTGTTGGCTTTTCGGACCGCACTTTCCTTTTTCTTTTGTGTTTTGTGATTCCGATTCTAACCTGTTTGCTTGTTTGCCCAGTATATTGAGCGAGGCTGTCTTTACAGTTTGCAAACGTGAACATAACTGTTCTTTTCGTGTATCCGTTGCGGGTCTTTCGTCCTTGTGACATGACGTCGCAACGAATTATCTATTCGAAAGAAAACACGGACATCATACACACCAAATACTTTCCTTATAGCCTCCAATGTGCCCAATCTGTACGGGATACCAAGAGAGGTTATCCAGTCAACTTTCTTCTTTTCGTGTATCGCTGTTTGGTTTCTTGGCACATCCGTTATTTGTTCTCGTCGGCTGTTGCTGTTTTGAAGAGCCGTGTGCAACCGTTGCACTTCTTGTTTGTGAGTGATGTCGCCGTTGCGCGTCTTGTCTACTCTGTTGGCTTGCGAAGATACGAGCTCCCGTTTTACGCACTGTGGAGGGGCTGAGTTGAAGTTCTGATATCTATCGGAATTTGTATGTTTCATGTGAATGCTCACTGGGAAGTTACGGGAGTTATTTATTTGTAGTCGGCAGTTGGGGTAACTAATGACTCTGTCAGTGCTTTCAGTCTCCGTTATGAATCCAGTTGAGGTAGACTGATTGTTGCGATATTGTAAAAATTATGCTTATGTTTTGATTTTAGAATTGCAAAAGTATCGTCCAAATACCTGAGCGATTCGAGGTGGATTGTGAAATGCCGTTTGTGCTTTGGATTCATGTGAACGTAAGAACAACTTAACTACAACGGGTGATACAGGAGAGCCCATGGCTATGTCGTCAGTCTGTCTGTAGAATGATCGGTTAAATGTGAAGAAGGTGGAACTGAGGTATAGTTCAACGCCAGTGATAATATCAGTTGGGTTTAACGGATATCTGCGTTCCAAGGTCGTGTCATTGATCAATATGGAGTATATAAATCCCAAACTGTCTTTAATGGGCAAGCTTGTGTAAGCAAACTTCACGTCAAAACTCACGGTTACTTCGTCTTTTTCTAATAAGATACACCCCAAACCGATCTCGGTTTTGATACAATAATCCTTTGAGTTCTTGGTCTGCGGAAACTCGGGCAAAAGAAGCATCCGAAAGCGTTATCTGTCTTGATCAGCAGCGAGTGTCCCCTGACTCCTGAACTTCGTCGAGACTTGCATGCTTTTTGCTTTTGTCTTCTGGGTGCGTTGAGAGCTGGCGACGCAATCCTACCAACAAAGGTAATAGTGTTTCGATGGGAAAACTCAAGTTAAAGACGGCTCACAGAGTTTCAGCAAACAATTCTACATTGTGAAAGATTGAAGGTGTAGAGGAAAACCATAAAAAGCCAACTTCAATGGCTGTACTAGGAAGGGACTGGTTGTGAGGAGAAAGGTTACGAAAGCGTAATCTTGCCCGATTCAAAGACCTGATTGTTCTGCGGGGTAGCGTGTTAATAGATTTTGGTTTCAGAAGAAGCCAACCATCATCACTTGTGGAGACAGGGGCTTCTTATTTAAGAGAAAATAAGCGGGGGTTACTGGTAATGAGTTTGTCTGACACAAGGTTCCCTCTTGTAAAAGAAGCACTAATATCGTTTAATCCGAAAGATAAAAGCGGAGAAGTATTAGCATGATTAAAATTACCAACCTTCACGAGCAGATATTCTCCAGCGCCCGATCTTGACGATAACACTGGAATCCGTCTATGCGAATCAGAGTCTTCAGCATTCTTGCCTAGCCAAGATTCATGAAGACAAGCTGCCCAAGTAAGAACAAGAATCAGTGTCCATAAATTGCTTGTTAAATCAGAAAATTGGGTGGGGGGGGGGTGAACGAGCATAGGCATTGATTATAGACAGCACCGTCGCTTTGGATAAAGTAACGGAGCTAAGTGAGGCCTGTTAACCAGCATATTTCCATTTTTTAGTTCAGTTTTCCTTTATAGTAGCCACAGGTAAAGGAAATTCGTCGACTGAAAGCACTACTTTGTTTTGAATATCCAAAAATTCCAGCCGAGAATACGAGCGGCGTGTAACTATGATAACTGAGTAGGGCGGTGATAAATCCATTCTGTCAGCAGAGGGACAAAAATGTAGTTAACCCCGTCGAAGAGCGCGGTATTCGGTCGATCGAACTGCCCTCTTTCCGTCGTACCTCCATTGTCGCAGATTTACGTGAGCTGCATCCTCATTCCCATGCTTCGCATATTTCCTCTACTTGGATAAAGACTTTTCATAGCCCCTCTGTGTACAGAACCGACAGCTTTGATTAAAACAGTTCAAACACTGCAAGCAACACCAAAGGTGTGTTTTGATAAGCAGACGATCTGGAACACTGCATTACAAATGACTCGGTTTTTTGCTTCTCACAAGTATTTTACAGATGGAGACACATCATTTCTTTTGTTCTTCTTATGACTGGACATTCTGTATAATTTCTTCGTAGCTCCTTGCGGCTAGAGGAGTACGCGATGTGATATCCAATTAGGTCATTGTTTCTCCGTTCTGTCAGTCTGGGTTTTGGAGCTCACACAAATCGAGCAGCAGACCCAAGCTTCTTACGGCTTTTCCGACATTATCGAAACGTCTGTGAAATCTGACCATCTCAATTGACGGTATCAATCTACAAATCACAATACGTGACAAATCGCCCAACGATAAACCAACCATCCAGAGATGAGAACCAAGTGAGCGGTGGAGATCAAGCAAACGCCTTCTTCTATCTAGACAGATAGCTAAAGGAATCATCTGTGACGGGGAATGCTGGGGCAAGGGAACGACGTGAATATCAAGGCGAACGGACGAACCAAACGAGGGCCACAGACAGAAGAACAGACGACGAATATGTTGGAGGCTTCTCAAAGCAGACAAAAGGAGGTATACTGACTACCCGAGGGAAAGCAGCGGGATCTCCGGCAACTAGCAAGATAGCCTAGGTGAGGGTCTGCCGATCGAGCTGTCAATTGAGACAATCGGATCAACCGAAGAAAAATGATGCTCAAGAGAAGCAAGCTATCGGCCACAGGCAACTGGCCAGAACGCAGCCAAAGCGCTCAATCAGCGGCAATATCAATGTTAGTGCCGCGCAGTCTGGAAAAGGGCCTATGTAAACGATTGTATATTTTTCATGACTGGACTTGTTTGGCCGTTGGAATACAAGTATCCTGCTGCATGTTGTCTTCCTTGTTACAGAACGAAGGCGCATTCAGAGTACGAATTATGGGTAATTTTCAATTTTTCATTATCCCATCAACCTACGGGTAGCATTCATTTTTAGGCTAAACAAGATTTATTCGCTAGCTACTTCGAGCTTTGTGGCATATGGTAGCCTCGAAGAATGATATGGATTTTCGTGAAACGTTATCTCACTTGTGTTGTAATTGAATGTATGAGACTCAGGTTTCCAAGGTAAAATGCTATGAGCAATGAAAGCTAATGATTTCGAAGATATGGTATCAGAATTGAATTGATAAATAGGACCACATAAATTATCCTGGGTTACATTTAGATAGGCTGGCTATCTTTATTTTTTGGAACCAACTTAGGTTTCTTCTTTGTACTTTGTTGGTGGATTTCTTTCAGAAGCACCTCGATCAGTGGGAAAATCTTCCCCGGTAGGACTAAACAGTCTCCCGAATTCAACGAGTGGATAACTCCTGGGTTGGTAATCGTTTCTTCAGGATAACTGTGACTGCAGTTCCAAGAGAACTTTGTAAACTTATTCTCGCAAATCCTTTCTATGATCATGGTGCACTTTTCGACTTGTGGAAGTATGCCCAACTTCAAACTCCAATTCACTGAACTACTCTCTCTCTCTCTTGCTCTCTCTCTCTCTCTCTCTCTCTGCTTGTTAGCCCAGATCTAAACGTTGGCGAAAACTTTTTCTCTTTTCTGAAGAGGGATACCAGTGAGCTGGTCACCTAGGCACTAGCCACTGAAATCAAAAGTGGAATTTGTGATGGTGCATAAGATAGAAAATAATTTCAGAACCCACCTGGTAGACTCTAAGCAGAAGAAATTGTGAAAAGTCCTAAAGATAAACAAACAGATCCATTGACTATATTGCATGAGCCTCGAGCTTCAGTTACCATCTGGGTTTTTTGATGCAAACAAATATTGTTCCATCTTTATCATATGCTCTTACTCCGTTCTGGTTATTCCACACTGATCTTGGCAAAAATGGGATTTCCTCCGAATTTTGAACATATTCGCTCACCACATAAAAACAGATCGCAAGGTTTATTGTTCGAAAACCTCACCACTACTTGCTAATTATTACAGACATAAAATTGTGTAGTTTCGCTTTGGTGCCATTGTGTAGGAGAACAGAACGTTTAGCCAGGTACTTCCGAAAGAAATGCACCCAAGTGAACAGTCGTCGAAATTTCTTGACAGAAGCACACACACAAACGGGTTACGGGGTTTATTCAGCCATAGTTTTCTTGAAGCCAGTCAATTCCGATTGCGACCTCATGGCAACCCTCATACTTCTTGTGTCAGAAGTTTCATCATTTACTTGATGAACTGTCCTGATCGTGGTTGCGACAGCTGTCCGTTTTGTTTAGCTGCTCAGGTGTCACCGCAACTCCAAAGATACATCATACAAGAACGGACGCGTCAACTGACGATGTCAGCAGCTGATCAGACCGCTCCGATTTGCAGCTATGAATGTACGGTTCGAAGCTGACTTGTGGTTCAGACTAGTCCTGCGGAATCAGTATGGTTCCTTTTGGAGATCAATAGTTTAAGGACTGAGTGAAGTTGAACTTTACCGCAGTGTAAACAACACTGCTTTTCCGTGACTCATTATTATCTGTTCTTTTTTCTAGGGAAAAGGAACAACCTGCGGGAATCAAGGGTGCTCGTTGTTCGTAGTCTTGTTTTCACAAAAATAATTAGAGTGGACATTAGTATTCTGCTAATTATCGGCAGGGAATAACGCTCCTTTGACAGTAATATCTTCCATACTCGCGTGGTTAGGTTCCAGCACCCCTTTAGGGATCAGGAGGGGTGGCAAGTGTTTGATACGCTCCCAAAAAGCCGTTTTTTTAAGGGAACGAAAACTTAAGTACGGAAATGACTGCACTAGATCTCTAATGAAAAACGTTAACAACACCGATGATGCTATGAAGGATTTCAATGAACTGAAGATATTTTACGTCACATTTTGAGTCACCTAAGCTGACCTATTTTGATGAGAAAATTATCTTTGAAAAGTCTGACCTAATAAGTGATATGTGCTCTAACACACTATATGTGACTCAACGATTGTACCGAAATTGGGTGGCTGTGATACTTTGCACGTAACATCTGGCTAGTCTTGAACTGCATTTTATATCTGATTATAGATTTTCTTTCGAGAGGAGGTATTTTACTTAGATCTATTCTTCTGAATATCTACTCAGTAACGATCGTCATGAACTTGAAGCTTGAGAGGGTTCAGTCACAAGGTCCCATTATTTTCTATCGGCTTGCACAAAATCGTGGTGAAATGGCCTAAAATAGTTCGCTCTTAAGTTACCGCATTCCGGGCTGCGACTGCTACGACTTGCTCAACGAGGAAACCTCAAAGAAACGAACTGAGTGAATGCAATTTGCAGCCGATCGATACTGCTGGTGTTTATTATCTGTCAGTTTATTTTACAAAGGCCCCAATCCGAGAAAATGACCGTAGAAAAGTACTTGATCTGTCATTTGTTCAACTAACTCTTTTGTGAAGTGAGCTTGTGCTCCGATTTGTTTTTTTATTTTTGATGGCAGAAATATCAAGAGGAAAATCCAGTTCCAGTAATCCTATCGACCAGATTACGAACGACTGTATGAGCAGAACTGATTCTGAGCTTCTCATCCTGAGTGTTCCAAACCACCTATCAACACCAAGCTAACTGAGTCGTTCAGAGCAATCCTTGAATATGTTTTTTGGAAAATCCACTTGCATTCTTCACGTCGAAAAGCCGAGCGCCGCGTGCCAACAATACATTCTCTGAATCCTTGAATAGTTGGTTTGCGTCGGGACTTCTGCGCATAGCCTGTAGACTCAGAAAGCGTTCGTGAAGAGAGAGAGCAAACATGTTGATCAGAGGCCGTAGTTTTCGGTGTTGTTATGAGTAAGAGAATAACGGTGACGATGAGGTCTGCGGTCATGTTACGTGGTGCCATTTTCGGTGGTCTTTGAGGCAGAATAGGGAAGTGGGAGAGGAGGAGTATGGCGGTTAACATGGTTTTACGCATGAACAATATCCATGCCAGCGAAGAGTGACGTAAAAACCTCGGAAAATGAATTCCAACTAGATTAGGTTTATAACGTGGAACTCAAAGTAAATAAACGGAAAACACGCACTCCTAGCGTCCACGGGGAGATTGATGGACCACTCTGTTCCAAAGAAGATACTAAGAATGACAACTGCAAACTAGAGCCAAATAGCCAGAACACAGACGTCATCTGCGGATACCGAACAATGCACACTGGTTTGGAGAGAGATGAAAGCACAGATAAAACCACATACCGGTTATAAATTCTATCCAGTCAAAGAAGGGAAAGGGAATCCACAGCGAGTGAATCATGGACCTGAACTGAGTTCAAGTCTGGCGCAAAGGTGACTACATGGTCACAAGGTACACAGTGCAGAGGGTGCGTACGTGTATATGTGGAGATTCATGTGCATTCAATGAACTGATCGATGAGGTCATCAGTTGGTCACAAAGATATGATTAATGGTAAACTGGATGTTAGTCCGGTAAAAATGAGCAAATGGATTTCGCAAGAAGATGTGACAGATTCGACACCACCATTCCTAAGCTGGTACGACTTTACTGCGGTCCACTCGCTTCCCTGCATCCCTCAGAACGGCTACCGACGACAATGGTACAACTGACTCTTGCTGCAGTCGCAGAAGTCAGACTGAGGTACCTCCTACTCATGAGTGGTTACCTTACCAGTTGCCGATATCTACGGGTGGACAGCTTTAGAATATCCTCCTGATCATTTTCTACGGAAGTTCACACCATAGTCTCCGGCACTTGCCCATCCAGCTTCTTTCCTAATGTGAAGAATTTGCTTCACTGACAGTAGAGCAGCTTGCAGCTCCATGAGTGGTATAATAAAAGGTTTCGAATGAATCATTCCCAACACGAGCTGAAAAAGAGCAAAGAGTCATGTTCTCTTGAGACGCATCGCGCATGTGCATCGCCGTTCTATATAGTTGCTCAAGCGATCGATCCAAAGAGATCGCATAACGAAGCCTTACTTACGATGTCAAGGATTCTATTGACCATACGATTAGGAAGATCCGCTCCAAAAATGAAGCTACCGTTACCTGAGCAAGGCAGATTCAAAACGTGGTATGAATAGTATAAATCGCATACCTGCTACTGGAGCTTTAAAGACTAACAGTTGTATCCCGTTTATTCAGCCACACTGATACAGAAACACACGCACACGCACACGTCACGAGACAACTTTTCGAGCTCTTTCAAGTATTCAGGGAAAGTATCATTGGCATGGGGAGCCTGGGTATTAGATAATGAAAACTCCAGATGCTTTTTTGCATCCGAAGTTCCGACGTCGTAGATGCATAGACACGTCTGTCAGAGCGCACACACACGCGTACACACCGTGTTCGCTTTGGTTATGCTTGGGCGCGGACGGTGTTGACCAATGAAATGGCCCTCAGTATCGATCAGCCTTACCTGGCCTAAGCCGAATGTACGCGTCGCTGACGATTGCGCATGCACATCTACGTAACCGTCACTGAACTTTACTAGTTTCCATTTTGTGAGTATGCTAATTGCTGAATAAACCCACCAACCGATTACTTTCTGTTCGCTGGAAACAAAACAGACCAAGAGCACGCGAAAACAATGGTCCTTCTCGGATCAATCCGTTATTCTCAATTTGTGGAGCCATATCTGCAACCAAGAATAAAATCAAATTGTAACTCCGTCGAATATCGGGCCAATCTTTTCGTCTGGTTGACAGATACTTTTGTTCACTCTCAGTCTTCCTGTTTTGCAAGTAGCGAATGTCAACAATGAGGACAGATGCGTTTTGCACTGCACTTGTTATTATTATGCCTTCTCGGAAATCACATCAGTAGTGCAGTTGTTCGTCACATTTCAATTTCAGCTAGAACACAACGGATGGTGGATATGCACTGTAAGACACAAGCTTTTTGCCTACTCTTGTCCATCACGCACGTAAAACATCAGTTTATTGAGAGCCTGTCCGGATAGCTTGGTGGTTAAGATGTTCGACTCACAATCATTCACCCCGGGTTGGAGCCTCCGCGGGGCTCGGTCGATGTGCACTGCTGATGATGAAACAGTTGTACAGTGTTTCCATGGATTTCCATAGTGGGTTGAGCGTTGAAGCTGCACGATGAATCATACTACTATATATACTGTTTACTATATATGAGAAAGGTTTTTATAACAGATATGTCTACAATACGTGTGGGATTTGGTTGGCTAATGACAAGGAGGGCAGACCGTTAGTAATGATTGTTTCTGTGCTCAGAGAGGTGATTTTCCCTCTTCGTCAACATAGCTTCACTAAACGCTAGCAGTTTTGTATTCCAGTTGCGTAATCGTAGTTTGAAGGAATGGATCAGGTCAACTCGATAGCCTGTTGATAGCAGATGTTTCAAGATAGCTGAAGCTGTGTGCCTTGTCGAGTATGGTAGAACAGGTTGGACAGGTGGAGGTAAATCTCGAGCAATGGGAGCGGTCTGATCAACGATAAACGAGAGGACCAATGCAGGTGCGCCCAATCCCGGACCGGTCTTCTTAGGTTGGGTTGTACGATATTTTGTACCACTGGATTACCGGTTTATTCGTAACCATTGATTACTTCAGTGATTTATTCAAACTGGACCTCCTTATAACATAGACAAATGCAGAAGTTTACAACAACAAAAGAACTATATTTTCACGACAAGGAATCCCAACTCGACTGGTTTTCGATTGCAGTCTTCAGTTTCTCTGCTATTCGTTATACTTCAGCTGAGAATGTATTTGAATTGATCCAGAACAGAACTACGCCACTAGCAATAGCGAGAAATCCAAGGCGGTGGAACTACGAAGCTGATTTGCATAAATATTTTACATTCGAGGCAATAACTAGCAGATCACAAGTTGACCAATCACAGCTCGGTATTTTTCGTACCCATTCAGGAAGATCCTGATTTACTGAAGTGCCTAAGCGTACGCGGTTACAAAGTTATACCGGTTCGTGTCCTAGTAAATGCTAGCTGAATCTCTCCAGTTTCAGAGGACAGAATTTCTGAAATCGTCTGGGTTCTAAAAATTCTGCTTTCACATCAGAAGTCTTTAGCGCAGCGAATCCAACGGTACGGCAGGAAGCTCGGTCAAACTGATGGAGAAGATATTCAGGAAGGGCTGGGAGGCAGGCAATGATCCGTTTATCGCTCTCTGTTATCCTTGAAATATGCCTTCTGAGTATGTGGGAACAATCCTGATGAAACGCCTTTTTAGAAGGCTTACGCACAAGACTACCTGTACATCCTGGGCTATTGGATACAGATATCGTGGAGTCGTCAATAATTATATTGAAACTGAAGAATTGTATGCAAAGTAAGTTTCAAGATCGGGGCCTCTAGCCCCTGCATCCACTAGAGTCAGGTGATAAAGCGCGGATTTAATTATTGTGGCCTCCAAAATGGTCCTGAACGAAAGAAGAGGTGCTTTTGGGCACAGCTTTCATATGAAGGGACCGTTATTCCCCCGGAGGGGGTTGCACGTTTTTCGGTCTACAAAAGATAAAATCACAGACACCTCCATGAGCATAAAGCTCATTAAGGGCCTCATAAGGAACCCACACTTAAGTATTCGCGAACCAATATGACTGCTAACAGCCTGCTCACTACACTGCTCCTTTCGGCAAAATAACACTGTAGACTGTGTCGTATAATCCCTTACCAAACAAACCGGAAGTATTCGGTTCTCCAAAACTACTTATCTGGTAGATCATTCCAAGAGATCACATTCAAGCCATCCTGGAAGTCGTCGGATAAGATGAAATAAATTTAATTCGATAAAATCCGAGGAAGGCAATGATGGGGAAAAATATAAAAGTGATGGAGAAGTCGAAGACCTATAGAAGGAAACCAGAAAAAAGATTAGAAACCTAGGCAGATAACATCACAGAATAGTCGACCGGAGAGGATCTCTCACTGTCTAGAACACAGTTGACCAGAGCTACCAGCCTTTATTCACACAAAAGAACCTTCTGAAAACAAGTAGAATGTGTTGGATATGCTTTTGTTTCGCCACATCTGTAACGTTTTCTGAATGGTCTACAGGAGATTTTCGTATGGCCATCTAAAGTAGAGTAATCTGATTGGTGAAAAAAAGGCTTTGTTAACTACCGAGGAATTATTGGTGATTGGGATTTTGGTGCTTCACGCTGTAAGAACAAACTGACTGTTTTTCCCGAGGATCTGACTTTGACCAGTGAGCTTATTCTACTGTCATATCGATGATGTAACCGATCTAATTTTATGGTAAATGTTTGAAGTGATTTCTAACATCTCACCGGAAAAGTTTCCAAAATTGTTTCGACAAACCCGCGAGAAGGAAGACAGGATAAAATCAAAATGTTTTAACTTACGAAAAATCCCAACAGTATTACAATAAAAATCATAAAATGAACTCAGTGAATGTTAAGCTTCATTTCAACGCAATCCCTCTGTTAAAAACGGATGACTGCTTTTTCGAAGCCATCTTATCTAGCAAAATTACTCTACCCATCCCTGTTGAATACCGACATAAACTTATTGTTTTTTTGCACAGAAAATATCCGTTTTGGTTTTGACGGAAAGACTTACAGACAGACTGGTCTTGTGAAGACAAAAGAAACCCCTTAGGTCCCACAATAGCGGAAATTTCACGGGGATGGTAAGCCCAAACCAGAGGGTCATAACCCATTACCCATTTACCATTTGTAAAAAAATCACATTGATATGTAGTTATTTTTGAATGATGTAAATTTTAACCACTCCTAGGATATTTTCAATTCCGCCCGTCGAGTCTTATATGTCTAAAGGAAAAAATCCGAGTTTATCCTCCGCACGGTACACTACAGTACGCCATACACAGAGAAGCAAAATGGGTCAGAAGCTATGAGCCGTTCTCTACTTTTGTCCGGTTTCTTCCAGGTGCGATGTGGTCAGAATCCTTTTCCACAGGGTCCGCAAAAGTTTTACTATTGACCAGTTGCAAAATGAGGGAAACTGTAACGAGAATGCCAATTTTACTAACTTCTGTCCGTAAAAGCTCATTGTGCAATACACTAGGCCTCGAGGCCAAGTTGACCCACCGCTGACTTCTTAGCGAAAGCAAGTCATTTTATTTATTTCTTTTTCAGGTGACCACGGTTTCAATCATTTGCTTCACAATTTAAACTTAGCTCTAAGATGAACGAATCTGGCATACCAGTTGCACATATTGCACTATATTAGAGGTCTAAGATTCAGCTACGATTCCGAAACTCATATTGCTCTTATCTACCAGTTCACTTGCAGATAGGGTGACACTTGCGTAAGCGGAACGGAACAGAGTGGAAAACCACATCTTAAAATGAACTTGCCACTTAGTGACTTCCTTCAAACTACGATTACGCAACTGAAATCGAAAACTACTAACTTTTAGTGAAGTTATGTTGATAAAGAGGGAAAGCCCCCTGTTTGGTCACAGAAAAAATCATTACAAACGGTCTGCCCTCCCTGTCATTAGCCAACTAAATTCCGCACATATTGTAAACTTGTTGGTTATAACTGTTTTTCTCGTTTCCACGGTGGATTCCTTGTACCGTGTAATAAGTAGGGTGATGTTTTACGTGCGTGGTGGATAGGAGTAAAAGGAAAGCTAGTAACTCTTGGCTTGCTTCTTAACGAACTTCGAGTTACAAGTTTGTTCGATGCAGTACTTAGATATTTACATCTAATTTATTTTATCTCTTTTCTCCCTTTTTACCAAGTTCAAGTAACAAGTTGTTTCATTCTCAAACTCAGTAAATGATCTCGTCACTTATTCAATAAAGTATGTGTCTATAACGGTCGAACAAGACCTCACGAACAAAATCGTGCGATGGATTATTGATCGGTGAACATAGTGCTGTTTTATAAACAAGTACCCCTTTGATTCCCGGCGATGGCCTAAATTCTCATATTTTTACGGATTATTTTGTTTGCCTAAATTAAATACTTGGACTTTATAAACTTCCCAAGAAAGCTTGTTCGAAAGCGAAAAAAACCCAGAATGTTCTTTGTATTCATTTACTATAATGTTCTACTTACAGTTGAAGCAAAGTCTTTCCACTGCTGTACAACGCGGCATGAACGTGGTAAGTGAATTTCGAGATAGCTATCATGTCACTTGAGAACAAGACGCTAGAGAGCTAACAATTATTTACAGTGACTCCCATACGTGTTCTTACTATTCACATGGGCGAGATGACAGTGGAGTTTCACTTTAAATTCAAAAAAAGGTTTTATATTAAATGTGACTTTGTCTCGCTGACAACAAATTCAATTGCAATTATCAATAGATTAGGGAGTCGCTTAAATCAAGTTTCAAGATGACGAGAATTAATTTTGATGGCTGAACAAGGCACTACAAAACTCTGTAACACTCTACCGCGAGTGTCCTCTCAGGCTGACATAGCATTGTGCATCGAGTGCATTTGATTTCTCATCCAAAAGGCTATTCTGGACTGACAGCTAAAGCCGATGTTTTTCTATGTAAGTAGTATGCTATTGTGTTTGGATGACAGGGAGAATTTCCCCCGTGAGCACATGACCAATTTCCCGTTGTTGCAGCTCGTCAAGTATGCGTACCCGGTACTCTTCTGCTCAATCATCCTTATGCTTGAATACTTCACAGTTGGTTTACAGCTGTAATCGCATTTGAATGGTACAGACCGTGTAGGAACAGAGAGTCCATCACAGTGATTATCCTAATGTTGTCTCGTCCGTTAACATGACGGAACTTCAGAACGAAAACACGTGGTCCCACGTATGGATTTACGATATAAGTAGTATGGTACTGTAACTTCTGCCCAGTCATCCCTGATGAGGGGAAACAACCGTGAAACCAGTCACGTGCTTCCGGAAAAATTCTATTCTGTCATCCAGATACAATACCATACTACTCATTTCGTGAATTTGTACTTTAGTCGCTTTAACCAACGAAGAAAGTTTGGAAGAATCGCCGTGTGAGTCCTAAAATGGAATCTCCGTCCTTGCTCTCTCCATTCGGTTCAAATGAAACTGCAGCTACGATGATGCTTGGCTAGTTTGCAAGTAGTTTCTTTCCGGAATAAGAAATTATCAAAATTTTAGGACGATATATCTCGAGAAGGTGATTGGTCCCTTTGAGTTAAGAAAACGTTGTGTAAAACATGAATCATCACTCGGATATGACGCATCTGTCATTTCCTAAAACAAACCGAAGGAATCGAGCTAATTTGCAGAGAGCCCTCTGTTAGACATTGATGTCTATTCCCGGTGAAATTCTGGCCAACTTGTGTCCTCATAAACTCTAAAAGGTTGGACAAAAACAGTAATACTTTTGATAAATGTATCCTTCTTACTTTCTTAGTGGGGGTAAGGCACTCAATTCGGCATGTTTTCCAATAGGTAACAGAGAAAGTTCTCTGCTGAACTGCTCGAATCATGACTACCTACCACAATAAAAGTTTCAAATCGTTAATCGTGTGGGGTTAAACTGGGTTTGGTTGCATCGTATCGGAACAACAGTAACTACAGTTTTATTATTGATAGATGACTAATTTGTGCAGCTTTTTACAGAACCGTGAGATTTGAAAGGCACTAACTAGCAAACGAATAGATTTTTGGTGGTTTCTAATCATGTCAATATCACCCAAAGTGCGCACATTGATACATCATGGACTGCGTGAGGAAGAGAATACGGTGGGATTTATCTTCAAATCAAATTGGAGTAATCCGTGGGTGCTATTTTGGTTTACAGTCAGTCGAAGCCCTGTCCCGGGGATTGCCAGTGAGTTTATCGATGCCCAAGGGATATGGTAGAGAAGGATTACAGCAGGTAGCATTATGTGACGAAGAAACAGCAACCCACCGAATTAAATGCCTAAACCTGGACTCCCTGAATAGACGAGAGCCTTTGACCACGTTCTTCGCGTGCTGAGTATTTGATAGATATGAGTTTAAGAAGCTAGTGATTGTCCTAATTACACCATATTACGTACGTGATGATCAGTGTTTTCCGTTAAGTTCTACAGCTTCTTCACTTGAGTGATAGGATATCACATTCGTGCTTGCCAAAATAAGTCAGGTATAATCTGCCCTCTGGTACTGTGCAACTCAAAGGTGATTCAAGGTGAATTTCTGAGCTTCGTCTAATTGTTTACTAACATTCGTCATATATGGACATGATAATCAGAAGCAGTGGCTAGGTATAATTCACTTGTTAGATGAATGCTATCGGACTTCTGAAGGAAGGGATGAGCCACGGCTGAAACTCCATAGCTAATTGTCTAACAAGTGCAAACGAGTTCCGAAGATATTCTCACTTCTTCATACACTTGCCCCATCTTGGGTATGAATTTGTTAGTTCTTTTTACTTTAGCTCCAGGTGTTATTTTATTTTTGTTGTTGTACCTTATGCTCGGTTGAAATTTATTTATTAAATTTGCGTTCCGCCACTTTTGCTGTCTCGCTGAAACACAACAAATTCGGAAACTCCTACCTTTGTTTCCTATTGGGTTTCTCTGTTACGTAGACCGGTACCGGTTTGAGCACGTTGATCTCTGACAATTTCGGATAGAATCGATACATTAGCTGTTCACCTTCACTCCGTGTTCATTTGCACTTTTCCTCCAAACGGATCGTATTTGATCGAATACTAATTTGGTATCTCTGTCTAGACACGGGGTAGATCATGTTCAGAACCATTCCACGTAAAACCAACCGATAGTCTCCTAGTTATGACGATATTCAGCTTTCTATAGTGAACAACATGATACTAACGTGCACACTTCGACTGCGTACAACTACTTATTGGCTAAAACCGAGTATTCGAGAGAAATGTGCTATCAATAGCACGAGGTGCAAAGACAATGGGAGAGGCCCAATTAATCGACTTTTCAGTTTCTATTGGTGATGTGACTTTACTATCAGTTGATTCTGAGGAATCAGTTACAGGCCACCGGATGTACGGTAACATGAGTAAGTGTGCGTGTTGAATCGGTCGCTTGTTGATTGGTTGCCCGACTCTGAAGATACCCTGAGAAAATTTACCCCATGTGACCGAGAAGTGTCAGTGAAGTAGCGTGTTTCTTGTTCAGCACACCACACGATGCCTCAAGTTTTCGATACACTACGATTCTCGCTCGGTCCTAACTAATACTGGAGCTGATCCCAAACATTCCGCAACCTTTGCAAACGTGTTACATTTACACAGGTGCGATGTGGTATGATTTCCTATCCCACGGGAAGGAGCCACTGATCTCGGTGCGAACCGACATGCTAGATGTAACAACTGAAGTTTTATTCTAGGCGTATATCGTACTTACGCTTGCAGACTATGTCACTGACTGTGAGAATCACTTGAGAAGCAGAATTTTAATAACTACATATTTTCAATCCTACTTGGTCCAAGTTATTGATGAATCAGTTTTCAAGTTATTATGGGGCTGACAGAAACCACCTGCACAATATTTGCGTTGAAGAACATTTAAAGCGCTTGTTTTCCATGGAACACTATATCGCTTTTCAAAACTAAACTTTCGTTGGATTTATTCAAAAAATATGGCTTTAAGTAAGAGAAACTGATGTAGTAAAATATTGTCTGTCTGGTGGGATGTCGATGGCTTCGAGACTGAAAACAACTACGGTAGCCCAACCTCCTAATTCCTTATTGCTTCGTGCACACATACACAAGCGCATTCATAGAAAGCAAACGGCTTTCAATCCCCGAAAGTGTCACCAATCGATTGTCGAAGCAAAATACCAGCGAAATCCTTCCGGTCGATAAGCAAATGTGAAAGTGCTTTGCATGTATCGTGATACTAGAAATATCACCCATATTAGCAATACACGAAAGCAAACCAACGCAGTAGCGAACGAGAAGCGGACTGTCCGCGTGCACGTAGAAAAGATCAAAATTATGCGAAAGCGGAATCGATGAAAACCTGGTGCATTTTTAGTTCATTAAAACACGTTCAATCGAAGAAAATTGGCATAGTTAAAATCGAGCCTCAGGTCAGGATCGTAGAGAAAAGAAATTCGAGGTGTGGTCTGGAAAATTTTCGTTTTCTCGGAAGGATCGAGGTCACTAAAATTCCGGAATATGCACATTTTGACATCAGAACACTTTTTCAGAGACAAACAATTGTTTTCAATGATTCATTCTCAGGTCTTTACAAATCATATAGGAGACGGTTGGGCTGACACGGTCAAGGGTCATTCGGATTGGACATGGTTTGTGTGTGTGTGGGGGGGGGGGGGGGGGGTAGATCGACGTGCCGATCCGCACGACGGTCGTGACTGTCAAATGGTTCGGAGCTGAGTCAATGGTAATCTATTCGTTCAGGTGCAAATGTAATGCAACCTACATTAGCCGAACGGCAAGGCCACTATCCCAAAGAAATGAGGAACATTGCCCACGGTGGCTACAACAAGGAGAAACAGGAACCATAGGGAGTGCCGTTCTCGGGCATCCGGTAGACTCGGGTCATCAAATAAGCACAGATTCAGCATTTAAAATCGTCTATCGAGTGCCTCCCAATCCCCACAATTACATCCGCTTACAAACACTGGCCACGGCAGAGGCGATTAGCTCCCGTCTTTTCGCACCTGCTCTGGGTACACAGAAGAAATTCGTCCGAGCCCTCCAGCTACGCTGGCCTCAAGTGGACCCATCACCCACACCCAGTGACTCAGTTCCGAACCAAGTGACCGTCACGACTTAGTAGCGCTGATTGACACGTCTCTAAAATTCTTTCATAAACAAATTATCCAATTACATTTCGGCACTCGCCGGAAGAACGTGCTCGGCCGTGCCTGTTCCATGTACAGACTGTTGTGGCTCAGTCTGAGAGACTTTTTTACTTTAGAACTAATAAACAGATTTCATGCATAAAACAATTTGAAACTGAAATGATTAGGAACCCACACTAGTACAAATAACGCCATATAATACAAACCTTGCACAATAAAAAAGATCTTGAAAATGGATAGTGCGATACAATGAATTATGTTGTCTCATTCACAGAACTTACAAAGGCTTTCGGTTAAAATGATTTTTATCTCACAAAACAATGTCTAATGGACACAGAAGAATTTATCGTACGAATAACTACGAGATCTAGTCTCCGGTGCCATATTATCAATGAGCTCTACGGCTATATTAGCTTCAGTATGCTCAAGCCATTAGCAAAATGCCTGCCGTCCATTCTAAAAGACTGGGCAGTCCAGCGTTAGTACTTCTTTCCCACAGGACTCGCTTTCGTGTCCTGTGTTGTTTAAACGCTGCCTAGGGTACGCCTAGTACCAACCAATCAATAACTTCGGAGTTATACTCTTGTCACGTAAGGCTGTAGTCGATATACCAATCATGACCTAAGTGGATGTTGAGTGAAATAACGACAGAACAGTGAGTTTAACTGATTGATTACTTCAAATCACTATGATGTTTTGACCTGTTCGAAAGCACACATGCCCACGCAAAGATGACATCACCGTGGCCCTAACGGAGCTTGCGCAAACATAACAGCTCCAACAACAATTAAGCCAAACTACAAGCCCTGAGCGAGGCATTCCTTCTGCATATTCTTGTACGTCATCAATGTATAACGACAAACAGATAATAAAAAGTGGGTTGCTTGTGCATATATCATTGGCTGATGTGTGTGTGTGTGTGTGTGTGTGTGTGTGCATGGTTGAACACCATCAACCAAGACAATGGTGATTTCATTGTGAAAGTCAGCCGTTTTTGAGTGTGCAGTGTAGGGCTGAGATGACTGGTCAATGAAGTCTTAGAATCAATCCGTAATCTCAGATTATCTGAGATCAGATCATATTCCATTTTTCCCGAGATTAATCTATTTAAACAGTGAAATTCGTTGATCTCTATGAGATTAGAACCAACAAATGGACGTATCATTAACCTATAATGAAATATACTATTTGAGCGGCGACACATTACCGGGGACTTCGATCGTTTCACTAACAGGTTCAACTATCCACAGTTAGTACACCTCCCGTGAGTGTATCTTCAAAAAATATGGAATAGCGGTAGGTTCTCCGTGGAACTACTCTTCTTGATGTAAATTAAATACTCTAAGTAAATAAGTCAATAAATGATCTTCTGCCTCTGTATTTATCAAACAATACAGTACATTATTTCTTCAAGGAAAGTGAAGCCCATCGAAGGCTGTCTAGTGGGAAAGTGACCAACGGTGGCGGGGGTCGAACCCGGGGCATCACGGTCTGAACTCCACAGGGATGACCTCTTGATCACTGCCTGCTGGTGAAGGAAAATTATACTACTACCATTTTGTCAACGTTCTGTTTTGTTTACAACTATGTGCGGAAATATACTTAGTCAATGTTTCTAGTTTTCAAGGCAGTCATTGTTCAGTTAGAATTATTCATTAGACGACAATATAAGGCTTCCACAACCATAGATGCATTCACTGAAAAATGAACTTATGCATACCTATCATCAACCTTTTTTGCACTGAAAAGTATTGGCAAGCTGACCATGGCCTTGTACGTCCCTGTTAGAATATGCGATCAAACGCGAAGACCCCGAGTCTGATTCAAGTTGTCACTATATTGCTTGTTTCACCTGAATTCACTTGGTCATCAGTAGACAGATTGAAGAAGTAAATTATTGTTTCTATCTCTAGTATGATGGACTAATAATCTTCCACCTGTGGGTTGTATGTGTTTGATGTGAAACGACAAAAACACCGTGACTTTTATCAGCCCAAAACTCACCAAGTGCCTCGTCGGGTCCACACATTTGCATCATTCAAATTCCAACACGGTGGCCTAAAGTCTGGCCTGTACATTTGTTCACACCATGCCAAGGTCATCAGAGAACTGTGCGCTTTTTGTTTTCACCTTTTGGCAGTCTGTCATTGATTTCTTATTAATCCAGTTGATCAAGCCGTTGGAGGATTTAAGCAAGTCCGCCAAAGATTTCCAATTGGGTTTATTCAAACAAAAACCTTTAGGACGTCAAACTGCACTGTGTGGTTTTGCCGACTTTTGGGTAAGGTTGGGTATAACTTCCAAGTTTACGAAGGAGTAGGTTACCGATGGTGGAAATCTTGACGAGTGAATTGGGTGTCGATACTGATCTTTTACAAGTGGAACGCAAAACAATAGTTCATTTGAAAGTTTTTCTCTTCTGCAGACTATGCATAAATATCAGCGCAGTAGAAAGGACACAATGTCTAGTCCATCGTATTTAGAAGACCGACGACCGTGAGACTTGGACCGGGGAACCCCAAAAGTTCCAATGCTTTCAGTAATAGCAAGCTGGGTCACAGCTAATTGTTGTCTAGCAACATTGTGATCACCAATATAAACGGGGTTTGAGCTTAGTCCCTCTGAGGAGACGGAGACATAGGCTGCTTTACCTCGGAAAGTCATAATTGTGGACTTTCTTTTTAGGTGCCAAATATGGAAGCCAGGATTTCCTGACTCCTTCCGAAGGCACTATCAACAACCAAGCGAGGGCATAAGGACTGCAGATTTCCGAAGACTTAGTCGTCAAATACTCTGTACGATATTGATATCCTCTACTTATTCTGGGAATCATAATCGGCCATAGCTTTATATAACTGATGGACATCCAGTAGGTATTCTCCGACTCTTGCCTCAAAGTATTTATAGTCTCCGTATTAAGCTAGTAAGGTTACGCGCAGAACAAAAACGAATGCAACCAAGAAAGGAAAAGCATTCAGAACCCACCTGCGGTACTACTGAGGTGAAAATAAGTAGGAAAGTTCAAAGTGCAAACTTGAACACTTATCGATCACGGGGTCAAAAAAGAGACCGATTGAAATGTCCAACAATTATTCACATTCCCGGAGAACAACACAAAGTGGCGAACAAGCTCGTTTTCAGTGATTCGTAATCATGCCATTACATCACATTTTATATGAACAGTGTTAGGTGAACAAAACAGAAATCAAGATAAGGCCATGAGTCAAAATTTAAGTGGAGGAGAGGTGATCAGATATCACGTGCGTGACCTCGATCCGTGTCTAGACCGTGAATGGGTGTCTGCGGTGTCATTAGCCAGATCAACGGATCTTGATTTCCGTTTTGTTCACCTGACACTTCATATAAAATGTGATGTAATGGCATGATTACGAATCACCGAAAACGAGTTTGTTCGCCACCTTGTGTTGTTCTCCATGTGTCCTGTGGGATTATTCGTACAACTATCCACATTCAGCAGGTACGACGCCGACCATGAGTCAGGCTAACCGCAGAGGTCGTGACGGTTGAAAATAGGTTGTCATATCTATCTTCTCTGATGTAAGTGTTGGTGTCTTCTTATATGCATACCGCACTGCGGCTCACCAAGTTTTCCTTACAGATCTAACACTTGCAACTCCCAGGGTAGAGCACTGCTTTCAGTGTGATAGAGAGAATGAGGTCACACTGACGTTATGAAACAGGCCACTGTGGTGCGCATCATAATGAGGAAGATAGGAACAGACCGATTTACGGTTAAGGAAACAAAAACGATGGGACGGAAATATGACATTCAAAAACAATGTGGGATAAATCTTGATTCACGTCGACGGATGACACAATACCCATAAGGAAATCACCTCACGGTATAGTTTAGATTGGCGCCTGGGTATACAGAATGGTAATCCCGGCTTTTCGTCGGCATTGTAAAAAACCAGGCTCGCGACAGTACACAAACGAGTAAGAAGGTAAAATATTGAAGCAATAAGATATTCAGTCTAGGGAGCCCGAGAGCCTGATACACGGTATTCATAGACGAAGCAAACGCCACTACGAAAAAAGTCAATGTTCAGTCAAAACAGAGGTGTTTTATTATGTCTCCAACAGTACCTAAGAACGGCGAAGCTCCAGCCTTAAAGTCACTGTGTATGACAGTGCTGTTTTTGAACTGAAATCAACTTTAGAATAAACGTGGTTCTAGGCGTTATGAGCTTTACCTTTTTGACCTGCTAACTCAACGGCAGTATACTTAGAGAAGAAATCGCAATTAGTTAAACATCTCAAAAAGCGAATACAAACTCTATTTTTCTGAAACTATTTTGAGAATCTGGATTAACCTTGACAGCCACCTATTCTGCTAAATCAAATTATGATCCAACGGACTGATGACTTGATTTGCACCATTATTAGTTTTCAGTCCGTAATCTAATTGTGGAGAATATGAAGCATGTGGGTCAAATTTGTATCCATAAATGTCACGATTCGACCTTGTGGCAAATGTTGCGGAGTTAGGAAAACATCACTTCGCCGGGGCATCACGAAATCCACCTACGCAGAACAAACATAGCAATGCTGTATTTAGTGAAAATGAAAAAGGCGCATAATTCACAATATATTTGACCAGTAAAAAGTATCCGTGATCTCGCTCTCACCATGAATGTGTGTACCTAATGGAGATTAGAGGTAAATCAGCGGGTACATGTGAAAGATTACGAATGAGATTCTGCACTATTATGCTTTTGATCGGTGTATCGATGGGACTAATCACATACGTTTTCAATTTCAGTTGGATCCGATTTTTTTTTGATTTTCCAGCTGAATGAACTGAAACAGACCTGTTAATCTGCGAAGTTCCTGATTAGATTTTAGTACTTCTTGCTTGATTGATCACACTGATCAAGAAACCGGAAAACAAAAGCTGGCGTAGCATAACAGAAATCCTGAATTTGTAACAAATATCTCTGTCATTTTCGACATATTGCATCATGAAAGAGCAAGAAAAGTAAGGTACACAAGAAAACAGGTAATTTCTTAGAAAACACCTAACGGGATGTTCTGGGAAAGGTCTGACCAGAATGCATAGGCTTAGACTTTGATTTCAAAATCAGACAGAGTGAACGGTGAAATTTTTCCACTCCATACTGTTGAGTAGATCATAAGAGTGTCCATAATCCCAAAACGGAAGGACTGCAACCAAGGTAGTGAGACTTGGAGTGGAGAAGCATTGAATCTGCAGGCGTCTATTATACTTAGTCGGTAATGCCACTAGGGTGAAGAGAAGACTGGAGATGAGCACTCCGGATTTGCCACCAGTCGTGGATGCATCGGTCAGATCTCCAGTCTCCGACAGCTGCATTTGCACCGCCACAACTCCCAAAGACCATGGGCATTCTTGTCCTAGACACACGTATGACCTTTGGCCGTATGCAATTTGTGTGTTCATAGTGAAAAAAATTTTGCATGATCAGCCGGAGCCTGTGTCTTCAATCATTCTATCTGACTGCCAGTTTTAAGTAGTAAGTACTAGACAGTGATTAACAAGTGGAGGTGGTGTTTGGGATGAGCTCACATAAGCGAAAGTGAAAGTAACTTAAGCCAAGCTGAAACATTCGTGGTGCCCTCGTGAAATCCGAATGTCCAATAATGTATGGGTGTAAAATACCACGATTCTTGGCATTTTGCCGTAAGGTTGTGACTCCTGGCCA
The DNA here is from genome assembly GCA_948099385.1 of Fasciola hepatica. NCBI lineage: Eukaryota > Metazoa > Platyhelminthes > Trematoda > Plagiorchiida > Fasciolidae > Fasciola > Fasciola hepatica. The sequence goes on from CANUEZ040000106.1 coordinate 1,581,153, forward strand.
TTCTGCTTTGAAGATGCTCAGCTACTTTCCGTACTTGGAATTAGACGCCACTTAAGCATCTCCCGCAATCTTTGGAAAGATCAACAGAGAAATGGTGGGCTTCGTCTCATACGCTGCGTGCGGATAGCTGCCATACCACCTGCAGTGACTTGGCCGTGTTTAGCGTATTCCTATTCATGGTCTACGTCTCGATGCCCTATTCGCACTTGATCTGTTGACCTGAAAAATACAACGCAGTGGTCAAACCGTAACTTGGTGATGTATATAAGGAAGTTAGCATCAGCATTGACTTCAGTTGATGCTTCCCACCCTCTTGGTTGAGACCTAAGAGATGAGAATTATCGTTGATCTGAGAAGCTGTCGTTTACGACTAAGACTAGACGTCATCGGCGCGAATGCTGCACGACCTGCCTGTTGAAATCCGGCGTCTTGCACTAACAAAAATATTAAAAGAAAAGAGCATCCAAAAGCATACGGCGAAATGAAAACACTTCTTATCTTTATGAGCAGAGCTTGTCTTCATTTCGCCGGACTCCATTTTTCTATACTTTTTCCACCCTGTGTTGGGACAACTCTTGATTTACATTATATATACATATGTATATGAATCAGTCCAAAAGGTTAGTTGTGATAAAATACATAGGCGACAGAAAACTGCTGTCCGGAGAAGAAAAAAGGGCAGTAACTCGTCAGTTCGTCGTCGAGCTAGACTCGGTGACACTGAGGACTTTTGCCTCGAAAATAAGGGACAGCTGTTTCTAAGTAACCATATCTGCGGAAGTGATTTTGCTTACATCATTTGTTTTCATTCTCGAGGTATCTTTCCAGGACAATACTAGTAGTTTACAAAAAACCTATGCAGTTTTGTCTCCGAGAAAAAGCTAGAAGTTTAACTTTGCTTCCCACTTTGTACAAGTCTTCAAGTTTTAGAGATTGAGGTACATTGATCGAACTCTGGGATGTAATGGATGCCTACCTAAGGATCAAACGGGTTACCAGACAAAATCCGGACGCCCCGTTGTTTTGTGATGTCTAGAGTAGTGCTTATCTGTCCTCAATAATAAATGGTCTCAGGTAGAATTTAGTGGAGAAACTTCCCACAAATTCAGGACCTAAATGAAGTGAACTGACTTCTTATATCACCAGAAAGCCTCTGCTACTAAGCTTTTACAAACGGAATTAACCTTTTGCTTCTTCTCGTAGTTGATGAGCTACTTGCCTCATCCCAAAAATTAACAAATCATTCAACGCAAGTCACTGCTGTCTACGTAGGTGTTCTACGAGAAAGAGTATACGGCATCGTATCATTTAGAGATGGCCATCTTCTCACTGCTTGTGTGATATATCAGATACCATGGTACTATGTTCTGCCCACTACTAATGACAGAATACTGACCGAGATTTTCAACCTTCAGAAACGTTGGGCTGATCGTTACCGGCTGTTTTCCTTGCACCGTTGACCTAGGTTTGACGCATTCATTCACGATCAACACTGCTCTATATCCAACTTTTTATTTCTCTCTTTGACCCTTCTTGTAAGCCTCACATGTGTGATTTCGAAGGGGACTTCCACCAAGTAAACATTCGTATTCCTCATATGAATAAAGACTTTAGTTTCAGCAACAGACGTGGAAAAATAGCATTCGTTTTTTTTCTACGCTGTGTGTAGTATCGTACTCGTTTTATCTGGCGAAAAGGGGTTAGGAACACCAAAGCACTAGTCTAAGCACGAAAGTATGCGATTGTTTTATGGATAAAAACAACAGTTTCTCAAGTTGATTTTTGTTTTTAAGGAGTAGAAATAACTTTCCGGTTCGGACATATCAAGGAAAGACTAGGGAATCACCGTGCAAAGGAGTGACGTAATCTTCATTCACCACAAGCTTTTTGGGATAAGTCAAGTTCATTTATCGAATCAAAATGATTCTACAAAGATTCCGGGGGCGGTGGTATATCTGCACAGGAAATCTGCTAACAAAGATGAATTTTAGCGCAATGCATTTTTACTGCTGGAAAATTAAGATTTCGTTTAACGGAATAGTTGGAACAAGACCAGAACAATTCTTCGATGAGAAAATTCAGAAAGGCAACCGAAATACAAAATAAACTCTTCTCATCGGCCTCTGAATATGGATAAGATGGGCTCACTTTCTTTGATCACACTTTCACTTGCAGATCCAGAAAAACGGTCGTGGTAACCCACTTGGTGAAATACTTCATCTGCCTCGAAACGTGAAATTTAGCTTCGACTTGATAGCCAAAACAAAAATTAGCAACATTCAGTTCGACTCGGCGAATGGATTCGCCCTTCTGTGCCCCCGAATTTTCTCAGCTTATATTCTGAAGCATCAGATGTCAGAAGTAAAGTAAGTCAAAATATAGATAGCAAATGAACAGGAAATATTTTTTGTGAATGAAAATACCCTAGAAGAAAGGAGAATTCCAAAGTGACCACACTACCTTCCCCGCAACCCGGTCACGTCACTTAGTATCTCAAACCATCTGAAAAGTCAACCTTGTGGTTTTCATTCCTGAATCCGAACAAGTCTTACTTGACCAAGCCCACTTTTGAAGATCCTCGTAAGCAGTGTAAAACGGAGAAGTTGTATTAGAAATGTTTCAGAGCAATTTGAATTTTAGGTCAAGTGGAGGGTGCTCATGGTTTATTTATAAACAGCTGGAAAGATTAAGATATTCCGAGGAATATACAGGATGTTGTGCAGCTACCACCTTTATGGTCAGAACGGGTAGAGGATGCCCGATCCTACTGGTTTTGAGTCACAGTGGAGAGATTTCTCTAGGTCTAGCAATATCCGTTGTTTATCTTCAATTATATGGTATATCAAATGTAAAGGTCTGCTTATGGGAGATTTAACTGAAGTTAAATGCAGTTTGAAAGAACGGATGATGAATCTGAAGTCCAGAATAAGCAAACCGGGAAGAACGAAACGACGCGACGGTATCCGGTGGTGCTAGATGTGGGTAAAAATGGAACACTTCACTGTGTGATACGTTGCAGTCTTGGCTCATTGTCTGGCACTCTGTTAAGGTTGTAACCTAACAAAATGAAGTTGGCATTTCCTGGGATTATTCTCATCTATCTTCGAGTCTAAGATGGCCCGATTCAGCTGACACCGCAGAAGAACAGCAGTTTGCAGAACAGAATCAGGAGAAGAATGATTAAAAGCAGGTGGAATGACCGTGAAAATCGGCGTACATTTCACGGCAAAAGTCATGTTCTTGAGGTGATAAACTTATCACTTCCCCGTTTGATGTAATGTTCTTCTTTATATTCGATAATGCCTTACTGATGTGATACCTTGCCGAGAGAGAACCTATTGTGTGTCTGAAGACCGTTCATTCACAGCTACTACCATATCCGTGGAACGTGAGTAGGAAGTAATCAAGTACACGTTACACACGTTCAGTTTCAGAGTGACGCCCATGTAATTTCAGAAATGTTCGTTGACCATTGTGATTATCGCTTGAGTGTAAACAAAAACCATTTTTGAGCGACGTCTATCAAGCTTCTTTACCTCTGATTATAGAAAAGAACAAAGTGCATACTTAAGGGAGTTTATAGTGAACTTGTGTTCACCCCACAAGTTCGGCAATGTGAATCCTTTGGTAAATGGAGTTTTAAAAGCAAACTGTTCTGCACCCTTGATTTACTAACCAACATTTCAAACGTATCTGAAGATACTTGGGCGGAAAAGAAGAGAAATGTAATAGAATGGCCCCTGTGGAATAAATGTGAGCAAAATCTTAACGAATGAGTAATCAATAAGCGATTCGCCCCCTAGTATCAACTCCCTACTCACCACTGAAACCATGTAAGCACAGTACAACTAATTTCTCCTTGTTAGGAATCATTAGGAGTGCGCACCTACCGAGTCCCGATTAGGATTCGAACGCGGAGCTAGTAACTCCTAAAAACCGGTGACAGAACCATGATATAACACATACTGGTGATGTTCAACAAACCCATGAGAACCAAATCGGATAGCCTGACAATCAGGTTTTCGAATCAAAGCCGTTCACCTCGCGCCTGTGTCGAAAGCGAGGGCTTGGCGGATGTGCTCTACCGCTGATGGTTCCTAACAAGTCAGATGAAACAGCCTCTGTGAAGCGGTGCTGTGTTTCCATGGTTTTCAGTGGTGAACTGAAAGATCACACTGCACAATGAGTCATTATACTGGACAAATTAAGTTACTTACCACTTGCGTGTTTGGGTTGGATTCCTAAAGCGAAGGTAACTGACGGGCTCTCCTTGGACTTGCAGCCTCGTTCTTTTGTCGGACCTAGGCTTTTTGGATGTGCTTAAAAGAAGACCAATCTAAACGGATATTCAAAGGAACTCCACAAATAGTACGGGCTGTGGTCAAAGTGTGTTCAGTCAATTAACTGTTCATAGAGTATGAGCGAATCAAAATTGTGGAGCACGACATAAACAATGTTTGTACTCACTTTCTGCTGACTCATGATGTCACAATGTCACCATGTTGATGCTTCGGAGTTCCCGGTTGCAGCAGTACGTGACTGACTATAGATCATGCGAGAGACGTTCAATGGGAAGCGTCCTCCCAATGTCACAACGGCACGATGCACAGCACAAAACATCTCCGAATAGTTCACGATACTTGTCGTTATTCAACTCGGAGTCCCTTAGGATTAGAAGTTGATAATTCACCGTAAACTCAGCATTTTTATGGATATGATACAGTTGTAGACTCTTTTGATTCGAATGAAGCTTTCATAGACGGAGAGTCCATTTTTAGAACCACATGATGATTCTTCCAAAGTCATTTCGTCGACTGACTCCCTAACCTTCAGAACGATGCCATTCTACTCATATCAGAAGTCTATACTTGCAAATCTATGCACTCGTTCTGAAGGTTAGCCGTGTTGACCGACGAAATAACTTTGGAAGAATCACCGTGTGGTTCTAAAAATGGACTCCCCGTCCTCGTATGCTTCATTCGATTCAAATGAGATTACAGCTGTAGAGCAACTGCGGATTGCTCAACTATGGGGCGAAGAGTACCGAGTAAACATACCTGATAATTGTCTACAGCCGCGATACCGGCCACTTGCTTCCGGGGACCTTTGTTCTGTCATCCAGATATAATCCCATAGTACTCAGATGAGTCTAGTAATTCATCGCATTCTACTTGCAGAGCACAGGGTGCAAGTATGGATGTTTGCGAAGTTAAAGTTCCAGCCGTATTTTTGTTTGCATCCTTTTACAGAAGCACTTTTATGGTAAGTGGAATACACGACTAATTTAGTCAAGAGCTCGCATCACTGATGACTGTTGCAAACAGTTACATCTGAATCACATCCCCAGTTGAAGTTAAGACGATTGACACTACGGTATCACGAGACCTTCAATGTCATTGTATAACCGAGTTTCTTGATTTGCCCGAATTCGCTGTGTTCCCGGTGATGACCCAGGTTAGTTAGTCAGTCAGCTTCAACGGTTGAATGAAGCTGTCTGAAAGAGCAAGTTTCAGCACTGGTAGTCATTCAGCTCACCGCTGAGTAAGAGTGCGTCATTCAACCAAATAAGACTTTGCACAATAGTAGCATAGTTCCGAAGCAGAAGTTCATCGAACTATACTCATATGCTGTATAGTGCATTGAGTGGTGCCTAATTACTATAGTTAAGAAAGAAGCAGGAATACGACGCACGCATATTTGGGAGACATCTCCTTACAAGCGATTTAGACATCATGCAGTCTTAGAATGTGGAAGACCACGCGAAATGTGGTGTCTTTCACCGTAACATTCCAAGTCCAATTAGGATCAGACTAGTACTCGCAGACATGTCTACATCAGAAATAATAGAAGATCTTGGAACTTCGCTTCTCATCATCACTGGAGAGTTTCGTCACTCTAATTTCAGTTTTCCAAACTGCTCAGCGTTAACTAATATTGTAAACTTCTTTACCAGAAAAAATACATAGCTCGATTTCCTCTTTGTCAACGACACCAAAGTTATCAACTTCCAGTAGGAAGCCCCTTATTTAGCTATCATCACTGTATCTCCAAGGCTTACCCTAAGGTTCGTTCCAAAGTCACGTCATGTTATGCCTACTCGTTGTTCCAAAATTAGAAGTCTCCAAAAGCAAAGCAATCGAGAAGACGGCACATTACTTCCAGAAATGGTTGGGGTCACTGATTTTGGTCTGTTCTATAACCCTGAAATCTCGATTTACTGTGACCAACAAACAAGTTACCGTAGCTTTTGTTACGATATGTATTTTGCAACACTGGAACGCGACATCTCAGAATCTCTACACGTTGACATAGGAGTACTTCAGAGTGCCATTCTGTTTCCCTTACACTTTTCGTTTTGTATTCGCAGCTTACCCGACATTTATGATGATCTTTTGATGTAGTAAGCCGACGAATTTTCCCGTAGGACCAAATATAGCAGCAATTTTCAATTTTCTGAACTGAGTTATTTTATTCAGGTAGTACAGTGTTCTTTATGGATGACAGGACAAAAGTTCCTCGGAAGCAGAAATCCAGTTTCGCGGTTATTGCCATATCCTCTATCATTCAGTGGTCCAGGTCATTACATTATTCTTCTAGTGTACCTGGTTGTGATGACATTCTATTTTCGTTTGGTAAGGTAGGTCTGTCTTCAATCGAAATTACTTAGTTTTCGTTATATATTTAAAACCAAGTATTATCCAACATACCATCTGTTAATTATCTTCAAGTGCCCATTTCTCAAGGCCTCATCTGGCCCCAGCCCGTAACTGATGCATTCACAAAGATTTGTCGACTGTCGTTTTATATCCAAAGCTTGAGATAGTTACCCGTTCCACAATACGTTTCGTATATTCTTGCATGACGCCACATCTCACTTAATGTTTCGCTGTCATCTTTGCCGGTCTTTGGAGAAGTTTTCGTCATTTTGCGAAAGCTTATAGAAGTTACATTACTATGAGGCGGTATTTCCCGCCTTAATGTGGATAATTTCCTTACATGGAAGCACTTTCCTTCGTGCAAAAAAACTCTGCACAAACACATCATCGGACTGGACTCATCCACCAGACATGCGTTCACCTGGGAGTTTCTTCATCATCCACCTGGTGTAAGGACCAATTGTTCTATTCCCGAACAACCGCCCGTTGTTCATCTGCTTTTCTCCGTCTTACGGTGAATCTCAATAACCCATCAGTGGTGTCTGATGAACTCGAAAACCATTCTTCACGACTTATTTATCCGTCGTATCCTTGTTACCGTTGCTCAAATTATTTAATTATTATTTAATTTAATTATTATTTAATTATTCAAATGGTCAACACACTTATGCCGTGAATAATGTACCGATGAGTCTGGTGCTGAAAATGAAGCCACGTTTTGAAAAAAAAATGAAAGCCACAATAAAAGCAATAAAGAACATAACTGTTACAGTCTGGACAATACAAAATAATGTTCAACGTGTGCTTAAGTGGAGCAAATCTCATGAACAGAATATGAAACGTAACTTGCACTGGATGAGTTGAGGGCCAAGTGCAAAACTTTTCAAGCTAGTTATATGAATCACTTCAGCTCAGTGCATTCTGACTCGGTGTGTCACTCCATGCCACGTAGTTTTATTGTTCTGTCATCATTTTAGCTGTCCATATTCTTTCCTGTAGAAGTATTACTATAATAGTTTAGGGTAACTACGAGAAAAAAGGAAGAAAGATTGAGCACCTATTTGGAGTTCACATAGGTAGGAGTGATTGAATATCCCGAGTCGTTTCTTCACTTACTCTGACCAACGGTCGCCCATTCATATTAACAAATCAGCTGGTATTTCTTAGTAAATTCTGCTATCTGCCTTTGTGTAATGAGCTTTCCGACCCCATTACTCCTCTCTGTTAAGGTTATTTTCACCCTGGAATATTCGAATAGGTTTTATTTCTCGTTACCTTGGTAATTTGCTCCAAGGATGCATTGGAAAACCGGTTTGCAAGAGTTTGCTGTTCAATGATTCAGTGGATGGTATGAGAGCGTGTGCTGACTCATGGTCGATAGACGGCTAAGTCCCGTTAGTAATCCGCACGTCAGCTCCTGTCCAGAATCGAAGTCAGTGCATAAGCCAGCGGATTCAAGATGGACAAGGCAGCGGATCGATGGGATGAGAACGGATTCTCTTCAGTTAGTAGCTGGTCGTATCATCAGTTAACCAATTGGGAAGACAGCCTACCTGGTGCAAGTATGAGCCAGTTAGCTTGTGTTGCCAATATTGGTGTGTGTTCTGCACTAACAAACTGAGATGGTTAGAAGGCAGAAGCATTTACTCTCGGCTGTCAGTGGGACGGATCATAAAAGATGGGAACTTGAATGTTCCATAATCACCAATGGGTTACTACCATTCACACGGTACTGACACAACGACGCACAGTTCCAGTTATTTATCACTGCTGTACATTTTCATTTGACCCGATTGATTCTTCATATTTACTGGTGCCACTTTACTTAATAAAATCTGGTCACACTTACAACAGTCGTTAACTTTAAAGGGTACCGTAGAGATCGTTAGACGGTGATAGCAGGAACTAGATTAGCGTGGTCTTGGATATAGTATTTTCCTCAACTTAGTGAAGTTTCGTTTCGTGAACTTGTAGTCATAATTTAAAAACGTTACACAAGCACATCCATATCTGGTTAAAGTTGATGGAGGCGTTACCTTTTGGTGTGGACATGTGTTACGTATACGGTATATTTTACAGGGGGATCCCCGGTTTGTTCTACAATGTTATTAAGCTATATGGCCTATAATTTTTGGTTCTGATCAGACAAGTTGTCTGTGGTTACTGTGTTGTACTCGTGAATTTCCTCCAAAGGCCACAATGTGTGTATAGTGAGAGGAGTATACCCCATAGCCTCTGATGTCCACTGTATCATGAAGGATAACTGGCAATCTGATCTCGAGACTCGTAGTGGAGAAGCGTATAAGATCCCAGAAGATCAGTGGCCCTAACGAATCGAGCGTCAGTAGATAACTGCCTACCCTTAAACTGACCGGCGATGGCGGGATAGGAACTTCGGACCTCTGAAGTGGCAAGTGAAAGCTCTGAATCACTTGACCATCACCGGAGATTGCCGGTACTGTACTATACTATACTATGCCGTTGCGAAGAGTTACCGAGATTGGGCAAGAAAATTCAGCTGGCCATATTAGGAACCAACTCTGCACAAGTTCAGTCCGGACTCTATTTTGTTCACAAGAATTTTCTATTTTGCTCCTTTTTTCTCCCCGTATGATGAGACATCTAGTTTCAACACAGGTCATCACACCCTAGCCTCCACTCCGTGAGATAACTGGTTTGCCTACTCCCATCGCATCGCACATTTATTAACCTTGTTTTAGTGAGAGTGAAAAGTGGATGTTATTTTTGTATCTTGAATCCGTACCTGTGATCTGTCTATTTTTGGTCTTGTCTCATCGTATCGCTCATCAACGAACTCTGGTTTCTAAGGTACATTACCGCTAACGCGACCTTTCTGTACCTTTGTGTCCTGTTGTGAACCGGTCCACTGGATTCCGTGACGAGTCCGTCGACCTTGTTTTCCGCACCCTTCTACCTACTCACGTGCTGATTCTTCCCGACCCACTATGGCTTTCTCATGATTGTCTGGGTTGCCTGATTGGCATTCACCACTTGAACGTACGTATATATCTTTCTGCATTTGACCTTTCCATCTGATCACGCTATTTCCTTGTATTCATGCTACAGGGTTTGACTTTGGTAGCACACAGAGTACTCCGTGGATCTGAAAAATATGGTCACAGGGATCTGGGCAATCAATCACAACATGAGATCGGTTACATCGGAGAACGGAGTTTGTGAATCAGTGAGACTGTACTAGCACAGTTTGGGACACAGTGAGACACAGATCGAAACTGGAAGTCAGGTACCTATGTCCATTGGGGGTATTTATGCAGTTCACGTACGTCACAGTCTCATAAGGTGGCTCTTACTTGCTTAGTCAGTGTTCTGTCTTGCGGGCTTGGCCGAAATGGCGTCTGAAAGTGTAGCAGAAAAGTGAGAATGATTTACTGAGTGTCAGCTATTCACTACACCTTCATCACACTTGCTCGTGTGGTCACTCAGGCGACTACTTCTGTGCCAACCACAGACTGGTCAAATGCTCCCCATAAACATAGAATCGCTTTGTGACCCATTTCACGTGCTGTAATATCACCTTTTCCTGTCTTTTCTGCCCACTGTCGCCCGGACGTTCTGAAGACTTTCTGACTATCTAGATTCTGTGAATTGTTTCCAATAATTTGAGGTATGTTATTGTCATTGACTGATAACTTTGTCCCACAGCTCACGTAGAAAAGCGAGCTTGTGTTCTCTGACTTAGGACTCGGGGGTTGTTAGTCTGCCAATCACCCCGTAAAGGGAAGACAGCCCTGTACAACAGCCCCATACTACACTTCACTACGCCATACTGTACCGTAAGGCAATACAACATAATATAACGTAGTACGCCATACTATACCATGACACATTACACTATATTACACTTCACTATATCATACTATACTACTGTACCAAGAGAGATCGCCAAACCCTGATTCAAAACCAACCATGGGTGGCGTATGAAGCGTACAGCACTATGCTCACTGGCATCCATGGCCGAAGGCAGTACTGAGTACCAAAGAAGTCTAGATTGATCCGAAGGGCGTATGAAATGAACGATCGCTCACCCGCTCCCGGAGGTTTTCAGAAGCGGCGAATGGACCATATATTTTGCCACCGGCTCATCTGAACCATAGCTGATATCTAGCAGGACATGATTGGCCGCCCGAAGGCAAGAGGTGCGTTCTCAAATAAAAATACACACTCTGGATTGGGCGACCGAGTAGTACAACAGCCCGCAACGCAAACAGCGACCATGACGGACTCTTCTATTGTGATTTACTGTTCTTCCACGCGCACAAACCACTACTCTCCTACATTGTACACAACTTGGTCTCCCATCTCCTTTTCGGTCGACCGTGCCAGCTGTAGTGTCTCTGGTGAAAATCCTAATTATATTCTGTCTCTTACCTCCTCGACTATCTTCTGAGTCCGGCCGAACCCTCTATCACCAACTCGTGCCCTCCTTCGTCCTCGGTGCCTATACAAACTAGCCTCGTTCAACGTGCGAACCCTGACGCATATAGGGCAACAGACGGTTTGGCACTTACTCTTAAATCCTTTGCCATCAATGTGTGTCACACTGAGGAGATTCGCACTCAAGACTTCAGACCAATCATTCATTTGACGCTCCCAACTAATTCTTCCGTAAAGTTTCACTTACACCTTTCTGGGGACGCTTAGGCTGCGGTTTCTGGTCTTTCGGGATTTGGCATTGCTCTCGGTGAAAGAGCTGAAGCCGGGCGGCCAGAGTGGATCCCAGTCTGCATAGGTTTGTGCTCAGCGAAATTCAGGGGCTCGTGTAAAGTGAAAGTCGCCATTCTGATTGATGCAGTTCGCTTGTCGTTTTGGTTCATGCACCCACTGATGTCAACCCAGATGCGATCAAAGCTGACTTTTAGCAAAGGCTTCACGCGCTCTTACACCAAGCTATCCGGGCCAGTATTGTAATTCTGGTAGGGGATACGAATGCTAGAGTTAGTCAGCTGTCATTGAACGAAGTGCTTTTAGGAGGTTTTTTGGGGATAGATTACTGTTGCCCAAAAACCGAGGAATGGTTCTTGGCACTGTGCTCAGATCATAGCCAGTACAAACTTCAGATATTTTAATTACCGGTATGCCGTGTGGCGTCCACTACCTTCGATTCAACAATGGACCTAGGTAAATCACATCGCTATAAGCCACATATGGCGAGGTTTCACACAAGATTGTCGTGCGCACTGGAACACTCCCTTTGATTTCGGCCACACTTTAGTTTGCACTAAGCTGTCCAAGTGCCTCCGTGGGTGCTCCAAAAGCACATTGCAACGACGGTTAGATGGCGATCAGCTGTCCCAATCAGCTTGCCTATCTATCTTCCAAAAAGCGCTAGCTAAAAAGCTAGATGTAGCTCCTCTTGATAAAATAAATCAGCAGTGGTCGCTTATCAAAAATGCTTTGTATACCACTGGTCTAGTAAAGTGTGGCCTGTCTCGTCGTGCCGTGACACCCAGGATTTCTGATGAACGTCTGCGCCTTCTGGACACGCGCCTGTCGATTCCGGCAGGAAGTCAGTAAAGCTAAACACGACTTGTAATGAGACATGCAGTTGATGCCGTAATTCGTAGGGACGGTAAAGTCTGGTGGTCACAACGTTTATCAGAGATGGAGCTTGCTGCCGCCAAGGGGAAACTCCCTCAAGCTGTTCTATCTTATTCGAGTCACCGGTAAGAAGCCACTAGATGTAAGTGATACAATCTGTGAAGCTGATGGGTTTTCAATTCACAATCCGTGCCGTCCTCTGGAAAGCTGGGTTGAGCACTTTCTGACAGCTTAGCTGGCCATCAGAGTCAGCCTGTCCTACAGCTCCTCCGGCACACTTCTAATGCAGCTTTTCGACAGATCTAACTACCGAGCAGCAGATCCGAAAGGAACTTTAGGCTCTGATGCAGCGGACAGATAAGAGGCTGCCATTTTTCTCCCGTTTATTGTAAGTGTTGGTGACTGCTGACACGCTTGTGCTTTTGCAGATCACACAAGTGCTATCCTCGTCGGAAGAGCGTTGTCCCTGTGTGTTACGCTGGGACGTCACAAAGCGCCGGGCTCCGATGGCCTTCCCCCAGCCCTTTAAGGTGCAGTTCAATATAGACCATCATGCTGTGTTCCCAAAAGGTTGGATTTCTGAGCAAATCCCCTCCTTGTGGTGGAATCAGTTGTTATCCCCATCTATAAGAAAGGGTCGCGCTGGGACTGCTGTAACCGTTAGAGCATGAGTCATATCTCAGTAGCGTCTAATTTGCTTGCGTCTGTTGTACTTCGCCAGCTGTGCCAAATGCTTGAAAAGCAGACTACCTAGGAGCAAGCTAGGTTCCGTGACGGTCGTGGGTGTATCGATCAAATCTTCGCCGTCCGCCGTGTGCTAGATCATCGTCGTGGTTTTCAAAAATCAATGATTACGTGTTCCTGGACATTCTCGTGGCCTTCGATTTCACTGTGGGATTGTGTGTTGCAAAATGGTGTACATGCGAAGTATGCATCAATCCTCAAAGACTTGTGTCGTCACTGTTCAGATCGGGTAAGGGCTTTTGCCCCCTTTTGTCGTCTCCAGTGGAAAACGCAAAGGTTGTCCTCTGTCCCCCTTTATATTCACCTTTTCCCTAAGAGATGATTTACAGAACTCCTTGTCTGATCTTACAAACGGTGGAGTTGACCTCTCAAGGGACTGAGTCTTTGACTTGGAATATGCAGATGATTTTGCGTTGCTGAGTGACACTACGCAGGACAAGACAACACACTTTGGACAACCTGGAGATTGAGGTATTCAGATATGGTATATACTTTGCTCCCTCCATATACAAAGCCCTTTTGCAAGATTGGCAGGAGCCTACAGTAGTAGTCACAATGAACTGAACTGATAGGGCGTACTGAAAGTGCTCCCACCCAGAACTAAGAGAATGAAAGTAGCTAGAAGACCAAGACTGCGAAATAGCGCGGTAATTGTATTGCATAAATGATTTGTATAAATATGTTAAATCAGTGAAAACAATTAGTAGACTAGAAGTTGACCAATCACAGGGAGCTTTTGCTGTACCTGTCCTCTGCAATCCTGATTGGTTGAGATTCATCCGCGTGCTTGGCTACGAAGCTGTACGTGGCCGTTTCACGTGTGGCAGCTGCCGAATCACAGCACCTATGCCTTCGTTCACCCTTAGTAATGACCAGCTGGAGGTAGCGTTGGAGAGATGATCAGTTCAAGGGCATCGAGAGCTAGAGTAGCTTTCTCCGAAATGTCACCTGGAGGGTCATCGTGACTTCAGGCTCTCACTTAAGGGACGGGTGTAAAACGCGTCGATACATAGTTCTTCTTCACGGTTGCGAGACATGGCCACTCCGAGCTAAGGATGCCCGGAGGCCTTCTGCATTCGATAACTGATGCTTTTAAAGCTCTTCTCTCTTCACGTGGCAACATAATATGCGCAACAACAAGGTTCCTTATCAGGTGTTGAGCGCGAATCTTCGCTCTCTGGCTGAAGTGATTGTTCTACACTGCCTCCAACGGCTTGGATACGGCTTGCGAATGCCTTTCCATCGTCCACCTTTCAGTACTGTATTCGCACTTGTTGGGCTAGGCTGGGATAAGTGACAAGGCGGTCAGGCCATGAATTATCGTTAATGTATGAAGAAGCTAGTATCAGCAATGGCTTCCGTAGGTGCTTCCTGCTTCCTTCATTGAGCCCAAGGACTGTCGTTGGTTAGAAACGATAGGAGATATGGCTCAGGATGGAGGTCAGTGGAGCATAGGCTGTGTGGTTTGGTTGCCATACCCTCAAGTTCCATAAATGCAAAATTGCTATTCAGACAAACAAAGTGACAAAATGACATCAAAGGAAAAAAATAACATCAGCTATACTTTTAACTCTTTATTCATTTTCTTCACACTCCTCTCCTATGTCTGTAGTTGTGGTCGCTGCAATCGCACCACTCTTGGTTTCAAGCCGGTGTGATGTATATATGTATATATATGTATATATATATATATATATATATATATATATATATATATATATATATATATATATATATATATATATATATATAAACATAGAGAGAGAGAGAAATTAGCCGCAAGTGCGGTCTCGGTGGATGTGCACTGATGATGATTCCTAACAAGGATAAAACAGCTGTACTGTGCTTCCATAGTTTTCAGTTGTGAGTTGAGCGTTCAAGCTGCATGGTGATTCATTCTCTACAAATCTAATCTTCTGCTACTCATACACTCATGAAAAATTATCTACTTTCTGAACAAACATTTGTTCACCTTTGCAGGTTCCAGTAAATATCTGACTTTTTCCATGATTCTCTATCTCTTTCGGTGCGGTACTCCTTTTTGTACCTTTATTTCGATGATATGCAATCAGTTCACACAGTTTCGACTCACACACACAATACCGCGTTACACAACATCTCCTAACACATCATTCGTTCCGACGCTCTTTCTCATTTGGAACGTCACTGCCATCAGTAAACATTTTAGAAGCTTTCATGGTAACTTTTCGGCACTCTTTCCTACATTATCTCTATTAATTAAACAGCCTGCAAGCAAGACCTGAGTTGTACTGAAGACGTTGATCGATACTGGACAGTTGGGTCTCAGGTATCTACAAAGAGAACTTTGAGTAAGTGTGACTTCCTTTTCACACATCGCATATTTCATTTTTATGTCTATTGATCACACTTTTTTTGTCTACTTATTTGACCACTCTATTTCGGTTATTTCAGTTCGTTTGTTTCATCCACGATGGTTGTGACACTGATTCGGTTTAGCCTAAAGACTGACTACTACACCGCACAGTATTAGCTGAGTCTGGTGGGCCCACAGAATCAGTAATCGGACAAAAGTACTCCCACATTCGGCAGCTAATCGGCTGCCTATCCCATCCGCGAATATTTTACCGCTATTGAATAATAGATAATGACATCATAGCAGCACTTGTTTATAATGTCGAACCATCGCTAAGTAACTGAGATCAGTTGTTGATCAAATCATTAGTCCTTTCAGATTAGGCTATTCGTACAGCACATTTGTCCAGTGAGCCTACTCGAATTTGTCCCTGTTTTCGTGGGAGCATTATTACGCAGAAAAATGATTAAACTGATTTTGGCGGGTTGAGTGACAAATATGACCGGTCGATATCCGTTTTTACCTAGATCTACAGAGCCTGACTTTTGAAAAGTATTAGGAATCTACTTTCGAATCCCCTCACACTTACTCGCCGTCTATATGGTCATCTGCTTTTCGCACCATATTTCTTGTAGCCTCGTGGATATTTCAGTGCTAAGGAAAATGACATTACCTCTTTTTGTGACGAAAATATGCACTTAAATATGAAATAGTAGAAGATTTTTTTTATATACTTCACAAAAAAATTACTGTCTCTACCCCTTTTTTACTATACAACATTGTACAACAATTCAAGAAGGGTGGGGGCGTGGCTAACGGAAGGCTGCCAAATGGGAAAGTTTATGCAAAGTTGAGCACCATTCACACAACGGAAACACCTGTCATCTTTGCGGTTACCCGAATCCATCGTATCCAATGGAAATGATCTAAATATGAATTTTGATTGCCTGTCGGGGCTGATGACTTTCAACAGTTGGGCCTTTTCAACACCGATTAAATCTGTCGACCTGTATTCCATAACCAAACACGCACATGTATTCGACTAGACAGACACTGATTGATTGACAAGGAAATCGTGCTGCTGACAGTCACGTGGAAGGTTCGTTGTGAGAAGACAGGGTAAAAGTACGGTCCATTTGCCAAATATCCAAACCCCTCGGCGTGGGACGATAGCCCAACTGGAGGGTGACGACCGTGCGTGGGTTCATATTTCGCCTGGGGCGATCCCTTTGAACATTTGGATGAATTAAAACATCTTAGCTAAATTTATTGCATAACTCCATAAGCAAGCAGATGTTTGTACTACTTCTCTTTGATAACCGAATTTCGTCCTGTGGAAGATTATCGTGTCTGACCTTCGGAATCACGGTGTGCAAAGATTGTGTGATGCACTAAGTTTCCACCGTGGGGGCTAGATTCTGCTTCGAATAAAAAGCCAGCACAGTTGAACAACAAACTGCGTACTTGACAGAACCAGTCGATCACTCTTGCGAACTGGTCAATCGGAGTGTGAACTTCTTACAATGCCACTGCTTTGTTCGATCATATAGATTCACATATACGCTCACTGCATTGATTGTGAATTTCAGACAAAGTTGAGCTCGGAATGTAGCGATTGGATTTTTTTTGGAAAAGGCAATGAACCATTTCTGTGAATGAAGGAATACGAGATCAGCCAAGAAAAGCGTACCAAAATAATTGAATGTTTAATTTTCAACTGGATGGTACTACAACGGAAAATGACCTGGAAAATTCCTTTGTGTTATGCCTTTGCAGTGAAAAAGCATCCTTCTTGTGGTCTGAGTTCTATCCCCGCTTATTTGACAGTCTTTTTTCCATCATGTCTATGTTATTGTTAGGTGGCTTTCTGTTGCCATCTAAGGTCCAAAACCATGAACTGAATTAATATGGATACGTAAACCGAATGCTGCAGAATGGAGACGAATAAACATCTGACACCTTCAAGTCCTTTTATCATGTCAAGTTGACCGGAGGTGTACTAGTGGTTTCTGACCAGAAATGCAAGAGGCACGAGCATTGAAATTCATCTACGCTGGATCGGCAACACAACACTCACAGAAACAGCATGTGTACTTATCCCCGCCACATCTCAGGGCATTGGTGTATCTCCTTCCTGACAAAGCAACGGACCCTTGTATTCACTGGGGAATTATCCCATTGACTACAATCATGCTCTGCTGGGGAATAAAACTGAAGGCTTATGTCATAATCAAGGTTGAACCATACCATTCTTCACAATGGTGGTACGTTCGTATTCAACCCAATAATTCCCCCAGACCACTTACCACTGATAGTCTAGCATAGTCATCAATTCTCATGTCGCGAATGATCAAACTCAGTGGGTAGTTTTTGCCTCTCTGTCTTTCAAGATGTGATCGTGCCATTTAATTTTATTTGATCGCTTCACTATTCGTAATATACTACCACGAAATCCTAGTACATGGTTTCTTTTCTGGCGGGCAATGAGGGCTACCAAAAATGATTATTGGACACTTCATCACGTCTGAACGTATTTAATAAGTGGTCTAGATTGTTGTTTTTCGACCCCTAAGTTATTTTGTTTTGGTGAGTCTCAACAGAACTACGATCATTTCAAAGCTTTCGGGTGATTGAATAGTAACAGATTTCATTATCGGTCAATTAAACTTGTGTTATCATTGAGATGAAGTTGTCCGTTATTGTCAAATCGGGATTGAAACAATCACCTTGTGTCATTTACTGCAATCTAGGTCCTCATTGTGTTTCATTTGCAGGTTTTTTCCGTTTTCTTTCAATTGCTTATGATAATTATTAGTAAATACATTATGCTTGAAATCTGCAAAACTCATCTCATTAAAGAACTTATCCGGATTTGTTTGTTTTCTATGCCAACAACAAATCGACAAAAAAGTGATTATTTGATTGTTTACAGGTTATAGCTGCTGACGTCATGACAACATGTGTGTGTGAACTGCGTCCAATGCACTCAAGATGAGAAAAAAGTGCAAACACACGTGTTCAAGCCTTATGAGAGACCGACGTGGCATTCTCCGTGCCGGTAATCTTCACTCCAGATTCGCGAGTGCCCTCACAGCTGCCAAGCCTCACTAAGCAGGACGCGGCCGTTACGCGCAGAGGAGCGATTTTTTTGGTCCTCAACACAGCTAACGTGCTATCTGTTGTCAGTCTTACAACTGTGAAATACTGACTGCGTACATTCCGTAATCAACTAAGTTCAGAAAACGTATTGAAAGATCCATATGCCACACAAAAATGAGCTGCTAAGGTGCAGTACGCATAGGTCGATTCTGCAGATTTCAAGGGCAATATACCTAATGGCGGAGATATTTCATGCGCAGCGTAGTAACAATGTGACAAAACTGAATGGCAACATTAAAACCCAAAGCGTAAAATGTGTGCTGAGGCAGCTGATCATGCAATTCTCAGATACTGACCCGTGGAACCACCAGCGTCATCGTGCAGTGATAAACAGCAAGGCAGGCCCCATTGACCACTGCCTTTCTCACCATGTTGCACGTTCAATTAGAAAGTATGAATATACAAGATGGACAGGGAGTGGACGTACACGGGTGAGAAAGGGGAAAGAACGCCCTAGTAGCCAGCACACGGAATAGACCACCTAACTGTACAAACGCATATCGATCAATCATTTTGATTTGACAGAAAGTGACAACACGATCGCCACTGTTCACGGTTTGCTGCCATATACTTCAGTGTCTCCAGCCAACTGGTTGACGAACCTTTTGGACCCCAACCACAAAAACGTGAGGCACCTACTTGTCTCGAAGTTTGTCGTGCATTTTCCCATTCCCCGTTGCCACGTCATTTGTTGACCTCCACGTGGCTTCTCCCACTCCCGAGGAGGAACGGGAAGCAGGGCATGGCCGTGGTACCAAATGAGGCAACCAGCTAACTCTTCAGCTAGTGAACAGTTGGGTATATGACGTGGATTACCTTGGTTCACATTTTCTTGCTTCATAAAATGAAACTCACTCAAGCTTGCCACCTTCAATTCCATGGGGTCATTAAAAAGTACTTCAGTGCGGAATTTTCCATGACTTATGAGATTTAACACGTTTCCCTAGCTCGGATATTCCAAATCTAGCGTTTCTCGAGCAAAGTATCAACTCTCTTCACAAAATAATAGTAGCAACAGCCACTGCCCATTTGTTCGAATTACGTTGGCTTTCTGAATTCTGGTCTCCCTCTGCAGTTCTTCCCATCTCCAAAAGGTCGTACCATCAGGCAGTTAGAACCATCCTCATCGACCTGTTGCCGTCCGCAATACTCACCCTCGTGTTATTCTTGATGATATTAGTTTGCCCAATAACCGGTGCTCTATGCTCATTTTTTGCCTAGGTCATGTATTCTAAAATAAATCTGTGTGAAGATTCAGCCCAAATTACGCATGAAGACTGAGCAGAACACAGTGTCCTTCTACTCAAGAAGTTTAAATTGTCTATTTCTACGGCAACCTCTGGCAAACGAAGGGAGCTACTTAAAAAATGTTATTTTTTCATTATAATTAATTTCAAATTATAATAACAAACTAACTGCTTCGCATTATTTTATGATACAGATCAGGCTTCATTGTGACGCAGATCTCGGCTTTTTATTTGCCGTTTGGCTTCAAAACACGTCATGAATATGAACAATGCCGCAGTTGTACTTCAATGTCAGCTCAAATTTTGCGAAATAATCACTGACATCCATTCACATCTGCCGCTTGCATTTATCAACTGCTGAGAAGAGCTCCTTTCTCGCCGGTGACGGTCGAGTGGTTTACAGCGTTTGTCTACCGCCTCGGAGGTCAGAGGTTTGAACCCCTGCCATCTCCGGTTACTTTGGTGGTAGACAGTAGTCCACTGTCGTCTGGCTCGTTACCACACCTGACCTATTGGGAACTTATTAGGCTCTCCATTACTCCAAGTCTTAGGGTCTGGTTGCCGGTTATCCCTAATAGTGCGGTGAGCTTTTGTGGCTATGATGCATACCCCTTCTACCAAATTTATGCTGAAGTCTGTATTTAAAAAAATGATCATTGCTGCATTCAAGTTCTTCGCTCGTATTCTCAGCCTGTTTCAGCTAAGCCCCATACAGTTTTGTTCGGAACCAACAATTCTATTTTGGTGGAGAAAAATTTAGTCTAAAGATGATTTCAATTTTTCGTTTCGAACAATTAAACACCATGTGCACACACAACCGACCAGCCAGCTCATCAAGCCTCGATAGAGCGGTTTGACAGTTTTTCAGTTGGCTCAAATGTAAAAGGTCTCGGTCGGGTTCCAAACCAAACACACAGACGCCACCCACGTCCCATCACATTTTTACTATAAGACAGATTCTAGGGTGCAGATTCACCTTCCGTGAGCCCACGATATTTGTTCTCGGAACTAAAAGTTCTATTCGACTAACTTGACCGCGCAGTTTTCTGGCGTTGTCTGTCATTGAAGGGTGCCCCATAAAAAAAATGTATTTCTCTTTTCCAATGTTTGTACACAAACAGCCGAAGCCGAGTTCGCGCTCACGACGATGCTTCGCCCGAGTTCACCACGAGAAGTGGAGCACGCCAATGTGGCTCTCTATCACCGTTCATCAAAGTGTTTGTAGTGTTGCTCAAACGTGACATGACCACCGTATCAGCAATGCTGAAGTTATGTGTAAGGCATTGGGAACCAAAGTCAAGTCAATGAAGAGAGAGCCAAATTTCAACGGTTAGTGTAGTTGGGTTATATGTTCCTCATACCCACTGACTGACTACCTCGGTGTACATCGTCCCATGAGGAATGTAGTATCTGAGGAACAGGCCGAGATGGTCAGTTCATGGTATGAAAAAATGTTTGAAAAATCCTTAACAGTGAACTTGGCCGTGTGAGGCTCCCGAGTTGGGGACAACGAGATCCGCTTACCGGATAGTTTTAGATATAAAGTGACAAGGGCAGGTGAAGCGGACTCCCTCTCTTCGTCTACGTGATTCCCACTTGCAATTTGCCGCTCTCCTGTGTTTGCACTTTTGCTTCTATTTTTTTGCTCTCAACTAGACGACGCTGCGAGGTTGCAGCCAAAACCAAAGCACTGAATTGTGCTATTATTGGTTGTAAGAACTAAACTGAACTGACCTGTAGCGCGTGTTTTACAATAATTGTGCTACAAATCTACACGGAAGGCCTCGGGAATTGATGTGTATATATGTCAGGCATAATGACCAATGTTATTCACAGTATTAATCGAAACGGTATTTTTGACCAGCACATATTCACTTCATCTCCCAGAATAATAGAAATAACAATGAAATATGAAAGGACTTTCAAAATATCATGATCATTCTCCACACTAGAAAGAATCGATACACCATAGAAAAGCGAGTGAAACCGGGCGATTTCGGTGGAAAATGAGAGGGAGATTTTTACAGAGCCCACAAAGAAATTCACCATTTGTCAATTCGGTCTGCACCGAAAGGATATTGTTGTCGGTTTTTATTCTCTAATGTCTCTGCTTCGTTTTATCGTGGTAGTCAGAGCGTGGTATGTTGCGATGCGTTGACGATGTTCTAGTAAAATGTACGCCTTGACGTATATGCGATTTGAGAAAAGTGGTCAGGATTTGATGAGCAGAAAGACCACGAGCGAAATCAATTATCACGTGACAATACCGACCGTGGATGTAATTGTGATAGTGGGGTTACAGTCGCCGGTACGTGCCAAGAGTCATATTGCAACGGGGACAGCTGTGCACGGCATCCTTGCAATCATCCACACAGAACGGAATCAGGAAGCAGAATAATGGACCACTGAAAAAAATGTGCAAGAACCGGGAGTTTACGTTACTAAAACTCGATCAATAGTTCTTTTCTAAAATAGCGCTAAAGTCTCTCCGACCACATATTGTTCACACTGAAGGAGATGATTGCAAACGAAGCTTCGTACAGTTGAAGTGAACGAATGCGTACATTCGAAATTACCACCATACCTACATGTGTGCCTATATACGCACATATATATACATATATATGCTTACGCATTTAACTACTTTATACAGACATACATACGGATAAATACGCATATATACACATGAGAGATTATAGATCGCGACACTGTTTTGGTTGGTGTAAGTGGGGGAACCCTGTTGATGCACTTATCGAGAGCTTCCGCTCACAGATGCGGCCCAGAATAAATGCCATCGACGGATATCTTGCCAAGGTTGAACTTATCGAATTCGAAGAACTTGTTTCTTAGGAGGTGGAACAAAACCTTCCGCTACACAACCACCATTGACCACGGTGTGCTGTGTATCTTGAGTTCTACAGCCATGCATGTCTGAGGAACGGACGAAGGTATGTCTGGACGTCAACGTTTTGACCGACTGGTGCCAAGTCATAATATGATCTCCATGCAGTTTTTTTATTGTATGCAATTGAACATTATGATTTTCATTGCACGTAAGACTCTACTAGGTGAGTTGATCTGTGTGAAGTTCATAGTGAGACACGTCCTTGCTCTTTTGTTAATCACTAGTTTACTATATGTTGTCCGACTGCTACTAAACGTGAGAGCGAAGCTCTTAACCACACGGATTTTCGTGCCCGTCAACGGACAAAGCTCTCAGCAATAAAAAAAGATTTCCATCCGAAGCTCTTGCATTCTCATATTCAGAGGAAACACAACGACTGTCTACGACCATACGCCATTCTCAACTACACTGTTAAGCCTGTCATCACAACTATTTAACCTTCGCTCGCCTGTTGAATTTCTCTGTCGTTACTGCTCACCTTCCAGCCTTGCCACTTTAAATTAATTCTCAGGTTCATCCTGGCGAAATCCAGAAAACTGCTAGATGAACAAAATCACCTAGTGTATTTTGAGGCTTTCCGGTCACGTCGCACTCCGTGTTCTGTCTCTCCAGCTAATGATTAACCTGGTGATTGGAAACCACGAGCTTTGTGTTGCTATCTGGATTCCGGTTTTGTCAAACCTCGTGTCGTGTGCATCCGTGTCCCGTTTTCCGGTCTACGTGTTCGTTTTTCTACTACAAGCTTGAGAATCAGTACAGTTGGAGAAGTATCCCGTATTGCCTCAAAGGCCCACTGCACTCCTAGGTACAGACGACAATCAGGCCCTGAGACTTGGAGTGAGAAACCACATAACTCCCTGATAGGTCAGGTATGATAAAAAGCCAGACGACGGTGGTGATTACTGTCTGCCACCAGAGTGACCAGCAGTGGGGGGATTCAAATCTCTGACCTCCGAGGTGGATAGCGAACGCTGTAAACCGCTCGACTACCACCGGTCGGTAGCTGTGTCTGTATTCTTGGTTTGTGGTCATTTGTACGTGTCCCAGTATCTTCTTGACTTTCTAGCTGTATCCACATCCAGAAAGGTTTCATTATCGGATACACAACATCTGGTCAAAATGAAAACAAAACCATCACACATTGGGAAACAAATAGCAATAAGTTTCTGTTCATCAAGATGTGCTTACGTGAAGAAAAAAATGATTGCACAAAGCAACCATGTCAGAGCCCCGGTTACGTAATGCACTTCTGTGACTACTTGCTGATTGCAGTGAGCACAGTATGCGGCAGTTGGTACTGGACCAAAAGTGACCACTTGCGTACACACAGTCGGTTGCTGAACAACCGGAACTGTTTCAGAAGTTATTGGACATGCGCGGATACAGGGATAGGTGGGCAAAACAACGAATGAATCGAAGCGTGAGAAAGATAACACCACAAAAGTACCGAGAAAAGGTATTTGAAACAAGGTGGCAGAGTTCAGTGTTTCTCTGTCGCAAACTTATGAGATTGAAATGTTAGAAGAAAAACACTTAAGCACATTATGAACCAGAAGTTTCATGGAAATTACTGGCGAAATCCTTACCTAACATTGTAATCAGATGCTTACAAACAGCTCGTGGACGAGGCAGGAATGCGGAAGATGAGAAAATTATTTATCGTTCATTCATTCCTTTAACTGTATATCCGCGTCAGATCCCGAAAGAGGTACACGTTCGTTTCGATTTAATTTGGTCCCTGAAACACGGTTATTGCTTGATGGGCTAGCATTAAGATCAACTAGCCAGCCGTTTGTTTTCGGAGTTGTGTTAAATCGACATGATGAAAAATTTCTAATTACATTCCTGCGCATGAACGCAATGGAAAGAACATACCCCATAGCCGCAAAAGCCTACTGCACAACCAAGGATAAACAGGACCCAGATTCTAAGACTTGGGGTAGATAACTACATAAGTTCCCAATAAATCGGGGGTGCCAAAGAGCCGGACGACAGTGGATTATTTCATACCATCAAACTGCGAAAATTTGATGAATTCTATGCTCAGACAAGAGTACGGTCAGAGGGTTAAGCATGACAACGAAATGAAGTCAAAAAAATGTGTACGACAACGCGACGTTCAAAGCATATCTAAAAATGTCATGCACATTATTGACGCTTTGGGAGCAACTGAATCTATTCCAGTGCGGATATTTCTGTTCATTGAGTATAAGCAGGGTGTTTGATGGAAAATAACTACGATGCCACGGCTTTCGATGGGGCTACAAATATCTCAACAACCATTGAGATTTTAAGCTTTTTCCGCCACCGAAATCTCGCTGTATCCCCCAGCAATGAAGATACAAATTATCGGTTAAGTGACCCAACAAGGCTGTTTTTTCGCCGAGGTAACATCATCGCCAGCGTGGTGGTGTCTTTCAGCTTATTGATCTGGGTCGGCAAACTCGACGAACAACGGTCATTTGGTAAAACCAAACCATAAGATAGAACATCATTCATGAAATTTTGACACAAATACTGGTAATGACCAACCCAAAAAAACCATCTCAATGTCCCCTGCGCTTCTTGTTCCAGCTGATCGATCATGATATCCGAGAAGGCTATGGTGGAAGCATCTTTCACTGCGTTATCAAAACATGTTTGTATTCTAATAAAATAATTGACAATGCAGTATTAACGCCCAGGTCGTCCTTAAGAAGTCCATCGAAGCATGATGCATTTATTTGAACCTTCTCAGAAAGCCCTTCCCGGGATGTATATCTGCCGAGTACCACAAGTGAGATTGGGGGCTCAAAGTACCCTGTAAAAAACTTATTACATGTTTAAGCATGAATATAGTTAAGGGGGTTTATGCCCCATAACCTCGAAGGCGCACTGTACTATTAGCGATGACAAGCAACCCAACCCCGAGTCTTGCAATAGAGAACCACGTAACTGTGAGTCACACGCGTTACCATCAGGGTATGTCGGATAACGTTTAACGGGTTCTTTCCCGCCACTGGATTGGATTGTCAGTAACTCTTCGTCGGCATGACGATCGGCCTGTTTTGATGGGCCTAAATAACATGAAAGGATCACTAGCAACGACGGTGCTAAAACTTAGGACTTCATAGTACTGAGCTTGAGTTTCGTCAGTAACTTTATCATTCAGTAGCACTTAGATGACAACAAACCCTTTCCAAAGTTCTTTTGCTTTGCCTTGTTACTACTGAAGGAACCAAAACATTACTCCAGTAGAAGACTGTATTTTATCAAAAGGTAATCCACCACACAATAAGAAACCCTAACTTATCGTTGGAAACCATGGAGGTGTTGTACAGCTTTTTCCTATTTGTTAGGAATCTCCACCGGTGCACATCTACTGAGCCCCCACTGGGAATCGAACCCGGGAAGAACAATTTTGAATCTAACACCCAACCACCAGGTTATCCTAGTTGCTCTCAACGGGTTATCACCCATGGAATATCAGTGACGGAATGACTCTATATCATTCAATGATGAAGTTGAATAAAACGTTGAAAGCCAGCCCGGATAGCCTGGTGGTGTTCGGTGTTCAAGCTACAACTGTTCGCTCCGGGTCCGATTCCCGGTGGGGGCTCGGTGGATATGCACTAATGAGGATTCCCAACAAAAGAGAAAAAATCTGAACAGTGCTTCCATGGTTACCATCGGTGAGTTAGGCCTTGTTGCTGAATGATGAATCTTTTGTTATTGAAACAATATTTCGAATATAGCAGAATTATCACTTTACCGATCTGCAGAGCCTAAATAGCTTACCCGTTAGAGTAACAGAACATTTAACTTTCTTCTGATACAGTTTTTCCAGAATTAATAAAGTCAGTCAACAGAAGCTGCTTTACCCCGCTGTGAAATATTTGCAATCGTCTCACCCATTTATGTTTTTATCGACCCATAGAGGCAAAATGACCTAGCTATGTGAATCCGGACACCACTTTAGTGCGTTCGAACCAATCTCTGCTCGATGTTTTATCACTCAATTAAAAGCACTGTACAGCTGCTGCATGCGGCTTGTCATGAAAAATCGGTAGGACATACTCACTGAGCCCCAACTGCGAACTGAGCTTGGTGCGCATGGTTGTGAGTCACCCACGTTTCCACCAGTCTGCCGGCATGGCTCTTAGGGATTTTTCTGTCCACCATCACGCTCGTCTGCTGCCGGGCTTCAAGGTTGACTATTCGTCGGTTGAGCAATAATCCCCTCTCTTGGGAGGACATTTTTTTTACATAAATTCTTCAAGTTATGCACTATCAATGCATCTAACGTGCTGAATCCCGAACCCAATTTCTCCATAGGATTACTCGACTTCTGAATACATTACAAGGATAAAGTCTTTTTACCCAGTCTACCCAGAACGGTAACGCCAGATATTGAATTTAGTAAGAAAGTGTACCGGAACTCATTCGAATAGGTGCAATTTTAATAGAAGATCTAGTTGATCTGTTTCCATTTTATTCATTTCCCTGCAGTTATTTTGGCCTGTGAAGAAATATTCTCCGACAACAAGGGTCCGCACGTTTTTGTTGGTATTGATGCGTTATTGTTGTCACTGGGAGTGGTGGCAGTGGCGGCTGTTTGCTGAACCGAGAATCTGGATTACAAACGTTCCATCTCCAGACAAGAATACATCGTTATCGAGGAAAATGAGGTCAAGTACTTGCATGTCTATGTTTGCTTACATAGGTCTCTGCTTCACTGTTATGGAATCACTCATCGGTTGACTCGAGCCAGGTTAGGCGAATCGTTCAGAGTGAATGCCTCTCATTTAGCCCGATATCACATGCTCTTATCTTGTCGCCAACTGATAAAATTTCCTTTCTGATGGTCCACTTTGACCGATCACATCATTGTTTACAATTTCTTTGTTTATTAATCTGCTTGACGGATGTCACGTTTTACAAATCTTCTCATGTGTTTTGTCGTAGTCCGCCTAGTCATCCCCACTCCTTATAAATACATTTTTGTTCTCGATTTTATGGGATTACCAACCGTGAGATTGAATTAACCTATTGTAATCAGTTTTATTGCTAAACTCGTGCAAAATCCCTTCTTGGCTTTGTCAAATTTACCATTCCTTACAACACTCGAAACTGATATGGAAGCTAACACCTATCTAGTTCTCTCCAGTATGTTTTCCTTCCGTTTTTACTAACTTTCAGCAGCTTCCTGGTAGGTTTTTGAGCTATTTAAAGCCCATTCGGTCCGACTTAAATCGTTTTCATCACAGAAAAACATATTTACTATTTGTGCTCAAATTATCTTCTTTCTCTACTCCCCAGTCGTGATGCATCTGGCGTTAATTCCTGAGTCTGTAGAGAATCAGAAAGCGAACGCAAGAATTCTAGGATAAAAGTCTTGAAATCCCGTTATCGTGTGCGAATTACAACTCAATCTTATGATGTGACTGTGGTGGTGGTGAGCGACAGTCCATGATGCAATTAGGTTATCATTCTCATTCCTTTATACCACAACATATATATGCGACCATGGGTTGTGCGAATGAATAATTGTGATTCATACTTCAAACTGCGTTGTGCCCCGTAATTCAACCAGACTTTGGATAACCGCTACCATTCATTTGTTGCATTAAAATTTCACATAAATATTGATTAATTTGCTAAGGATAATGACCCAATAAACGGAATTTTGTGTATCTTTCAATTGAATAGGTTATAACCAGTATTGCACAAATAGATTACTAATAAAGTGCTTTCGCACTAAAAGCTACTTTGCACAGCGATAGGTTCACGTATGCTTGCACCATAAAAAGTCCCAATTTTTTATCTCTGCTGCGTGATTTAATTATCATCCCATAGCTTAAAACTATCAAAGACACCGATATATTATTTAGTTGGAAATGACATCAGAATAGTTGTTTGATCTGAAATAATATATGCAGCCCGTTTACCTTAGAAACTTCTGCTCACTAACGGAAATTATACCATCGTCAGAGCCGTTTGTTAACGTTAATTTGTTGTACTTATCTAATGAGTTACACAAATTGCTAGCATATTAGCTTTTCGAAGTTGCGAGTTAAAAACTGAACGAGGTCAACGTACAACACCGATGCATCCCATTATTAACGATCATTTTATTCGGACTATTCTCGGTACTGTGCCAAGTTTGTGTACCATATAAAGGCAAATTCTATCTGAATACAATATCTTCTGATTTGGGTCAAGTACGACAACTAGTTAGGCTTATTTAGCAGTAAATAAAGTTTTTCTGACGATTCTCGCAAGTATAGAGCTGTAGGCAAGACGCTGGCTTAGTTATATAGTAAAAATATGACAATTTTTCCGCTTTTTAAAACTTTTCTCTCTGTTTTATTCGCCACATACTAGCGGTGCACTATTTATGAAAGTAGGAGGGAGGAATGCGGTTTATCGGTGCCCTATGAACTAAGATATTGACTGGTGACAGCAGGATCGGAAGTGTGAACTGCAAACTTCTTATTTAGTCATAATGACCGTTTGGACACAGCTGTTCGAATAAGAAACGTTGGCTAGTGAGTTAGGGAGGGGAAACCAATTGAGAGATTCAATTGGATGCAGTTAAAATTCTAATGGCAAGTTCGTGTTTTTCAGGATGACCAAAATCATTAATGTGGCGTAGTGTGAAGGAAGATTTGAACATGGCCAACGCCAGTTATTTGTTTTCACTAGTATTTTGGCATTTGGCAACGCATAACTTGAGGCACTGTGCTACTTTCTAGTTGATTGCAAGCGTTTTGACATCGCTTAACGTGAAACAAACTAGCTTATCAGGAAACGGCTTATCGCCTAATAAAGATACGTAGAAAAGTAACGAACGATGGGGTACTTTTATGCTCAGAACTGAGCAAAAAAGCCTAAGTTATCTTTAGAAGCGTAGCAAAAATATGTAATGTGTTGCTGGCAAGAAACTTACAAACTGACCACAAAACGTCTTTAGCCACATCACATGAGTCTCTTAGATGTGAGGTTGATAGCCCATTGGTTTTCTGTGAAGCTGCTTATCCAAAAGGTTTAATAGCGGTCCTAACTTCCGAACCCAAACAATGTGATTTACTGACTGGTTGTTGATGACTATTTTTCTGTCCAAACTCAACCAAGGAGTGGTGGATGTGACAACCGCAACAGCTGTGCAAATGATTAGCCTACTTTTATCAGAATCATGTGGCAGCGTTCGCCTCTACCATTTCCTTACCGGGCGCAATAGAAAACAGTAGGGCTTTTATAACGAACAGGTGACAGATTGATTTTTAATTAATTAAATAGACAGACTTGGTACGTTTTATGTTCATTAAACGTACGTTTGAGCAGACATATTGAAAAAACAGTTAATGATAAAACAAGATTTAGCTGGGTTTATCCGTGATGAAATACCACAACAGCTATTCACACACACGGTATAAAACAAAACTAATAATTTTGCGATGAAGTCACGTTTTTTGTGAATGTGGTACCTTCTAGGCAACAGATTGTACGGATCTTCCTAGACGGTTTATTAATTACCGTGACTAAAGCGACTCCTTGCTTTGTATGCAAGTAATTTAAAGGGTCGTACATAGAAGAAGCACTTGCTAAACACAAAAAGACACCTCATACGTTCCTCCTGACATGACGCTTTGAAGAATAAACCAGTGTATTAGCATCTCTTAAATTATAAACTTATCAATCATGTCAGAAATACCGAATAGGTCTCCAAAATATTCAGCAAATAATGTACAAAAATACCTCGTCTATGCATGCATACTTAACATTAAAAGTTGCTAAGAGTATATTATTTAGTCCCTCCAATCACTTACCAGCTACCAGAAACCTGATCGTCATTCGTAGACATTTCGCGGTTTATTTACAAATTTACCTGCTCCGTGAAGTAGGTATATGTTGATAAGTACGTACATATGTAGGTGTTTCCTATGCTAGTTAGCAAGAAATTACCAATTTCTGTCGATCCTTCAGCTGCAAACGTATACTCTGGGAGCCGAAGGTATATTCAAATATCCATTAATGTACATAGCAGAAGTAAGCAACCAAACTTACATGGAGGCGGATAAATTTCTGCGGTATTATATTGTGGATATGCAGCTGATTCCGAATATGGCGGAGCTAAATTCAAATAAAATAGTTGAAACGATACAAGGTACTCACGCGCATTCATAGGTGGATATGGAGGAACTTGAACGTCATGGCCAAGATTGGATGAGCCAGTAACTGGATTCATTTTAGAGCTGACGTCCGACGGCAATCTAAACTTTAATCTAGCCAAATTTATTTTTGCTAATTAGAACTGTTTCATCAGCACGTTAATTTCGAGACAACGACTTTTTCACCGAGCAACTAAAACAGAAAAAATGGCTTAACTTTATAAGAGTAATAAAGTAACGGACAGCATATATATATATATATATATATATATATGATTATTTTGTAGCAAACAAGCGTGTTTTGTAGGCTTTTCAGCTGACTACGTGCGGCACTTCTGTTAACTACAGTCTTATTTGTTTACAGGAAGTGTACGTCTACGCTCTGTTTAGAGCAGTCCAACGAGGAACCAAATCAGCAACGCACCCTTAGCTGTACATGGGTTAGTTGCAGGTAACCTTGAGGATGATGACACTGCGGTCGCTAGTTGGAACTTTTGAAATAGATAGTATGTATGAATGGGTGGACAAAGTTTCACGGAAGCATACGGCTGGTTGTCTTTTCTAAGGGGAGTATCCACTCATACTCCTGGTGCGCAAATAAGATTGTTTTGAACAAAACTTACGGAGAGTCCAGACCTCAGAGGGAATAGATGGGCAGGGAGGTACCGAATGCACGTACCTGATGACAATTAATGACCGCAAAATCAGCCGCGTGCTTCTAAAAATCTTTTTCCACCATCTGTCGACACTATATAAATAAGCGGCATCTTTTTCTATGTATTGGAAATACAATAATAGAAAAAGAAAGGGAAAACCAATAATCTTGATGACAATAATAAGCTGTTACGTGTCCACACAGCTATAATTTGATCAATGTTACAAGAGATGTTGTATATTGATAACTGTTGGTTGGGTGAATTCAGTGTTCAGTGATTAGAACATATTATCTTGCGCCGATGGCCGGGATAGATTAAAAGATTTCACATATTCCTTGGCGCCTAGCTCTGATTATTTAAAGATATCGCGGTCGTCCCGGCGGTGGCTGCGATTCTAACTTGGGACTTCTTTTAGTCTTCATTTGAAAAAAAGGATGGCATAAAAGGCCGCATTAGCATTGGTCGATTGACCCAATTTTGTCAAGAAAACGGCGATATATAGATGGAGTATGGTTTAATAGATTTACCATATGATAGAATAATCCAAAATTTTAAAAGTCTTATAAATCCGCCGGGATTCAAACTCCCGTATGGTTGTCGCCCGTCCATTATTACTGAGTGTGCTCCACCAGCTGAGCCACGAGGCTACACCAAAGTGAATTGGATGTTTCTATGACGTCTCTTTATGCACGCATGTTGAACAATTTGGAAGCTTATATGGAAACTTATGGGAAATACACTGTTGGATTGGTATGGTCTACTGAACCATTGATTACCGTACAAATCTGATTTCAACGGATCTGTAGATTACACAAAAACCGAAGATCCTTTCGGTTATAGACGGATAAACATTGAGTACTAAGATGCCATTGTCATTCTGAGCATAAGTTGTGATCAGACCTTTAGTATTTTCATTTTTGTTCTTCTATTCATTATTTTCATTTGCGGTCAACTTTTCACGTGCACAAATCGTCATCACATTTTTGAGACGAATTTCAGTCATAAAAATGGTCCCGTTTGAGACGCTGGTGAACTCCGTTGAGGTCATTTTGAAAATAAACGCCAGAATATAGTGGTCTTCTTAGAACGTTACCTTTCATATTTTTATACTCGGAAATCAAACTTAGAACTTGTTCAAGATAATTTGTCAATAATGGTTGTTTCATAAGTATAACGCGGGAGTTCATTACGACGAGATTGTAGCTTGGTGTGGTGTGATGACCATTGGGGCCGGATAATATAATAGGACTTTCGATCTTTTGAAAACCGACATCTTCGCATCACTGATCGAATCTGGTGAAAACACCGTAAGAGCAGTGTTAGGACAAGGCGTACATTATTAGATATACAAACTAAGTCGTTAGATTTAATACTGTAGGCCGCCATGCTAAGATACCTGGGAAATGCTCTGAGCGTGTCCTTGGACAGGGCTCCTCGGCGCGCAGTGTTCGCTGATGGGAGTGATAGTTGAAAGATGAATAAGAGTGATTAGTCAATGACAAGAAAGATATGAATGAAATATGCAGCCAGTTGACTCGGTTGAGGGGACTGTGTTAGACTTCGGGGTTGGTGTCCAGGGTATCCCCCACACCGTGGTGTCTATAGAGACACTGGCGAGCATGGCATGGTGTCACGATAAGTGACACCCCCTTATTCACAAACTTTCCTCGTCGACTTAATGCCTCTTTATGAGTGAGATTAAAAAATTAGATTTTTACATAATATGATCTATCGTAAACTGCGAACTGCTGATGATTCCATGGTTTTTAATGGCAGTTTACACATTCGCACTGCGTAGAGAATTATATCGTAAAAATTGAATATCCCACTACTCAAACTCATATAATAGACAAATTATGCAGGTTGTTATCAAAATAACTTTGTTGTACTTGGGACCCTGGAGAGTAGTTGTCTATTGTAGGGGTTGATCGCTGTGAGAGGAACGATCTGTTATCATTCACAGCCGCTGGCGGAGGGGCGTCACATCATACAGTGTATAAGCCCAATACACCGTTGGAAATCAGCTCGTTTGGCCTGGTTGTTAAGTGTTTAACTCACAATTCCTAACCCCGGGTTCAACTGCTGGTGGGATCCGATGAATAAGCACCGTTGATGAAACGCTATGCAGTGCTTTTGGGTTTTTTAATATTATCTGTGGTTCTCTTCCTACAGTTTTCACTATTTTACCTGGGGTTGATACTGAAAGGTGGAAACCAAAGCGACTACATCTAGTGCATGGTTATTAGCTGTCTGAACTGAACTGAGCGAAGATATAACCGAGAAACGAGACAACCGCAATAACCCACGCAAAAGGTACTATTCAAATTAAAGGCAAATGCTTGCCTTTTAGAATATCCTACGGCTCGCGGCATAGCAAAGACCAGCTGCAAACGTTAAATAAAAATTCTTACCACAAAGGGACTCTTTTGGGGCGTTTGTTGAACTAAATGGTTTATTATGCTGACTGGAACGTCCATGCCACAAATATTATGAGCGTGTATTAAATGTACCGGAGATATTTGATAAGCACATTCCCGGTACCTGCTTAGAGCCAATCCAACTGTGCCGGCTTGTACAGGCTAGCCTACTTTTTGCGGGAGTTGATGCGTCTGCAAAGCGTATTGAAACTTAAGTGCCAATGATTTTCGACACCTGAAAGACTCTAGAAGAAATCGAAAGCAAAGTTTTCGCTTTCGTCATCATTTCGAGAGTGACAAGGGAAGAAATGGAAACGGTCTTATTACTGTCATGATTTTACCTATTTCTTTCTTGCATTTCTTGAATTAGTGCGGGGTTCGCAAACGGCATAGGTGTCACTCTGGTTGTCTCCTTAAAATCCCCCGAGTGTCCCATGGCCGTAAAGCTTTCTGACCTCAAATGAAAAGAACAAAGTTACTCCCAACGGACGGCCAACAATGAGCCTTTAAAACACACGGCAACACCACGCGCAAATACACAAACACTGGCGAGTTCCTAGGGTCCCCCAGTGTTCCGACATTTGGGATAGTCTATTGTTTTCCAATAACCGTCTTTAATAAACGAAGGTACAAGGTAGACTATACAACTCCATCCTTTACAACAAATTTTCGGATCGCTGCCATCAGTCGAAAAATCCACACATAATCTCGGTAATAAGAATAAAAAGGTGCGGGTGGCACTGAAACATTGGACCACTAGGAAGTGAAAGTGTCCCTGTAGCAAAACCGCTCCGAAACCGATCGGTTTTTGGACGGCTTTCGAGCAGTTTTACTATTATGCCGATTGGTTTTCGGTCGTTTTGCATATTAACCATTTTACATGGATACAAAATGAATTGATACGAAGGAACTCAACGACCGGAATGATGTGCAATGCTTTATTGGCGTTTTATCTAAATATGTTGGTTTAATTCATCGAAATGCCCTAGAATACCTCCCTTAGTAGCAAAACTAATGCAAAACCGCTCAGAAGCCGATCGGTTTTCGGCCAATTTTTGCCGGTTTTCGGTCAGTTTTTACTATTACGCCGATCGATTTTCGGTCGAATCTTTTAGTAGCCATTTTACACGGATCAACATTAAATTTATACGAAGGGAATCGACAACCGAAGTGAATTGCAATGCTTGGTTGGTGTTTTACTTCAATATATTGCTTTAATTCATCGAAATTTCCTGAAAACCTCGGTATAGATCGCTCTACTTTATTCCCTCAAAATGGGTAAAATAAGTATAAATAATTGGAAAATTATAAATTAGGAGAAATAAATGGGCATCGTGATACGTAATTTGGATTAATGAAAGAAATTACCGAAGCATATCACATACTTCAAACGATTGGCACAAACCACTCAGAAACCGTCCAGGAAACCGGTCTTGAACCACTCAGAAACCGCTCGAAAACCGGCCAAAAACCGGTTTCGGAGCGGTTTCTGGTCGGTTATTGGACGGATTCCGAGCGGTTTGTGCCAGTCGTTTGAGGTATGTGATATGCTTCGGTAATTTCTTTCGCTCATCCAAATTACGTATCACGATGCTCATTTATTTCTCCTAATTTATAATTTTCCAATTATCTATACATATTTTACCCATTTTGAGGGAATAAAGTAGAGCGATCTATACCGAGGTTTTCAGGAAATTTCGATGAATTAAAGCAATATATTGAAATAAAACACCAACCAAGCATTGCACTTCACTTCGGTTGTCGATTCCCTTCGTATAAATTTAATGTTGATCCGTGTAAAATGGCTACTAAAAGAACCAACCGAAGACCGATCGAAAACCGATCTTACGAACGGGCTGCAGCCCGTGGGTGCTACAAGGGTCAGTATGGATCGAAGCATTTCATTTTCTTGAGATGGGTGGAATAAGGACAATTATTTGGAAAATCATAACTTGGGAGGTAGGAGCAAGCATTGTGGAACGTAATTTGGAAAAAAAAATTTTACAAAAGTCAAATTACGTATTTCAAACTATATATAGTGCCTATAGGCACAAACCGCTCGGAAACCGTTCAGGCGGTACCGCGGTACCGTGAAAAGGAGGACGCGTCCTCCTCCTTTTCACAAATTGTTGGTCAGTTGTAAAGTAGATGAACCGGTGGAATTCTTGACACTTTGATCGAAATAACTGGATATATGATTTTTCCGAGTAACTTCTGGAGTAAAACAACCCACTAGCCATTTAGTATCAAGGTAACGCATTTTTCCATCTCAAATTCCCGGCGCGAAAACAGTTCAAAAGTAAATGTGATAGTTTCTTTCATTCTTACCACTAGTTCCCCACCCATTAAACAACACATTTGATTTGCAGACACTACTCACTGACCTTTCAAGGTTGAAAAATCAGTTCAGTTCAACCCACGTCAGGTCGGGTCACAGAACTTGCAGATTTTGTCTTATAGATAAGTCCTATTTTGCGTCAACGAGCCTCAGGTGAGTCCCGTTGCGCTGCGGACATTCGCACTTCGGTAGAGTCCATGTGACTTGGTAATTGGTTCATCGGCATCAGTAGGGCAGTAGAATAATCGAGGTGGCCTTCGGCGGAAGTGACAACCTCACGACTTGCCCACGTGGCCATAACCCCCGTGTATCTCGCATGACAGATGACATTTATAACTTCAGATAGCCA
The DNA here is from genome assembly GCA_948099385.1 of Fasciola hepatica. Lineage (NCBI taxonomy): Eukaryota > Metazoa > Platyhelminthes > Trematoda > Plagiorchiida > Fasciolidae > Fasciola > Fasciola hepatica. Next base: position 1,617,689 of record CANUEZ040000106.1, read on the forward strand.
GAAGGACAGGCATGGTGGCTGTGTTAAAATGGAGTGATGGAGGAAGATGGAGAACAGGAAAGGCAGGATTACTAAATCTTTTTCCTGAAGATCAGCACCTGATCAGAAAGAAACACATAGGGGCCGAAAACAAGTGGAGACCCGAGCTTAAAGACTAGACTGAAAGGCAGTTTTTGTTAGTGATTATAGGAACCTTCAGGAAAGATTTCTGACCAACAACGGTCTGGGCGAACTTTGAACACTACCACAGTTTGTGCTGCCAGCACCCCCCTGAAAGCTGGCCTCAGGGGTTCACCGCGCTGCATTCAAAGGGGTTGGTTATGAAACTTTGACATGCTCGTGATTTGGTCAGTTTCATCTTACGCCTCCTGAGAGTTGTGTTGCGGCTAAGATCCGGAAGGGGGGAGCTTGCTCGCGTAGTCCTTTAACTGCTTGAAAGCATCAATAAGGTCTCTTGTCCGGCATCTCCTTCCCCGTGAGAACAGGTTCGGCCGCTCCAGTCCGGCTGGATGCGGCTAATCCTAAGGCTCCCTGCTGGACCCTGTCAAACTCCGCTGTACTTCCTCTAGTATTCGCTTGTCAAAAAGATTGACGGCGATCAAGCTTGGACACAATTTTCCAAGTGCGGCCCAGTTATCTTCTGATAGGTCGGAAACAGTACTGCAGGTTTCCGAGTGCAAACTCACTTGGCCAGCTGGTATAGTACACGAGAGGTCCTTGCTGCGGCAGAAACACTTTGTGGGCCGGAATCAAAGAATTCGTGTACGTTGGCACCCAAGCACATCGTCCGCTTCACTCTCTGGATTAGGCGGCAGCCATGATCGGTAGTGGCGGAAGCCGATCAAGGGTCACGATTTCTTTCGGTGGTGCGCAATGGGGTCAGCTACAGGCAACGCGAATGTCGTCAATTCTTTCATTCTGACCACTTTGGTGGAATCTTAAACTTACCCTGTCCCACTGCAAGGGAAGAAAGCATATATATCATCTTCCAGGGGAGAAACGGACGTTTTGTGAACACAAAGGTACTTAAAGTCTGAATATCGGTCTGCGGCATGCATGGTATTTTCCAGGCCTTAGTATGTCCCTGAGGCCCGAAGAATTTGCCTCCGAGAACACCTGATTCCATTTATCATCTAGGACTATTCGAAGGAACCTACAGCATTCAAACTTATCAGTTGCTTGTCCAGCCAATTCCACGGCACAACTACCTTACTGCTGGAATTGGTCCGTACCTTAACCCTCCAGAGAGCCTCCCATAGTTTACCGCCGTTCCGTCTTGCCCGTTCGAAGGCCGTCTTACCAAACATACAGTGCAAAACTGTATCTAGCCGACTATTCGTACGTATTTAAATACCCTGGGTTGTGACTACGGGCAGTGGAGCAACGACAAGACCTGACAAGAACAGTGAAAATGTATTCCATTACATCTGATTGGTGCTCGCTCGTTTATGCACAGAAGTAGGCACGTACCAATTGGTAGACAACATCCTGACCAAACACCGGGCGTCTTTGCTGTATTTGTGCAATCTAACATTTACGGTCCGGCTTTGCACGATTGGCTGGACACTCCACACGAAGCTATAACGCACAGGTCCGCGTGTGGAGAAACTCGAATCACTACACATATCCACAGCTTTTAATAATATCGCCTTCGACAATTTCAAAGACTTTGACGCGATCTCCTTTCGGTCAGTTCAACTTAATTTTGGTCCTGGGACTTCAAAGTGATATGCCTGAATGTCTATGTTCTTGCTCTGGTGAGCTCATTTGCTCCTTCAGTGCCTCGATGACGGGAAGAGCCGAGTCTTCGTCAGAAGTTATCTGTCACCATGGTAGGTTCAGTTTAGCTCTCCAAATCCCGTCCTCTTCAACAACTCTCCGGCTTGCAGCCGCTAGTCACCCTTTCCTCACGGTCATTTTGCCCGATTATAATAATACCGATTTATTCCGGAGGGGTCCGAAGAGAGCCATGTATATGATCAAACTTTACGGACGATAATATCGGCGGATGTTTTGTGGCAAAGTAGTGTAGTGGCATTAGCTCTCTTAGGGCCAATATGTGAATATGACATTATCATTTCCATTGTTTGATCCATATGCTGTCTCTGTCTCATCACCCTTCAGGCCTATGTGCCAACCAATCCGGTCCACAAGGACCTTCCAACGAGACTGAACTCCAGTGAATCTCTTTTTACCTTTCGTGTTACGCCTGTCCCCGGGACTCCCGGAGTCCAGAATGTTAATACACTTTTTGCCTAATATACGCGTTCTGCTGGTGTCCGTGTTCTTCCTGCTTGTGAGCGGCCTGAGAACGGTGTGTTGGAAGTCGGCCCAGTGTTTGTTTACCAAATACTAACACTGAGTCTACCTCGGATTCACTTTAGACCGATCGTCATCTCGCCTACTCACCCAGATCCGCCTTGCCCGTTACAGCAGAAACGTTTACTACTAACGTAGGATATGTAGAATTACGTGAGATAAATCTGAGACGAGTGTGTGATAAACGTACGTATAACAAGGAATAATGGAGAGAGTTTAGGTAGGTCCTTTGATTGATTCGAATGGATGCCCGGCAAATCCAAAGGTCACACTCAGAAGGTGGAATCCGGCGAAGCCAGGTGCAGACGGCGGAAGGTCAGATGTTTCATATGAAAGGAAATGAAAATCAGCTGAAGCAGCTTAGTTACCGAAAGGCGATAAAGATTAAGCTGGGATGCTTTAGAAATGATTAGATAGTAGTGAAACATCGCTACGCTGCGGTGAATGGTCTGCGACAAAGCACCATACACAACGTAAGATAGGAAGCCAGTGATGGAAGCCGGGAAATGTATGTTGGGTAGCGAAAACGCTCTGAAAAGTTTGGTTTGCGTGGGCCGCGTGGCGCACACGGTTGAAAAGTGAACATATGTAAAGAGGCAGTGGGAAGATTGCATGGGAGGTGGCTGACAAAGAACTGGAGCATGCTGGAGCTTGGAAAGGTAAAGTACTAAATTACGAGGATAGTGGTGATTAGAGGAGACATTCCGGGTCATATCGGTTGGTTCGGAATTACTGAAAAAATCATGATTCATTACTTTCCTTGTGACGGGTGAAAAGCACTGGATCTACTGGGTCAAAGCCCCGGGCGTAAGCTGGTCCTCCTTTTCTGCCCCCTACAAGTATTTGCAATTTGCCTCATGCATTCGCCCGGGCCAGTGGGCTCAACATGTAAAACAACCTACCAGAAAGAATAAAATCCTTGATCTGATATTTACCCTGGGTCTCACGAACGTCTCTGCCTCCGTACTAAACGGCTACACAGGCAGCGACCATAAAATCGTCAGTTGCAGATTTCAAGTCAAGCCACGTACTGTTAGCCTACCATGTAACGGTCCCTCCTTCCGTCACTTAAAATGGGACCATATTCCCTCTCAAATTCGCTCCAGAAACTGGGACGAGTTCTTCCTAACAGCAAATCCCCAGTTCGCCGCTGACCTCCTCTAATCAAGTTTACACTCATGCATCGAAAACATATCACGCCCCTACAATCCATCCAGACCAGCAGGTTACCATATAGCCAGGCTAAAGCAGAAACACGACGAGCTTCGACGGCAGTACCAACGAAATAGAGACTTTTCTACAGTCTTCAGACTGGAACGCCTCTATCACGAAATCCACCGCAAGGCCCGTGACCTACAACTAAAGCAAGAAACCAAAGCGTTACGCCACCCAAACAAAGCTCAAGAGCTAGCCCGGCTACACAGGGCTCGTGCCCCACAATCAACTCGATGCATAAAACAGATCATCCATTTGGATAACCTCATAACCTCACCTCGAAAGATAGCTGACACGTTTAATACTTTCTTCACAACCACCGTGTCTCTCAGTCCATCGTGTACCCAGTTTGTCACCCCGTCTATCACAAACTCCTCACTCAGTTCCATCACGGTTACCACTACGGATATAAATAGATACATTCACACCTTCAAACCGACCTACTACCCCGGTCCTGACGGCCTACCGTCAGCAATATTCGCTCTAGGCGGCCCGGATATTCCCCTACTACTACTAAACCTATACAATTTATCTCTGCAAACCGGGACCTTCCCCAGCCAATGGAAGAAATCCATTATTATCCCCAGGCACAAGAAAGGCGCTGTGCATGACATTGCCAATTACCGCCCGATTAATCACACGCCAATGATCTCGAGGCTGCTAGAAAAAGTCGTAAAACACTACCTGACCGACTACCTTTCTGCACATAAGCTCATCAGCCCAAGACAACACGGATTTCTCAAATCACGGTCGTGTTCAACCTGCCAATTTGACTTTCTAAATTTGGTAACAACAGCTGCCGACGAAGACAGAGCACTCGTCATCATCTATCTTGATATGACAAAAGCCTTCGACAGAGTGCCACATCTGCAGTTACTCAACAAGATCAGGGGATACGGTATTGAAAACCCTCTACTCAGTTGGTTTAAATCCTATCTACAAGACCGTCACCAAGTTACCTGCATCAACGGTCAGATATCAGACCACCACCCAGCAAACAGCGGGGTTATCCAAGGTAGTGTTCTAGGACCACTGCTGTTCTTACTATATATAAACGATATTTGCAATGTCATCACTTATGGCGAAATTTTCTCGTTTGCCGATGATATGAAGATGGTCTATGAATTCGAACGAGGAGACCTACTGTAGCACTGAATAACATCATGGTCGACGTACAGTCCTTATCCTCCTGGTGTGATCGCTGGAAAATGGAATTTCCAGTGAACAAAAGCAGTTATCTCTCGCTAAACTGCAATATTCCTTATGATACGCTTAAGATCGGCGGTGTCTCACTCCCATATTCCCCAACAATTAGAGACCTTGGACTGAAATATTCTTACACTTTCAATTTCTCTGAACACACATCCTACATAACTGCACGGGCAAATAAGTCCCTTGGCTCGTTGCAGAGAAATTTTCTTCTCACGAACAGTAAGTTAGAGATATACAAAACTCATATCCGCCAACCCTAGAGTACTGTACACTTGTGTTCTCAAATATTCATAAACGTGACATTATCGACATTGAGAGTGTACAGCGTCGATTTACCAAAAAACTGTTTGGGCCTTCTACGACCAGACAGCGGTGCACACTCCTGCGGCTTGATCCCCTATGGCTTAGGAGAATAAAACTCAACCTCGCATTTTTGTTTACTTTGCTCCACAAACAAGCTGTATCCTCCAGCCAAGTTCAGTTCAGTATTAACTCGATACATCAGCTGCGTAATAGGGAACACCGTAAACCGATCCCTACTTCTCGGAAATCCTTAAGGCTAAACTTCTTCCTCCTGAAATATGCAACTCTGTGGAATAAACTCCCAGCTGATGTACGTTCCGTAGATTCCCTAAATATGTGTAAGTCTAGACTACACGTAGCTCTGGACATCCAAAAACTGATGGCTCTTACGAATCCTTATATGTCTTTTGACAGAGCTTATGAGGAAAGCGTTGGATACTAACCCGAACCCTTGATAATCTAGGAATTGCCACACCATACGACGTAATTGCCATCACCTAAGCGTAAACCTACCAGTTTACAATGCCTAAACATAATAACTGTCATGACTGAGGCCAGTGCCTCAGAAGTCGTATTTGATTATATGAAATACCACTGGAAACATGAAAGATAGTCTTTGAACATTTCCAGTGCTGATTATTATTAGGTTTTTGCCTCCGTCTCTAACCCAAAAAGCAGCACCTGTCACACTCCTCAACCTCCACCCAATAGTCACCATAAGACATTCACAGCTCAAATTCTGTCCCTATCACAGAACTCTAGCATCCTCCACGATAGGCCTATACAACATTTGATACTTAGCCAGCAAAACTACTAACCATCTGTGGATCGTACCGACGAATCACGTTGTTAGTGCTGCAAGTTGTATCTCATCTTTGTGCAGACTGGCGTTGTGTTGAACATAAACCCCATCGAATAATCGCAGGCTGTGGTTGACCCTACCTCCCCCTGCATTTTTTGTCCCATGTAAACGGCCTGGGTGTTCTGACTTCACGGATAAGGCGAGTGTTAGCGCGGCACTTCTGCAAACATTCCTGGCCGTGATGGTCTCCCTGCACAGAGTTGACCACCAATAAGACATGACCACCAAAAAGTAAGAGATTGGCACAAAAAAGTGAGAGAAAAAAATACCCCACTGTTTTGTCTTCCAGGCACACCAGCCTTGTCACATGTGACCCATGTCTCTGGGTTGTAGTGTCGCTACGGATTGACTGGTGTGGTTGACCTTTTCCCAACGCGGCTTGTTACATGCGGTCCATGTTTCGGCCGGGGCGTGGGAGTTGTGGTCGCCCACCAAAAGCAGCTCCGCCTTCTCTGACAGCCAGATACCTGACTGTGATAAAACCATTAAAAAAAGAATAATAAGAACGTCTAAAAAGTGTGGATCATTCTTGGAGAGCCACGTGCTGGATGCCAGTAGTTGTGTATCGTGCTACCTCCCTACCTGAAGCTGGCCCTTGTGCCGCCTACCAGGAGCACTGAATGCAGACCGTTAGTTTGCTTTCCTGACGAAAATTCGGACCCACCTCTCACGGTTCCCTAAACCAGTCCTTACATCGGTGTCCTCCTGCTTTGCAGTACGATAACAGCGAAAAAGATACCACGGTAACCATGCAATCATTTCCGCATCAGATTTCCTTGCTCACATTGGAGCTTAATCTCAGTACGATAGCACTATCGAGGAAGAGCATAGATGAACTCGCGTCAGTGTTCCAAGACAAGTGACCAATTACCTCTAATGTATCACTACTGTCACCCCAACAGTTCCTTCTACTTTGACTCCTCAGAAACTACTCAGTATAGAATAACCACTATACCGAAAGAGACAGTAACAGCGTAGCGCCACGCAGACAGTATGTTAGTGCTACTCGCTCAGTCTGTCACTTCAAACCTATCCTATCACCTCGTTGCCAAACTGCGTTCTGCGTAAGCAAACGGTATCGAGGGTTATCATTACTAACCACTCTTAACCGTAAAGCCCTAGGTATTTTATTAGTATCCCAGCGATGCCATGCTCACGGGCAAATCACAAATCCTTTGAAATGCATACACAGTTACCAAGCCAGTGTACGCAACTTCGTCGGCCTGCAGCAGTATAGCTCAAATCCACTGCGAGTCTATTTTACCCGTGCCCCACTCACATAGACTTAACCAATCCATTGTTTGTTGTCTTCATATATTATCATAACCCACAGCTGGAACCACGTCCAGACTGCAATCTCCCTTTACTTCAGGTTCGTTGTCTCTCATCATCTCAGTCGCCAAATTGGCTAACCAAGGATGCCGCTTTGACTCGCACGGACAGAGACTGAAGTGGAACCTACCATAGCAACTGAGACTGAAATCAAACCACACAACAGGAGATACCCCTAATTGCTTATCAGATCGTTCAGCGTTTTCAAACGCAACGAACACGAATTCCAGTTCACGCGCATGCCGCTAATATACAGACACACTCGGCTGATTGACCGACACATACTGTGCCCTGCCAGACGAAACTTACGCATTCGAAGCCGTACATTACCAGAAATGACTCTGAATAACACTGAAGGCAAATGCATCAACACATACATATATATTTGTCAGTGAAACAGCATAATAATGCTAAAGTCCATGCGGAGATTTTTCCACTTTATTATCCGTTAACACAGGTTATCTTTCCTCCGAACCGTAGCCGGCTGGAAATTGACTCTCCACTTCTCGAGGACCCTCCAGTTGCGCCTTTTTTATTTCTGAATAGTACATGTTACTGGCCCGGAATCTAAACTCACCATTTTATGGACTGCTGTTTCTCCCACATCCACCAGTTCACATTCATGAAGTTGGCCTCATGTCCCCCTGCTTCAAAACTCATTCCGTTTATCGAACTCCGGTAAATCCGTCATTCAGGGTCTGCACTGTCTTCACGGATCGCTATCCTCTTCGCATGCGTCGATTTTCCCCCTTTTCTTCTTGTTCAAAATTTATTCCATCTGCAGAACCTTAGTTGTAATCTGGTTTCCTGGGCTTGCATCATTCTTGTTAATAATGCCTCCTTAGCACTGCGTTAACGATTTCTTCGACATCTCCACCGCGCACCACTTGTAACAGCCGGTCGTGGAATATCCCCCTTTTCCCTCGCGATTCAGTGTTTTTCCCAACATCACTCATTTCCATACACTATTGACTTGTCTTTACGAACTGGTTGTTTTCCTGGACCAATTGTTGTTTGTTCGCGTTGGAGGTACAGAGATACTCGTGGCCATATAAACCGTTCATAAACGTGAAGAAAGTGATCGGAAAAGCAGGTGGGAATAGATCTAATAACCTGATCAGTGCAGGAGTGTCATGTGATGGCCGTCGAAAATGAGAAAAGCGTTAGGGGAGGGACTCAAATTATTAGGCAGCAAGATGGTGCCGGAGATCGCTGGGAGAGGCGTAGCGAATATAGTTACATAGCGGTCAGAGTAGTGTAAGTTACCGGTGGAGAAAGAAAACTGGAAATCAAGACGGACAGTGGGGCAAACAAGCAGAAAATATAACAGAGAACAAAGTAGGAAAGAATCGGTCGTACAGAAAGTCAGAGGGGACAATAAGGGGCAGACCACGTGGTTGAAACTGCACTTGAAAGCCACAAATCAATGTTTTACTTGTAACAGATGGAACCTAAAGGGGCAGGGCAACCCGAAAGCCACAGCAAAGAAGCCTGTGACGCGCCACACACGAAAGAGGAGAGAGGAAATGACTGAATAGAAGCAGGTAAGGGATGACCAATTAGACCCCTTTACTCCAGGCGAAGCACGGTAAAGACCGGGAAAAGTGAGGCTTGTAGGCACTTGTACATTTCCGACTTTTTCCATGATTTTCAACGTCCCTTGGTGCGACACTCCTTTGTTGTACCGACGTTTTAATGTAAAACACAAACATCTTTTGGTCGTCATCACCGCGCAATACAAAAAGGCTGTAAATAAATCTTTCATTCTGGCACGGTCTCATCTTCTGGTTTGGAGTGTCTTGGAATTATATCAGTCGGAACTAACTGTGTGGAACAAAACATTTTAGAAGTTTCAACGGCGTCTCTTGGCACTTCGCTCAATACCATCCTATTCTGTTCAACGGATGGCTGTCAGACCGAACTGAACTGAAGACATTGGCGGATATTGGCTCTTTGGCGCTCATTTCCTGATCACAAGAACACTGAACAACTGTGAGTTTGGGTCACACCTTCTGTTTCATTTTTAATTATTAATGTACATACCCTTTTGGCCCTTTTATCACCGCACGCTCCTCCGCCCATCTTAGTTTGCTAGTGTCGTCTTGGATATTGTTGACAATAATTTAGTGTACCACATAGACAGAGTAGTACGCTACAAAATTGGTGAGCCCAGGTTGTTTTTCCATCCTTTGACGCCAGCTTGATTCTTTTGGTCCAAGTTCCACATGATTCACCATGTCTGGCAGCGAATCTATTGACATTCACGCAGTTGCTCTCAAACTGCCCGTTTTTGCCCCGACCAACCCTCGAGTATGTTTTCAACAAATAGAAGCCGTATTTGCCACTCAAAGTATGACCAGCGAGCGCGTGAAATACTCTCACTTTGTCCAAGCGCTTCCCTTTGACATCGCCGTTGACGTGGAAGATCTCCTCTATCCCATTCCACCAGAAGCTCCTTACACGAAACTTAAGGAAGCAGTCATTCAGCGTACCGGAAAATCAGCCGGAAAAATGCTCCGGGAGCTGTTCACGTCGGTGGAGCTCGGAGGCCGAATTCCGTCCCAGCTTATGCGCCACATGCAGTCGCTGCTGGCTGGACGTCAAATGGACGGCGCCGTTTTCAGGGAGATACGGGTTGATAAACTACCTTTCCCGATGCAGCAGGTCCTGTCAATGCTGGAGCGCACTACTCCTCTTGAAAAAGTTGCACAGCACGCCGACAGAATAATGGAATGCTACCCAGGTGGTGGACCTTGCGTTCACATGACACCACCCGCCGAAACCACTCCGACACACGAATCCCCTATGACATTACCAGCACCTGCCCCAGATCGCCGTGGCGACGTTTATCGCTTTCCTGACCCCTCATCCCATCCATCTCATATCGATAAGGACATTAGGACCTAAAAGAAACCGTTCGCATGTTGTGCAATCAGGTCAGTGCAATGTGCAACGCATTTACTAATCATCGACCTGTGTCCGCCGAAGTACCTCATCGACCTAGATCATGGTCCAGAAACCGCCGGTTACAAACCTAGTGTTGGTACCACCGCATATTCGGCTCCCAGGCACGCCGCTGTGATCCTCCATGTACATTCCGCACTTCCACCCCACAGTCAAACGACCAGGCCAGCCAGTAACGGCGACGACTAGGGCTGGCCCTCCACATGAAAGTCGCCTATTTTATATCGTTGACCGATCCAGTAGTCTTCGATTCCTCATTGATACCGGCGCCGAGATAAGTGTAACCCCCCCCCACCCAAACATCGCAGCCTCAAACCATCTCACCTCAATCTGCAAGCAGCAAACACAACAACTATCGCGACATTCGGCCAACGGTCCGTCACTCTTGATTTAGGCCTAAGACGCTCTTTTCAATGAGTTTTCATCCAGGCGGATGTTCAGACTCCTATTATTGGCGCGGATTTCCTTTCACACTTTGGCCTAACTGTGGACCTCAAAAATCGCAAGCTGGTGGACACCACAACCAAGCTTTGTGCAGTCGGCATTGGTAAAAGCACCAACTCCCTGGGTATTCGGCTAGAGATCCCGCATTCGCCGTTTGCTGACATTTTTAAAGGAGTTTCCATCCCTCACTAAACCGTATCAGTTCACCGACCCGGTCTCTCATGGTGTGCATCACCACATCGCTACAAAAGGCCAACCTGTCCACTTTCAACCACGAAGACTCAACGCCAACTAACCCCGAATCGCACGCCTTGAATTCGAACATATGATGAATTTTGGCATCATTCGACCGTCTCCAAGCCCATGGGCCTCGCCTTTGCACATGGTTCCAAAACCATCTGGTGATTGGAGGCCCTAGGGAGACTACTGTGCTCTCAACAACGTCACCGTCCCCGACAGGTACCCGATCCCACACATTCATCATTTTGAACAGAATCTCTCTGGGAAGACAATCTTTTCCAAGGTTCACCTCGTAAAGGCATATCACCAAATCCCCGTGGCCGAAGGAGACATTCCCAAGACAGCCATCGCCACGCCTTTTGGCCTGTTCGGGTTCATTCGCATGCCATTTGGATTGAGAGACGCTGCTCAGACGTCCCAACGATTTGTCGATGAAGTGCTTCGAGGTCTACCCTTCGCGTTTGGCTACATCGACGACATCCTTATTGCCAGCGCCTCTCCATCGGAGCATGCCAGCCACCTGCGTCAACTCTTTCAACGTCTCCAACAATACTGACTCCAGCTGAGCCCTAGTAAATGCGTGTTCAGGGTTCCGTCCCTCGACTTTCTCGGGCACCATATTGATCAAAACGGTTTGACACCCCTCCCAGATAAGGTGCGCAGCATCCCCTCATTTCCTGCACCTAAAACGATCACACAGTCACGACGTTTCTTGGGATTGTTGAACTACTACCGTCGCTTCATTCCCCACTGTGCGACCATCGTTTCATCTTTGACCGATCTCCTCAAGTCCAACGTCAAGACGACCGATTTCACTCTCGAGGCCGAGACAGCTTTCGCAGAAGCCAAAAAAGCTCCCGCAGATGCCACCATGCTGCACCATCCACATTCGGATCCAAATATTGAGTTAGTCCTAACGACTGATGCATCAAATACTGCAGTCGGTGCAGTGCTTCATCAAATTGTGGACAATCAATTACAGCCTTTAGCGTTCTTCTCACAAAAATTCCAGGCGGCACAGACAAAATACAGCACGTTTTCTCGTGAACTCCTGGCTATTTACTTGTCCATCCATCATTTCCGTCATCTTTTGGAGGGACGACAATTTCGTGTGCACACTGACCACAAACCCCTGACACACGCACTTCATGCCAAGCCTGACCGACATTCACCCAGAGATATCCGCTATTTGGATTATATTTCTCAGTTCACAACAGACATCCGCTACGTGCATGTAGTTGATAATGTTGTGGCTGATGCATTATCCAGACCTGACATCAACACGGTGCAGACTAAATTCGATCTTGCAGAACTGGCAAACCCCCAGCGTGATGATCCATCTTTGCTCAAACTGCGCACATCCTTCACACTCCAGCTGAAGGATTCTCCCCTACCTTCAGCCGATGGCACAGTCCTATGTGACTGGTCTACAGGTAACCCTCATCCTATCGTTCCAACTTCCTACAGGAAGATCGTTTTCGATCATTTTCTTTCTCGTTCCCATCCTGGTATCCGTGCACTTCGCAAACTCATTTCTGCCAGATTTGTTTGGCTCAATATGAATTCTGACATTGCATCATGGACTAAGCAGTGTTTACAATGTCAGAGGAACAAAGCCCACCGCCACATTTTATCTCCTCCCAGTATATTCACCGTTCCCGCCGTCCGTTTCACACATATTCACGTCGATCTTATTGGTCCACCACCACCATCAAATGTACATACCCACTTATTAACCGTTGTTGATCGTTTCACACGCTGGCCGGTGGCAGTACCCATTTCCGACACCTCGGAAGAAAATATTGCGAAAGTACTACTCCAGCACTGGATTGCTACATTTGGTGTACCGTCTACCGTCACCACGGACCGTGGCAGCCAATTGCAATCGACTTTGTTTCGTGAGTTCACTAAACTGCTTGGCTGTAAACACATCACAACAACTGAATACCATCCTTCGTCCAATGGCATGGTAGAGCGCTCACACCGTCAACTCAAAGCAGCAATGATATCACAGCCAAACCCCAGTGACTGGAGCGACAACCTGCCACTAGTTCTCTTGGGTCTGCGGTCATCAGTCAAAGACGACCACCACAGCACGTCGGCTGAGCTCGTTTTCGGTAACACCATATGCCTTCCAGGTGAGTATGTTCAACCCAGCACTGATGCCAGTCCTAAACCATCCCAATTTGTCCAAAAACTCAAAGACCGTAGTCACATCTACGTCCAACACCCACTCGCTCGTCATCCACATACGTTTTTGTACATAATGATCTATATACGTCACCTTTCGTTTTTATTCGTAACGATGCTGTTCGTAAACCACTCGCACCACCGTATGACGGTCCATTTAAGGTGCTTTGTCGCACAGATAAATATTTCATGGTTCAGAAAGCCGATAAGCAAGACACTGTTTCCATTGACAGACTGAAACCCGCGTATTTTGATACACCTCCATCACCAGCAGCACCGACACCACCAGCATCCACAGACACACCACTAACAATTCCTGTTGATGATCCACCCCCTATCATCACACCAGACACTACACCACACACGTCAGCACCACCACAGCAACAACCTTCCCTGGTAACCCGCCGTTCCGGCAGAAACGTTCGACATCCCGTCAGATTTCAAGACTTTGTTAGTTGACGTGTTCTTCCGCTAACCGTTTCCTCTTTCTATTTTTCTATCGAGCTTTTATTTTGTACAACAAATGCTCTGTAAGTGCCTGTACATTTCCGACTTTTTCCATGATTTCCAACGTCCCTTGGTGCGACACTCCTTTGTTGTACCGACGTTTTATTGTAAAACACAAACATCTTTTGGTCGTCATCACCGCGCAATACAAAAAGGCTGTAAATAAATCTTTCATTCTGGCACGGTCTCATCTTCTGGTTTGGAGTGTCTTGGAATTATATCAGTCGGAACTAACTGTGTGGAACAAAACATTTTAGAAGTTTCAACGGCGTCTCTTGGCACTTCGCTCAATACCATCCTATTCTGTTCAACGGATGGCTGTCAGACCGAACTGAACTGAAGACATTGGCGGATATTGGCTCTTTGGCGCTCATTTCCTGATCACAAGAACACTGAACAACTGTGAGTTTGGGTCACACCTTCTGTTTCATTTTTAATTATTAATGTACATACCCTTTTGGCCCTTTTATCACCGCACGCTCCTCCGCCCATCTTAGTTTGCTAGTGTCGTCTTGGATATTGTTGACAATAATTTAGTGTACCACATAGACAGAGTAGTACGCTAGAGGCTTTAAAACAGATAAACCTGTAATGGAACGGTAGACACGGGGTGAATATGCTTAGGGAGCTGAGATGATGGAGCTGTAGCAGGAGCATTCCTGCCGAAAGTCGCACAAATGATGCGAGCCGAACTACGCGTAACCAAGCACTGGCTGTTGGAAAAATCCAGAGGGATTCGCGTAGCCGAGTAAAAAACAAATGGTGGTGATGAATCGATAGAAAAATAAGTCCGTGAAAAATGCAAGGATGGAAGAAGCCATGTTGATCATAGGGATCTGGCATGGTTACGAGTGGGGTTGGTAAGTGTAGATGATAACGACGATGCTGAAAATCCTCCCATACATTCTGCTCGCTTTGTGAATGTGACAACATCTGACATTACTTTGCTAGGCTCTTCTACACACAGCGTCTTCCCACTTTTAGTTGTACGTGATAGATATTTCAATTTGGCCTGCTACCTTTTCTGGCCGTCGCGCTTGGACCACGGGACTGTGAACCTTTGGATTTCACAGTTAAGTCCAGTTGGCCGCACAGATGCGGATGGCGTACATTTGCACCATTTGTGATTTTCGAATTAGTACCTAGGAAACTACGAGTCAATGGTGCTATGGTTTTGTGATTACTATGAGCTGGCTGCGCGTAGCCCGTGTAACAGCCGGTCGTGGAAAATCCCCCTTTTCCCTCGCAATTCAGTGTTTTTTCCAACATCACTCATTTCCATACACTATTGACTTGTCTTTACGAACTAGTTGTTTTTCTGGACCAATTGTTGTTTGTTCGCTCCCAGAGCGCTACTTTGGCACATCCTTGTTCAGGACCTGCGTGACGCACGTGCTGTCTGCTCACACGCTGCTATTCGGTTTCTCGTTGTTGAGTCTTTGTGATCGTATTATTGAGGTTTGTATATTGTTTATGTCATTGTTTATTTTAATAATCTAGTATCGTAGAATTATCGCGGATAATCGCCTTCTGATTTCGGGATCCGTTGCGAATTTGGCTATGCATTGCTCAAACGTTCGTAACAGCCCGAACAGCTACTTTTGTGACTTACAGTGAGTAATGGCGTGGGACGAGAAAAAGGGGACAGCGAATTATATGGCGAAAAGGTTGATAGGGTGGCAAAAGAATGCGACCACTCATCTTTGTTGATATGGGATGATAGCAGGGGAATAGAGGTTTGGATTTAGTGTGGTAGGTATGGAGTGAAAGGTTATTCTTCGCTGGCATGGGTGGCGCAATTGCATAGGCCGGAGTGACACCATGCAGTTGGAGCTATCATGATGGGAAAAGGTGAGCTCAAGAGCAAAATTGGCTGTCAGATGACGCCTTGCTTGATCTTGTTCGCATAGCTGGGTATCAGTGTTTCTCGAACACCCGCCAGTCCAGGCGTGGAGGGGGCTGCTGACCATTGTCAAATGCACTACCCACGCTAGTGTTGTTGACCACTCCTCTCTTCTTCCTGTTGAGGATTCGTTATGGCTATCTATTCACGCCTCCGGCCATAAACTCCTTGGTTGCCTCTACGTCTTCCCGGGTCTGGAGCCTGCACAAATGAACTCTGCTGTGGAGGTCTTTAATGAAGAGCCTGACTATCCTGCCGATGTAAAAATTATTGTGGGTGACTTTAGCCTTCCTTCAATCTGCTGGTCCCCTTATACTAGCCCTCCCGCTCTCTTCATCTTTCCTTCCTGTGTCCGTCTTAGTGAATGGGCCCAAAAGCCTCCCGTCCTACAAGGGGGAACAAAATCTTGGACCTTGTATTATCCATAGATATTCCTGATATCACCACCCACATTACTGATCACTTCCCGGGCAGTGACCACCTTATTGTCAGGTGCAAGTTCAACAGCTTCAGCTGTTCCCATCAGATGCAATCCCCTCCCCCTGTTCCGACCTTCTACCGTTCATGTGACTGGCCCCTTGTACCAATGATAACACGTCCTCTTAACTGGGACACCTTTTTATCTGTTCTCAGATCCCCTCATTGTTGTGAACTCTCTCCACTCCAATCTCCTAGGCTGCTTAAGTAGTGCTAACTCATGAGTCGACCCACGCCCCAAGTCCAGCAGCTCACGCTAGTCACTTTTAGAGCGTAAGCTGGCCAAGCTGCAACTTGCCTTCGCTAGATCACGCGACTTTACAATTCTTCTGCACATTAAACCGCTGCAACCGTAGCCGCACCGCATGACCGATTCGCATCTGTCCTGTCCAACCTGCTTAGTAGAACGCACAATTACTCCATTTTCACCTTGCCCAAATTCCTCATCTGCGGCTCGTCTACCGCTAGTACGCCAGCATCTATGTCTGAGGCCTGCAATGAGCATTTCCCTTCCTCTCTTATAAACTACACTGGTATCCCTCCTCCTAAAATCCATCCGTGCACCTTTACCTCTCTTTCATCTATTCTCTTCACCCATCTAGAAATTAAAAAGACAGTTTCCCCTATTAAACCTTCCCTGAAACCGGGCCCGGATAACCTCCCACCGGCTCTTCTCCGTTTTGGCGGCCCTGACCTCTTCTAGTTGTCACCCAAATTATACAGCACCTCCATGCTTCGCAGTTTCTTCTCCCCCCCCCCCACCTCAACGAAAAACCTCTGTTATAACTCCGGGCTTCAAAAAGGGTGCACCACACGACCCAGATAAATGCCGGTCCATTAACCACAACCCAGTGGTCCGCAAAATCATGGAGAGAATCATCGAAAACACATTTGTCAGTACCCCTCATCCAACAACCTGCTGAATCCTGGTCAGCATGGTTTCTTGAACTCTCGCTTCAGCTCTTCATGCAAGCTGGACTTCCTCAATGTCCTATCGTCTTCTGCCGGTGCCGGCAACTCTGTACCCGTCCTGTGCCTCGACATGTCTAAGGCCTTTGACCGTGTTCCCCTTATGCATCCTTTAGCCAAAATCCGGTCTCTTGTTATTACTGACCCTCTCCTCTCGTGGCTATCCTCATATCTCTCTCACAGATCACAAGCTGCGCTAGTTGATGGCCACTTATCTTCTGCTAAGCCCATCACTAGCGGCGTCATCCAAAGCAGTGTCTTAGGCCCATTACTATTCTTTATTTGTATCAATGACATTTTATCTTCTATCCCTTTCCTCTTTGCCAACGATATAAAAATAGTGTACTCCTTCCTCCCTCATGACTTATCCATTACCCTGTGCAACATATCGTTTGATTTACTCTCTTAAAACCTGATGCCTCTCGTGGTTTATGAAATTGTCTGGGGAGTAAAGCTTCCTGTTACCTTACGAGTGCACTGTACCGCCCGGCCGAATTAGTCTGGACTGCCTACCCATCCCCATACACCCCAGGGTTATTGATCTCGGCGTACGCTACTCTTGTTCCTTCAACTTCTCAGAACAGGCGTTGTTCCAAATCACTAAATCTAGGCGAACCCTAGGCCCGATTCATCGATATTTCTTACTACCGGCCAGTCACCTCCCCATGCGTCTCTCACATGTGAAACCGCTCCTAAAATATTGTCCGATTACCTCCAGCCTCTGACCACGTTCCTCTATTGAATCTCTTGAGAAAGTACAACGTACCTTCACCCAAACGCTATTGGACGTACCCAATGCCCTAACACACCGCCAGCGCTGTAAGCTCCCACAAATTGAGCATCCTTGGATCCGGTGAATGAGGCTCAACTTAGTTTTCCTCTTCAAGCTAATCGACAGCCAGGCCTACACAGCGTATTATAACTCAGTAGGTGCCCCCTGCTCCTACTCCGTCCGATATCGTGCCTTCCCTCTCCCTGCTCTTCAATCCAATCTCAGCCCAAGTCCAGAATCTTTCTGCCAGCCCAGTCTAAAATCTTGACTAAGCTCCTCCTCAATTTACTCAGTTCCTCCTCATTGTTCGCTTTTAGGCGCGCACATGTGTTGTACTTGACAATTCCCAATGCTACACTGCTCAACAGTGAGTTCGTCTCCACCGATCCGGCCCTTGAAAGAGGCCTCACGCTGTAAAATCTTTGGTTCTTTCCATTAGGCAGTGTCCCGATTAGCATCCTCCTGTTCAGTGCACCTGTTCACTTAGCTGCTGGCACTCAGCTCTCCAGTTCCATTGCCCCAAATCCATCGAGCATTCATTTCGTGGGCCTTTTGTTCTATTACTGGCTTACCTACCTTGGTGCTCCCCGCTTATCTCTTCTCAGTCTCCTCCGTGTTCCACCTGTAGCAAAATGATCTTATCGGTCATGTCTCACCTGTTGTAACGAACGTTTGAGCAATGCATAGCCAAATTCGCAACAGATCCCGAAATCAAAAGACGATTATCCGTGATATTCTACGATACTAGATTATTACAATAAGCAATGACATAAACAATATACAAACCTCAATAATACGATCACAAGGACGCAACAACGAGAAACCGAATAGCAGCGTGTGAGCAAACAGCACGTACGTCACGCAGGTCCTGAACAAGGATATGCCAAAGTAGCGCTCTTGGCGCGAACAAACAACAATTGGTCCAGAAAAACAACCAGTTCGTAAAGACAAGTCAACAGTGTATGGAAATGAGTGATGTTGGGAAAAACACTGAATCGCGAGGGAAAAGGGGGATTTTCCACGACCGGCTGTTACACCGCCCACCAAAATCCTCCTGGATCCTTAGCAGTGTCAAAGGTTCGGTATAAAGGTACTGATTCTTTCTACCTGCCTAGGCCCTGCAGTCAGTGCGCGCGTCTAATGCTCGTCGTCAACGTTCTACTACTGGTCGCACCTAACTCATTGGCCACATAGACGTGAGGCTAGTCTACATCTTCCACGAGACCAAATGACCGATGGCGGGCGTGAAGGATCACATAGATGTTGTCCTCTTAAGGGGCCGTCCGGTCCCGGATGTATGTGCTTAAATGTGTGTGTCAGTGTGTGTGTGTGCCGGGGTGTACAATGAAATCACAGGTATGACTACACATCAAAGGAGGACTTTCTGCGATGTCAACAAAAGACCGTGTGGCAAGAAAACGAGTAAAATGTAGCATGTGTGTGTGACCTGAGCTCCGCTACTTCCACATATGCAAGGGGCATTCGGTAACGTCAACAAAAAGCAAAACAACGAACACTGTCACATGTTTGATGGGTTTGCGGGATGTAGAGTGCGTCGTGCATGCGTGTATGTACCGGGATGTACAATGGAATCGCACTCATCACTACATATCGGAAAGGACCTCCTGTAATGTCAACGAAAGGACCGCGAGCACCTTAACGTGTTTGACGGAGATCGTGTGGTATATATGGTGTTTCTTTATCCACCTCGATGACTGGTGTGAAAAGGTTTACTGGGCCTCAGGGTTATCAGCTCCTCCGTCTTCGCTCTCGAGTAGGTTAATACTGCGTATGTCACGAATGAGCACTCCGTTAGCTGTCTTCACCTTCACCGTTCTTATCATTCCGTCAGTGCTTTTGATGGTTTCCGTAACTACTCTCAAAGACCAAGTGCTGAAATATGCACGTTCGTCGGCGATCATAACCACGTCCCCAACTTTGAATGGTCTTGTTTTGGCCAGCCACTTCTGTCGAGTCTGCAAAGCCGGTAGGTAATCCCGCAGCCATCGCCTCCAGAAGACCTTGGCCAGATAGTTCGCTTGTTTCCACCCGTGGAGGTAGCTCCCACGAAGGTTTACCGGCCCTTGGAAACCCTCGTTCAACCTTAACGTCAATAAGTCGTTCGGGGTGAGCGCCAGGTGGGTGGGGTTGCCGTTCGTTACTGGAACCAGGGGGCGGTTGTTCAGGATTCACTCCACCTCAGACATGACGGTGTTCAGCGTCTCTTCGTCGGGCGGCTGCTGCTCCATGATTGACAGCAATATCCGTCTGGCGGACCGGATCATGCGTTCCCATACGTCGCCTCGGTGGCTGGCCTGTGGGGGGTTGAAATGCCATCGTATGCCGTAGGCCACGGTTCGATCCTGCAGTTCGTCCCTGTTTATGTTCTTGTGCCAACGCTGCAATTCCCGGTGAGCGCCCACGAAGTTCAATCCATTATCTGAGTATATATCGGCCGGTACGCCTCGTCGGTTGATAAATCTCTGCAAGGCCCGAAGAAACGAATCGGTCATCATCGAATGTGCGACTTCTAGGTGAACCGCACGTGACTTCATGCACGTCATGATACATCCGTATCGCTTTTCTAATCTTTTCCCGCACTTGATCCACAAGGGCCCGAAATATTCCAACCCAGTGTCACTGAACGGCCACCAGCCCGCAGTCACCCTGCATTCTGGTAGTGGGGCCATGAGTTGTTTTCCTGCTGTGGCATTGCGTCTCCTGCATTGCACACACTGTCGGATTACGCGTTTTACAGTCTCTCGTCCTCTCAACAACCAAAGACACTTTCGGATGATGCTCGTCACGTGACTTTCCCCGGCATGTCCCTCCACGGCGTGGACGTGTTGAATCATTAGCTCAACTACAGGTTGTCTCGCAGGCAGCAGTATAGGATACTTTGTGTCGAAGTTCAGGTGGGCGTTGGTCAGCCTACCATCCACCCGCAGCAGTCCGTCGATGAGTTTGGGGTTTAAACGCTTCAGCTCGCCTCTTAGAGATGGCATGTCTTTATTGGTCGGCCCCACTTCTTCCGCCCTCTTGAGTTCTCGGGCGAAAGCCTCGCGTTGTATCATTCTGAAAATATCGTACTCTGCCGCTTGTAGCTCATCAAAACCTATCGGGCCGACCCGTATCCGGCCTGAGGGCCGTAGCCCTTTCATGACTAGTAAATTTCTCTTGAACCTGGTTAACCAAACTAGCGAACGAAGCGTCTTCATCCAGGAAGAAAACCTGACCAGTCGCGATAGAATGGATGTCGCTTCGACGAGGTTGGCCACCATCACTACGCCTTTGATCTCCAGTTCCACTTCCGTAGGGGGTTTTAATTCAAACACGGGCCAGTCCTGTTTAGGCACTTGCAGGAAGTTTGGCCCTCTCGTCCACGTGTCAAGTTGCCTAAAGTTGTTCGCACCTCGGGAGCACAGGTCGGCCGGATTATCGCCATACCTGACATGACTCCACTGGTGCGTGGCTGATTCATCGTGGATAATCGTGAGCCGGTTAGCAACGAAAGTACTAAACCGGCTCCGGACGTTGTTGATATAGTAAAGCACTATCGTTGAATCCGTCCAGAAGCTCACCGACCAAATGCAGAGATCGAAACATCCCTTCACAGCTTGCACCACCCTGACTGCCAACACGGCTGCGCTGAGTTCAAGGCGTGGGATTGAGACCGACTTCAGTGGAGCAACGCGTGCTTTGGCGAACAGGATCCTCGTGGTATATTGCCCATCTCCTGCGCACCATCGTCCGTACACCACAGCTCCATAACCGACTTCGGATGCATCGGAAAAGGCATGTAGTTCTCCAGTCCGTGTCGTATGGCCAGGAGTCAAACATCGTGGGATTCTTATGTCCCCTAATTTCTTCAAGGTGTTCAAACATTCTTCCCAGTCCAACCGGTCCCCTCGGTCCAGTGACTGGTCCCAATCAACTTTCTTACGGCACAGCCGTTGCAGCAAGATCTTTCCGGGTAGCAGCCATGGTGAGACGAAACCGAGCGGGTCGAACAAACTTGAGACGGCAGATAGTATGCCACGACGGGTTATTGGCAGCTCGGGAACGTTCAGTTCGAAAACAAAATCGTCCGTTTCCGCGTCCCATTGTATCCCTAAGGTGCGCTCGATAGGAAGTGGGGAGCCGTCCAAATCTCTTACCCTTTCGGCCTTTTCGTGATACGGGATGACCTTCAGCACTTCTGAAGCGTTCGACATCCATTTAGTTAGATGGAAGCCGCCCCCTTCCAGCAATCTAATCAGACCCCTGAACTGCTCTAGAGCTGATTCCACATCATCGAATGACCCAAGGTAGTCGTCGACGTAGAAGTTCCTGCTGACGCCTTCTACCACCGTCCGATGTACTAGATCGCCATGTTTGTTCGCTGATTCTCGGAGGGCGTAGTTTGCACAAAATGGTGACGATATGACTCCGAAGGGGTGGACGGTCATCCTGTAGTTCACCACTGCGTTGTCCCGGTCGCTCTCTTCCCACCACAGGAAACGCAAAGCATCTCGTTCTCCTACCGGAATTTTCACCTGATGGAACAGTTCCCTAATGTCGGCAGACAAAGCCACTTTACCCACTCTGAAACGGCACAAAACATCGATCAGTGGTGTGATCCAGTCAGGCCCCTGTAGTAGGCGATCGTTTAACGACTTGCCCTGGAACTTGGCCGCACAGTCGAAAACCACCCGCAGTTTATTGGGTTTCTTGGGGTTGATAACCGGATGGTGAGGCAGATACCAATTACCCCTCTTGCTGTCGGTGTTAACAGGCACCTTTTCAACGTAACCGAGGGCCTCGTTTCGCTTCATCAAATCCGCGCAACGTTCCCACAGATTCTGGTCTCGAATGAAGCGTTCTTTCAGTCGTAGTAATCGTTTGAGAACATAATTTCCGTTGTCAGTCCACAGATCGACCGGTGTGCGCTATGGGAGGGGAACCTCGAACTGTTTCTTGAGGCCTCTAGTGCCTTGCCGCATCGTTTGTAGAGCGAAGTGATCCTCTTGAGACAACGTCGGTTTTTCGTCTCCAATGTCATGAAACTCCTTTTCATGCAGCCGTTGCAGATGATACTCTATGCGGTCCGTTTCGGCGGATAAGTAATTCACGGAACCGCGTACCCCTACTGGACCGTATAACATCCATCCCAGGGCTGTGCATACGGCATAAGGTGCTTGGCGGTCGCCCACTCTCTGGTCAAGCACCCAATGCGCCTCTGGCACGTCGCAGACGATGAGGAGATCCACTTCATCATGTTCCCAGTCTACAACGGTTACATCCTGCAGGTGGGGCCGCCTTGTCAAGATTGCGTTCACCGACCTTGGTGCTCGCATGGGGAGATCCGCTAACGTGAATGCCTCCGTTGGTTCAATTTCCTCGTTGGTGTCTAGAGAGATGAATTGCAGCCTTAATCTACCGGCAGTCATTACCTGTGTTCCGCCCACCGTGCTCACTGCCAACGACGTCGCACCTTTAGCCAGTTGGTGTTTGTCGGCAAACCGCTCTTTCACTAAGGTGGTGTCGGATTCACTATCAACGAAAGCCAACGCCTTGACCATCCCAGTTGGAGTCAATACTTCCACGGCCACTACGCCTAAACGTACCGGTTTACTGGCAGATTGTGAAGTTGAACAAATCACGCTGGGCTTGGTACTCGCCTCGGATATGGTTACTCTCGCCTGATGCAGCAGCCCATGGTGTCTGCCCGTGCGGCCCTCGTAACCACATCGATTCCTTGTCCTACAGGCTGCTGCCCGGTGCGTGGTGTTGAGACAGATAAAACATGCTCCTGCCATCCTCGCCTTTCCCTACCGTTCGTCTATTGTGGCGTTGCCGAACTTGGGGCATTCTGGTAAGCCATGGCTAGTACCACAGGATCTGCAATTTGGTTGCGCCGTAGCATCTCGTGAAATGACGTGTGTATTGGTCCAAGGCTGGTACTTTGGATGTTCCCGTACAGGGGTTTGGACTTGGCTAGTACTGGGCTTGTTTGCTCAGTTGCTGTCCCGGATGAGTCGGCCGAATCTGCTGTCAGCTATCTTCGTTTGCCTGTCCAAGTATTCAGTCAGGTCTTCGAAGTTGGCTTCTCTGTCGCTCCGGCTTATCCGTTCTCCTTCTTCCGCCCACCGACCCTGTAGTTCAGGAGAGAGGTGACGGACTATGCCTTCCAAAGTGTGCACGGCGTCTAGGTCAGCCCTGTAACCTAAATGGTCGAGGACTATTGAGCAGTTCTGCATCTTAATCACCAGGTCAGCCATGGTGTAGACGTCACCCTTGGTTCTCTTTGCCTCTACCATCACACCCTCTATTAGGTTACGGGCTACTTTGAACGGTTGGCCAAACAAACCCCTCAGGATCTTCCTTGCCCTTGTGTAGCCTTGTTCTGGGTCGAGCATGGTGCACCCGCCGATAGCTTCTCTTGCTCGGCCTCGGCAGTAGTGAGTAATGTAGAGAAGCCTTTGCCCAGGGTCGGTTACCTTATTTCCAACGAACGTCTCGAAATGCTTGACAAACTTGCAGTGTTGCTCAGCTCGCCCGTCGAAAACCGTTAGTTCCACTCTAGGCAGATCGATCGATGGTGGTTTGTAGTCGGCGACCGGCGTGGGGTTCCCTACCTTATTGCACCCTAATCTATCGGAAGTGTCGAAGTCGCTGGTCTCATGCTCTCGCTGTTTCTGTGTACACTTCTTCTCTGCTTCCTGCGCCTGTAGTCTAGCCGAAAGTAAATGTTGCTCTAGTTCTAGTATTCTCAGCTTATATAAATCGACATCCTTACGATCAATATTGTTCTCATTAACACATGAACTAGCGCTGACAAGACTAGGCGATCTAGCATTAACTAAAGGATCATATGTACCTAAAACCTCCCCCAGAGACTTGCCGTGTTACCTCCTGTCCGGATTCGACTGCTTTTGATCCTTTCCTTGGCATTTTGCGTGTTTTTCCTCGTTCCAAATTGATCTATTGAGTATTGTAACGAACGTTTGAGCAATGCGTAGCCAAATTCGCAACGGATCCCGAAATCAAAAGACGATTATCCGTGATATTCTACGATACTAGATTATTACAAAAAACAATGACATAAACAATATACAAACCTCAATAATACGATCACAAGGACGCAACAACGAGAAACCGAATAGCAGCGTGTGAGCAAACAGCACGTGCGTCACGCAGGTCCTGAACAAGGATATGCCAAAGTAGCGCTCTGGGAGCGAACAAACAACAATTGGTCCAGAAAAACAACCAGTTCGTAAAGACAAGTCAACAGTGTATGGAAATGAGTGATGTTGGGAAAAACACTGAATCGCGAGGGAAAAGGGGGATTTTCCACGACCGGCTTTTACACCTGTCACGCCGGTCATTGCTCTCACCTCCTGTTCCGTATACTGCTTACCACTGGCAATTTATGTGCATTTCAGCTTGGTCTGCTTCTCCATGTTCCACCGATTGCAGAGACAATGTTGCTTCATGTTGTTCACTCACGGTTCCAAATAGTTTGATCTGCGGCCACTCAATTCCTCTGGTCCGTCATCACATATAGCACCCGCGTTGATCAAATAATTAGACCCACTCTGACCTGTTCCGTTCGACCTCACTCTCCATACTCTCTCTATCGATCCACCATGTTAACCCGTCATGAAAATATTCGTTATAATTTCCCGGAATCAATCCTACACATTTTGCTGTAACCCAACCTACCTTTTCCAACCACTGATACTTTTTTCTCCTGGCACTCCAATGCTCTTTGCCCCAGCTCCTCGCATATCTATTTATATGCGTATACAAACATATGTATACACGCATCAGCTTTGCATCCAGCACCTTTTGCCGGCCATTTCTCATGTTGATCCCACTGGCCCTCATGATATGCATCCAATCCTGTTATATCTGTGCCCCACACTTACCATATCCAATCACTCCAAGCCATTTTTGCCATATGTACCACCCTTTCCTTCTTCCCATGCTCACTACCCGTCCTACGTTGAGTTTCGTGCCTTGTCCACTGACCATCTACTGCGGCGTAGCGAAGCTTCTCTACTACCTAATCCCTAGCAAATGATCCCTCTTTCCTTCTCCACCGTCTCCCGCTACCACAGTTTCTTATATCAGTTTCTATCCCCTTCATCTATATCTGTCATTTTTCAGACATCCCAACTTGGACTAGTCAGACTCACAACTTGACCTTGAATCTTAAATCCACCGGGCATCCGTTTGAATCCGCCCCCTGATTCTTCTGAACTCTCCCCATTTTTCTTTTGTGTGCATGCATTCATCATAAATTTATTTCCCTCCTAAGCCTCCCCATCCCACTTTTTCATGCATATTTCTGCTTTTTCGCGATTTCTTTCTGTCCATTTCATTGCTTGTAAAAACTTGATTATGCTTCTAGCATGCCCTAGGCGTCTCCGAAATAGACCATTATTGCTCTTACTACTCCATCACCACCTTTTCTGCCTTTCAATCAGGAATCGCTCTAGCTCTGCACCTCAAATCAACCTATCTTAAACTTCACCGTAACTGTTTTGGTATGTCATGGTCTATCCACTGCACTGTGATTACTGCCCCCATCTAAGTAATTCGTTTGATACATATCTGATTCTCTCTCAAAATATGCATACAGGAACCATGGCTGCTGTGCTGACTGGTCCATCTTGCTCCCATTCTACATCGGATGCTCCATCTCCTTTCATTGCTCTAGATTAGTCTCACGCAGCTTTTTTAATGGTTTTTTTCAGTTGATCACTCCATGGAAATGGCCAATGACATGCACACTTGTTGTCCACGTGCTCCGTATGCCGCACTCCCTTTGACCCCCGCTGCCGGTCCCCATAATCGCCTCTGCTTAACGGTCAGGATTGATCGACGACTATATCCTCTTTAAACATGATGTCTTTTCCGTCATCTTCCGGCCGTTTCCTTTGCCACCGCCCCGACACTCTTCCTCTTCGAAGGTATTGGCAGTCTTCCGAATAGTCAGCGCCCGCAGTAGACAGCCATAAAAACTTCCACCTGTAAAAATCTCACCTTTCCAATCTTACTTATTCCTGACGTTAAATCCCCATCCACGGCCGAGTTTCTGTTCACGTCCCTAACTTCCTCTTCCGCCTACCCTAGACCTTCCCTACCTCCCGGTTGTGTTAATCCTCTTCTTTCCAAAATCCGATATAACCGGACTATCTTTTGGTTATTTTGCACTTTCTAGCAGCTATGGTCATTTTCGATGACCATGCATATACATACCGTTTATGTGTGATCTCATGTGGTACTACCTGACCTGATCACCTAACACTGAGTTTCATTTTGACGGGACCACTAAATATTTATCCCTAAGTTTCAGTAAGTGCCCATTTTATCTTATTGATTCTCTGAACCATCTTCTTCAGTTTCATCTGATCTTGCACTGCGGCATGTCTTGAGATTTTACGGAAAAACCGGTCATTATCATTTGACTGGTGCTAAATTTTCGTTCAGCCATCCATGAACCACTAAGTTCAGTGGAGTCCAACCTTTCAGCATCTTGAGGGTTTTGAATAGCCTGGCTTTGGAGATAATCAGTCTTCTTTCGTTGAATTTGGTGCTCATTAATCGGCCAGAAAACGTGGAGAGGGGCGGGCATGTATTTCGTTGTGCCTTTTACCGAAGTCTGAGGTAATGACATGCACGTGCTACAGTTTCCCTGACGGAAGAGAGAGTTAGTACATCGGGAACATTGAACACTAGAGGGCTTTTTAAGTTTTCAGTCGTCTGTTGATTTCAGACCCGATTGAGTTATGCAATTGACTGACCGTAGCAGAAATCTGAGTATGCTTGCTTGCTAAAGGGTCCGTCACTCTTAAGAGCAGCACTAACTTTGATGGTATGATCTATCAACTTTGTTTTTATGCACATTTTGAGAAAGCCTTGTTCTAGGGCTTTTACTCTTTTGTCGGCCTCGCCGTATATTAGACAAATGTAGGGAAAATTACAATGGTCAAGTTACGTCACCACGGTCCGAACACTATTTCAAAGAGCACAGCGTATCTGCACGGAAGGCATGATTGATAAAGAACTACGACAGCTGAAAGAAGCCTTGACTGAAAACGCTTATCCCGATGCGTTTACCGAAAGACACTGCGAGCCTGAAGTCATCAGACAAACGAATTGTTCAGTAGAAAAATTACTAGTCACCCTCTGTCTTCCGTTCAAAAGTGATGACGTCAATTGCTTGCTCAAAAGACGACTTGGAACAGCGCTTGCCCGAAAGTATTATGCAGCTGATCTCAGAATTGTTAATCGAACAATTAAGATCCCCACACCCTCGGTGAAACAACGTCCACCTCTGTACAACAAATCGAATCTGATTTACCAATTTCAGTGTAGTTGCTGAGCAACATACGTGGGTCGAACAGAGCAGCATTTACGTAATCGAGTGATTGAACACATTCCAATTTGGGTACAACGTTTTGTGATGCAATCAGGGTCAGATCGAAGACATAATGAAAATGTTCGAAACCATAAGATCTCGTCACCGGCCGTCTCTCGCCATCTTCTGATGACGCAACATCCGGCTGGTCGAAGCACTGCTTTTACGTGACAAAGAATACCAGGCTTTTGAGGTTTGCTGAAGCCATTGCCATACATCGATGGAAACCTACACTGTGTCGGCAGAAACAGCTCTTTGTTAGTGTGTCCTTACCATGGTGACGTAACTCGCCGTATATGTCTAAGAGTATCGCGAAAAATAGTCCAAGTTCGGAGTGGGTAGGTGGGCCCCTATTTTTGCAAAGCAGTTCGCGCTTGGCGGGGTGAGCCGCAGTGGCTTTACCAAGCATATTATTATTCCGAAGCACTATGGCCCTTAGTAAATTTGAGAATTACTGGTAATGGAAAAAGGCTTCAGTAAGCCAGTAGTTGGAGACAAGGTAGCTAATAGGCTCAATCGTGGGCCGTCAGGCGACGAAAGGACACAAGTAGAAACCGCAGATTTCACAAGAAGTAAACTTAAAAACGCATTCCATAGCAAGGATAGAAACTTCTGAGAAGAAACTAAATTATTTTTGAGGTGTGGAAGTCCGAAAACTTTTAGAGTCAAAACTTGGAGCAAGCGGCCAAAATCTTGCTGCGGTGTAAAGCCGTCGCTGGAGTAGTAAAATCCTGGAATAAGCAGCCGTAGGTAGTCTTTCTCATAATATCCTTCTTGATTTAAAGCTTATGTTGGACCGAACTTGGCTAAAACTCTTCCAAAATAACCAATGAGACAAAGGCTGTTAGGCTGCGCAGTGATAGTTTGGTGCTAATGTTAACAGGTTCTAGCTTTTGTCCCACTCCCCCGGCAAGGCATTAATAAATTCCCCCATCGTTAGTTCCCTCTAAGGGATCTAACGCATTTTCGTTGAGTCCTGAACTGGGAATAACCGAAACTCCGGGTTTTAATGCAGCTCTCTTAAGGCAGCTCAGAGGGAACACAAACAGAACAGGTGAGCAAAGCAGCAATCAGCTTTTATTCAGGGTAGACGAACTGCTTCCTAGCTCCTTTATTAAAAAGATGGACAGCCGTAACTCTGAGGAGGAAGAATCAAAAGGACTAGCTCTCAACCAGACTCCGAGAAAGGCGTTGAGCAACGAAACCCAGAAAGCGGGAAGGGCATAAGTCGACCTTTTGCCGGAAATTCAAAGGAAATACGAAAAACGGTTTAGGTGCACAGATTCAGGACTCCAGCATCTGCTGTCTCCCTCTAGCAAGCGCAGCAAAATAGAGCGGGTTCTGTGGTGCTCGCAGCTCACATCGACGCCGGACCTAGTGCGCGGATTTCTGAGCAATTTTTACCCTCAACGACTGATCGACTTTAAACTGTAACCTTCAGAAACTCGCAGAGTTAAAGGACATCCTTTCCCCGGCGTACCACCTGTTCACCACAGGGCTTGCAGATTACTTTTTCGCGAGCTCGAGCCCGAACACCCTCAGGGGATATGCTGAGAGGGTATTCAAGTTTAGTCTTGGTAACTTCAGCCGTAAGAACCATTTTGCCTACAGAATAGTCCTGCTTTTGAATAACTTGAAACAGGAGGTCATCAGCTCTGCGAGCGCAGAAACGTTTAGGAAACGATTGTACATGTTATTTAAGGCTAACGTTTTTATAACAACGACCTGCGTCTGCTCCTCCTTGAATAAGAAGAAGAAAAAAGGAAACTTGCCATAACATTTCCTTCCGCTTTGATGTTTAGATATTTCCCTTCCGTTGTTCTGTCCCATCGCACGCTTTTATGCTTCATTCTGGGAGCAATATTCATATCGCATTGCTGGCCACTCTAGACCTCTATATTTGCTAATAATGCCTCATACGCCCTTGGTAGTCTTTTCCTGTTGTCCAGCTTTCTTGGTTCCAGCGGAGCGACTAATACAGTCAAGAAAATACCTCAGGGAGCGGGAACAATTGGGCTTCTGCCTCGAACCCATGTGCTTCTTCAAGACTTCGAGACCCTCCTGGTTAGTGCATAGTGGCCGGAGGTCTTCCCTTTACCATCTTTCCCTGGATTGAACGAGGCCTGGCCCTTTCATATAGAGCAGCTCCGGGGTATCCTAGGAGTTCACGGTCCAACGAACTGGGCAATCTCTGGCACTCCGCCGTGCAAGTCATGTGAACCTAATTGGGCCAAACTAAGCTACAAAGTGGCCCAAAAGTGACTCCAGAAGAGGGCCTTTTAATGTTCCAGACGTAATCATGATTGCCTCACAGGCACCGAGGATTGTGATAATGGGGGATTTCAACTCCCAAGAAAACATTTGGGTGGGCCTGTCCTTCTCGACAGACACCGGCTGTAGTGAACAATTTATCAAGCTGGTGGACAGCATAACTCTCTTCCAGCAGATCAAACAGCTAACCTGGGTAGCTGAAGGGCAAGCTCCGAGTGTACTTGACCTGATGTTCACTGAACAGCCGGAGGGGGTGAGTGGACTAGTGTTCATCACCCCGCTCTGAAAGGGCGACGTGTGGTTGCCAGATTTCTGATCCAAAGATTTCCCCCGGGATGCTAAACAAAATGCGAGGGATCTCCAGAAGTTTGAAAGCCAGCAAAGTCAGGGAAACAGCAGGTAGATTTGACTGAGGCGCTCACTATCAGACGGTGAAAGAAGAGCAGACCATCATTAGGAGCCACCTCCCCAGATTGACAGACGAATTCGCCCCACTGAGACTTCTATAGCTTGCACAGACGAGGCGCCCGGAGACAACATGAGATGGCTGTAACCCAGGAGAAGATCGTGAATGGAGTCATCATTGGTAACGGTGAAGTTGAGCTGGGGCTGGACAGTAAGGCCGTGGGGCCGGACGGTGTCCATCCAATCATTCTTAAGGTCGTAGCCAGCGCACTGACCGAACAGCAAACACAGCTGCTCAGCGTATCCCTAGAAGCCGGCGATCTATCGGACGGCTGAAGGTTGGCGCAGGTTGTCCCCATTCACGAAGGAGGCAAACGGGAGATGGCCTCTAACTACATCCCAGTAGCGTTCAAAGTGCCAGGGGGGTGAGTCAGGGAGCGACTAACATAACACCTGCGGACCCATAGGCCGATTGCTAATCAGCAACACGGTTTTTTAGAGGAAGATCTTGCCTCACTAACCTGCTGTCGTTCTTCGACGAGGTAACTCGCAGACTGGACCACGATGAACGAGTGGAGGTGTGCCACTTGGACTTTCAGAAGCCTCTTACTCGGCAAACCACTTTTACTTGCCGGGAAAACTGAACGCACTTGGAGCGCCCCCACAGATTCTGGGGTGGATCGAAGGTCACCTAATTAACAGAGCCTTCTTCGTACAGGCTGAGGACAACAGGTCTTTACTGGCCCAGGTGAGCGGTTGTGTGCCGCAAGGTTCCGTGCTAGGACCACTATTGTTCCTACTATGCGTGAATGATCTGGTAACCATTCTAGACTGCCCGGGGTTCCTGTTTGCAGATGACATCAAAATAGTGGGTGAACCAACCTCAAGGCAACTGCAAACCGACTTAAGCTGGATTTGTTTGGGCCGAAAAGTGGGAGCCTCGTCTGAAGGCAGCCAAATGCGGACTCTTGCCGGCAGCAGGGGAGCCAGCAAAGACAGGTTGGTGGGGCCGTTCATCGCTGTCAGGATGGAGTCCGCTGCTGTGGTGAGAGACCTAGGTGTGCTTATGCACGAGGGCTTCAAACCCGCTGGGAAGTGCACATCTGGAGTGGTCGGGGCTAATGGGGGGCTTCTCTACTTGAGGAGAACGACGGTGTCTACAGAGGCCGGAGTGATTCTTATATACAAGGCGATTGTAAGGCATCACACGTTGACTTTGTTTCAATCATGAGCACCGAGCCCTGTGAAGAACAAAAAGTCGTATTGGAGGACTTTTAAGGACGATTTACTCGAATGATAAACAGAGAGCAAGGGAAGTCGTGCCGCGAAAGACCAAAAGCCCTAAATCTACTCTCATCTGCTCGTCGTAGGCTGACGGTGGATCTGATAGAGTGCTACAGGTTATATAAGGAAACCAGCACGACCAACGTATCAGTGCTGACTTTTGTCACAACCTTGTACTCATGAGACAACAGCACAGATAGGATAAACCAAGAACAAACAGGAGCATGAGGGCATGCTTCTTTTCCTACCGTACTATTAACATGCGGAACAAATTGCCCTCACTGGTAGCGACAGCAACCTTGGCCGTTGCCTTTAAGCACACACTGGATGCATGCCGGAAAGAGGTATTCCTGAGTCTGTGGGGTCGCGTAATTGGGGCTTCCACGTGTTTTACGTTTTTGCTCATTTAATAATCCTGTATCAAATGATTTACAGGCGAATCGTGTTTTGGTTTTTGAAATCTTTCGAATTCTGCTACGTATCGCTCATAAGCATGTTACACTCAGTGAGTATATCCGCTTTTGAAATTTTAAAATTTTGGAACACAGCTTGTCCCCTTATGTAAGCCAATCTTTACGCGTAATGATCTGATCCTGAATAATGTTGAATCCCCCACCATAGGTATAACCACTTCCCCAGGCGAGGCTACTTTCCCCATGATGCGAGGTAATTCCCCTTTGCGATCAGAGTCTCATTTCTCATTCCGGACGAGACAGTTTTTCATCGTGCAGTGAGGACGGATACCCAAAGACGTGTTTCCCAGACTGCAGAGATAGTTGAACAAAAGGCCACTGTTCGCACCCTCCAGGAAGAGTTATTCAGTCGGAATAGCTTGGTTAACAAATACCTCGCTGTATCCCAGGCGGCTGAGCAGGTGAGTAGGGTACCTGAGCAGCAAGTCCTTGATGCCACCAAGATTTTGCAAGACAAGGGAAATGCTCCAGATGAGTCACCCTTTGGGGTAGCTTTCTCAACTCAGATCACCCCCATGACACCTATGGCCAGGTGTTTGACCACCTCAAGCCCCCTTTCCCATTTAAAAGTCGGTCCACTTGGCTGGTAACCAAAAGCAGCAACAGGGTTCACGGCATTTTAATGGAGGCGAGATCCATAGATACAGTCAAACGAACTGATTCCACAGCCGCGAAGCTCAAGGAGGCAGTAAAAGGGCTCAAGGGAGTGTCCATGGACAAGCAATTTCATCTAAGACGCCGCAGTGAGAGGGTTAAGCCAGCAACCCCGCCAAGGGCCGATCCTAAGTTCAAGGAGCTGCCTGTCGTCCGGGGAACTCGCCTTGATGAGAGCCCCATATCCACGATCCGATGCTCCCCTACTCACTGCATCTCCCGTCGCTGATAGTTCCCCAAGGAGTGGACCTGATGCCCCTAAACGCCGGAAGCCCTCAAAAAGTATCCCAGACACCAAAACCGTTTATAAGACCGTAGTAAGAGATGGGACTCACACATTCTCGAGCCCAGGTACAAAAGCTGCTATGAGGAGGTTAACGCACCAGCAAAGCTCCCTGATGCGGTCACGCAACAGAAGATCACGAACAAGAAGAGGCAGAGCAGTGAATCACACAGTGCGCGCAAAGTTAAGCAGCAACAAAGCAGCCCGTTCTTTTCGGTCACTGAGGGAGGTAGACCGTCCGATTGGTGTGGCATCTCCCAGCTCCTTAAGTATCAAAACTTACCAATCCCCCAAAAGTTTGCTTACCCTCTAGCCCCCCAAAATCTTCACATTCCGACTCTCTCAGGACCTCCTTTCTATCTCCAGCTCTCCCCCTTCTCCCCTCATCGAACCTGAACCCGTTGTCCCTGGCGATCAGCATTAACTCCTGAGCACTTACTCATGTGTTTTTACGGCAATTGCCTGAGCGCACTGAATAAAACCCCGGGCTTCGGTGGCTTGTATTGGATAAGGAGCCTCAGATCATAGACCTCACAGAAACCCGGCTTGCTCCTGACATACTTGATACCGAAGCATCCATTGCCGGATACCTCGTAGTAAAGCAGGACTCCTGCAGAGGTCGCTTCAGCGGGGTCATCATATACTACGACAATCCTACCCTCCCATCCCACTATATCAGCAACTTCCACCTTTTCACGTGCTGATTTTTTGTGGGTTGCCTTTAAACTCTTGAGAACGGGCACCCTACTGCTAGATGTGGTCTATCACCCTCCAGCACGCAGTTCTAACGACAGCCTAGGTCTCATGGACTTATTAGCTTCCCTGAAGCGCTATGAAGACTTTCTCCACCTTTTAGTTACCTGTGAATTCAACTCACCCAGTATCGGCCAGCAAAGTGATGGTGCCTCTGATGTCGCCTCGTGTAAGCCCCCTGATCTAGTGCCCAATAAATTTTGGGGGCACTACGTGAAAGATCCGACCAGGTATCGCACGGGTCATGCTCGGTCCCTACTTGACCTGGTCATCACGAGAGAATGGTTCCAAGTGGATGTGGAGCACTACTAGCCACTACCAGTAAAGGCGGTCACATTCTCATTAGGTCCGATTATATTGTGAAGTGGCCTCCTCTTCTCTCAGAAATCAAATTTTTAGGACCCCTGAAAAGGACCAATTTTGACCACGTCGTTGCCTTTATTCACCCCCAGCTAAACTCAGCTGACCTGGGTAACTCCGCTGATGTGATGGCAGAGAATCTCGGGAGGTTTTTCTCTCTGGCTGATAGGCCACTTGTTCCCTAAATTCGTCTTACACAGACAGGTAAGCGGCCCCTTCCTCTGCCCATTCGGTGTAACCTGGAAGAGGCGCACACCTTTTTGCTAGATACAAAGCCACAGGTCTTGCCCGCGGTGCAGGAAACTTCTGGATTATCCGTAACAAAAGTGAAGACAAGATTTGATCCTGTCAACAAGCAGTCCAACGAAATACACTTGTTCGAGCAAAGAAAAATAAGGCATTTTCTTTTCGGTACATGTTTCCCCTAAGGGGCATAGCTCCGATGCCACTTTCTCTCAAAGATCATGCCGGATCCCCGATCACCTCCCCCAGCCAAGCAGCCGAGGCCTTCGGCCCCCTCCTCCATACCAATATCATCTCACCACGCCATTCTCGCAATATCTTTGGTCAAAACCATTAGCTGTATCACTATTCCCATTGGCGAGGTTGAACAGCGTTTCCGTTGGCTGGAACAGTTTGCACTGCGGGCCCTGATATAATCCACCACCTCATTAGGGGCCCATAAGTCTCACTAGCATCACCAGCAAAATTCTTGGGCTGGTACTCAAGATTGCCGTTTTTCCCCATCTGAGCACAAATAGGATCCTCTCCCCGTATAAAGACCGGTCACGGAAAATCCTCCCAAAACAACTGCAGTTCCATGTTTCCTTAACATAACTCATATATTTACACCATTGACTTGTTTTATGCACCGCTTGTTTTTACGGACCAACGCTTGTTTGTTCACGCCCAGCGCGCTGCTCTGTCAAATCCCTGTTCTGGACCTGCGTGACGCACGTGCTCCTTCCTCGTACGCCGCAATTCCGTTCTCGTCTCTTGAGTTTTTGTGGTTGCATAGTTGAGGTTTTTATCTGTTTCGTGTCGTTGTTTATTTGACAAGTGAGTATCGTAGAATTTCACGGATAATCGCTTTCCGATTTCGGGATCCGTTGCAAATTTGGCTACTCATTGCTCAAACGGGTGTTACGATACTCAATCGACCAACTTGAAACGAGAAATTACGCAACACGCCAAAAAGGATCGGAGAAATTGGAATCTGATCAGCCACTGGGGAGGTTTTGGGTACTTTTGATTCATTAGCTAACCCTAGGTCACCTAGTCCTGTCAGTGCTAGCTCATGTATTACTGAGGGTAATATGGATTTCGAGAACAACTACTATTTAAGTTAAGGATATCAGGCCTAGAACAACAACTGTTATCAGCTGAACAGCAGGCCCAGGAATCAGAAAAGAAGAATAGACAGAACTAGCGTGAGCAGAAAGTCAGCAACTACAACAACTACAAAATAAAATAAGAAACTCTGCACCGGTCGCCGAATATGAAAAGTCAACTCCACCAGCGATCGATCTGCCAAGAGTAGAACGGGCAGTTTTCGGCGGACGATCTGAACACCATTGTAAGTTCATCAGGCAGCTCAGAACTTTCCTCGAAACAAGATAACCGACCCCGGGCAAAGGCTTCTCTATCTGACTCATTACTGCCGAGGCCGAGCCAGAGAAGGCATCGATGGGTGTACCGGGCTCGACCCAGAACAAGGCTACATCCGAGCGAGGATAATCTTGAAGGCCTGTTCGGCCAGCCGTTCAAGGCAGCCCGTAACTTAATAGAGGGCATGATTGTAGAGGTCAGAAGAACCGGGGGCGAAGCCTACACAAAGGCCGACCTGGTGATGAAAATGCAGAACTGTTAAATAGTCCTCCACCATTTAGGTTAGGGTGCTGGCCTTGAGGCGTAGCGTACTTTGGAGGGCATGGTCAGTCACCTCTCTCCCGAACTACAGAGCCGGTGGGCGGAAGAGGCGGAACGAACAAGCCGAGGCTACCGTGAGGCTAACTTCAAAGACGTGACCGAATACGTGGACATGCAAACCAAAATAGCCAACAGTAGATTTGGCCGACCCGTCCGGGATAGTAACCGAGTAAACAAATCTAACACTGGCCAGGCTCAGACCACTGCACGGGAACATCCGAAATACCAACCCTGGACCAATACACACGCTATTTCACACGGGGCTATAGCCCATCCAAGTTGCGGGTCCCGTGACGCCAGCCATGGGCTACTAGAATGCCCGAAGTTCATCAACGCCACCATAGGCAAACATTGGGGGATGGCGAGAACGACAGGAGCTTGCTTTATATGGCTGAACAGCACACACCGGGTGGCCGCTTGTCGAACAAGGACCAGATGTGGTCACGAGGGTTGCGCAGGCAGACACCATCAATTGTTGCATCAGGCGAGAGAAACTACACCAGATACGAACACCAAGCCCAGTGTTATTTGTTCAACGTCGCGGTCTGCCAGTAAACCGGTTCGTTTAGGCGTAGTGGCCGTGGGAGTAGTGACCCCGACCGGGGTGGTCAAAGCTTTGGCTTTCGTCGACAGTGGATCAGACACTACCCTGGTGAAGGAAAGGCTTGCCGACCAAAACGGGCTCGCTAAAAGTGCGACGTCGTTAGCAATCAGCACAGTGGGAGGAACACAAGTAATGACTGCCGGTAGGTTGAGGCTGCAACTCATCTCTCTAGACACCAACGAGGAAATTGAACCAACGGAGGCATTCACATTAGCTGGTCTCTCCATGCGAGCACCACAGTCGGTGCATGCCATTTTGACTAGGTGACCCCACCTGCAGGATGCCACCGTTGTGGACTGGGACGGCGACGAAGTGGATCTCCCCACTGGCTGCGACGTACCAGAGGCACACTGGGTGCTTGGCCAGAGAGTAAGCAACCGCCAAGCACCCTATGCCGTAGCACAGCTCTGGGATGGATACTATATGGTCCAATTGGCGGGTTCGGTTCTGTGAGCCACGTATCAGCCGAAACGAACCGCACAGAGTATCATTCGCAGCGGCTGTATGAAAAGGAGTTTTACGACGTCGAATACGAGACTATCGTTGACTCAAGAGGACCACTTCGCTCTGCATACAGTGCGGCAAGGAATCACAGGCCTTGAAAAGCTGCTCCAGGTTCTTCTCCGATGGCGCACACAAGCTGACCCTTGGGTTTGCGACGGAAACTATGCTGTGCAAAGACTACTTCAACATAAAGAATGCTCCGTTCGAGACCAGGATCTACGGGAACGATATGTAGAAGTAATGAAGCAAACAAGGCTCTAGGATACTTTTAAATGGTGCCTGCTAACACCGACGGCCGGAAGGGCATCTGGTATCCACCCCACCACCCGGTTATCAACCCCAAGAAACTCGAAAAACTGCGGGTGGTGTTCGACTGTGCAGCCAAGTCCCAGAGCAAGTCGTTAAACGATAGCCTACTACAAGGGCCTGACCAGACCAAGCCTCTGATCGAAGTTCTGTGCCTTTTCAGAGTGGGTACAGTAGCCTTGACCGCAGATATCAGGGAAATGTTTCATCGGGTGAAAATACCGGTAGAAGAACGAGGTGCTTTGCGTTTCCTGTGGTGGAAAGAGAACAACCGGGAAAACGTGGTGATAAGTTATGGGATGACCGTCCACACCCGCGGAGCCATATCATCACCTTTTCGTGCGAACTACGCCCTTTGAAAATCAGCGAACAAACATGGAGATTCGGTCCACCGGTTGGAGGTATATAGCGTCAACAGAAACTTCTACGTCGACAACCATCTTGGGTCATTCGATGATGCAGACTCGGCCCTAGCGCAGTTCAGGGGCCTAACGAGATTGCTAGAAGGGGGCGGCTTCCATCTAACAAAATGGATGTGGAATGCCTCAGAAGTGCTCGAAGCCATTCCGTACCTCGAGAGGGCCGAAAGGGCTGGAGGTATGGACGGTTCTCCGCTCCCCACCAAAAGCACGTTGGGAATACAATGGAAAGCTGAAACGGACGACTTTGTTTTCCAGCTCAAAGCTCCCGAGCGACCAGTAACCCATAGTGGCATGCTTTCTGCCGTCTCCAGTTTGTTCAATCCGCTCGGCCTTGTCCCTCCCAGACTGTCACCCAGAAAGATCCTGTTGCAGCGGCTCTGCCGTAAGAAAGCCAATTGGGACCAGCCACTAGACCGAGGAGACCGGCTGGAGTGTGAAGAATTTCTGAACACCTTAAAGAAACTAGGAGACACAAGGATTCCACGAAGTTAGCTTCCTGGCCATACAACACAGACAGGAAAACTACGCGCCTTTTCTGGCACGTCCGAGGTCGGTGACGGAGCCGTGGTGTATGGACGGTGGTGCACAGGAGATGGACAATATATTTCGAGAATCCTGTTAGCCAAAGCCCACGTTGACCCACTGACGACGGTTTCGATCCCGCGCCTTCAACTCAGCGCAGCCTTGTTAGCAGCCAGGGCGGCACAAGCGGTAGAGAGATGCTTCGTCTTCTACGTTTGGTCGGCCAGTTTCTGGACCGACCCGAAGATGGTACTGCACTACAGTAACAACGTCAGGAGCCGTTTTAGTACCTTCGTTGCTAACAGGCTCACGATCACCCACGACGAATCAGCCATGAACCAGTGGAAGCATGTTAGGTCTGGCAATAATCCGGCAGATCTGCGCTCCCGGGTTGGGACTAACTTCAGGCAACTCGGCACTTGGACTGGAGGGTCGAAGTTCCTGCAAATGCCTGAACAGGACTGGCCCGTGTACGAACCAAGCCCCTCTGGAATGGCAGCTGTAGATCAAAGGCGTGGTGATGACGTCCACAGCCATCGAAGCGTCATTTGTTTCGTCATGGTTGGTCAGGTTGTCTCACTGGATGAAGACACTGCGTCCATTAGTTTGGTTGACAAGGTTCAAGAGACATTTGCTAGTCATGAAAGGCGTCCGCCCCTCGGGCCGGATAAGGGTGGGTCCGATAAGTCCCGATGAACTTCGAGCCACAGAACACGGTATATTCAAGATGACAAAACTGGAGGCTTTGACCCGGGAACTCAAGAGGGCGGAAGAAGTAGGACCAATCGACAAAGGACCATCATCCCCGAGAGGCGAATTGATCCATTTAAACCCCAGGTTCGTTAACGGACTACTGCGGGTAGATGGCAGGCTGACCAACTCCCACCTGAGCTTTGACACGAAATATCCCATATTGCTGCCGGATCGACAACCCGTGATAGAGATAATGATCCAACATGTCCACGCCGTGGAGGGACATGCCGGGGAAAGTCACGTTACGAGTGTCGTCCGAAAGCGTCTTTGGTTGCTGAGAGGAACAGCGACTGTAAAACGCGTAATCCGAGGTTGATGGCTAGATCGCACTTCTTCAGCAACAGGGTTGTGAACAGTTTGAAGGGTCTGCCTGGTTGAATGGTAGATCTGCAGGCCGTCCAATCCTCCAGAGGTGCCTTAGATCGCAAGTGGTGCGAGATATTTCCTTGTAGTGAACCTTAAGAATATCAACTAGATGGATGACGGGTAGCACTGTGGTCTTTCTGGAGTATACTTTAATAGACTTTTTCTCTCATTGCATACAGTTTCAGTGAACGTTCACGATGCATAATGTCTCTCGTAGTTGATGTGCGATGAGGTTTCCCGTTTCCCTCTCATTTTTGGCGGGGATTCGACGAGATACACTCGATAGTGGTGGGCTCATGACTTATTTGCATACCATCGAAGGAATTCTTGACGCTCCATTGGCCGTGGCCATTACCTGTCTTGTGCATACTGAACTGAGCTAAACTTGTGAGTTGCAGCTTGGTTTGAATTTTCGAACTACTCTCAGCGATAAGCATTTTTGCATTGTTTGGTGGAATTACACACGTCTTTTCACCCAAGCTAACGTATCGTAATTATTATTTCGGCGCGCGCACCTTTTGAAGAGTTTATTTTCTTCAAAGACCGGTTATACTCTTTGGTGTTTTTTGTTGGTGTCAGTGCAAGTGATACCGATAACATCTTTTTTGGTGCTTTTTCTGGTGTACAGCTTTTGTGGAACTTTTGTAGCGTGCGGGTTTGTTGCACTTGCCTTAGTGTACCGTTTGTGTCGGTTTAGAAGGTTGTGTTATTATCCCACTGGTGTTTGAGACGGTATTTTCAAACAAACTCGACCACCACTGCCGAAATGGATGGAACAGAGGTTGATCCCATTAGTCAGGCAGTAAGCTGTGGGAACAAGGAGTGCACGGACCTGGAGCAAGATGAGGGAGTTCGATGCGACCAGAGTTGCATTTGGTATCGTCAAAAGTGCGCCAAGCTGGAAGAGATAGACTTCGAGCTGCACATCAAGTACCCATCGCTCAACTGGTATGCGCCCACTGCTTCGCTTTTGCAAGCGAGTGCTCGGGCACAATTCGAGGCGAACCAGGGAAAGAGGACACGAACATGAAGCTGGGACCAAGACTAAAGAGAGCGAGTCCGATCCATAGCTTATAGGGACAGAAAAACTAGGTGCCAGATCAGAAGAATAAAAAAGGCAACCCAAGCCAAAGGGTAAAGAAAGCAAAGAAGTAGTAGGATTCACCAATGTGGAAAAATGCCCCCTGACGGAAGCGGAATCCCCCAAGGAGCAGGTTAAACGCCTAGATGCTGAAATGCAACGCATTAAGCTTGACTCTGAGGTCAAGTCAGACAGAAGTAGAAGACAGCTGCTTCATAACCTTAGGAAGAACATCTTAAAAGACAGTAGAATCAGGAAGGAGGAACACCGCCGGCATGTGACTGAGGTTCTTAGGATGGCTGGCCTACCTCCTACGACACTAATAGTCATGGGCCATCGAATAGAATTATGGCGTGGAACACAGCCAGCTCCATCAGGACCCCTGGTAGTTGTGTTACACTGTGTCCACTGGAGAGATATGCTGCTGTCCAGGGCGGGAACAGTTGAGGGCAGCACGCAGGGAATAGTTAGGGTTACACCCGACAGCCCAGCATTTGTCAAATCGGGTAATGCCGTAGTCTCGCTGAGAACGGGCACACCTGATCTTAAGAGGTCGGATCTACATATAGCAAAACTGGAGATGACCCCTCTTGGGAAGTCAACACCTGAAGCCCAAGGAGTAATTCAGGTACCAAAGGTGGCTTCAGGCGCCCTTAAACAAAAGCCAAAGTTCAGGAAGTTCGAAAGAGCAAAAAGAAGGGGACTCACAGGGCATTCAGTCCGGTTGGTATTAAGAACGTGACGCCAGCCGGCCCGGTTCTAAAGGAGACTCCCAAAAAGTCCTCTCTGGTGCAAACAGCGAAGTTGGAGGTATCAGAGCGCAGAGCCGAGGGAACAAGTTGGGCCGAGGTGGTCGCAAGACCAACCTGGGCCATCTGTATGGCTACTCAAAAGGGGGGAACGTCCTTTGAGCATGTTGAGCCCGACACCGGGTCGACGGGTAGAAAATAAAAAGCCAAGAAACTCAGTGTCACTTGATATCCAAGACGCTGCAGCGCCGACACCTTTAGGGGCAAAAAACGGGGCATCACCTCGGAGATTGCGCCCGAGGGTACCCTAGCTGTAAAATTAGCAATGAAGTCAGTAACGAGGACCAGGGAACCGTCAATATGGTACACGAGCACCTGTAGTCTCCCGGGAAAAAGAGGGGAGTTGACGACTAGGATCGCAGAGTCTGATGTCGTTGCATTGACCGAAACTTGGATAAAGCCATCTGCTGATACGCGATTTCAGGGATATGCTGCCTACAGACAGGATAGGACAGATGGAAGGCAGGGGGCGGAGTAGCACCTCTAATACGGACCGACATAGGCTATTGGGAGGCTCCGTTCAACTTGGTCTCCTGTAATGTACAGGCCAGATCCTGCTTTATCGGGATCGAGGCGCGAACAGTCTGAATTATCTGTATCTACAGGGCACCGCTAGCGGCAGATGAGGAAGACGTTGAGCTCTTGCAAATGCTAGATGAGGTGCTGGCACAGACAGAGAAGTTCATCTTATTAGAGGATCTCAACCTACCCGAAATTAACTGAGAAAGCGGGATCGCACCAAGGGGACCAAAGGGCGACGAGTTTCTGCTGTGGGTCCAGCTACATCCACTCACGCAGCATGTGACACAGGCCACTAGACACAGTGGTGGACAGCACCCGTCTCTCCTTGATTTATTCATAAGGCAGCAATATCAGGACGTTAAGGAAATTAGGTGGGAAGAGCACCTGGAAAAAGTGATCACGTAGTCCTAAGGGTCACACTAAGACTAAGCAAGGCGCCGAAAGGAAGTCGCGTTACGTCGGCGCTATGGGAGAATCAATATAGGTGAACTAAAGAGGGCGGCGGAGGAAGTTCAGTGGACACAGAGACACACAAACGCCTCCGTAGAGGAACGTTGGGAGGCCATCAAGATGGGGCTACTCGAAGTTACAGAGGAGTTTGCCCCCCTGAGGTTGGCTAGCAGTAGAAATCAACCTCCATGGTGGAGGTCAAAAGTCCGCAAGGCTATAGGTATTCGTAGGCAACGATGGGCGGCGTACAAGCTGTACAAAACTCCGGGGGACATGGAACAGCTATAAGATGGCTAGGAACAAACCTCAGGAGATCCATAGAGTACAGAAATATGTCTTCGAGCGTCGGTTAGCTGCGTCGGTCCGCACAAACACAAAGCGAATCTACGCCTACGTGCAATCTCACAAACGTATGAGAGAGAGTATGGCAACTCTGGAAGGAGCACAGGGACGACTAGCTCTAAACGACGAGGACAAGGCTGACATGCTCATGGCGTTCTTCAAGAGCGTATATCAACCAGAAAATAGTTTGGAGGAAAGAATGGAGGTCCCACAGGCTCCTCCAATACCCGAACTTACTGTAGGAGAAGAAGTGTACGCGGAGTTGCAAACGTTGAATAGAAACAAAGCAGCAGGTCCAGACGGGATTCATCCAGCAATCGTTCAGCCTCTGGCCGAGGTCTTCAAGGCTCCGGTGACGAAGCTGTATGAAACGTCTCTTAGAGAGGGAATTGTGCCGGG
Organism: Fasciola hepatica; assembly: GCA_948099385.1. NCBI lineage: Eukaryota > Metazoa > Platyhelminthes > Trematoda > Plagiorchiida > Fasciolidae > Fasciola > Fasciola hepatica. The sequence goes on from CANUEZ040000106.1 coordinate 1,661,298, forward strand.
AGACTGGAGGAGAGCAACAGTGGTAGGAATTTACAAGAGAGGACCCCGGCAAAAGGCCGAAGATTACCGGCCGGTTAGCATGACTTCAGTACTGTGTAAGTGCCTAGAGTGAATAGCCAGGAAACAGATCTCTAGGCATTTGGTTCAACACAACCTCATATCAAAAGCTCAGCGTGGATTTGTGGCAGGATGATCCTGTCTGACGAATCTCCTGCTGTTCCTCGATGAGGCAACCAAGCATCTGGGCGAAGGGTAATCGATTGCGGTCTGCTACTTGGACTTGTGCAAGACGTTTGATTCTGTGAACCACAGATTCGTGGACGTCAAACTTCAGTCCATGGGAATTGTTGGAAAGGCAAGACAATGGATAAATAGTTTCTTAGCAGGGCTAACCTATAGTGTTAAGGTGAGGAGTCATGTTTCAAAACCGGAAGGTGTAACAAGTGGGGTGCCACAGGGCTCGGTGCTCGGCCCTCTGCTCTTCCTCATCTTCATCAAACCCCACCTAGAACGTGGGCTTACAAACCCCACCTTTAAGTTTGCCGATGACGTCAAGATAGCTGGAGTAGATATAGAACTTGACGTGTTAGCAGTACAAAACTGGGCACACAAATGGGACCTTCCACTAAACCTCACCAAGTGTCAATGCTTGACCACAAATACAGGGGCTAGTGGGAATGGTGTGGGTTCGTTGCAAGTGGTCTCGCAGGTCAAAGACTTGGGAGTTATAATGGACAACAGCTTTAAACCGTCAAAGCAGTGCACCTCAGCAGCCAATATGACCAAGAGAACTCTTTCGAGTTCGATCCATTATGTCGTGTAGAGATCCGGAGATTTTCGTTTCGATATATCAGACCATAGTTAGGCCGCATATGCGGTACTGCGTGCAGGCCTGGGCACCGTACTACCAGGAAGATATAGACTGTCTGGAGAAGGTGCAAGGGCCAGCCACTAGAATGGTGGCTGGGCAAAGGGGGTTTAACTACACAGAGCGTCTCCGTGCCCTAGACCAGTTCTCGATGGAAAGACGGCGCATTCGCGGGGATTTGATAGAAACCTTCAAGGTAATGAAAGGACTGTCAGGAATAAGTCGAGAAGACCTATTTTCTCTGATCCCCGAGAGAGGCACAAGGGGGCATAGCCTTAGATTACAAAGGAAACATTCGAGGCTCCAAATAAGGTCGAAGTACTTCTCAGATAGAGAGGTACCCTATTGGAATAAGCTCCCGGAAGAGGTCATAAATACCACAACCGTGAAGGCTTTTAAGAAAGCAGTAGACCTACGTTGGGTGGCAGTTTACCCCGAGTTATGTTAAGCAGCTTTTAGGGTCAGATGCAATTTACTTATTGTTTCCACCTTACTCTGCCAGGGCTGATACTGCACAAACTTTCTGCCTTTCAGAAAAAGAAAATCACGCAGTGTTGGGGGCTACGGAAACGCGCCGACAACACAACTATCTGGACACACGACTGGCTCTAGCCACACAAGTCCTGTGCAAACTGAACTGAACTGAACTGAACTGATCTGACCTGAACCTCAAGGCCACGGGCACTTTACGGACTTGCAACATCGCGAATATTCGGGTTGAACGGTTGCTTGATGCTAGTGGTTATTCGGAAATATTATCCGGTCACCCAGAGAATGAGTATGTGTTTCTCCTTCATTACGTTAATAAGGAGTTATCAGCCGGATTCAGTGACGTAATTTTGGCGGATTCTACCCACTAGCTGTACCGTGATTGGCACATCTTGTGGGACCGGATAGTGTTGCACCTAAAGCAACACATCCTTGTCCACGAATCCCAGCACGGATTCGTGCAAAAAGGCTCGTGTCTGTCCAACCTCCTATGCTGCTCAGTGAACCACCGTCTGCTTATGGAGAAATTACAAGGGTTTAGACTGTCGGGCCAGCTGATGACGCGGATTGGGCGATGTTTGTTCGGAAAGATCTTTCCAGTGAAAACAAGAGTAAGCTTATCTCTTACCAGACACGTGCAGAGTAAGGTACCCCAAGTGTCGGTCATTGGACCCCTACTATTCCTCCTGTATGTAAATGACTTGGAACATGGTCGGCAAAACTCCTGTTTTAAGTTTGCCGACGATGTGAAAATAGTGGGAGTAATCAACCATGAAGTAGTTCAAAAGGACCTGGGCAGAGTTTTAGGATTCTCTCAAGTTAAATCAGGACCTGTTCCCGTATAGAGTCTATAGCCCCCGGTCATCGGTTCGTGACACTTTAACGAATATACTCGGTAGCGTGCAAAAGAGCAGAACTGAAAACGATGGAGTGGAACAACATTTGTATTGGAGGAACGCGACGGCGAGCAGATGGTGTACACAGGCGGAAAAAGTGGCGCCACCAAATTCGGTAATTGTTCAGGTAAACAGATTTGTTAGTCTCTGTAGTCGTGTGTCGTATCGGTGGCACTACAGGGCCTCCCACTAGAAGATCGACGCAGTTTGGCTTCGATCCGTGATGGGTACGTTGGCTTCGGTGGCAAGAGACGTTTTCCATACCTCCCGCCGCGGTCGAACACAACAACGAAGCCAGCACAAGCCGTCCCCCATGACTCACACTGGTCGCTGTGCGTCGATCGCCAAATTGCATCCTCTTTAACGTTGAATCCGACCTGGGTAGATCCTTCTGGTGACTTTGCAGTGGGGATTGTGTTCTTGGGTTCGCTGTTGTCGGCATATCCCAAAGTTCCGTTTGCCTGTGGTTGTTATTGCTTTCGTAAACGAGCCAGCGTCCGGCGTCAAATGAGTCCAGTCGCGATTCGATGAGCGTTGTGTTTGAGCCATGCGAGACCCTGGAGTTCCATTTGGTTCAGTCCGACGGGACTAGCTGGAAGGCAAAAAACACAAGAAAACTGCGCCTCAGGGCACGGACGGATATTCGACTGAGGAAGACATATCGGCGCAATACAGACTGCCGCTACCCTTGTCGTGATAGCCGCGTGATCCTATGTACAAGTTAAATATGAAGCGTAAACCTAAATACATACAACTGTTACAAATTCAGAAAACCCCTGGCTGTCGCAGCTCGCAGCCGCGTCGATTTCTCCTGTTGACGGGTGCGGCTGTGTCTTCCGTGGAGTTTGGTGTTGCAATAAGTAGTGGGGAGTCGTTAGTGGGAGTAACAGATGCTGACTCAGGACGACTAACCGAAGGTTCTGGGCAGATGGGAGCACTGGGCGGGTTGGGGTGGGCTCTACTTCGACAAAGGCTGGTTTGAGGTGGTCTATGCTAATGGTCTCTTTCCTGCCTTCGACGTCTACCACGTATTTCTTTTCCTTTCGTTGGACGACTTGGAACGGGCCAGAGTAAGCCGCTTGTAGTGTTGATCGCACTGCATCCACCCGAGTAAACACATGGTTGCCGTTCGCTAGAGTGATAGACATGTAGGTGCTGAGAGTGTTCTCGTGACGGGGTTGGCTTTATCATCCGCATTTGGTGTGACAACCGTCTTGCGTAATCCCCGTAATTAAAACTCACAGGTGATAATCCAGGAACCAACTCACCCGAGAGTCCTAATGTGCAACCGTAAACCAGTTCAGCCGACGTAGCACCCATGTTGGCTTTAACGGCGTTACGCAGTCCTAAGAGAACCATCGGTAAAATTTCACTCCATGAAGGGTTATCACGGGTACGAATGGCAACGTTCAGTTTGGGGATGGAATCGCCCCACCATGCTATTGGCCTGAGGGTGATAGGTCATCGTCTTGTTGTGTCTGCAATGAAATGCGTTCCGTAGCTCGTGGAAGGCACCGTCAAAATGAGAACCGCGATCAGTGGTCACCATAGCAGGGCAACCGAACTGACTTACCCAACCAGTTAGAAACGCTTTGCAGCTTCCTCTGAGGTAGGACGGAGAATAAATATGGCCCGTGGCCAGCGAGTGAAACGATCTGCACAAGTAAGGATGTAGACGCAGTCGTTGAATGGTGGAAGTAGCCCCACGAGCTCCATATGCACGTGATGAAAACATGCGTCCGACTAACAGAATATGCCTAATGTAGATCTAACCATCACGACGAGACTGCACCTTGAAGTGGTGTGATGGCTTGCGCGCCTCTATGACCCAAAGAGCTATACAGGATGGCTTCTTTAAGCCGGAGATGCAATCAGTGGGTAGAGGTAAGACAAAGTCCACTCTCCTGGTCCTCCAGGTTGGGGGTGGATTTGAGCTGGCAACTCAGTCGGAAAAATCAGTGGAAAAATAATCGATCCAAGAAAATGGGCTTCCACTAAGCCATTCCGCTGCCTTGCTGATAGGTTCTTGTTAGAACTAAAGGCTTTGGACGAGGACCCAAATCGTTCTCCTGCTTTGTGGCTGGACACCCTATCAGTACCCGTCCAACATCTCCCATGAACTGTACGAATACAAAGAATTCCATACCGCACCGGTCGTCGCGCAGGATAATCAGGACCGCGCTGCCCATTGCATCGAGCGGGGTGGGTAGTGATAAGTAGGCTACTGCTCAGAGTTCCCTCTCTTTTATTCAATCTTTGTCTTCTGTCTCTAACCACCCCTCTTTGCCCCAGCTATCCACTCATAATGTTCCCACTGATAACACGCTCGATACTCGCAATGATTCACTGTCAAATAGTATCGGGAATAATCCTCTGTCTGGTAACTCACATTTTCTCAAGCCTCGTCAGCTTCTTAATCTCGGCTCCTTCAACGTGGGTACACTCATGCAGGTCGGTCAGCAGGCGTGCCTAGCTCTCACAATGACCTCTCTGAAGATTGATGTCTGCTGCTTAAGTGGAACGCGTATACAGGATTCGAGCAGTGTACTTCAACTTACTGTTCCTGGTATCTCATCGAGGTATTTTCTGTGCACTTCAAGAGACAAAGTAGCTCGAACTGTGGGTCACCGTGGTTTAGGAATAGTTCTGACTGAGAAGGCTGAGGCTGTCCTTTTAGACTGGATTCCTGTTAACAGTCGTTTATGTGCTGTGAGACTCCAGGGGTCAGTTGGCGTTCGAAAGAATAGTTGTGTTAAACGCAGTTTGTTTGTGATCTCGGCGTATGCCCCAACGGACTGCAGCTCAGACTTGCAGAAAGATGAGTTCTATGATGCCCTCGCCACTCTCGTTCGCAACAGTAAAGGTCCTAACATTGAAGTGCTAGCTGGTGACTTCAGTGCACAAGTTGGCAAACTTAGTGTGTCAGGTGGGCGTTGTGCTTTACCCGCTGAGCGTACAGATAACGGGGATAGGCTTCTCCAGTTTTGTGCAGACAACCGATTGTTCTTGTCTAGCACCAATTTCCGACACAGCTGGCGTCGCACAGCGACATGGTGCTCTAACTCTACAGGTACTTTGAGTCAAATTAATAATATCGCCGTAAGTTATCGGTGGCGCAGTTCTGTTCAGAACTGTAGATCTTACTGGTCCACGTATGTAGAGTCGGACCATGCATTAGTTTTAATGCGATTATCTCTCCAGCTCCATGGTCCTCGTCGCAAACCGCAAACCCGATTAGCCGTGCAACGTTTGTGTGATCCACAAGTACCCACCCGTTACGAGCAGAAGCTAGCACATGAGCTAGGATCCACGGAGAACAGCAATGTAGATGAGCATTGGGCTCATATCAAACAGGCGATGCACTTTGCAGCAGGTTTTGCCTGTGGTCCTAGATCCGTTGCCCATCAAAGACACTGGATCCCGCAAGAGTCGCTGAGTATAATGGAGCAAAAAGGTCAGCTCTCGAACTGTAAGGAGATGAATAAGATGCGGAGAAAGCTGCAAAGACAAGTTACGAAAAGCCTTAAGAATGATCGCGAAAATTGGTGGGTGAAGGTAGCCGAAGAAATGGAAATAGTAGCTGCTTCAGGTAACAGTCAAAGACTGTTCAAACTTATTCGTGACACCGGTGGACGATGCATCCAGGTCAGTGAAACGATTTGGGATAGGAATGGAGAACCCATCCATAGGAAACAGCAAAGGCTTGACCGATGGGCCGAGTACTTCAAGGAACAGTTTAGCTGGCCGCACGCTGGTGTAGTTACTCCTGTATCAACAACTGCGACTCCTTGGGTGGTATCACTTGAGCCCCCATCGGAAGTAGAAGCGGAGTCATGCATTCGATCACTAAAGCGAGGGAAAGCGGCAGGTCTCGATGAACTTCCCGCAGTTCTTTTCAAACTGGGTGGGAATGTTTTGATAAAATCACTTACCATCTTGCTCCGTGACATTTGGAACGAGGAGCGTATTCCGTTAATATGGAGTGAGTCGTTGATTGTTCCCATCTTCAAGAAGGGAATACACAATGACTGGAGTAACCATCGTGGGATTAGCCTAATTCCGATAGTCACCAAAATATTAGCCTGAATTCTACTGCACCGTCTTACACCGGCTCGCAAGAGGAATGTCCGCGAACAGCAGGCTGGATTCCGCCCAGGTCGAGGATGCATCGACCAGATTTCTACTCTTCGCCGACTACTCGAAACGCGTCACACGCATCGCCGACCGACAATAATGATTTTCTTAGACTTGAAAAGCGTTTTCAATTCAGTTGATCGGACAGCACTTTTCAGTACTCTTCATCGAAAAGGTATGCCCCAGAAGTTCGTGAACCTACTGAGGTCATTGTGTTTTCATTATCCTGGCCTCGTTGGAGTTTACGGTGAACTATCCGGTCGGTTCGAAACAACCAGGGGTGTTCGACAGGGATGTCCCATGTCTCCATTCCTATTCAACTTCGTCGTGGACGAAATAATGGAGAGTGCGCTGCAAAATCTTCAGGATGTAGGCGTCGAACTAGGAAATAGTGGAAAGCTGTGTGGCCTAGATTACGCGGACGACGTTGTCTGCTTGTTCGAATCCACGGAACATGCTCAGCGTGCACTAGATAGTCTCTCAAGAGCTAAGGCTCCATTCAGCATGCGCTTTGCACCTTCAAAGTGCAAGGTGATGTTACAAGACTGGACGTCAACGATTCCGAGGTTGATGTTTAATGGGGAGATGTCAGTTGTCGACCACTTCACCTACTTCGGCAGCAGCGTGATGACGGATGGGAGCATTGTAGTAGAGGTGAGCACGCGTATATCCAAGGCTCGAGGGGCGTACGCTGGACTGAAGCACTTGTGGCGCCGACCTAACATTTCACTGAAGTTGAAAGGTCGTGTATACTGTGCCTCACTGCGTTCAGTTTTGTTGTATGGTTGCGAAACTTGGAGTCTGCGTGCTGAAGATATTCGTCGTCTTGAGGTTTTCGACTGCCGATGTTTACGTGGTATCGCTAAGATCGGGTGGATTAGCCGAGTAAGCAATGCTGAGGTCAGAAATCGAGTATTGGGTACTAATTCGGAGAACATTTTGTCACAGCGTATCCAACTTAGTAGACTTCGTTGGTTGGGGAATGTGTTACGTATGTCAAACACACGTCTACCGTGCCGTGTCCTGTTCTCCGTTCCTCCTCGGGAGTGGAAGAGACCACGTGGAGGTCAACAGATGACTTGGCAACGAGGAATGAGGAAATGTACAGCAGATTTAGGAAAAGTAGGTGCTTCACGTCTTCGTGGTTGGGGTCCAAAAGGTGCTTCAGCCAGTTGGCTGGAGACGCTGAAGGATATGACAGCGAACCGCGAACAGTGGCGATCGTGTTGTCACTTTCTGTCAAATCAGAATAACTGATCGATGTGCATTTGTACAGTTAGACTGTGTATTCCGTGTGCTGGCTACTAGGGCGTTCTTTCATTTTCCCACCCATGTAGGTCCATTCCCTGTCCATCTTGTATATTCATACTTTCTAATTCAGCGTGAAACATGGTGAGAAAGGCAGTGGGCTTGCCCTACTGTTTAACGCTGTACGATGATGATGTTGATGAGTTATCAAAACAGAACGTGCGTCTTCCAATCTGGATTTGTCACGCGAGTTCCGTGTTTCAAAATGTAACTTCCTAGATTTTTGTTGCAAATACCGAACTGTAAAGATAAATTTAGATTAGGTGGTGCCTAGGTAAGGGTAGTCACTTCTTGTTGTCCCTACAAGGTATACAAACGCTGATCGATGAACCTGGTCGCGAGCAGCTTGTTCAGTCGAGGTAGTATTTACGAAGCCCACCGGCCAACTAATTTGAAACGTTTGATAAAATAGCCGCTTGCCACTTTTATCCACATTTCATCTCAATATTTCTAACTTCACTGGTCCTTGTTTCCACACCCGATCATCAGGGACGCTGTGCAATACAGAAATGTCAGCTGCGGTAACAAGAATAAACGTTGTGGAGTGTACATAGATAATGAGTGCTAGGTATTATAGAAGGGACATTCCTTTTTTCTTTCTTGAGTCCCTCATCCTGGTTTTAATCCTTTTTTGTAGCAAGGTAGACAACACAAACAAATAAGAACGCACTTTTTAACCTGTCTATGCAAGATCAATTGTTTGCATACTAGTTTCTACCCATAGTCAGCCTGGATCCAGTTGGTTATTACAATTTCTCTCACTTTGTTCGAATTACTTTCCAGATCGAGTTGTTGAGTTTTTCCATACTCAGTTTGTGATCCGTTTAAATGAGCAGTATTTACGTGAGCGAACCGGCTACAAGCGGTAAAGTAATTCTGAAAACTACCGTCGGTGAAATAGAGATTGAGTTATGGTCCAAAGAAGCGCCAAAGGCATGTCGGAATTTCGTACAACTTTGTATGGAAGGATATTACAATGATACAGCATTCCATCGTCTTGTTCGCGGTTTTATTGTTCAAGGGGGCGATCCTACTGGTACTGGGGAAGGTGGTGAAAGTATATATGGTGAACCGTTCAAGGTTAGTTTACTGGTGCAGTTTGCACTCTTCCAAGGTTTTGTCAACTATGCATTCACTACTTGAAAGCCCTTAAAACAGACACCTTATCCCCAAGCGTAATCTCACCGTCTTTCCCTGATGAAATAAGTGACATGGGTAAGCCAACTCGAAATTCACCTCAGATTTATTGACTGACAACTTTGGTGTATTGCGGCTTGCTGTTATGCTCAATCCATTAGACGATTTGATCGTCAGAGCTTCCGGATTTCCTGATAGTACAATAGACGGCTGCTGTAGGGTCCGTGCTTTCTACTGTGTATCTGCACAAGCTTTTCCGGTAAATTGAATGCCTATCGTATTCAGAATAAGTAGTAGGAGATTTGATTGATATGTAATGCGATTCATTAGGTAATTTGCCATTGAAAACTATGAAAGCACTGTAAATCTGTTTTATTCTTGTTAGCGATCGTCAGCAGTGCACATCCACCGAGCCCCAACTGAGAGTCGAATTCGGTGTGAACGATTGACTATCGAATATTTAATCGCCAGGCTATCCGGGCTGTCCCTCAATGACTTGTTCAATATGAACACTGCATGATTGAGTGTCCTTCCGTTACTAGCGGTAACAATTCGTTTCCCGCACAGCGATCAACTTAAATGGTTTTCAATAGCTGATTGAGCGTTGACGCTGCATGATGAACCATCATATTCACTGTATTCTGTAGCATTACCAGTAATCCTAATCAAACCCACTTTTCGCCCACACATTTGTACGCCTTTTGGTCCTCTAACTATGATTCTTTTAAAAAACAACAATGCATCGATAGGTTTGGAATCTCTGCATTATTGAATTTTCTACAGATTTTCAAATGCATGTACAATATTTAATTCACTTCGTAATTGTTTTATCGTTTTTATCTCATTTCACAGATTACACTGTTTGGGGACTGATCTGTCGTCCCAAGAGAATAGTGGCGTTGGAAATTCCTTTAGAAGAAAGTTATCACGTTTGTAGTATATGAATGAGGTCATTCTAAATAGCAGCTCACCAAGCATTGTGATGTCAGCTTGTTCAGGTTCGTTTATGTGTGTACATATATATGCATAACCTTAAATGAAACTTGGTTTCCCTCGCACTGCCATCCTTTTTATCCGTAGACCGAAGTGCACTCTCGACTGTCGTTCAACAGACGCGGTCTGGTTGGCATGGCTTGCCTAGCTGAAAACATGAATACAAGCCAGTTTTTCTTCACACTGGGCCCCGCTCCAGAACTGACTGGGAAACACACGTTGTTTGGACGTGTGGCTGGTGACACTCTGTTCAACATGCTTCGGTTGGGCGAAGGTGATGTAGGATCTGGCGAGCGGCCACGTCGTATTCATCGCATTGTGAGCACGACAGTAAGTCCGATTAACTACCAACTATTCCCGTTCCTTGTCGGTTTCCTTTCTGTTGAAATGCTTTTGCCACATAAGTGGGTGCTTAGCTTACCTGTATTCTCTGTTGTTTGCCATAAGACGCTCATTCACCTATCTAAAAAAGTCGCCGTGCAGATTTTTGAGCATACAGCTTTCTGAATCACCGGTTCATAAAGAGACGAGCCATCGGTGTTTGCTGTCCATTCAGTTCAGTGCTAAATGAACTATGAAGACGTTTAAATCACGTATGGATGGTAGTTTTTCCAGAACGGTTCAATTTGATTATATGAAGTTGTTTTGTCACCTGATATGATTCATTATGCAGCGTGCACGTTCAACTCACCGTGGAAAACCACGGAAACACTGTACAGTTGTTATATCTTTGTTAAGAATCATCAGCAGTGCACATCCATCGAGCCCCCGCTGGGACTGTAACTCTCGGTGAACGATTGTGAGTCGGACGCCTAACCACCAGGATATGCGGACTGGTTCTCAATGGTTTATTGAGATTACAATGTACATGATCTGCCCCCCTTCCGACACTGGCTTTAAATGTTAGTAGGGCATCTCCTGCACGGCAGTCGGTTATTATCACGAACAACTATGTGGAGACCCAAATACAACGAAGGCATTCCGTTAGATAGCCCACGGAGTTTGGTTACTATATGAGTGTTAGTACGTTCATTCATTATTGACTATTGGCGAACGGTCCTGTGGTGAAATGGTGAGGGCTATTCCACTAAAAGCCTTGTACACGGATTCTGTGAAATAGTTTAGTTCTGGAAAATTCTTTTGGATGACAAGTTAGTATTCGGTTTCATGCGAGATGCAAGTTATATGAATTTATCTAGAAATATGTCAGGTGACTGCATTATCCGGTGATTTAGCCAAAGTGAAACAACTTCTCGTTTTCAACAACCGTTATCTCCAAACTGTTGATCCCGCTTGGAGCCAGCACCACATGTGCAACGATGAAATGTGCGGATAGTCACGCTTTTAGTGATATAATCGTCCTGTGCTGCATTTGGCTGCTGCGACACGTTTTTCTCATGCCCGCCCATCGTCTAACTCACCGTGCATTATTTTTGTCCGCTCCACGTTAGTCGGAAGAAGCGACGAAGCAGTCAGTCTATGACCTAATGTGGAGGTAGGGAGAAGCCGGCGTCAGCGATAGCCTCAGTTAGAGCCCGAGGAATGCAGATTGGCACCGGTTAGAGAAATTCGCGATATAGCTCGCAGTCGAAGCCGGTTGTGCGAATGCTATGCTACGCGGTTAGTAAACTATCACGGACCTTTGGAAAAATTAAAAACACATCAACAATTTTGTGCGTGTGTGTGTAATGAAACAAAAACGTTGTTGTATAAAATTTAGTGCTGATATTTCTACAATTGCCGGAAAATACCAATGCAGCTTTTGTTGATTGTGATCGAAATTTCAATTTCACCGCTGCCTAATACCCTCAAAATCAACGAAATCAAACCAGGACTATCAAAGAAATCTCATGGATAACAGAATGAACTCCGCTGATTTAAATGTATTGATACGCCGAAAAACATGTGCCGATCACTACAGTCGATTTGATATCTACTCATAAACTCGTATGATTGAATTGCCCCACAGAATTTAGGTCCATTGCCTGTAATTGTAATGATCATTCCCTAAAGTACACGCAGATTAACGACTCGCCTTATTTGACTTCGGGTTTCGGGTTCGTGTTCTACGAGTCACTCGATCACTGGGTAGCGGTTCAGTTACAATGAAAATCTTTGGAGTGCATCACTTCGTGCAATTCTTCACATAGTACTTTTCAATATCGTACATGTCGAGTATATCCTCTAGTCTGGTTTTTGGCCGATGGACAGGAAAATGCATGTTGTGCATAGGACTTATCGCCATCAACGCAATTTGTGGAAGTAAATTAAAACACTAGAAACAAAATTAATTTTGTGGATAGTAAGGGATTTAATAGGATTTACCAAAGCAGTGTGGAAGTTCAGTTCAATATTGAAAGCCATGGAAGCACTGTAATTCGGTCTCATCCTTTTTGGGGGTCATCAGCAGTGCACATCCACCGAGCCCCACTGGGTCTCGAATCCGGATTGAACGATTGTGCGTTGAACACTTAACCACCAGACTACAAAGGCTGGCTCACAGCCGTTCTTTGAACATGCACACTGTTTTGATCCGTTCTACCAGCTCTCATAGGAAGACTTTTCTGCCTTCGAAACATCTCGTTTTCGGGTACAGAACAGATCATTCATACAGGATGTATCGTGACCACAACCAAATCCTTGCATCCATACTCATTGGCTCAATTGCTATTGGTGAGTGGCTCTGCTGACTGACTGGTTCGTTGCAGTCCAACTGGCTGATCCGGCTTCGGTCTGTTCGACAACTGTTGGTCACTGGTTTATCACCCAGCTCCGCTGATCTCAAACTTGTCCTGGATTATGAACAAGCGATGACGTAATGTCTGCTTGCCAAATCATCTGTCTGCTTCGCTGAGTCTAACTTTGCCCCTGATTCTGAAAGAGTGAAGGCGTGCTGTCTGGTCAGCGAAGCCAGGCGTCCACAGACGTGTCTACAACAATCCTCACATTCTCCTTTCTCTGATTGAGGTGGACACTTCTCGTGCTGCCAGCTTCTTGTGCACTTTCTTCATTGGACGAAGGTGGCTTTTCTGATCGAGAAGCTAGATTACGGTTTACAAATGCCACAACCGCAGTCTTTTCTCAATGACTCCTAATTCCTCCTTGTCTGCCTGAGGTCCTGTTGTGTTTGATCTGTAAAATACAGAAAAACAGCAAACTCCATAAGCACAAATGCTGAGTAAGTGCATCAACAAGATCATACACTTACAATAATCGAACACCAATATGGCTGTCAGCAGCCGGTTCACTATAGTATTTAACTCATTGTTGTAAGCTTCGAAGTCACGATAACCGGTTCTTAGTGTAGTAATCAAGGCTCGGCGATCCACCACCGGGGTGTGGGGTGCCCGCGTTTGATGTGAAACAACCAAAACAGAGAAAACTCCATGAGGTCAAAGCTGAGTAAGTGTATCATCGGGAACCCGCATTTACTTTAGTCGGTCGCTAACATGGCTGCCAATAACCTGCTCACTACATTAGTAGCGGCCACGGGTTGTTATCCTCGCGAAATAAAAGAAATATCGCATGAAGCTGGTATGTACACTCTTCCAATCTTCTCTCATACCAATCGTTATTGTCCCTTTTGTTTCTCCTCAGGTTTTACTCAACCCGTACGATGACATCGTGCCAAGACAAATCCAGCGTTCTAAGTCAAAATCAGATGATGACAAGGAAGCGAAAAAAGTGACTGTTGCAGCAACCAAGTAATTTATAGTTCATTTTTCCCATTCTGAACGCCTGCACGCTTTTATTGTTCTGCTGAATGAATTCACCACGCGACATATCAAACAAAAAACTATTTACCTGAATAATCTATACCGGCCGCGCTGAAATGAGGTAAATTTATGAACGACTGATATAGTGCTCGCTTATTTCGTCATATGGTTTCAGTTACTGACGGAGTGCCTCGCAGTTTTCACATCTGCGTTCGGGTTAGATCTGTTTTCCCGGGGTTCTCTTTTCGTTTCACATGGCTCATTTGCGGGTAGCAGATCGAGAAATCTCACAAGGTTTCAGGTACTGCAAATATTCGGTTGAACTTCCACTGTCACTAAGTAATGATGTTTTTCTGCGTAACGTCCCGTTTCCACTGAACGAATAATTATCTCTGACGAGGTGTGATGTACAGCTTTCGAGCAACAGACCACGTAAGCACAAGAGTCTGTCATTGAATGCATTACTAGTGTTATCGGTTCATGGTCGGATTCTTCAAGGTTTCAATCCAAAAGTGATGGGATATTTTACACACCAACCGAAGAGACGAGAATCTTCTAACTTTTCTATTCTCTTTGTCCTTTTTTGTCTCGTTTCCACGTCATATATTAGTCTCCAGACAGTTTTATTCAGTGAGAAGGAGAAATTACGAACTAGACGTAGTCTATCGGACAGCTTCCTGTTAAAAAGCAACGCGCGTTTTGAGCGCTTCGGAACAATGTACCAAAAATAAAAACGGCAACCCGAAAAAGGAGTAAAAAGTTAAATGTTTTTTCCGACTCAGAGTTGAATATATCACATCCATCTAACCGTTTTGATATCCGGCAAAGTAATAGAGGACAGGCGAATGAATAGACGGGGGAAGTGGGTAGCCAGCACAGCGCGGTTCGTCGGTCTTATATTGACAATTCGAAGTTCGTTTAGCTGACTGTCCTTTGGACTCCACCTTTCGCGCACAAACCTCAGGTCATCCGGCCAACCTGCATTCGGGAGCACCAGACTCAAATTTCGCTCTTGTTAGAGCTCATCAGTGGTGCATATACTCCGCCAGTAATTGCCAGTAATTGCGTGATATATATATATATATATATATATATATATATATATATATATATATATATATATATATATACCAAACGCGAAGCAGGTTTAAGGTGTGGGTACTTTGCCCCCATTCTGTGGAGAAGACCTGATTTGGTGTGAGGCATTCGCTTGGAGTTAACTGGTCAGGTATCGTGTCTCCATTTGAAGCTGTCGGGCATTTCTGGCTTTCATAGAGGACGACATCTGAACAAGCTGAACTTGATGATTCGGATCAGCCCGGACTGGAGCGGGGTGGCGCAGTGGTAACACGCGTTCGACGGGAAAAGGCTGCGTTCAAACCCTGGGTGAGGTGGGGGATATGCACCACTAATGACCCTAACAAGAGCGAAACTCGAGCCTGGTGCTTCGGAGTGCAGGTTGACCGGATGACCTGAGGTTTGTGCGTGAAACGTGGAGTCCAAAGAACAGTCAACCAAACCAATATCCATCAATCCTACACACTACTCCCAAGTAATTCGAAGTCTATTAGAAAAACTGGACGGGATTTGGGACTGCATCGTCGCGATTTATAACACCAAAATGTCGTTCGAACACTCACTGGTTCAAGAGGCCCTTTGCACCACCTTTGTCGGTCGTATATTGTTGTGCCCGACAAAAGTCTTTTCCTGAGCCAGTCACAGACAGTATAGAAGCGGTTAAACAGATTATGACATCTGACACATGGACCCTATCTAATGTTCTTCGGGTAATCAGATGTTTACGGCGGGACTGGCAAAACAGTGGTAAAATACCCTTACTGGGGTCAAGGGCCTTTGTGGCCATGGTGTATATACTCATTCCACTGCACTCATATGCAAGCATGTAATAAAAAAATGTTGAAGTAGATGCGAATGGTCGACCTGTATCATACGACAGAACGTCAGCCATGCACTAGGATATTGGGACACGATAAACTGAGTGAATTTTCCGCAATGCGAGCCATCCATTAACGTCCAGGTAAGCATTCAGGAAATTTGACGACTAGCTTATTTTTGAACAGATGCTAATACAAGTAAGCTCAAGAGTAAAGCGCTTGTGTACACGAAACACCTAGTTACGTAAAGCGTCGTGGAAAATTGAGTCATAGCCCCTAAAAGTTCAGTTCAGTTCAGTTGTTGCAAGCATTTACCCCGCACTGTTGTGCCCTGATTTTTGTTGGTACCTCGTACAAACGTCTGGTCGAGAGAAAGCGAGTAGAAGCGTAAGACCAGGTCGTGGAAGTCATGTAGATGAGACAGTAATTCGAATACAAAAACGTCACTGACCGCGACACAGTCATAGTAGGTTGAGCTAAACGTCTAATTTTGAAAATGACTACGAAGACATATCTAGACCAAGTGAAATCGCCGTTGTTACCTGCACCGAAGAGCCCCACAGAGAGCTGCTTCACAACATGCCATGTATCGGTAAATCGAGACCCACATCCACAGCAATTCGAAATACTCGTTGCGTTTGGTATGAATAATCCCTACTATGATTGAGAGACCAGTTTACGGTTCGGAATATGCCGTTCTGTGCGATGGGATGGGTTCAGCCATCGAGGTGTTACATACCCAAAACCGTATTATCTGCATATTTGATCGGGGCTTTATGTAAAAGAAAGCTTAGAATAGTTCCATCCATAAGATGATAAAAAAACTTCTGTAGAGGGAAATGTACATCGAGAAAGTTGGGCGTCAGACTACTAAATTGACCAAGCACAGAGGATATGAATCGATTGGATCTTGTCAGCACACATGAACGCATCGGTATGGTAAACGATGCGAATACTGACAGTTCAGCTCTGACGATCGAATAGCAGGAACTAGTTGGAGTCAAGTGTATTAATCTGAGGGTTAATCTTTGCAATAAAGTTTCCCTCAAATGTACTGGGATCTATCGATGTATGACATGTAGGATGGAATTTGAGTGTCTTAGGCGTCTTCCGACAGTCGTATACGCTCCCATGTATTGAGCAGCGACGAAAGTGTACAGACTATTCGAAAAATTAGGGATCACCTCAATTCGGTCGAAATTCTGACATACGATCGAATTCCACTCTATACTAATGAAACTAATCTCTCTCTCTCTCTCTCTCTCGTGATAAACAATACTGTCTATTGGATTTTTTGGCTACTGAGAGTAGTATCAGTTGTATAAGTTGAAGTTTGGTCGTATGTCAGGATTTTGACCGAATTGAGGTGATCCCGAATTTTTTGGACAAACTGTACATACAGCACCGGTAATTATGGGACACGCTTCGGCAGATTTTGACTAATATTGAATTGATTCAAAAGGTCGTTGACCCCATCGGGACTCGAACCCACGCATGGACAAAACCTACGTTTTTAGCGCCGTGGATACCATATGCGGAAGTGATTTGGGCGAGTTATCAATAGGATCCATTTTCGAGATGTCCGAATTCATTTGGTGTGACGTCCCAGCTTATTTGACAGAGCACTCGCAATAATGGAACATGGTTGGCGCCCATGCGTGGATTCCGATTGCGATGGGGTCAACGTCATTTCGATCAATTAATCAAATTCAGTAGTTGTCTAACTGTGCGTTACTGTGGCACATTCGACGAGAGAGCATTCTTACTGAGCATTTCACGATCACATATAATTCAGTTCGGTTTAAATAACCATTAGCTATGCACTGAGTGTAGTGCTCGCATATAAGTGCAGTGGCGGGGGAATACCCCATAATCTTAAAAGCCTACTGCATTGTCACTGATAAATCACGAATTACTTTTACTTCTACGCGACTATCCCCTGCTACATGTTAAGTTGACCCCTTGGATATCGCGGATCGTCGCCGACCATGCGTAAACCGTGACCCAGTTTTCCTCTCAGTATCGCGTACCGTAGTCCGTATGTAGTTCTAAGCACTCCGTGTCCTTCTCGACGGCGCTCAATCGCGTTTGCAGTTAATATCCAAGGTGACGGCGCTATCCTGTACATAGCACAAGGCAAAAGGTTTGTCTGAACAGTTCCGTGTCGTGTGGCCGAACAACTGCAGCGACGGCGTTGAAGAAGGATGAAGAGTTGGTCAATGTCGCAGCATCGCCTCCTTATTTAGTTGTTTGATAACATTTCCTGTCATTTTGTACGGAAAATTCGGCGCAGGTTCCAGTGGTCGAACACCTCCAGCCTCTTGGTATTCTCAACACACAGTGGCCAGGTTTCACATCCGTATGTGAGCGAGGATCAGATAACGGCACATAAGACGCGGATCTCGGTTCGAAGGCTAATTTCTCTCCGTGGCCATAGAACACACCGAAGCTCAAGAAACGCCCTCCGTGAGTTGTCAATCCTTGACAATAATTCGTCCTTCACTTGTTCGTCCGAAAGCAGAATTGACCCCAGATATCTGAAGGATGGTATGCACTCTGTTGCCTAAAAATTGATGGGTAACTTCTGAGCTGACGACCCAGGGGAAGTCAAAGAAGCCTTCGTTTGTGCGGAATTGACTTCGAGACAAATAGTCTTCGTGAAGCAACTGAGTTGGTCTAGGACTGGCTTGAGTGTGGTGGGAGGATCTCGGAGCATGAAAAAATCGTCTGCAGACTCCAGTTCCGAGAATTGCACCGGTGGACTCAGTTGGACACCGGGGTTATCAACGAATGCTCTGTCCATCGTCCAGACCACTGCGTAGTTTAACGACAGCAGTGAGTGGGGGTGATCTTGTCTAAACATTCACGACTAAGCGAGCCAAAATCGGCACAAAAGTCGATGAAACAGGCTACTGCTGGTTGCCGGAACTTGCAGCGGTGTTTCAGTACTCGACGGAATGTTAAGATTTTGGTTCACACAGCCTTTGCCATGGCGGAAATTTCCTTTGATTCGCTTGA
Source organism: Fasciola hepatica (assembly GCA_948099385.1). Lineage (NCBI taxonomy): Eukaryota > Metazoa > Platyhelminthes > Trematoda > Plagiorchiida > Fasciolidae > Fasciola > Fasciola hepatica. The sequence continues at coordinate 1,679,752 of CANUEZ040000106.1, forward strand.
GTCCGGGAGTCCCCCGCAACTGAGAAGCAATCGAGTACCAGTACGCAGAAAATCTCTGCAGCGACTTCAATCAAACTGGTCCCCGGTGGTTCTCGCACACTGTTTCACCTCTTTTCTTGTGGATTGGTGCCGGAATAGGCGCGTCCCAATCCCAATGTTAAACGGAATAACACATGGAGCCTGTCGACCACTGATGAAAAACAGGTTTTGTACACGTCTGGTGAGATTCTATCTGCTCCAGCAGCGTTTCTGTTTTTCACCTGGTTGACGATGTTGGCGATTTCCGTCATACTTGGTGGCTCACAGTTGATGTCGTACATCGCTCCGCTCACGGATGGTGGTGAGTCTGTGGTGTATTCGGAAGGTCATTTGAAAAGTCGGTCAAAATGCCCCACCCAACGTTTCACTGTTCTTCGCCGTTCGGGGATAACCTGGCCTGTGAAATCACGTAGGACGGACTCAATTTTGCATAGCCTATCCGAAACGTTACGAATGAGTTTCAAATGCCCAAAACGGTCTCCATCTTCTCTACCACTTCTATCTAGTACCATTAATGATCGACTCTGACCGAGTGCGAGGCTTCGCGCTGTAGTCTGCGGCGTTCAGTGCTTCCTACGAGTCAAGCTTCCTGTGCTTCGGCTGATAGTTGCAGAGTAGTCGCTAGGGTCTAGCTTTTCTGACAATTTCCAGTTCTCCCTAGTTCTTTCTAAGCAGCCTTCTTTACTACCGACTTGATCACCTTCCTTTGTTTTTCCACGAAGGGCCCATCCGTTTTCACGCTGACCAGTAGCCAGCTGGGTTGCGATAGCGTTCGACGGAGCGTTGCACTTTTCTGGAATTTCTAGAGCTGCGACGTTGATTTGGCTCGTCAAAAAAACTTTGGGGCACACAGACATGAATTTTGAAGCGCGCACGTACAAGAACATGGTCTGTACCACTCATGTCTCCCGTTACTGCGTGGCTGTAAGCTCGCCAATCCTTTAACTGATAAGCCTAACAGAATAGTACTAGGATATGGCCAGTTTGGTGCGCTATGAAACCGTCGTTTAAGTACCTGGTCGTCAAATGTCTTTTGGGATGTTGGAAGCGCTTGTTTCAGATGACTAGTCCATTAGCTTCAGCCAAATTCACTAAGTTATTTCCATTATCACAACGTTGGCCAAATGAAAACTTTCCTAGGACATTACGAGTGAGCTCATCCTAGGAGCCTGTTCGTGCGTTCCGCTCTCCGGCGACCAAGAGCATGTCAACTTTTCTAACACGATTCCTTAGATCTTGTATCTTGTCGTGAAAGTCACCTTTTTGTGTTTTGAGCCGGATTTTTCTGTATATAGATAGCAATCACCGACAGCTTTTTCGAAGAGCAGTTCGATTTATCCAACCAATAACCTCACACGTTTGTGCTCTGATTTCGGTTGCTACCTTCCAGTATCGTCGGGTAAAGGGCAAAAGAATATAAACATGTGGTGAAGAAGATTCAAAAAAATCAAAGTAATCATAAAGATAAAGTAGGAGTTCCAATGCAACTACGCCACTGGCCGCGAAACCTAGCCATGTAACCTAATGTGTCTAACCATATGGTAGGCGAGTCTCGTGGATCCCAACCCCTTTCCCCAGAAGTGTGACACAGCCTACTTGACCATGTCTGCCGGGTTACGGTTTTCATACATTTTTGCCATGTCATGGACTGACCACCTCGACCTACCTTACTACCACTACCTGTCTCGGAAAACAGCGTACGCCGAGAAAGTCTATCGGTGGGCATACGTAATACATCTCCCAGCCACATTAACCTGTTTATATTCAGTTTTTGATCCGGAGATTGACCTCTGGTTCCCAACACTACGTCTCACTTTAGCATTAGTGATAGGGCATTCCCACCATATTCCTGCAGTGCTGCGGAGATATCGATGCTCGATTGCTGACAGTCTTCGTGTATTTGCTACTGCCATAGTTCTGAGCCGTATCAAGGAACGAACCTAGCCACCACAATGTATACTCAACTCTTGACAGACATTCGGTTTTCATACGGGCGCCACAGATGACTGAGGTTGGCAAAAGCCAAACGTGCCTTCTGTATACGTGATGACACTTCATCTGCTATCTGTCCACGTGGTGAGATGCAAGTGCCCAGGTAATAGAACTTTCTACTTCAGCCAGAGCTTTCTTCGCTAACACAAGGTTTGTCGTTGAGCCAACCCAGCCCTGCAATAGCATTTTCCACTTTGAAGTTGCAAAACGTATCCCAAAGATTGTTACCCTGTTGTTCAGGTTATCTAGAAAAATTTGCAACTTATTTGGATCCTCACTTAGAAGAACATTATCGTCTGCGTATTCCAAGTCAGACGGATTACTGCCTGAGCAAAGATCGATGGCACTATTCTCACACGAGGTTAGGGCTATCTCAATAATCAATTCACTTACAAGATTGAAGAGGAACGGCAAAAGGGGTACTTCTGACGAGCACCACATTCCGTGATGAACTGGGGTGAAAGATCACCTTAAGCACGAACTGGGCTTCGGCTGTTTGCATGCAGGTATTGGAAAAAAGAACTAAACTCCACTGGCATACCCTTCAATGAGAGGCAGTGCCAGAGGACTGTGCGGTCGACTGAGTCGAACACCTATTTCAGGTCAAGGTAAATTGAGATTGTGGGCCTGCGGAAGGTGTGTCTGTGCTCTACTATTTGTCAAAGGGTTTGAAACCAACTTGATTCTCATGCATACACCTTTCACGGGCACTAGATAATCGGCGAAGAATGATGCCGGCGAGTAGTTTGGATGCAATACTTACCAAACCAATTCGTCTATGGTTTTCACAGGAGGATCTGTCACCTTTCTCGTCAATCGGCGTCATTCCTTGCGAATTTGTTGACTAACCCAAATTATCTGGAGGATTTTCCTTAACTCCGAAACCAAAGCTTCGCCTTCATCTTTGATAAAAAATGTGGGCAATCCATGCAGTCCAGTGGCTTTGCACCTTTTCAAATATTCTGTCTTCGGGATAACTTTCATTTCTGATAGAGGAGTGATATCAACCTGCATCGTTTCTCTGGCAGGTATATGCGGAAGATCCAATGCTGCAGTGGGCTTACTGAATTGTTATTTAGTGTGCTTCTATGAACGGTCCAGACGACGTCCGTGAGAGTGAATGGATGATCCTTCGTATTCCGAAGCTTCCGTGGACTGGTGCTTCTCATCAATCGGCAAAGTTTGCGAGTATTTCCGATAAATGTATCCTCGTCCGTTTGTTTACTTTTCGCAACCCACCACTGCTCACGGTTATTTCTCAGGCTGCTAATTATTTGGCGTCTCAGGGATTTACAAACGTTCTTGGGCGAAGCATCCGAAGGGACGAACCTGTGAGCATCCAGCAGGGCAGCTGATGTCAAAGGTGTCCATCGTTTTTGAGGCCTACTCTAACCGGAGTTTTGTATATAATTGAAAGCGGTATTCAAGGCTTCCTTGATTTTTTGCCAGCGTTCCTGTGGGTGTTGGACATCCGGCTGCACCGATAACCGTGTAGACAGTGCTGCTTGAAAAGCAGTTGGTTGGTTATCGTATACAAGCAACTGTTCGGAACTGGTGGCTTTAGTGCTGGTATGACCGGAGATGAGACGCAAACATAGGCGAGCACGTACCAGGGTGGGATCTAAGTCCACAGACGTAGACCAAAATAAACGACAGTATGGTCAATCTGAGTCCAACGTTGCGAAGACGTAGGAGACCATCATATCAGTCTATGCCGCTCCTCATGACAGAAGTTCGCACTTTCCCTTGAAGCGTACCAAGGTCAGCCTCAAAGAACTTGGTTCCCAAGATATCAGGGTGCTGTGGACCTTTTTTCTCAGAGGGAATGCTACATCATGGTGTCCGGAGCTATCCTCGGGCCCATTTTGATGGATTCAATAAACTGTATGCACTCCCAGTACCTTGACACACCGGATGCCGGAGCTGGTTACTCAAAATTTTGAACGGCAGGCAATGTCTGTGTAATAATCACGTAGTGTTCACAGTTTAGTTTTGTAACTGTCTACATCTACTGGTTTTTCTTTTTTTCCTTGTTCTCTGGCGGCCGCTTAGTGGTCATTGGAGCCCATATGGGGATCAGGGCCCTGGGAACAATAGCCAAACCTTTTCGACACACCCATACCATGTAAGGATGTACCACATGTGAGATTTCGGTCCCAGTTGCGGGCTTCGTAGCCTTGTACAAGGATCTGGTCCATATCGTTATGGTAGATTAAACCATCAAAAAATATAGGGACGTTGGTGCAGGTATGCAAACAAACAGTAGATCTGAATTTCAAGTTTTATGTGCTGTATTTGGAAGACAATTTAACTTTTATTAGACCTTCCAAAAATTACTCGGATTTGCACACCTGTTTTCTTCTGATGATTGATCTGATATTTTTTTAGTCAACTGTCCTGGTGATTTTCTTCGGTAGGCCCTACGTAATCAAGTTGGTGACTCCCAAAAGCTTACCATGCCCCGTAACTGGGACCAAAATTTCGTACATGATATGCCATTGCATCCCTCACCTTTGCACATTCAAGTGCAACCGACAGAACGGCAGGACACCGGCCTTATATTTTGACGGGCCGCATGCGCCACGCCGCAATACAGTCAACATACTTATATGGTATTTTAGAGAAGAAGACGCTAGTCAAGCGAAGAGCCACCACGTCCTCAGGCCCTGCCGCTGCTTGTCCACGTCCGTGCCCTTATCCGCGACCTGGTTAGGTGCCCGGTAGCATGCAGTTATGCTCTGGGTCAGTACACTCCCGACCGGGTTGATAGCCTGCAACCATGACCCTGAGACAATGGAGAACCCCACAGGGCTCTAATAGGTCATTTGTGGTAGCAATCCGGACGACAGATGTGTAAGTTCCGTTGTCTGGATGCCTCCCGGTCAATTCCCCGTGGATCTTCAGGGTGTGACCGAGTACTAGTTAAACTTTGTGTTAGTACTCCAAGCAGTTGTCAAGTCGGTGACGAAACTCTGCTGTTGCCTGATTTAGTGCAAGAACTGCACGCGTGCTTTCCACGCTTCCCGACATTTGGTGTATTTAGGGATTGCGCACACAGACATTTTGCTGAGCATGTTTTGCTCGGTTCAAAACATCAGTCAGATGTCTGTATTTTTAAGTTGTACACTTAAATTGATCGGCAGTGATCGAGCCGTCCACAGCGTAGCTTGGAAAGTATGGGATGGCAAATTAGAATTTCTAAGTGTCTCTTTCCAGAAAATCTCAAATACTACTTTCACTAGTATACCAGGCTTTTCATTCTGCCACAAAGTGAGACCCGTGATTTGTGTCATTCTCATTTCAGGAATTTCTCCTTATTATCTTTTGGCGAGGAGGCAGAAGAGGAAGAATTGGTCGATAATGTGGTTTCCGAAGTAAGCCTGACCATCAGTCTTACCTTTGCTTCAATACGCTTTTGCTTGTTTTTAACTTCCCTATCCCAATTTTGACTCGGTAATCGAAAATCAAATTGGCTCTGGTAATTCTGCAAATCTCAAAGCTCCACTCGATTGATCCGTTTTCGTTTGAATAGGTTTTCGAATAACTTCTTTTGTATGAGACTCTCGGCACTATTGGAGAGGACCGACAGTCATGACCCGGGGATTTGGAACAGTGAACCAAATAACGATAGGTCAAACGCAGTAACGAGAACCTCGTCACCATCAACCAGCTTTCGCATTAGGCCCCTCACCTGACTGCCACCGACTGAAGTATGGTTGAAGCCTTGAGTGGTTCACCGCTTCAGGTTTCAGGTTCGCCTCAATCGACCATTTTCCAAATTTTTGCGACAAGTCTCACCAACTAGATATGTGCGAGTGTGTGTGGTATTGGGTCTGTAAAATTCTGCTTATTCACACATATTAAAGTAGTAAGTTGCGAGTCTCGACTTCTCCAGGGTGCCTGCAGAATTATTGAACACTGTACTGTAGTGGGTCCTTATGGTTATAAAGTTTGCCCCTTCACTGTCCCTGTGAGTGAACATAAAAGATAACGGTCCATACGGTTCCCCTGCAGAGTACGCAGTGGCTACCAAGTTGTAGCCCAGGTTTTTGATAAAGGTCATCCTAGAGATGCCTACTGTGTCTACTACTGATTTTTAAATAAACTGCTTTCGATAAGGAGGTCAACGAAAGCAGAAAGCCCCCGGACGACTTTCAATCAATGAAAAATACTGTCAAACAGGCAAAACATAGGTGTAAAAGACGTCTGTCCTGTTCAAAATTATCCAGACGAAGAGAAGATCAGACTGAACAGTTCATGTATTTTTCGATGACGACTTGAATCAGACTGATGAGAGCTGTTCATATGTTCTGTTCGGTTCCATTAACTCTAGTGAGAAGACCATTTTGGCGTCGACCCATCTCTCGATTAATTAGTACATGACAGTTCATATACGATGCCAAATCCTGGTCCAAAAACGTGTTGGTCCACCTGGTATTCAAAACCAACTACTCTGAGTGGTAAGTCTGGTTGCAAATCCAGTCCGTTGATTCGGTTCAGACGACTTACTTTTTACTTCTACTTTTACACGATTATTTCCTGCGGAAGGATGGGCCCGCTCCATGGATATCACGGACCATTGCTGACCAAATACGGCGGTCGGAGGTGAGCTCGGTACATCACCGGACTGCATAGACCGACCGAATATCTAGAAGCTGTACGTCTTTCTCTATTGTACTGGTCCACGTTTTGAGCTGCTCACCAAGGTGACAACGCCAACCAGAGCAATCAGCAGGACAGAGTGTTTGTTTATTTATCTGTGACTCGGGTCGCCGAAGGGTACAGCCGAACCACTATAGTCGTCGATATTAGAGGAGGACGGATAATGCATCAACGTCGCCGAGATGGAGGATGTCCTAAGGGACACGACAACCAACGAACTCCTCTCATACACCGCATGCAAACTCAGGCTGGATTGCTAATCTAGTAGTCATCTGCGGTCCGATGCAAACCAAGTCAACGGTCAGTAGTCGATCCGGCGCACGTTTCATCAACCTAATCGGCCCGACAGGGCTTAAACCTGACTGGACATCCGGATTCTGGAATGTGCCATTTTTGCTTTAAATACCGAGTTGTAATTCCGGCAAATGCACTGTCGTTTTGATTTGTCATTGAGGGCTGGAGTGATTGGAGTCGCGAGGTCAAATCACGTATGCAGGTTACCCAGTCAAGTTGTAGAGATGAACTCTTGGGTTATAACAACGATATATTTATCCAAACACGATCAGAGGTAAAAAAGTAACATACAATTCATATTTTGTTACGAAATGTACTCCTCCAAATGCCAATTGAATTCACGGGTATCGCTTCTCTGTTGTCATCCTTTTTGCGCTGTTCGTGTTTGGCCGTCAGAAGGTTCAAGTGATTTTGATCCACGGATGGGGAGAGACGACAGTGATTAGTACCGCCCAAGATATTGTTAATCAGAGGTTTCAGTCCCGCTGAAGTCCGATTGGGGAGTGTGACCTGAGACCGCCTGATCCGTGCACCTAGTCTTCTCCTTGACTCTGCCTGCTCGTGTGTTGTGGTCTCTACGTGGCTTTCATCCTCTGTGAATCCAAATCAACACGAACGTGTGTACATCATCTCTCCTGTGATTATGCTTTTTCTTGCTCCAATGATATTTCTATAGGTGATAGGTCGAGGTAGCGCGAAATGTAGCTGAGGTATCTTTTAGTCGGAACGATGTTTTGGTCATTGGTAAGCCGTATTAAGGAATGAGAGGAACTCTCATGTGTACCAGAAATAAGGGACTAGAGACACCCTAATTTGTTGGTCATGCATCATCCTCATTGATGATTGAGCTTTTTTATTACACAGAAAGTGATCTTGGTCCAACATTGTCGCCTGGTGATCCTATGCACGCCAACGACCTAAGGTGTCCTTAGATTTCCATCACACCGAACGGGCTAACGATCTGGTGTGACCGTCAAGACCCCTGGCAAAGTTGTTCAAGCACATTCAAGCGTGCATATTATGCTAATTTTGTTATTTCAACATCCCTCCAAATCATTGCAGAACCATCGCTTTTTCAGGGCTTTTGCTGTGTTGAGAACTGACGCTTCATTCTCACACGAGCTCCTTTTTGTGATTTCATGCGGAAATGATGTTTTGCTAAGATTCCTGTTCCTGCTTAAATATATGGCTGAGAAAATATGTCAAACTATCAATGGTTGCCATGATCACACGCTGTGGGTTGTATAAACGAGATAACATGATCAACCAATAGTGACGCATGGCTCCCAAGTAAATGTTCAACTCCCCTATCCTGCAAATCACTTCTCTTTTTCCGAAAATCATTTCTACAATACTATTTTACTTCCTTTATTTGTTATACGACAGTGTACATTGTCTAGAGGGGGAATACGGCCAACCAGAGTCTAACTAATATGGTGTGACGCTAATTGATGGTAGACATTGTTGTAGACGCAACACTTACTACACAGTTAAACCGTCCCGTCCACACATAAAGTTCGAACCATCCCCGCGGATGATCAAATCCTGTCTCACCAGTCTTTTTATCACTTCCTTTAAGTAAGAACTAACGCGCATTGACACCTCAACTGGTTGATTTCTCCTCTGTTCCTTTTCCACACGTCAGAAATTACGGAAAAAGGGCAAGAGTGCCCACGATCTCCTCAGTGATCCTCGATTAAGTTCACGTCCAGTCAATTTGGATTTGTCTGCCGATCCAGAGTTGGCCCGTAGTGTTCTCGAGGCCAGTCGAGAAGCCCAAGAACGGCGTCGACTTCGTGAGGCAGCGGACAGTGATGATGATCCGGAAACCGCGAAAGCCAAACGAATGTACGTTTGCCGAGTTCATTCGAATGCTATTGTTGCCCATAACTAAGAATTTTTGCCGTTTTCAATGAAACAAAACATTTCTCACATAGTTCTTCTGTGACAATCTTTGCCGTAAGCTTTTCGAGGGATGGCAGTCACCCATCTGTTTGTGCACATCAATGTGAATTGTGAGTAGAGGGATAAATTCGATTTTTGAGTCGGGAATGACAAAAGGCCCATTCTGTCTCACTTGCCAATGGCCGATTACCACGATCTCGTCAAAAAAATCCGAAGTACACCTCGTCGTTAAAGGCCCACTGTTCTGTCAAAAGATAACTGGCGAACATGATCCCGAGACCTAGTTTGGAGAATCACACAAGGTCCCAAACTTACAAAAGCTTTTTTCTCTCCCTTGTATGTCAACCGTGGTGGGTGTGGGTTTGTAATTTGATCGATATCCGTAGGTAAATGATATTGACTGTGAGAGCTCGAAGCCCATCTCCGTTGGTTAACTTTCGTGGCTTAACGTTCCATACTTAGTGTGCTCGTGTTTCGGCCTGAAGAATCTACAGTTCTACAGATTGTACATGATCGCACTTCTGTATAAAACAGGTCACATGACACTTGGGACGCCACATCGTGGCGAATATCCCCAATACTTCATAGAAAGCTCAATGATAGTGGTATATATATATATATATATATATATATATATATATATAATGTTCTCCGCACCCGCCTGATTTCAAACTGTGTGCTAAACCAAACATGGTGTAGTCAGAGAGGAACGGGTAACTAGTCCGAGTCCATGATTTGTTTGTGTGTGCAATACCACCAGGTTGCCCAAGCCAAAGCAGGTGTTTTTTAGGGGTCCACAATCGGAGCCTTTAGTTATCCAAAGCTCAAATCGCAAGACAGCGGGACGAAACGCGGGGTCACAACCCACTGGGAGCCGGTGACTGATTGTTCAGCTCATACACCCTTCGGATGAGACCAAACATCCTGGGTGCCCAGTGCACCTCTCCGCCACAGATGCCGGTAAACATACCGTTGTACGCCTCATACGCCACCCATGGTCGGTTTGGAATCTGGGTTTAGCCATCTCCCCTAGACTGACCATTAGTCAGTCAACCCGGTGGAGATCGCCGGGCATTCGTTTTCGTCCCCTCACTCCAGTGGAAACACCTTCACCACGAGAAGGTAGTGAGTAGGACTTCTTCAGCAGATGCTGTGTTAGACGCACGGTCTCTTGGGCGCATTTCGAGAGGCGTTCAGGACGGGTAGCCATCTCGGAGCCTGAGACACCCATTCCCGACCATACTGAGGCAGTTGGATGTGGCAGCCAACAAGCAGGTCTATAGTCTATAAAGAAGCTATTCAGTGATGACACTGTTCGCTTAATGAAAGGTCTGAATCACATCTGTTTCAACCGTCTGTATTGAAAGCGTTTACGCCTAGTGTGGCGTGTTCAATAATTTTTTCGCCGTGATGGAAAGTGTTTGATTCAACTGTGTACTGAGATTAGTGGTAATAGGTCGTCCTTTGATACAAATGACGAAATGAAATCAATCTGGTATTGAATTTCTGCAGCAAGGCGGTTAACGAGAACAATCTCTACCAGTTGCGTTATTCAGAGAAAACATCTAATTCGGAAACAAATGATGTAAATAGTAAAGCAGTCTCTTCTGAAGATAAAATTCATGAGAGTCAGTAACGGATTGTGTTGTGCAAATTGTACGCGGAACAATACCGTAGTCAAAATATAAAAGGAGAATTGTTAATCTGTTCTTGTTAAAAATGCCTGCATCACTACTTATGCAAGGCAAAGGTAACAATTACTTTTGCTTTCTCAGTTTAGTTTTCCATCACTGGACGACCACCGCTTCTTCAAACTGAAGGAATCGGAGATTTTATGTGAGGAGAATGCCTTTGGATGCTGTGGTCCCATTCACTTGATGTCTAGTCTCTCTAATAAGCGGAGGACGATCGATGATGCCACTCTGCGGCCTTGGGTTGACCTTTAGTCTTAACCATCGGACTGTGGCTTTGCACGATTCTGTTGTCCCACAAGGGATTATGTTGGACTACTCTTTGGGAAAGCTGCTGATCGTACACACCCATCTAGAGAACCGTGCGTTCACAGACAAATTGGTGCAACTGATTGAATTTTGTATGCCGCCGAAGCGGTTGCTTAACTGGGGCCCCGCTACTTTCTGTACAGGTGTGAATGATGACCGGTTCAGTCATGTTGTGGGCTTGATTGATGGGTGAGCTTAGACAATATTCGAACAATTTACGTTAGACGTTATTTGTAAATAATTCTTACACTTCGATACGGATATCTGTTGTTCTCTGAAAACAACTTTTCCATGTACGAATTGCTATATCCTTATTACAAGCTATATACAACCGCCTCATGAACGAAGATGGAATACTGTTGCAAGCAGATGAAGCGTCAGGCATAGTTCTAATTTTTTATTACGTGCTTTCGCAAGAGTACAGTGGTATAGGTATAAATGCCCCATAACGGCAAAGGCACTGTATGAGATAACCGGCAACCAGACTCATGGAAGGCCCAGAAAAAGTCATTTGGCGTAGTAATTCCTCCTGAAAATCTATCCTGTCCAGTGCTCCAACGAACATTGTTGATTTAGATCGGAATAAAGCATGTTTAGCTTTGTTGGTGGTCTTCAGTTAGAAACGCTTCGAATGTTGCGGAAATCTTCACCATTTTGACTGAAAAAGTCTCCGAATGCAACAAAAAGAAGTCACTCGGTTGAGGGATGGTTTTTCAGGAAAGCGCTTCGTGCTTTGTTTCACGAGTGATTTGTAAATAAAGTCATGCAGAACGATTTGTCTATTCATTATTTACTGTAAGACTTGTGAAAGCATGCGCAATTTCAAGGTCCAGTTCATGTAATTACCCTCTAATGGCGTAGATTTAAACGTAATCGTAAAAACACCTGTTCTATAGAAGGTAGTCAAGGGGTCACCTACACACCGACCACTAGAGTAAAAAGGACAATATGTAATGGCGTATAAGATGAAAAGTATTCCATCGCCAAAATGGTGGACTCTATACCAATGGGACTGTGAAAAATCTTGAAGAATAAAGGCAAACCAAATGACTAGTACTGTATATGAACATTGTATTTCCGAATAATGTTGGGGTTCATTCAATGTGAGAAAAAAGTCTTGTTCCATTTTACCTCAGAAGTTCATATCACGTGATAGTTGCGGCCCACATGTAGTGGCAAAAATATGGTTTCGTCTGTATTTTGTGCATAGCTATTCACCACATATAAGCACACGCAAGGACTATTGTCGTAAAACCTCACCACTACTTGCTAGTTACATCACATACAAAATTATGTAGTTCTGCAGCAATGCTGTCGTGTACGAGCACAAAATGTGCTCATCGAACAACTGTATGCATCAGTTTCGATAATACCTGTAAACTTGAAATACCCTCCACTACATTCATCATCCGCCTATTCACCCGCATTCATTAGGCTGACCGAAATCATCTCTGATATGCATATGGTTCACCCGTTTCTTGTTTTATTCTTAACCACTAACTGGTTCAGTGCTGCTTTGCGTCAAGAAGCGGAGGAACTCAGACGGGAAATCATCCGATCCAAACGTTTGGAAGCACAGCGACGCGATCAAATGAAAGCGGAACAGGATCGAACAGCTCGCGAGGCTCAAGAGAAACAAGACGCCGAGGATGCTGCTCTCGCTCGTCTGAAAGCCATGGAAGAGGCCGGGGAGACCGCCGAAAAGACAACAGAGAAGCCTTTAGTTGCCGACCCAGACACGTTCTCAGCCGATTTAGCTATGTATCGGGCCAAAACGAAGCAAACAAAAAAGGTTCGTCTTTTCCATTATTCGAGATAAAAGCAAACCAATCCTACATCGGATCGATTCGAACAACCGCAAGAACTTTATAGCTAAGTCGTCTAGGTGCATATTTATTCAAGCTAATTCGCCTGTTCCTAATTATATCGTGTTCACTGCTCTCCTTTACTCGAATTCTTCGTCTCTGACCGGATAGACGGATAAACTCTTGTTACTTTATCATATCACAGACATTGATGAGAGTCCGACCTTGATTATTGGTGAAACTTCTACATACTACAAAAAGGCGTACGACTTATCTGTCTGTTGTTTAAATATCGGTATCTGTTCAGTCCACTTGATGTATATGTGCCCATTGGGTTTGGTCCGTGAATTATAGTCGCTCGTAGTCGACGAGCAAAAGCGAAGTCAAGAAGTGCCTACAACAAACCACGATAACCCGAAGGGACTCATACTAAGTCATTCGCATTCACCGACCTACTCCCACGCACTCTCTTGACTTGAACTTACCACCACGGTTTTTTTTAACCTTGAAGCGTTCTTATATCACTTAGACTGCAAGTATCATCCGTTCATCGTGAAATTGGGTTAGATCTAATGTGGTGTTGGTGCACTCCACCTGCACAATCGTCATGGAACCATTCTCGTGTACTACACTATGGGCGTTCGTTTTGTATTCGATCGATCTTTTGGTGATAGTCGAATTCGCTGTAGTCCGGTTCGTTCCCATCCCTGTCCCATGGGGACGTTGTGACTGTTGTTGATTCCTGTTGTCATTGTCAAATTCGCTTAGCATCACTCTGAAATCGAATTATTGACCCACGTTTTGATTAACCCCTTTAACTGTTTTCACACTGCCAGTCGGAGGTGATCGCGAATAGTTTTTTCCATACTTTCGTTGCATTTCACCAAGCCTTTGCACTCCGTTTCATGCAGGGTTCGGATCGTGAGGCCGCGACAATGAAACTGTTGGATAGATTCAGTTCTCGGCTTCGGTCGATCATCGGTAGTGGAGATGCGGACGATAACGAAAAAAAGACCGTGACTATGGATAGCTGGTATGCCCTCCTTGTGAATCCCAATTGTTACTTCTTTCGATTTCTGTTTTCTCTTTGTGTGGTGTCTTTTTAATTTCCATTATGTGCTCTGTATTGGGACTTAAGTGTCGCCGTCGATAGCTTAATTGCTCCCGTAAACGTTATCTGATCTTATTTCTTATATGTGACTTCCTGTTGATTTACGTGTTCGGTTTTTGTGTATCTGTGTCATTTTGTGTCGATCGAAAGTACCCGGTCACCTGTATTTGATGAAATGGCCTAGATCATCAACATGTAGTGATCAACCGATCACCCCTCCCCACCGATCTATCAGGTGTTTGGCTGTACGATTCGCGCACGCGGAAGCTGTAACCGCTACTCTTTGCACGCTTCCTCGGTGTAAGCAAGCGTGCGATCTTTGTACTAGGCCCTGTAAGAATAGCGCAGCTGGTATTCCATGGTCTCTTCTCGTTGATCTCCTGGACAAACGTTAATCGGAGAAGCTAAGAGAGTGTGCCCTTCAGTGCGACTTTTTCCAGACTTTTATCCAAAATTCATTCATAACTGTTTTACCATCCTTTAGAATTTTATTGGGACGCATGAGATTCGACGAATTTCTCATTTAATTCTTTGAGTATGAGTTCTGTTCGGTTTCAATTTGTCACGAGGTTCTTCGTAGCCTTCTACCTCATGAAATACTGGGAATCCTAATGTCTTATTCGATTCCTTCCTGGAGCCGTAATAAATTGCCTTTGAAGAGAGACGTTGTAAATGAGTAGGAAGACAGAAAGAGGGCTACAGTCATATAGTTTAACGACCCGGAAAAAATAAAAGATTAAAAGATAGAAGTACGATATCTAGTGACAGGAACTTGATAAGGATGACCAGTTGGATGGGTAAGTGATGTTCCAGAAAACCTTTTGGAAAGAGAAATTGCCGAAGCAAGCTCAGAAGAACAAAATGCAGAATAGTACCGGTAGAAGATAGACAATGAAGCAACAGCCCGATGATGTGCTAGTGACTGCGGATTCGAAGTTAAAGAAGGGTCGTGGATCAGTCGGATAACCTTTCGTTGGACCCGATCAAGAAGAGGGAGAGAGAGGTAGACGAAGCTTTACCCGACACATGGCTGCACTATTCAAGTGCGGGGCGGATTTGGGCTTTATACAGCAGAAGATGAGTTTGTGTGAAGAAGCATCTGGCGCAAAACAGAAAACCAACTTGGCGCGCAGCACGAGAGGCGAGCTGAGATATGGAAGTGGACTGACATAGAGAAATAGTGATAGATAAGCCAAGAAGAGAGAGATAGAAACTGTCGAATGCAGTATAGTTGAATCAAAGGACCTATGTGGAGAGGATAAATGTTGTTTCAAAGAAATTCAGAGAATAGTGGTTTTGGAAGCAATAAATGCAACATGATCGTGGGAGCCCCAGGAGACGTGTTCGAGGTCCGAGTCTAAGGATACACTAATTTCACTGCGGTCGCGATCGATGTCGGATCTCTGTATGGTTGGCGAGCATCTGTTCCTGGCTTGCACGAAGCGGCGGTGGGAGTCGGGAGTGGGCTGGCGGCACCAGGGGCGAAATGTTGCGCCGCTCGGAGGATTCGGGTTTGTCGGGTTTGAAAAAGTGAGGAATGAATAGTTGCATACCTTGAAGAACAATGTCTGAAGTTAGAAACGGAAAAGTAAACGTCTAAAGTAAAGCCGCAACCATTCCAAGGATGTGAAGCTAAGGAATCTCGGAGTCCATCCCAGCTGCTTGAACTGTAGCGCAAAAATGTGTCTCCAGATGGGCGGAGGATCGGGGCGAGTAAAATTGAACGGACAGGAAATAATACAGTGGTCAGACGAGCCAAGTGGAGAAAGAGCAGAGATGCTTGATAAGAGAGAAAGAACAGAACTGAGAATAAGATCAAAGGTGTGGGCAAGATCGCCAGCTCGATCGGGAATACGTGTAGGGAGGTCAGCAAGTTGGCACAGGTAGTATACCGCGGCGAAATGTTCGGCTTTGCGCCCCAGAGACGAAATGTCCGATGAGTGAATCAGCCAATCTCGATTTTGAACAATAAAATCTCCCAAGGTGGTGATATGGCATTTGGGATCCGTAATAAACAAGTACTCAACATTCGAAACTAAGCAGTCAAAGGTTGCTGAGTCGCTGCTTTTGCGTGAACGCTATACAACACAGAAGCAGTAATTAAAATAAATAGGTCGGAGCTTCATCCCCATTAACTGAGATTCACGGATAGAAAAGTCAGGTTTTCGGGTTCTGGATGTGGCAACTGACTCGTGGGTGAAAAAGAAGAGTGAAAGGTATAGCTGAGAAATTGGAGGTGCGTGGTGTCTGATTAGAAAGAGACTTGAGTTTTGGTCAAAAATAGGACAAGAGGAGAGGAAAATTAGAGAAGCTATGCACAGAATCGATGTTGTGGTTCATTTCGCGAATGTTAATGAGAATGACGAGTTCGTGCTTGTTTTCTGAGTGGGCAGAGCGAGCAAGAGAGAGAGAGAGAGTGCGTGTTTGATTGTGTACTTTCGTGATTCATAATGTGGGGGAGACCGGCAACCGTGGTTTTGTAATGGAACCGCAAAAATCCAAGGCCTGATGAGGGGTTTATTAAAGATAAACCGCACTGTGGTAAAGACGGTCTTCACCTATCTGTAAGCATACATCGTTCGTCGGAACGGACGGTAGGTGAACCGATTTAGGTTGAGATTAAGATGTGTGTCATATTTACAATTACGCATACATATCGTTTTCCCATTAATCTCCTCACGGTTTCCCCATTTGATCTAGGGGTTATAGTAGATGCCCATATTTATAATGCTTGTATTTTCACTTGTCTTCCCTTTGTTGTATAAAACCGTTATCGCCTCTTTGCCTTTGCACAATAATCGTAACAACAACTACATCTGCTTCCATTTGTAATAATATCTCCGATATATTACTGTTGTGATCACTTCCAGGATGACCGCTCGTTTGGTCTCCGAAGAACCGGCACCTGCCCGCCAGGTCTTGGATCCGAGCGTACCACATCCGGACCGATACGATCTATATGATCCGCGAAATCCACTGAATGTCCGCAAACGTGGTGGTGAACCAGAGTCAGCTGGCCGCGGAAGCACCGCCACAGTCGGTGCAAAGAAAGCCAGATAATCTGTTAAGGAGATTGGGCTTTTCTGTCCGTTTCCGTCCCCGTTGTACATACTGTAACCACACCACTCACCACAGACCGGTTTCTTTGTTCACAATAAACGATCTTTGGCAAGCGTATGAGCGTTTTCATACTCGTCCGTTCTTTAAACTTTCCAATTCCGAATACCTTTCCGCACTGTGCTACTGGAACAGATGTTTTCAGGAGTGAATTTGGAAACCGGGTCACCCCGTCCACCGTGATCTATCCTTGCCAGTATGTCTAGGAGTTTACTTTGGTGTTCCAATGGAACGCTAAGTATTAGGGTTGAGTACTGCAGGAGGGATTCAATGTGGAGTTCCAGTGTCCAATGTCAACGTGCCAGATTATGTAATCGGTAGGTACTGATTGATGACGGTTTGGTCAGTCGATACGTGATAGAAAGGTTCGGTTAAGTCATACAAGGCTTAGGTGCCGGTAACTAGTAATTCCATAAATTCATGTCGTTTGCTGGGATGTTTCCAAGGTTTTGACCATACTTACCTGTGAAGCTCCTCTCGTATTGTGCTCAAAATTGAGGTTTCCCCTCGGTGAACGCTGCCTCTTTCAAAATAGTTGCATCGATAAAAAAGACTAAATTTACCGGTGGTAACCGATAAATGGGATGCTGATTCACAAAATCCTATAGATGTCGATTTCGCGGTGTTATGAACTGCCACACACAATCTCCGTCCCGATACATTCAAACTGTGATTTGTCTCTGGGGTATGTGAGAGCTGTGGGCTATGATGTACACACAATCACAATGCCTAAAGGTCGTTCCTTTTACTTGAACCCAAAGGCAGTATCGTTGCTTCTGACTATTTTGTAGTCCCCCACATACTTTAGCAAAGAGACTCATCTGGCTTCGAACTATTTCAGCTTAGCGGTACAATGTAGGTCGTTTATTCAAAATATGTGCTGATCACAACCAAATCTTGAGTGAAAGCTTACTGCTGTACTGGTAAACCTAAACGGCCCACGAAGCTGGTTTGTATGGTGCGCGTTTACTGGTTTCGGTTTCAGTTTGTTCAATCACTAGCCTCACTTCCGTGCCCTGATTTCGGTTGCTACCTTCCAGTGTCGTCGGGCAAAGGGCAAAAGAATATAAACATGTGGTGAAGAAGATTCAAAAAATCAAAGTAATCACGAAGATAAAGAAGGAGTTCGAATGCAACTACGCCACTGGTCGCAAAACCTAGCCATGTAACCTAATGTGTCTAACCATCTGGTAGGCGAGTCTCGTGGATCCCAACCCCTTTCCCCAGAAGTGTGACACAGCCTACTTGACCATGTCTGCCGGGTTACGGTTTTCATACATTTTTGCCATGTCATGGACTGACCACCTCGACCTACCTTACTACCACTACCTGTCTCGGAAAACAGCGTACGCCGAGAAAGTCTATCGGTGGGCATTCGTAGTACATCTCCCAGCCACATTAACCTGTTTATATTCAGTTTTTGATCCGGAGATTGACCTCTGGTTCCCAACACTACGTCTAACTTTAGCATTAGTGATAGGGCATTCCCACCATATTCCTGCAGTGCTACGGAGATATCGATGCTCGATTGCTGACAGTCTTCGTGTATTTGCTACTGCCGTAGTTCTGAGCCGTATCAAGGAACGAACCTAGCCACCACAATGTATACTCAACTCTTGACAGACATTCGGTTGTCATACGGGCGCCACAGATGACTGAGGTTGGCAAAAGCCAAACGTGTCTTCTATATACGTGATGACACTTCATCTGCTATCTGTCCACGTGGTGAGGTGTAGTGCTACCAATAAAGCACTCGATGACGAAGACTAACAAATTTGTTTATTTGAACAATGACCGTTTTTGGTGGCCCCACTTGCTCCGCCTGTGTACGTCATCTGCACGCCGTTGCGCTCCTCCAATACACACGTTGTCCCGCTCCAGCGTTTTGAGTTCTGCTTTGCGCGCTGCCGAGTATATTCGCTAACGTGTCACATACCGAGGACCACGGGCTATAGACTCTATACGGGAGCAGGTCCTGACTTAACTGAGATTAATCCTAAACTGGTGAGCCCGAACAACAAATTAATTCTCGAAGGACATTCGTAAGTCCCTCAATCACATTTATTCGTTTACATATACACTTTTCCGATATATAAACGGTAAATTCCGGATATCAGTTACCATATCCCCTATATATATTTTCTTATATCCATATTATAAGTGTTTAACTTTTGCTGCACTGACCTCTTTATGTCATTTTACATTTGATATACTATTGCAACTATGGCTAGCAACGACCATAAACCTGACCCGGAACCGTCCGTTTCGACAGTCTCCCTAGCCGTCCCTCAGTTTTTTATTGATGACCCTCAACTCTGGTTTCATATGTTGGAGGCAGAGTTTGAATCATATAGAATTACAAGCGAACGAACCCGTTACTTGTGGACTATCGGTCGCCTTCCACGTGACGTTGCTACTCAGATACGCGACGTAATATTTAATAACAGTTCTTACACAGCCGTGAAAGACGCGGTTATCTCTTGTCTTTTACCGTCAGAATCGTCCAGACTAAAACGGCTGACCCAAGGGACAGAGTCAGTTAGCAAGAAGCCCTCTGCAATACTGAGAGAAATGCAGCAGCTGGCAGGGCAACTTTTAGAGGAAAACGTCCTTAAAGAGTTGTGGGTACAGCGACTACCACCCAACATTCAAGCACTGCTCGAGGTTTCCAGCCACCTTAAGCTCACAGAAGCGGCTAAACTGGCGGACGGTATTATGGACCGGTACCATCCACAAATTACCGCCGTAACAAACTCGAGCAGCCCCCAGACCACAGCTCCCACCGTAGGAACACACTCGGAGGACACTCTGATAGCTGCTTTCGAGCGGGCTTTCAGACGTTTTTCCTCTCCTGGTTGTTCTTACTGTAGAAACCATATATCTTATCACAACTCTGACCGACGTGAACGTCTCAGAAGCCCTTCCCCTGACCGCCTGGTTAACCCATCTCGATCAACGTACTGTCGATACCACAAACGGTTTGGGGGAAGGCTCGGCGCTGCGAAGCCGGTTGCACCTTCCCAGGTGCCAAACAGGGAAACTAATATCCCGACGCGTTCCGACGACTAACGCGGTCGGCAGCCATAATAGCAGTCGTCTGTTGCATGTCCGAGATTTAGTTTCCAATAGCCTGTTCCTAATTGACACCGGTGCAGCAGTAAGTGTCATTCCAAAGGAGGCAGGTGATGCAACGAACCCGTCAGTCCAACAAATCCGTGCTGCCAATGGCACTCCCATTGCTACTTACGGCCGTAAGTCACTCACACTCAACTTAGGACTACGTCGCACCTTCCGCTGGGTGTTCATAGTAGCAGACGTCCCTTATCCCATACTAGGCATCGATTTCCTAGACCATTTCGACCTCCTGATCGATGCACGAGGCCGGAGAGTTGTCGACCGGCAGACTTCTCTCTCCGTAACCGGGTCGTATTCCTCCGTGAATCACATCACGCCCCTATACATCGAACCGCAGGCCGAACACCCGTACGCAGACCTACTTTCAGCTTACCCGGCAATGCTAAGACAATCTGGCCCCCTTCCCGCGGTGACCACTAACGTTACCCACCATATTGTCACTAAAGGACCCCCAGCATTTAGCCGACCACGTCACTTGACCTTAGACAAGCTACGCGTAGCACAGGCTGAGTTTGAACACATGCTAGAATTAGGCATAATACGCCCGTCCAGCAGCCCTTGGGCCTCGCCCTTTCACATGGTTCCTAAACCTAATGGCGATTGGCGCCCCTGCGGTGACTACAGGGCCCTCAACCAGGCTACTGTCCCGGACAGGTACCCCATTCCACATATTCAAGATCTTACTTCTACCCTGTCTGGTTGTTCTGTTTTCAGCAGAATCGACCTCGTCAGAGCCTACCACCAAATCCCAGTAGCAGAGGCTGACATCCCTAAAACCGCTGTCACAACTCCATTCGGACTATTCGAGTTTTTGCGCATGCCTTTTGGGCTCAGCAATGCAGCCCAAACCTTTCAAAGGTTTATGCATGAGGCAACACGCGGTTTGAAGAATTTCTACGTGTACTGAGACGATATTTTGGTGGCAAGTTCTTCAAAAGAAGAGCTTATGACACACCTGCGTGCTCTTTTTGAGCGCCTTAGCCAACACGGTGTAACCATTAACCCTGCTAAGTGCGAATTAGGTAGGACGACCATCACGTTCCTAGGTCACGAAATCTCAGCCTCAGGCATACAGCCCCTGCCTGACAAGGTGGCGGCAATTCGCGGCTATCCTGAGCCTCACTCTTACAGACAGTTGCGCCAATTTTCTGGCCTGGTTAACTTTTATCGCCGCTTTATCCCACACTGCGCCGAAATAATGCAGCCTCTAACAGACCTTTCACGTGGAGGTAAGCGGAAATTCATTTTTCCCGACACGGAGCAGGCAGATTTTACTTTGATCAAGGATGCTATCGCCAACATAGCACTCCTTGCACATCCCGATCCTTCTGCTCCCCTGGCATTAGGAACAGATGCTTCGGACACGGCTGTTGGAGCAGTGTTGCAGCAATTCGTCAACAATTCATGGCAACCAATAGCTTTCTTCTCCAAGCGTCTCCAGCCTGCGGAATCCCGATATAGTACGTTCAGCAGAGAACTGCTGGCAATCTATTTGGGTATCCGACACTTCCGGCACACACTTGAGGGCCAATTGTTCACAGTGTTTACAGATCATAAACCACTAGTATACGCCCTCCAGTCAGCTTCTGACCGATATTCGCCACGCGAGATTCGCCACTTAGACTATGTTTCGCATTTTACTACGGACATTCGACACGTCTCTGGGGCACACAATCCCGTAGCAGACGCACTCTCACGCGTCCACAATATCGACTACCCACTACCCATGGACATAGACCTAGAAGCAATCGCCGCAGCCCAAACGACAGATCCTGAGGTAGAGCAACTCAGACACAACAGCTCCCTGCACCTAGTGGCAGTGGCCCTTCCGACTTCGGACGTAACTATCATTTGCGATGTGTCACAAGGTCGACCCCGACCACTAGTTCCTGCCAGTTTTCGCCGACGAGTTTTTACCAGCCTCCACAACTTGTCGCACCCTGGGGTAACCGCCTCAGTGAAACTAGTCACCGAGCGATTCGTCTGGCCTTGCGTCAAACGTGTTGTACGTCTTTGGGCTCGTGCTTGTCTCCAGTGCCAACGAGTTAAGATATATCGTCACACCAAATCTACTTTAGGCACATTCTGCGAACCGGACGCACGCTTTCATCATGTGCATGTGGATCTCGTGGGGCCACTTCCGCCATCCAATGGCTGCGTCTACATCCTAACTTGCGTAGATCGTTTCACTCGCTGGCCACAGGCTATACCTATTCCTCGCCCAACCTCAAAGGAAGCTGCAAAAGCATTTCTAACCGGTTGGGTGAGTCAGTTCGGTTGCCCTGCTATCGTGACCACTGATCGCGGTTCTCATTTCGACGGCGCCTTCCACGAGCTACTAAACGCATTCGGTTGTCGACACAACAAGACGACGGCCTATCATCCTCAGGCCAATGGCATGGTGGAGCGATTCCATCACCAGCTGAAAGCCGCCCTTCGTGCTCGTGATAATCCATTATGGAGTGAAGTTTTGCCGATCGTTCTCTTAGGACTGCGTAACACCGTTAAAGCCGATATGGGTGTTACGGCGGCTGAACTGGTTTACGGTTGCACACTACGACTTCCAGGTGAGTTGGTTTCTCCATTACCACCTATGAGTTTTAATTACGGGGATTACGCAAAACGGCTGTCGCACCAAATGCGGGTGATAAACCCCACCCCACCACGAGAACAAACCCTGAGCAACTACATACCTACCGCTCTAGCTACCACCAGCCATGTGTTTATTCGAGTAGATGCAGTGCGATCACCACTGCAGGCGGCTTACTCCGGCCCGTTCCAAGTCGTCCAGCGAAAGAAAAAGAAATACGTAGTAGACGTCGAAGGCAGGAAAGAGACCATTAGCATAGACCACCTCAAACCAGCCTTTGTCGAAGTAGAGCCCACCCCAACCCGCCCAGTGCTCCCATCTGCCCAGAACCTTCGGTTAGTCGTCCTGAGTCAGCATCTGTTACTCCCACTAACGACTCCCCGCTACTTATTGCAACACCAAACTCCACGGAAGACACAGCTGCACCCGTCAACAGGAGAAATCGACGCGGCTGCGAGCTGCGACAGCCAGGGGTTTTCTGAATTTGTAAAAGTTGTATGTATTTAGGTTTACGCTTCATATTTCACTTGTACAAAGTCCTATTATACATGAATGCACGACCACGTGGTGATCACGACAAGGGTGGCGGCAGCCTGTATTGCGCCGGTATGTCCCCCTCAGTCGAATATCCGATCGCGCCTCGAGGCGCAGCTTCCTTGTGTTTTACGCCTTCCAGCTCGTCCCGTCAGACAGAACCACATGGAATTCCAGGATCTCGCATGGCTCCAACACAAGGCTCACTGGATCGCGACTGGACTCATTTGACGCCGGACGCTGGCTCGCTTACGAAGGCAATGACAACCACAGGGACACGGAACTTTGGGATATGCCGACAACGACAAACCCTACAACACAACCACCACTGCCAGGTCACGAACAGGATCAACCCCGGTCGGATAACATTTTGAGGAGGACGCAATTTTGCGATCGACGCACAGCGACCAGTGTGAGTCATGGAGAACGGACTGTGCTGGCTTCGCTGTTGTGTTCGACCGCGGCGGGAGGCATGGAAAACGTCTCTCGCCACCGAATCCGACGTACCCATCACGGGTCGAAGCCCAACTGCGTCGGCCTTCTAGGGGGAGACCCCTGTAGTGCTACCAATAAAGCACTCGATGACGAAGACTAACAAATTTGTTTATTTGAACAATGACCGTTTTTGGTGGCGCCACTTGCTCCGCCTGTGTACGTCATCTGCACGCCGTTGCGCTCCTCCAATACACACGTTGTCCCGCTCCAGCGTTTTGAGTTCTGCTTTGCGCGCTGCCGAGTATATTCGCTAACGTGTCACATACCGAGGACCACGGGCTATAGACTCTATACGGGAGCAGGTCCTGACTTAACTGAGATTAATCCTTAAGAGGTGCAAGTGCCCAGGTAATAGAACTTTCAACTTCAGCCAGAGCTTTCTTCGCTAACACAAGGTTTGTCGTTGAGTCAACCCAGCCCTGCAATAGCATTTTCCACTTTGAAGTTGCAAAACGTATCCCAAAGATTGTTACCCTGTTGTTCAGGTTATCTAGAAAAATTTGCAACTTATTTGGATCCTCACTTAGAAGAACATTATCGTCTGCGTATTCCAAGTCAGACGGTTTACTGCCTGAGCAAAGATCGATGGCACTATTCTCACACGAGGTTAGGGCTATCTCAATAATCAATTCGCTTACAAGATTGAAGAGGAACGGCAAAAGGGGTACTTCTGACGAGTACCACATTCCGTGATGAACTGGGGTGAAAGATCGCCTTAAGCACGAACTGGGCTTCGGCTGTTTGCATGCAGGTATTGGAAAAAAGAACTAAACTCCACTGGCATACCATTCAATGAGAGGCAGTGCCAGAGGACTGTGCAGTCTGTAGCGGTTGCCATCTTCGTTCACACTTTTACCACGTTTATTGTTTAACTGAACGCTGACTGCCAAGCGCGGTTGCCATTTGACCGTTGCTCTTGCGCACGCTCTCACGCACGCTCCCAAATACACGCTAACCACTATCTCTCCCAATCGCCTTCTCGTTCTCACGGGTCGTGGAGAATCCTGTTCTGGTTAACATATTTGTGCAGTGCCGCACACTAGAGTAACGTGCAGGTGGTCCACGCAGTACAAAGGACCGAAGCACGCGTTTACTAAGGAAACCGCGAAGTAAGGTCTAATCAACCTTACAGGTCGACTGAGTAGAACACCTATTTCAGGTCAAGGTAAATTGAGATTTTGGGCCTGCGGAAGGTGTGTCTGTGCTCTACTATTTGTCAAAGGGTTTGAAACCAACTTGATTCTCATGCATACACCTTTCACGAGCACTAGATAATCGGCAAAGAATGATGCCGGCGAGTAGTTTGGATGCAATACTTACCAAACCAATTCGTCTATGGTTTTCACAGGAGGATCTGTCACCTTTCTTGTCAACCAGCGTCATTCCCTGGAAATTTGTTGACTAACCCAAATTATCTGGAGGATTTTCATTAACTCCGAAACGAAGGCTTCACCTTCATCTTTGATAAAAAATGTGGACAATCCATGCAGTCCAGTGGCTTTGCATCTTTTCAAATATTCTGTCTTCGGGATGACTTTCATTTCTGATAGAGGAGTGATATCAACCTGCATCGTTTCTCTGGCAGGTATATGCGGAAGATCCAATGCTACAGTGGGCTTACTGAATTGTTATTTAGTGTGCTTCTATGAACAGTCCAGACGACGTCCGTGAGAGTGAACCATTGAGCCGGGGGATTCCTTGAATAATTTACTTAGACCAAGCTTCCGTGATCTGGTGCTTCTAATCAAACTGTAGGATTTGCGAGTTTTGCCCATAGACGCAGCTTTTTCAGTATCCCTATATTTTGCAATATACAACCGCTTGGGGTCGTTTCTCAGGCTGCTAATCAATTGGCGTCTTAGGGATTTACGCACTTCATTGAATGTGTCTGGAGGGAGGGATCTGCGAGCATCCAACAAAGTAACTGATGTCGAAGATATCCATCGTTTTTAAGGTTTACCTGATCCATAATCCTGCGTTGCATCGGAAGCGGTATGCAAGGCTTCCTTTATGTGTTGTCAGCGTTCCTCTGGGTTTCGAACATCCAGCTGCCTCGATAACCGTGTAGACAGTGCTGCTTGAAAAGCAGATCGTCGGTTATCGTCTAGAAGCAACTGCGCGGGATGTGTGGCTTTTACGTTGGTGTGACCACAGATGAGACGCGAACAGAGGAGGGCACGTACCAAGGCGTGATCTGAGTCCATGGACGTAGACCAGAATGAACGACAATCTTCAACTGATCCACGTCAGCGGTGACCAATGACAATATAGTCAGGCTGGGTTCAACTTTATGAAGATGTAAGAGGATGCCGTATGAGTCTACGCCGCTTCTTATGGCAGAAGTTCGTACGCGACAGAAGCAAGCTGCGGTCAGAGTACAGCTGAATGAGACGATCATCGTTATCTGTACGATTAATCGGGATAGCAAACAGGCTTCCAATGTACTTTTCACAATCCCCCAAACGGCCAACTTAGGCGTTGAAATTTCCAGCAATGACCTCCGCGTCCGTTGAACGCACGCCTCGAAGCAGTTGAGAAAAGTCCTGATATAATTCGCTTTTGGTCTTAGAGGAATCGCAGTTAGTAGGCGCGCACACAGACACGACGAACGAGCATCAACACGTCAATTTGTTGCTGAAGACTCGCACAGTACAGTTCAACCGAACTGCTTACAAATGACGGTCAACTGGAATCCAGTCTACTAGTGCATGCTGAGCTGTCATGCTCAGAGCAATCCCAAAGCTGACCTTACCACGAAGACTAGACACCGAATCACCCGACACACGAAAAGTGAAGTGAGAGACTGAGGTTGTATTTGGGGTGCGAAGCGTGATCATAGAAGTGGGGTCTTGCATGCGTGTTTCGGAGACACAGCAAACATCTGTTTTGAAATTGTCAAGAGTTCTAGCAAGGACACCCTGTTGCTCCATCGAGCATAGTTTGTGGGCACTGAATACAGTCAAGTGAAGTGGACATGTTGGCTTAAGAAGTGAGTTTGATTTATGCCCAACTCCTAAACTATTGCTCTCTCCGGAGCCGCAAAAACCCGTGACGTTTTATATCGATCTTGAATTAAGAGAGGAAAAGTTGGTAAGGCCCTTTACAGAAAAGATGCTGGAGGATTTTGGGCAAACGATAATTCGCGGCTGCCCACACCCCAGAAGAAGTTTTCTGTGGAAACCCTAACCGGGGCCTTCGACTTAAAATTCTGATCCACAAAACAGTGCAGCGGTAATCCAGCACGGAAACGCGACCGCAGATCCCGTGAAGGAATTTCCTCTGGTTCGTCACGTGGGACCTGATTGTTGTTAACATACTGTCTTGTCTCCGCTAGTGCTTTGTTCTCGACCCACTTTCCGGATTCAGTCTTCAGCCCCATGCACCCAATGGAGCAAGCGAAACGTGGACGGGACAGTATCCCTTGGGCTGTGGACTGTCTAGCTTCGCCGGACAATAGTTGTCCAATGAAGTTCTGTTCAGTTCAGTTCAGTCTGCACAGGACAGGTAATGGCCACGGCCAATCGAGCGTCCAGAATTACTTCGATGGTATGCACACCAGTTATGCACCCACCACTGCCGAGTGTATTTCGTCGAATCCCCGCTAAAAATGAGAGAGAAACGGAAAACCTCATCGCACATCAACTGCGAGAGACATTATGCATCGTGAGCGTTCACTGAGACAGTATGCAATGAGGGAAAAGGTCTGCTAAAACATACTCCAGAAGGACCACAGTGCTACTCGTCATCCATCTAGTTGATATTCTTAAGGCTCACTACAAGGAAAGATTTCGTACCACTTGCGATCAAGGGCACATTTGAAGGATTGGACTGTCTGCAGATCTACCATTTCACCAGGCAGACCGTTCCAACTGTTCACAACCCTGTTGCTGAAGAAGTGCGATCTAGCCATCAACCTAGATCGGGCTTTTATCAGCTTCTTTTCGTGTCCCCTTGTTCTGGAGTCTACGGCCACTTGGAATAGACTATCTGGTCTAAGGCCAGAAAAGCCCTTCATCACCTTGAACGCTTCCATGAGGTCTCCTCAACGTTTCCTCCTTTCCAACGAGAAGAGATTCAGGTCACAGAGTCTCTGCTCGTAAGTCTTACCCCTCTGCCCTTCAACCATTCGCGTGGCGAGACGTTGGACTTTCTCGAGGCAGGCGGCGTCTTTTTTGTAGAAGGTTGACCAAGCCTGCACGCTACCTTCTAAGTGGGGTCGTATCATAGCCATGTAAATAGGTACGAATACCTTCGGCTTCCGGCAAGACAAAGCTGATCGCAGTCTAAAGAGCTCCCCAAGAGCCTTATGAGCAGCAGCGTTGCGCTGCTCCGACCATTTGAAGTCACTTTTCATGATGATCCCCAGGTCTTTAACCCTACTGGCTGCCTCTACGGTGAACAGCCCTTGATCATGAGCGACAGTTAGGCTCTCTGTTGCCCTTGACAACAAATGGCTTTTTTGAGCGTTTAGAGGTAAGTCCCATTCGTATGCCCAGTTCAGGATGGTGCCTATTTCCCTGCCCAAGTCCGTCCTACCCCTAGATCCAACAATCTTCACATTATCCGCAAAAATAAAGCTGGGCGATTGAAGAGTGGATGCTAGGCCAATAATAAATAACAAGAATAGGACCGGGCCTAGGACGGATTCCTGAGGTACACCACTGGTGACGTTCACCAAACTGGAGCACCTGTCCCCCACTTTGACATAAAGCGTCCTGTGGGAGAGGAAGTCCTCCAGCCACCTATATACTGGCCCGCCTATATCGAAAGTCTCCATCTTGCATAGCAAAAGACGATGATTAACGGAGTCAAACGCCTTGCCAAAGTCGAGGTAGCCTACCTCAACTTGCTTACCTTCGTCCATTCGTCGAGTTACTTCATCTAAGAAGCACAGGAGATTGGTCAGGCAAGATCTATTTTTCAGGAATCCATGCTGCGCCGGGCTTAGCATGGAGTGCTGCGGTAAGTGCTGGCAGATATGGGCACGGATGATCTTCTCGAGGACTTTACAGAGAATGCTAGTTAGGCTTACCGGCCTGTAGTTCTGCACATCCGACTTAGGCCCACTCCTATGTATTGCCACGACTGCCGCGACTTTCCAGTCCTGAGGCAGCTTTCTCTGGTCCAACATGGATCTATACAATCTACATACCGATGGAGCTATGATATCCGCCAACGGCTTGATGATAGCTGGATGAATGCCATCTGGGCCCGCTGACTTGTGGCTTTTTAACTCCTGTAGGTACTTACGCACGCATTCCTCTGAGAGATCTAGCTCGTTTAACTGAGGAGGATGCACCGGGGCCAGATCTGCTCGTACCCCACTAACTATCCTATGTACACTACCAAAGTATTCCCCCAGGGCGTCTGCTTTGCCCTGGTCGTCAGTGACAATACCATATTCTCTAGTGGATAGCGGACCTACGGCATTTCTTGTTGAGCCTTTAGACTGTATATAGCTGTAGAACTTCCTCGGCTGTTGTCTTACAGACTGGGCGAATTTCAGCTCAAATTCCCGCTTAGGAGTTCTCAAAATGCTTACAGTCTCGTTTCTCACCTTCGTGTAGCGGTTCCAGGCTAGCTGACTGCCGGAAGCTTTGTACTGGCTCCAAGAGCGGTTTATACGTCTAATGACCTTGGCTATTGCAGCCTTCCACCACATGGGTTTGCCCTCCCCACTCCTTCGTTTTAAGGGTGCGAACTCTTCCTGTAGGGCAGTCAGGGATCCCTTTATGGCCTGCCAGCGCTCCTCCACAGTAGCCTCCTCTGGCGCGTCCCAGGTCAAACCCATCGCCCTGTTACGAAGCCTATCTATGTCCATACTACCGAAATTCCTAACCAGCCTTGAGGGTACCTTCGGTTGCCGCATGCATAGAACTATTTTGACACACACGTGGTCACTCTTTCCCAGCGGTGCACAATAATGCAGTCCAGCCACATCGTTGGGGAAGTTCGTTATAGCTAGATCCAGCAAGGATGGAACGCATCCAGTCCTATATCTGGTATTCTCCCTGATATGCTGATGCAACGCATTATCATGCAGCCATTCTAAGTAGGTTTGCTCCTTCGATCCCGGCACGCAGACCTCAGCCACCCAGTCGATGTGCGGAAGATTGAAGTCACCCACTATGAGGGTCTTTTGTGCGTCCTTAACTAGTTCAGTCAAAGTCCGCAGCAAACAAACGTCCTCTTCGTGGCTTGTGCTTGGTGCCCTGTAGACAGACGACGTTAACCCTTCTGCCTGGAAGGATGATCGTAACGGCGCATAGCTGGATATTGCGAGTGCACATCTTGGTCTGGGACTCAAGGTGGTTTGCACCTGACCTAATGAGGATGGCTACTCCACCACCAAGGCGATCTTGTTCCCGATCCTGCCCGTAGACTGCAAAACCGTTACTTATTAGGCCTGGCACATGGTCTTCTTCAGAAAACCACGTTTCCGTGACGGCAACTATTGACGCTCTCTGTTCGTCAGCGGTTTTGGCAAAATCTGCCCATTTGTTTCTAATACTACACGCGTTATTATATAACACCACCGAGTGTGCTCCGTCGCCTAGGTCTCTTTTGTTATTCATTCCTGACTGTTTCTCAGGCGCAACGCCTGAGATGATGACACGTTTTTCGTTTCGGATGTCTCCACTGGGGTGCATGAAGCCGGCTGATGGTCCAGAATTTCCGACGACTCCTAATCCATCTCTATACGAGTGGCCACAACATCCAGACTGGCAGGGGTCGCGCTGTCATCTATCTTCGGACAGAACTGCCAATTCTCGTCTTCCAGCGCAAGTGCGATGACTTCTCCCACTGTCGAGAGAAGCGCCAAGTACTCCACTTATACGTCCATCTGGTGGATGTTTTTAGACCGGTAAACTGTTTCTCTGCGTGTTTATTCGCTGGAGTGTCCTCTCCAGGGGCACAGTGGGTAAAACCAGATGTTGCCCGTCAACTGGTTCTGAGACTGGACTTTGACTGGCCTCTACTCACTGACCTGTTAGGCGTGATTGCATCTCCGGCTGTCCTGTATAGCTCCTGGGGCCATGGAGGTACGCAGGCCATCAAACCATGTCAAAGTACAATGTCTTCGAGATGGTTCGGTTCGTTCGGCCATGGTCGGTTCAAACAAATAATAGCCGCCCATTGGGCCGTTGATCGCTTGATTAACCCCAATCTTGTCTGCAATTCTGGACAGCTAATCGCTTACCGTCTCTCACTTTGCCCTTGATTTTGGAAGGTCGATGGTGTAATATCTGGCCGCGGAATCAGGGCGTTTATAAACGTGTCTGCCCTTACTCTCATACCGACAACTAACGGTCCGCGGCAAACTAAGATGACCTTGGTTTCACTACTAGCTGTCTGATATCTATCTCAGTCCCCTTGAAGTAAACAGTCTTCTTGAATCTGTACACGGGTTTGGGTTCTGGTTCAAAATATCCCCGGATCTTGAAAGGTGTCTTTTTACGAAATTTCTGGAAGAAAGGTCACTTGACAAAGGAGGTGCATCCTGGTGGGTATGCTGAAAAGGACTTTTCTATCTTGCTGCTCAACTGACCTACATACTGAGGGTGCCACCACAGGACGTTTGTAATCGATAAATTTTCGGGTTTTTGTGAGCAAACTAAACTATGGTAAGACTTTAGCCAAAAAGCGTTCCTGGTTTTGCTTACGTTGTTGATGTACTTGTTGTTTACTTGTTGTTGGGAGGAAAAATCTCAACAATAGGACGAGTAAAATAAAGAAAAGGAACGTTGAAATTTTTTTAAACTGATGCAAAAGGCAGTAGAGTATAGAAGACGAATGGTTTGCGACACCAGAATGTCTTTTCTGTCTAGTCTCGGAACGACCTACCAACTAAATCCTAAACCAGTTGCGCTTAAACGTGAATGTGCGTGGTGGCCTGAAACTGACTGACCCGACTTTCACATATTGTGGACGGGGTCCTAGGATTAACGGTGCATTTCGAATGCGGAAAAAGTGTGTGCGGTGTATGTGACTCAATAATACTGGAGGGGACCTAGAACATCAATGATTACTAGTCTGGAGATGATGATTAGAAAAAGACACACCAGTCTCCTTGAGGCAGAAGAATGAAAATAGCATCATGCCACGATAAACGTAAGTAGAGTGTGTTTCGATCTCCTGCCATCCACACTGTTTGGTGTGAATAATACCTAGTGAAATCGGTGACTGAAGAATGAGATACGTCTGTGACTGGTTAAGGGGCGTGTGGTTGAGTGCATTCATTCAGCCGTATGTACGCCCACCCCCATTTAAAGCCGTGATTGCCTGATTATATATGGTGATGATGACCTTGATCTACTGTAATTTATGGCTCGAACGATTCATATGATAAGAAAAAGATTATGACGTTGTATTTTAAAACTGGGATCATTGCCCCAGTGGTCATTCTTTCCTAAATTTGAGACATGCGTGGAACCAAAGCAGATTATCTCCTTAGTCGAGAATATGTCCCTGCTCGAAAGATTTCTCACAACTAATGTTTCACGGTTCCCTTCCATTTACTAGTCATTCTATGGTTATGTTAGTCTCTCTACTAGTGTAGTGCTACCAATAAAGCACTCGATGACGAAGACTAACAAATTTGTTTATTTGAACAATGACCGTTTTTGGTGGCGCCACTTGCTCCGCCTGTGTACGTCATCTGCACGCCGTTGCGCTCCTCCAATACACACGTTGTCCCGCTCCAGCGTTTTGAGTTCTGCTTTGCGCGCTGCCGAGTATATTCGCTAACGTGTCACATACCGAGGACCACGGGCTATAGACTCTATACGGGAGCAGGTCCTGACTTAACTGAGATTAATCCTAAACTGGTGAGCCCGAACAACAAATTAATTCTCGAAGGACATTCGTAAGTCCCTCAATCACATTTATTCGTTTACATATACACTTTTCCGATATATAAACGGTAAATTCCGGATATCAGTTACCATATCCCCTATATATATTTTCTTATATCCATATTATAAGTGTTTAACTTTTGCTGCACTGACCTCTTTATGTCATTTTACATTTGATATACTATTGCAACTATGGCTAGCAACGACCATAAACCTGACCCGGAACCGTCCGTTTCGACAGTCTCCCTAGCCGTCCCTCAGTTTTTTATTGATGACCCTCAACTCTGGTTTCATATGTCGGAGGCAGAGTTTGAATCATATAGAATTACAAGCGAACGAACCCGTTACTTGTGGACTATCGGTCGCCTTCCACGTGACGTTGCTACTCAGATACGCGACGTAATATTTAATAACAGTTCTTACACAGCCGTGAAAGACGCGGTTATCTCTTGTCTTTTACCGTCAGAATCGTCCAGACTAAAACGGCTGACCCAAGGGACAGAGTCAGTTAGCAAGAAGCCCTCTGCAATACTGAGAGAAATGCAGCAGCTGGCAGGGCAACTTTTAGAGGAAAACGTCCTTAAAGAGTTGTGGGTACAGCGACTACCACCCAACATTCAAGCACTGCTCGAGGTTTCCAGCCACCTTAAGCTCACAGAAGCGGCTAAACTGGCGGACGGTATTATGGACCGGTACCATCCACAAATTACCGCCGTAACAAACTCGAGCAGCCCCCAGACCACAGCTCCCACCGTAGGAACACACTCGGAGGACACTCTGATAGCTGCTTTCGAGCGGGCTTTCAGACGTTTTTCCTCTCCTGGTTGTTCTTACTGTAGAAACCATATATCTTATCACAACTCTGACCGACGTGAACGTCTCAGAAGCCCTTCCCCTGACCGCCTGGTTAACCCATCTCGATCAACGTACTGTCGATACCACAAACGGTTTGGGGGAAGGCTCGGCGCTGCGAAGCCGGTTGCACCTTCCCAGGTGCCAAACAGGGAAACTAATATCCCGACGCGTTCCGACGACCAACGCGGTCGGCAGCCATAATAGCAGTCGTCTGTTGCATGTCCGAGATTTAGTTTCCAATAGCTTGTTCCTAATTGACACCGGTGCAGCAGTAAGTGTCATTCCAAAGGAGGCAGGTGATGCAACGAACCCGTCAGTCCAACAAATCCGTGCTGCCAATGGCACTCCCATTGCTACTTACGGCCGTAAGTCACTCACACTCAACTTAGGACTACGTCGCACCTTCCGCTGGGTGTTCATAGTAGCAGACGTCCCTTATCCCATACTAGGCATCGATTTCCTAGACCATTTCGACCTCCTGATCGATGCACGAGGCCGGAGAGTTGTCGACCGGCAGACTTCTCTCTCCGTAACCGGGTCGTATTCCTCCGTGAATCACATCACGCCCCTATACATCGAACCGCAGGCCGAACACCCGTACGCAGACCTACTTTCAGCTTACCCGGCAATGCTAAGACAATCTGGCCCCCTTCCCGCGGTGACCACTAACGTTACCCACCATATTGTCACTAAAGGACCCCCAGCATTTAGCCGACCACGTCACTTGACCTTAGACAAGCTACGCGTAGCACAGGCTGAGTTTGAACACATGCTAGAATTAGGCATAATACGCCCGTCCAGCAGCCCTTGGGCCTCGCCCTTTCACATGGTTCCTAAACCTAATGGCGATTGGCGCCCCTGCGGTGACTACAGGGCCCTCAACCAGGCTACTGTCCCGGACAGGTACCCCATTCCACATATTCAAGATCTTACTTCTACCCTGTCTGGTTGTTCTGTTTTCAGCAGAATCGACCTCGTCAGAGCCTACCACCAAATCCCAGTACCAGAGGCTGACATCTCTAAAACCGCTGTCACAACTCCATTCGGACTATTCGAGTTTTGCGCATGCCTTTTGGGCTCAGCAATGCAGCCCAAACCTTTCAAAGGTTTATGCATGAGGCAACACGCGGTTTGAAGAATTTCTACGTGTACTGAGACGATATTTTGGTGGCAAGTTCTTCAAAAGAAGAGCTTATGACACACCTGCGTGCTCTTTTTGAGCGCCTTAGCCAACACGGTGTAACCATTAACCCTGCTAAGTGCGAATTAGGTAGGACGACCATCACGTTCCTAGGTCACGAAATCTCAGCCTCAGGCATACAGCCCCTGCCTGACAAGGTGGCGGCAATTCGCGGCTATCCTGAGCCTCACTCTTACAGACAGTTGCGCCAATTTTCTGGCCTGGTTAACTTTTATCGCCGCTTTATCCCACACTGCGCCGAAATAATGCAGCCTCTAACAGACCTTTCACGTGGAGGTAAGCGGAAATTCATTTTTCCCGACACGGAGCAGGCAGATTTTACTTTGATCAAGGATGCTATCGCCAACATAGCACTCCTTGCACATCCCGATCCTTCTGCTCCCCTGGCATTAGGAACAGATGCTTCGGACACGGCTGTTGGAGCAGTGTTGCAGCAATTCGTCAACAATTCATGGCAACCAATAGCTTTCTTCTCCAAGCGTCTCCAGCCTGCGGAATCCCGATATAGTACGTTCAGCAGAGAACTGCTGGCAATCTATTTGGGTATCCGACACTTCCGGCACACACTTGAGGGCCAATTGTTCACAGTGTTTACAGATCATAAACCACTAGTATACGCCCTCCAGTCAGCTTCTGACCGATATTCGCCACGCGAGATTCGCCACTTAGACTATGTTTCGCATTTTACTACGGACATTCGACACGTCTCTGGGGCACACAATCCCGTAGCAGACGCACTCTCACGCGTCCACAATATCGACTACCCACTACCCATGGACATAGACCTAGAAGCAATCGCCGCAGCCCAAACGACAGATCCTGAGGTAGAGCAACTCAGACACAACAGCTCCCTGCACCTAGTGGCAGTGGCCCTTCCGACTTCGGACGTAACTATCATTTGCAATGTGTCACAAGGTCGACCCCGACCACTAGTTCCTGCCAGTTTTCGCCGACGAGTTTTTACCAGCCTCCACAACTTGTCGCACCCTGGGGTAACCGCCTCAGTGAAACTAGTCACCGAGCGATTCGTCTGGCCTTGCGTCAAACGTGACGTACGTCTTTGGGCTCGTGCTTGTCTCCAGTGCCAACGAGTTAAGATATATCGTCACACCAAATCTACTTTAGGCACATTCTGCGAACCGGACGCACGCTTTCATCATGTGCATGTGGATCTCGTGGGGCCACTTCCGCCATCCAATGGCTGCGTCTACATCCTAACTTGCGTAGATCGTTTCACTCGCTGGCCACAGGCTATACCTATTCCTCGCCCAACCTCAAAGGAAGCTGCAAAAGCATTTCTAACCGGTTGGGTGAGTCAGTTCGGTTGCCCTGCTATCGTGACCACTGATCGCGGTTCTCATTTCGACGGCGCCTTCCACGAGCTACTAAACGCATTCGGTTGTCGACACAACAAGACGACGGCCTATCATCCTCAGGCCAATGGCATGGTGGAGCGATTCCATCACCAGCTGAAAGCCGCCCTTCGTGCTCGTGATAATCCATTATGGAGTGAAGTTTTGCCGATCGTTCTCTTAGGACTGCGTAACACCGTTAAAGCCGATATGGGTGTTACGGCGGCTGAACTGGTTTACGGTTGCACACTACGACTTCCAGGTGAGTTGGTTTCTCCATTACCACCTATGAGTTTTAATTACGGGGATTACGCAAAACGGCTGTCGCACCAAATGCGGGTGATAAACCCCACCCCACCACGAGAACAAACCCTGAGCAACTACATACCTACCGCTCTAGCTACCACCAGCCATGTGTTTATTCGAGTAGATGCAGTGCGATCACCACTGCAGGCGGCTTACTCCGGCCCGTTCCAAGTCGTCCAGCGAAAGAAAAAGAAATACGTAGTAGACGTCGAAGGCAGGAAAGAGACCATTAGCATAGACCACCTCAAACCAGCCTTTGTCGAAGTAGAGCCCACCCCAACCCGCCCAGTGCTCCCATCTGCCCAGAACCTTCGGTTAGTCGTCCTGAGTCAGCATCTGTTACTCCCACTAACGACTCCCCGCTACTTATTGCAACACCAAACTCCACGGAAGACACAGCTGCACCCGTCAACAGGAGAAATCGACGCGGCTGCGAGCTGCGACAGCCAGGGGTTTTCTGAATTTGTAAAAGTTGTATGTATTTAGGTTTACGCTTCATATTTCACTTGTACAAAGTCCTATTATACATGAATGCACGACCACGTGGTGATCACGACAAGGGTGGCGGCAGCCTGTATTGCGCCGGTATGTCCCCCTCAGTCGAATATCCGATCGCGCCTCGAGGCGCAGCTTCCTTGTGTTTTACGCCTTCCAGCTCGTCCCGTCAGACAGAACCACATGGAATTCCAGGATCTCGCATGGCTCCAACACAAGGCTCACTGGATCGCGACTGGACTCATTTGACGCCGGACGCTGGCTCGCTTACGAAGGCAATGACAACCACAGGGACACGGAACTTTGGGATATGCCGACAACGACAAACCCTACAACACAACCACCACTGCCAGGTCACGAACAGGATCAACCCCGGTCGGATAACATTTTGAGGAGGACGCAATTTTGCGATCGACGCACAGCGACCAGTGTGAGTCATGGAGAACGGACTGTGCTGGCTTCGCTGTTGTGTTCGACCGCGGCGGGAGGCATGGAAAACGTCTCTCGCCACCGAATCCGACGTACCCATCACGGGTCGAAGCCCAACTGCGTCGGCCTTCTAGGGGGAGACCCCTGTAGTGCTACCAATAAAGCACTCGATGACGAAGACTAACAAATTTGTTTATTTGAACAATGACCGTTTTTGGTGGCGCCACTTGCTCCGCCTGTGTACGTCATCTGCACGCCGTTGCGCTCCTCCAATACACACGTTGTCCCGCTCCAGCGTTTTGAGTTCTGCTTTGCGCGCTGCCGAGTATATTCGCTAACGTGTCACATACCGAGGACCACGGGCTATAGACTCTATACGGGAGCAGGTCCTGACTTAACTGAGATTAATTCTAAACTAGCGTCATAGTCCACAAGATGCGCCCGGTTTTTGGGATATGTTCTGAGAAACTTTCGGGGGTCACTCAAATTAATCAACTACAGCAACGATACCTACGTGCATACCGGCGGTCCAGTCGACCTGAAGACAGACATTTTGCAGACGGAGGTTGCAGTCATGTAGTTTGTCTTCGTAAGCTTTACTGCATTTGGTTCCTCTGAAGTATTCGCGCGGGTTATCAATCCACAACTATTCATAGTTGCGTTCTGAGAAATCAATTAATTATTCAATAGGTAGTAGGTACACTACTGTAGCGGTTGCCATCTTCGTTCACACTTTTACCACGTTTATTGTTTAACTGAACGCTGACTGCCAAGCGCGGTTGCCATTTGACCGTTGCTCTTGCGCACGCTCTCACGCACGCTCCCAAATACACGCTAACCACTATCTCTCCCAATCGCCTTCTCGTTCTCACGGGTCGTGGAGAATCCTGTTCTGGTTAACATATTTGTGCAGTGCCGCACACTAGAGTAACGTGCAGGTGGTCCACGCAGTACAGAGGACCGAAGCACGCGTTTACTAAGGAAACCGCGAAGTAAGGTTTAATCAACCTTCAAATTGGTGAGCCCGACGTGATCCTCAGGTCACATGAGCTTCTTTGTTTTCTACCGTTCAAGGTCCCGTCTTCGTACGTTTTTGTATTTTATTGTTTCCCTATCTGTTGATTTTTTCGGTCGGTTTACCAAATAATTGTTTTGTCCACACATATTTTTGGAGTCTAGTTCGTCGTGATTTTTGTTCTTTTCTCGCAAAGATTATAGTGCCCCATTTATCGTTGGTTTCTTTTCCCGTCTGTGTTCGATAAAGCAATCGCTATGTCTACTAAACGGAAACCCTGCTCAAACCCCACCGTTGGGGCGATCACGCTGCACATACCGGCATTCACACCTGCTGATCCAGAACTCTGGTTCACGCTGGTCGAGTTAGAATTCGAAAACTGCCGTATAACCAGCGACGCCAGCCGTATCAGTGGGTAGCAGGCCGCCTCCCGCCAGAGGTCACAATGCAAGTAAGAGACGTAATAATCTCTTCCAGAAGCTATGAGGCTTTAAAGAAGGCTGTCATTACCCGCACGACCCCAACGCAAGACCAACGTATGCTACAACTTCAAAACTTTGAGCTTGGAAGTAGGAAGCCCTCCGAACTGCTGCTTGAGATGCAGCGCTTGAGAGGACCGACAATAGGCGAGGACCCGCTCTTAAGAGAACTTTGGCTGCAGCGTTTGCCGCATAACATTCCAGTTTTACTAAGTGCCACGCGCAAATGCTCGCTGGAGGAAACCGCCGCTATAACTGATGACATTATGTCACGATACAACCCCGCTGTAGCTGGAGTAACCAGGTCCTCCGTCACAACGGTGCCTGCCTTGCCAACATCTAATGACCTCGCGTCAGTTTTGTCTAGAATTGACGCCAGCCTGCAAAGCCTAGCAGTTAGAAGTGGGTCACGGGAGCGGCACCGCGCACGCTCACCTAGGCTCCATAATCCGTCATTGCGACGACATTTCGGCTCTTCAAAGGAAGGTTATTGTAAATGCCACAGTCGCTTCGGTGAGGGAGCCAAACGATGCGAACCAGGGTGTACGTTTCCCGGTGCTCATCAGGGAAACAACCCTCGGCCCTGCAAATGCCGTTTTGACTCAGCAATGCAGCCCAGACCTTTCAAAGGTTCATGCACGGGGCAACTCGTGGTTTGGAAAATGTCCACGTATACCTGGATGATATTTTGGTGGCGAGTTCTTCAGCGCGAGAGCACGTTACACACTTACGAGCACTTTTCTAACGCCTTAGCCAGCACGGAGTTACGATCAACATCGCGAAGTGCGAATGAGGCTGGTCTTATATCACCTTCATAGGACATTCTATTTCATCCTCGGGTACCCGCCCTCTGCCAGATAAAGTTTCCGCTATTCGCGACTACCCTGAACCTCAATCTTTTCGCCAGTTGCGTCAGTTTGCCGGCCTCGTGAATTTCTACCGCCGATTCATTCCTCACTGTGCGGAAATGATGCAACCCCTCACCGACCTGTTGCGCGGAGGTGAGCGGAATTTCGTGTTTCCCGACACGCCACAAGTCGCATTCGCCTTGGTCAAAGATGCTGTCGCCAACACAGCACTCCACACACCCCGACCCTTTGGCTCCCATTTCGGTAGTGACGGATGCCTCGGACACAGCGGTTGGAGCAGTACTGCAACAGTTCGTAGATGACTCTTGGCAACCTTAAGCATTCTTCTCCAAGCGCCTACAACCCGCGGAATCAAGGTACAGCACGTTCGGTAGAGAATTATTAGCCATCTACTTGGGAATCCGTCATTTTCGACATGCACAGGAAGGCCGTTCGTTCACGGTGTTTACAGATCACAAGCCTTTGGTTTACGCACTTAAGTCCGCTTCAGATCGATACTCACCACGCGAGATTCGCCACTTAGACTTTGTCTCACAGTTTACTGTGGACATACGACACGTCTCTGGGGTACTTAATCCCGTCGCCGACGCCTTGTCACGCGTACATCAACTAAGTCTGTCACTGACGCCTAATGTCAACTTGGACGAAATGGCACAGGCCTAAACTATGGACCCCGGCATCGAACAACTTCGGCTAAACGGTTCTTTGAGTTTAACCACAGTGCCTATCCCAGCTTCCCAGAATACCATCGTGTGCGATGTGTCGCAAGGTCGCCGTAGGCTAGTAGTTCCTGCTGCCCACCGTTATCCTACGTTCCTGACACTCCATAATCTGGCTCATCCGGATGTGACTGCCTCGGTGAAACTGATAACTGAGCGTTTTGTTTGGCATAATGTCAAACGAGATGTCCGTCAATGGGCTCGTGCTTGTCTGCGGTGTCAACGTGTTAAGACCCATAGGCACACTAAGGTGGAGTTAGCCAGGTCACCAGAACCTGAAACACGTTTTCATCATGTGCACGTCGACTTCGTAGGACCACTCCCACCTTCGTTTGGGTACGTTTACATACTCACATGCGTGGATCGTTTTACTTGCTGGCCGCAGGCCATCCCTATCCCTCGTCCCACCTCGGAAGAGGCCGCGAAAGCTTTTCTGACCGGTTGGGTTAGTCATTTCGGTTGCCCGGCGATAGTGACCACCGATCGCGGTCCACACTTTGACGGCGCTTTCGGCAGCCCACTCGCTATGCTCGGTTGCCAACAAGTTACGACGACAGCTTACCACCCTCAGGCCAATGGTATGGTTGAGAGTTTCCACTGGCAATTAAAAGCCGCCCTTCGAGCAAACGGTAACCCCTTTTGGAGTGAAACACTACCATTAGCACTCCTAAGCCTGCGTAGTACCGTTAAGGAGGAGTTACACACAACACCGGCCGTACTAGTATATGGCTGTACACTTCGTCTGCCTGGGGAGTTGGTAGCCCCCTCACCAACCGTGACTTTCGACTACGATGACTATGCTCAGCACCTTACGCAGCACATGCGAGTGCTCAAGGCCAGTTCGCCGCGTGAACAACAGTCTACAAGTTGTGTCCCAACTGCATTAGGAACCGCTACTCATGTAATCCTTCGCGTCGATGGCGTTCGATCACCACTACAAGCGCCATACACTGGCCCGTTTCGGGTGATAAAACGTGGGGCAAAAACATTCGTCATAGACATCAACGGACGACACGACACCGTATCTATCGACCGTCTTAAGCCTGCCGTCATTGAGTGCAAGCCGCTCGGCCAATATACACCCACTCAAGTCGCTCAGTCACCTGCATCGAGCGAGTTACCACTCGAACCACCCCCAATTACGCCTAGTGAGGACTCGGCAGCTAGTCCATCAGATTCTCCAACCGTACCCGCAAGGCGAATTAACAGTCGCGGTCGCCAACTACGAAATCCCGTCCGCTTCGCCGATTTCGTGACGATTTTTGCAACCGACTGTTAGTAATAAGTTGGGAAGTTCGCCATGGATTTACAAAACAACAGACCCGTGAAATTACAATCGGTAGTTATGATTTCATTTTATTCTGGTCTCGTAGCGACTCCAACAACACCGAACATCGTTTGTGTGTTGTTATTACGGTCCAACATCCGCCGGCGCCCTCAGGCGCTATTTTGCTCCAGTTTACCTTGCCCTCTCTCAGACGGATCTACACAGTCACATTGGCTTCATCCGTAGCCTGGCTGACTCCCGTGCACGTTGAAGGAGCCAACCGCTCACTGGACAACGGGACGATTGGTCAGCCTGGCACTGGAGACGGCAACTGGACGCCTTTTTGGACGGACCTGACGAGGCATTTTCCGGCTTGCATTCGTATGAGACCCGTGAACGCCAAAACACAGTTGAACCTACGCACATCGGACCTCGAGAGTGCAGGCACCGGTAAACTCGTCAGCAGTCGTTCGACATCACCAACAATAAAACGGACAAGCTATTAGGAGTTCCTGGACAACCAATAATTCCGGCTTACCATCACGATCGAAGCCCAACTCCGTCGGACTTCTAGGAGGAGGCCCCTGTAGCGGTTGCCATCTTCGCTCCTACTTTTACCACGTTTATTGTTTAACTGAACGCTGACTGCCAAGCGCGGTTGCCATTTGACCGTTGCTCTTGCGCACGCTCTCACGCACGCTCCCAAATACACGCTAACCACTATCTCTCCCAATCGCCTTCTCGTTTTCACGGGTCGTGGAGAATACTGTTCTAGTTAACATATTCATGCAGTGCCGCACACTAGAGTAACGTGCAGGTGGTCCACGCAGTACAGAGGACCGAAGCACGCGTTTACTAAGGAAACCGCGAAGTAAGGTCTAATTAACCTTACACTACACCATACTAGGACCCTGAAGGTAACCTCTCACCTCTGTTGCACTGTGGTAACTATTTTTGTGTGGAATGGCAGGTTAGACTAATCCCATCATAAGTGCACCAGAAGTCCCATAATGATGTTGGCGTTACCCAGTTGTTGGATTTGTTGGACGATGTGCACCATGTCGTTTGATTTATCACGTTCCTGTTAGGCATGGTGAGAAAGGCCTTGGAGAAGGTTACCGCAGTGTGCCAATGATTCGACCACGCATTTTAGTTTCAAATCACGAATAGACCAGTCAATAAGCTATTTGAAACATTTGATCCCCTTGATGCAGATCATCAAAACAGATAGAGGACATAAATTGTGAGATGTAAGCATTTCTTTCATTCTTCTCAATCGCGTACGTAAAACACGCGAATTAATGTTCAAATGGAGCATGGAGCAAAACATTGGAATAGATAGTGTCAAGCGAAATTAGGAAACGATTGTGGTGACTTCGATCGTCCCGAGAAAATGACCGTTTTCCGGACACCATTTTGGATCTATTTTCTCTACGATTTTTTCTGACGTTTGACATCGACCTCATAGTGTTCTCCGGTTGCGTACGTTTTAATGGACTGACTTTCCGAGGTTTCCGTCGACTTCGTTTTAAATCACATTCACTTTAGGTCGCTCGCCGATTGTACATGCTCGCGGTTCGCTTTCTGCATAGCCGTCGCGTTTGGTTTCGTTTTCCGTTAGGTGTATCTCTCGTATCGGTACTGTTTCGGTGCCACGATATGTAGAATACACCTTGCATCTGGAAACCGACTCGCGTCTTCTCTATTCGTTCGATAGAAGGGACATCGTTGGTATTTCGCTGTTAGACCCAATAGGAGACACGTTCACCAGCCGCTCTCGAACGTCTTCTATACGATTCGGTAAACCTGATTGGTTACCGCCACGGCAGGCACACATTGCGGGTTAAAGGTTTCTGTGCACACAGTGAGACCTAAGTATACTTATCAACACAGCCTCACAAAAAGCCAGAAGCTTTGGGTTCCGATTCCATGCAATCACTCGGAACGCTTGGCCCGGATCAATCCGACGACGAAAGGTCACAAGGTGTTTCGCGACCGACGAAGCCGGGTTTCTAGTCGTCGTCTGTTGTTTGGGTGGAGGATGACTCATCCACTGCACTAACCACTTCGGTACTTGTTCCCCCATTCTTTGACTGAGACAGCGATCCGTTCTGCCTATGTAGGTGTCACCGCAGCTGCAGGTGAACTGATAAATGACGTGAGAGGCATTCAGGTTCGCGACACTGTTTGAATGTGCTTGGAGGTTTAGTCGTTTGGTGGTTTGCGAAATCTGTAATCAGCCGCCAAGTATGTGCGCTTTAGCGCGCACTTTAGATTTTGCTAATCCGACTGAACAGATGATCCCCTTTAAATGGCAACACTAGAGTGACTCATTTTTTCTCGACCGTGTCGACTTGTACGATCATAGGCCTTTCACTTTTGTGGATCTCAATGAACTTATCCGGGTATCCATTGGCACAAAGAGTTTGGGATAAGAACTCTTCTTCCTTTTCCAGTTGGTCCACACTGCAGATTTTACGCGCTCTGTGAAACAGGGTTTTGACCAAGCCCCTTTTGCAGGCAACTGGAGCGAGACTGGAGAAA
The DNA here is from genome assembly GCA_948099385.1 of Fasciola hepatica. Lineage (NCBI taxonomy): Eukaryota > Metazoa > Platyhelminthes > Trematoda > Plagiorchiida > Fasciolidae > Fasciola > Fasciola hepatica. The sequence goes on from CANUEZ040000106.1 coordinate 1,723,817, forward strand.
TGAATGTATCGTCTACTCCATGTTGCTTTACGATGGATAGTCTTCTGAACTGTCCCATCTGCACGATTTTATCACGATATCTAAAAATGGGGCTTCCACCACTCTCTGTTTAACATGTGACTGATAGGTTGGTAAGTATGATGTTCATTAGGTTGAAGAACTTAGTGAGCCGTTCTTCCCCGGTAAAAATCAAAATATCATCGACATAACACATGTACAGGGTAAACTGGATGATATTCTGATATACATTTTCCCCAGTCATTCCCACAAAGTTATCTGCCAAGGTGGGACAAAGAGAGCTACCCTTGTGCCACACCGTCAATCTGTCTGTACGACTGTCCTTCAAAATAAAAAAGTATACTTTCTGTACACAAGAGAATGAGGTCCCGGATGCATGTAACAGGAATCGGTAACGTGGGTTTGAGTGTTGCTACTACGTCACACAAATACTCTACTTTTTCTCTCAGGGGTACACTGGTAAAAAGTGAATCAACATCAACGGAAAACATTTTTTTGGGAACTCACTCCATTGTTTTGCTCTGTGCTCCATTCGAACAGTAATTCGCAGGTTTTACGTACGCGATTGAGACGAATAAATGAAATGCTTGCATCTCAAAATTTATGTCTTCTGTTTGCTTTGATGAGCAGTAAGTTATTCTTTGAGGAACAAAGATTAACTGTTTTAAAATGGAAAGTTACGTGGGATAGGAGTGGTATAATGATACCTTGAAAAACGTCGGTCGTTGTGATCACGACCCAATGTCGGTTTTTTGTGATTAGTAAATAGGTAAAATAAACGGCCTCCGGTGGAAGGGAGATACCATCACACTCAACACACGTGGAAACGTTTTTCCTCGTTACACAATTGAATGCGTGACTATAGTCCATAATACGAATGCTAAGGCTCTACTTTCTCTTCAGAGTGAAAACAAAATATGTATGGCATTCAACTGGTCACTAAGGTGGCGACGGTAAAGCTGAACAGGCCAGTCGTTCTCATCTCAAGATGTTCGATGCAATAACAACCTTTGAATACTGAAGCAAAGAGCATTTGAATGCACAATATATTCCAGACCATTTAGCTGCGCCTTTACTAGTGCGTGCTTTGTTCTGTGTTTGGTTTTAGAGCCCTTTTGTTATAAATAAAGCATTTACCGCACACTCGAGTATTCGATGCCAATCCAGAATAACCCAGTATATTTTCACAGAACCAAATTGGAATAAACGAATGTCAACTTCGCGGATAAAATAGGAGCAAACCCAGTTATCATCCTTCACGTGACTGTTCAGTTCAGTCTGCACAGGACAGGTAATGGCCACGGCCAATCGAGCGTCCAGAATTACTTCGATGGTATGCACACCAGTTATGCACCCACCACTGCCGAGTGTATTTCGTCGAATCCCCGCTAAAAATGAGAGAGAAACGGAAAACCTCATCGCACATCAACTGCGAGAGACATTATGCATCGTGAGCGTTCACTGAGACAGTATGCAATGAGGGAAAAGGTCTGCTAAAACATACTCCAGAAGGACCACAGTGCTACTCGTCATCCATCTAGTTGATATTCTTAAGGCTCACTACAAGGAAAGATTTCGTACCACTTGCGATCAAGGGCACATTTGAAGGATTGGACTGTCTGCAGATCTACCATTTCACCAGGCAGACCGTTCCAACTGTTCACAACCCTGTTGCTGAAGAAGTGCGATCTAGCCATCAACCTAGATCGGGCTTTTATCAGCTTCTTTTCGTGTCCCCTTGTTCTGGAGTCTACGGCCACTTGGAATAGACTATCTGGTCTAAGGCCAGAAAAGCCCTTCATCACCTTGAACGCTTCCATGAGGTCTCCTCAACGTTTCCTCCTTTCCAACGAGAAGAGATTCAGGTCACAGAGTCTCTGCTCGTAAGTCTTACCCCTCTGCCCTTCAACCATTCGCGTGGCGAGACGTTGGACTTTCTCGAGGCAGGCGGCGTCTTTTTTGTAGAAGGTTGACCAAGCCTGCACGCTACCTTCTAAGTGGGGTCGTATCATAGCCATGTAAATAGGTACGAATACCTTCGGCTTCCGGCAAGACAAAGCTGATCGCAGTCTAAAGAGCTCCCCAAGAGCCTTATGAGCAGCAGCGTTGCGCTGCTCCGACCATTTGAAGTCACTTTTCATGATGATCCCCAGGTCTTTAACCCTACTGGCTGCCTCTACGGTGAACAGCCCTTGATCATGAGCGACAGTTAGGCTCTCTGTTGCCCTTGACAACAAATGGCTTTTTTGAGCGTTTAGAGGTAAGTCCCATTCGTATGCCCAGTTCAGGATGGTGCCTATTTCCCTGCCCAAGTCCGTCCTACCCCTAGATCCAACAATCTTCACATTATCCGCAAAAATAAAGCTGGGCGATTGAAGAGTGGATGCTAGGCCAATAATAAATAACAAGAATAGGACCGGGCCTAGGACGGATTCCTGAGGTACACCACTGGTGACGTTCACCAAACTGGAGCACCTGTCCCCCACTTTGACATAAAGCGTCCTGTGGGAGAGGAAGTCCTCCAGCCACCTATATACTGGCCCGCCTATATCGAAAGTCTCCATCTTGCATAGCAAAAGACGATGATTAACGGAGTCAAACGCCTTGCCAAAGTCGAGGTAGCCTACCTCAACTTGCTTACCTTCGTCCATTCGTCGAGTTACTTCATCTAAGAAGCACAGGAGATTGGTCAGGCAAGATCTATTTTTCAGGAATCCATGCTGCGCCGGGCTTAGCATGGAGTGCTGCGGTAAGTGCTGGCAGATATGGGCACGGATGATCTTCTCGAGGACTTTACAGAGAATGCTAGTTAGGCTTACCGGCCTGTAGTTCTGCACATCCGACTTAGGCCCACTCCTATGTATTGCCACGACTGCCGCGACTTTCCAGTCCTGAGGCAGCTTTCTCTGGTCCAACATGGATCTATACAATCTACATACCGATGGAGCTATGATATCCGCCAACGGCTTGATGATAGCTGGATGAATGCCATCTGGGCCCGCTGACTTGTGGCTTTTTAACTCCTGTAGGTACTTACGCACGCATTCCTCTGAGAGATCTAGCTCGTTTAACTGAGGAGGATGCACCGGGGCCAGATCTGCTCGTACCCCACTAACTATCCTATGTACACTACCAAAGTATTCCCCCAGGGCGTCTGCTTTGCCCTGGTCGTCAGTGACAATACCATATTCTCTAGTGGATAGCGGACCTACGGCATTTCTTGTTGAGCCTTTAGACTGTATATAGCTGTAGAACTTCCTCGGCTGTTGTCTTACAGACTGGGCGAATTTCAGCTCAAATTCCCGCTTAGGAGTTCTCAAAATGCTTACAGTCTCGTTTCTCACCTTCGTGTAGCGGTTCCAGGCTAGCTGACTGCCGGAAGCTTTGTACTGGCTCCAAGAGCGGTTTATACGTCTAATGACCTTGGCTATTGCAGCCTTCCACCACATGGGTTTGCCCTCCCCACTCCTTCGTTTTAAGGGTGCGAACTCTTCCTGTAGGGCAGTCAGGGATCCCTTTATGGCCTGCCAGCGCTCCTCCACAGTAGCCTCCTCTGGCGCGTCCCAGGTCAAACCCATCGCCCTGTTACGAAGCCTATCTATGTCCATACTACCGAAATTCCTAACCAGCCTTGAGGGTACCTTCGGTTGCCGCATGCATAGAACTATTTTGACACACACGTGGTCACTCTTTCCCAGCGGTGCACAATAATGCAGTCCAGCCACATCGTTGGGGAAGTTCGTTATAGCTAGATCCAGCAAGGATGGAACGCATCCAGTCCTATATCTGGTATTCTCCCTGATATGCTGATGCAACGCATTATCATGCAGCCATTCTAAGTAGGTTTGCTCCTTCGATCCCGGCACGCAGACCTCAGCCACCCAGTCGATGTGCGGAAGATTGAAGTCACCCACTATGAGGGTCTTTTGTGCGTCCTTAACTAGTTCAGTCAAAGTCCGCAGCAAACAAACGTCCTCTTCGTGGCTTGTGCTTGGTGCCCTGTAGACAGACGACGTTAACCCTTCTGCCTGGAAGGATGATCGTAACGGCGCATAGCTGGATATTGCGAGTGCACATCTTGGTCTGGGACTCAAGGTGGTTTGCACCTGACCTAATGAGGATGGCTACTCCACCACCAAGGCGATCTTGTTCCCGATCCTGCCCGTAGACTGCAAAACCGTTACTTATTAGGCCTGGCACATGGTCTTCTTCAGAAAACCACGTTTCCGTGACGGCAACTATTGACGCTCTCTGTTCGTCAGCGGTTTTGGCAAAATCTGCCCATTTGTTTCTAATACTACACGCGTTATTATATAACACCACCGAGTGTGCTCCGTCGCCTAGGTCTCTTTTGTTATTCATTCCTGACTGTTTCTCAGGCGCAACGCCTGAGATGATGACACGTTTTTCGTTTCGGATGTCTCCACTGGGGTGCATGAAGCCGGCTGATGGTACAGAATTTCCGACGACTCCCAATCCATCTCTATAGGAGTGGCCACAACATCCAGACTGGCAGGGGTCGCGCTGTCATCTATCTTCGGACAGAACTGCCAATTCTCGTCTTCCAGCGCATCTTCAGTTACAACTATTAGCGACCCTGCATGTGGCTTCTTTTACTATTGTCGGGGTCGGGGCCTGAGAGCCGAGTACGGCATTCCGCTGAAATTTTAGGTTTTTCACCAGCGCCCTGGCTGGTCGAGCAAGGACACATCCCGGGGCTAGACCACCAGGCCTTACCCTATGCTCGTCCGGCACAATCCGGTATCTGCCCTTGGTAATCTGAGCCACTGCCGCTGCCCTCGCCAGTAGTCTATCCCGGGTAGCCTCATCAGCGAACTCCACCAGTATTGGTCTCGCACGAAGTTCGCCCTTGTTCCCCAGTGGTGACTTCCATGTCCCCACTCTGTGCACCCTTCTTAGAGTAGGGGGGTACGGAACACCTGTGATTCGCAGTATGTCGCAGACCCTCCTCCTGCCAATGTCTCTCCTGGCCTTCGATTCCCTGGCCCGAGCTGCTGGCCTTATTAACCTTCATCTTCATCAACTCCCCATGTACCTAGGAGGAACAAATCACACATAAACTCTTTGTATAAGGTTAGCTTGAGGCCCACAGCCACTGCTCTACAATAAATATCGTTTAAGTCTGCTGATTAGCTTCCCTGTCTTCTGATTCTCACATACACGTTTCTTAGCTGACTATGTAAGGTTGATTAGACCTTACTTCAACTATAGTACACCTTATGGTATTTGCTTTTTTTGCCCACTAGCAAGCTTTTCAGTAGTAGGTTTCAAAATTCCACCTACCTAGTGCGTACTGAGTAATTTTGTTTACCCTGTACATTTTGTCTATTTTTTCACCACACTGTAAACAAAACCTTGTTACTGGAGTGTAGCAGCTCTTCGGAAACATGAAAATCAAAATCAATAAGTCATTTCCTTCCGAGCCAGTGACTTTCGATCGAGTGTGGAATTCAGATGCCCCCAGGAGCTCGTTTGGATTCAATATCAGGTAATCAGTTGCCAGTAGCATTTGCGACCTCGCCGCAACTAGGATCACTAGGTGACCTGACTCCAGAAGAATCTCAAAATCAGGCTCGAATCATCCACCAGCGTAACTAAGTCACAGGCAGTTTCTTCACGAAGTGCCGAACTTGATTGGGTAGCTTTCTTTAGTCAAGCTGTAACAAACGTCACGGATTAGTTAAGACTGGTCGGTGACTCCACACGCATTCAAAATATTGTTTGCCTTCACCCTAAGTAGGGGGCTGACTGTTTGGGAGGCTTGTTTGAGTGGACCTAAGGTTTCCCGGCTAAGGCTCATGGCCACATCTCGTTCCACTCACACTGCAAGCGTGGCGCATCCCCGACTCAGTGGTTTGACTGTAGGTAGCTAGCCTCCCCAGATCTGTCCATACAATTGGACTAGCAACTCACCTCCTCAAACTCTACCGGCCTCCTCTTTTATCGACTGAATTTGTGGGGTCCACTTTTGGGATAAGAGGGCTCAGAAAATAGCAAAGTTATGAAATCGATAAGCACGTATCCACGACCCCACAAGCTGTTACCGTGGATTGTTCTCCCCGCGCTGTTTGCGAAGATTTGAAATCTGTGACAGTTTAAAACCGAAGTCCTATCAATACTTACTCCATTTTTGAGCATCTAAATCAACGTATCGGCCCGTACTGAAGTTATCCAGATCTAGTTCGAACGATGCAAAATAAGCTCACCGAAAGCCACAACGAACTATCTCTGAGAAGCAACTGTGTGTGGCCAATTTTGTAATACATTCCATGACATTGATGGCAAACTGTGAATTACTTTGTGCTATCCCTGTGGCACCGTATTTTCGTGTGGCAGCATTTGTTATCATACCTTATTTTTGTCCCCTTTCCCCAATCGGGCTGCCATATAATTGGTCAACCAAGTGTGATCACCCAGAACTCTCATATTTACTCCTGATTTTCTGTTTATGTTCATATTATTACTATATATTCCGTTCATATTATTATTCCGTTCATATTATTATTCCGTTCATATTATTATCTTAAAACCTGACGGCAACACAGAATTGGAGGGCTCTACAAATAATATTATCACAAAGCCCCCGTATTTGTTTCTTCGAATCATGGCATGTGGAGTACTCGGATTGGAGCTTATTTTAATGTTCGTGAGACAACCTGATAGACCATAATGTCCTCCGAAATCGTCACTCTTTTGCCTGCCAAAGTAGCTTCTGAGGTGACCGATCTGGATGAACCTATGCAGTGTACCGCAAGCTTGTTGTTGCAGTAATAAAGCGGACAAAGTTATTTGACTAGACTCGTCTGCGACAACTGCTGGCCAGTGCAGAGTTAGGTTATCCCACTCCACCTCCACTGCTGTGCTACATGCAGTCTCTAGACTAACAGCAACGGGCAGATAAGTGACATGAGGCTACCTGTTTTCGCCAATAAAGTGATCAGCCAATCACACCCTGTCCAACACTTGTTTAGCTGTTTATTTCGCTCACGCGGCATCAGCAAGAGCTACTTCCGACACATTTCCTCGGCACACGCCAGCGTGTCGTCTCTGTGCCCAGACCCAGTGAGAATACACGCGGTTGGCACTCCACGAACTTTTCTCGTTGACTTCCTCGACGAACGCGATCGTAGAAGATGGGGGAATGTGCCCTCCAATACCACGGATTTGCCAGCAAGAGCGGTCAACCGCTGTTCAGATCCCTTGCCAGTTTCAGGACCAAATCTGATCGACTTGCAGATCGACTGTTACTATCATCGTCGGTTTGGAGGAAATGCTCAGAGGTAGGCTTGGCCTTTTGCTTGTGGAAGCTCGTATATTGAAACCTCCAGATCGCAGGTCAACGGCGAGCATGTGGTACAGGTGTGTCCAGAGCTGGTAGTCAGGCTATCAGCACAATTATCCGGATTTTGTACAAACCGTGGTATAGAAACAACAAATGTGTTCATCTCGTGAAGGGCTTAGAGGACAAACCACAGCTGACCTGAGGGGGAGGCCTTGTCTCTGTAGTGAAGCCTGCTGTGTGACTGATTGTGGTAAACAAATCCGGCCACCTGAACCGGATGAAGCAGCCGGGTGTGCGCGAACCCCTTGATACTTGCGTGTGCATCGGCTAGAAAACGATCCCACACGGTGAAGAAAACTACTTTACATGTGTTTTGGAGTGTATTCGGATGCGCCTGTGGCAAATTGGTGCATTTTATTTTCTTGTGAATTCTGAGCGTGCGTTAATTTCACAATGCAGCAAACACAATAACAAAATGTCAGGTATACCGCGACACAGGGATATAAAATAAGGATCATGCGTGGAAAATGCGATTTGAGTCAGAGTTTGCGTGACGGCCTGTAAAGTTAGCACGTAATGGGAGGAGCATCGTGTGTATGTGCGTAAGTGTGTGAACGCCTAAACGACATCGTACCATCTGCTCGTGCAATGCCTTTTCTGATGTCAGTTGCGGCCAAACCCGGAAGGAAGTTGGGTCGGGGGGAGTTGTTGTCGTCGCTTTGTTGATAACAGACAGCTTCGGAAGGCACTCATGTTTACGTTTTATTGTCCCGTTACACATTTGTTTATTTCTACGCGTTTCTCGCTTGTCATTCGAGGAACACAGGTGAACATTCATTGTGACCACAAGATTGTCTCTGCAGAGACTTGGTACGCATTTAGGGCCCAACACCGAGGCGTACTCGCTGTCGTTACTTTGTCGTTGCGAATGGCTCGTCTTTGACCTTGTCCTTTCCGTCCGATGGTACCATATCCTCGCGACCACTCTTCCGACCTTTGACTGGTCAAACGGCTCCCATAAACAACAATTCTTTTTTCAACCATTAGGCTGGAACCCTTGTAGCTGCTTCATGCACTTGCTGTTCTTTGTTGTTTGGGCGTGTGGACTTCCTGTCCGACTTTCGTTATACTGTGGTCGGTTGGCTCACAATTGTGAAGGTATGGAAGTTAACACTCTTATCAGTTGCGACGTGCCAGAGATGCATCTTGTGATGGAACAGAGAGTGAGCAACCGCCAGGCACCCTACGTCGTGCGTGCGACACTAAGATGGATACTCTACGGCCCAGCAGGGGGCGTGGCTTCATAGGTCATGTATCGGCAGAAACGGAGCACACAAAGCACCGGCTACAGCGTCTGTAAGAGCAAGTTTCATGATACTTGAGAAAGATCGACTATAATTTCACTCTGCAGACAGTGTGGCAGGGGACTAAAGGCCTAGAACACCAATTCAAGGTACTCGCTCTATCGTGCTCACATGCCGACCATCTGAATGACAAAAAACTCATGCCCTCCAAAGATGGCTTTGCTCGAAAGAAAGCTCCGGTTGGGATGAGGATCTTTGGAAAAGATACTCGGAGGTAGTGATGCAAAACGACGTGCTTGGTCGCTTGAAGAGGGTGCCCGCAACTACCAAAGCTCAAGAAGAGATATGGTAACTTTCTGGTCACCCGGTTCTCCGGCCAAAGAAGCCCGAAAACCTCGGGTGGTTTTCGGCTGCGCATCCAAGTTTTAAAGGAGCCTTGTGAAAGATCGTTTACTACAGGGGCCCGTATTGAACTTCACTGCTGATTGGGGTCTTGTGTCGGTTCAGGCAAGGCAAAGTGGTTTTGCAGGCCGACATCAGACGGATGCTTCTCCAGGTACAAATACCAGTAGAGGAAAGAGATGCGTTGCGCTTCTCATGGTGGGATGAGAATAGCTTGAACAAATCGGTGATGGATTACAGAATGACAGTTCATCCCTTTGGAGTTATATCTCCCTTTTGGGCAAACTTCGTCCCACGAGAAACCAAAAACAAGTATCGAGCTTTGGTTTACCGGCCAATAGTTGATAGCGTTATCAGAAGTGTCTGCTTCGACGACTACCTTGAATCATTCGATGATGGTGACTCGGCCATAAAACAATCTAGGCTCCCGACAGAACTGCTAGAGAAGGGTGGTTTCCACATCACGAAGTGGATTTCGGAAGCGCCGGAGGTTCTCAAAGCCATTCCGCATAACGAAAAGGTAAAGAGGGTTCGACATCTGAACGGGTCATTGCTCCCAACGGAAAGCATTCTAGGAATACAAAGGAAGGCGGAAAGGGAAGAATTCCTTTTCGAGCTGAGCGTCCCGATCAGCTAGCCACTAGCCGTAGTTTACTTTCATCCGTTTCCAGTCTGTTCGACCCACGCGGTTTCGCTTCCCCCCGGTTTCTGCCCGCAAAGACCCTACTGCTCTGTCGAAAGAAGCTCTAAATGGATCAGCCACTTGAAAGAGAAGGCAGGTTAGGACGAAAAGAATTCTTTGTCACCCCAAAGAAATTGGGATACATAATGATTCTCAAAAGCTCATTTTCTGATCATATAACACAGACGGGAGAGTTGCGCACCTTATCCGATGCTTCCAAAGTTGGGTACCGGACTATGGTTTAAGGATGATGGCGCCTGGGCAAAGCACGCTGAAATAAGATCCCGTTTGTCGAAGCTCGCTTTACCTCCACTGAAATCCGTTTTGATCTCGAGCATCGAGCTCAGCCCAGTCGCGTTGACTTAACAGGGGTACTAGAAATAAGGAGGAGCTTCTATTCCAGTAATTGGTCGGCCGGATTATTACCGGACTTGAAAATAGTGTCGTATTACATCAATAACGGCGGGAGCCGTTCCAGAGCTTTCTTCGCTAATCGGCTCATGGTCATTCACGACGAAACCAGCGTAAATCGATGGCAGCACGTTGAGTCTGTCGGCCACCCCGCGGGCCTGTGTTCTCTAGGTGAGACCAGTTTTCGGCAGTTAGACACATGGACGGGAAGGCCGAAATTCCTGCACGAGCTTGAGAGGGACTGACCCATTACCGGACTGAAGCCATCTTCGGAATCAGAAATGGAGATTGAAGGTGCGGTGATGACGTTACCAGTCGCCGAACAGACATCTATGTTGCCACGGTTTGTCAGGTTTTCCCCTTGGATAAAGACGATTCCATCACTGGTGAAGCCGACTATATTTAGAAGAAATTTGTCGATCGTGAAAGGAGTCCACCAATTCAGCCATGTACGTGTAGGTCCAATAAGTCCAGATGAGCTGCGGTTCTTAGAGCATGATCTATCGAAGGTGATACAGTTCGAGGCCTCCAACCAAGAGCTCTCAAGTTCGGGGAGGGTGAGGTGATCAGGCGACGAAAGGACATCATTTCCATAGAGCAACTTGAAACCTCTGGGCCCGAACTTTGCCGATGGATTACCAAGGATTCGTGGTAGGCTGACAAACTCTTACCTGAAGTTTGACGCAAGGCATCCCATGTTTTTACCTGCTGGGCAACCCGCGATAGAACCGATGATTTGACACGTACATGCCGTAGAGGAACACGCCGAAGGAAGCCGAGTGATGTGTGTCACCCTGAAGCGGTTTTAGATGCTGAGAAGGAGGCCACGTGTGAAATATGTAATCCGGCCTTATGTACATCTTAGAAGACTCCGGGCTGTGGAAGGCAGATATTAAGTGGATCCGTTGACTAAGTGTGGAGTAACTCAGGGGCGGTGGCCGTTCAGTGACACCGGACTCGGTTATTTCGGACCCTTAAGAGCCCGGAGTGGTAAGGGTTGGGGCAGAAATTCAGTTGCTTCATGACGTGCATGAAATCTCGGGCCGTACACTTGGAAGTAGTGCTTTCAATGACCACTGACTCCCTTCTCCGAGGTCTGCAGCTCTTTGCCAACAAGAGAGGCGTACCATCGGACGTTTATAGTAACAATGGGTATAGTTTTTTGAAAGCTGAACAAGGACTGCGGCAATAGCACCAAAATATAGACCGAGATAATCTTCTTAACTCTTACGTGGCATATGAAATTCAGTGGCACTTCAACCCTCCGCAGACCACTCACCGCTGTAGCGGGCGAGAACGCCCGATTAGGTCCACCAGAAGAAAGTTGCCTTCCCTGACTAAAAACCAACCGCCGGACGGAGACACTGAGCTTCTTGACGACCGGGGCCGACAGAACCTTGAACTATCTCTCTGTGGTTCCAGTAACTTCTAGTGATCCACACATCTGGCGCTTAGTTCGAGCGATTTGCTAACTTTTAGGTCATAAGTCAGATTCCAAGGGCTGGCGCGCCTTCCCGGTAGCTACCTGCGCGGATGGAAACAGGCGAATTACTCGACCAGGGCGTTTTGGAAGCGATATATGGCCACAGAAATGCCTTTCGATCCTGCAAACCCGGCAAAAGTGGCTCACTCAAGGAAGACCATCCAAAGTTTGGGATGTAGTCATGATTTCCCACGAACATACCCACTTTAGCACGCGGTCTTTGGGTGTTGTCATGGAAGTCTTCAGTTGTTCCGAAGGGCTGATAAGAACGGTGAAGATTAGAACAGTCAAGGGAACGTCGATTCCTGACTTGGTGAGTATCAGTCTTCTAGGAGGTAAAGACGGATCAACCGACTTCACGAATTCAGCCGCCCAAAGGCTCCCAGCTACAAGTTTCAGACCGCTCATTTTTATCACGGAGCACATTCGTATATTAACAATTCCATGCTCATGTGCACAAAGGTACTCGCATTGGTCAACAGGCTTTTATAATTGATTAGACAGTTTGTCAAAGATTATCAGTGGACCATTATAATGCTCCCAATGCCCAGCCATTGCGAGTTATCCACGAGACGGTTCCACAAATGGTAATTGTTGTTTTCACACAGGCTTACCCACTCACTCTCATTTACGTGCACAAGAATTTCGTCCACACTCCCATCAAGACATGGCAATGTTTCGCGAGCTCCAGTTCATTATCGACGTTGTTGAAAACGACTCCACAGGCGGTTACCATTAGGGTTTCCTCACACACACACGCACGTGCACATGCCCGATTGCTTCGTCAAAGAAGGCGCATGGACTTGGAGCCTATACTCATCTTCGCCTTCTGTGCCCACGGCCCAGCGTCCCCTCCTGCGGACAAAGCAGAGAAACAACTAGCTGGCTTGGCCACCGGATCACGTGCGATCGTGCGTATATGTGAGTAGATTCCGGACATCCGAAGTAGTAATTACTTGCGCTGACAGCAGGGCCTAGTTAGGTAGAAATAATCACCACCCTTATTTCAAACCTTTGGCTCTGCTAGGATGGGAATGATTTTAGTGAGCGGCTTATTGACCGGTTGCGGAAAATCCCCCGGAGGCACTATTATATCGCGATTTCTTAGATTTACTCACTTGCAGATATTATTTGCGTGTTTGGTACAACTTAGGCCTCCGTGAGCTAAGTCTCGTTTATTCGCCTCCGACGCGCTACTTTGCCATATCCTATATTCGACCTGCCTGACTCATGTGCCCTACTGTCGCAAGCCGTGAACGTGGTTTTTATTCCTGTCTCTGTAGGTTATCACTTTTGAAGTTTGTGTATATTTTATGATGTTCTTCACTAAATAATTCAATATCATGAAAAATATAGATCAATCTTGTTTTGGTTCCGGGATTTGTACAAATTTGGCAGCTTACTGCTCAAGAAGCGTTATACCGATATACCTGCCACTCTAGCGACTGCAAGCCATGTTCCTATTCGAGTGGATGCAGTGCGATCGACACTACAAGCGACTCACTCTGGCCCGTTTTGAGTCCTCCAGAAACAGAAAAATGAAAGCATTGTATACGTCAAAGTCAAGGGAGCGACCATCGACATCGACCGCCTTGGACCACGCCTTCTCTGTGGTAGAACCCACCCCGAACGACTCAACCAACGTTCCCACCTGCTAACAACCACGGGTCAGTCGTCCTGAATCTGCATCTGGTACTCCTACCTACGACTCCCCATTACCGATTCCAACGCCAAACTCCACGAAGATACAGCTGCGCGCGTCAGCCGGAGAAATCGACATGGCCCCAGCTGAAATAGCCAACGAGGGTTTCAGAACTTGTAACAGTTGCGTATATTTAAGTTTAGTCTTCATATTGTACTTACTCATAGCTTAGTAATGAATGGCTGCTGGACCGCTGAACTAACCACGACGGAAGTGGTCAGAGCCTGTATTGGGCCGGTACGTCCCCCTCGGGCGAATATCCGTCGGCGCCCCGAGAAGCAACTTTCTTGCATTTCTTGCTCTCTAGCTAGTCCCGTCGGACAAAACCAGACATTCTTCCAGGCTGTCGCATGGCTCAAACGAAAAGCTAACTTGATCGCGACTAGACTCATTTGATGCCGGAAGTTGGCTCGTTTACAGAGGATATGCCAACAACGACAAAACTGCAACACAACCACCACTGCCAAGTCACAAGGAGGATCTATCCAGGTCTGATGAAATGTTAAGGGGGATAAAATTTTGCGATCGACGCACAGCAAACAGGGTGAGTCGTGCAGAACGGCTTGTGCTGGCCTCGTTGTCGTGTTTGATCGCAGCGGAAGGCATGGAAAACGTCTCTTGCCACCAAAGCCGACGTACTCATCACGAGTCAAAGTCCCTCTGCTTCGGCCCCCTAGGGGGAGACCCCTCTAGTGCTACCAACAAGACACACAGTTATAAAGGCTGACAAACTTGTTTATGCGAACAGTTGCCGAACTTGGTGTCACCACTTGCTCCGTCTGTATACACCGTCTGCACGCCGAAGCGTCCCTCCAATACACGCATTATCCCACTCCAGCTTCTTCAGTTCTGCCCTTTTGTTCGCTGCCCAATACAATTGATATCGTGTACCGAACCGAGGATCAAGGGCTGTGGACTTCATTCCGGAGCAAGTGCTGATTCAAGCTGATACTAACTCTAATAACCGGAGCATACTACTTGCCTAGAAGTGTCCCACAATACTGAGAGTGAACACTTTCCTAGGACTCATCGGAAATATGCTGCGGCGTTTATTTTGACGGTTGCGTGAAAAGTTCATGTGGACAGTCACTACAGCTTTTATCACTGCGGCACAAGTCGTTCATCTCCGACCACCAGTGAGTGCAACGGACAAGAGATCCCGCTTCTGCCGTGCCCAGGTGTCTGCATGCAAGTCTTGCAAAGCCGCAGCCCGAAGTGGAGAGGGTACAATGACTCTTTCGTTACAACGCAAGATACCATCGCAAGTCACCAGAAATTCTTCGCGTCGTTTATAGAATTCGGAGAATTGACGCCGAACATTTGCTCACCGTCCATGTCAAACCCAAGATACGGTGACATGGTAGTACTTCTTCGTCTCACGAACTTGGTCAGGCCGACTAACTATTAGTGGCTGCGCAAGCAAACAGTCGGCAGTAGAAGGTTCTTCGGAAATGGCAAATCGAAGTAAGTTGTCTGCATGTGGAATAGATTGTGCTTTGCAATGCTGAATGTCATGGAAGTATGCTCATAAAGCAACACTCTGGAGCTTAACCAAGACAGCCGACAATTAGGCAAGGATCGAAGTGAATTATAGATGAAATTCAGAGCTTCGTAATCATCAGCAATGATGAAATGAATGCCAGACACACACTTACGCCGACCAGTAACGGACCGGCAGTAGGTCACTGTCTTACTATGCCTTTATGAACATCCGCGCTAGGTGGAGCTCAGTCAGCAAGAAATGAACTAACTTTTTCTAGCTCAGCCCCGATGCCGGTAGGACAGGCTTTCGTAGTGACCTTCAGGGATGCATTAAAGGAAGGTACGGAGGACAGCTTTAGTTGACAGAAATGTCAATGAACCAGGTAAGCATTGTTCGCCTACCGAAGACCACCGGCACGTCTGCTGGGAGGGGAAATCGATTAACGGTGCAGTTTTAGTGACAAAATAGGAAAATCTAGAGTAAAACTGAATAGAACCCGGTAGAAAACGTGATTTAACAAATGATACGGGAGAAGCAAGATCGTCGGGGCCAGAATGATAACTGTGAGCATTAGCCAAACAACCAAAACAAGTGAACTCGGAAGTAGAGAAAACATCTCGCAAGGTTGATGGCTGTGTTACGTCGCAGGAATTTGTCCAGTAGTAAAAGTAAATGAGAATCATGCACATCTTTGGTGGGCATGTTTACACTGATGTCATCTAGGGGGCTCAAACAAGTTCTAGATCAGAATTTACAGAACTGAAGTTGTCCTGAAAAATAGCAAGGCAACCTTCAGGACCGGAATGCAGAAAATTATACAGATACAAATCAAACGGCTTATTGATGGAGGTTAGTTCACGGGGCATTTCCTCGTAGGCATCCCTTAAAGTGCATTTTTGAGGCCAATTCAAGATGGATATTTTGGACCGCAAAGTTGATAGAGAACATCCTTAGATTCGTGAGTGATACTACTCGGCTGTTTCAGAAACTTGTTCAAAATAACACAGTATTCATCTCAGATTCTGCGGGTGTTGTCTTCACATTCTACTGCAGCCACAGTCGGGGTGGCCCATGCTGGGGTACTCACCCGTGACAATACTCTCTAACGGACCAAATGGTTCATTCAATTCTTCGCTGCCAGCGAAGTATCAGGGTGATGATGTGACGTTTTGAAAACAGATAGTGCAGTCGACAACCTGGAGAAGCGCAGAATCCACACTGATACTACTAGAAACTCTATAACAACTTAGAATTAAACGCTAAATACAAGATAATAATAATAATACTGGTATATTTCTCGGCCATAGTCGAGATGCACGCTGTAGCGCATGATCATGGTGTAACACGTTACTCAATAAGATGGAATATTTACAAATCCAGAATATGAAAGTCGAGAGTATCAAAGATGGAAAAACAAAGCCAGCCACAGTTTGAATGGATCATTCTGATAATTTTTACGCGCGGCACTTTTGAACCGGTTTCGATTCCGGCCAGGGCACTAGTTCGCGGTGGAGATATCGAAAAATCATTAACGCAGTGCTAAGGACGCATTACGAACGAGAATGATGCAAGCCAAGGAAACCGGAGGCCCACCGAGGGTATGCAGATGGAGTAAATTTTTGATCATGAGGAAAAAGAGGGGGGGAAATTTTAAAGAAGTATGTTCGGGAAAATCAACGCATGCGAACAGGATAGCGATCATGAAGACAATGCACACCCTGAATGACGGATTCACCGGAGTTCAATAAACGGAATGAGTTTTGAAGCAGGGGGGCATGAGACCAATTTTGCGAGAGTGAACACTGGTGGATATGGGAGAAACAGCAGACCATAAAAAGGTGAGTTTAGATTCAGGATCAGTAACATGTACCATTCTGAAATAAGAAAGCGCAACTGGAAGGTCTTCGGGAAGTGGAGAGTCAATTTCCAGCCGGCTACGGGTCGTAGGAAAGATAAACAGTGGTAACGGATGATAAAGTGGGAAATCTCCGCATGGACTTCAGAGTTATTATGCTGTTTCACTGAAAAATATATATGTATGTGTTGACACATTTGCCTTCAGTGTTATTCAGCGTCGTTTCTGGTAACGTACGGCATCGAGTGCTTAAGGTTCGTCTGGCAGGCCAATGTATGTATCGGTCGATCAGTCGATTGTGGCTGTTTAGTAGCGGCATGCGCGTGAACTGGAACCCGAGTTGGTTGCGTTTAAAAACGTTGAACGATCTGATAAGCAGTTAGGGGTATTTCCTGTTGTATGGTTTGATTTCGGTCCCAATAGCTATGGTAGGTTCCACTTGAGTCTCTGTCCGTACGAGTCAGAGTGGCATCCTTGGTTAGCCAGTTTTGCGACTGAGATAGTGGGAGAAAGCAAACCTGAAATAAAGGGGTACTGCAGTCTGGACGTGTTTCCAGCTGTGGGTTATGATAATGTAATAATGAATAGTAATGGTTTATTTCGGAGACGTCCGAGGCATGCCAAGTGCATAATCAGCTGTTTACAAGTGATGGAACAAACAAACTAAACCCTTGAAAATGTGGAAATTAGCATAATCAGCTGTTTACAAGTGATGGAACAAACAAACTAAACCTTTGGAAATGTGGAAATTAGCATGGCAGGAGTTGAAAAAGGGCTAAGAATGAAGGGGGGTTACGTGGGAAAGGAGAGCAGATAGAAAGCAGCAGTCAGGGTGTGCCCCTGCTGCGGATCAACGGTTATTGGAGGCATATAAAAACCAGTGAAGGACGAGGCATAAGAGTGACGGAAACTACGGGGTTGGATGGAAGCAAAGTGGTTAAAATTAGTGGCATTTCCATTTGTTCGGTTCATTGAGGACATGGCCATAGGTAGTCTAACGTTGAGAACTCAGCCAGATAGATGAAACTGTCTATCGTTGATTGTGTCCTTAATTGAAGGGAGCAGGTTCGGAGAAGGGGTTAGTCTTAGAAGTCGAGGCCCCTCTCGTAAGCTATTTCTTCTGCCAAGCATATATTAGATAACTGTAGTGCACGGGTGACGCTGAGATATGGGATGATTGCCGACAGAAATTGGGACTTGGTTTGTGAAGCTCGAAGGGTGATGGGCAACTTGTTCCAGACTTTAGAGTAGACAAGAAGGAAGAAACGTGACCGTATGGCCGACTTAGCTATACTAGAAGGGACAGTAAAAGGCCTGTGCCGAAGTGAGTAGGGGGTTTCACGGGAGAAGCTTACTGGGTCAAAGGAAAAAGACCGGTTATGGAGCAGGTTATACAAAAAGACTAAGTTTAGTCTTAAGCGGCGGAGCCAGAGTGGGTCAAGATCCAGATTTTGGCATCGTTCTCTATAGCTTAAAGACGTGGACCAACCAAGTAGTTGTTTGGTGAAACGCCTTTGTATGCTTTCAATCGCAACTCTGTCGAATTTCGTCATGTTAGAAAATATTATTGGGCAGTATTCGAGCAAAGGCCTGATGTGTGATTTGTAGATGCTGATGATGCTGTCCCGGAGACGAAAGGACCGGAAGAGAAGGGCCACACTTCTTCTAGCCTTGGCCACTTGGATGGCAGCGTGCTCAGAAAAGTTGAGGGAGCAGGAATAGTTGAGGCCCAAATCGCGGACAGTAGATCGAATGGCTATTGGGGACCCACCAAGAGTTAAGGATCCAGGGGGCAATTGGAACTTGTAGGTTAGGACCTCGCACTTATCAGTGGAAAAGCTCATCCTCCAGGTGTGGCACCAGCGGTCAAGTGCTGCGAGGTCAGCGGAAATGTTGCAAAGAGTATGGGTAGCATCATTGGAATTGAAAGAGTAAACTATTTTTATATCGTCTGCAAACAAGAATGGCGTGCCATGGTGTACTAGATCCAATGCGTCGTTAATGTACATCAGAAATAGGAGAGGACCCAGTACGCTTCCCTGTATAACGCCACTTGTAACAGGTTTCGGTTTAGAAGTATGCCCGTTGGCGAGGACCACTTGCGAACGATGAGCAAGATAAGATTTCAGCCAAGAAAACAGCGGGTCACCAATGCCGAATGAACGCAATTTGGAGATAAGATGCAGGTGTGGAACACGGTCGAAAGCCTTCGACAGATCTAGGTAGACAACTACTAATGCCTGCCCGCTATCAACAGCCTTAGTGACTAGGTTGAGGAAGTCAAACTGACATGTGGTGCATGATCGCGATTTGAGGAACCCGTGCTGCCTATCGCTAAGAAGGTTAGAAGCGAGAAGATGGGTGGTAATGCCATCTTTGATAATCGTTTCCATTATTCTGGAAATGATAGGGGTATGGTTGATGGGGCGGTAATTAGCAAGTTCGTGGACAGGTCCTTTTTTATGTCGTGGGATGATGACTGAACGCTTCCAGTTCGACGGTACCAAACTAAATTTCAGTGACAAGGTGAATAGGTTCAGTAGTAAAAGTGGAAGGTCCGATCCACCGTTAATGATTGCAGCTGGGGGCAACCCGTCTGGTCCAGGACGCGCAGATGCTTTATAACGTGAGATGAGCCTGGAAATAACGTTTACTTCAAAGGTTAGGGTAGATAAGGAAGAGCTGGTAATAGCCAGAGGATTTGGGGGTGCTGTGTCTGAGGCCAGGGCCATAGAATTGGCGAAGTAATGGTTGAAGGCCTCAGCGATATCAGAAGGGGAGGTGGCCGAAGTTTTATTCGGTAACACGACATATTGGATCATAGTATCCGTTGCCGAATTCCTAGATTTGTGTAGGAGTGAGAGTTTCAGTGCTTTGTTGGGATGCCTTAGGGCTTTGGATTCTTCGTTGCGGAGCTGTTTTTCCTTTAGGTCCCGGATAATATCAGTAAGACGCGTTAGCCTTATGAAAAGAGAGAAGTCGTGGTTTTGGAGGTAAAGTCTTTGCATCTTGAGGTACTTTTGTTGGAGGGATGCAAGCTTGGACTTCCTAAGGGAGGAGTTTTGGGATATTGGGCTAAGTTTCTGGAGGCAGTTTCCCATGTTAAAGTAAAAGTGATCAGCCGCTTGTTGGGGGTCAGCCGTTAGAAAAAAACTGCTCCAATCTTGATTATGGATGAGATTGGGCAGAGGGTTCCAATTTAAACGGACGGGATTGTTGACTGGGGTCAGATAGTCTGGTGGATAAGGATTGAAGGAGAGGTTACCGGCCACTATCTTATGGTCGCTACCCGGAAATTTATTCAGAACGGAAACCGAAAAGTGGGAAACGCTGTGGGTGAATATAAGATCTAGTATGTTGGCGTTTCTAGTAGGGGTTTTAACGTGTTGCACCCAGCCCCCAATGTGAGTATGGGACACAAAGTCTATTAAGTTGGAAGGTGCCGTGAGGTTTCTCCAGGATATTTTAGGCCAGTTAAAATCACCGGCTATGATTTTCGCTGCCGAAGGTAGTAGTGAAAGGTAATCAAAGGCTTCAATTAAAGAAGTTAAGTCTGCGATAGTAGATGAGGGCGGGCGATAGATACAGCCAATGTGCATGACTACAGTTGAGAACCGAATTGTGAGCCATAGAGAATCCGGAATTGAGTCGAGTGTGGCATGTCTGATGGGGACTACTGAAAGGGCGTGCTGTACGTACACAAGGCACCCACCTCCGCGTCTGCCGATCCTATTTACCCTAAAAACCTTGTACCCTTCAAGCATAATTTCGCTTGTGCTGGTGTGTTCGGTGAGCCAGGTTTCAGTAATAAAGATGATGTCAGGACTGGAGGTTATGACATAATTTTTTAAGTGATGAAGCTTATTTAAGATGGATCGCGAGTTAAATAAGATGAATGACAACCCACTCATGTGGAAGTGAGTGTCAGGGTTAGGTAACGTATGGGAGTTGTTGGTCGGAGGGAGTGCACGGTGAGGGGCGTGAGTTGGGGCTATTACCGAAGAGGAGGAAAAGTGAGCGTTGGATGCCTCCCCGAAGGCTTCGGAAGAATTAGCCGCGGACGAACCGGAAGTAATTAATTTAGGGTTATTACAGGGTGAAAGAGAAGACCTTAGACGAAGTAGTCCTGCCACTTGTCCTGATTCGTTGGGATCGTTCAATGCCCCAGTGCAGTGATAGAATACGTGGTGATGGAAGGTATTGGCTTGTCCACGTGACAACCTTGGTATTGGTTGTTGTGTGGTAAGAGCAGGCCTCAGAGGGTAGGGACTAAAAGAGTTTGGGGTGGCTTCGCCGCCCATCGATGCGACTTGCCCGGGTGAGGTAGGATAGGAATCGGCGGTTGGTAGGGGGGTTATATGGAGGTCATCAACGAAGGAGGTATTGGTAATACGCAGTGTTGGGTAGTTGGCCTTCGGAGTTCGGTGTGCTGCCGAAGGTATGAACGACTTGTAAGGTGTCGGTATTGAAAAGTGGTTCGTCAGGGCTAGAAGAGACGAAAGATTGTGGGATTGTATGCCCCAGGGTGGGGAAAATTTACTCGGAGGGGGTTTGTGGATGTATCCTGCGCGTAAAACGCCTGTGGTGGAGCAAAACGAAAATTTTGGTATGGTAAAGGAACTAGCGGGATAAACGGTGGCGGCACGGAAAAGTTAGGAAATGAAAAGCTAGGCAGATGCAGCTTTGAGTAATAGCTGTGAAGTGCTTTGCGAGCATCGTCCGTATAAATGTGCGTAGAGCGAGGATTTCGCTGGTAGGAATAACGGTTTGAGAAACAATCTATTTTGGGAACAGAAACTGTAGGTCCCGGCATTAGTGACATCTCACAAGGGTGTCTGTTCGCTTCTAATCTTTGCATGACATTAGGGGTGCAGCCTGGTGATATAAGGCGGTCGTTGCCTAATGAACTAAATGTTGAGGCCATCCGTAGAGATGGAGTGTGGGTTGCCGAATTCTGGATTTGCGGCCATGTGTTACCGTTGCTATCGACACTCTGCATTGGGGGCTGAGTGTAGATCGTTACCAACTTTCGGCCCGTTGGTGATAAGTTAAATTGCAACGGTGAGGTTGTGTCCTTAGGTACGCTACTTCTTGGCAGCTTGCTTACGGGTGTATGCCCTGAATTCGAACAGGTTTGATTCGAACGAAAATGACCTGGAAATGGTATGGTGCGGGCGCGCGGATGGGTTTTAGTCGTGGCTATGTGGTGTGGACAAGAACGACCACACTTTGATTTATGTGTCGCCTTGGGAGAGTGATGCAAAGTTGTTAGGTCAGGGAGGCTACGCGAGTTAGGTAGCTGCTTCTGATGCACAGAGCTAAGCTGTCTGGCAGGACTTGGTGGATTCGAGTCCCAGGCATCTGCGACACTATTGACGAGCCTAGGGCGCTTGGAGACTGGTGGATTTGGAGAAGGCCCAGGCGTTGCGTCAAGGTCTACATCAGACAGTCGTTGCCTGGTAGACGCTGGTTTCATAGAGTAGGTTAGGGGAATGACGGGGTTAGGTGTCTTTTGGGCAGATTCCTGCCTTGGATGTTTGCGGGAGTTCGACTTTCTCAGCAGAACGCTTGACAGAAAACTAAATAAAACACACTCCACGCGGTTCAAACCAACGATGTAACCTCCCGCGTCAAATACAAGAAAAGGTTGCCTGTAGGTATTGAACTATTTATCGGTAAGAAACAACTCACGTGCACCAAGCATATGTAACGGGTGCTCAATAGTACCTTTGACTGGAATGAATGTGGGATGAAGCTATCAAGGGGCGATAACTTTCAGAAAACCCCTCTGAGGAATAAATGAATCGATATCGCTAGTGTCCCTGATGAAAGAAATGTCGAAATGAATAAATATTGAATGAACGGGTCATATGACAAGAGTTATATGAACTAACAACAGATAGGGCCGGAGATTGAAAACGTGAAGGTGTATGACATTCTTTGGGCAGGCAAGCAGTAAGGTAGGTTTTCTTCTACCTACCGATTGAAAATAACCCATTCCGCCACAACTGTGACACTCCGCTTTCCAAAACCTACGGGTCTATCGGGAGTGTTTCTGTCCCCAAGAATTGCAAATGTTCCACTGGCTGCTTGATTGAACCGGTTGGGATGGTAATTCTAGACGAACAGACTGCCTGGAGGAAAGTACTTCACATGTCCCGATGGCGCACTGAACAAAACTGGTTCTTCGTTAATAACAGCTCCCAGCAGGTCTTGACTTTGCGCACAAAGAGGTTCGGCGGATTGGAGAGGGCATTCGTGGAGAAGTTCTTTTTGCAACTCGGGACGGTTGCTTCCAGCAACTAGTCTGTCTTTTGACTGCGCCTCGAGCCGATTACCAGAACCGCATAACGTGGCCTGTGTTTGCAACTGCAACACAAAATTCCGTTGTGACCGACTGGCTCCTCGCTTCAGTGAGTGAAATCTTGCTCTTCCAGCAGCCTTGAAATTCTCCCTTTGGAAATGCCGCAGAAGCAACACCTTCAAGGATTCGTAAGCCAAAGGCGCCGGGGAATCCGGAATGTCCGGATTTTGACCTGAGAGGTCTTCACACTTTCCTAGAACAGTCATGAAGCGCGCAGCCCTTACAGAATCCAAGGGCTTGCGAGAAAAATACTATACTTCAAAAGCCTCCATGTAATCATTAACCACCGGGGCCCTGATGTGTACATTCAAAACCTCCTCCGCAATTGGAACTGACAGCAATTCCAGATGGTCTACTTGGTAAGTGCACTAGGAAACTGGTACCATCGCAACGAACGTGGTACACGCTCCGGACTAAGCGGATCGAAGGAATGAAGACTCCAAGCTGGAACCCATTTCGAAAATGTATCCTGCCCAATCTTTGTGTGCATGCATTCAAGGATGTAATGAAACAATACGAAGGAAAGTCATTGGCAACCATCACAGTAGGACAGAGAGGAGTGAAATTCCGGTAGCTTCGAAGTTGACATAATGAGTGGAACCAAAAGAGGAGATATTTTGTAAGCCAGAATTAAGTGGTGCAATAAGAACGAAACGGTCGTGACCAGTGTTAGTGGTGCCCTGGAGATTGGTAACCTAAGAATGGGCGCAATCGAGAGTGGTATCTTCAGCAAAATGGTAAAGCAAGTTAAAGGATGAAGATGAAAGATCTTGGATAAATGTACGAAATAATAATATTGGTATATTTCTCGGCCATGGTCGAGACGCACGCGTTAAAGCATGATCATGGTGTACACGTTACTCAATAAGATGAAATGTTCACATATTCTAAGTATGAAAGTCGAGAGTATTAGAGATGAAAAAACAATGACAGGAAAAGTTTGAATGGACCATTCTGATAATGGTTTGCGCGGCGGTTTTAAACCGGTTTCGAATCCGGATCAGGCAGTGGTGCGCGGTGGAGATATCGAGAAAATCGTTAGCGCAGTGCTAAGGAGGCATTATTAACAAGAATGATGCAAGCCCAGGAAACCAGAGGCCAACTGAGGTTCTGCAGATGGAATAAATTGTGAACAAGAAAAAAAAGGGTGGGAAATCGACGCATGCGAAGAGGATAGCGATCCATGAAGACAATGCAGACCCTGAATGACGGGTTTACCGGAGTTCTGTAAACGGAATGAGATTTGAAGCAGGGGGACCTGAGGCCAGTTTCGTGAAAGTGAATACCGGTGGATGTGGGAGAAACAGCAGTCCATAAAAAGGTGAGTTTAGATTCAGGGCCAGTAACATGTACTATTCAGAAATGAGAAGGCGCAACTGGAGGGTCTTCGAGAAATGGAGAGTCAAATTCCAGCCGGCTACAGTTCGGAGAAAAGATAACCTGTGTTAACGGATAATAAAGTGGGAAAATCTTCGCATGGACTTCTGCGTTATGCTGCTTCAATGACAAATATATATGTATGTGATGACGCATTTGCCTTCAGTGTTATTCTGGTAACGTACGACATCGAATGCGTAAGTTTCATCTGGCAGGGCAAAGTATGTGTCAGTCAATCAGCCGAGTGTGGCTGTATGTTAGCGGCATGCGCGTGAGCTGGAATTCGTGTTGGTTACGTTAGAAAATGCTGAACGATCTGATAAGCAATTGAGGGTATCTCCTGTTGTGTGGTTGGATTTCTGTCCCAGTTGCCATGGTAGGTTCCACTTGAGTCTCTGTCCGTACGAGTCAAAGCGGCCTCCTTGGTTAGCCAATTTGGCGACTGAGATAGTGGGAGACAACGACCTGAAATTAAGGGAGATTGCAGTCTGGACGTGGTTCCAGCTGTGGGTTATGATAATATGTGAAGACAATAAACAATGGATTGGTTAGGTCTATGTGAGTGGGGCATGGGTAAAATAGGCTCGCAGTGGATTTGAGCTATACTGCTGCAGGCTGATGAAGTTGCGTACACAGGCTTGGTAGCTGTATGCATTTCAAAGGATTTATGATTTGCCCGTGGTTAGTAATGATAACCTTCAATACCGTTTGCTTACGCAGAACGCAGTTTGGCACAAGGCGATAAGATAGGTTTGAAATAACAGACAGAGCGAGTAGGACTATCATACTGTTTGCGTGGCGCTACGCTGTTACTGTCTCTTTCGGTATAGTGGTTATTCTATACTGAGTATTTTCTGAGGAGTCCAAGTAGAAGGAACTATTGGTGTGACAGTGGTTATAGATTAGAGGTAATTATTCTGTTTAGGCATTGTAAACTGTTAGGTTTACGCTTAGGTGATGGCAACTGCGGCGTATGGTGTGGCACATCCTAGATTCTCAAGGGTTCAGGTTAGTATCCAGCGTTTTCCTCATAAGCTCTATCAAAAGACATATAAGGATTCGTAAGAGCGATCAGTTTTTGGATGTCCAGAGCTACGTGTAGTCCGGACTTAAACATAATTAGGGAATCTACGGAACGGACTTCAGCTGGGATTTTATTCCACAGGGTTGCATATTTCAGGAGGAAGAAGTTGATGGTAAAAAGTTGGGACTGTTTTGCTGTCCTAGATCGTATGGATGAACCGCTGAGTTTCGTAATTGCTGCAGCGGTGGGGCCAACCCTATGCGGGTCTAATTGAGCCTAGGTTGCTCAGAGCGGTTATTCGACTTATTAGTACCCTATACCTACCTCAAAGGCCCGAGCCCTTGAAATATACGGATTGTATAACATAGTCAGCGTGTCCACCGTTAGGGCTATGCTTATTTCCTGTTTGAAAGCCACCGATGTCGGTGATAACGCCCGAATTCGTTGTGGTAGCTTATTCCACAATGAAGCGTACTTGTTAATGAAGAGGTTTGACCGAAGAGCAAGCTTCGGCAAAGGGACAGACACCAAGAACTCATTGTTACGTAAGGGATACGTAGAAAGGGTTCTTACCTGCGGTGCTGAACTACATGATTTATTCTTCAAGATATTGTGAAAGAATAGCAGGTTATTTCTTATGCGGCGTAGCCATAAGGGATCGATTTTCAGCCGCTCACAACGTTCCATGTAATTAGAGGGCGTAGAAAAACCTATGAGCTGTTTCGTGAATGCCCGTTGTACATTCTCAAACGCTATGCGGTCCCTTTGTCGCATGTTGGAACAAATGATTGACCCGTATTCCAGAAGAGGTCTAACATGGGACTTAAAAATGTTGAGTTTACTTTCTGGCAAAATAAATGTTTGATGTATTAGCCCGATCGTACGGCGTGCTTTAGCCACCTGGATGGCTGCGTGTTCCGAAAAGTCAAACGTACATGAGTAGTGTAGACCCAAGTCACGTACCTGAGAGTTATTGGGGATGAATTTGCCGTTTATACTAAATCTTCCAGTGGGGACGTGACATTTATACGTAATAATATTACTTTTTTCGGCGGAAAAACTCATTTTCCAATCATTACTCCAGGAGCTGAGAGCAAGCAGTTCCCTTGTAATGTCATCTACGGTAGAGGCTAACGCCGCGGGATAAAAAGTGTACACGATTTTGATATCATCTGCAAACAGGAAGGGAACTCCCCGTTGGAAAATGGTAAATATATCGTTAACGTACATTAGGAACAGTAATGGGCCCAGTACACTACCTTGTATCACCCCACTGGTTACGGGACGGGGTTCGGACAAATTTCCACCTATACTTACAACCTGGTCTCGGGATGTTAAATAGGACGCAAACCAAGCGAGCATTGGGTCCACGATTCCATAAGTTTTAATCTTCTGTAGTAACCGGACGTGGGATACCCGGTCAAACGCCTTGGTCATGTCCAAAAAGATCACGATTGCCGATTTACCAATACTGACAGCCTCTGTGACCAGATTGAGGAAATCGGTCATGCATGTCGCACATGATCTGTTTTTCAGAAAACCATGCTGACCAGCGTTGATTAGATTATTGTTAAGAAGGTGACGTGTCAGCCTTTCCTTGATCATTCTCTCCATGATCCTGGACACGACCGGGGTGTGGTTCACCGGCCGATAGTTAACTGGATCTAGACGTGATCCTTTTTTGTGCATCGGTATGATAGTTGAAGTTTTCCATTGGGAAGGGAAAACACTGCACCTGAGTGACAAATTGAATATGTTTGTCAGCAACATTGGAACATCTTCGCCACCTCGACTAAAAATGGCCGGTGGTAATGCATCTGGACCTGGCCTGCAGGACGGTAATCACAAGAGGGTCACGCAAGCATTTATTATTATAGTTCAAATATGGGATGTCTTGGTTAGGTTGCTTGTTTCTGACCTTCATTAGCCTGGCCAGTGCTTCCACCTTGTTTGGGTGGCTTAAGGCATCTCGTTCCTGTTTCTTCTTAGAAGAATCCAAGCGCAATTTAATCGTACGGGATATACGTATTATTTGAAGATACGACGAGAAGTCCCTCGTCTTAGTGAATCTTCGTTGGAGTTTGGCTAGGTTACCGTTAAGACGATCTAGAGGGTTCCGCTGTTTGCGTATGATAGGCCCCGAGGCTGGATTGATTTTGTCGAGGCAGTAGTGAAGATTAGTATACAGTTGGGCAGCTGCTATCTCTAAGTCATTAGATAAAAACGATTCGTCCCAGTTTAAGGAACGGATAAAAGAGGGTAGACTATTCCAGCAAGATCTATGGTATTGCTTATTGGTGGTCGGAAGGTGTGTTTCTGCTGACTTATCAGTGTGAGGCCAAGGTGCAGTAAAAACACAGGATACCATCTTATGGTCACTACCGGTGAAGCGACTTAAGATTTGGGTATCTAAATTCTTGATACCAATAGAGAAGATAAGGTCTAATATATTTCTCCCTCGAGTGGGGGATAAAACATGCTGTACCCAATTACCCACATGGATACACGAAAGGAAATCATGGAGTTTTGGGGGTGATGTCATGGAATGCCAGCATATTTCAGGCACGTTGAAATCACCAGCTAGAATTTTAGCAGTTACGGGGAGGTTAGAGACATAGTTGAATGCGTCTATTATTGCTGTCAACTCGTGCCTGCCCTGGTTTGGAGGACAGTAGATACATCCTACGAGAAGTAGTTGTTGATCTTCTTTGATAGTGAGCCAGACCGAGTCTGGAATGTTGTCTAGAATAGGATGATGGAACCCACTCGCCGTGAATATGTGTTTGGTGTAAATGATGCAGCCGCCTCCTCTTTGGTCAGATCTACTGTTGGCAGTGGCCTGATAGCCGGGTATGGATACGTGGTTTAATGGGGTGTGATCCGTCAGCCACGTCTCGGTAACTAGTAAGATGTCAGGGTGTAGGTCTAATGCAAGCTCTCTAAGCAGGGGCAATTTTGGGAGGAGAGAGCGGACGTTAAGTAGTAAGAGAGACAAGGTGTTTTTGGATAGGTTCTCAGTAGATAGAGCCGTAATTTCGTTGTGGTGAGGTGATGAAGGATCGTCAAATAAAGCGTGGCTTACGATGGGCAGTCGAAGCTCGACCCATTCTAACCGCGTTTCAGATGAAGAGTTTGTGCCTGTGACTAAATGCGCCGCTGGGCTTTCAAATTGGGCGTAATTTGAAGAGCGGTTAGGGGATTCTAATTGAAACGGCCGAATCCTGGAGGGGGTAAATGAGGCGCGGAAGGAGCCAGGGGGGGATAGAGGTGGTAAGGACTTATGGACATTTGGTGCATTAGCCCGGGGCTTGATGCTATACGTGGATTTTGGTTGAGTGAGGGATAAGGACGAAAAAACGGGAGCGGTCCGGGGGCGGGGTGGAAGTTGAAGCTTGTGCCAAGGTTGCGGACTGCACTGAGGTGGTCCACTGAAGGAGGAAATGGGAGTATTGGAATATTCGACAGGGAGGGTTGAACCTGGTGGTGATATGGGTCTTGGAGGACCCCCGGAGAGGTAGAATCGAATACCCCGTTTCGAGAGGTATAGGGCACGGAAGCGAAGGCATGTTGGGCCAGTGGTGGAAAGAAAGGTCCGCCCGGCATCATATTTGGTATCGGGGCAAACTGTATTATCCGTGGAGGCATACGTGATGGTGTTGAACACGGGTCGAGAGCCGGCCACTGCGTCTCTGGGAAGGCTTTATATTGAGTGGGATTGTGCGTGGGTCGGACCCTATTGTGAGTTGTCTGACAATTCGAGCGCAGCTCGAGTGGGCTGGATGCTTGTATCTTTGAGCTAGTGCCCTCTGTAGGCCTAGAGTCTGCACGGTTAGGTTCAGGTTTGTGGGTGGATCGGTGCGGTCGCCTCCGAGAGCCCACAAATATTTGACAACTGCCTTCCGGTTTTACTTCGGATTGCATGGTAGGATGGCCCTGGCAGTGAGGCCCCACTCTATCTGTTTGTGCGTGATGATGGGCCGGAATGGGCCTCGCGCTTGCACGTTTTGTTGGTCCGGAAAGGTTCGTGGAGGAATTGAGAGATCTAGTAAGGGCAGGAGGGACAGGCGGATGGGCCCAACCGGATGGATTAGTGGGAGTAGAGGCAGCCTGCATCCTACGAACCCGCTTACTTGGTGGAGGGATGGCCGGTGATGGAGAGGCCCCTAATGCCCGATCAACCGTGCCGTTGTTAGGGGCAGGTGATGTAGATACGCTGCGGGTAGGGGTCGAAGCTGCATCTAGAAGTACCTGTCGTCTACTGGATGTTACCTGGGGGTCCGACAAGGGTGAGCTGTCAAGGTCGACCGGCACCTGAATTGGTACTGAGCGTGCCGGGTTGAGGGGAGGTGATCGCACGGCTGAGGCTAGCCTCAGCCGAGGGCCGGTTTGTGAGGTACTAGTGGGAGTTACTGCTGTCCTTGACGCCTCTCTTTGGAGAGGAGTCTTGTCTGCCGTAATCCTGACCGATTTATAAGCTGTGTTGAGGGCAAGCGACGATTGCCTTTTGATAAATTCTCTTGCTATTTGATCGGAAGGGAATTGGAAAAGGATAGGACATGTGTGGCGTGGTGAACGTTTGTGTAACCTTGTGCACGTGCATGGATGGTGTTCCATGCCAGCTGCCCTGAGCAGGGTGGATTTCAGTTGCGATACTGGGGCCTTGTCCGGGAGATTGAAGGCTATCGCATTTTTGCTATTTGAGATGCGCTTAAAGATCTCGGTAGAAACAGAGTTAAGGAAGTCCGTGGCTGATTTAAGCTGCTGTTGCGTATAGCTTGCCGCGGGGTCCATTAGGCACAGTAGCGGAGCAAGCTTGGCGATACTGTCATCCAGAATCGTGAGTCTTGTTGAGATATTCTCAACCTCTTGGTGAATACGAGCACTGAAGATAGCGTCGTTCGCGAGGTCCACCAATGGTATAGAGCATTGTTTCAGTTGTGTTAGCGGTTTCTTAACTCTAATCTTGGGTCGAAGTTTTTGAGTAACAGGCATGATAAAAATATTGGAAAAAAATCTTTAGAATTCTTGTATTGTTTTGGGATGATTTGTCTCTAAATAACTAGCTAAGTTCCTAGAAACCTATATAACTAGCGAGAGATAACGAAGAACACCCCGTGGCGGTGTAGCGCAGTTGACGGTGATCAATAAAATGCATTGGAACCTTGGGGATCACTTGCAACCACAGGTAAAGGTTGAGATAGGACCCCTTTGACCCGGACGGAGATGGTTCGCCCGCTGGGGGAACGTGACATTCAAGATACAAGCGCCGAACGAAACCTTAGCGAAGCCAGTTTTGAAAGTCGACCTTTGTGCCAAACTCGGCCGAATGTTTTTGGAATGTCCAGCCGATCCAAGTGAGATCCTCCGCGATTATCAAGCGCGGCCGGTCAGGAACGCCAGATAACCTCCGGTGGGTTGCCCGTAAAACGACACGGGCGGAACCCCTATTGACGTTCACTCAGCAGACCCTCACTTGGAAGGAGTGGGGAAAGCAGGTTGAGGACAACGGTCTCAAAAAAATCGATAGCCCAGAACTGGTGGTGATGGAGTGATGTTTTTTGAGGTCGGAAGGACCGCCATGTTCAGGCACAGGAAATATACCAGCTCTCTTCCAAGAAGTGGGGAAAGTTCCTTGATTGCAAGAAGAAAGGAATAAGCGGTCTACAACGGTGGCTAAACCTGTTGCCGAAGTTTTCAGGAAGAAAAGTGGAAAACCTTCCCTTCCGGGTTGTTCGGTACCATTTCTAGTACTCAGAGCCTGAAGAAACATTTTCGTGGATAAAGCGGGATGAGGAGCACGGCTTGGAACATGAGAGTAACACAGAAAACAAAGTAGAGCTGACGGGCAGTATGGGGTTTGAATCAAAACGGGAGGCTATACCCCGGTCTGTTTAGGATGATCGAAGACCAGGAAACCAGAGGAATTTCAAGCAGGAAAAAGGTAAAAAGAGTGGAAAAACGGGAAACCACTTTCGCAATGGACCAGAGTAATTCGCTCCTGGTAGCGGATGAGGCAAGTTATTCAGCTTTGTGACATAAGAATTTTTTTCGCTGGCTCCGTCTATGGTGAGTGGGCATTTGTTCATGGCTTGCGCGTAAACTCGTCAACATGGTTCGTTGGGTTAGCTTTGCCACCTATGGCGAGCTGGGTTTTTTAAATGGAGAGCACGGTTAGATGGCTTATGATATCAGCTCGGCTTTTAGATCGCAGAGCATTTGCAGGCATTGCCAAATCATCAGGAGATCTTAGTCTGCCGGGTTTAGAGATGTGAGAAACATAAATGTGTGTATTTTGAAGATTCGTCCTAACGGAAAAGGTAATACGCAAGGAAGCTACAGACACAGCACAGCTGTCATTCCAAGGGTAGCATGGTAGGAAGTCGCAATAATCCTCCCAGTCAAAAAAACTGTAACGGCAAAAAGTGTGCTTAGAGTTTGGCATTCAGATGGGAAGAGAAAAATGACCGGAAAGTGAAATGGAACAATAGTCCGAAGAGCCTAGGGGAGACGAAAAATGATATCAGATAGTGAGAAGGGAATATATGTAGGTGTGAGCTCGAGATTACGTAGAAGGACGCCAGCATGACGAAGAATTTGAGTTGGCAAGGGCTGTTGACCACAGAGAAAGCCAGGACCTCACTCCTTACAGTTGAAGGGTCCAATGAGTGCTTTACCCGCTCCTTGCCGTGAACGGCAAGACTACAAAGAGTGTAATTGGCAGCTGAGATTTGATGAAGTCTTACCTAAAATGAAAGTATATCTTGAGCTCTCTTACAACCACCCTCTTTTAGGTGAGCTGATCAGGAAATGTTTTCGGTCAGCTGCGAGCTACATCCACTATGCTGCGGACCCTGTAATTGTATTCGTTAACTACGCCTTCAATGAAAGAACCGCCAACTATTCACACCAACTCTATCTGCAGGTACTAATTCAGTTGTGAACGTTCGGTTGCCTGCACTGGCAAAAAAGAAAGGCCACTAAATTCACGAAAGTCTAAGAGCCCTCTGGTGTGAGCTCGGAAAACAGTTGTCAAAATTCAGTTCTTCGGAAAAGGCTTTCGGTATGAAACAGCAGTGAGCAACAAGGAAGTCTCGATCAGTGCCAACTCTTCGGAGGTTTATGAAGCCTCTGGCTCTAATAAGATTTCTGATTCACAGTGTGAGAAACAAAAGTTCCTTTCTGGCTGTTTAGGAAACGCCAATAACGTGGTAAAACAGAAGCATATCTCACACAACCTTTCTGCTTCCGAAGGCTTTTCCTTCTTACCTGCTGGTATCCTAGCCCACTCCAAGTTCTGGATGCAGAGCGCTCCTTCCCGATCGATGACTCTATAGCGCTATGTGTTCCAGTCACTTTCCCGTTCTCTTCCCCGCTCCTCCTAATCGATACGGCCTCCACTGTTGGTCCCCACTTCATCACTGCTTTTTCCAATTTTTTGAATATTTCTCTGGTCCTTCTCACTGGACGACTTCCGGGTGTAAGAGGTATGATTTATTTGGTGTGTGCGGTAGAACTCCTTCTTGCGGCCACGGGTGTTACGTCAATTCATCTGGTTGAATCCCAACTATGTCGCCTGGCCTGAGTGGGGGCACGAGCCTGCTGCCTTCATTCGTAAAATCCTTTTTGCATTGGTATTTGCCTTTTCATTTCTCTAAAGCTGCCACGACGTTTGGATCTAGCAACCCAGCACAAAAGTGGACGGTCGTGCGCAACCGCCTTAAAAATAGTTGTCTCGTCGGGTTCGTTCCTACCTTTGCAGAAGGTAATCCTGGAGCTGAGGCAAAGCGATAAACGGATGGCTGCTCTGGGCCGTGCACCTCATACGTATCTGTTTAGTATATTTGACGGCACACTATGCTTTACGGTTGGACAAACTGCGACAAGGGCCGATGGTGTGATGGCTGGAAGGCCACATTTCAAAAAGTTCCTTGATGTAAAACTGTGGGCCACCCTCGGAAATCGCTCCAATCAGGATTCCACTTCTTGCAAATTTGGCTCGGAGTTTTTTGCTAATTTTCCCGCTTGTTTGTGTTCTAAGTTCAACTTTGAGGAGATCACTGCATAAATCAACAGTCATTAGGTAGCTGTCCTTTCTGTGGTAGTGGTATGCGACTCCACAATCAGCCAAGGCCGGTTCAGTATCAGGGATTCTACATCTGTTCTGTCTTGGGCCGTTCGTCGAATAGCCTGCAAGGCTCACAATTTGCTAACATCCGTTTAATCTTCCCCGCCATGTCCGCCAGGTAACAAGTTTCCACAGCTTCTGCAGAATGCGCATGGTTGCCGAAAGTTCCTTTATCATTCACACATAATTCAGTGCACAGCTTCCTATTGCGAAGATCAAACGAGCACCCTTTTTGTGAAAGAACAGCTCCGAAGCAGAGTTAACCACTATCACAATGTAAGTACGAGGGTGAGGTGTGATTTTATCTTGCTAGAACTGAGGCCATCAAGATAAGTTGCCCTTGCCATCAAATGCTAGTTTTTGTTCGTCGGCTTATGTCCGAGTTTCTCCCTGAAAAGTTATTCGGCTGATTGGTTTCAGCAATTCTGCTAACTTTGATAAGAATCCACCTAGAAAATTTGTCGTCCCGGTAAAGCGTGGGACATTTTCGGTATCGGTTGGCGCAGGCTTTTCTACAATCGTACACACCTCTTCCGGATCCGGTTTGATATTTTCGCACGTGAGAATGTGGTCAGCGAACTTGACCGACGTTTGGCAAGATGTCGACTTTTCTCGTTTGAGTTTGATTCCACCACGGGTACATCGGTGCAGCGAAAGAATCAAAACTCGATATCTTAGCCGAAAATTTAAGTAAAATCTTCCAAGCAGAGTACTTCGGGCAAGCCTTCCACTGCTTGGAAATCATCTTCTGGAAAGTCTTGCTCGATACCCTCGGGCCGAAAAATAGTCGCTCTCAACGGTGACGACTATGCTGTGTGTCAGACTCAGCCAAGTAACTCGAGGCTTTATACAACTCTCAAAGCCGAAAAGCCAAGGCCAAATCAACTTTCGTAACTCTGGAAGAATGTCGTCAAAACCGGGTGACGAAAAGTGCTCCCTCATAAATGGACTTATTTGATCTGTCGGTTCGTCAGCTTCTGCCAGAAATTCTCTCTATATGAGAATGGCCAACTGGCGTTCAGATCGTTCTCTAATCGTGTAGGGAACACTCCTTTTTCGTGGAGCCACAGGTTGTGTGGATTCACAAGAGTTTTTTGCCACCGCTCCTGGAAGCTTTTGAAACTTCTTATCGAAAACAGAGGCATGATCTTTTAGGCAACGTTCGACATTACCAGACAATTAGTTGATGGACACACCGTAATGAAATGACTCGGAACCCAGACAGATTCCTAACAGAGGATGGAGACATGGCCTTGGTCGACCACAACAAAGAATGATAGTGATGGATGCCCGTAGTGACCCCGATCGTTTTACAAGACTGACCTTTTTCTAGACACCAGTTGAGATTTACCTTCCCTACGATCTTTTCTGACGTTTGATTTCAACCTCACTGTTCTGTTCTGTTGCGTACGTTTAACCGAACTGACTTTTATGAGGTTTCCTCCGATCTCGATTTTGAATCACTTTGACTTTCGGCTTCTCGCCACCTGTGCGCGCTCGCTGCTCGTTCCTTGCTCAACCGTTGCGTTCTCTTTCAATCAGTGTATTTCCCGTACCAATGCTGTTTCGGCACCACAATGTAAAACATAAACTTTCGCATCTGTCAATCAACTCCCATCCCCTCTGTTCGTTCGATAGAGGAGATTTTGTTGATGATTCGCTGTGAGACAGGATGGAAGACAAGTTCGTAATCCACTCTCGAACAGCTTCTATATACTTGTCACTCAAGAAAAACCTTTTTTGTGGAAATCAGATATTTTATTACAAAGATGGTGTGCTGAAAACTTTTAAAACAAAATATGGTTTTCGATAACGCAAATATATTTTATTAAATACTTTGATACATTCAATGATTTATTTTTCTTGCAACTCCTCGAACTTCTGCGCAGTCCTTTAAGACACGTTATAATTTTATTTAGTTCAACTTCAACCGAAAGTTAGCCCAATATGGTTGGATGTGTTTTGCTGCTTTGTCGAGTAGAATGGAATAGTTGGAGAAGGAATAAATAAAAATTCCGTAAGTTCATCCCCGGGATTGACGACCCGCAGCATTGCCTCACCACTGAGATGGAAGTTGTCACCGTTCCACGTAGACAGTCTACTCAGTGTTGATGTTACTGTTGTACCTGGCACAGCTTTCTTGGGCATGATTTTCATCGGTGCTCTCTAGTCTAACTGAAAGTCCACCTCAGCCCTCTTCACCAACAATTTCACAAAAGAGCTCTTTTGCGTCCCATTTATCCAATCTGTGTGCTGGTAGCTTTTTTCTTCATCCACTTTTTTCGGGAAAAAATATCTGAGGCGAAATGGATGCACGTCTTGTAAATTTTCCCTCAGTCGAAGAGCGGCTTCTTCTCGCAACGTGAATCTTGCCCACGAAACGACACTCTTTACTTGGCAGCATGTTTGATTCTGATGTTATTTCTTCCAGACCACTTGGTTCCTCAGGATGGAAACTGCTTGTCGAAGTTGATGTCGGACAAGGTCTATGACCCAAAAGGCCGCCGTTCGGTCCGGTGACCGCGTAGCCACAGCCATGTTCATTCGTGCTCTGGAAACGTTTATTGGTAAACCGAACGCTGAATGCCAAGCCCGCTCGTCATTTCACTGTTGCCCTTGCGCGTGCCCTCAAGCACACTCTGAAGTACACGCTTACCACCACCTCCTCCAATGGCCTTCTCGTTTTCACGGGTCGTGGGGATACCAATCTGGCTACCGTATTCACGTGGTGCCAAGAATTGCAGTAACGTGCGAACGTTTTACGCAGTACGCAGGATAGAATACCAAGTTCAATGAGAAAATCGTGAATTAAGGTTTGGCAGCCTCACAGCAGTTGAGCCTGACGCGATCCCCAGGTCACGTCGGTTTCCTTGTTTTCCACCTTTCAAGGTTCCGGCTGCGTGAGCTTTGGAGTGTTTCATTGTCTTCCTCTTTGTATGTGTTTTTAGTTGGCTTCACAGATAGTTTTCCCAGTGTACAGTTTTTAATATATATTCAGTTATGATTACTTGTCAGATTGTGTTGCGAAATTGTTCCTTGATTTCCCCCCGTCGTTTGTTGCTGAAGCGTTTGCCAAGTCTGCTAAGCGAAAACCTTGCTCAGACACCACCGTTCGGGCAATCACGTTGCACATATTGGCAGTCACGCCTGCTGATCCGGAACTATGGTTCACGCTGGCCGAATTGGAACTCGAAAATCGCCGTATAAAAGGTGACGCCAGCCAGTTCGCACGGGCAGCGGGTCTTCTCCGGCCGGGGGTCACAATGCAAATAAGGGACGTTGTAATCGACAGAACAATCAAACTCGAGGCAACAACTCAGGATCGATCTGACCCTTACCCTCACTCTAATTTATGTTTTCCATTACCGTTTTGCGCCACACTTGCTCATCCGCTGAACCATACACCGGACATTGACCTCAAGTGACCGCTGACTGGTGCGTGCGTTGATTCGTTTTGTGACCCTTGACCCACAGTCCCCGTAGACATTTCGTTGACTTGACCGCTTGAACCTCAAGCAAACCTGAATTTGCTCGCATTTGGCTGACTCTGATTCACGGAGCGGTTACCGTTGAGGTTTGTGCAGATTTATGTCGTATTCATGATTGTTTTATAAAGAACCGTATTAAAAACCACAATTGGACGCTTGGCGTTTTTTGGATTGTGTTACGAGTATCCCAACGACTGCTGGGAGTCGGTTACAGTTCTCAACATGCTTGAAGTCAAGATGTCGGCCAAAAGTATTTCGTTTCTAACCGATCGCATATAATTGAACCCAAGGATCCGAGGCATGTCCAACCCTCTTTGTCCCATGGTTTTTATGAGGTTTCTGGTCCTGGCTCACGCGTTAGTTTTAAGTTAAAAAGGTCATCTAGTTTAAATTCTGCGAAGAACTTGCTTCTACTAGCCCAGCTAAAGGAGAAACAGCTAATCGGAGAAATTCGATTGGAGAATGAGCGCCGTCTTTTGAAGGCAATAAATGAGGTTTGGATGGCACGACTGAATTTTGAACTCTCAGAACAAGGTGAAGTTTGTGATCCTGTTAGAGGGGATGCAGTTAATCAGTCAGAGAAGATCGAAATGCTCCTCAGCAACTGTGAGAAGCAGGACCACAATTTACTTCGTGAACCGCACTTTTAATTACCAGAGGAAACGCGAGATGTCTTATGCAAAATGCAGCTACCTAATGTAGAACCAGCTGAGTTCGACGATGAAGCAAAACGATACTGCAGGTTTGTGAAACGGTTCAAGTATTATATCGAAAGCAGAATCAGCCATGAGGGCCAAAGATTGCTGTATCTTCTGTACTACTGCGAGGGAAAAGCGAAAAAAGCAACAGAAAATGCGTCATGTTGCCCCCAAACCAAGGCATTCGAAAGGCTCGTGAAATCCTCAAGGATCTTTTCGGTCAAACGCATGTCGTTACACGATCTCTGTTGAACAGTCTGCTGTCAGCCGTTACGCCAAAAGCCGACGATGCCGGGTAACTGACAAAATTGGCGATAAAAATGCAGAGCTGCGAAACTGCCCTAACTCAGCTTAAATACGATGCGGATCTTAACTCAGTAGTCACGTTAGAGGGTATTGTTCGTATGCTATCTCGGCCGCTGAAACATCGATGGGCACGACTTGTAGACGAAACATCCGAGACGTCATGTGCGCTGAACCTGATGACTGAGTTACCCAACCTCAGGATTCCAAGATGCGTTAGGGTTGAAGAAGAGAAGGACGACTATCCCCAACTACATAGTTTTTGTAAGGCTTCCGAGACGGGCTTTGGGGCCGTAGTATATGCTTGATTTTGCGCTGAAGTTGCCTCGGTTAGTTGCACTATTTTGTTGGCTAAATCTGGAGTAGCGCCATTAGAGATCGTTTCCACGCCCCGGCTCGAGTTGTCCGCCGCCAAGCTAACCATTTGCCTGGGGCAGGGAGTAAAATCGTTCTTACCATGGCAATCTGCTGAGACGTTCTTCTGGACAGATTCATCGACTGTCTCCTATTACATTTACCACAACACTACTTGCTTCAGTATTTTCGTGGCAAACAGGCTAAGTGTTATCCATGCGTTGTCATCACCTGATCAGTGGCGACACATGCCATCGCAGAGTAACCCAGCAGAAGCAGCTGTGATAGGGTCATATACACTAGTAGAACTGAAATAGTGGATCTCTGGCCCGGAATTTTTGAGGCTTCCACGTGCACGATGGCCGACTAGTTTGCCAAATGCGGACATGAAAACAGAGATTGAGTTCAAAAATCCGACTGCAGATGTTAATTAACTAAGCCGAGAGCCAAATCCGTTATTTGCCTAGTTTCCCATCTGGACGAAACTGTTGAAGGTTGTGGCCTGGCTAGTTTGGTTTAAAGATTATCTGCCGTACCGTAGGAGTACGAAGACTTGCATTGAAATATCAATAGGGCGAATAACACTCGATGAAATTCGTAAGGCCGAACGCGATACCGTGCGCGAAGCGCAGAGTAGTGAATTTGCCGATGACCTAAGTCGACTTAAGTCAAATGCTTCTAAACCTTGGAAATCCCGGCTTTCAGAATCCGGGCACTTGGAGACCTTATGTCCTGTAATAATTGATGAAATTATGTGTGTCGGCGGGCGGCTGGACTACTCCAATCACGAGCCGAGCCTGAAGCATCCTGCAATCCTGCCAAAGGGACATCCGGTAACGGATTCAATCATTCGTCATTACCATACAATGACAGGGCACTGCGGTACATCTAACGTTTTGGCCGCAACATGGCAAAAATACTGGATTGTTCAAGGCCGTGCATCAGTCAAAAGGATAATTGGTTCCTGTATTATCCGTCGTAGAAGGAGCTCAAATCGCAGTGCCCAACAAATGGCGCCCTTGCCGCCGATGCGAGTTGAGGCTTGATGGTATTCGTTCCACAAGGTCGGTGTTGACTATTTCGGCCCATTCCCTGTTCGACGAGGACGGTCTACAGAGAAACGCTTTGGATGCCTATTCTCCTGCCTGCAGACAAGGGAAATACATATAGAGGTTGCCCATAGTCTCACCAGTGATCCATCTATCTTAGGCCTCACACATTTTATAGCTAGACGGGGTTGTCCAAGAGAAGTCTGTAGCGATAACGGAACGAACCTTGTAGGTGCTGCCGAAGAGCTTCGATTATGCATGAACAGCTGGAATGTCATAAAAATAATGACCTTTGGCTTTCAAGGGGCGCTCAGTGGCACTTCCAGCCGACAGCCGCTAGTCACAGAGGAGGTGTGTGGGAAAGACTGATCCGGTCTGTGAGGAAAATTCTTTATTCCATTTGTCACGAGCATTTACTTTCGGACGAAACATTGATTACGTTAATGGCCGGAGGCGAAAGGATACTGAAAAATCGCCCACTTGTTCCGGTGACGTCTGAGGCCAAGGACGATTATGCTTTGACGCCGAATCACTTGCTGTAACAGCCGGTCGTGGAAAATCCCCCTATTTCCCTCGCAATTCAGTGTTTTTTCCAACATCACTCATTTCCATACACTATTGACTTGTCTTTACGAACTGGTTGTTTTTCTGGACCAATTGTTGTTTGTTCGCGCCCAGAGCGCTATTTTGGCACATCCTTGTTCAGGACCTGCGTGACGCACGTGCTGTCTGCTCACACGCTGCTATTCGGTTTCTCGTTGTTGAGACTTTGTGATCGTATTATTGAGGTTTGTATATTGTTTACGTCATTGTTTATTTTAATAATCTAGTATCGTAGAATTATCACGGATAATCGCCTTCTGATTTCGGGATCCGTTGCGAATTTGGCTACGCATTGCTCAAACGTTCGTTATACTTACTACTGCTCCGCGGGAACCCC
Source organism: Fasciola hepatica (assembly GCA_948099385.1). NCBI lineage: Eukaryota > Metazoa > Platyhelminthes > Trematoda > Plagiorchiida > Fasciolidae > Fasciola > Fasciola hepatica. The sequence goes on from CANUEZ040000106.1 coordinate 1,764,182, forward strand.
GGTGTGGACGCTGATGGCAACCAGGGATGCCAATACACCAAAATATGGCGACAAGTCATACACCTGGGGGCCGTGTCTTGGCACCGATGGACTAAGGAGTATGTTCCCCTTCTGCAAAATAGACATAAGTAGATATCGGAGGATGAGAAAATAAAGGTCGGTGATTTGGTAATGACTGCTCCCGATATTGGATCAAGAAAGCAATGGCCCCTGGGGGTCGTCGTAGAATGTAAGCCTTCGGTTGATGGCCTCGTGCGTCTCGTGTCAGTTCGAACCAAAGATGGGCTCATCAATCGGGATATACGGAAGGTGTGTTTGCTGGAAGGAGTGGATTGATCGGGTGCTGCCACTATGTTCGCATTTCAGCGCTTGTGGCAAGAGTAAATTGTACCATTTGTGCTGGGGTGCGGCAGAAGCGACGCTACCTTAGACTAGGGGGTGCGCAGGTGTACTGCTGTAAATCCTGACATCCCAAGGGAAGTTGGAGGGTACTGAATCTAAGTTAAGAAGGGGGATCCAGGACGCGATTCTGATTTAAGCATGTCGACTAGGGAAATCCATGGCGGATTTGGCAGGCGGTGTAATCGACAGAACAATCAAACTCGAGGCAACAACTCAGGATCGATCTGACCCTTACCCTCACTCTAATTTATGTTTTCCATTACCGTTTTGCGCCACACTTGCTCATCCGCTGAACCATACACCGGACATTGACCTCAAGTGACCGCTGACTGGTGCGTGCGTTGATTCGTTTTGTGACCCTTGACCCACAGTCCCCGTAGACATTTCGTTGACTTGACCGCTCGAACCTCAAGCAAACCTGAATTTGCTCGCATTTGGCTGACTCTGATTCACGGAGCGGTTACCGTTGAGGTTTGTGCAGATTTATGTCGTATTCATGATTGTTTTATAAAGAACCGTATTAAAAACCACAATTGGACGCTTGGCGTTTTTTGGATTGTGTTACGAGTATCCCAACGACTGCTAGGAGTCCGTTACAGACGTAATAGTCTCCTTCCGAAGCTACGAAGCCTCGACAGAGGCCACCACCGGCCGCAAGAATTCGCACACGCAATAATTTCATAACTTCCCGCTTGGAAATGGGAAGCCATCGGAACTGCTGCACAAGTTGCAGCATTTGAGGGGATCGACGGTAATAATAACAATAATAACCATAACAACAATAATAGTAACAGCAATAACGGTTTATTTCCGATAACCTCAAAGCATGCTGCCGCGCAAGATCAATGGTAAGAGGAGAAGCGGAATCTGAATTCCAAGAGGGTGATCCAAGTATGTGCACTTGATATAATGCCAGCGAAAGTATTTACGTTACTGTTTATGGTGGCGCCCGGCAAACTTGAACTCATGGTCAGGTGGCCAAGCCGGCCTAGCCCAAATGGAGTTGGTTAGAAGTGGTATACTTTTATTCAAATATTGCAAAAAGGGGCACTGCGAGACGATAGAATCAAATAGAATTCATGGAAATTTTGTTTGAGGAAAAAGAAAATCCCAAGTGAGACGTAAACCAGCCATAGTGCGCCGCGATGTACGGAACGGCTTAGGAATGGATATCACACGATAAAAGGGGCAAAATTGTGGACAGAGAACAAGAAAAATCCTTCGAAGTTTGCCTTTTTAACTTTTGGAGACCGAATATCGGCTGAGTCAGTTAAATACCCGGTAAAGGACTCATCCGTAGGGAGAAGTTCCCTAGGCGGTTGTGAAAGAAGTGGCCGGATGCAAACAAATAATCGCTGAGCAGATTGTTCACCCCGTAAAAGTGGAATATGGTGCACCAACATAGAAACGGGAACTAGGCGACAGATCAATTTGTGATGCAAAGCCACAATAGCCGCAGAGACGCAGTTTGTGAAAAAGACCATTATTTAAATGACAATGGAGTATTTACGTAATGATTAGCGTTAACTAAGCGCTGAACATGATGACCACAGGGTAGCAAGTGTCAAAATTGTCTGGCAGAATTTACCAAAATGGAATATCGCTGGCTGGGAAAATTTGGCTGTAGCTTCTGCCGCACAATGTGCCAGTTTTACTTAATGTCGCGATTGAAAGCTCGCTAGAGAAGACCGCAGCGATAGTTGATGAATTCATGCCGCGATACAGACCTGATTCCTCTGGAGTAACCGGGTCTTCCGTCGCAGACATGTCTGCCTCGACGAAGTCTAACGATCTCCCGTCAAGGTTGTCTAGAAATAATTCGAGCCTGCAACGTCCAGCGGTGGGTGGGAGTGGGTCACAGGAGCGGTACTTAACACTCTCAACTAGGCAGCGTAGTCTACCACAGCAATGATCTTCCGGCCCTTCAGAAAAAGGGTCTTGTAAAAAGCCTCACTGGCTTCTGTGAGGGAGCTAGGAAATGCAAACCAGAGTGTACTTTCCTCGGTGTTCAGCAAGGGAACTTAAGCACTGGCTCGTGGTGGCGACCCACGAAGCCGCATATGAGACCAGCAGCTTCCCTTCGAAGTAAGTAACATCATTTCAAGTAATCTGCTCCTTGCAGACTCCGGTGCTGAAGTGAGTGTCATACCCGACCGAAAGGCGACAAAAGCACCTCACAAGCCCAAACTCTTGGTGCCGCCAATGGTATTGCCATCCCACATTGGAGTCGGTGGTCATTCACTTTAAACTTAGGTTTGAAGTGTAACTCTCTTTGGGTCTCCATCATCGCTGGAGTCCCGCACCCCATTCTAGACACTGAATTCCCTCCACACCTGGATATGTCCGTTGAGACACGGCTCCATGTAGTGGTGGATTGCCAGGTCTTTCTCCCTGCGGCTGGTTATATTTCACGGGCGACTCACGTCACTCAAGCGTGCTTTTAGTTACGGGCAAGCCTACCTTGTGGAAAACTCGACGCTACTTGCCCGGCGATGTTCCTGCAAGCCCCACCCTTCTCGGTAGTGACCACCAATGTCACTCATCGTGTCGACGCTGTGGGATACCCAGCATTCAGTGAGCCACATCTGTTGGCACCAGACAAGCTGTGTATTGCGCAGGCTGAAATCGAACAAGTGCTAGAGCTCGCCGTCGTAAAACCTTCTGGTGGCCCTTGAGGTTCCTCGCTTCATGTGGTTCCTGGATCCAGCTCGAAATGACTACCCTGTGGTGATTGCAGGGCACATAAAAAGGTCAACTTCCCTGCTGGATGTCCGATTCCCACATACGGGGCCTTAAGTCGTCTTAATCAAGTTGCTCTACATTTAGCCGTATAAATTCAGTTCGCGCGTGTTGACAGATCCCGTGAGCAGAGGCCGATATCCCCTAAGCTGCTGTCACTACGCCTTTCGGGTAGTACGAGTTTCTACGCATGCCTCCTACACTCTGCCAAGCAGCCCAGACCTTCCAGCGGCTCATAAAAGGAGCAACTTGTATTTTGGAAAATAATTTTGTAGGTTTGAATGATATTTCGATGGCTAGCTCTTCAGAGCAAATCACGTTGAGCAATGAAGGACACTTCTCGATCACTTTAGCCAGAGCTGCATTAAGATCAACATCGCGGAATGCGAATTTGGCCGGTCTGATATCACCTCCAACTTGGAAATCCGTCATTTTCAACATGTACGTGAAGGCCGTTCGGTCACGGTGTTTACGGATCACAGGCCTTTGTTTTACGCACCGATGTCAGCTCCCGATGGATACTCACCACTCGAGACTTGCCACTCAGATTGTTTCACAGTTTACTGCGGACATTCGCTAGGTTTGTGCGGTAAACGCCCCTTTCGTCGACTCCTCTTCATGCCCAAGTCAGCCGAGTCTGTCACCAACGGCTAAAATTGGCTCATATGCAATGGTACAGGCCCAGACTACGGACCCCGGCATCAAACAACTTCGACAAAACGGTTCTTTAAGACTGACGGCAATGCCTATCCCTAAGTCTCGGAATGCCATCTTGTGCGATGTGTCACACAAATGCCCCAGGCCAGTGGTTCCTGCTGCCCACAGATACCTTGTAATCTGACTCATCCGAATGTGGCTACTTGGGCGAAAATGGTGAACGAGCTTTGTGCTTACCGCCATGTCAAAGGAGGTGACTGCCATTGGGCCAATGCTTGCCTCGAGTGTCGACATGGTAAGACCTACAGGCGCACTGAGAAGGCGCTACCCAGGTCCCGGAACCCGAAATACATTTTAATCATGCGCACCTCGACCTCGTAGGACCACTTCCACCTTCGCTTGGGTAAGTCTACGCACTCACATATGCCGATGGCCTTGCTCGCTGGTCGGAGGCCATTCCTATCTGTCATTTCACGTCGGAAGAGGCCACGACAGCTTTTATGACCGGTTGGGTTAGTCATTTGGGTTGATCGGCGATGGTGACAACCAAAGGTGGTTCGCTTCTTGACGGCGCTTTTGGTGGCCTACTCGCCACGCTTGATTGCCAACACATTAGGACGACAGCCTACTACTCTCAGGTTGGAGATGCCATTGGGCAGTGAAATCTACTCCTTGGGCAAAAGTTACCCACTTTGGGGTGAAGCGTTACCACTGGCACTCCTAAACGCGCCCCACAGCTTTAAGGAAGAAGCACACACAGCATCGGCAGTGCTGGCATATAACTGTACACTTCGTCCGCCTGCAGAGTTGGCAGCTCTCTCGCCGACGGTGGCTTCCGTCTACGATGACTTGGCTTGAAGCCTTACGCAATACGTTTCAGTGATCAAAGCCAATCCGCCTCGCAAAACCAGTCCGCTCATCGTTACAGCCGATTAAGCTACCTCTACCCACGTATTCCTTTGAGTAGACCACTTTCGATCACCTCCAAAACCCCGAGCGCTGGCCTCATTTCGTGTAACAAAAAGCAGAACAAAAGTATCTGTCATAGGCATCCGCTGCCAGCGCGATGCTGAACCCGTTTTCTGCCCCAAAACTGCCGTCCTAGGGTGCAAACCATCCGGCCAGTTTACGCCTGTTCAAGCCGCTCACTCACCTGCATCGAGAGAGTCAATACTCGCATCACCCGAAAGTACACCAATAGAGAACCCGGGACTAAGTCAGTCGGAATCTCCTATGGTACCCACAAGGTGGAGTAGACTTCGTGGTCGCCAACTACGAAATCCCGTCCGTTTCACTGAATTCGTGATGCGTTAGCCAACTGAATATTGGCATCAAGTCGGGTTATCCTCCATGGATTCACCAACCAACATGCTCGGTAAATTACATTTGGCATTTATTTTATTTCCTAGCACTCCCCTGGCGACGGAGACAACTCAGAAAATCCCTTTGGGGCGTATTTACGGTCCAACAGCCGCTGGCATCCTCAGGCTCTACTTCCTCCCAGTGTGCCTTGTCCTGTCTCAGACGGACTTACAGTCAGGCTGGCTTCCCTGTGCTTTCAAGAAGCCATCCCATTACTGCACAATCGGAAACTGCTCTCTTACAAGTCTCGCTCCGGGCCTCCCTTGGAATACTCTCCAGTTTCCTTCAGCAACGTAGCGAAATCTGACCGCATTTCTATGGAGTCCACGCAGAGCCAATTCGCCAAGCCTCTAAAAATAATTAAAACAATTGTAGTTTAATTCAGAGACGCCAGAAGTGTGCCTTACCCACGATCATTTTTTGGAAAAATGGACTAGAAAAATTCGTGAAAAATTAGAAATATGCAACACAAACGAAGGGTAGGTGGAATTAGCAGGAGATGAGAGGAAGGTAAATGCATGCTCACCGAGGATTAATAGAGGGAGTTTAAGTGAACCCATCCACTGGCACCGCTTGTGAATTACAGAGTTCTTTTTTTATGCTCACTCTCTTGCTGTCAACATTCACCCCATTCCTTTCCAGTTGTCACCGGCTTCTTTTCTAGCTTGCTCTCCGTATTTACGTTATACGCTTCCCTTTTCATGCCCTGCACAATTTATCACTATCTATGCACGCATCAGTAAACAGATTTCACACCTACCTGCTATCCATCTTTTCCTCTACATCGATCTTGGCTATTCTTTCTTGCCTACCTTCTCGGAGTTGCACGTTTGTCTACTCTTCGGCCCCATATCTAATCATGCCCGTTCCCTATGTTAGGACTCACTGATAATACTCAATCACCGGGACATTTATTGTTACTATTCATCCGCTCACCGGTCACCAAAAGGCGTCCGGCTCTGACGCATCTTTCCGTAGTCCTTCAGTGGACAGCCGAGTGATTAGTTATTATCCACACTTCTCACCAGTCCATCCGATCGCCTCCACAGTGCTATTACATTGAGTTATTCGGGTTTTGCAGATCACCACGTTTCCTCCATGTTTCAACGTTTTTGATATGCTTCCAATGCAGGTGCGCCGCTCCGCCACCGTCAATTCTCACGCCTGTCGAACTGGTCGTTAGAAATGGTACACTTATCGTCCACCCACTATACCATCACCCTTCTCACAACCTCATTCTGGCAGTTACTCCCTCCCTCCGGATGTGGCGTTTGTACTTTATAACACCGAAGCTGACCCTGAATTCAGCCTACAAATTCCACCACTATCTACGCCGGCCGATATATTTTATTCTATAGCCCTTGATCCACTGCCGCCTTTCGCGATATACATGAGCAGCTTTAGTGGTCTGTCATTTTTGCATGGTTCACATTACACAGCACTCATCTATTGGCGTACGCCTACCTGTGAATTACTCTACCATCTCTCATGCAAAACTAAACATCTCTGTAATCGCTGTAGCAACGCAGTCCACATTGACTTATCTTCCACTTTCGCTTTGACATTTCTTGTCAAAGTTAACAATATGTTGCACGCTCACCCGTTTTCTTTCGGCTGTTTCCTCTCACCACCACTCTGGTAGTTACCCTCCCACGAAATACGTCAAATATTTGCTATATATCTGACTCCTCCAGCATCCAGCCACCACCTGATACCGCCATCTCTGCAGACTGATATATTCCCACGTTTATACCTCTTGACATACCTGTCACAAAGTGAATAATTCGCGGAAAGCATTGACGAGACTATTACCCGTATGGTTCTCATATTCTGCAGCCTGTAACTTTTTATACTCCGCTTGATAAATTCCTCTTTTCAAAAAGACCAACGACATATCCCTTGAATATATTAGAATTTCCACCAGTGGTAATTATTTCCTGCACCATTTGTGCATTTAATCCAGACTTTCATCCGACATCATTCAAAAATAGCCAAACCGAACACTTGACAATGAGTTTTTTATTTACCCGGCTTTCTTTTCATTTAGTCCGTTTCAATGTTACCTATAATCCTCTGAGTGCATTTATTTTATCCCATTACAAACTCCAACTCTATCATCAACTGTACCGCTTGTACATGCACTGCACCATGTGTCGGGCCCATCCGAAACACAATAGTTTTAATACTTCTCTAGACAAGCCATTTACTTGAGTCCTAGTTAACTCACCTGCAAACTTTCATCACTCTGCTCCGCAAATTGCTCGTGCCCGAGCACCTACTTTACACCCCACCACGTGTGCAGTCCTCGCAAACTCTCGCTGAATATCAAATACTCAATTTGTGGTGAGTCGGATCCTCAGTTAAATCTGCGAGCTTCCGCTCCCCGGGGGACACCTTGCCATCCATTAGAAATAAGATTTCTGCCTTTTCACAAGTCATCAGTACTACTGGTTCAAGTGCGTATCTTTCATCACCAGTAATCTTTCCAATTTGTCATCGGTGCTTTTTCAAATATTTTTGTCAGCTTACTCTCCCTTGCAACTTTACGTCGGTCGTATCTGAATTCCTAGGCATTTCTCTCTCATTCCTGCTGTACTTGATTACGTACCTCGACCATGAGGCCGACTTTGCCCTTCACTGTGCTACGCAACCATCTGACGTTCAAATTTAATTTCTACTGCCATTTCTGCCAACTGTTTCATTTTTGTGCTGAATTCGATGTCCCGTTCTCGTCTCTCGTATCAGACTTATTGGTTCCACACCTGTCGCTCTACTGTTGCAGTGTCACCTGCCCACCAAAATGGTCATCAGGTCGATTATCTACCCTCTACTTCATTATCGCTCCTGCACGCTATTTGCTTCTCCATCGCCACATACCGCATTCCACGATCATTTACTGCCATAATTCCATATCCCTGCTGTTACTTTGTGACATATGTATATCAATGAAAACAAACTGCTGAACGCTTACCGGCTTACCGCTGGCTATTTCTTCCATCACTGCTCTTGAAATCCCTCCCTATATCCATCGGACTTGTCGGTCCATTTCCTTGTGGTTGACTGTGACGGCATCTCCCCCATCAGACTCTACCATCACATTGGCCGTTGATTTATGGCATTCCATATCTGAAGATCCATTTTCGTACATTATCAAGATATCTATCCATATACTTTTCACAACCCGCAAAGTGCAAAGGACTCATTGAATTCCTCTTCAGAAACTCCTGATTCAGCTGTAATTTCTAATGTTGCAATTATTTCCGGCACTAATAATGCATAACCTCTCCTTTTTAACCGATTTTAAATTTCGCTAGCCGCATAGTCCATTTGACCTTGACCTTCAGATTTGCCGGGCATTATTTCATTTCCAGTCCACTTTACTACCATCGTTATTACTCTGTTCACAAGTGTTGTACCCTTTTGCAAATTCCCTTCGTGACACCACTTTAGTCGTTTGATAATGCATTCTAGCAAGCTCCGAGCGGATCCAAAATATGCTATTATTACTATTATTACTAAAATATTAATTATTATTAAAAATTCTGCCCGGCAAATTCGAAAGTCAAGGTCTAATGGAGGGACTAAAAGAGCTGAGCGGGGGGGGGGAGGATCGGGACCCGTGGGTTTGATATAAGGAGGACTTAAAATCGGGACACGGACGAGTCTTCTAACATTTGCGATGCAGTCTTCTAGCACAGGTGGCTGGAAGACAGTCATGACTCGGTGCTAACTGGCCGCGAATAACGGCTGAACAGAGCTCGTGACATCTGCCCTGCCTGTGCAACCCGTGGAAGCACTGCTAGTCTTTCAGAGCTTTTGGCTTTGTATCCAATTCCTTCACCCGTGAATTCAACCGGAAAGGGGTACATCATGATGACGGCTGACCAAATGTTCCGTTGGGTGGAGAAAGTTCCAGTGCTAGGTAAAAGGGGTGGTATGGTCCCTCGCGTTTTTGATGACAGTGTGGTGGCGCGATCTGGCTTACCCGAAGTTATCGTCTCTGATCTGGGCCCTTCGTTGGAATAGAAGAAATTACGGGGCAGCCTGTAAAGTGAGAAATCCGAAGAATACAGACTTCATCTCATTCTCAGAAGAACGGAATAAGCGGAGCCATTGAACAAGAAGATGAATGGGTGGATGACCATTATTGGAAGTGGTAGGCAAGAGGGACTGTTAAAAATACTGCTCAGCTTTTGTACGTCGAACTACTGAACGACAAAAACGGCACAGTCTTAAATGTTTTTCCGACAGGAAACTAAAATTCATCTGGACGTATGGCTCAACATCAAAAAACGACCGAAAACACCCGGAGGCTTAGATGGCACACCGAACGAAGGAAGCCCGGAAATGAAAAAAGGGGAGATATGATGAACAGTTTCAATCACAAAAATGGAAGGTTTTCTTCCTCGGACTTGCTACAGGCCCGATGTAATCGGTCCAGAGGCCAGTAAGTTCCGCAGACAATGGAGTAGACCGTACACCATAATACAGAGGAAAAAGGCAAGCTTGTGAACCAATCATGGGCCATAAAGCAAATGGGTCAACGGACTTCACTTGGCCTCTGCTTTACTCAGAGAAAACGTTTCAGAGGAAAGACGATTACAGCAGAGCAGCAACAGAACTAGATGGATATCAAACCAGTTGGGCTAGCCAGTGGATAACAGCAGACTAAAGAAGTGGTGTTGAGCTTATCGGAAGGTTCCCGCAACGAACAAAAAGAGGCACTCCGACTTATTAATTGAACTCATCGGGATTTATTATAACCGGCTGGGTAGCCCAAGTTAGGGGCTGCCGAATAATTCGTCAACCGGGTCAGTTAGGCCGGCCGAACAAAAACCGCGGGTTAGATAACCAGTCTAATGGTGGTTTGCACCTGGCCAGAAATGAGTAAAGGTGATCAGTCAGTCAGAGAAAAGATGTTGAAACATCTCGGTCTGGTAAAGTTACCGTGTAGACGGGTGTACTCTTTCCGGATGAACTTGTCCGGTGGCTCAAGCACATGTGTTCTCGCTCCATCTTGTCTTCTTGATAAAGCGACCCTTTGGTTTAGGCTGATGTGTCGTACAGAATAATCTGCAATACGTGCATAAAAAGGCAATTATTGGAACAGGTAAATAGTTAGATAACTCCCGCTTTGTTTCCCTTTTCCTTTGGTATTCCCACCCGTGTACGCGGGAACGAAATATTCTCACGATCTACTTTTACCCACACTTACATTATAATAATACATATACCTACTCAGACCAGATAACGGAATGTGTTGTGAGCTTATCGCCGCAAACACGTTCGACCTTCATTGAATGGAAATCAACCTATTTAGCCACTCGCGCGAAATTTGCATTTGCTTGTGACGTGTCAAAGTAGTCCTGCCCGAAGTTTTGCCAATCGCTCTACGGTTAGATCACCTTCGAGCTTGCCCATCGAAACTTTTGGTGGCTCCGTTAGAAGAATCTTGTTCGAGCCATCAGCTTCTAGTGGACTACGGCTTGACGCGACTAAAGCGCTGAAAATCTCCACCAGGTGTTTATCCAATTTCCTCTAATTACCCCACTTCCATCTATTCATTGAATCTATACAACCTTGTTAGTTTTACTACTACATTGACAAGGTACATAGGTAGAACTGCCCTTTTTACAGAAGAAAAAAGGGACTAATTAGAGTATAAATGCGATATAATTGTACAGAATTTTTATTTATTCCTTCTCCAACTATTCCATTCTACTCGACAAAGCAGCAAAACACATCCAACCATATTGGGCTAACTTTCGGTTGAAGTTGAACTAAATAAAATTATAACGTGTCTTAAAGGACTGCGCAGAAGTTCGAGGAGTTGCAAGAAAAATAAATCATTGAATGTATCAAAGTATTTAATAAAATATATTTGCGTTATCGAAAACCATATTTTGTTTTAAAAGTTTTCAGCACACCATCTTTGTAATAAAATATCTGATTTCCACAAAAAAGGTTTTTCTTGAGTGACAAGTATATAGAAGCTGTTCGAGAGTGGATTACGAACTTGTCTTCCATCCTGTCTCACAGCGAATCATCAACAAAATCTCCTCTATCGAACGAACAGAGGGGATGGGAGTTGATTGACAGATGCGAAAGTTTATGTTTTACATTGTGGTGCCGAAACAGCATTGGTACGGGAAATACACTGATTGAAAGAGAACGCAACGGTTGAGCAAGGAACGAGCAGCGAGCGCGCACAGGTGGCGAGAAGCCGAAAGTCAAAGTGATTCAAAATCGAGATCGGAGGAAACCTCATAAAAGTCAGTTCGGTTAAACGTACGCAACAGAACAGAACAGTGAGGTTGAAATCAAACGTCAGAAAAGATCGTAGGGAAGGTGAATCTCAACTGGTGTCCAGAAACTGATCAGTTTTTAGAATGCTTGAGGTCGCCGTAAGCTAGTGTTTTGATCGATAGGATGGGTAATGGGAGAATAGACTGATAAACGGGCAGTCAGTTGGATTGGGGCAGGAAGAGGTACTCATTTCGGGCGATTTTCCCGGAAGCTAGGCATATCCCAAAGCAATCCTCATTGAGAGCAGGCAGTGCTGTCCAACCTCCCTGCTAATGTAGCCCAAATCTGGCCTAAATGGGCCCAAGACACACCCAACTTTGAGTGCGCTGGGCATAATGCCTGAGTGGTCCTTCTGCACGGTGTCCACGGGATCTGCAAAATCAAGACATGGAAACCTGTATAGTTGTTACGTAGTTGCAAATATAGTAAAAAGAGACTGAACAATAATACTTTCCTGGGAGAAACTTCAAACACATATATCTACATTGTTCGGCAATTTACGGAAAATTTTTCATCACCACAATTTCCTCTGGAATTCACTTCATGCATGCAACCACATTTTTACACACATATATCTAACGGAATTTTATTTGCTCTTGGGTCTCCGCTTGTTTTTCCCATTTTACTATAAACCACTCTATAATCGGAATCACGTTTCATTTGAACTGCTTCTCACCTTTTGATACTACTTCACCGTTTTCCATTACTAAACGAAGCAACTTTTTGTTTCAGTTACATGAGTCTATATATCCGTTGACAGATCACGAGGTCAAGAAGGACTCTTCACATTTTACGTGGAACGAGAGTGACAAACACCGAACTATTACCGTTTTTGTACACATACACGTTGTATTTTTAGATAGAAGGCTTCCGGTCTGGGAAATACTATTCATTTTTTCCAAAAGTCGCACCTCGATGGTTGAGTTGTAATAGACGAAGAATATAGTAGCGTAAGACTATACAACGGAGCGAATTGCAAATAAATGGCAGAGAGGGTGAATCTTTGCTGCACATTATTATATACTTGTTGGACCCAAAGCTATTTTTTCTGAGGGCCGGTGGGGCCTCCCAAAGTTTTTCATTGAGACTCCCAGATTCTCGCTAAGGCAGCCTTATCTTATCCCAACTGGGCAAACTTTGGGTTTGCTGCTCGTGTCGAGATACAGAAGGGCACTGACTTACACCAGAGCCTTTTTCACTTCGAAGCATCTGGTCAGTCAAGTGTCTAATGCGACGTTCAACTTCAGGTATGTCTTCACATCGCTCCTCTACAGAGCCAGCTCTAGGGGCTTCTCTTAATGATACACTGACCACCGAACCATTTCGGTGATTGAAGAGCCAATTATTTGTCATTTTCGCGCGACCAGCCCCCGCAAGGGCAGAAGCTCATTTTAGGAGTACTCCGAAGGATAACTGCTCATGAGAGGCGTATAGTAAGGCTCCGATCGAAAGGCATCCTAGAAATAAGATACGAACCAACGTCACTCGGTTCTTTGTTTGAAGTAGCAACCCCAGAGCATGCACAAAAAACCGGTACCTGTCTGGCAGCTGGAAGTTCCTATGTCGGGAGCCGGTGATCGATCGACAGGCTCACCTGCCCTTTGGACGACGGTCTGCAGCCAGGGACACCCAAAGTATCTTGGGGAATCCCACCCCGCCCAGTAAGGGTGAATAACAGCAAGCCTTAAAGGCCTCACTTAGCGGTGAGCAACATTCGTGCTTGTCACGGAGGAGAGCTTTACACTCCAATATGATTTACCCCGGGGTCAGCACGGCGAGTGAACTCCATCACAACGGTAAAACTGTATCGCTTATCGGATAACCGATGAGCAAACAATTAGAATATCCGTTAAAACACCACGTAGTTAGTCTTCGAATATCCTTCTGAACTACTTCATTTTTGTGCACAATGGTGCAAGTGGGATGTGGTACAAACACTGCAGTAGTTTTTCCATGGAAGAGAAAGTCATTTGGCGGCAGTCATTCTGTGTGGCGCAAAAGCTGATGTATCTATTGCAGCAACTGAACAGTCTGAGTTGTCTATTTCGCCAGTATATCTAGTAGTAGTGCCCTTGTCAACCGGTTCGTCCCGTTCTCTTAAAAGTTGGCTTCTGCTTCTGTGGACAAACCATCCGAGCAGCCAACGAAGCTCTGAACGGAGTGGCCTGTTATTTTCCCCTGACCGTTTATTATACCAGGTACCTCTCCATATAGATTGGTACCCCAGTACTTGCTCTTTGTTTTCTTTTACGCTTGATCGCACTTCCTCCCGCACGTACTTTCTGCACTAGCTTATTATTGTTATCTTGTCATTCTCCTTTTGTTTGAATGTGGGAGAGATCAGTTCAGCCTTTCCAAGCGCATTCGATGGTCCTTCCGACTAAACGTGGACCGCTTGTCCGCTGCATCGGTGCTCTGCTCCACGTCACCACGGTCACAACAGCAATGTTGCCCCCAACCCATTGGAAGAACGTTATTGGCGGGGAGAGAGTGGTACACGTATTTTGGGACAACATGCCCGTAGCCTGCACGGGCAACAGTCAAGTGGCCGCCGCACTCTGAAGCACTAGGTTGGATAAAAATATGTAATAAATAGATGGGCAAAGCTGAATGTACTTACACAGCCCACTTTGTTTAGTGGCCCAAGTCAACTAGGGAAAAGGGAGTGCCACTGAGCAGCTGAGATGGAGACCAGTGGCTCGGGCGGTCGCCTTTTCTACATAATTGGTCACTGTTCGGACACTCTGCTTGGTAGGCGGAGGTGCTGAAGTTAATGTTCTCCCGTCTTCAGGCCAAGCTGGTGGTAGGTGCCTTTCCTCCACCCTACTTACCACCAACGATACTTCCATGCAAACCTATGTAAAATTTTGAAGGTAGAAGATTTTGATCTTCTTACACTTCCCACTGGGTTTTCTTTATTACAGAGGTTCAAAGCCTCATACATGGCATGGAATTTCTGCGGCACTTCGGCCACTTGGTTGGTTCTTGCTGTAAACCTCCTGTGGACCTCACAGCTGATCTGTCTGCAAATGGGATTTCGGCTGATCCCAACCTCACAAGTTTCGTCCCACTTGAAATGACTGATCTGCGCCTTTTTGGCAGCGTATCAAACGCATGCCCTAAAGTACCGCACATGCCATCCGTAACACCTACCTTGACCAGCCTGGCAGGTCATCACTTTAGCGTTTCAACCCCTCCAGATCTGCTTAGGCAGGCCGTCCTGCACCCGACAAACTGAGAATCACGCCAGCTGCGTTCTAGCACATTGGGCATTTGTGACGGCTGGTTATTTTAAGTTTTCGGGAGTTGAGTCATTTGGGCACCAGTTCGAGCCCCATCACCGTCCAGTCTTGGCCAGTGCATCACGTTAGGTGGTCACTCCAGAGCTCCCTCAGTAGTGCTCCTAGCTTCCCTCGAACAATTCGCACTTTACTTCTTAATTACCGTCAATTGTCAGCAAGTTGCCCATTTGGTTTCCCTCCCAGAATGACGGCAGACCGAAGGTGGACCGGATGCTTTGGAAAATTAATACTGTCTACCAGGGGCTGGCTAGTGTAAATGAAGGCCTGATCCCTTTGTTTGCAGCTGCTCCATGGTTTCAGGCTGGGCTGTTTTAGTTTCGGGGGTGGCATCTAGGATAGACTGTGGAACTACTATAGGGCTGCCGTTGAGCAGTTTCCCCGCCTGTAGACTACCTTCTAGATGCGCAACCCTCAGGCGATCGATAGATATTAATATATGTTCACTAGCTTGGTCAGTGAGGTTAACTCGATTACTTTGCCCGAGCACTAAGAAATGATCTTTTTGAGGTCATTCGAGATAGATTCTTACGCCCTTACCCAATTAAAAGACGTAGATGCACTCAGACTGTGTCAACCGAAACGAGGCTGATAGAAAAAGCTGTCACTGCAAGTGCATTTACAAAGGTCACATGTGCGCAGCCAGTTGGTACACATATGGGGCGCAAACGTCAAAACTCATGCCACCCTTAGCAAAGGAATCCCCTGGTGACTGAAGAGTTTGACTGATAGCTAATTTTGCAGCTGATGCGGTAACATCTGGTTCATAAGCGGAAAGCAAGCGGAAGAAAATTATTGACGTGCCAGCGTCCAATTAAAGCTGTGGGAAGCAGTAAGCTAAAGCTTTGAGATGGCGAAAAAAGAGCTCATTCACATCATTGGCTGCTGGGTGACGGGCCATTGTACGGGAGCCGTGACATCCCAAAAACGTAGTGTACCTCCATACAAGTTTGGCCAGAGTTGTGCACCACGATCAGTGGTTACCGTTGCAAGGTAACCATGCGGTGAAACCCGGCTTTCAACGGAGGCAGTTAGTAGGGTACTTTTCCGGCTTCGGCGGTGGAGCAGACTCTGGCAGGCAAATGAAACAGTCGGCCATGGCGGGAAGGTAGCTGAAACCTCCACAGGGGCTGAAAAGGCTAAAGGTATCTACATGAGCATGAGAAAACCATGAGGATGCAACCGGGAAGCCACATAATGTAGCCATTGTGTCTACCTACCCTCTATCGTTGTCACACAAAGCATGGAAGCGAGCAACTAAGAGTATCCTTTTGCATGCCGTGCCAGTCGTCCCTATCTGTAACTCGCTTTCGGCGGCTCGAACTATGCCAACCATCGACGATCGTGCGGTTTTAAGGCAGCAGTACGACGAGGAGTGCTTGTTGCAAAGTTGTGTCACATATTATCGAGCTCGAGGAGGTGGCTGAAGGAAACCGCGAAGGTTTAGGTGACGCAGCCTGTCTTTGATCCGAGGAATCCAGTTCGAACGTTGGGCTGCAGCCAAAGCTTCGAGGTCCAAGCTTCTTGGTTGACTAGAAATAGCGTTTGCCCGATAAACAGTATCAGCCTCAACGATGTCAGCACCGGAAAGGTCGCTGGAAAACTGTGCTAAAAAGTCCAAATGACGCATCTCATGTGATGAGTGTATATCGGTTCGATTGTGAAACGCGTATGTCAGTGGTTTGTGATCGGTACAGGTTAGGGATTTTCCACCTTCGACGATGTCGGAAATTTCTAACAAAACTGTTAACAGCAATTAGTATCCAATTAAACATAGAACACCTAGCTTCATCTGGTAGGTGATGACGAGCAAAAACTTTGGTGGTTTTCTTTGTTATGTCAATCACTGCTGGAGTACTCCATCAGTCTCTTTGTCAGAGGCATCGGTGACCATACTCGATTAGGCTCCAGCAGAAGTCAGGGCGTCCTTGACTACATTGAGACCAAATTTAACATCCTGGGATAGTTAATTGAGTCCATCTTTAAAGCCTCGAGGTAAATCTCTCAAACGTTGTATCAAGTGAGCACAGTTTTGGAATGAAACGCCGATAACAGCTTGCTGCCCTGATGAAACGACTGACGGCAGCTAAGATAAAGTAACAGACGTTCGCGAACGACTTGTGCCTCTATGTCCAGGGGTTGAATGCCACGACAATCAATCACGTGGTTTGAAAAATTAACAGAATTTTGGACCAGCATACTTTTGTCCGTATTGGCAGTTATACCCTGTACCGTAAAACTTTCAAACAGTTGATGGAGATGTCGCTTGTGCGCATCTGCTGATTCACTTGGTATTACCGGTTGCCTATATAGATTAAAACAGAAGCTGATCATCCGGTATCCTGGCCAATAAAATGCTGAAGGGCTTGTGCAGCTTTGCGTAAGCCAAATGGCATGAGTATGAATTCTAAGAGACCCAGAAGTGCATGTGCTGTTATCTTGGATATATCCTCATCTGCAATGGAAATCTTGTCATAGGCTCTTATGACATCTTCTTTGAGAACATAAAATCACCCTCGAGGATGACCGTCAGATCCCGATCAAGTGGGACGGGATATCTGGCGGGAACAGTAATAATGCTGAGAGGTCTATATTATCCAACTGATCACCATTCTTCCGACATTTTAGGGACCATATAAGATGGTGAAACCGAAGGTCTATTTTAATAATGTAAAGTATTATTATATTGAGGACTGAACTTCAGTACTTTTACTTTTTCCAAAGAAAGCTACAGAGCTCCCGCTCGAACTACGAGTAATTGAGAATTAGGGACACCCCCTGAGCAAGCATGCACTCGAACTCATATTCCGCACAATCGTAAAACACATGAGGATGCGGACGCGATAAAACAACAAGTAGCGTCAGACAATTGCCACACCCGCCACAGCCTGAATGTTTTTCTGGACTTTCTCGATCACAGCCTCTTTCGTTTTGTGGACGTTCCGATCTTGGGATTGTTTCCTTTGAGCCGAACTTTGCCCTGAGATCATTTACGTCTGGAGTAGGTTCAGAAAGGTCGAAAGTAGTATCAACTGGATCACAATTGGAAACGCGATTAAGGTCAGTCTGATTTGCATCTCTTCGATGAATGAATTCATCAGCCAGACCCAACATTTGTAAGTCTCTTCCCAACCCGCCTAGTCACAAGGCCTCTCGAGGGTCTTAAACCGTTCTGTCTGTGATAAGCAGCTTCCGATGACCCCAAATGAAGTGAATTCGTGCGGAGTGCGTGGTCCCTAAACAGCCTCACCGGATTGCTACTCATGGTTGAATAGACAGAATTAAGATAACGTATCAGGAAATTTTCCACAGTTTCCTCCATTTCACTAAAAAAACCTGCGTTTGTGGACTTGAAAGCGCACGTTATTGTCCGTAAAAAATTTTAGCCGTGCCGTTCGACCGCGGATGACTTGGGGGAAAGACGTGGTGGCCACCCATGGACTTTAACCAGCCTGTCACTTTCTGAGCAGTTAAATGGTTCCGGTTATCAGTCACCCTCAAATATGGCACTCCTTCCTGGCTAAAGGTCTTGTTAAGTTCAATAATAGTGAAATCAGAGCTAGGTGAGGAAGTGAAGTAAACCTCTGGCCACCTACGACGATAATCGATCATAAAGAGAGCAATAATCAGCGTGGCTAGACCTCTTGTGGTATAGACCACGGAGTCTGTCTGAAAGGTTGGGAATGAGTTTAAAGCATATAGTCAGCGTTGCTTGTAACAAACTGGCATAAATCACTTTTCAGTTCAGGGCACCAGCAGGTGAGTCGGGCCAAGGATTTCATCTTTTCGATAACAAGATGTTCGTAATGCATATCGGTCGGAGCGACTGGAAATACTGTAGGTGGTGTAATAATGCCATCCCACAAGCACAGAACGTCATCACAAGGCAAGGAAATGCCATCACAGTGCTTGTAAGAAGCACTTTTCAACCTTGTCAAGAGCAAGACAAAAGGACATGATATACTTCCAAGCTTCATGAGCTGGATAGGATCGATTTAGAAGGGGCGGCCGGGTTAACAGCCAGTCAGAGGGAGTTTCCTCGAAAGTGGTGTAACTAGACAACTGGTCCGTGTGAGAAATAATCCCTGCCTTACGATGTGGGGCATCATGAGAATATACTCCATGAGCATGAACCGAGGCTGCGGACGATTCCACTCACGGGATGCGTGAATCACAAACGAACTTCAATGCGTCATTATTAGTCACTAACATGAGGCGTGAGCTAAGCAAGCACTCCTGTGGTCAGTTGGCTCCCCAAAACCCAGGTAGATCTTAATAAGGTGTCCGTGGATATCCACTTTCCGCACGACTTAGTCAACGCGATATCCACAGAAGTGAATGACCCTTTCAGTTAAACCGGAATATTTCAAAAGGAGTAGCGGTTATTGTGAATTCATGGCATTTTCTTGGAGAGGCATTCGCAGAAATTTTTCCTGAAGATCCAGCTTGGAATAGAATTTTCAACCATGAAACTGATGCATAGTGCCTCTTGGCTTCATCATAGAACACTTGGTTTGCCTCAGGAATTTATTCCCGACAATACGATGATCTCCGCAAGTTCTTGCCGTTTCCTCGCCCCTACCTAATGAAGTCGCACAATGCAGACTAGGTGACGTACTTGTGGTTATTAGGACACCTTTCGCGGCCAACTGGTCGATTGCCTCCATCACGCGTTCACAAGCTACGAGAAGTATTATCCAACGTTTAGGAAATTGTGGAGGCCTTGATACCCCAAGAACAACTTGGGCCATCTTGACGCCATCTCAAGCTGTTGAAAACTCCAAAATCGATTTTTGAAGAAAAGAATGATGACAGTCAGAAAACAACGACGGAGAAATGTTAAGTTTTTTATGCGACAAATAAATGCTGAGAGTCAATGGCATAAAATGAGCAATTATACGCAGTGGAATTGCAGTCAGCAAGAGATGGTTCACACGCTTCCTTTACAAGCAACTCACGACCAGTAATGTCTTTCTCGAAAACGTTAACGGATGTACTGTATACACCGGGTCAAGATCTCTGAATATCAGATGGACCGTACACTGCTTATGTCCAGTATGAATATCTGATAGGGTGGTTAACAAAATAGGTGCGATTAAGGTGGCCTAATGGATACGAACCGTCAACAGCTGGCGAGGACCGAAAATCGGGAGACAAACAAGACTGAGTGCTGGAACCGTCAACTACACGAATCCTAGCACTTCAACAAACAAACTGAATTTGGCCAGCTATGCAGCATTTATGACATGTAAATTTATGAAAGCAAAAAGTCAAACGTGAAGGCCTGGCACCAAAAGACTTACTGTTATTTAGTCTTCCATGAGTTCTCTGTCGACGTAAGGGTCGATTTTTCGTACCATTAGATTCACGAAGGCGCTTGAATCGGTGTGGCTTTTGGGTTGTTTGCTTTTCAGCATTGTTTAGTCTGAACAACACAGATGGCTTCTCATGAACGGCAATCCTCCACAAAAGAGTTTAGCGGACTGAGGCGTGCAATCCGGAGGACACAGTAACGATCTTTGTAAATCAACACAACCAATCCGGGCAATCGGGTAGTTCGGTAGCTGAACTTGTAACTAGTCACCAAAATTTGCATCGAGAAGCCTGAGTTTGCAGTAGCGAACTGAAATTACATGGTGAGAAGCTGCAGATCCTCCCGAATTATTGAACGAAATTATTCTCTCTCCGAAGATTTGGAATCAGCTGGCTGCGAATATTGAAGACGCAAACCTCTGAGGACTTTGTATGGCTGAGCAATGGTCAATTAAGGAAACGTCAAATTGTTCAAAACAGAACACCCATTACTTCTGATAAGAGATAGGAAATAAATGGTTTGCTTCTCGGACTCCACAACTTCCGGGTCAAACAGCAGACTTCAAAAAGCTCCAGGTTACCTTTAACCTCGCGGGAAGTTCCATGCGCACTCAGAGGTTCTAAGCCTCAGTCACCAGTAGCAGTTTGTGTGAGAGCGAAGACGGACGCAATAATTAGGAATCGGAGTTGGGTTCTGGTACCATTCGCAGCGACCACAATAGAGCTCCCGCCCAAACCACGAGCAATTAGAAACTGAGGATTTCGGCTGAACGAGCACAAACCTAATCTTTTATTCTGCACGATGATGATGTACGTAGGCTTGCAGACGTAATAAAACGACACGAATTTATGCCCTGCACATCTCTGGGAGAGGAACACGTGCACAGAGTGTAAGCCCTGGCTATCCTTCGCCTTGGTCACTGCCATGTCTTTCACGGCTACAAGCCAAAAAAACAAAAAGGTGGAGCGCAAGGGATGGTCTTCCATCTGAACGTCAGAAAATGTTTTGTGCCAACCACCGGCCGTCGAGCCACCAAGATACGCGAACATCGTGACTGACTCTCTGGATGGCACAAACAAGTAGAAGTAGGTTGAATGAACCCCAAAGATGTCTTCGCCGCCCAGTGAACAATGCTTCCTGGCGCTCAACTTCCCCGGGAATACTGCAAAGTCCCCCCAGGGCACACTTAATCACGGTATGACGCAACTCAGGCCTATAATAAGTAAATTTCTTAGAGAAGGTCAGGCAGCATCAGCACCATTTGTCCGAGTGGTGGCTGCATTTAAACTAGGGAAGCTTCAAGGATCCGGATGACCGTGGAATCTGAAACTTTTTAGTTCTCAGAAGCAAGTAAAAGGGGCTCTGAGACGGTCCAACCATCTGAAGGGAGAGCCCGTTAGTCTTCATCCAGACAATTCTCCCGATAAACGTCATAAGACGAGCGGAGCCGGTGTATACATCAAAGAGGGAAGGATGAGCTGTGGAACGGACCTCTGTATCCTGGATTTTCGTACGGCCCGGAGAGGATAACAGATTCCTTGGCCACAGATACTACCGTCGAGCTTTTTCAGCAAGCTGCAGTTGAGGACCTCTGATCAGAGGACTACTGAGCGGCATCCGTCGATCTGCTGGCCAATATACGTGGAATTCCGAACAAACGGGGCAAGTTGGAGACCGCTGAGCCGACTAGAGCCCCGTCTATCAATACACTTCCGGTGACTTGGCAGCGCCCCACGTTGAAGGCTCAGAGGTATCACTGCCAGGGTATAGGCTGAGCCAAGTGGATTGCTTTAAACAGTCTATGTAAGGAATGGGACCTCAGCGTATGACTGAGGCTGGGGGTAACAGGGAACTAAGTAAAGGGACTACCCGGCCTGCTCAGCTCCTCAATGAATCGTCACGGACCAATATGTAACCGCTGACAGGTATTTCGCTGTCACTTTCGTCCGACGCCAGCCATGTCTCGGTGGAGGCAAGAATGTTACGTTTCTCATCGGCCATCAACTGCTTCAGTTCCAAAACCTTGTTTTGATTGATCATACAGTTAGTGGAAAGACACTTTAAAGACGTTTCGTGAAGGGCTGAAAAAACATCAGATGGAGCAGCCGTTGTGGATAAGGTTGTTGAATTATTGAGGGTGATAGGGGGGACGGAGGTGCTGGGAACGGATAAAAAGACGGAGGAAATACTACGTAAAGACTGTGCTCCCAGAGGGGCCGTGTATAAGACGGGTTTTGAAGTAGTATCCCACTGGTGGTGCCTGGCCGCGATGGGTTCAGGGTCTTCGAAACCACGAGGTGAGAGAAGCGGTGCAACCTGGTTGGGGCTCGCTGATATAAGCCTATCGGGGTGCTGGTCTGGGAACGCCCATGGCTGGGCAGGCCACGTGTGGCTCTTGCAGCAACTTTGTTCTGAGGGCTGGAGGAACAGTTCCGAAGCTTCGGTTCACCCAGCAAACCTGTCTCTACTCTCTGAATCACTCGGGTGGCAGAAGGCTTCGTTGAATTCTTTGGATGCTTGGATTGTTTCTTGTGGTTTGTACTGCAGCCGGACCCGGACCGATCAAGCTCACTAGCTGCGCTAACAAAGCTCTGGCTTAGAGAATCACGGGCTCTAGATGACGGCATTTCTAATTCGGGTGCAGCCTTCTTGGTGCTACCTATCACTGTCTTTGATTTGGACCCATTTTCAAAGCTGGCTGGTGTTAGTAGTACGACTGGGGTAAGCCTGAACTCCAGACCATCTTTGGTGCCAGATACAACTACTGGTTTTCTAGTTTGACATCTGAGACGTAAAGACCTATCCCAAGAGGCCCTTGGACTGTGCCTTCCGCCTCCTCTATCTGGGCAGTCTCTGAGGGGCAGTCAGATACTATCTGTGGTGAGCTAAAACCCTTCAGTAACCCTTGAATTTGTCTATCAACCTGGGAGATAAGCCAGGATCTCCCTGTCGGGTCTGGAATCTTGGACGGTTAAAGAGCACCAGGTATTTGTTTTGCTCTCTCCTTTGGACCGGTTTTCTTCTTGGAAAGGCTCCAAATACTAAGGCCTTTGGAACAGATACCCAAGTTTCGCAGCTCCTGGGCCTCTTGTGGGCTGCTGCCTGCTCTGGGCCAAGAAGGAGCGTTGTAGCCTCTATGTGCTTTACTTTGGTTTCTAGCGTCTCAAAGGTGTCTATGGGACTAGGAATCTCAGTCTCCTGATTCCCAACTATCTCGGACAGACGATCCGGTGCTGCAGTGGAATCGTTTTTAGATGGTTCTTAATACACTGATGCCTCGTTACCTTGTATCGTGGGAATTTATCTTCTTCTAATAATTCGAAAGACATCTTTAGTTGACACTTCTTTGGAAAACGAGATATGATGGCTCGAAAAATACGTCAAAACCAGGACTGATAGCACCGGCGCAATATCATTACGCCGTTTTCTGGGGAGAAAGCACATTATTGAACCAGGCCTCACTGGTAACTCGAAAGTGCTGAAACTTTATCATCATGAGCACAGCAGCAAGATCCAAACCAATTTCGAAAGTACCGTCAGGCTGTGGATCAATGCTTCATTACAGTGACATTTTGGGCATAGCAATAGCATTGGCCTTTACCTACCTTGTGTTTCGACTTACACCAGTCTCTTCTCATACGTTGGTGCCTCACAATCGCAGCGATTGAGCAGTGGGTGCGGCCATAGACGTTTCAGTCGGTAGTGCCAAGGGTGTGTAAAACAGGTTTGAAGATGAGTACACTCAATTTTGCCTGGCAAGCCCATGAATCTGGGTTTCAGTATATTTTTGTACGTTTGCTAGGCAAGTCGGATTTAGACAACATCCAAACGCCAGCGTCACCGCACTGCCTAGATCCTTTCTTTCTGGTGAAACTCTTCTTGTTGTAGTTTCAAAAACCACGTGTCTGGCCTTTCAGAGGGTCATGTGGTAGTCCGTCGTTCAACTCCAGGTCCTCAAACAAGCTGTTCCAATGGACATCCGACCGTCTCTTGGAATAAAAGTCGTCTGGGCTTCCGCCACCGAGGTCAAAGTTTATTCCATCGACTTTCTACTCGTAAGTTGAAGGAACGTAACCTAACCACCCTGCTGCAGCGGAGTTCTACAAGCTCCAGCTCGCGTCCCTTGAACCTTTATTTGTGCTCCCTGGGAGCAGCTGAAGCCCACCAAAGTCCAACAAACCCCTCATAGTCCTGAACGCCTCAACGAGACCTTCGCTTGCTCTCCTTCGTTCCAGAAAGAACAGCTTTGGTTCTCTAAGCCTCCCTCCGTATGGCCCGCTTCGGAGTTCAGTAAACATTCGAGTGAATCTCTTTTGCACACTTTAAAGTGGCTGCCAGTCCCGAGTAACACTAGGCTGCCAAGCTTGTATACCGTACGCCGAAAGTGGTCTCATTTGGGTTGGATAGTACGGTCACAAAACCCACGGCTCCTCCGAGGCGACGGCCCTCATCAACTGTGAAAGGGTACTGTATCCCCTCTTTGCTGTTTTCAAACGTCGCATCTAGGTCTTGAAACCAGCAAACATAAACACCTCCAGATCTTTGACAGCAGCATTCCTCTTAAAAGCCGCCCTCGTACCTCCGTCCCCAGTTTCCCTCGGGCCGGCATGAGGAAAGTACTTAGCGAGTTGGCCGCATTTTGTGTGTTGAGTGGGAGACTTCACTCGACACAACATCGAGACACCTTATCAAGGTCGCCCTGTGGGACACTTTTGCTAGGGTCTCCCACTATCTTACCGCCTTCGGCAAGCGTGAAGCGTAGGCAATACAGCTCATATCTTGGTCATTCATATCTAACAGAAACAGGAGCGGCTTTGTGGGACCCCATTGGCAACCTTGCCCGTGCTGGGCCTGTGACCATCCACCTCTACATAAAATCTTTCTCCGAGAAACCTAGTTATACAGACACCCAACCATGGAGCGATTCCACAGGTCCGGAACCTTTACACTAGCATTCTGTGACTCATGCAGTCGAACACTCCCCCGAAGTCCGAGCAACTGACATCTAATTTCGCTCCGTCGTCAAGTTTCCTCGTAACTTCGTCCAGGAAGCCCACGAGATTCGTGGAGCACGACCTCTTCATATGGCCACGTCCCTGTATACTAACCACTTTACTCCCTGACAGGAGAGCAACGGTTTTGTTTTGTAGAGTCTTTTTCAGGACCTCGAACGCCACAGACGTCAGGCTCACTGGTCTGTAGTTGGAAGCTTATTTTCTACTCCTTCCATTAAGGATTGACACCATCAGCGACAGCTCCCAGTCTCTTAGTGATTTACAATCTATCAAAGAATGGTTGAATAGCCGAAATATAGGTTCGGCCAGCAGGTTGGCCAGTGGCCTCAACAGGGCTGGACATATTTCACCTGGGTCTGCTGCCCCACGCCGTTCAAGTCCTGCCGACTCCCATCTAAAGTACGCCTCCTCAGTTTGGACGGGGTGCACTCCTGTCCCACTGAATAGTGAGAGGCTCGATGTGTTTCTGTCTTTTTCGTTGTTAAGCACTCCCTCAAATTGGCCAAGCAGTGCACTGACTTTGCCCTCATTCGCTCCATTGTCTTCACCGCTCGAGTCCCTCAAGGCGCCAGCCACAACCGATAGGGTTGACTTTGACTGGACAAAAATGTAACAAGTTTTGAGTCAAGTTTTACCCCTCGAGCTAGCCCCTCCTCTTACTGGCGTTTGTACTCCAGTAGGGTTTTTAAAGCCTTTCCAACAAAAGCTATGTATTCCAGCGGTTTTCACGGCTCTCTTTCCAAACCTGCACCAGGTTTTGCGTTTTCTAGCCTGTGCTTTCCGTCCCCTGGGACTCCACAATGGCCGTAAGCCACTTCCTTTATCCTTACTAACTGTACGAAAGCATCCAGAATTGTTTTTGGATTCTCTCGATGTGGTTCCACTTCCCTTCCACTTTGTCGTGAGGTACCTCGTAATCTGGTTCCACCACCATCCACGAGCGCCGGGGTCTTCTGCTGTCCGAGCCAACGGCGATGCTTGTCCGTCGGCGCGCCTTCACGTGCCACCAGTTCGATGTTTAGCATTCCGGAATCGCTCTTCCCCGGTGGTGCTGTAGATACCACTGGACCTGTCCCCTTTGTACTTCGTCATCACCAAATTAAGTATCGCGGAGTTCTGTTTGATCTCCCAGCGCGTCTCCGGCTTCCAGGGCTTCAAGAGCGCTTTCCCTCATAGGACTCGCAGAAAGCTATCGCTAAGAGGCCCCAGTGGTGCATCTTCCACTTCCCAATCTATTTCTGGTGCGAAGACGTCCTCCGTCATGAGCACTGCGTCATCTTCATGGACTGTATCAGTTGCCGCCAGTGGATTGGTGTCCTCCACTCTGGTAGAGGAAGGGCTTCGGCAGACGCAGAAGAAAGTCGCTGGGCTTCTTTGCGTTCTAGTTATACAGCTTACGCGCTGCACATTTGCCAGTCCAATTTCCATTCCTTCTAGATGGCTCCACCTCCTAACCAGCCATCGTCTCTGTCCTTCACGCAGTGCACGAAGCCCCCACGCAGGGACGAGTGACGATGTCCTGCGGTGTTATCTACGTCTCGGTGAGAGCAACGATCTGTGAACCACCCAAAAAGGCTGCTAATTCCTCCTACATGATGCGAATGCCACAGGCTTTGGTGTGTATAATCGGCAAGCCCCGCGAGGCTGGCTGTGTTTTCTTAGTGCATTTGCAGAGGTCCTTCAAGCTGCCAACCCCCAAACTCGACAGTTACCCCTTTTAAGGTTTCGCCAACCTCATTTTCTTCAACACTATTGGCAAGCATTACGAGAGAAAGCTCTGCTCTCTCATACAGTATCCTTGTTTCGGCACGGGGTTTCTCATTTTCCGGGTTGAAGCACCCGCTGTCATCCGTGAACCATTCATCCGTGGGTTCCATAACTCGTCTCATGGCCAGCTTTATAGGTTTCAGACTAGCGGATTCTACGCCGACTTTCAAGATTGCATGGGTAGTATACTTGCCGGCCCCATCCTCCGGCTTGACGAAGGTCTGAACATTTGAGAGCCTCCTTATTTGTTCTGAGGCAGCCAACATCCCGTCACTGCGCCTTGGGTTTTTGAACTCCATCAAGGCGGGTCTTAGTCTTCTGTCACTTTCTGATAAATCCCCTCATTTTTGTAGGCACAAGCCTCGTATTGTAGCCTGACCAGAGAGAATAATGCGTCTTATCCATTTTACAATATGATATCTCACGGAACCGATCCTCATTCTGTTTTCCTTCACAAATCGTTCCGGAATTGCGTGGATCGCCCCATTTCTATACATTCCCGTAACTTTCTTCGCTAGTTGTTTCAGGTTTCAATCTGTTGGCAGAATTTTGCACTGTCCGCAAATACGCCCTCCAATAATTCACCCGGTCTCTTTAGTTCCGTGGGGCTTTTCAGAAGCAGCTCCCCATTGCTGGCAGTTTCAGCCACTTCGGAGTCTCGCATGACGGAATAGCGTTTGTCCCCGGTTATTTTCCCAGTCCTCTTGAGTTTCACTGCCTTAATCACTCTACTTTTATTCAGTCCCTCTTTGGCTTCACCTCCCACCCCATGGTCCTCCTTATCGATTTGTTTCTCTGAATATGTGCATGCTTTTGCCAAGTCGCATGTAGCATCTCTAAAGACTGCCTCCAAGGTAACTGCACCTGTCGCCTCCGTGCGGATAGCGTAAATGATTATTAAGGCAATAGATCTAGGGCTGTGTTACTTTCATCATTCGACCGATTCTTTCGTGGTTATTTATTACGTGCGGCGTGTGCCATATTCAGTCGCACACGGTCGTCGAGTGACGGATGAAAACCTGGTGAAACCTTTGGCGGAAGTAGAAAAGATCTACAAGTATCGCTCTCTTGTGCCACACCACGTGGTCATATTCCGACCAACGATGATACGCTGAGGCGTAGACCGTGAAAATCGATGCTATTATTGTGTGCAGCTTATGGACAACGGTAAGTTACTATGATCAAACGATAACCTTTCACGCCGCGCAGCGGAACAGCTGCTTTTATTCAATGGTTCACACTCGTATTTCGCATCTGTGCTTTTGGGTCATTCCAACCCAGTAGCAGCTTGTTCTAGAAATTTTTGAGCCTCTTGATTGATTGTTTTGTTTAGGGAGAGGAATGAAAACAACGGACGATGTACTTGGACCCTAATCTAACCGTTGTTGCTCAGCCGTGTGTCGATTGATCATCGATTTGAAGGCACACCTTTGTGGTCATCGAACTAAACCTCACCCGTGAGTCAGGCAGTGAACATCAGGCGGAACAAAATTCTAAGTGCTTTCCTGGAGAGATGTTAAGGCCACTGAAGCGCCGTGGTGAATCTTATATGGAGAAACGTTCACTAAATTCAGTTGGTTCATTGGAAGGGGCTAATTTCCTGTCGCTTTACGAACTCTTCGGACATTTGGTTCTCTAGCCACCCAGCAACACTGATCTTGTTCTACTCCTACAATCAGTTTGGGCACGTGCAAAGCCAAATACGGTTTTCAGAGTCCTGATTTGTCCTTGTTCAATGTTTAGGTACCGCATCAATTATTATTAACCTTCCGTTTCTTTGCGAATCGCAGTTGTTCCTTTTCAGTAATTTTGGGCTAGGAGGTGGCAAAAACCCATTTTTTATTGCGCGTAGATGTCTACGTTTCAGGTAATCGTACAAGGAACTCCCTAACCAAGTTGACCTTATCGAGAGAAACCCCGCTGAAAACTCCTAACGACCCTCGATTTCCGAGAAATCCATTCCTATCTACCAATACCAAATCACCTTGGTTCATGTTTTTCTGACAGCGGGCGATCTGCGACTTTCTTGTTGCGACGACACGTATCCCGCTTTCCATTCCCCAACAAGTGTCTGCAGACACGTAAAACGCCTGGCCATAGCCTTACACTTGACTGAAGAAAAACCATGCGATCAATCAGCGTTGTTTTATCTCTGAACAGCAGAATCCTATTAGGCGGTAGCACCTTCAAATTCCAAGCATCCTCTGTCGAAGGTGGTAACAGTCTAACGTCGATTACTCTTCCAACTTGGGCCACGAATGTCGGGAAGGTCTCCCCACCCTCCGCCGACTATGGGTCATCACTCGTAATATTCCTCAAACCGACCGCGTCAATCTATCCCAGACGCCCCCTCAATGACTCGCATCAAGGGACCCAAAATGTCACTCTACGTCACCCTCCGGCATAAAACTACTAACTGCACGTCGTGAAATTTCGCGGAGACCGAGAAGTGGTTCATACTACTCTCCTTCAAAATTGCTACCATTGTCACTGCATATTATCTCTAGCTACCTCGTCCTAGCCATGAACTTAATTAGCGCCTGGATGGAGCAGTCCATGACAAGTGAATGCTTCACAATAATGTACACAGCCCTGATGTTAAGGCGCGTAAATGAGCAACCACAAAGTTTTTCCTTCGCCTTCCACGCTTGTCACAAAAGGGTCCTACGTGATCCACATCAACATGAGAAAATGCTTGCCCAGGGAAGCAAATAGTCTGCGATAGTGAGGAGGCCTTGTTTGATAATATGGCAGAGCTGTCTCCCTCCTGCACCTTAGTCACGTACTAATAACCTGACAGCCTGTGGCTCTGCCCTGTGAAATCCAAAGCGTAAATTGAATTATAGCGAGCACTTGTGTATAACCAGTGTGGCCTTCCATCCCACGATAATATCTGGTGACTGAACCGCTCTTACGATGCTTGTTTTACAGGATAACGGGGTGTTTCCCAACGGTAAATGAATTCGACGTCTTTATCTGCACACCGATTCATAGCGGTTTGCTAGTGACAACTGTATTGAGCTTGTTTAATCAGTTCTTCCTCATCCGTACCTCTCTAGAAGTACTAACCCCAGGTACGCCCTCAACTTCCAGTTGGAATGCTTCTCACAGAATCCCCTTGAGCACCTCTTTAGGGCTGTTCTTCATCTCTGACACTGTTATGGAGCCAAAATGCAACGTCATTCCAGATTGGCCTCGCACACGTATAAGAAGGCACCGTTTGGACCTTTCAATCAACACTACCGGCGTGAGGGTTTTGTAGCACTACGAGAACTGCTCTGAATGCATGTTAATCGAAGAGTGGGTTACTGTGTTCACTATTGCTCTCTTCTAAAGTCCTTATAACTCTTCTAGAACTTGTCAATCACACCGTCCAACTGGCGCCCTAAGTCCTTGCACCTATAAGAACGTGGGCCCGTGAAACCATGAATTGCGGTCGCCGCTTAGCGGTTTCATACCTCTGGAAGCCAGCTCAGAAAGTTTGTTCTTTCCAGCCACGTGTTTCCAAGGTGACGAAAGCGAGCATAGTCGGATCCTCAACGTTATATTAGCTAAGAAAGTTGCATACTACCCCTGTCTACTTTTGATGTGGTGCAAAACAACCGCGCAACCTATCCAAAGGAACGCTGTAGAAAAAGGTAGCTCTACCTTGCTCCTAATAGCCCGCGTGAATTGAACCACTCTACAGCCGCAAACAACTCCAGATGCAGTGCGTTTGGTGAGTTTGTAGGCATCACTCTTGGCTTTGCCATTATTGCGACGCAGCGCAGTGGAACACTCTTTCCTACGGAAGGCAGGTGCGCCACCAAACTGTACCTGGCCTCTGGTGCGTGGCGAAAATGTTAATTCTAACAACGGCCCGCGACTCGGATCTGTAGGCATACCACCGTGGCATGTGAATCCGCTGTTTTCCAACAATTACACGTTTGCGCTGCTTCCACCGATCGAGTATATCGGAATCCAGCGGTTGATCTCACCCAAAGTTCGGTTTGAAAAGCTCCTGAAACAAACTTTAGCGGTAGAACATAGGGTCCAGCCCAAACTCAGGGGTCATTTACCGCAGCCAGCTGAGGTAGCAACAATCTTCGCGTCACTGGTGGATCTCAAATCTGTGATTAGTAAGTGAAACAATAAGTTTCCACGTCTCAGGCCAATCCAAATGTGAGCTTCTTGAGAAGAGCGTAAATATTCAATTGCTTGATCGAAGTGTCTCGCCCCGTAAACGCCTTTCTACCGGGGACAGAACGCCTATTACTCGTCCAACTGGTCGCGAGCTTTACTTTTCCTCAACAGTCAACACTCATCGATATGAACATATGCTGATAGCACGTAAAGACCTCTTTTCACCCAGCTTCGGTATGTCCCTGATCTCTCATGGTCGCACGGAAAACCACCACGTTTAGATACACGAGAAAAGACCCCACCCTATCTCCGAGTATTCTCTTTCATTTACTATTTTACCGTCCTCATCCACAGCTGGCACAACGACCAGTCTCCACCCGTTAACCCCCTATGGGTCGACGCACTGGCCCTCAGGTAGCATAATGATAATTGTCTGCTTTCTGTTAAAGCGATTGCCTCAACCCTCAGCCGGAACATTCCCCAGACCGTGGCGCCCCTGATCTCCTCCAGATCATACTGGTTGCCTGGGTAGCCATCAGGTAACTCGACAATACCCTCTGATTACGGTACGGAATAAAAGATTTGGTCGATTGGATTGACCATGGTTTAAAATCACGCTCAGACCTGCTGACCCTGTATGGGCACCTTACATGGCTGACCGGTGATCACAATCTTATAACCAGGGCTACGATCCATCACGGTAGTCTGGCCGCGCCGCAGAGTGGATTCCTGACACCAATCGTCACTTCACACAGCTCAACATCCACATCCGGTACTGCATACAAACAGTTCAGTTCATTCGGTGCTGCAGTACCGAAATCAGCGACCGTGATCTAACCCTCGCCGTTACCTTCCCAACCTACTCTCCC
Source organism: Fasciola hepatica (assembly GCA_948099385.1). Lineage (NCBI taxonomy): Eukaryota > Metazoa > Platyhelminthes > Trematoda > Plagiorchiida > Fasciolidae > Fasciola > Fasciola hepatica. The sequence continues at coordinate 1,796,034 of CANUEZ040000106.1, forward strand.
CACTTCTTCAACGCAGTCTATTTTTGCCTGCTACCCACACCACTCGCTACCTGTCATCAACGGCAGTCGGGGTCTTTATGAAACAAAATACCAACCACCACCAACCAATCAGAAATTGGTTATCCACTCTCCTTTCACGTACACAACAAATCTTGTCCTTTCATTCTTTTGAATTCTACTGTTCTTTTGGGTCTGGCATTCTCGCAATCATCTCTGATTTCTCTGTTCATCATCGCTGCATGTTTGGTTGGTCTCTTCAGTGGCGTTTGTCCCTGGTGGAATGTTCCTTCGAGGGCTCCTCTTTGAAAGCCTTTTGTTCCGCCTCCACACATAAGTCATGCTTATCAAAAGTGCTCTGCTTTCCTGGAGGAGTTTTTGCCTCCAAGTGAATGTCCATTGGGCCCTGTAAACCCCTACACAAATAGGTCAATCTCCTTATCATATCCGACTTACTCGCATTCATATCACAAGCTCTCCTCACAACTAGTTACTCACATTTTGATCAATCTTCTCCTGTTACCCGGTTTTTTGCTACTGACCCCTTAAGTATCCAGTTGGTGAGCCCTTGTCTTTATTTCGAAAAGCCCCGACCACTTATCGAATCTCCTTCAATTACTCTTTTTCTCTCTGCTTTTATACTAATCAACTGCACATCAGATCTCGCAGGTCGGAGTGATCCATTGCTGACTACCAAATTCAGAAGAGTGAAAGGACAAGATTTATTGTGTACGTGAAAGGAGAGTGGATAACCAATTTCTGATTGGTTGGTGGTGGTTGGTATTTTGTTTCATAAAGACCCCGACTGCCGTTGATGACAGGTAGCGAGTGGTGTGGGTAGCAGGCAAAAATAGACTGCGTTGAAGAAGTGGGGAGAGTAGGTTGGGAAGGTAACGGCGAGGGTTAGATCACGGTCGCTGATTTCGGTACTGCAGCACCGAATGAACTGAACTGTTTGTATGCAGTACCGGATGTGGATGTTGAGCTGTGTGAAGTGACGATTGGTGTCAGGAATCCACTCTGCGGCGCGGCCAGACTACCGTGATGGATCGTAGCCCTGGTTATAAGATTGTGATCACCGGTCAGCCATGTAAGGTGCCCATACAGGGTCAGCAGGTCTGAGCGTGATTTTAAACCATGGTCAATCCAATCGACCAAATCTTTTATTCCGTACCGTAATCAGAGGGTATTGTCGAGTTACCTGATGGCTACCCAGGCAACCAGTATGACCTGGAGGAGATCAGGGGCGCCACGGTCTGGGGAATGTTCCGGCTGAGGGTTGAGGCAATCGCTTTAACAGAAAGCAGACAATTATCATTATGCTACCTGAGGGCCAGTGCGTCGACCCATAGGGGGTTAACGGGTGGAGACTGGTCGTTGTGCCAGCTGTGGATGAGGACGGTAAAATAGTAAATGAAAGAGAATACTCGGAGATAGAGTGGGGTCTTTTCTCGTGTATCTAAACGTGGTGGTTTTCCGTGCGACCATGAGAGATCAGGGACATACCGAAGCTGGGTGAAAAGAGGTCTTTACGTGCTATCAGCATATGTTCATATCGATGAGTGTTGACTGTTGAGGAAAAGTAAAGCTCGCGACCAGTTGGACGAGTAATAGGCGTTCTGTCCCCGGTAGAAAGGCGTTTACGGGGCGAGACACTTCGATCAAGCAATTGAATATTTACGCTCTTCTCAAGAAGCTCACATTTGGATTGGCCTGAGACGTGGAAACTTATTGTTTCACTTACTAATCACAGATTTGAGATCCACCAGTGACGCGAAGATTGTTGCTACCTCAGCTGGCTGCGGTAAATGACCCCTGAGTTTGGGCTGGACCCTATGTTCTACCGCTAAAGTTTGTTTCAGGAGCTTTTCAAACCGAACTTTGGGTGAGATCAACCGCTGGATTCCGATATACTCGATCGGTGGAAGCAGCGCAAACGTGTAATTGTTGGAAAACAGCGGATTCACATGCCACGGTGGTATGCCTACAGATCCGAGTCGCGGGCCGTTGTTAGAATTAACATTTTCGCCACGCACCAGAGGCCAGGTACAGTTTGGTGGCGCACCTGCCTTCCGTAGGAAAGAGTGTTCCACTGCGCTGCGTCGCAATAATGGCAAAGCCAAGAGTGATGCCTACAAACTCACCAAACGCACTGCATCTGGAGTTGTTTGCGGCTGTAGAGTGGTTCAATTCACGCGGGCTATTAGGAGCAAGGTAGAGCTACCTTTTTCTACAGCGTTCCTTTGGATAGGTTGCGCGGTTGTTTTGCACCACATCAAAAGTAGACAGGGGTAGTATGCAACTTTCTTAGCTAATATAACGTTGAGGATCCGACTATGCTCGCTTTCGTCACCTTGGAAACACGTGGCTGGAAAGAACAAACTTTCTGAGCTGGCTTCCAGAGGTATGAAACCGCTAAGCGGCGACCGCAATTCATGGTTTCACGGGCCCACGTTCTTATAGGTGCAAGGACTTAGGGCGCCAGTTGGACGGTGTGATTGACAAGTTCTAGAAGAGTTATAAGGACTTTAGAAGAGAGCAATAGTGAACACAGTAACCCACTCTTCGATTAACATGCATTCAGAGCAGTTCTCGTAGTGCTACAAAACCCTCACGCCGGTAGTGTTGATTGAAAGGTCCAAACGGTGCCTTCTTATACGTGTGCGAGGCCAATCTGGAATGACGTTGCATTTTGGCTCCATAACAGTGTCAGAGATGAAGAACAGCCCTAAAGAGGTGCTCAAGGGGATTCTGTGAGAAGCATTCCAACTGGAAGTTGAGGGCGTACCTGGGGTTAGTACTTCTAGAGAGGTACGGATGAGGAAGAACTGATTAAACAAGCTCAATACAGTTGTCACTAGCAAACCGCTATGAATCGGTGTGCAGATAAAGACGTCGAATTCATTTACCGTTGGGAAACACCCCGTTATCCTGTAAAACAAGCATCGTAAGAGCGGTTCAGTCACCAGATATTATCGTGGGATGGAAGGCCACACTGGTTATACACAAGTGCTCGCTATAATTCAATTTACGCTTTGGATTTCACAGGGCAGAGCCACAGGCTGTCAGGTTATTAGTACGTGACTAAGGTGCAGGAGGGAGACAGCTCTGCCATATTATCAAACAAGGCCTCCTCACTATCGCAGACTATTTGCTTCCCTGGGCAAGCATTTTCTCATGTTGATGTGGATCACGTAGGACCCTTTTGTGACAAGCGTGGAAGGCGAAGGAAAAACTTTGTGGTTGCTCATTTACGCGCCTTAACATCAGGGCTGTGTACATTATTGTGAAGCATTCACTTGTCATGGACTGCTCCATCCAGGCGCTAATTAAGTTCATGGCTAGGACGAGGTAGCTAGAGATAATATGCAGTGACAATGGTAGCAATTTTGAAGGAGAGTAGTATGAACCACTTCTCGGTCTCCGCGAAATTTCACGACGTGCAGTTAGTAGTTTTATGCCGGAGGGTGACGTAGAGTGACATTTTGGGTCCCTTGATGCGAGTCATTGAGGGGGCGTCTGGGATAGATTGACGCGGTCGGTTTGAGGAATATTACGAGTGATGACCCATAGTCGGCGGAGGGTGGGGAGACCTTCCCGACATTCGTGGCCCAAGTTGGAAGAGTAATCGACGTTAGACTGTTACCACCTTCGACAGAGGATGCTTGGAATTTGAAGGTGCTACCGCCTAATAGGATTCTGCTGTTCAGAGATAAAACAACGCTGATTGATCGCATGGTTTTTCTTCAGTCAAGTGTAAGGCTATGGCCAGGCGTTTTACGTGTCTGCAGACACTTGTTGGGGAATGGAAAGCGGGATACGTGTCGTCGCAACAAGAAAGTCGCAGATCGCCCGCTGTCAGAAAAACATGAACCAAGGTGATTTGGTATTGGTAGATAGGAATGGATTTCTCGGAAATCGAGGGTCGTTAGGAGTTTTCAGCGGGGTTTCTCTCGATAAGGTCAACTTGGTTAGGGAGTTCCTTGTACGATTACCTGAAACGTAGACATCTACGCGCAATAAAAAATGGGTTTTTGCCACCTCCTAGCCCAAAATTACTGAAAAGGAACAACTGCGATTCGCAAAGAAACGGAAGGTTAATAATAATTGATGCGGTACCTAAACATTGAACAAGGACAAATCAGGACTCTGAAAACCGTATTTGGCTTTGCACGTGCCCAAACTGATTGTAGGAGTAGAACAAGATCAGTGTTGCTGGGTGGCTAGAGAACCAAATGTCCGAAGAGTTCGTAAAGCGACAGGAAATTAGCCCCTTCCAATGAACCAACTGAATTTAGTGAACGTTTCTCCATATAAGATTCACCACGGCGCTTCAGTGGCCTTAACATCTCTCCAGGAAAGCACTTAGAATTTTGTTCCGCCTGATGTTCACTGCCTGACTCACGGGTGAGGTTTAGTTCGATGACCACAAAGGTGTGCCTTCAAATCGATGATCAATCGACACACGGCTGAGCAACAACGGTTAGATTAGGGTCCAAGTACATCGTCCGTTGTTTTCATTCCTCTCCCTAAACAAAACAATCAATCAAGAGGCTCAAAAATTTCTAGAACAAGCTGCTACTGGGTTGGAATGACCCAAAAGCACAGATGCGAAATACGAGTGTGAACCATTGAATAAAAGCAGCTGTTCCGCTGCGCGGCGTGAAAGGTTATCGTTTGATCATAGTAACTTACCGTTGTCCATAAGCTGCACACAATAATAGCATCGATTTTCACGGTCTACGCCTCAGCGTATCATCGTTGGTCGGAATATGACCACGTGGTGTGGCACAAGAGAGCGATACTTGTAGATCTTTTCTACTTCCGCCAAAGGTTTCACCAGGTTTTCATCCGTCACTCGACGACCGTGTGCGACTGAATATGGCACACGCCGCACGTAATAAATAACCACGAAAGAATCGGTCGAATGATGAAAGTAACACAGCCCTAGATCTATTGCCTTAATAATCATTTACGCTATCCGCACGGAGGCGACAGGTGCAGTTACCTTGGAGGCAGTCTTTAGAGATGCTACATGCGACTTGGCAAAAGCTTTCACATTTTGACTCCGGCTTGTCAGACAAAAACGTGAATTAGGACACTGTTCACTTCGAAAGCATCACAAAATGTGTGCATAACATCCGCATCGACATCAAAACATCACGTGCACGTCATCGTGGCACTCTTGTTAATTTGATTCCCTCAACAATCCTCTTTGCCTCTTTCCACTTTGCCCAGTATCCAAGTCTTCCGGCATAAATCTTGAAACAGTGGTCTCATTGGTAAGATAGGCAAACCAGCCCAATCTAAAAGGTCATAGTCTGTGGGCAGCCGTGCCAAAATCTCTCCGCTTGTCGTCGGCTGATCCCTGACGTGAACACTGTATTCGGAGAGACAAAGCCCAACATTCCAGGCCAAAACTGACTTCCTCTAGGTCGACAACCAGACCACATCAGTGGGTTTTATGGCGCCTTTTCTTTCATCAATCGTAACGGCACTTAAAACCCATCGCCCGTCACTCTTCCATTTGGTCACCCTGAACCCACCAAGGTCTAATAAGCCGAGCAATCATTCCACCAAACGTAGCGCTGCCGCGGCTTTAATAACGGAAGTTAAACGATTATCAAAATAAAAATCCTTCGAAACCACCTCTCGTGGTACTGCTGATACAACACACGAATAAAAAGGCTAATAAATTCGTTCATTTGAACAATTATTGTATTTAGTAGCGCCAATTGCTCCGCCTGTGTACACCGTCTGCACGCCGTTGCGCTCCTCCAATATATATGTTGTCCCGCTCCAGCGTTCCGAGTTCTGCTCTTTTGCGTGCGGCCGAGTATATTCACTAACGTGTCACGAACCGAGGACCACGGACTATAGAGTCTATACGGGAGCAGTTCCCGACTTAACTTAGAAGAATCCTTAACCCTGACACCGCCGACGAGACTTGGCGCCCAGATAAAGTGGCTGTCTCTCCCAGAGTGAAACTCTCACAAAATGGGGACGAAGCTGCTCCAAAGGGGTGTAGTGTCATGTTAAATTCATTCATCCTAGCGGTTTCACCACCAGACTACCAGAGAAAGCGAAGGGCCTCTCGGTTCACCTAAGGCACCTTTAATTGTTGGGAAATATCTTCCAAATTGGCACAAAAGGCTGCTGGTTTCCGAGGAAGCCGCAAAAGCATACCTATCAATTTGGGAACTGAATTAGGGCCTCACAGTAGGCACGCATTTAGTGCTTCCCCTGTAATGCTGCAGCACAGTTAGAGACAACACAAACACTTTCAGGCTTTGAGGATTCGGAACTGCATGATGTGGTAGATGCCACCTCACTCGCCTGCCTACCATGGGCCCCTTTGTCATTTGCACCGCATATTCTCCTTGAACGCGGCGTTCAGCCACAGCCGTATGTTTAGCTTTGAGTTCTGGATCCTTGTGGAACTTACTTCCCGACAATCCTAACCAACAAAGAGCCACAGACTACCTGCAAACGTTCGCGAGATTATTGTCCTTCCACGGCAAAGCGACAATAAAGCGTCCTTCCTCAAGCCGTACTGGCCTCCCCAGAAATACGATGTCCTTTCTCCCTCCACGGACAGTGAAGTTTACAGCGGACCACTGTCATCAAAATCTTTATCGTAGAACTCCGGTACGTTATACCTAATTTTACACAGTCTGTGTACAGCACAGGTTCTAAGTCTACCGGGACGGCCGTTATCAAACGGACATCGTATGACCCAGCCTAAAAGGGTGTGGTCAGTGTGAGGGTCTTACTCCTAACCAGGCCGCTGTCCTAAAACCAAATGAGCCGAAGGATCGTGCAAATCACCTAACGCTCCGATTACTGGGTCAGAAAGAGCCTCGAATTCTATTCCTGTCAAGTGACACCACTCGGACAAAGCTTCCTGGCTAGGCGCCTTGGCCTGCACGTCCAGCACTGATGAGAAGTTATAGGTACCCCTCAATCTGAACACCCTGCCATCACCCAAGGACTTCAGAGTGAGCAACGCTCCTTCACAACGCTGTGCAGTACACCCTACGGGCGTTCAAGTTATTCTTTGCTGTGTCCCCTTCCAGACCAAAACGATCAGCTACAACACGAAGCATGAGAGGCGTACTTTCACCAATGTCGAGCAGTGCACTGATGTGCAATTACCCTTTTGTACCTTCAACAATGACTGACAAAATCCCTGAGCTAACACCGAGACCCGTGAGAATTGGCTGACAAGATGCGTTGAGGACCGAAACTTTGTTTATTTCATGCAACAAGTGGTGCCAACGATTGCAAACTTCTGCTCAAACGACATCCATCGGCACCACACCCTGAATGTAAGCAAATATAACACGCTTCCAGTCGAGACACAAAGCCCCAGGGGCCTTCAAACGACGATGTTTGGAGCTCTCTGACAGTCCCATAGGCTGTCTGCCACGACACTTATTGCAATCGATATAATTAACAAACGCCTAGTACAGACTAAACACGTCCTTTCGTTCTAGAAGTTAACTATACCTATTGCCTTGCAAACGTGTCTTATCACTGGCCAACCAATACAGATCACGGAACCCTGATCTGTTTTCCGTCTGGTGGACCTCGTCGGTCCTCCTCACCCAATCAAATGTCATGTATCAGGGCAATTTACCCAAAACCGCCTCTATGGTTTGAGCCAAACTAAGAACACTCAAACATTCTAGTTATCCCGGCTTACCTCCGCAACCGGTTAACTTGTTTGCATGGGGAAATAAGGCGCTGAGATATTGAGCGATCAACCCTGGATCAGTTACTTCATCCATCAAGCTACGCACGATTTGGTGCCTCTGAGAAAACTGTTCTTCCAACATGCCTCTCACCCGCGGATGACCTTCACTAGCAGGATGGATCAAGCACTCCCGAAGCGATTCGATCTCTTTCCCTTCACAGTGTTAAAACAAATAGTTCAAAAGCTGACCATCATTCTTTCTCGCTTCTCGATCTGACCCGTTAGTCGTCGTTACTCAGACCTGCAAACGGTAAAGCTGCATCACAAATTTTGATTCGGCTGGAAACGGCAACAACACAAAAGCAGAACACAGAAGTAGCCAACAATACCTTGTATTGCCACACCAGAGAAACATTCTGATAACACTCAGCGAGGTATTTGAAGACTGCTCATAACAAGAGAGTTACTGAAGGACCAGACAGGAAGCAAGGTGACAGACCGTCGTCTCCGCGCTGTCTTTTCATTGATCATTTTTATCTCGAAATCCTTAGCTTCGAGTGTTCTGGGGCCTGTACAAAGGAAAAGGGGGAAAGTATAAAACAATCCTGGTAATTACAATTGCTCCCTGATCTAGGCTGCATGCCTCAGGACTTGAAATCCCTCCCCGATGGAGTGGCATATTACTGTGCAACCACCAGGAGCATTAGCCCTTAACCGTGAATGACAGCACATTTTTGCCACCATTTAATCCAAAATCATCGAAATTCAACAACTGCGATCTACCAAGAAACGGAAAGATTACAGTAATTGATGCGGTATCCAGCTACTGAACAAGAACAAATCAGGACTCTGATAATTGAATTTGGCTGCACACTGTCCCAAGTTGATTGTAAGAGCTGAACGGAATCAATGTTGCTCCGAGGCCATGTACCATATGTTCCATATAGTATATAGAATAGTGTCTCCCGCGGGGATTGCGCGTGCGTGATCTGCGGAGACAGAGAGGAAGCTTGGTGAGCCGGGGTTTTGTCAGCGCGAAGGCTCACAATAACGCGTACGCCGAAAAAGCTGGGAGTGGCTACTCACCAGACAGTGCAGCAGGGGACTGTTCAAAAAAAGACTGGAAACCGAAGCAGCTGAACAAGATGAAGAAGAAGGACGCATAGCCACCCCCGAGGAAATAGCCGAATTCAGTAAATTTTCCCCCATTCCCAATCTGCCACGACACACCATCACCAATACACACATACCGAGGAAAAGTTGGACTTGCTCGCAAATTTCTGTCCGATGAAGTTGCCAGATAGTCAAAATAAACGTTTAGCCTGCGTATATATACATCAGTACGTACCGGTCATAAGCGTGGTTGTGCTAATATTTCATAATTCCGCGTTAATTTATTCCTTTTGGACTGATCAGCTATCTGCGGTGCAACGTTTGTGGTGGTATTGTTATTGCTGTATTTGCAATCAAATCAACAGTAAGTTTGAGATAGAATTTGTTGTCACGATTGATCTACGCGCGGGGCAACCCTATTTACCACTCAAACCGGTGGTTCAAATTCGACAGGTCGGGCGTTTTCTTACGTAGTGACAGTATAATGGATTATCTCCTCAGTTGCGATTCTATTTTTCTGACTGAAGCGTTCATCATGGGTATGCAGCTACTTTTAGTGAACCTGGGAAAGGTACATGGAAAAAGGGCACAACTCTAGAGATGCGCCTACCACCGGGGGCTTCCGATGGAGCACCGCAGTGACATCTTGTCGGTTGGGAGTTGAAATCCTTTGGAAGGACTTCAAAAATGGTGGGTTGTACCTTTCTTTGTCCTTCTTTTGCTTCACTTATTCACTCGTTGATCCGACCTGGCCTAGGTCGGCAGCATTTACTGTCGGTTTTCCTGGATTGGACGCGCGTTGTTCGATTGTTTTCGAACGCCTGCGGCCCGGTTGAGCCAAGGCTTTGGGTGCCCGTGGGTTTTGCTCTCACATGAGTCTGGGACCAACTACAGGCAAGTAGCCATTCGTAACGTTTTCCATACTTAAACACTGATAATAAGATACCGCACTGGTAAAACAAACTGTTTTTTATACAGCTGAGTTACTCTGTTGCTTCTCGGGTCGATTTACCTCGGGATTTGCGATAGAGTGACTAGCGATTGATGTCGTGCTCGTCCTAACAAACGGAAACAGACCGTCTGAAGTCATAGATGGATTTCGTCCACCATCCTCTGTCAGGGAGGATTCCAAGGAGACCTCGGCGCCTTCCGAAGCTCCTCTGATAATACTAGTGGGATATTTTCCTAACCATTTAAGTGCAGTGAAAGTGTATTGCTTCTTTACTGTTACTACTTTTCCACCAGCTTTGACTTTGACGGAAGGAAGAACAGGGTATCACGAAGCCAATTTTCTCTCGTCCCCGTTATGTTAGACAGAATGACTTATAAGCACAATTTAATTGGAGCAATACATCAGACCATAACTCACTTATCTTGTAGCGACATCAGTCGTGCCAAGAAAATGATCATTTCCTGAGCACCACTGTCAACTCATTTTTTCCGTGATCTTTTTCAGTGCTCTCCTCCGACACCTCTGTCTTGTTCAGTTGCGTACGCTCAACTGAACTGACCATCCCGAGGTTTCCATCGACTTCGCGTTTGGTTCACTTTCACTTTTCATTTTTTTCCCGACTGTGCACGCACCTGGTTCGCCTTCTGCCCCAATGTAGCTTTCATCCGCTCCTCGTTTACTCGTCGTATCGCTATTATTTCGATACCACAATATATATGGAATACACCCCTGCATTTTTCTACGGACTTTAGAAATAAAAACAAAGCCATTCACCACCAGTTGGAAGGGGGATAAAACAGTATCTCATCCCTCGTCGCCAAAAGACGACGCCGGCACTATGGACTGGGTTCCGAGTCCGCCCCTTCCATCTCACAAGCAGTGCACCAAGAAGGCTGGGAGGCCTAGCCTAGCTTACAATATTGCATGCAGCCTTGAGAGTAGGTGGCCCCGGGCTAGCAGCATAGATTGCAAGGGCCGATCGCATGGCAGTCACCGAAATCTGGCTTGAAGCGGGGAATGGAGGTGGTGTCCCCTTGCCTCCATCGGCCGCAATTATCAAGCCCATAGGGTGGGTGGAAGGGATGGTGGTGGTGCCATGATGATGGCCTCAAAACCAGTGAAGCAGATGGCCGGGGAAAGAAACACATCACCAAATAGTCAGGCGGTCCTCCATGACTTGAAGCTACGCCAAGCTAAGGTACGTGCTTTGGGTGTGCAGAAGACCCTCTGCCATCCCAATCGGAGGACCTGGCCTCGTTTAGCTGTCCTCACTGTAACGAACGGTAGTGGAAAATCGCCCAAAAACCACTGCAGTTCCATGTTTCCTTAACATCACTCACTCACCTACACCAGTGACTCGTTTTGTGCTGTGTTTGTTTTAACGGACCAAAGCTTTTTGTTCGCGCCAAGCGCGCTGTTCTGGCATATCGTTGTTCTTGACTTGCGTGACGTACGTGCTCCTTTCTCGCACGTGGCAATCTGGTTCTTTTTTAAGTTTATGTGGCTGCATAATTGGGGTTTGTATCTGTTTCGTGTCATTGCTCATTTGGTAATCTAGTATCGTAGAACTTCATGGATGATAGCTTTCTGATTTCGGGATCCGTTGCGAATTGGGTTACGCATTGCTCAAAAGAGTCTTATACTCACCATTCCGTAGCTTGGACAAGCGAGCTTATAATCCTCTAGGGCTTCAATGCCCCCAAGATAGACTGGGTAAGTCTGTGGGCAGCTGGTGACGACTTTTTGTCAGACTGCTGGACCTCGCACCGGAGAAGGCGCTTGTCCAACAGGTCTTACAAAAAACTAAATGGATGAAAGGGCAGACTCTCGAGCTAATGGGCCTGATAATCACCAAACATACCGGTGACATTCAGGGCCTACTGTTCAGTTCAGTTCAGTTCAGTCTGCACAGGACAGGCAATGGCCACGGCCAATCGAGCGTCCAGAATTCCTTCTATGGTATGCACACCAGTTATGCACCCACCACTGCCGAGTGCATTTCGTCGAATCCCCGCTAAAAATGAGAGGGAAACGAAAAACCTCATCGCACATCAACTGCAAAGAAGTGACCGTGGGGTTATCCGTTGCAGCCACCTGGCCGTGAAGGTCAGGGTACCCCACGAACTTCAAAGACGTTCGAAGATCTCCAAGTACAGGGCATTTTCATTGAAGCTTAAAAAATGACACTTGAATAACATTATGGTAGTGTGTAGGAGGAATGATGAGTATTCAGGAACGGTCTTCTGCTGTCCACGGAGCTTCCAGCACCAACTTGCATATTCCTTAGTAAGGAAGGGGCACAGTGGCAGGCCAGCAGGGCAACTAGAGCTCAAAGCCGGAAACGAAGTACGTGATGTCAATATCAGCAGACAGAAGGCCGCATGAGGTACCTAGGATTCGAAATGACTCGAGAACTAGCCATCGGAGTCGAAAAGCAACGAAGGCTGCATTATGAGATCACCTTAGTCAGGGATGTTTAAGGGCACCCAAGAGTCTAGCACAACTTTGTTCAGTCAAAATCAGCCATGCGAGTAGTTCTGGGTTTCTTCAGGGATAGGAATGGCATCCATAACTTGACAGCAGCGCAGAGGCCGGGGTGCCCCGACAGCTCTTCGGGACAGTGCGCCAGCGAGACAGTGGACTGAATCCGGCATGCGGACCCCCATTAGACCAAAAGTAAAGCCACCCGTCCTTGTTTCTGCAGACAAAGTGGAAAAAGCCCCGAGGGGCCTTAGCTTACACAAAGCAATCGGCCAAGATAGCACCCATGCTGCGGTTCTACGCCCCCTAGTCCGGGTAGTAGCGGCCCCTATTGCTCGGTCGTACACCAGGTCGTTGGACAGTGTGCATTTACCCGAGGACTGGTAGGCGGCCGAAGTTGCCCCTTCACATAAGGAAGGGTTAAAAGAAGAGACACAACACTATCAACCGGGTAGTCTGCTACCTGTGCCGCTAAAAATATTGGAGGGGCTGATTAGAAATGTCATGGTCAGTCGCCAGACCGAAAATAAGATAACTTCCAACAGACAATACGGGCTTGTCAAGAGTAGATCGTGCTTGTCTAACCCGCGGCCTTTTTGGAAGAGGTAGCGGCCACGTTGGATGTAGGTGAACGGGTCGAGGCTTTCTATTTGGATTTCAGATGGCTTTTGGCTCCGTAAGCCACCGACTTCTGTTGCGCTAAGTGGAAGCCATAGGTAGGGTGCCCCGAGGGCTCGAACGGACCCGGGCACAACTCCAACCAAAAGTATTGCGTTAACGTGGGAGGTAGCAAGTCCACGGGGGCCACGACTACCAGTGTGGTCCCTCAGGGGCCAGTCCTGGTTCCCCTTCTGTTTTTTATCTATGTCATCGGTCTGTCAGTGAGTATGCAAAATCCAAGCTTCTGGGTAAACCCGGAAATGCATCAATTCAAAAGGATTAGAATAGGGTTCACTCCTGGACAGCTCAGGGGCACCTGCAGCTCAATACAAGGGAGTGTAGGCATCTCACCCAGGACATCAGCGGGGCAACAACATGCCTGGACCCGAAAAATTCACATGCGGTAAGGAACGTTACAGTCACCAATGACATTGGAGTTCTGTTAAACGATTACTATAGGCAATCTCCGAAGTAACTGGCTGTCAAGGCCGGGGCTAAGCGAGCGCTCCACAAGATATTGCTCACGGTAGATTCCAGAGAAACTTCCGTGTTGTTGCTCTCCCATAAGACACCAGTAGGGCACACCAAGAATATTGTGTCCAGGCTTGGGCCCCGGCTTTTGTGCGAGGCACTGATGTTCTTGAGAAAGTTCAGCGATGCTTCACCAGACTGTTACAGAGACTCGGGGACAAAACCCACTTAAAGAAGTTATTGGCTTCAAAACTCTTCCCCGTGAAAGGTAAAAGACTCGAGAGGAGAATCCAGTGGAGGTCTTCAGGCAAACCAGCGGACAATCCATTCCAACGAGTCGTTGTTGGTACTGACAAGGGATTCTACACTGAGGGGACATGAGTTTGGGCTCGCCAAACTGAGAGCATTGAAAAACAAAAAAGAAAATTTCTTTGCATGCCGTGTTGTCAGCCCATGGAAAGCGCTTCCGCCTGAGATGGTCTCTACCCCTTCGGCGGTAGGATTTACGGCAAAGTTGGACCTTTGTTGGCTGGATGTATTCCCTGAGTGCATTTAAATCCAAATCCTTCAGTGGCAGTGCTGGATGCAGTGCTCCTACCTCTTCTGTCACCACTTTTGACCAGTATTATACCTATTTCTGGCTCTCCGCTACCCCTTCTCCAAAGTTCCCTATCTCATTCCCCTTATTCTCTAAAGTGCCACTACCACCACCTTAACTATGCACTGCCTGCATTGGTGATACTCTTGGAGGGTTGCTAGAATTGGAAGGAGACCCAGTTCGCAGCCGTGGGACTGCTACTATCTCCCGACGGCCAGTGCTTCTGAACCCTGTTTCATCTACAGAGTAAACAGAAGAAACCACGTGTACACAGAAGTCGGCATAATCATGAACACTGGAACAAATGCTGTTTCTTTTTTCCCGTGCAACACTTGAGGATCTCAGGAACCTCGGATGCAAGAAAGTGGAAGCAAATTTGGCTTAGGCCTCCATATCCCGTCATCTGATCTGATCTAATCTCGAAGCTCACTGTTGCAAGAACCTGGACCGCTTCACTGGCTCCAGCCTCAAGCCCCGTGATCTAGCCTGACCTGGCTTAGCTGTAGTATGCAGGAATTAGTGTTTTTCAAAGGGTTGCTCCCCTCGATCTGCGAAAAATAAAAACGCGGAAAACGCAATGAACACGAGGGCTCAGTGGGTGCGGTTCCCACTACTCGGTTCAGCACAAGAAACCGAAGAGAGCGGGGACGTTGACGGCTAGACTCACGAGTGGGCAAGTAACCTGTGATACTAGAAAAAGGTGAGCCAAAAGGCTAGCCAGTTTACGCAGTAATATCTGTTTATTCTGCGGTTATAATCCTTCGTTTGGGTCCGGTGGAATCTTTTCCTCTGATCTTACTTTATCCGCATTTCCCTGCCCGAGTGCGTGGTGGGTCCTGCCGTGCTAGTTGCACAAGTTGGGAGGCATTTCTAAAAGCTCCAATACGCTCCGATTCAGCACCAAGAAGCCACCAGTAGGGTCTTCAAAAGCCGCAAGGCCTGAAGTCAAGATGGACTTTAAGTGTGGTCAGAGGCGACGTCCTTAAGGCATACGGGAAAGCATATGCCTCGACATTTTGTTTATCCTCGTTCCATTCGGAGAGTAGCAAAGTGCAAAAGAAAGCCTTGGGGCTCTTCAAGATTCATCATGGTCTGACTGGGGTACACTCAATGCGTATAGCAAGGAACAGGAACATGATTCACTCTAGGGCGGAAGTAACCTTGGAGTTTCAGAATGGCTCCACTGAGGCCTCAGTTCTGATGCTGACGAGTAAGGCAACTGATATGCTCTGCGAAATAAAAGGTAAAAGTCTACCAAACGTGAAGTTCTTTAAAGTCTTTCAGGCTCTGGTTTAATTGAAGGTCAAATCTCCTCCGATCTGATTCAACGTTTGGCTACCCAAATGAAAAAGCCTCGAGTTCGGAGGAATTCTATGACAGGTCCAATGAGGGGGATACAGCCAGACGCTTAAATAGCTCTGTGAAGTAATAGAAATGTATTTATAAAGGGTCTAAGAGGACAGTTTTATGGGGAGCCACGAAGCAGGAGCCAGCATATGTGACAAAGGGCTACGGACCTACCAAGGCTGGTTGAGGTGCCACAGCAATCCCCTATTAAGAGGGTATCAGGTCTGAGGAGGTGGAGGCTAAAAGCTAACGGGTGATCACCGTAAAGGCCTACACCGGTGAAGTTCTGGAACCCCATATGTCGAGATGTGTCCCTCGCCAGGGCCGACAAATTCAATAAGAATTTCAGGGGAGGTATAAGGATAGAACCGGATAATTCAGCGTCCTGGAGGGTCACAACAGGTTCGAGAGTAACAGAATTGTCTTCATCAATTCGACTAGTGCAGAAGACACGGCCGCCCCATTTTTCGTCACCTATAGTGTGTCTCACATCGACAGCCGCACGCGGGACCAAGACCACGCAAAGTGATCAGGTTTTTGAAGAGCTCCATGGAACGAAGTAGGAAGTAGGGATGGTGGCAAATCACAAATCAGAAGCCCAATTGAAGCAAAAAACATAGGGGTACACGGGAGGGAAGATCCATTGCAAAACAAATGCATCTGTGCACGAGAAAAAATAGGAAAAAGGAGAACTAGCCGTGATGCAGTGTAATGCTTGAAGTGTCGACGATGAAAGTGGGGAATTCGCGGTCAAGCCGGAGGAAAAGGATTGCATAGCTGCCACCGAAATACGATTGAGAGAGAGACAAAATCGGCTCAGCTTGTTCTGAAGGATGTAGTGCATACAGAGCCGACCGTCGGGAGGGGAGAATGGGAGAGGGAGCACTGTTGCTAGTAGCCAAATACAATGCAAGGGGGGGGGAAATATTAAGTGCAATACACCCAGGATACAGGGGGTGACACCGCAAATAAAAGTTCGGAATAAGTGGATGGAGCCAGTGTGCGCGTGCAAGAGTCTATCTTCCAACGTGGAAGAAGGTGCAGATCTCCTATAAAACCTAGCGCCGCCGTCCAGAAACACATAAATGCGTTTAGTCTTCGGAGATTTCAATGCCTTGGAGATGGGCTGGTAGGAAGGTTGGGAGCCGGCTGTGTTTTTCAGCCAGAGACCGTCTAACTACACTGAGGGCAAGGCAGTGGTACAGCGCATCCACCAGCACACCATATGGAGGGAGGATCAGATGTCAGGGATGTTGGATCTGGTTGTATCCTAATCTTGTTCGGAATAAAAAGACCGTAGCGGTGCAGCCCTAGGGAAAAACGATCAAGAAACTCTCAGGTCCAGGTTCCTCGGTCAGGGGGAGGATCTACCAGATAAGTGGCGTAGGACCTTCAGGAAATTTGACGATGGGTCCCAGATAGCGATAGCAGAGTTTCTCGTCTGGGATACCGGGAGCAAAGTGGGAGAAATGTGAGGGGCATAAGAGGCAACTTACCGCGTGTGGCAGATGACTTGGCCTATCTGGGCAGGGTACGGGGAGAGGCTTACCTCCGCGGTGGAAAAGGGGTATGACCCAGGCACGGAAGTGCAAAGGCCAAGGATGGCGGCGATTTTGAGAAACAGGTTGGCATGGGCCCTCTATCCAGCACGAAAGGAATAAACAAGTAGGTGGTGGAGCAACAGAGGTCCAAGAAGCTTGCTTACAAATTGAGGGTTGCCAGAATAGTGCAACCACACCCAAAAGTGTTCTAGAACTACCGGCGAGGGAGGCCATGGGATTGCGGTATGAGGGGTTGTAGTTGAGAAAAGGGGCTTACTGAGGACAAAAAGGAAAAGGCATATGTTATTGGGAAGAACTCCAGAGTCCGAAGGGTGAACCAAGTTAGTCCCCTGCCGCCTCTAGGGGGTGCATGCCTAGGTAGATGGGGGATCATGACACTGCACCGAAACGTGCACAGTGACCTCGGTCATTCTGAGAAAATGACCGTTTTCTGGGCGCAATTTTGGATCTGTTTTCTCTACCATGTTTTATGAAGTTTGGTTAAGAACTCACTCTTTTTTCCATAGCATGCCTTTAACTGGTTTGGCTTTTCCGAGGTTCCATTATACCTCTTTTTGAATCACTTTCACTTTCGGCCCTCCGCCGATTGTGCAGTCT
This sequence comes from Fasciola hepatica, assembly GCA_948099385.1. Lineage (NCBI taxonomy): Eukaryota > Metazoa > Platyhelminthes > Trematoda > Plagiorchiida > Fasciolidae > Fasciola > Fasciola hepatica. The sequence goes on from CANUEZ040000106.1 coordinate 1,813,508, forward strand.
CTCGGTTCACTTTCTGCTAAGCAGTTGCGTTCATTTCCGTCCCATGTATTTCTCGTATCGGTACTGCTTCGGTGCCACGATAAACAAAATACTCCTTTGCATCTGTCAACCGACAAGCGTCATCCCTATTCGTCTGATAGAGGGATAAAGCTGGTATTTCTCTGTCAGACCGAACAGAAGATTTGTTCATTAGACGCCCTCAAAAGTCTTCTGTAGATGTTCCACCGGCCTAGGAGGCATCTGATTTGAAGAAATCCCCGGAACCAGAAGGCAATTCCAAAATCGCTGGCCGGGATGTTCGCAGGCTCCTTGACTGAGTTGTTTAACAATTCTCTTAGAAAAGAAAGGTTGCCTTTTGAAAGGAAAACCGCTGAAGTTAAACCAATACACAACGATGAGGGAAAGGATGAAGCGGCCAATTATCTGCCTGTTAGCCCATTCTCCGTATTTCTGAGGGTAATGGAGGAAGCATTCGGGAATTCATTGGTTAGACACCTGAAGATGAATGACCTTGTTGCAGTGGTACAGCACAGGCTCGCAAAAAGAAAGTCCTGCCTCGGCAACCTCCTTAGCCTCCTTGATGAGGCAACTGGGAGGCCAGACCATGATGAAAAAGCTGCGGAGAGCTACTTCGACTTTCGCAGGTCATCTGACAGAGAGAACCACGGACGGTTACCGAGTGAACTAGGAATGAAGAATGTGGCAACAAAGGTAATGGACTGGTAAAAAGTCTACATGCGCGATGGAAGGTTGTACGTCAAAGCTGAGGACGCTGAGTCCACGGTGACGACGGTGGCCAGTAAGGTACTGCGAGGATTAATGCTGGGACCAGTACTTTTCCAGGTGTATGGGACTAACCTACCGAAAGCCCTTAGATCCCCAGGCTTTACGTCAGCTGAAGACGTGAAAATTTTCGGATCTCCTCAATCCATCTAGATTCAGGAAGACTCAGAAGCTATCCATAACTGGACAGTAGCCTGGGAACTGCCCTTGAAAGCAGGAAAATGTGCACGTCTACTGGAGGGCTGGTCCGAAGGGCCACTCCACCTGAACTAGGACAACCCAGAACTATTAACCAAAATAAAAGATCCGGGGCTTGGGGATGATCGCAACAATCAACTTCAGGCAGTCGGCACAGTGCCCGTCAGAGGCCAGCAGGGTGAACAGAGTTATATACCAACTTCAAGGGACCACAGAGTTATGCTACCCCTTTACACAAGTGAGACTCCGCCCGGGCTACGTAGTCCACGCATGGGCTCGTCAGTCAGTCAGAGACACCCGCACGGAAGGGGATCCAAAGGAGATTCATAAGAACCATCTCCAGTATGAGGGTCTAGAGCACGAGGATGTGTTGGAATCGCCAGATTTTTTCTCGCTGAAATGTAGACGCGCATGGGGTGACCTGATAGAACCAATGACGGAACTGAAAGGGTTATCAGGAACAAACCAGCCATTATATACCAGCGACAGAAACTCCACCCTCCAAGGGTGCGAACTGAAACTTATTAAGCCAAGGGCCAGCGAGAACATCAGGGCTCAGTTCTTCTCAAGCAGAGTAGTAAACGACTGGAAAAAACTCCCTGCGGAAGTTGTGGCAGTAGATATTATTATCGACTTAAAAAGATTTTTAATTTATCTATGAGTATTAGCACCTTCCCCTCCCGCTGAAAAATATCAGTTATTATCCCAATTCCTAAGAAATATTCATGACGGGACCTAACCAACTATCGACCAGTGAACTACACCCCTAAAGCTTCCCGAATTATGGAAAAACCGATTTGAAATAAGCAGACAACTTATCCACTGAAAAATGCCCTCATTAAGCCTGGACAGCACGGTTTCCTTTAAAAAAAGATTGTGCCACTTGTAACACTGATTTCCCTAACTCGATAACTACGACCACCAACAGTGGCAAATCAGTTATCCCCATCCTCCTTGGCATGACTAGGGCTTTTGTTCGAGTATCCCATATTAGGCTACAGACTAAGATGTAAACCCAAGGAATTGTTGGCCCGATTGTGAGTCGGTTTTCATCTTTACCAACATCCCGAAAACAGGTAGTGGACGTTGAGGGCGGCTTATCACCACCTCGACCAGTAACTGGTGGAGCTATTCAGGGTAGTGTACTAGGTTCCTTACTTTTTCTTATAGATGTTAATGACATTTTCAAAGTCATCACACAAGGGGCTGGGTTCACTTTTCCAGAAGACAACAAAATTATGTACCCCTTAGAACCTGGCTCCTTAGCTTCTACCGTTGCAGTCGTAACTAGCAACTTACCATCGTCAGATTCATGAAGCAACCAACGGTTGATGAAATACTCCGCTGTCAAAAGTTGTATCCTTAAGTATAAGTGACAGGTTCCAGCAGGAAAATTTAAATTATTGATCAGTTCATCCCCAACAGTCCGGAAGTACGGAACTTGGGATTAGAACTTTCTTGAACATTTATTTTTCCGAACATTTGGCCTTGCAGGTTGCCAAAGCTGGAAGGCTAATTGGTCTGTTTATAGGAACCTCCGGCCTTCCGAAGAGCAAGCTGAGAATTTCTAGGACTCATGTCAGACCACCTTCGGAATATTTCACTGTCGTCCTGTCCAACATGCTGCATATTGATAGGCTAGCAATTGAGAATGTACAACGTAGATTTACCAAACAGTTGCTAGGATATTCCCCGCCTTTAAATTATATGGAAAGGTGTGAGATATTGCGCCTAGAGCTATAACTACGCAGTCTACGAATGGACCTATCTTCTTTTTCCAATATTGTCAAACTTTCGTCTTGCAGGCCGGCCCCCCGGGCCAAAACTCCCTCCATCTATTCTTTATGATGTAGGGATTCTTTGATCTTGATTCCAGTATCTAAGGCCGCGACACGGTCCAACTTCTTCATTATTAAATATCGTTCCCTTGGGAACAAGCTCCCGCGTCAAATTAGATAAGTATCTTCAGCCCCTTTTTTATCCAAAAAAGAATTAAATAAACCTCCGACTGTACAAATGCATGAACCCTACACGTCTATTACTCGGGCCTACGAATTATGCACGGGCAACCAATGAGAATTCTAACAACTTTCGTTCAGCAGACAGTTATTACCGACGGATGCTAAGGAGCACTCGGATTCATTCTGTATTGTAGTAAACAGATAAAAGCAGCCAGGTCTATACTCCATGATGGTCAACAACACCTTCCACGTGTCCGTCTATCCAGCTCCTATTTCCAAAGCTCATGACCACGACCCCCTACTGGCCACTGTTACTCTGTTGATTCATCGTTTCACGTTGTCTGTTTTTACCATATTAAGTAAGGTCCATTTTATCGGCCGCTAACATGTGTAAGAGTATCGCTTATGCTAGAAAATATACAGAAGCATATACGGTAATGTGTCCTCAAGGTACCAGTTTTATTCACGCGTCAACCATTCACTCTTTGGTACCCCATTTTACCACACGAGACTTCAGGCCCGTCCTGGTGAACAAAGCGCCACAATTCAAGTGTTCTTTTATCCACCATCCATCGAACTACACATAAGTATTGGCCTCAGGTGTCGCCCATTCTCACCTCCTTGTCTTGCTGGTAATTCTCGCTAGGCCTCACGGTAATCCGTCGCCAGCGCTGTTCTATTTTGCTTTCCGTTTATTGCTTAATCAAAAAGCTGGATCTCAGTGCCACCACCGTCCACCACTGTTATTGCCAGTTTCTTGCCATGATGTTGGTGTTCCGTGTCTCGCCCTAACCCACAGCTGGTGGAGCTTCCAGACTGCAGCCACCTCCGTTTTGCTTCCAGAAACTGCTGCCTAGGGATGATTATCGCCTGTTTCATCCCATGAATAACTTGGAACTTCTTTCGCTGAATAGAATAACTGAGATACAAACTTGACTTAATTTTCTTCCGTCACACTAATGCTTTCCCCGGGATTCCCACAATCCGGCTACCAGAATATGAACTACTTAATCTTACTGCGTTCATACAACTCATTCTAATCCCAACGGTGCGGGACGCGGTCATACTCACCGCTTTGTCCGACGCACGTTGAGCATGCAGGGCGTCTGCAACGATGTGCGGGTGCAACTAGATTGGCGGATCGCGCATCCTGTCGCCAGAAAGGGCTTTCAAGCTGGATGTCTAGCTCACACTCAGTCATATCCACTGGCATCGCTTGTGGATTACAGAGTTCTATTTTCATGCCCACACTACTGCTGTAAACATTCACCCCATCCCTCTCCAGTTGTCACCGGCTTCTTTTCTAGCTTGCTCTCCGTATTTACGTTATACGCTTCCCTTTTCATGCCCTGCACAATTTATCACTATCTATGCACGCATCAGTAAACAGATTTCACACCTACCTGCTATCCATCTTTTCCTCTACACCGATCTTGGCTATTCTTTCTTGCCTACCTTCTCGGAGTTGCACGTTTGTCTACTCTTCGGCCCCATATCTAATCATGCCCGTTCCCTATGTTAGGACTCACTGATAATACTCAATCACCGGGACATTTATTGTTACTATTCATCCGCTCACCGGTCACCAAAAGGCGTCCGGCTCTGACGCATCTTTCCGTAGTCCTTCAGTGGACAGCCGAGTGATTAGTTATTATCCACACTTCTCACCAGTCCATCCGATCGCCTCCACAGTGCTATTACATTGAGTTATTCGGGTTTTGCAGATCACCACGTTTCCTCCATGTTTCAACGTTTTTGATATGCTTCCAATGCAGGTGCGCCGCTCCGCCACCGTCAATTCTCACGCCTGTCGAACTGGTCGTTAGAAATGGTACACTTATCGTCCACCCACTATACCATCACCCTTCTCACAACCTCATTCTGGCAGTTACTCCCTCCCTCCGGATGTGGCGTTTGTACTTTATAACACCGAAGCTGACCCTGAATTCAGCCTACAAATTCCACCACTATCTACGCCGGCCGATATATTTTATTCTATAGCCCTTGATCCACTGCCGCCTTTCGCGATATACATGAGCAGCTTTAGTGGTCTGTCATTTTTGCATGGTTCACATTACACAGCACTCATCTATTGGCGTACGCCTACCTGTGAATTACTCTACCATCTCTCATGCAAAACTAAACATCTCTGTAATCGCTGTAGCAACGCAGTCCACATTGACTTATCTTCCACTTTCGCTTTGACATTTCTTGTCAAAGTTAACAATATGTTGCACGCTCACCCGTTTTCTTTCGGCTGTTTCCTCTCACCACCACTCTGGTAGTTACCCTCCCACGAAATACGTCAAATATTTGCTATATATCTGACTCCTCCAGCATCCAGCCACCACCTGATACCGCCATCTCTGCAGACTGATATATTCCCACGTTTATACCTCTTGACATACCTGTCACAAAGTGAATAATTCGCGGAAAGCATTGACGAGACTATTACCCGTATGGTTCTCATATTCTGCAGCCTGTAACTTTTTATACTCCGCTTGATAAATTCCTCTTTTCAAAAAGACCAACGACATATCCCTTGAATATATTAGAATTTCCACCAGTGGTAATTATTTCCTGCACCATTTGTGCATTTAATCCAGACTTTCATCCGACATCATTCAAAAATAGCCAAACCGAACACTTGACAATGAGTTTTTTATTTACCCGGCTTTCTTTTCATTTAGTCCGTTTCAATGTTACCTATAATCCTCTGAGTGCATTTATTTTATCCCATTACAAACTCCAACTCTATCATCAACTGTACCGCTTGTACATGCACTGCACCATGTGTCGGGCCCATCCGAAACACAATAGTTTTAATACTTCTCTAGACAAGCCATTTACTTGAGTCCTAGTTAACTCACCTGCAAACTTTCATCACTCTGCTCCGCAAATTGCTCGTGCCCGAGCACCTACTTTACACCCCACCACGTGTGCAGTCCTCGCAAACTCTCGCTGAATATCAAATACTCAATTTGTGGTGAGTCGGATCCTCAGTTAAATCTGCGAGCTTCCGCTCCCCGGGGGACACCTTGCCATCCATTAGAAATAAGATTTCTGCCTTTTCACAAGTCATCAGTACTACTGGTTCAAGTGCGTATCTTTCATCACCAGTAATCTTTCCAATTTGTCATCGGTGCTTTTTCAAATATTTTTGTCAGCTTACTCTCCCTTGCAACTTTACGTCGGTCGTATCTGAATTCCTAGGCATTTCTCTCTCATTCCTGCTGTACTTGATTACGTACCTCGACCATGAGGCCGACTTTGCCCTTCACTGTGCTACGCAACCATCTGACGTTCAAATTTAATTTCTACTGCCATTTCTGCCAACTGTTTCATTTTTGTGCTGAATTCGATGTCCCGTTCTCGTCTCTCGTATCAGACTTATTGGTTCCACACCTGTCGCTCTACTGTTGCAGTGTCACCTGCCCACCAAAATGGTCATCAGGTCGATTATCTACCCTCTACTTCATTATCGCTCCTGCACGCTATTTGCTTCTCCATCGCCACATACCGCATTCCACGATCATTTACTGCCATAATTCCATATCCCTGCTGTTACTTTGTGACATATGTATATCAATGAAAACAAACTGCTGAACACTTACCGGCTTACCGCTGGCTATTTCTTCCATCACTGCTCTTGAAATCCCTCCTTATATCCATCGGACTTGTCGGTCCATTTCCTTGTGGTTGACTGTGTCGGCATCTCCCCCATCAGACTCTACCATCACATTGGCCGTTGATTTATGGCATTCCATATCTGAAGATTCATTCTCGTACATTATCAAGATATCTATCCATATACTTTTCACAACCCGCAAAGTGCAAAGGACTCATTGAATTCCTCTTCATAAACTCCTGTTATTTTTCTTCTTTTATCTTCTTTTTTCATAACAAATATCCCTTGATTCAGCTGGAATTTTTAATGTTGCAATTATTTCCGGTACTATTGATAAAAATGCTTTCCCTTATTACCGATTTCAACCCCCGGTAGGTAAATCATCCATTTGACCCTGACCTTCAGATTTGCCGGTCATTGTTGTAGTTTTAGTCCACTTTATCACTCTGTGCGCACATGCTGTATCCTTTTGAGTTCCGATTATGACATCAATTGAATCATCTGACCATGCACTCCAGCATGCTTCCGGCAAATCCGAAATGTGCTATCGTTATTAGTGTTATCAAACTGTGGCTCTCGTGGACGCGAGTATTTCCGGAGTTCCAGTGAGGAAGCGGGCGGTGTTAATAAAGCATCCATCCCAACCTATCTTTCCTTGTTCTTCTTCCCCTTCTTCTGCTTCATCTTACTGTTGTTGTTGTTGTTCTTCGCTTTACTTTTTGATTTATTTCCCTCCTTCTCACAGATTTTCATCGAAGTCTCTTTGAAACCTCTCAGATCATCCACTCTAATTTTCAAACAAGAGGGCTGGTTATCAGGTGACTAACTCTTCCATGACTAGGGACTGTGTCCGTTATGGGGTCTCTACTCCATCAGAACGCAGCTTTATCTGCCCTTTCCGAGGGCAACTCGACAAGTGTTACGTTACTGAATATCCTCCCTATAACGGACAAGGATTGCAAGGCGTCGAAGCCTTGTGAAACACGGGGGCTTGGAGGGCAAGAAAATGGACTACTGGAATGGGCCGCCGGAGGAGGAACCAGTACTGGGGACCGTCCAGGCATTCAAGAGCGCCCCAGATTGTAAATAGAATGTGATCATTCGTGACGGTGAAGTTTAAGCACGTTCTCAAACAGAGGACGCAATGTGTTTGATTATTGAAAGCTTTCATGTGCTACATGATGGCTTATTGAAAGCTCATGATGCAAAAGAACCCTTGCAGTTGATGTGCGATGAGGTTTTAAATTTATCTTCTACTCTTAGCGGGGATTTGACGAAATCAATTGCGCAGTGGTGGGAACCTACCTAGTGCACAAATAGCCGGAGGAACCCTGGACGGTAGACTGACCGTGGCCATTATCTGTCGCGTGAAAACTGAACTGAACTGAACCAGTGGCATTGGCAGCCAGTCCTGTGTTCCGCTTTGATTTGATCTGATTTTATTAGCATCAACAAGTTCCCACAAATAACTTCATCAAACACTGATATCGATGCCAAAGGCCTGACCACAGCATACCTGAAAAGGTGCTGCATTCAGCTTGGTCACCGAAGTGGTGTAGCAGGCAGGTTAGCTGGAAATGGACACGTACGCCACCCGTCTGCCATTGTTCTGAGTGCTACTCTGAGTTACACAGGTCCTTCAGACTTCGGTTTTCGCCGGTTTGGTATGGCCATGTTCCTCAGGAATAACAATAAGCCTCCTTGTCTGAGTCTCCTCACTAGTATCCGTCCAATCAGGAGGCCCGACAGATGCACCAGTAACAGATCAACGGCAACGAATCAGCGAGTACAAAACATCCTCCAATATGACAGCCCCCAATCTTCCGTTTATAATATCCCTTCCTTTAGGGGGCACCGTCCTCAGTGCCCTTGTTGAGCCACCTTCTGGGGGTATTTTCAACTGTACGGCAACATGCCCTGGACCGGCGTTGCCTGAAAACCTGCTCTCGTGTCTGGCCTCAATCTGTCGAAATGTACCGTAAATGGCCTTTTACTGGAGTCCCTGGGTGATTGAATAGAGCACGTGCACACTGAAAAAGTTTCACAAACTTCGTACGGCCCTCCCCATGCCCGAAGGAGTTTGGTGGGAAATTCCTGATAAACCTGATCCAATCGCAGCCACACAGGGTTGCCTGGCTTCAAAGGACCGTTCTAAGTCGGAGATGCTCTGCTTTCAACTGTTGGAGTGCTAGTTGATGGGTGCCGAAAAGGCTTTCTCGACTCTGGATAACGTAATTACTGGCCAACAACCCATTCGATGCCGGGTGCGGGCGGGCCTTGTCGGCTGGAACTTGCATTTCACTCTCCGTTACCACGAGACGGGGCGTATGTCCAGCTGTTGCCTGCACCGTGCCTCGACACGATAACAACCAGCGTGGTATTACCTCACCCCAGTGTCTGGTACTTTCTTCGTTCACGAAGGCTTAAAAAAGCCTTTGAGTGTACGGTCGATCCCCTCGACTACTCCGTTACCTTGGGGTGATACACCGTCTCGCTCAACTTCGATGACCCTAGGACCTGGCACAACTCCTTTGTCAAAGAGCTTTCGAAGTTGGCTCCTCTATTCGAAAGGAACTGATACTGGCAAGCCCCAGAGGGTTATCCAGGATGCGCACGTTGTGTCGGCTGTAGTGCATGCATCTATCAGTGGTACTGGTACGGCTTCACACCATTTGGTGAAGTGATCATTGAGCGCTAATACGTGACGGTTTCCTTTCACCCTCTCTGGGATTGGCCCAACGGCGTCGATTTCCACTACCTTGTTAGGAAACCCCGTAGTCAGACTCTTCAGAGGTGTTCGAGTATGATGCACCAGCCGTTTGATCTGAGCAAGCGGACTGCATGCCAAACAAGTGTTGCGGATATTGCGTAACTAGGGAGGCTGTTGAAACCTCGATCGTTCCGAGAAAATGACAGTTTCTGGGACATCATTTTGGATCTTTCTTCTCCACCATCTTTTCTGAGGTTTGATATCAACCTCACTGCTTTCTTCGGTTGAGTAAGTTTTAGTGGGATGATCTTTCCGAGGTTTCCGTCGAACTCGTTTTGAATCACTCTCATTTTTGGCTCTTCTCCGACTGCACGCTCTCGCGGCTCACTTTCTGCTAAGTCCTTGCGATCATTTTCATCAGTGTACTTCTCATATCGGTGTTTTTTGTGCCACGTTAGACAGAAGACACTTTTGCATCTGTCATCCGAAAAGCGTCTCCTCTTTTCGTCTGATAGAGGGGATAAAGTTGGTATTCCTCCGTGAAACCGAATAGAAGATACATTCACCAGCCGTGTTCGAAAGTCCTTCACAGGGCCACCAGAATCGATGTCTTATTACTTGTTCCAATTTTTTCCGCCCCAAATGACCCAGCTCTGCGTGTAACTATTGTAGTACCTTGCTTCAGTAATCGTAATGAAATGAACTGATGATCCGTATTGAAATGGCCCCCAAACAGAACTACGAGAACGGATGTAGCAAGAAGACCAAGGCTGCGAAATAGCACGTTAGTTGTATTGCGGAATGGGTTTGTGTAAATATGTTAAATTAGGGAATATAATGAGTAGACTCAAAGATGACCAGATACGAGGAGCTTCTGCCGGAATAGTCCGCGGTAATCTTGATTGATTGAGGCTCATCTGTGTACATGGTTACGAAGCTGTACGTAGCCGTATCAGGTGTGACAGCTGCTGGATCACTGCACTTGCTTACCTGCGTTCCGGAAAACACCAGAAAGCTCGTGTACGTCGGTCCGAAATGAAAACAAATAACACCCTCCTCAAATCCCAAACTATCCCATAGGGACCACAAAAAACTAGTTTCCCAGCTGCAACCTCTCATCATCTCAGGAGGTGGCCTGCTCTTTCCACCCCTCAAATAGCTGTATATCATCTGCATATCTGGGTTTTGTTTTGGTTAATTGCCCCACGTTTCGCCCTCCAGCTGTCGCAGCGTGATCGCCGTTGTTCACGCTTAAGTGCAACTGGGACATTTTCCTTGGTAACACTAAGGTCGACTGAACAGAGCATTACCCTTCGTATGTTTTCTACCGGCTCGATGTTCGCACTTAAAATTATACTTCTGTGGCCTATCTTGCCATCGTGACTCCTGCTGTAACACTCGCCTGAACAATGCGCAGCCAAATTCACAAAGGATCCCGAAGTCAAAAGGCGATTATCCGTGACATTCTACGATACTAGATTGTCGAATGAACAATGACACAAAACAGATACAAACCTCAATTGAGATCACAAGGACCCAACAAACGAGAAACCGAGTTGCGGCGTGAGCAAGGAGCACGTGCGTCACGCAGGTCCAGAACAAGAATATGACAAAGTAGCGCTCTGGGCGCGAACAAACAACAATTGGTCCATAAAAACAAACAGTGCCTAAAGACACGTCAACAGTGTGGGCAAGTGAGTGAGGTTAAGAAAAACATGGAACTGCAACCGTTTTAGGGGGATTTTCAACGACCGGTCGTTACACCGCCCACCAAAATCCTCCCGAATCCTTAGCAGAGTCAAAGGTTTGGTAGTAAGTTACTGGTTCTTCCTACCTACCTGGGCCCTGCTGTCAGTGCGCGTGCCCAATGCTTGTCATCAACGTTCTACTCATGTTCGCACCTAATCCGGTGGCCACACTGACTCCAGGCTATTCTTCATCTTCCACGAGAACAACTGACCGGTGGTGGGCGTGAAAGGGAAACACAGATGATGTCCTTGGAAGGACCGTCATGCACTGGTTCTGTGCTTGCGTGAGTGTGTGTGTATGATGTAATCGCCGCTGCTGCCACATATGCAAAAGACATTCAGAAACGTCAACAAAAAACAGACGGCGAACACTGTCACATGTTTGATAGGGGTTACGAGGTATAGCTCGCGACTTCGAAACCGATTCGGAATTCCCGCCTCAACCATTACCACTTTTGCTTACTCAAACACTACATGACTTTACTGGTGTATTTCGGTTGCTGTGGTTTATAAATTTAGAATTTGTGAATACCTCACATTGACATGTACTGCTGTATACTCTGATCTTGCCTTGTGCATGTGTATTGACCACGGTCAAGAAATATACTATACCATACTATAGTGCGTGTGTATGAGTCTGGATGTACAATGGAATCGCATGCACCATCACATATCAGAAAATCTCTCTGTAACGTCAACAAAAGGCTGTGAGCACTGTAACGTGTTTGACGGAGACCAAGTGGTATGAACGGGTACAATGTAGGTGTGTGTGTGCTAGTGTGTCGGGGTTCATGATGTTTCGGTGCGTCAGTGTGTCGCGAATACTCCCACATATGGGGGTTTCTTTACACACCTCGAAGACGAATGCCAAATGGTCCACTGGGCCTCAGAGTTATCGGCTCCTTCGCCTTCACTCTCAAATAGGCTAATACTGCGTATGCCGCGAATTGGTGCTCCGTTGGCCGTCTTCACCTTCACCGTTCTTATCATTCCGTCAGTGCTTTCAATGGCTTCCATAACCACTCCCAAGGACCAGGTACTGAAATGTGCGCGTTCGTCTGCTATCATCATCACATCCCTAACCTTGAATGGTCTTGTTTTGACCAGCCACTTCTGTCGAGTCTGCAGGGCCGGTAGGCACTTCCGCAGCAATCGCCTCCAGAAAACACTGGGAAGACAATTCGCCTGCTTCCATCCGTGGAAGTAGCTCCCATGAAGATTTACCGGCCCTTGGAAACCCTCGTTCGGCCTTAACGTCAATAAGTCGTTCGGGGTGAGCTCCTGATGGGTGGGGTCGCCGTTCATTACTGGAACCAGGGGGCAGTTGTTCAGGATTCGCTCCACCTCAGTCATGACGGTGTTCAGCGTCTCGTCGTCGGGCGGCTGTAGCTCCATGATCGACAGCAATATCCGTCTGGCGGACCGGATCACGCGTTCCCATAGGCCGCCGCGGTGACTGGCCTGTGAGGGGTTGAAATGCCATCGTACGCCGTAGGCCACGGTTCGATCCTGCAGTTTGTCCCTGTTTATGTTCTTGTGCCAAAGCTGCGATTCCCGGTAAGCGCCCATAAAGTTCGACCCATTAACTGAGTATATATCGGCCGGTACGCGTCTTTGGTTGATAAATATCTGCAAGGCCCGTAGGAAAGAGTCGGTCGTAATCCAGTGTGCGACTTCTAGGTGTACCGCACGTGACTTCATGCACGTCACGATATACCCACATTGTCTTTCCAATCTCTTCCCGCACTTGATCCACAAGGGCCCGAAATAGTCCATCCCGGTGTGGCTGAACGGCCATTAGCCCGTAGTCACCCTGCATTCTGGTAGCGGGGCCATGAGTTGTTTGCCTGCTGTGGCATTGCGTCTCCTGCATTGCACACACGGTCGGATTACGCGTTTTACAGTCTCTCGTCCTCTCAACAACCAAAGACGCTTTCGGATGACACTCGTCACGTGACTTTCCCCGGCATGTCCCTCCACGGCGTGGACGTGTTGAATCATTAGCTCTACCACAGCTTGTTGACCCGGAAGCGGTATAGGGTACTTCGTGTCGATCCCAGGTGGGCGTTGGCCAGCCTACCATTTACTCGCAGCAGTCCATCAATGAGTTAGAGGTTTGGGTGCTTTAATTCGCCTCTTGGATATGGTATTTCTTTGTTGATTGGTCCCACTTCGGCCCTCTCGAGCTCTCGGGCGAAAGCCTCGCGCTGTATCATTCTGAAAATATCGTATTCTGCAGCTTGTAGCTCATCGGGACTTATCGGACTGACCCGTATCCGGCCTGAAACACGTAACCTTTCATGAATTATGAATTTTTCTTGAACCTAGCTAACCAAACTAAAGAAAGAAGTGTCTTCATCCAGGAAGAAAATCTGACCAATCGCGATAAAATGGATGTCGCTTCGACGACGTTGGCCGCTATCACTAAGCCTTTGATCTCCAGTTCTATTTCCGCCAAGGGTTTTAATTCGTACACGCGCCAGTCCTGTTTAGACATCTGCAGGAAGTTTGGCCCTCTCGTCTACGTGTCTAGTTGTCTGAAGTTCGTCCCACCTCGGGAGCAGAGGTCGGCCGGATTATCGCCAGACCTGACATGATTCCACTGGTTCGGGGCTGATTCATAGTGGATAATCGTGAGTCGGTTAGCAACGAAAGTACTAAACCGGCTCCGGACATTGTTAATGTAGTAAAGTACTACCGTTAAGCCCGTCCAAAAGCTAGCCGACCAAATTTAGAAGTCAAAACATCTCTTCACCGCTTGTACCGCCACGACTGCTAACACGGCTGCACTGAGTTCAAGGCGTGGGATCGAGCCGGACTTTAGCAGAGCAACGCGGGCTTTAGCGAACAGGATCCTCGAAGTATATTTTCCTTCTCCTGTGCACCATCTTACGTACACCAAAACTCCATAACCGACCTCGGATGCATCAGAAAAGGCATGTGGTTCTCCTGTCCGTGTCGCATGACCAGGAGTCAGGCATTGCGGAATCCTTATGTCCCCTAATTTCTTCAAGGTGTGCAGAAATTCTTCCCAGTCCAGCAAGGCTTCTAGGTCCAGTGACTGGTCCCAATCGACTTTCTTATGGCACAGCGGCTGCAACAGGATCTTTCCGGGTAGCGGCCAGGGTGGGACGAAATCGAGCGGGTCGAACAGACTAGAGACAGCGGATAGTATACCTCGACGGGTTACTGGCAGCTCGGGAACGTTTAGCTCGAAAGCGAAGTCGTCCGCTTCCGCGTCCCATTGTATTCCTAAAATGTGTTCGGTAGGGAGTAAAGAGCGGCCCAAATCTTTAACCCTTTTCGACCCTCTCGTGGTACGGAATGACCTGGAGCTCTCCTGAAGCGCTCGACATCCATTTTGTTAGATGGGAGCCGCCCTCTTCTAGCAATCTTGTTGGGACTCTGAACTGCGCTAGAGCCGATTCTATATCATCGAATGGTCCAAGGTAGTCGTCGACGTAGAAATTCCTGCTGACGCTATCAACCACCGACCGATGGACCAGACCTCCATGTTTGTTCTCTGGTTCTCGAAGGGCGTAGTCCGCACAGAACGGTAACGATATGGCTCCGAAGGGGTGGACGGTCATCCTTTAATTTACCTCTGCGATGTCCCGGTCGTTCTCTTCCGACCGCAGGAAAAGCAACGCATCTGGTTCTCTCAACGGTATCTTCACCTGGCAAAACATTTCCCTGATATCTGCGGACAAGGCCACTTTACCCACTCCAAAAAGGCCCAAAACCTCGATTAGTGGTGTGGTCCAATCAGGTCCTTGTAGTAGGCGATCGGTCAACGACTTGCCCCGGAACTTGGCTTCACCGTCGGAAACCACCAGCAGACTTTCGGGTTTCTTGGGGTTGATAACTGGATGGTGAGGTAGATACCAGATACCCTCTCGGCACGTTTTCAACGTAGCCGAGAGCTCCGTCCCGCTACATTAATTCTGCGTATCGTTCCCACAGATCCTGGTCTCGAACGAAGCAATCCTTCAGTCATAGTAGTCGTTGGACAAAGTAGTTTCTGTTATCAGTTCACGGGTCAGCGGATTTGCGCCGTGGGAGGGGAACCCCAAATTGTTTTCTAAGGCCTCTAGTGCCCTGCCGCATCGTTTGTAAAGCGAAATGATCCTCCTGAGATAGCGATGGTCTTTCGTCTCCAATGTCATGAAACTCCTTTTCATACAGTCGCTGCAGGTGGTACTCTATGCGGTCCGTTTCGGTGGATAAATAATTCACGGAACCACATCCGCCTACTGGACCATATAACATCCACCCCAGAGCCGTGCTTACTGCACAAGGTGCCCGGCGGCCGCCCACTCTCTGGTCAAGTACCCTATGTGTCTCTGGCACGTCGCAGCGGATGAGGAGATCCACTTGGTCATCTTCCTAGTCTACAACGGTAACGTCCTACAGGTGGGACCACCTAGTCAAAATTGCTTTCGCCGACCTTGGTGTTCGCATGGGGAGATCAGCTAATGTGAAAGCCTCCGCTGGTTCGATTTGCTCGTTAGTGTCTAAACAGATAGTTGCAACCTCAACCGGTGAGCAGTTCCTCCCACAGTGCTCACTTTTAGCGAGTTAGTGTTTGTCGGCAAATCGCTCTTTCACTAGGGTAGTGTCAGATCCACTGTCGACGAAAGCCAGCGCTTTGACCACCCCATTTGTGATCACCACTCCCAGGGCAACTACTCCTAAACGTGCTGGTTTACTGGCAGACCGTGACGTTGAACAAATCACACTGAGCCTGGTGTTCGTTTCCAGTATATTTTCTCTCGCCTGGTGTAACAATCGATGGTCCCTGCCCGTACAGCCCTTGTTCTACAAGCTGCCGCCCGGTGCTTGGTGTTGAGACATATAAAGCACGCTCCTGTCATCCTCTCCATTCCCCATCCTTCGTCTACTGTAGCCTTGATGAACCTGGGGCTTTCTGGTACCCCGTGGCTAGCATCACAGGATCTGCAACTTGGTTGGGCTATGGCATCGCGTGAAATGGCGTGTGCATTGGACCGAGGCTGATATTTCGGCTGTTCCCGAGCAGTGGTTTGAACCTGGCCAGTACTAGTCTTGTTTGCTTGGTTGCTGTCCCGGATAAGTCGGCCAAATCTGCTGTCGGTTATCTTGGTTTGCCTGTCCAAGTATTCGGTCAGGTCTTCAATCTAGCCTCCCGGTCGTCTCGGCTTATGCTTTCCGCCTCTTCCGCCCACCGACCTTGTAGTTCGGGAGAGAGGTGACGGACCATGCATTCCGAGGTATGCATTGCATTTAGGTCAGCCCTGTAACCTTAATGGTCGAGGACTATTGAGCAGTTCTGCATCTTGATCACCGTGTCTGCCATTGTGTAGACGTCGCCCTTGGTTTTCTTTGCCTCTTACACCACGCCTTCTATTAGGTTACGGACTACTTTGAAAGGTTGGCCAAACAGGTCCCTCAGAATCTTCCATCCTCAGATGAAGCCTTGTTCCGGGTCGAGCATGGTACACCCGTCGATAGCTTCCCTTGCTCGGCCTCGACAGTGGTGAGTCAGATAGAGAAGCCCCTGCCTGGGGTGGGTTATCTTATTTTCGAAGAACGCTTCGAACTACTTAACGAACTTGCAGTAGTGTTCAGATCGCCCGTCGAAAACCGTCAGTTCTACTCTCGGCAGGTCGATCTTCGATGGCGTTGATGTTTTGTAGCCGGCGACCGGCGTGGAGTTTCCATTTTATCGTGCTCTAATCTATCGGAATGGTCGTAGTCGTTGGTTCAGGCCCACGCACTTCCTGTCTACACTTCTGTTCTGCTTCGTGGGCCTTTTGTCTGGCCGATAACAATTGTTGTCCTAGGTCTAATATCCTCGGCCTATATAGATCGACATCATAACAATCCACATTGCCCTCAGTAACACATGAGCTAGCACCGACAGGAGCGGGTGATCTAGCATCAACTAGAGAATCAAAGGTACCCAAAACATCCCCAGTGACTTGCCGTATTACTTCCTGTCCAGATTCCAACGCCTTCGATTCTTTTCTTGACATTTTGCGTGTTTTCTCATTCCAAGTTGACCAGTTGAGCATTGTAACACACGTTTGAGCACTGCGTAGCCAAATTCACAAAGGATCCCGAAATCAAAAGGCGATTATCCGCGATATTCTACGATACTAGATTACTGAATGCCTGTTACCCAAAAGCCTCAACCCAAGATTAGAGTTGAGAAACCGCTAACAACTGAATGCCGTATACCATTGGTGTCCTCGTATTCGCCAAGACGTTGAGGATATCTCAACAAGACTCACGGTCCTGGATGACAACATCGCTAAGCTTGCTCCGCTGCTGGGCCTGAAGGACCCCGCGGCAACCTATACGCAACGGCAGCTTAAATCTGCCGCTGATTTCCTTGAATCTGTTTCCACCCAGATCTTCAAGCGCATCGCAAATAGCAAAAATGCTATAGCCTTTAATCTCCCGGACAAGGTTCCGGTATCACAACCAAAATCCACCTTGCTCAGGGAAGCTATCATGGAACACCATCCATACACGTGCACAAGGTTACACAAGCTTTCACCAGCCACACATGTCCTATCCTTTTCCAATTCCCTTCCGATAAATAGCAAGGGAATTTATCAAGAAGCAATCGTCGCTTGCCCTCAACACAGCATATAAATAGGTCAGGATTAGGGCCGACCAGACTCCTTTTCAAAGACAGGTGTTATTGGCAGCCACCCCAACAGTTACTTCAACTAGTACCTCACAAACCGGCCCTCGGCAGAGGCTAGCCTCAGCCGTGCAATCATCATCCCTCAGCCCGGCAAGCTCCGCACCAATTCCGGTGCCTGTCGACCTTGACAACTCACCCTTGTCGGACCCCAGGTAACATCTAGTGGACGACAGGTACCTCTAGATGCGGCTTCGACCCCCACCCGCAGCGCATCTACCTCACCCTCTCTTAAAAACGGCACTGTAGATCGGGCATTAGGGACCTCTCCATCACCGGCCATACCTCCACCAAGTGAGCGGGTTTGTAGGTGAAAGGCTACCTCTACTCCCACCACCTCATCCGATTGGGCCCATCCGCCTGTCCCTCCCACCCTTACTAGATTTCTCAATTATTCCACGAACCTTACCGGAAAAACAAAACGTGCAAAGGCGAGACCCCCTCAGGTCCGTCATCACGTACCAACAGATAGAGTGGGGCCTCACTGCCAGGGCCCCTCTACCATGCAATCCGAAGTAAAGCCGGAAAGCAACTGTCGAACATCCATGGGCTCCAGGCGGCAACCGCGCCGATACACCCACAAACCTGAACCTAACCGTGATAACTTTATGCCCACAGAGGGCACTAGCTCAGAGATACAAGCGTCCAGCCCACTCGAGTTGAGCTAGAATTGTCAAAAAACTCATGATGGGGTCCAACCCACACCCAACCCCACTCAATATCAAGCCTCCCCAGAGACCCAGTGGCAGGCTTTCGACCCGCTTTCAGCACCACCAGGTATGCCCCCACGGGTAACCCAGGTTGCCCCGACACCAAGTATGGTGCCAGGCAGACCTTTCTTTCCACCTCTGGCCAAACATGCCTCCGCTTCCGTGTCCTATACCTCTCAAAACGGGGTATTCTGTCTCACCTCCCCGGGGGTCCTCCAAAACCCATATCACCACCAGGTTCAATTCTTCCTGCCGAATATTCCTAGTCTCCTATTTCCTCCTTCAGTGGACTACCTCAGTGCAGTCTGCAACCTTGGCACAAGCTTCAACTTCAACCCCGCCTCCGGACCGCTCCCGCTTTTTCGTCCTTATCCCTCACTCAACCACAATCCGCATATAGCATCAAACCCGGGTAAATGCACCAAGTGTCCATAGGTCCTCACTACCACTACCTCCCCCCAGCTCCTTCCGCGCCTCACTTGCCCCCTCCAGGATCCGGCCATCTCAATTAGAACCCCCTAACCGCTCTTCAAATTGCGCCGATCTTGAAAGCCCAGCAGCGCATTTAGTCACAGGCACAAACTTTTCATCTGAAATGCCGGTAAAATGGGCCGAGCCTCGACTGCCCATCGTAAGCCACGCCTTGCTTGACGACCCTTCATCACCTAATCACAATGAAACTACGGCTCTATCTACTGAGAACCCAACCAAAAACACCTTGTCGCTAATACTACTTAAGGTCCGCTCTCTCCTCCCAAAATTGCCTCTGCTTAGAGCGCATGCATTAGACATACGCCCTGATATCTTACAAGGTACCGAGACGTGGCTGAAGGATCACACCCTGTTAAACCATGTACTCATGCCCGGCTACAGAGCCACCGCCAACAGTATATACGACCAAAGAGAACGCGCTGTATCATTTATACCAGACACATATTCATGGCGAGTAGTTTTCATCATCCTATTCTTGACAACATCCCAGACTCGGTCTGGCTCACTATCGAGGAAGATCAACAACAACTTCTCGTAGGATGTCTCTACGGTCCTCCGAACCAGGGCATGCACTAGTTGACAGCTATAATAGAGGCATCCAACTATGTCTCCAACCTCCCCGTAACCGCCAAAATCCTAGCTGGTGACTTCAACGTGCCTGAAGTATGCCAGCATTCCATGACATCGCCCCCAAAACTCCATGATTTCCTTTCGTGTATCTATGTTGGTAATTGGGTACAGCATGTGTTGTCCCCTACTCGAGGGAGAAATACATCATACCTTATCTCCACTATTGGTATCAAGAATTTAGATACCCAAATCTTAAGTCGCTTCACCGGTAGTGACCATAAGATGGTATCCTGTGTTTTTACTGCACCCTGGCCTCACACCGATAAGTCAGCCGAAACACACCTTCCGATCACCAATAAGCAATACCATAGATCTTGCTGGAATAGTCTACCCCCTTTTATCCGTCCCTAAACTGGGACGAATCCTTTTATCTAATGACCTAGAGATAGCGGCTGCCCAACTGTATTCTAATCTTCATTACTGCCTCGACAAAATCAATCCAGCCTCAGGGCCCATCAAGTGCAAACAGCTGAACTCTCTAGGTAGTCTTAATGGTAGCCTAGCCAAACCCCACAGAAGATTCACTAAGACGAGGGACTTATCGTCGTACCTCCAAATAATAAGTATATCCCATACGATTAAATTGCGTTTTGATTCTTTTAAGAAAAAGCAGGAACTAGATGCCTTAAGCCACCCAAACAAGGTGGAAGCACTAGCCAGGCTAATGAAGGTCAGAAACAAGCAGCCTAATCAGGGCATCCCATATTTGAACTATAACAATAATTACTTGAATGACCCTCTCTTGATTGCGGAGGCTTTCAGCACCTACTTTGCCTCCTCTTTAACGACGGATGACGTTACACCCATCCCTTTTCTAAGTCCGGTGATATCAGTAACTTTTTCGGCGGTAGTATTCTTCTCTGACGAGGTTTCAGTCCATGTAGCAAGAACAAGACCGTCCAATAGGCCAGGTCCGGAAGCATTACCACAGGCCATTTTCAGTCGAGGTGGCGAAGACTTTCCAATGTGGCTGACAAACACATTCAATTTGTCACTCAGGTGCAGTGTTTTCCCTTCTCAGTGGAAAACGTCCACCATCATACCTACGCACAAAATAGGATCTCGTCTAGATCCAGTTAACTATCGGCCGGTGAACCACACCCCGGTCGTGTCCATAATCATGGAGAGAGTGATCAAGGAAAGGCTGACACGCCACCTTCTAAACCGTAATCTAACCTACTCTGGCCAGAATGGTTCTCTGGAAAACAGATCATGTGCGACATGCATGACAGATTTCCTCAACTTGGTCACAGACGCTGTCAATATTGGTAAATCGGCAATCGTTATTTTTTGGACATGGCCAAGGCATTCGACCGAGTATCCCACGTCCGGTTACAACAGAAGATCAAAGCATATGGAATGGTGGACCCCATGCTCGCTTGGTTCGCATTCGATTTATCAGCCCGAGACCAGGTTGTAAGTATAGGCGGAAATTTGTCCGAACCCCGTCCCGTAACTAGTGGTGTGATACAAGGTAGGGTACTGGTCCCACTACTGTTCCTAATGTACGTTAACGATATATTTACCATTTTACAACAGGGAGTTCCCTTCCTGTTCGCAAATGATACCAAAACCGTGTACACATTTGAGTCCGCGGCGTTGGCCTCTACCGTAGATGGCATTACAAGGGAACTGATCGCTCTCAGCTTCTGCAGTGATGATTGGAAAATGAGTTTCCCCGCCGAAAAACGTAATACTATTACGTATAAATGTCACGTCCCCACCAGAGGATTCAGTATAAACGGCAAATTCATACCAAATAACTCTCAGGCACGTGACTTGGGTCGACGCTATTCATGTACGTTCGACTTTTCGGAACACGCAGCCATCCAGGTGGCTGAAGCACGCCGTACGATCGGGCCAATACATCAAACATTTATTTTGCCAGAAAGTAAACTGAAAGCTTTTAAGTCCCATGTCAGATCTCTTCTGGAATAAAGCTCCTTCATTTGTTCCAACATGCGACAGAGAGACTGAATGGCATTCGTGAGCGTAAAACGGGCATTCACGAAACAGCCCCTAGGTTTTTCTTCGCCCTCAAATTACATGGAACGTTGTGATCGGCTGAAAATCGATTCCTTATGGCTACGCCGCATAAGAAATAACCTTCTATTCTTCCACAATATCTTAAAGAATAGATCATGTAGTTCAGCAGCGAAGGTGAGAACCCTTTCCTATTATCCCCTACGCAACAAAGAGTTCTTGGTTTCTGTCCCTTTGCCGAAGCGTTGCACTTAGGACATACTTCTTCATCAACAAGTACGCTTCATTGTGGAGCAAGCTACCACAAGGAGTTCGGGCATTATCACCGACATCGGTGGCTTTCAAGCAGGAAATGTGCATAGCTTTGACAGTGAACACGCTGAACAGGATGTTCAATCCCTATATTTCAAGGACTCAGGCCTTTGAGGTAGGTATAGGGTACCAATAAATCAAATAACCGCTTTAAGCAACCTAGTCTCAATTAGACCCTCATAGGGTTGGCCTCCTCGCGGCAGCAATTAGGGAACTCAGCTGTTCATTCACACGTTCTAGGACGGCAAAACAATCCCAATTTTTTACCATCAAATACCTTTTTTGCGGCAAGCAAACAAAGTGGCCCATGACATACTCAGTTAAAAGGGTATCAAGTTGTTGGGGTTGCAAGTAATGCCCCACCCTTGTGCAGACTGTTGTTTCAGTGAGCATGAACCCCATCAAATAATTGCAGGCTGTGGTTGACTCTACCTTCCCCCGCATTTTCTGTCCCACGTAAAACGCATCGGGGATTTGACTTCACGGACATGGCGAGTGTTGCCGCGGCAAGTCTGTGAGCATTCCTGGCTGTGATTGTCTCCCTGCACAGAAGTGACAACCGATGAGACGACAGAATTCTCAGAAAGTAAGAGATTGGCATAAAAAAAGAAAAAAATACCCACCGTTTTGTCTCGCTGGCATACCAGCCTTGTCGCATGTGAGCCATGTCTCCAGACTGCCGTGTTGCTACGGGTTGACTGGTATGGTTGACCTATTCCCAGCGCGGCTTGTTACATGCGGCCCATGTTTTGGCCGAGGCGTGGGAGCCGTAGTCACCCACCAAAAGCAGATCCACCTTCTCTGTCAGCCAGATGCCTGACTGTGATAAAACCCAAAATAATAATAATAATAATAATAATAATAATAATAATAATAACGTTTAAAAAGTGTGGATCACTCTTGGAGCGGCACAGGCTGGATGCCAATTGAGGTGTATCATGCTACCTCCCTGACCGGAGCAGGCTCTAGTGCCGCCTACCGTGGGCCCTGAATGTAGACCGTTAGAGCTCGCTTCCCTGACGAAAATTCGGCCCCATCCCGTTCCCACCTCTTACCGCTCTCCAAACCAGTCCACATACGGGTGTTTTCCTGCTTTGCAATACAATGACGACGAGAAAGATATCACGGTAACCATGCAAACGCCACTATATCGAATATCCTTGCTCCTAATCTAGTATAATCTCAGCACATTAGCCCATCGAGTATGAGCATAGACGAACTTACGGCTATGTTTCTCGGCACGAGACCAATTTTTTTAGTGCGTCATCACCGACACCATCATAGTTTCTTCCACTTTAGCGCCCGTCGGGAACCATTCAATATAGAGTAACCACTATATCGGAAGAGACAGTAACAAACATAGTGCTATGCTAGCAGGGTACCAGTCCCACTGATTCACATTGTTCTTTCAAACCCACCTTACTGCCTCGGTGCTGAACTGCCGCCTGCGTGAGCAAACTGTATCGAGAGTTACCATCTCTAGATCATCTTAACCGTAAAGCTTTAGGTTTTTCTTAGTATCCCAAAACTGCCACACCAAATTGCGAGCCAATAATCCTTCAGAATGCATACCAAATGGCCCGACCGGTGGACGCAACTCGGCTAGCCTGCAGCATTATAGCTCAGTCCCCGGTGAGCCTATTCCACCCAGAACGTGAAGTAGGTGCAACTGACCGCTTAAATGGAACTTTATCCTCGTTTCATTCACATAAACCTAACCAGTTCATTACTGTTGTCGTCATATGTTACCCTAACCCACAGCTGGAACCACGTCCAGACTGCAATCCCCATTTATTTCAGGTTCGTCGCCTCTCACTATCTCAGTTGCCAAACTGGATAATTAAAGATGCCACTTTGATTCGTACCGACAGGAACCCAGGTGGAACCTTTCATAGCATCTGGGATTGCAGTCAAGCCACGCGGCAGAAAATATCCCCAACTGCCTACCACATTAATTAGGGTTTTCTAACGCAAAACTCCTCCTGCGGATATGAACATTGCAGCCAAAACAAGTAACAGTTCAAGCGCAGCCTGCCAATATACCGGTCGTTATTTAAATCCGTCATATCTCGCCACACTCGGCTGATTGACCGACACATATCCTCCACCCCGCCAGACGAACCATACCCATAAAATGTTGTACATTGCCAGTAATGACGCTGAATAACACTGAGGCTCAAAGCGTCAATATATATATATATATATATATATATATATATATATTTGTCAGTGAAACAGCATAATTATGCTCAAGTCAATATGGAGATTTTCCACTTTAGTATCTTTTGCAACAGTCCATTTTTCCCTCGATCCGTGTCCGGCTGGAAATTGATCCTCCACTTTTCCAGGACACTCCGGTTGTACTTTCGCCTTTTCGAATGGTACATGTTACTGATCCTGAAATTAAACTCACCTTCGCATGGACTTCTGTTCCTTCCACACTCACCAAAGTTCCAAAATATACATTCACAAAATTGGTTTCACATCTCCTTGCCTCATAAATCATTCCTTTTATTGAACTCCGGTAGAACCGAGATTCGGGTTTTGCATCAGCTTCATGGTTAGCTATTCACTTCGCATGCATTGATTTCCCGAGTGTACTTCCATACAACCTCTTTTTCTTCCCGTCTAAAACTTCGCTATTCGCAGATACCCGGTAGACTTCCGTTTTTCACGGCTTGCATCATTCTCGTTGATAATGCACCTCTAGCAGTATGAATGAACGACCTATTCGGTATCCCCGCGGTGCGCCACCGCCCAGCGCGAAATCGAAACCGGTTTGAAGTTGCCGCGCAAACCACTTTTAGAGTGATCCATATAAGCTATCGCTGGCTATGTTTTTCTACAGCTGGCACTTTTGACTTGTATACCTGCATTTGTGAATATTCAATCTCGATGCGTAACGCAGTACACCATGACCAAGCGCCTGCGCGTGCTTCTCGATCATAGCCGAGAAATATACCGTCATTATTATTATTATTATCTAGCACTAGCTAAAGAATCAAAGGTACCCAAAAAATCCCCAGTAACTTGCCATATTACTTCCCGTTCAGGTTCCAATGTCTTCGATTCCTTTCTTGGTATTTTGAGTGTTTTCTCGTTCCAAATTGATCAATTGAGCATCGTAACACACGTTTGAGCAGTGCGTAGCCAAATTCACAAAGGATCCCGAAGTCAAAAGGCGATTATCCGTGACATTCTACGATACTAGATTGTCGAACGAACAATGACACAAAACAGATACAAACCTCAATTGAGATCACAAGGACCCAACAAACGAGAAACCGAGTTGCGGCGTGAGCAAGGAGCACGTGCGTCACGCAGGTCCAGAACAAGAATATGACAAAGTAGCGCTCTGGGCGCGAACAAACAACAATTGGTCCATAAAAACAAACAGTGCCTAAAGACACGTCAACAGTGTGGGCAAGTGAGTGAGGTTAAGAAAAACATGGAACTGCAACCGTTTTAGGGGGATTTTCAACGACCGGTCGTTACATCTGCCCCTCGAGTTTCGTAAATTTTCTCAACCGCTGAGGTGGAAAATGGTTAGTTTTAAATAGAAACGTTTTCCCAGCAAACAGTGCCGAAAATATTTAATAAAATGCACTAGTGCTAGCATATCTTTAAGGATGGTGCAGTGATTGCGTTCACTCAAATTCAAAGTACGACTCCAATAAGCAATGAAGTGTTCTTTATCGTTCGAGGACCGCTGAGACAGAACTGCTCCAGCAGCAGTATCACTCGTATCCATGTCCAGAATAAAACCCATCGGTGTTTGGTGTGTACGGCAGAGCTATAATGGAGGCGCGGAAGAGTCTTCTTTTGGGTTCGTTGAAAACTTTATTGCCGTCTTCTAACCAATCAAGCGGTTTACCCTTTTTTGGTAACTCCGTCAGTGGGGAAGCGACGGTGGGAAACTCGGGTACAAATCGTCGGCAACAACAAACAAGTCCCAGGAAGCTTTTTACCTCCTCTACATCTTTGGGTGTAGGCCACTGGTAAAAAGCATGAACTTAATCCGGGTCGCTACTTATCTAGGCCCCAGAGACCGTATTGTAGCGGTTGCCATCTTCACTGGTACTTTTACCACATTTATTGTTTAACTGAACGCTGACTGCCAAGCGCGGTTGCCATTTGACCGTTGCTCTTGCGCACGCTCTCACGCACGCTCCCAAATACACGCTAACCACTATCTCTCCCAATCGCCTTCTCGTTCTCACGGGTCGTGGAGAATACTGTTCTGGTTAACATATTTGTGCAGTGCCGCACACTAGAGTAACGTGCAGGTGGTCCACGCAGTACAAAGGACCGAAGCACGCGTTTACTAAGGAAACCGCGAAGTAAGGTCTAATCAACCTTACAACTGGTGAGTCCGAGTTGATCCCCAGGTCACGTGAGTTTCCTTTTTTCCTACCGTTCAAGGTCCCGTCTGCGTATGTTTTTTGTGTTTTATTGTTTCCCTGTCTATTGATTTTATTTCGGTCGGTTTACCAAATAATTTGTTTTTGTCCATAAATATTTTTGGTGGCTAGTTCGTCGTGATTTTTTTCGCGAAGACTATAGTGCCCCATTGGTCGTTGATTTCTTTTCCCGTCTGTATTCTATAAAGTAATCGCTATGTCTGCCGAACGGAAACCCTTCTCAGACCCCACCTTTAGGGTGATCACGCTGCACATACCGGCATTCACGCCTGCTGATTCAGAACTCTGGTTCACGCTGGTCGAGTTAGAATTCAAAAACTGCCGTATAACCAGTGACACAAGCCGTTTCAGGTGGGCAGCAGGCCGCCTCCCGCTGGAGGTCACAATGCAAGTAAGGGACGTAATAATCTCTACGAAGCTATGAGGCCTTAAAGGAGGCCGCCATTGCCCGCACGACCCCAACGCAAGACCAACGTATGCTACAACTTCAAAACGATGAGCTCGGAAGTAGGGAGCCCTCCGAACTGCTGCTTGAGATGCAGCGCTTGAGAGGACCGACAATAGGCGAGGACCCGCTCTCAAGGGAACTTTGGCTGCAGCGTTTGCCGCATAACATTCCAGTTTTACTAAGTGCCACGCGCAAATGCTCGCTGGAGTAAACCGCAGCGATAGCTGATGACATTATGTCACGATACAACCCCGCTGTAGCTGGAGTAACCAGGCCCTCCGTCACAACGGTGCCTGCCTTGCCAACATCTAACGACCTCGCATCAATCTTGTCTAGAATTGACGCCAGCCTGCAATGCCTAGCAGTAAGAAGAAGTGGGTAACAGGAGCGGCACCGCGCACGCTCACCTAGGCTCCATAGTCCGTCATTGCGACGACATTTCGGTTCTTCAAAGGAAGGGTATTGTAAATACTACAGTCGCTTTGGTGAGGGAGCCAAACGATGCGAACCAGGGTATACGTTTCCCGGTGCTCATCATTGAAACTAAACCCCCGGCCCGTGGTGGAGACCTACGAAGCCAGGTATCAGACCAACAGTCGTCTTTTGAAAGTAAGGGACATCATTTCAAATGACCAATTCCTTATAGATACCGGTGCCGAATTGAGCGTCCTCCTCCCACCGAAAGGCGACGGCAGCACTCCGCAGGCCCAAACACTACGCGCTGCCAATGGCACGGCCACCCCGGCGTTTGGCTAGAGGTCGTTCACGTTAAACTTCGGTTTAAAGTGTAATTTTCGTTGTGTATTCATCATCGCCGACGTCCCGTACCCAGTTCTAGGCATTGACTTCCTGCAACTCTTCGACTTGTTAGCTGATGCACGGCGCCGCAGAGTGGTAGATCGCCAGACCACTCTCGCTGTTGCGAGTTATAATTCGCGAGTGAATCACGTCAAGCCTTTTTACGTTCAACCCCCGGCACACCAACCTTACGGCGAACTCATCGCCACCTACCCGGCCATGTTTCTGCAGGCCGAGCCTCTCCCAGCAGTGACCACCAGCGTCACTCACCATATCGATACTAAGGGACCCCCAGTGTTCAGTAGGCCGCGTCGGTTAGCACCAGACAAGCTTCGTGTTGCACAGGCTGAATTCGAACATATGCTAGAACTGGGTATAATACGCCCTTTTAGTAGCCCTTGTGCTTCTCCCCTTCATATGGTCCCTAAGTCTAGTGGCGACTGGCGACCCTGTGGTGATTACAGAGCGCTTAACAAAGTCACCGTCCCTGACCGATACCCAATTCCCCATATACAGGACCTTAATTCGTTTTGTAAGGTTTCTCCGTCTTCAGCCGTATCGATTTAGTTCGTGCGTACAACCAGATCCCGGTAGCAGAGTCCGATATCCCTAAAACTGCCGTCACTAAGCCTTTCGGGCTGTTCGAGTTTCTGAGAATGCCGTCTGGACTCAGCAATGCAGCCCAGACCTTCCAACGGTTCATGCACGAGGCAACTCGTGGTTTTGAAAATGTCTACGTATATTTGGATGATATTTTGGTGGCTAGTTCTTCAAAGCAAGAGCAAGTCGCACACTTACGAGCGCTTCTCGAACGCCTTAGTTAGCACGGCGCTACGATCAATATCGCGAAATGCGAATTGAGCCGGTCTGATATCACTTTTCTAGGACATTCTATTTCATCCTCGGGTACCCGCCCTCTGCCAGATAAAGTTTCCGCTATTCGCGACCACCCTGAACCCCAATCTTTCCGCCAGTTGCGTCAGTTTGCCGGCCTGGTGAATTTCTACCGCCGATTCATTCCTCACTGTGCGGAAATGATGCAACCCCTCACCGACCTGTTGCGCGGAGGTAAGCGGAATTTCGTGTTTCCCGACACAGCACAAGTCGCATTCGCCTTGGTCAAAGATGCTGTCGCCAACACAGCACTCCACACACCCCGACCCTTTGGCCCCTATTTCGGTAGTGACGGATGCCTCGGACACAGCGGTTGGAGCAGTACTGCAACAGTTCGTAGATGACTCTTGGCAACCTTTAGCATTCTTTTCCAAGCGCCTACAACCCGCGGAATCTAGGTATAGCACACTTGGTAGGGAGTTATTAGCCATCTAATTGGGAATTTGTCATTTCGGACATGCACACGGAGGCCGTTCGTTTACGGTGTTTACAGACCGCAAGCCTCTGGTTTACGCACTGAAGTCAGCTTCCAATCGATACTCACCACGCAAGATTTGTCACTTAGACTTTGTCTCACAGTTTACTGTGGACATACGACACGTCTCTGGGGTACTTAATCCCGTCGCCGACGCCTTGTCACGCGTACATCAACTAAGTCTGTCACTGACGCCTAATATCAACTTGGACGAAATGGCACAGGCCCAAACTATGGACCCCGGCATCGAACAACTTCGGCTAAACGGTTCTTTGAGTTTAACCACAGTGCCTATCCCAGCTTCCCAGAATACCATCGTGTGCGATGTGTCGCAAGGTCGCCCTAGGCCAGTAGTTCCTGCTGCCCACCGTTATCCCACTTTCCTGACGCTCCACAATCTGGCTCACCCGGGTGTGACTGCCTCGGTGAGACTGGTAACTGGGCGCTTTGTTTGGCTGAATGTCAAACGAGATGTCCGTCAATGGGCTCGTGCTTGTCTGCAGTGTCAATGTGTTAAGACCCATAGGCACACTAAGGTGGAGTTAGCCAGGTTACCAGAACCTGAAACACGTTTTCATCATGTGCACGTCGACTTCGTAGGACCACTCCCACCTTCGCTTGGGTACGTTTACATACTCACATGCGTGGATCGTTTTACTTGCTGGCCGCAGGCCATCCCTATCCCTCGTCCCACCTCGGAAGAGGCCGCGAAAGCTTTTCTGACCGGTTGGGTTAGTCATTTCGGTTGCCCGGCGATAGTGACCACCGATCGCGGTCCACACTTTGACGGCGCTTTCGGCAGCCCACTCGCTATGCTCGGTTGCCAACAAGTTACGACGACAGCTTACCACCCTCAGGCCAATGGTATGGTTGAGAGTTTCCACCGGCAATTAAAAGCCGCCCTTCGAGCAAACGGTAACCCCCTTTGGAGTGAAACACTACCATTAGCACTCCTAAGCCTGCGTAGTACCGTTAAGGAGGAGTTACACACAACACCGGCCGTACTAGTATATGGCTGTACACTTCGTCTGCCTGGGGAGTTGGTAGCCCCCTCACCAACCGTGACTTTCGACTACGATGACTATGCTCAGCGCCTTACGCAGCACATGCGAGTGCTCAAGGCCAGTTCGCCGCGTGAACAACAGTCTACAAGTTGTGTCCCAACTGCATTAGGAACCGCTACTCATGTATTCCTTCGCGTCGATGGCGTTCGATCACCACTACAAGCGCCATACACTGGCCCGTTTCGGGTGATAAAACGTGGGGCAAAAACATTCGTCATAGACATCAACGGACGACACGACACCGTATCTATCGACCGTCTCAAGCCTGCCGTCATTGAGTGCAAGCCGCTCGGCCAATATACACCCACTCAAGTCGCTCAGTCACCTGCATCGGGCGAGTTACCACTCGAACCACCCCCAATTACGCCTAGTGAGGACTCGGCAGCTAGTCCATCAGATTCTCCAACCGTACCCGCAAGGCGAATTAACCGTCGCGGTCGCCAACTACGAAATCCCGTCCGCTTCGCCGATTTCGTGACGATTTTTGCAACTGACTGTTAGTAATAAGTTGGGAAGTTCACCATGGATTTACCAACCAACAGGCCCGAGAAATTACAATCGGTAGTTATGATTTCATTTTATTCTGGTCTCGTAGCGACGCCAACAACACCGAACATCGTTTGTGTGTTGTTATTACGGTCCAACATCCGCCGGCGCCCTCAGGCGCTATTTTGCTCCAGTTTACCTTGCCCTCTCTCAGACGGATCTACACAGTCACATTGGCTTCATCCGTAGCCTGGCTGACTCCCGTGCACGTTGAAGGAGCCAACCGCTCACTGGACAACGGGACGATTGGTCAGCCTGGCACTGGAGACGGCAACTGGACGCCTTTTTGGATGGACCTGACGAGGCATTTTCCGGCTTGCATTCGTATGAGACCCGTGAACGCCAAAACACAGTTGGACCTACGCACATCGGACCTCGAGAGTGCAGGCACCGGTAAACTCGTCAGCAGTCGTTCGACATCACCAACAATAAAACGGACAAGCTATTAGGAGTTCCTGGACAACCAATAATTCCGGCTTACCATCACGATCGAAGCCCAACTCCGTCGGACTTCTAGGAGGAGGCCCCTGTAGCGGTTGCCATCTTCGCTCCTACTTTTACCACGTTTATTGTTTAACTGAACGCTGACTGCCAAGCGCGGTTGCCATTTGACCGTTGCTCTTGCGCACGCTCTCACGCACGCTCCCAAATACACGCTAACCACTATCTCTCCCAGTCGTCTTCTCGTTCTCACGGGTCGTGGAGAATGCTGTTCTGGTTAACATATTCGTGCAGTGCCGCACATTAAAGTAACGTGCAGGTGATCCACGCAGTACAAAGGACCGAAACACGCGTTTACTAAGGAAACCGCGAAGTAAGGTCTAATCAACCTTACAGTATGACCTAGGAACTTGACAGTGTCTCTCAGGAACATACACTCTTTGAGGTTGAGACGTAAGCCAGCACCTGTTAATTTCTTAAAAACCAACCTCGAATTGTTTAAGTGCTCTTGAATGGACATCTGGGAGGAATTATGTCGTCTAAATAAAACAGACACGTGTTAGAAGGCAAACCGCGAGAACAAGGTGCATGAGGCGAAGAAACGTGGCTGGGACCTTTGTAAGTCCGACAGGCATAGCATCGGATTCATTTAACCCACTGGGGATGGTGAATGCAGTCTTTTCTCTGTCTTCCGATTTTACCCCAATTTGCCAATATCCTGAAGCCAAATCCAATGTGAAAGACCACTGGGAACCACCTAGAGCGTCCAAAGTTTTGTCGGTGTGAGGTAAAGGGAACGAATCTTTTTGGGTCAAGCTGTTCAGGTTTCTGTGATCCATACAGACGCGCACTGACGCATCTTTTTTAACTAGCACTATCGTTGAGGCCCATGGGGAAGTTGCCGACTTGGTTACCCCCTGCTTAAGCATTTTTCAACAGCCTCCATCAACGAATTCTGACAATGTGCAGGGACGGGCCGCGGCGCCTATCTCATTGGTCGCGCATCAACACTGTCAGTTGAGTGTAGCACTAGATTCATCCTACCGAACTGTTCTACTTCCCACGGAAATATTTGCTCATATTCGCGGAGCGGCCGTTCATACTGTCCTCGGTCCGTTGGTTCCAGACCACCCACCTTGATGGTACTAGCTGACCGATAGGTACCAATTCGTCCTCTATTTGAGTCATGAAAGCGACAAATGCTGTCCGTGTCTTTATACCGGTATCACCCCTCCCCCCGGCTTGGAGCCGGCTACCTCGGAGACTGAGTGTGCATCCTATGAACCTCTAAATATCAACCCCCAAATTTGCAGGAACTGGCTAATTTTGAACCACAGTAAAACCTTGCGTGCAGTTGTGGGCTCTTAGTTACACCTCTGCTGTTATACTCTCTGCCACCTCCAGCTGGGTGCCAGTCACACTTGAAAGAGGCTCTGGGCGGTCATCTAGCAGAAGTCAAGGTGGTTTACTTGCAAACTGTTCACTAATCAAGCTGTAAACAGACCCGGAGTCAATCAAAGCCTTAGTTCGGCGGAAACCAATCATAATCTCAGTTACGACCAAGGCACCAATATGCTTATCACGCAGTAGTGCTACAACAACACTAAAACACTCGAATATAAAGGCTACGAAAAATGTTTGTTTGAACAATTACCGTTTTTGGTGGCTCCACTTGCGCCGCCTGTGTACACCGTCTGCACGCATTTGCACTCCTCCAATACACACGTTGTCCCGCTATACCGTTTTGAGTTCTGCTTTGCGCACTGCCGAGTATACTCGCTATCGTATCACAGATCGAAGACCAGAGGCTAAAGACTCTATACGGAAGTAGGTTTTGACTTAACTGAGGCGAACCCTAAAAAGCCCAAAACTATTGACATTAACTGCA
The DNA here is from genome assembly GCA_948099385.1 of Fasciola hepatica. Lineage (NCBI taxonomy): Eukaryota > Metazoa > Platyhelminthes > Trematoda > Plagiorchiida > Fasciolidae > Fasciola > Fasciola hepatica. The sequence continues at coordinate 1,846,329 of CANUEZ040000106.1, forward strand.
CGAAAGGACAACCTACCTTCACGGTTAACCCCCCGTCGATAATACCAGGCGATATGTCCAGGATTCCGGCAGTAATAGCAAATTTTCACTTCTCGAGCTGCCGACCGTCTTTCTGTCTTTGCTGCAGCCGCGAAAATTCCCGGCGTCGTTGTATTCATACCACCAACCGTCTGGTCCAGCTTGGCGCTGGCGCATTCTAAGGCAGCCAGGTTCTTTGGGGGTTGTAGCGGGAGGGACACCTTAGCCAAGGGTCTCGTACCCCAGCCAAAACGACTTAGAATACGACTTTCTTTGTCTTTCCTCGACTCTTCTTGGAATCCCAGCCGGGCTAAATGACGCCGAGTGGATAGATATTCCACTAGTCTCTCTCCTTCGAGGCTCCAAATTAGGGCGAAGTATTTCTCAAATAGAGCGGTACCCTATTGGAATAAGCTTTCGGAGGAGGTCGTAAATACCACAACAGTGAAGGCTTTTAAGAAAGCAGTAGGCCTATGTTGGGTGGCAGTATACCCCGAGTTATGTTAAGCAGCTTTTAGGGTCAGATGCAATTTACGTATTGTTTCCACCTTACTCTGCCAGGGCTGATACTGCACAAAATTTCTGCCTTTCAGAAAAAGAAAATCACGCAGTGTTGGGAGCTACGGAAAAGCGCCGATAACACAACTATCTGGACACACGATTGGCTCTAGCCACACCAAGTCCTGTGCAAACTTCACAGTAAGGCGGGACTCCAGTAGAGGTCGTGCCGGCGGGGTCATCATATACTGCGATAATTCGACCCCTCCTCTTACCTTACTGACAACACCAACCTTTTCATGTATTGATCGTTTGTGGGCCGTGTTTAACCTCTCTAGGACAGACACCCTATTGCTTGGTGTTGTCTACCGTCCTCCCGCATGCAATTCAACTGACAGCCTAGGTCTCATAGACTTATTAGGCTCCCTGAAAAGCTATACAGACTTCACCCATCTGTTAGTCACTGGTGACTTCAACTCTCCCAGTACAAACTGGCAAAGAGCTGATGCCCCGGATATCACTTTCGGCAAACCCCTCCTTGATCTCGTGCTGAAAAACTCATGGGTGCAGAACGTAAGAGGTCCGACTAGATATCGCACAGGCCACGCCCCGTCCCTACTAGACCTGGTCATCACCAATGATCGGTTCCTAATGGATGTGGTGCATTACTTGCCGCCCCTCGGCAAAAGTGATCACATTCTCATCGGATTCGATTATATCGTGAAGTGGCCTCCTCTTCCGTCAGAAACTAAAATTTTGAAATCCTTCAAAAGGACCAACTTTGACCAAGTCTGTGCATTTATTCGCTCCCAGCTAAATTTAACTAACCCAGGTAACTCTGCGGATGAAATGGCAGAGAATCTCAGAGAGTTAATCTCCTTAGCTGATAGGCATTTTGTCCCCAGAATTCGTCGCCCACAGACCGCTAAGCGACCCCTCCCTCGCCCCATTAGGCGCATTCTAGACGAACGCGCACGCCTCTTTGCTAGATATAAAGCCACAGGCCTTGCTCGTGATGCAGAAGACCTCAGGATCATAAGGAACATATGCAAAGACAAGATTAGGTCCTATCAGAATGCAGTCCAGCGATCTGTACTTGATCGAGCACGGACCAATAGGGCATTTTTCTTTCAGTACGTGCGCCGTCTAAGGGGCACAGCTCCGACGCCATTAGCTCTCAAAGATAGTGCCGGATCTCCAATCACTTCACCTAGCCAAGTAGCCGAGGCATTCAGCTCCTACTTCCGTACAATTTTTGGCTCCATTCCCATATCATCCCACCCTACCATGCACCCGTTATCACTGACCACTACCCTTAACCGCGTAACTATTCCTTTTGGTGCAGTCGCTCAAGGTTTCCGACGGCTCAACCAATATTGCTCTATGGGTCCTGACCTAATCCACCCCCGTATTCTCAAGGAAGCCGCGGATACATTAGCTGCTCCTTATGCCTCGCTTTTTCAGCAATGTGTTGACGATGGAGTTTTCCCCCGTAACTGGAAAAAAGCAGTGATCGCACCCATCTATAAGAAGGGTAGTAGACACCTTGCTTCTAGTTACAGACCCATAAGCCTCACTAGCATCCCTAGCAAAATTTTTGAGGGAATTCTTAAGAGTGAGATTCTTTCCCATCTTCATAGAAATAAGATCCTCTCCCCATCCCAACATGGGTTTCTTCCTGGCAGGTCATGCATCACCAATATGCTTATTGTCATGGATAGTCTAACGAAAGCCTATGATGATAGCCAGCTCTCACACGCTGTATTCGTCGATTTTGCTAAGGCCTTCGATAAGGTCCCACATGCCCCTCTTCTTTATAAGCTGCAGACGTACGGGATCACAGGCTCCATGTTGGCCATCATACGTAGCTTCCTTACCGACCGCACCTTTGTGGTTAAAGTCGCGAATGTTTTGTCTCAACCCTCCCCAGTAACAACTGGGGTCCCCCAAGGGTCGGTCTTAGGTCCCCTTCTTTTCCTGATTTATATAAACGATCTACCGACAGCCCTTCCTGCGAACATTGCCATGTACGCAGATGATGTAACCCTCTGGAGTTCAAGCGTTGAAGACCTGCAAATTGCAGTTTATGAAACAAAACGCTGGTCCGAGGATTGGAACCTCCCAGTTAATGATGACAAATGCGTGAGCATGTCTTTCGGCAGAGAGACTGGTCACACGTTTTCCATTAACGGAGCAGCCACACTGCCAAGGGTTGACCGACACAAGGTGCTCTGTTTCTGGTTAGATTGTAACTTATCCTTCTATCATCATCACGAACTTGCGAGCAAGTCTGCCTTTCGAGTCCTAAACATGAATCGAAGGTCCTTCCCGCGCATATTTAAGGATGATTTCCCCATAATTTTCGGCACTTATATCCGACCTCTGCTGGAGTACGGTAGTCAGATAGTGCACCCTGGTCTTGCCCGAGACCGTGAGATCCTAGAAAGAGTTCAGCGGGCCTCCACCAAGGCAGTAAGGGGTCTATCCCATCTACCTTATCCCGTCCGCCTCTCACTCCTCAACCTCTATCCCCTTGACGTAAGACGCGTAAGAGGTGATCTGTTTTTGATGCTCCACCTTTTTGAAACAGGTCAAAGCGATTGCTTCTTCCCCGTCTGTCCAGCCTCCTCTCTCCGTGGTCACAGCAGAAAAGTTTTCAAACCGAGACCACGCACTTCATTAAGGATTAACTTTTTAAGCTATAGGGTTATTACTATGTGGAATGCACTTCCGGAAGATATTGTTCTCTCGCAGAACAAAACTATCTTCAGGAGAAAGCTAGACCTCTACCTGGGTCTCTCCCAATAATTCCCTTTGTCAAAAAACAAAAAAAAACAAAATAGTTGTCTTTTATCGCATATATGTTCATGAATGCCGCACCCTCACTCAGCTTAAGGCACTGTCCACAGTGTGACACTGAATGAGGTTATATGTATCTTGTTTTCGCTGCCACCCCCCCCCCCCCACTTCTTTTTACTCTCGTTTCAGCTCGGTGAATCCGACAGAAGATCAAAGATTTCCTAAATAACCGGGACAATTGGGCTCAAAGCCTCAAACCTGTGTAGTACTTCAAGACTTCAAGACTCAAGACAACTGAACTGAACTTAACGGTTCTCTGCCCCGTATATTAGAGCATGAAAAAGAAATCTACACAATGATGGGGGCTAGGGAAAATCACCGACAACACGACTATCTGGGCTCGCCATTGGCTCTAGCCACATTAGGTCCTGTGCAAACTCAACTCAGTTGAACTGAATTGGGGACACAAGCCGGACCGACGGCGCGTTTGGGCTCCTGTTGTTTGTGCTTCTGTGATATGGATTTCGATGCAGTTCAGTTTGCGCCAGACACTTAGTGGCCATGGACGGCGGAGAATCCCATGTACTGTCATAATCGCAGCTTCACAAATTATGCTGGTATTACTTTCGAATTATGGGTTAAATTTGTGGTGCTAATTGATGATTGTCGGTGCGCGACCCATTTCACCGTCCTAAGGTTCAAGTGATAAACCCCGCCGTGGTTCTTTTTCAAGCCCACTGTCGCGGAATATACTCCTGCCCCGGCAGTAACTGATCAGTTAGTCAGTTAATAATGCTCTTTATTGATTCAGTGATTGACACATTTTATTATTGTGAAATTGATTTGGTGAACGTCGGGTAAATTAATAAGGACGTACTGCGTAGCATGTTGAATCAAAGAAAAATGTTATGTAAACCAATCTCATGCACTATCATGTCTGGTGGCGTAGACTACCTCCCACAAGAGGTTTGACTGTTTCACTGTATTTCAGGTTGCACAGGAGTGGTACTGACCGCAGTTCTCTCAGTAATGTGCACCTGATACTGCGGTTTCAGAATTTCCTTGTATTTAACGGAAAGTAGTCCGCCACTCCACACAGCCTGTTCGTAACATCGGTGTTCGAACGGTTTCCGACCGGTTTGTTTAGTATCCATCCCTTCATAGACTAAGAGTAAATCAGCACGATGGAATTTGACGACCGATGTACTGTACACCTGTAACGAGCATTCTGTTCCAATATATTAAGTAACACATTGAGATACCCTCTAATATCAAGTTACAGAACGTTCTATTTCATGCGCCGTAAAGTGGGTAAGATAAAGATGATCATTGGGACTTCATGGTTTGGGAGATAAAGTGAGCAGGATAATCCAAAGTCTGCGAAAGGTGACGAGAACTAATTAGGCATACCACGTTTTTAACACGATCGGTATAAACCGCTCGAAAACCGGCCACAAACCGATCAATTTTGGAACGCTTTTGCTCCAAGGGCGGTTTTCGTGACCATTAGAGGTGTAAAACCGTTTGCACATCGCGGCAGTACACCACCCTGATTTCTGTGTTCCATCACAGTCATTCTCTCAGTTCGTAGTTGGTGATAACTTGAAAAACTGGCGCACGGATAGTGGTTTGTTACTGTTCCTAATTTTCAATCCATCTCCCGGAATATCTGGTCCCACTTAACATCAGCATCTACTTGAAATGCTTTACACCCTGTACGCTAGTCATTTATCCAGCAAACCCGTTTCACAATGTCATTACTCTGTCACCAACGAAGTTCGCTTATACCTGAAGCCTACAGAATGTCTTCCACGGTCATACTATTACCTCACAGCCTCCGTTCGGTAAGCTGCTCTAATGTAGCATCCGCTCTTATTTCTGATAGGCTCTCAGGAATTTTGAATACTTCAGTTGCGTCCCCTTCGAGTCTTGTCTTTTCTAGTGAAACAAGTCCCGTGTTTTACAGTCTTTTATTACGGCTTCCTCTGTTGTTCTTTGGCCACCACGACGAGACTGCACCTTGGTGTGGTATGACGGCTTGAAAGACTCCATGATCCAAAGACCTATGCAGGATGGCTTCCTTAAGCCGGAGATACACTCATGCCTGACAGGTCAATGGGTAGAGGCCAGACGAATCCCAGTCTCTGAACCAAATAATGCGCAACATCGGGTTCTATTTACTATGCCCCTGGAGAGTACGTTTCAGCGAATAAACGCGCAGAGAAAGTTTATAGGTCTAAAAACTTCCACTATATGGACGTAGGGGTGGTTGACCTGAGGTCTCTCGACGGTGGGAAAAGCCATCGCACTTCACTAGGCAGCTATCACCCGCCTAAGCTGGGCAGCTCCCGACCCAAACGGTGCTGCCCCGTCGACGTTTCGCTTGCTCCATTGTGTGCATGGGGCTAAGGACTGAGTCCGAAAAGCGGGTCGATAACAGAACACCAGTGAACACAAGGCAAAACGCACGCAGTAATCAGGCCTCACGTGACAGACGAGAAGAAGCTCCTTCACGGATGCTTCGCTCACGTTCCTGTGCTGGGTTAACACCCCGCTGCCCTGTGGGTGAGACTTTTGAGTCAAAGGCTCCGGTTAGGGTTCCCAAAAAACCCCTTTTGCGGTGTGGGCAGCCGGAAGTATGATGTACCCAGAAACCTCCAGTATCTTCCTTGTAAGGGGCCCCACCAATTTTCCCTCCTTTAATTTAAGCTCGACGCAAAACGCCATGGATAAATGCGACTGTGATGAAAGCAGTACTTCAGGGATTGGGTATAAATCAGATGCACTTCTTAAGCCTAAGTGTTCATTTCACTTGGCTGCCTTTAACGTACGCACACTATGTCAGACAGAGCAACAGGCTGCCCTAGCTAAAACACTTGACACATTTAAAGTAGATGTATCCTGTGTCTCTGACACACACACGAGACCCCAGTTCCGTGATAACTCTTCGCATCCCGGATACAACCACAGTCTCTCACTTCACTCTTCGTGTGTCGAGTGATTCGGTGTCTAGAGTTCGTGGTCAGGCTGTCGTTCGGATTGCTTTGGGTATGAAAGCTGAGCGTGCACTGCTAGAATGCATTCCAGTCAGCAGTCGTTTGTGTGCAGTTCGGTTGGACGGTTCTGTTCGTGTCAACAACACCAAACTGAAGCGTCGATGTTTGTTCATCGTGTCTGTGTATGCGCCGACTGGCTGCGGCTCCTCTGAGGCCAAGGATCAATTCTATCAGGATTTGTCTCAGCTGCTTCGAAGCGCAGGTCCAACGGACGTGGTGGTCATTGCTGGGGATTTCAACACCCAAGTTGGCCGTTTGGGAGATTCCGAAATGCACATTGGAGGCCCATTTGCTATGCCAGCCGATCGTACCGATTACGGCGATCGTCACATTCAACTGTGTTCTGACCACAGATTGTTCTGCCATAAGAAGTGGCATAGACTCAGATGGCGTCCTCCTTCGTCTTGAAAAAGCTGGATTCGGATTGACCATATTGTGATTGGTCACCGCTGGGGTGGATCAGTTGAAGATTGTCGCTCATTTTGGCCTACGCCTGTGCACTCAGATCACGACTTGATACGTGCTCGCTTCCGTTTACATTTCGTCCGTGGTCGCACCAAAGTAACTGCCACTTGTCCCGCGCAGTTGTTTTCAGACGATAACCAGCGATAATTTCCAGACGGAGCTGTCTACTCAGTTATCGATGGAGCCAGATGTTCAGGACCCAAATGAACGCTGGCAACAGATCAAAGAAGCCTTGTATGCCGCTTCGAATGCCACCCAAAACTCTGGTTCCAGTCGGTCTCACAAATGATGGATATCTTCGACATCAGCTGCTCTGCTGGATGCTAGCAAATCCGTCCCTCCGGATGCCATGTTCAATGTAGTGTGTAAATCCCTGAGACTCCAGCTGGCTAGGAGCCTGAGAAATGACCGTGAGCAGTGGTGGATTGCGAAATGTGAGGAAATAGAAAAGGCTGCGTCCATTGGAAATACACGCAACCTTTTCTGTTTGATTAGAGGTATTGGTTCGCGGAAGCCTGGTGTAAGTGAGTTAATTAAGGAATCCGATGGCTCACTGATTCACTCTCAGGAACGTCTTCTAGATTGTTGGGCAGAGGGAACAATACAATTGGCCCACTTCAATGGTAGACTTTCCAACTGTACCTGCCAGAGGAACGATGCAGGTGGATATCAGTCTTTCATCAGAGATCGAGATTATGCGGGAGATTGGTTACTTGAAGAGGTAAAAAGCCCCTGGACCGGATGGGTTGTCTTCATCTTTTTTCAAGGGTGGAGACGAAGCTTTGGTTTCAGAGTTAAGAAAACTCCGTATTAATTGGGATAGTGAGAAGATTCCTAGGGAATGGTGTGAATCGGTGATTGTGCCGATTTACAAGAAAGGTGACAGGTCCTCTTGTAAAAACCACAGAGGAATCAGCTTGGTAAGTATCGCGTCTAAACTAGTCACCGGTCTTATTGTCCCTCGATTATCCATTGCCCGCGAAATGTGTACGCGTGAGAATCAAGCCGGTTCCCGACCAGGTCGGAGTTTTATCGACCACACCTTCACTCTTCGGCATACCTTAGAGCACAGACACATCCTCCGTAGGCTCATAATCTGTCTTCCTTGATCTGAAAGCGGCGTTTGATCCATTCGACCGCACAGTTCTCTGGCGCTGCCTCTCACTAAAAGGTATGCCAGAGAAGTTTATTTCTCTTTTCCAGTGGTTGTATGCAAACAGCCGAATCCGAATTCGTGTTTACGGCGATCTTTCACTCGAGTTCACCACGGAAAGTGATGTTCGTCAGAGTTGCCCTCTTTCGCCCTTCCTCTTCAATTTTGTAGTTGAATTGATTCTTGAGATAACCCTATCTTCGTTTAAGAATAGTGGCATCGATCTTTGTTCAGGCAATAAACTGTCTGACTTGGTATATGCGGACAATATTGTTCTTCTGAATGAAGATCCAGGTAAGTTGTAGGCTCTTTCAGATAGCCTGAACAACAGTGTAGCGAATGTTGGGGGTGCATTTTGTGCCTTTAGAGTGTAAAATGCTGCTGCAGGAGTTGGTTGGCTCACCACAAAACCTTGTGTTGACAGGGGAAACTCTAGCTGAAGCAAATAAAATTTGTTATCCGGACAGTTACATCTCAGCAGGTAAACAGATATCGGGTGAAGTGTCATCACGTATACAGAAGGCGTGTTTGGCTTTTGCCAACCTCTGTCATCTGTGGCGTCGGCGTGACATCCGGTTGTCTGTTAAGCGTAGTGTACAATATGGCGGTTAGGTCCGTTCTTTTATGCGGTTCCGAACCATGGCCGTTGAGGGTAGAAGATAGGTGAGGACTGTCAGTATTCGAGCATCAATGTCTCCGGAGCATTGCCCGAGAATGGTGGGAACACCGTATCAGCAATCCTGAGGTTGGGTTTAAGGTTTTGAGACCCAGAGATCAGTCTCTGGATCAAGTACTGAGTCTAAACAGGTCAAAATGGTTAGGACATGTGTTACGTATGCCCACCGATAGAATTCCTTGGTGTACGCTGTTCTCTGAAGCAGGTAGTGATTGGAAGGTAGGTCAATGTGGTCAATCCATGACATGGCAAAAAGATGTGAAAATCTTGGTCGGCGAACTTGGCCACGTAGGACGTGTTAGACTTCCAGGTTGAGGTCTACCTGATCCGCCTACTAAATGGTTGGAGACGTTAAGTGATACGGCTGGGTGTCGCGGCCAGTTAGGTAGTTGCATTCGGACTCTTTCCTTGTCGTCTTGATTTCCGCTTGATACTTTGACTTTTTGGATCTTTATCCGTATGCTTCTATTCTTTTGCTCTTAACTGGACGATGCTGGAAGGTAGCAACCGAAACCAGAGCACAGAAGTGCGAGGTTAATGGTTAAATAGACTGAAACTGGTTGAGCACCGTCGAGAAAGATATGGAGCTCGTCGGACGACATACCGTCTACGGCCTGCGATACTGAAAAAAAACTGAGTGACGATTTACGCTAAGCTCGCAGCCAACTGCGGCGCACGGTCGGCGGTGATCCGCGATATCCATGGGGACAACTTATCCTCGGACAAGAGGCAATCGTTCAAAAGTAAGTATGCCAGTTAGATTAACAGGCTGTCCTCGCTAGGCTTCAACCGTTTGCAAGTTCAACGCTTACATCCTGAAGATTTCCCAAAACATTTTTCATTATCTCGTCAATGACAAAGTTAAACGAATAGAGAAATGGGGCACCCTTGTCGAACACCACTGGTCGTTACGAACGGACTGGCTAGTTCAACGTAAGCCCTTACGTGACGAGAAATATGAGTACAACGATCTTAGTAGATTCACGAACTTCTGTGGCATACCTTTTCGGTGAAGAGCACCGAAAAGCGCTGTTCGATCTACTGAATCGAAGGTGCCTTCCAGGTTGAGAAGGTGCATTATTGTGGGTTGACGGTGTATGTGTGTGTGACGTTTTGAGTAGTTGGCGAAGAGTAAAAATCTGGTAGATGCATCCTCGACCTGGACGGAATCTGGTCTGTTGTTTGAAGGCGTTCCTCTCACGAGCTGGTATGAGACGGCGCAGCAAAATCAAGGCTAATATCTTGAGAATTATCAGATTTAAACTGATCTCACGATGATTACTACGATCATTGCGTATTCTCTTGTCGAAGGTGGGTACGATCAATGACTTGCTCCATAATAACGGGATACGCCCCTCTTTCCAAATATCAGGGACCAAGGTGGCAAGTGATTCTATCAAAACATCTCTACCTAGTTTGAAAAGGACTGAAGGAAGTTCGTTGAGACCGGCCGCTTTTCCACGCTTTATTGGTCGAATGCTCGATTCTACCTCAACTTCCGATGGGAACCCAAGTTATACTCCTCAAGGATCGCAGTTGCTGACGTCGGAGCAAATACATTAGCGCGCGGCCAACTAAATCGCCCCTTGAAGTATTCAGCTCAACGGTCGGACCTTTGCTCTTAGCCATGAATAGACTCTCCATTTCTACCGCCTATCGTTTCACTGACTGGGGCTCATCGTTCACCGGTGTCGCGAATAACTTTGGACAGTCTCTGACGGTTACCTGAAGCAGTTGGTACTTCCATTTTTCCAGCTACCTTGGCTTGCCTTTGTAGATGTCTTATTATTTTATTCATCTCGTTACAGTTCGGGAGCTGACGTTTATGCTCCATTGGACTCAGATACCCTCAAGAAATCCAGTGTCTTTGATGGGCATCGGATCCAGGGCCATAGGCGAAACCTGCTGTCATATACATCACCCGTTTGATGTGATTTGTTTATTATTTATTTATTCCCCGATAGCCCGGTACAATGTACAGAGGTGTGACGCCATGCAAAAACATGAAACGGAAAGATAACAGTGAAGAATCAGAGGGGAAATTTCTCAGGAGTTCGAATACAAGCTATCACAACATAACCACCACTGACAAAGTTTCCAGCCAGCTGTGTGGTGGATCTCAAGGTTCCCAGCCATGCAAGCTTGAGGAACCGACAGAAGCAAGTCTTGACGTCAACAATTCGACAGATCGGTGCCATGACATGGCTTGGTCTCCACGTTGTCGTTTCCAGCCAACCCTAGGCTCAGCGAATAGAGCGCGACGGGGAAGTCGATAAGATGGCATACGTAGCACATGTACTAGCCAACGAATCCGATGGAGTGGTATGGTATCAATAACTGGGTACGTGACACGCCCGGTTCCGTAGATGCGCGTTCGAACTGCGAAATTGCCTAATCGTTGTTGCCACGAAACGCGCGATATACTCCTCAGGCATCGGTGATCGAACACGGACAACCGGTCGACCGCTCGAATAAGCCAGGCCTCACAGGCGTGTGGGAGCACACTACACACAGCAGCGTTGTACACCCTACCTTTCAATCGCAGAGTGATGTCACGCCGTCTCCACAGATGACCCAGATGAGCATTGGGTTCATATCAAACAGGCGATCATTGTATTTTCAAACCTCTGGCCGCGTTAGAGCTTACGGCGAACTATCCGGTCGGTTCGAAACGAACAGAGGTGTTCGACAGGGATGTCCTATATCTCCATTCCTGTTCAACTTCGTCATGGACGAAGTAATGAAGAGTGCGCTGCAAAATTTTCAGAATGTAGGCGTCAAACTAGGAAATAGTGGAAAGCTGTGTGACCTAGATTACGCGGACGACGTTGTCTGTTTGTTCGAATCCACGGAACATGCTCAACGTGCACTAGATAGACTCTCAAGAGCTGAGGCTCCATTCGGCATGCGCTTTGCACCTTCAAAGTGTAAAGTGATGTTACAAGATTGGACGTCAACGATTCCGAGCTTGATGCTCGATGGGTAGGTGCTGTCAGTTGTCGACTACTTCACCTACCTCGGCAGCAGCGTGACGACAGATGGGAGCACTGAAGTAGAGGTGAGCACGCGTATATTCAAGGCCCGAGCGGCGTACGCTCGACTGAAGCAGTTGTTGCGTCGATCTGATATTTCCCCGAAGTAGAAAGGTCGTGTATACTGTGCTGCAGTGCGTTCAGTTTTGTTGTATGGTTGCGAAACTTGGAGTCTGTGTGCTGAATATATTCGTCGTCTTGAGGTTTTCGACTGCCAATGTTTACGTAGTATCGCTAAGATCGGGTGGAATAACCGAGTAAGTAATGCTGAGGTCAGAAATCGAGTATTGGGTACCATTTCGGAGAAGTTTTGTCACAGTGTATCCAACTTAGTAGACTTCGTTGGTTGGGGCATGTGTTACGTATGTCAAACACACTTCTACCGTATCGTGTCCTATTCTCCGTTTCTCCTAGGGAATGGAAGAGGACACGTGGAGGTCAACAGATGACTTGGCAACAAGGAGTGAGAAAATGTACAGCGAACTTAGGAGAAGTAGTTGCTTCAAGTCTTCGTGGTTGGGGTCCAAAAGATCCGTCTACCAGTTGGCTGGAGACACTAAAGGATATGGCTGCGAACCACGAACAGTGGAGATCGTGTTGTCACTTTCTGTCAAATCAGAATGACAGGTCGATGTGCGTTTGAACAGTTGGACTGTATTTCGTGTGTTGGCTATTAGGACGTTGGTTCCTTTTACCATCCGTGTAGGTCCAGTCCCTGTCCATCTTGTATATTCATACTTTCTAATTCAGCGTGCAACATGGTGAGAAAGGCAGTGATCAGTGAGACTTGCCCTACTGTTTAGCACTACGATGATAATGTAGATTGCGGAACGCCGCTTGAGCCTTCGCTGTTCGGTTGTTCACATCGTCTCCAACCGTCGGTCGACAGCTATACAACTTTCCAAGTAGACAAACTTTTCAGTAATTTCTAACCGATCATTACCGAGGGGAAGTGCGGGAATGAACCCCTGCCAATATTGTAGAAGTACTTTACACTTGGTGAGTGGAAAGCACATTCCGTACCGTAATACAGAAGACTGGAGGCTGTCTAGAACGCACGGTGCCACAGTAATATCGTCACAAACCAGTTCGATGTCATCTGCATAGCCTAAGTCTAAAAGCCTGGTACCAGGTAGGAGCTCAACGCCCTCCTTCGTTTCCTTGGGCCCCTCTTAGGATGTGGTCGACTACGAAATTGAACAGGAACGGTGAGAGTGGGGAACCTTGACGCACGCCACTTCCAACTAGAAAGCAAGGTGACCATAAGCCACATGTCTGTACTCGGTCTGAAGTCTGATGGTATAGAGCTTGGACGATTTCCACACACTTATCAGGCACTCTGTGTCCGATGAGACAATCCCAGAGGGCTGTTCTATCAAAGGAATCAAAAGCTGTTTATATTCCCAAGAACATGATTACCGACGGTCTGCGATATGTCTGCCGGAGCTCAAGTATCTGACGGGTGGTGAAAATTTGGGACGAAAAGCGGACTTCTTCACGGACTTGTTGTTCGAGCACTGAGGACAATCTTTGGAGGATTACCGACGCTAACAATTTTGATGCGACTGAGATCAAGCTTATCCTTGGATGACGGGAACAGATGTTTCTAGTCTTTTTCTTACTTATGGGGATGATGGATGCACAGTTCCAACTTTCTGTGGCGCATTCTTGGGGCCACGTCTCGGTAAAGAGGCTAGTGAGCGCTTTGAAGAGGTGTACACCACCATCTTTGAAGAGGGCCGGAGGGGTTTCGTCAGGACCGGGAGCTTTATGGTGTTTCAGGAAGTGGAGCGCACGATCGACTTCTTCTGTGGGTGGGGTAGTGCAGATAGTCCATGGAGCATGAACTGGTTCAAACGGACTATTGGGGACGCCTGCGCTGAAGACCAAATAAAATGCTCTTCAAAGTGTTCTGCTCATTGGTCCATGAGCCGTGAAAGCTGTTGGATTGGTTGGCCGTTTGCCTCGCAGATCAGTTTGTTCACTTCAGGCTCCTTGGTCCCGGTAGATCGGCAGCCCCCGACCCAAACGGTGCTGCCCCGTCGACGTTTCGCTTGCTCCATTGTGTGCATGGGGCTAAGGACTGAGTCCGAAAAGCGGGTCGATAACAGAACACCAGTGAACACAAAGCAAAACGCATGCAGTAATCAGGCCTCACGTGACAGACGAGAAGAAGCTCCTTCACGGATGCTTCTCTCACGTTCCTGTGCTGGGTTAACACCCCGCTGCCCTGTGGGTGAGACTTTTGAGTCAAAGGCTCCGGTTAGGGTTCCCAAAAAACCCCTTTTGCGGTGTGGGCAGCCGGAAGTATGATGTACCCAGAAATCTACAGCAGTCCATCGGGAAACACTCCCTATCTCTGCTTCTCATTTTTTACGTTGCTATTCTAAATGCGCACGATTAGCCACAATGAGCCGTGACTGTGAACTTGTAGCTCTCGGAAAAAGTAGCAAATTAAAGACAGGGGAAGAAAGAGAATCCATTCTCCAACCTAATCATCCTCTTCACTTAGCTGTTTTCAACGTCCGCACACTTTGTTGAATGGGGCGACAGGCTGCCCTAGGTAGGACTCTTGAAACCTTTAACATAGACGTGTGTTTTATCTCCGAAACACGCATACACGACCCAGCCTCAGTGTTAATACTTCGCCCCCCTGTACAAGCTCGGTTTGTCGTTTCACTCTTCGTGCGTCGGATGATTCGGTGCCTAGTGCTCGTGGTCAGGCTGCCGTCAGCATCGCTCTGAGCGTGAAGGCTGAGCGTGCACTGCTCGACTGGATCTTGGTCAGTAGTCGTTTGTGTGCAGTTCGGTTGAGTGGTTCTGTGCATGTCAACAGCACGACTGAAGCGTCGATGTTTGCTCGTCGTGTCTGTGTACGCCCCAACTGACCGTAGCTCTCCTGAGGCTAAAGACGAATTCTACCAGAATTTGTCTCAACTGCTGGGTAGCGTGCGCTCTACGGACATCATGGTTATTGCCGGTGATTTCAGTGCTCAAGTCGGAAGCCTAGGGAAGACGGAGAGCAATATGGGAGGCCGATATTGCGATATTGCCTATCTAACCGATAACGGGGATCGACTCATTCAACTATGTTCAGACCACGGACTGTTCCTAGCGAGTACAAATTTCTCGCACGAAAAGTGATACCAGCTAACCTGGCGTCCTCGTGCGCCTTCACGGCGTTGGACTCAGATCGACCATATTGCTGTCGGTTACCGCTGGTGCGGATTAATTCGACTGCCGATCATTTTCGTCTATGTCTGTAGACACCGATCATACTCTCATCAGCGCGCGCTTCAGCTTGCGCCTCTTTGGTGGCCGAAGAAACACTAAAGCGAACCATCCCCCGCCGCTACTACTGGACAATAACCAACGATCTGCTTTCCGAACAAAATTATCCACCAGGTTATCGATGCAGCCAAATGCCTAGGATCCAGAGGAGCGATGGACAGATAAAACAGGCTCTACGTGCGGCTGCTGATGCTACCCAGGGTCCAAGAACTAGACACACAGAAATGATGGATATCTGCATCCTTATTTGCATTGTTAGATGTCCGCAAAACGATTCCTCCGTATTCCAGATACGATTAGGTACGGAGATGCCTTAAACGCCAACTGATTGAGAGCCTGAAAAATGACCGTGAATAGTGGTAGATTGCGAAGTGTAGGGAGATGGAAAAAGCTGAGGCGATTGGAAACAGCCGCAACTTTTTCCGTCTGATTAGACAAACCGGTCCACGTAAATCAGGTGTTAGCAAATTGATCAAAGAGACGAACGGCTCACTGATTCAAACTCAGGAGCGTCGTCTAATTCGCTCGGCGGAGCATTTCGTGAGGCAGTTTAATTGGCCTTTATCCTCTTCAGGTTTGATCGCTAGCGCAATGGGTACAGCTCTTGTTGTAGATACCAGTCCTCCATCAGAAACGGAGGTTCTTCGTGAGATAAACTACCTTAAACGACATAAGGCTACCGGACCGAATGGGTTGCCTCCGTCTGTTTGCAAAGACGGTGGCCCAGCACTTTTACTGGAGTTGACGAAACTCCTCGGTTTGATGTGGGAGGAGGAACAAGTTCCAAAGAGTTGGTGTGAATCGGTGATCGTACCGATCTATAAGAAAAGCGACAGATCCTCCTGTGAAAACCACAGGGGAATAAGTGTGGTTAGCATCGCATCCAAACTGCTTGCTGGTATTATTCTCCACCGCTTATCTAACGTTCGCAAACAGTGCTCGGGCGAGAACCAAGCTGGGTTTAGGCCTAGTCGAGGTTGTATTGAACACATCTTCACTCTTCGACAAATTTTAGAACATAGACACACCTTCCATAGGCCCCTTATCTCCGTTTTTCTTCATTTAAAGCGGCCTTTGACTCAGTCTACCGCACAGTTCTCTGGCGCTGCCTTTTGCTAAAGGGTGTACCAGAGAAATTCATTTCCATCATAAAATCGTTTTACATTAATAGCCGAAGGTGAGTTCGGGCTTACGGTGATCTTTCACCCGAGTTCACCGCGACAAGCAGTGTACTTCAGGGTCGCCCCCTCTCTCCCTTTCTCTTTGACTTTGTGATTGAAATGGTCCTAGAGACCGCACTTTTGTCAGGTGAGCATAGTGGTATTGAACTTTTACCGAGTGGAAAGGCATCAGACCTTGAGTATGCTGACGACATAGTTCTTCTAAGTGAAGATCCAGGTAAGTTGCAAGCTTTTCTAGACAGCTTAACGGGTTGCGTAGCAATATTCGGTATGCGTTTCCCACCTTTAAAGTGCAAAATGCTGTTACAGAACTGGGTTGGTCCAACGCCAAACCTTTCAGCGTCTGGAGAGACTATAAACGTGGTGGACAAGTTCTGTTATCTGGGGAGCTGCATCTCACCCGGATGTCGGATATCCGATGAAGTGTCTGTGCGTATACAGGAGGCTCGCTTGTCATATACCAACCTGAGTTATCTGTGGCGTGGACATGACATCCGTTTACCTATCAATGAGGCCCGTGCTTCTGTATGGTTCGGAGACATGGCCACTGCGGGTGGAGGACACACAAAAATTGTCGGTATTTGAACACGGATGTCTTTGTAGTATTGCTCGAATCTGGTGGGAACACCGTGTGAGCAATGCTGAGGATCTGCGAAAAGTCTTAGGTACAAGGATCAAATCATTAGATGAAACACTCTAGCTGACCAGGCGTGCTATGTTTGCTGAGGTAGATGAGTAAGGGTGGTCAGTCCAGTGCATGGTTAATGATTGTCTAAACTGAACTGAGTGGATCGGATGAGTTTAAAAAATTCTAGAGCATTGCCGGTGGCAACAGCTTGTTCTATTTCGGCAGCGATTTCGGACCACAATTTCTCTCGGTCTTTGCTCAAGCTTCTAATCAAATTTCCTCGTAGTTGGGCTCGGGTATTGTGTTTTTCGCTTTCGGGAGGGATATTCTGGCGGCTATCTAGCAATTCCAGAGAACCCTATGAGATCCAGTGCGTAGCTGCATGCCATGTGACTAATACACAAGATGTGGTACTCGCTGCTTTTGTGCCGTCTTGGGTGTGTTGCCAAAGGTCTGACAAATCATCGTGTGTGGCTACTCATCTGGGTAGCATGTTCATTCTGATATCTCTCTCGGACCGACGTCCGGCGAAGTTGGTCTACGTCTGTTCGTTGACGGCTGACTTTTGACTTGGTGGAAAACCGTACTATGAACTCAGTACACACTAGGGCGTGGTCTGAACCTAGATGTGTGTTCCAATACGACCTACAAGACTTGACTGAGCCACGCCATTAGTAGCTTACGGCTGTGATCTATTTGTGTCCAAGACCGATTAGCAGATGACGGTCGCTATGTGATTGAGCGACGAAAGCTGCGCCGGAGGTTCTTGCTGGACAAGGATAGGCAATGGTCTGCGCACGGATGGAGCAGTCGGTTACCGTTATCCGTGCGTTGATAGGTGGCGACGCTTTGGCCCCCAAGCATTCGCTCGTCTGGACCTAGGTGGCCGTTCTGGGCGTTCAGATCTCCAGCCAGTACCACCATGTCTCTATGAGATGCCTTTCCAAAAAGTAGAATATATCTTTGACCGTATCCGGACTGCAGCCAGTACTGGTGTAGCAAACAGACAACGATTTCCGTCTTGGCCTTCGTTAGCTTTGAACGAACCCTGTAAGCAAACCGCACATAATCTGTTGAGTGAGATCCAGTCGCATATCGCATACTCGGCTTTAGTACTCAAAGCGATTCATACTCCTGCGTGATCAGATGCAGAAGCCGAAGCATCTCCGGATAAGCGCAGAGTAAAAGCATGCCCCGAAGGTGAATTGAGACGAACTACGATGGCGGGGTCCTGGATACGGGTATCGGATAAGCAGCAGACCTCAATAGCCAGTGTCTCAAGTGTGCGCGCTAAAGCTGCTTGTTGCCTTTTTTGCATCAGTGTGCGTACATTGAAGGCTGCAAGCTCCAGTGACACACGTGGTCTCAGTAGTGGTTTCGATGAACTGCACAAAACTGAAGGTGGAAACTCATTTGCATGCCCAGCGTCCTAATGGATGTCAACCTGAGAACTACACGGAATGGTATTGGTATTGTTGTGTGTAAAAGAGTGGGTGGTGTGGTAATAGGTAGTTGGTGTTGTCTGACCTCCAGCACCTCGGTCATAACTTGAGCGGGTGAACAAAGTCGAGCGCGAGAACGAGTGTCCATATATGTGTAGATTTCATGTAAGCATGTGGGCTGAACACTACCCGGATGCCCAGACCGAAGTAGAGGGTTGACTTAGGGGGCCCCACCGCGGGCCTTTGACCAGAACGCCTGACCTACAAGGCAGTAGGATGATATGAGGATATCGCAGCCCTCTGGGGGCTGGTGACTGATTGCTCAGTTCATACGCCCTTCGAATGAGGCTAAACATCCTGGATACCTAGTACATCCCTCCGCCTCAGATGCCGGTGAGCATAGTGTTGTGTGCCTCATATGCCACCCATAGTTGGTTTGAAATCAGGGTTTAACAATCTCGGCTAGACTGACTTTTAGTCAGTCAACCCGGTGATGATAAGGATCCAGTGCTGGTTCATGTTACTGTTCATCGTAGTTTCTACTTAATGTGATAGTTTCTGTCCATAACTGGTGTGAACTTCTGGGTCAGATAAACGTTGCACAACTAACCGGCTTTGCGGTTTGCGCAGATGATCTTGGAGCTGGAGAGATAAACGCATTGCAACCAATACATGGTCTGACTCTATGTAAGTGGACCAGTAGGATCTACGATTCTGAACAGAACTGCACCACCGGTAGCTTACTGTAATATGATTGATCTGGCTCAGAGTACGTGTAGAGTTAGAGCACAATGTCACTGTGAGGCACGGGCTGTGTCAGAAATTTGTGCTAGACAAGAATAACCAATTGTCTGCACAAAACTGGAGAAAATCCATCCTCGTTATGTGTGAGTTGATCGGGTAAGACACAAGGCCCACCTAAACAAGATTCTGATGCACTACAATGTCGAAACTTTTGCTGCTGCGAACGAGAGTGAGGAGTTCATCATAGAACTCATCCTTTTGCATGTCAGAGCTGCGGTCTTTACGGGCGTATTTCGGTATTACAAACAAACTGCCTTAACACAGCTATCCTCTCGAACGCCAACCGACTCTTGAAATCTTACAGCACATAAACGACTATTAACCGAGATGCGGTCTGAGCGGGCATCCAGAAACGCCCTGACAGGGCCATGGGCTATGTATGTTCTTTCCCTGCAGTGAATTATCCCAGCTTGTTGTCTGATTACCTCGACTACCGAGACACGAGGAGCGTCTCTTCCTGGGGACGCCGTAGCATGATAAGCGCATAAGGCTCCGTGAATAGTCGTGGAGAGTCGCGGGGGTAGGGTACGGGGCGGTGTCTCCAGCACCGTTCGGTTTTTTTATTCGTGGTTTCACCTGTAGGTTTTGCACGACCAATTGTAAACGGCAACGTAGCAGGGCCGTCCCAGTCGGTGACCTGTTGTGCGGTTCATTCACCTCTTCCGGAATGCTGGACCGGTTAGGTTGGACAGTTTTCCCTTGCAGCCGTTGGATCAGATCTCATCCGCCCCTTTAGGAGTATCTGTTTTTTTTTCATGTAGAACACCGTCTCACTAGGGTATTTTTAAATCTTGGCTACTTTCAACCTGGTTTAGCCCGTCTGTCTAGCAGTTTACCGAGGTGTGACCGCTGATGCATGCTTCGGCTTTGTGGAGCCACAGGCGAGTGTTGACTAACTGATGGAAACCAAGATGTCCCAAGGGACGACGGTCAACCAACTCAGAGGGGCCACTCCCTTCAGACACCCCATATTTTACGTGTTTGCCTGCATGTGTCCATTTGTATGAGGAATATAAACCAACTGTCCCTAAAGTGTGTTTATGCTTGCGAGACTGGTTGCTTGAGCCGAACACAAAACCTCTCCCCTCCTGGAAAGTGAAATTCATAGCACACTGAGGTGGCGTGTTTATGATGTTAATTGTAGTATCGACAGTAACGTTAGTACCTATAATAGGACTGGTAATAGTAGTGGTAGTAGTGTCGCAGTGTACTTACTATTACTGATTAAGTAAGTAGTTTATTGCTCAAAACGCAATTAAGGACAGTTGTGGATTAATAACGAGCGCGGTTATGTCAGGGAAACCCACGATTGCATCCTCCGACTAGGTGTCGATTGCTTTTAAGTGGACTGGACCGTTAGAGTGCAACTAAGCATTGTGGTTTCATTTGATTGATTTCGACGACTTCCGAACGAGTGGTTCTCAATAAACAACCTATATACCAGACACGCCTCCTGAATTACAGCAGTAATAACAACGGTTCTAGCAGTAGTTGCAGGAACAGCATTCGCAGCGGTAGTCGTAGTATCAGCAGCAGAGGTCATAGTAGACAGTGACCAACTCTTGTTCGGCTCGTCACTGCACTTGACCTTTTGGGACCTTTTATAGTTCTCCATCACTCCAAGTCTCAGGATCTGGTCGCAGGTTATCCTAAATAGTGCAGTGGGCTTTTGTGGCTATAGTTTATACCCGTTTCAGTGCACTGACGCGCAAACATGTAATAAAGATAATTGCTGTATATATAAATCCATAACACGGGTTCAGTGTACTCGACGCGAATGTTTCTAGACAACAGAAAACAATCGGTTAACAAACGGTTGCGTCGTGACGTGTGCGCGTCTGTATACTTGCGGCTTTAAACCGGACACAACAGTGACAGGTCCTCTAAGAAAAAACCACAAAGAAATGATCTTTATTCATTTACAACGGCTTGGGATCAAGCAAGGTGGCAACGCAAAAAAACAATTGCAAAATAGTGGAAGAGGTGTACAGTACGGTAAAACAGACAGTTAACAGTCTGTGTGGAAGAAAAAAATGTTGATTGTTTTGCTTTTCGCCGTACACCTTTGGTTGTTTTTTGTCATTTCGTTTGTGATAACGGGACATGAGAGCTCAAAAACAGACCGCACAGCATTCGTGCCACTGGCTTCTGTTCTGAGCTATGTCCCTCAACGTCTCGAACCAAACGACAGTCTTCGTCCCTTGGGCCCCAACCAGGGAGGCGGTAAGCACTAACCGAGGCTAAAGCCGACGCTAGATTTCTCATACCTCTAACCGAAATCAGGGCCTGACCGCCGCGTCGCTTCTTACAGTCTTGCCCAACACGTGCGAATAGAGCACCGAAAGGTAGACCATGGGCAGATATTCGTAAAACATGCCCGAGCCACCGGAGGCAATGTAGAGCGGTCACTTCGTTAAGAGGGCGGCTATCCGTGCCCAACACACGACGGCGCACCTCGCCATTACTCACTTAATGTTCCCACCAGACACGAACAATGCTTCGGCGACATCGGTTTTCGAACACGGAAAGACGCCGAGCATCCTCAACGCTAAGTGGCCAGGTCGCAACCGTAGAGTAAAACACTGCGAACCACGGCGACATAAACCCGTTCCTCAAGAGAAAGCCGGGTGTCACGTCGACACCACAGGTTTGAGAAAGCTGCCCTATCTCTCGCTATGCGTGAATTGAACTCTTCCCCAACACCATCTTCAGCTGTTACCGAACTCCTTAGGTACTCAAAGTTGTTGTCTAACTCTAGCCGATCACCACGAAACGTGAGTGCAGGCACAGGCTCCTGCCAATCTTGCAAAAGCGCTTTGCACTCGGAAGGCGCAGAGTGCATACCGTATATGGATAACTCAATCTCCAAGAGGTCCAAAGCATGTTGCATTGCCTGTGCATCATCACTCAACTAGACCGAATCATCGGCCTATTCTAAGTCAGAAACTCTGTTTCCTGGGAGGAGTTCAATCCCACCGTTTGGAAGACCGGGCAAGGTATTCCGTAGAACATCCTCTATGGAAAAGTTGAGGAGAAATGGGAATATAGGGCAACCTTGTCGAATTCCACTGGAGACGAAAGCTAGTCGTAGGCCCTTACTCGACCTGAAATGTGACGACACAACTCTTTGAGGATAGATGCATACTTCTCAGGTACTCCATTTATCAACAAACAATTCAATAATGTAGTCCTATCGATGCAGCCGAAGGCCGTGCAGATGTCCAGGAACACGATGATCGTTGGTCTTTAGAAAGTGTGACGGTGCTCTAGCATTTTTCAGAGGGTAGAGATTTGATCGATGCATCCACGACCGGCTTGGAACCCAGCCTGCTGCTTGCAAGTCTGCTTTTCACGCGTTCGGTACAACTTGCGAAGTATGACAGACGCAAGCAGCTTCAACGCTATTGGGATAAGGCATACACTGCTGTGGTTACCGCAGTCACTGTACGGGCCTTTTTAAAGATGGGAAAAACAATTGATTCCTTCACAAGGAGGGGCTCTGTTCAGAATTCCAAACTTTTGAGAACAAAACACAAAGTTCTCTAATTAGCTGCACTGTAATATGATTGATCTGGCTCAGAGTACGTGTAGAGTTATAGCACAATGTCACTGTGAGGCACGGGCTGTGTCAGAAATTTGTGCTAGACAAGAATAACCAATTGTCTGCACAAAACTGGAGAAAATCCATCCTCGTTATGTGTGCGTTGATCGGGTAAGACACAAGGCCCACCTAAACAAGATTCTGATGCACTACAATGTCGAAACTTTTGCTGCTGCGAACGAGAGTGAGGAGTTCATCATAGAACTCATCCTTTTGCATGTCAGAGCTGCGGTCTTTACGGGCGTATTTCGGTATTACAAACAAACTGCCTTAACACAGCTATCCTCTCGAACGCCAACCGACTCTTGAAATCTTACAGCACATAAACGACTATTAACCGAGATGCGGTCTGAGCGGGCATCCAGAAACGCCCTGACAGGGCCATGGGCTATGTATGTTCTTTCCCTGCAGTGAATTATCCCAGCTTGTTGTCTGATTACCTCGACTACCGAGACACGAGGAGCGTCTCTTCCTGGGGACGCCGTAGCATGATAAGCGCATAAGGCTCCGTGAATAGTCGTGGAGAGTCGCGGGGGTAGGGTACGGGGCGGTGTCTCCAGCACCGTTCGGTTTTTTTATTCGTGGTTTCACCTGTAGGTTTTGCACGACCAATTGTAAACGGCAACGTAGCAGGGCCGTCCCAGTCGGTGACCTGTTGTGCGGTTCATTCACCTCTTCCGGAATGCTGGACCGGTTAGGTTGGACAGTTTTCCCTTGCAGCCGTTGGATCAGATCTCATCCGCCCCTTCAGGAGTATCTGTTTTTTTTTCATGTAGAACACCGTCTCACTAGGGTATTTTTAAATCTTGGCTACTTTCAACCTGGTTTAGCCCGTCTGTCTAGCAGTTTACCGAGGTGTGATCGCTGATGCATGCTTCGGCTTTGTGGAGCCACAGGCGAGTGTTGACTAACTGATGGAAACCAAGATGTCCCAAGGGACGACGGTCAACCAACTCAGAGGGGCCACTCCCTTCAGACACCCCATATTTTACGTGTTTGCCTGCATGTGTCCATTTGTATGAGGAATATAAACCAACTGTCCCTAAAGTGTGTTTATGCTTGCGAGACTGGTTGCTTGAGCCGAACACAAAACCTCTCCCCTCCTGGAAAGTGAAATTCATAGCACACTGAGGTGGCGTGTTTATGATGTTAATTGTAGTATCGACAGTAACGTTAGTACCTATAATAGGACTGGTAATAGTAGTGGTAGTAGTGTCGCAGTGTACTTACTATTACTGATTAAGTAAGTAGTTTATTGCTCAAAACGCAATTAAGGACAGTTGTGGATTAATAACGAGCGCGGTTATGTCAGGGAAACCCACGATTGCATCCTCCGACTAGGTGTCGATTGCTTTTAAGTGGACTGGACCGTTAGAGTGCAACTAAGCATTGTGGTTTCATTTGATTGATTTCGACGACTTCCGAACGAGTGGTTCTCAATAAACAACCTATATACCAGACACGCCTCCTGAATTACAGCAGTAATAACAACGGTTCTAGCAGTAGTTGCAGGAACAGCATTCGCAGCGGTAGTCGTAGTATCAGCAGCAGAGGTCATAGTAGACAGTGACCAACTCTTGTTCGGCTCGTCACTGCACTTGACCTTTTGGGACCTTTTATAGTTCTCCATCACTCCAAGTCTCAGGATCTGGTCGCAGGTTATCCTAAATAGTGCAGTGGGCTTTTGTGGCTATAGTTTATACCCGTTTCAGTGCACTGACGCGCAAACATGTAATAAAGA
This sequence comes from Fasciola hepatica, assembly GCA_948099385.1. Classification (NCBI taxonomy): domain Eukaryota; kingdom Metazoa; phylum Platyhelminthes; class Trematoda; order Plagiorchiida; family Fasciolidae; genus Fasciola; species Fasciola hepatica. The sequence goes on from CANUEZ040000106.1 coordinate 1,870,714, forward strand.
TAATTGCTGTATATATAAATCCATAACACGGGTTCAGTGTACTCGACGCGAATGTTTCTAGACAACAGAAAACAATCGGTTAACAAACGGTTGCGTCGTGACGTGTGCGCGTCTGTATACTTGCGGCTTTAAACCGGACACAACAGTGACAGGTCCTCTAAGAAAAAACCACAAAGAAATGATCTTTATTCATTTACAACGGCTTGGGATCAAGCAAGGTGGCAACGCAAAAAAACAATTGCAAAATAGTGGAAGAGGTGTACAGTACGGTAAAACAGACAGTTAACAGTCTGTGTGGAAGAAAAAAATGTTGATTGTTTTGCTTTTCGCCGTACACCTTTGGTTGTTTTTTGTCATTTCGTTTGTGATAACGGGACATGAGAGCTCAAAAACAGACCGCACAGCATTCGTGCCACTGGCTTCTGTTCTGAGCTATGTCCCTCAACGTCTCGAACCAAACGACAGTCTTCGTCCCTTGGGCCCCAACCAGGGAGGCGGTAAGCACTAACCGAGGCTAAAGCCGACGCTAGATTTCTCATACCTCTAACCGAAATCAGGGCCTGACCGCCGCGTCGCTTCTTACAGTCTTGCCCAACACGTGCGAATAGAGCACCGAAAGGTAGACCATGGGCAGATATTCGTAAAACATGCCCGAGCCACCGGAGGCAATGTAGAGCGGTCACTTCGTTAAGAGGGCGGCTATCCGTGCCCAACACACGACGGCGCACCTCGCCATTACTCACTTAATGTTCCCACCAGACACGAACAATGCTTCGGCGACATCGGTTTTCGAACACGGAAAGACGCCGAGCATCCTCAACGCTAAGTGGCCAGGTCGCAACCGTAGAGTAAAACACTGCGAACCACGGCGACATAAACCCGTTCCTCAAGAGAAAGCCGGGTGTCACGTCGACACCACAGGTTTGAGAAAGCTGCCCTATCTCTCGCTATGCGTGAATTGAACTCTTCCCCAACACCATCTTCAGCTGTTACCGAACTCCTTAGGTACTCAAAGTTGTTGTCTAACTCTAGCCGATCACCACGAAACGTGAGTGCAGGCACAGGCTCCTGCCAATCTTGCAAAAGCGCTTTGCACTCGGAAGGCGCAGAGTGCATACCGTATATGGATAACTCAATCTCCAAGAGGTCCAAAGCATGTTGCATTGCCTGTGCATCATCACTCAACTAGACCGAATCATCGGCCTATTCTAAGTCAGAAACTCTGTTTCCTGGGAGGAGTTCAATCCCACCGTTTGGAAGACCGGGCAAGGTATTCCGTAGAACATCCTCTATGGAAAAGTTGAGGAGAAATGGGAATATAGGGCAACCTTGTCGAATTCCACTGGAGACGAAAGCTAGTCGTAGGCCCTTACTCGACCTGAAATGTGACGACACAACTCTTTGAGGATAGATGCATACTTCTCAGGTACTCCATTTATCAACAAACAATTCAATAATGTAGTCCTATCGATGCAGCCGAAGGCCGTGCAGATGTCCAGGAACACGATGATCGTTGGTCTTTAGAAAGTGTGACGGTGCTCTAGCATTTTTCAGAGGGTAGAGATTTGATCGATGCATCCACGACCGGCTTGGAACCCAGCCTGCTGCTTGCAAGTCTGCTTTTCACGCGTTCGGTACAACTTGCGAAGTATGACAGACGCAAGCAGCTTCAACGCTATTGGGATAAGGCATACACTGCTGTGGTTACCGCAGTCACTGTACGGGCCTTTTTAAAGATGGGAAAAACAATTGATTCCTTCACAAGGAGGGGCTCTGTTCAGAATTCCAAACTTTTGAGAACAAAACACAAAGTTCTCTAATTAGCTGCACTGTAATATGATTGATCTGGCTCAGAGTACGTGTAGAGTTATAGCACAATGTCACTGTGAGGCACGGGCTGTGTCAGAAATTTGTGCTAGACAAGAATAACCAATTGTCTGCACAAAACTGGAGAAAATCCATCCTCGTTATGTGTGCGTTGATCGGGTAAGACACAAGGCCCACCTAAACAAGATTCTGATGCACTACAATGTCGAAACTTTTGCTGCTGCGAACGAGAGTGAGGAGTTCATCATAGAACTCATCCTTTTGCATGTCAGAGCTGCGGTCTTTACGGGCGTATTTCGGTATTACAAACAAACTGCCTTAACACAGCTATCCTCTCGAACGCCAACCGACTCTTGAAATCTTACAGCACATAAACGACTATTAACCGAGATGCGGTCTGAGCGGGCATCCAGAAACGCCCTGACAGGGCCATGGGCTATGTATGTTCTTTCCCTGCAGTGAATTATCCCAGCTTGTTGTCTGATTACCTCGACTACCGAGACACGAGGAGCGTCTCTTCCTGGGGACGCCGTAGCATGATAAGCGCATAAGGCTCCGTGAATAGTCGTGGAGAGTCGCGGGGGTAGGGTACGGGGCGGTGTCTCCAGCACCGTTCGGTTTTTTTATTCGTGGTTTCACCTGTAGGTTTTGCACGACCAATTGTAAACGGCAACGTAGCAGGGCCGTCCCAGTCGGTGACCTGTTGTGCGGTTCATTCACCTCTTCCGGAATGCTGGACCGGTTAGGTTGGACAGTTTTCCCTTGCAGCCGTTGGATCAGATCTCATCCGCCCCTTCAGGAGTATCTGTTTTTTTTTTCATGTAGAACACCGTCTCACTAGGGTATTTTTAAATCTTGGCTACTTTCAACCTGGTTTAGCCCGTCTGTCTAGCAGTTTACCGAGGTGTGACCGCTGATGCATGCTTCGGCTTTGTGGAGCCACAGGCGAGTGTTGACTAACTGATGGAAACCAAGATGTCCCAAGGGACGACGGTCAACCAACTCAGAGGGGCCACTCCCTTCAGACACCCCATATTTTACGTGTTTGCCTGCATGTGTCCATTTGTATGAGGAATATAAACCAACTGTCCCTAAAGTGTGTTTATGCTTGCGAGACTGGTTGCTTGAGCCGAACACAAAACCTCTCCCCTCCTGGAAAGTGAAATTCATAGCACACTGAGGTGGCGTGTTTATGATGTTAATTGTAGTATCGACAGTAACGTTAGTACCTATAATAGGACTGGTAATAGTAGTGGTAGTAGTGTCGCAGTGTACTTACTATTACTGATTAAGTAAGTAGTTTATTGCTCAAAACGCAATTAAGGACAGTTGTGGATTAATAACGAGCGCGGTTATGTCAGGGAAACCCACGATTGCATCCTCCGACTAGGTGTCGATTGCTTTTAAGTGGACTGGACCGTTAGAGTGCAACTAAGCATTGTGGTTTCATTTGATTGATTTCGACGACTTCCGAACGAGTGGTTCTCAATAAACAACCTATATACCAGACACGCCTCCTGAATTACAGCAGTAATAACAACGGTTCTAGCAGTAGTTGCAGGAACAGCATTCGCAGCGGTAGTCGTAGTATCAGCAGCAGAGGTCATAGTAGACAGTGACCAACTCTTGTTCGGCTCGTCACTGCACTTGACCTTTTGGGACCTTTTATAGTTCTCCATCACTCCAAGTCTCAGGATCTGGTCGCAGGTTATCCTAAATAGTGCAGTGGGCTTTTGTGGCTATAGTTTATACCCGTTTCAGTGCACTGACGCGCAAACATGTAATAAAGATAATTGCTGTATATATAAATCCATAACACGGGTTCAGTGTACTCGACGCGAATGTTTCTAGACAACAGAAAACAATCGGTTAACAAACGGTTGCGTCGTGACGTGTGCGCGTCTGTATACTTGCGGCTTTAAACCGGACACAACAGTGACAGGTCCTCTAAGAAAAAACCACAAAGAAATGATCTTTATTCATTTACAACGGCTTGGGATCAAGCAAGGTGGCAACGCAAAAAAACAATTGCAAAATAGTGGAAGAGGTGTACAGTACGGTAAAACAGACAGTTAACAGTCTGTGTGGAAGAAAAAAATGTTGATTGTTTTGCTTTTCGCCGTACACCTTTGGTTGTTTTTTGTCATTTCGTTTGTGATAACGGGACATGAGAGCTCAAAAACAGACCGCACAGCATTCGTGCCACTGGCTTCTGTTCTGAGCTATGTCCCTCAACGTCTCGAACCAAACGACAGTCTTCGTCCCTTGGGCCCCAACCAGGGAGGCGGTAAGCACTAACCGAGGCTAAAGCCGACGCTAGATTTCTCATACCTCTAACCGAAATCAGGGCCTGACCGCCGCGTCGCTTCTTACAGTCTTGCCCAACACGTGCGAATAGAGCACCGAAAGGTAGACCATGGGCAGATATTCGTAAAACATGCCCGAGCCACCGGAGGCAATGTAGAGCGGTCACTTCGTTAAGAGGGCGGCTATCCGTGCCCAACACACGACGGCGCACCTCGCCATTACTCACTTAATGTTCCCACCAGACACGAACAATGCTTCGGCGACATCGGTTTTCGAACACGGAAAGACGCCGAGCATCCTCAACGCTAAGTGGCCAGGTCGCAACCGTAGAGTAAAACACTGCGAACCACGGCGACATAAACCCGTTCCTCAAGAGAAAGCCGGGTGTCACGTCGACACCACAGGTTTGAGAAAGCTGCCCTATCTCTCGCTATGCGTGAATTGAACTCTTCCCCAACACCATCTTCAGCTGTTACCGAACTCCTTAGGTACTCAAAGTTGTTGTCTAACTCTAGCCGATCACCACGAAACGTGAGTGCAGGCACAGGCTCCTGCCAATCTTGCAAAAGCGCTTTGCACTCGGAAGGCGCAGAGTGCATACCGTATATGGATAACTCAATCTCCAAGAGGTCCAAAGCATGTTGCATTGCCTGTGCATCATCACTCAACTAGACCGAATCATCGGCCTATTCTAAGTCAGAAACTCTGTTTCCTGGGAGGAGTTCAATCCCACCGTTTGGAAGACCGGGCAAGGTATTCCGTAGAACATCCTCTATGGAAAAGTTGAGGAGAAATGGGAATATAGGGCAACCTTGTCGAATTCCACTGGAGACGAAAGCTAGTCGTAGGCCCTTACTCGACCTGAAATGTGACGACACAACTCTTTGAGGATAGATGCATACTTCTCAGGTACTCCATTTATCAACAAACAATTCAATAATGTAGTCCTATCGATGCAGCCGAAGGCCGTGCAGATGTCCAGGAACACGATGATCGTTGGTCTTTAGAAAGTGTGACGGTGCTCTAGCATTTTTCAGAGGGTAGAGATTTGATCGATGCATCCACGACCGGCTTGGAACCCAGCCTGCTGCTTGCAAGTCTGCTTTTCACGCGTTCGGTACAACTTGCGAAGTATGACAGACGCAAGCAGCTTCAACGCTATTGGGATAAGGCATACACTGCTGTGGTTACCGCAGTCACTGTACGGGCCTTTTTAAAGATGGGAAAAACAATTGATTCCTTCACAAGGAGGGGCTCTGTTCAGAATTCCAAACTTTTGAGAACAAAACACAAAGTTCTCTAATTAGCTGCACTGTAATATGATTGATCTGGCTCAGAGTACGTGTAGAGTTATAGCACAATGTCACTGTGAGGCACGGGCTGTGTCAGAAATTTGTGCTAGACAAGAATAACCAATTGTCTGCACAAAACTGGAGAAAATCCATCCTCGTTATGTGTGCGTTGATCGGGTAAGACACAAGGCCCACCTAAACAAGATTCTGATGCACTACAATGTCGAAACTTTTGCTGCTGCGAACGAGAGTGAGGAGTTCATCATAGAACTCATCCTTTTGCATGTCAGAGCTGCGGTCTTTACGGGCGTATTTCGGTATTACAAACAAACTGCCTTAACACAGCTATCCTCTCGAACGCCAACCGACTCTTGAAATCTTACAGCACATAAACGACTATTAACCGAGATGCGGTCTGAGCGGGCATCCAGAAACGCCCTGACAGGGCCATGGGCTATGTATGTTCTTTCCCTGCAGTGAATTATCCCAGCTTGTTGTCTGATTACCTCGACTACCGAGACACGAGGAGCGTCTCTTCCTGGGGACGCCGTAGCATGATAAGCGCATAAGGCTCCGTGAATAGTCGTGGAGAGTCGCGGGGGTAGGGTACGGGGCGGTGTCTCCAGCACCGTTCGGTTTTTTTATTCGTGGTTTCACCTGTAGGTTTTGCACGACCAATTGTAAACGGCAACGTAGCAGGGCCGTCCCAGTCGGTGACCTGTTGTGCGGTTCATTCACCTCTTCCGGAATGCTGGACCGGTTAGGTTGGACAGTTTTCCCTTGCAGCCGTTGGATCAGATCTCATCCGCCCCTTCAGGAGTATCTGTTTTTTTTTCATGTAGAACACCGTCTCACTAGGGTATTTTTAAATCTTGGCTACTTTCAACCTGGTTTAGCCCGTCTGTCTAGCAGTTTACCGAGGTGTGACCGCTGATGCATGCTTCGGCTTTGTGGAGCCACAGGCGAGTGTTGACTAACTGATGGAAACCAAGATGTCCCAAGGGACGACGGTCAACCAACTCAGAGGGGCCACTCCCTTCAGACACCCCATATTTTACGTGTTTGCCTGCATGTGTCCATTTGTATGAGGAATATAAACCAACTGTCCCTAAAGTGTGTTTATGCTTGCGAGACTGGTTGCTTGAGCCGAACACAAAACCTCTCCCCTCCTGGAAAGTGAAATTCATAGCACACTGAGGTGGCGTGTTTATGATGTTAATTGTAGTATCGACAGTAACGTTAGTACCTATAATAGGACTGGTAATAGTAGTGGTAGTAGTGTCGCAGTGTACTTACTATTACTGATTAAGTAAGTAGTTTATTGCTCAAAACGCAATTAAGGACAGTTGTGGATTAATAACGAGCGCGGTTATGTCAGGGAAACCCACGATTGCATCCTCCGACTAGGTGTCGATTGCTTTTAAGTGGACTGGACCGTTAGAGTGCAACTAAGCATTGTGGTTTCATTTGATTGATTTCGACGACTTCCGAACGAGTGGTTCTCAATAAACAACCTATATACCAGACACGCCTCCTGAATTACAGCAGTAATAACAACGGTTCTAGCAGTAGTTGCAGGAACAGCATTCGCAGCGGTAGTCGTAGTATCAGCAGCAGAGGTCATAGTAGACAGTGACCAACTCTTGTTCGGCTCGTCACTGCACTTGACCTTTTGGGACCTTTTATAGTTCTCCATCACTCCAAGTCTCAGGATCTGGTCGCAGGTTATCCTAAATAGTGCAGTGGGCTTTTGTGGCTATAGTTTATACCCGTTTCAGTGCACTGACGCGCAAACATGTAATAAAGATAATTGCTGTATATATAAATCCATAACACGGGTTCAGTGTACTCGACGCGAATGTTTCTAGACAACAGAAAACAATCGGTTAACAAACGGTTGCGTCGTGACGTGTGCGCGTCTGTATACTTGCGGCTTTAAACCGGACACAACAGTGACAGGTCCTCTAAGAAAAAACCACAAAGAAATGATCTTTATTCATTTACAACGGCTTGGGATCAAGCAAGGTGGCAACGCAAAAAAACAATTGCAAAATAGTGGAAGAGGTGTACAGTACGGTAAAACAGACAGTTAACAGTCTGTGTGGAAGAAAAAAATGTTGATTGTTTTGCTTTTCGCCGTACACCTTTGGTTGTTTTTTGTCATTTCGTTTGTGATAACGGGACATGAGAGCTCAAAAACAGACCGCACAGCATTCGTGCCACTGGCTTCTGTTCTGAGCTATGTCCCTCAACGTCTCGAACCAAACGACAGTCTTCGTCCCTTGGGCCCCAACCAGGGAGGCGGTAAGCACTAACCGAGGCTAAAGCCGACGCTAGATTTCTCATACCTCTAACCGAAATCAGGGCCTGACCGCCGCGTCGCTTCTTACAGTCTTGCCCAACACGTGCGAATAGAGCACCGAAAGGTAGACCATGGGCAGATATTCGTAAAACATGCCCGAGCCACCGGAGGCAATGTAGAGCGGTCACTTCGTTAAGAGGGCGGCTATCCGTGCCCAACACACGACGGCGCACCTCGCCATTACTCACTTAATGTTCCCACCAGACACGAACAATGCTTCGGCGACATCGGTTTTCGAACACGGAAAGACGCCGAGCATCCTCAACGCTAAGTGGCCAGGTCGCAACCGTAGAGTAAAACACTGCGAACCACGGCGACATAAACCCGTTCCTCAAGAGAAAGCCGGGTGTCACGTCGACACCACAGGTTTGAGAAAGCTGCCCTATCTCTCGCTATGCGTGAATTGAACTCTTCCCCAACACCATCTTCAGCTGTTACCGAACTCCTTAGGTACTCAAAGTTGTTGTCTAACTCTAGCCGATCACCACGAAACGTGAGTGCAGGCACAGGCTCCTGCCAATCTTGCAAAAGCGCTTTGCACTCGGAAGGCGCAGAGTGCATACCGTATATGGATAACTCAATCTCCAAGAGGTCCAAAGCATGTTGCATTGCCTGTGCATCATCACTCAACTAGACCGAATCATCGGCCTATTCTAAGTCAGAAACTCTGTTTCCTGGGAGGAGTTCAATCCCACCGTTTGGAAGACCGGGCAAGGTATTCCGTAGAACATCCTCTATGGAAAAGTTGAGGAGAAATGGGAATATAGGGCAACCTTGTCGAATTCCACTGGAGACGAAAGCTAGTCGTAGGCCCTTACTCGACCTGAAATGTGACGACACAACTCTTTGAGGATAGATGCATACTTCTCAGGTACTCCATTTATCAACAAACAATTCAATAATGTAGTCCTATCGATGCAGCCGAAGGCCGTGCAGATGTCCAGGAACACGATGATCGTTGGTCTTTAGAAAGTGTGACGGTGCTCTAGCATTTTTCAGAGGGTAGAGATTTGATCGATGCATCCACGACCGGCTTGGAACCCAGCCTGCTGCTTGCAAGTCTGCTTTTCACGCGTTCGGTACAACTTGCGAAGTATGACAGACGCAAGCAGCTTCAACGCTATTGGGATAAGGCATACACTGCTGTGGTTACCGCAGTCACTGTACGGGCCTTTTTAAAGATGGGAAAAACAATTGATTCCTTCACAAGGAGGGGCTCTGTTCAGAATTCCAAACTTTTGAGAACAAAACACAAAGTTCTCTAATTAGCTGCACTGTAATATGATTGATCTGGCTCAGAGTACGTGTAGAGTTATAGCACAATGTCACTGTGAGGCACGGGCTGTGTCAGAAATTTGTGCTAGACAAGAATAACCAATTGTCTGCACAAAACTGGAGAAAATCCATCCTCGTTATGTGTGCGTTGATCGGGTAAGACACAAGGCCCACCTAAACAAGATTCTGATGCACTACAATGTCGAAACTTTTGCTGCTGCGAACGAGAGTGAGGAGTTCATCATAGAACTCATCCTTTTGCATGTCAGAGCTGCGGTCTTTACGGGCGTATTTCGGTATTACAAACAAACTGCCTTAACACAGCTATCCTCTCGAACGCCAACCGACTCTTGAAATCTTACAGCACATAAACGACTATTAACCGAGATGCGGTCTGAGCGGGCATCCAGAAACGCCCTGACAGGGCCATGGGCTATGTATGTTCTTTCCCTGCAGTGAATTATCCCAGCTTGTTGTCTGATTACCTCGACTACCGAGACACGAGGAGCGTCTCTTCCTGGGGACGCCGTAGCATGATAAGCGCATAAGGCTCCGTGAATAGTCGTGGAGAGTCGCGGGGGTAGGGTACGGGGCGGTGTCTCCAGCACCGTTCGGTTTTTTTATTCGTGGTTTCACCTGTAGGTTTTGCACGACCAATTGTAAACGGCAACGTAGCAGGGCCGTCCCAGTCGGTGACCTGTTGTGCGGTTCATTCACCTCTTCCGGAATGCTGGACCGGTTAGGTTGGACAGTTTTCCCTTGCAGCCGTTGGATCAGATCTCATCCGCCCCTTTAGGAGTATCTGTTTTTTTTTCATGTAGAACACCGTCTCACTAGGGTATTTTTAAATCTTGGCTACTTTCAACCTGGTTTAGCCCGTCTGTCTAGCAGTTTACCGAGGTGTGACCGCTGATGCATGCTTCGGCTTTGTGGAGCCACAGGCGAGTGTTGACTAACTGATGGAAACCAAGATGTCCCAAGGGACGACGGTCAACCAACTCAGAGGGGCCACTCCCTTCAGACACCCCATATTTTACGTGTTTGCCTGCATGTGTCCATTTGTATGAGGAATATAAACCAACTGTCCCTAAAGTGTGTTTATGCTTGCGAGACTGGTTGCTTGAGCCGAACACAAAACCTCTCCCCTCCTGGAAAGTGAAATTCATAGCACACTGAGGTGGCGTGTTTATGATGTTAATTGTAGTATCGACAGTAACGTTAGTACCTATAATAGGACTGGTAATAGTAGTGGTAGTAGTGTCGCAGTGTACTTACTATTACTGATTAAGTAAGTAGTTTATTGCTCAAAACGCAATTAAGGACAGTTGTGGATTAATAACGAGCGCGGTTATGTCAGGGAAACCCACGATTGCATCCTCCGACTAGGTGTCGATTGCTTTTAAGTGGACTGGACCGTTAGAGTGCAACTAAGCATTGTGGTTTCATTTGATTGATTTCGACGACTTCCGAACGAGTGGTTCTCAATAAACAACCTATATACCAGACACGCCTCCTGAATTACAGCAGTAATAACAACGGTTCTAGCAGTAGTTGCAGGAACAGCATTCGCAGCGGTAGTCGTAGTATCAGCAGCAGAGGTCATAGTAGACAGTGACCAACTCTTGTTCGGCTCGTCACTGCACTTGACCTTTTGGGACCTTTTATAGTTCTCCATCACTCCAAGTCTCAGGATCTGGTCGCAGGTTATCCTAAATAGTGCAGTGGGCTTTTGTGGCTATAGTTTATACCCGTTTCAGTGCACTGACGCGCAAACATGTAATAAAGATAATTGCTGTATATATAAATCCATAACACGGGTTCAGTGTACTCGACGCGAATGTTTCTAGACAACAGAAAACAATCGGTTAACAAACGGTTGCGTCGTGACGTGTGCGCGTCTGTATACTTGCGGCTTTAAACCGGACACAACAGTGACAGGTCCTCTAAGAAAAAACCACAAAGAAATGATCTTTATTCATTTACAACGGCTTGGGATCAAGCAAGGTGGCAACGCAAAAAAACAATTGCAAAATAGTGGAAGAGGTGTACAGTACGGTAAAACAGACAGTTAACAGTCTGTGTGGAAGAAAAAAATGTTGATTGTTTTGCTTTTCGCCGTACACCTTTGGTTGTTTTTTGTCATTTCGTTTGTGATAACGGGACATGAGAGCTCAAAAACAGACCGCACAGCATTCGTGCCACTGGCTTCTGTTCTGAGCTATGTCCCTCAACGTCTCGAACCAAACGACAGTCTTCGTCCCTTGGGCCCCAACCAGGGAGGCGGTAAGCACTAACCGAGGCTAAAGCCGACGCTAGATTTCTCATACCTCTAACCGAAATCAGGGCCTGACCGCCGCGTCGCTTCTTACAGTCTTGCCCAACACGTGCGAATAGAGCACCGAAAGGTAGACCATGGGCAGATATTCGTAAAACATGCCCGAGCCACCGGAGGCAATGTAGAGCGGTCACTTCGTTAAGAGGGCGGCTATCCGTGCCCAACACACGACGGCGCACCTCGCCATTACTCACTTGATGTTCCCACCAGACACGAACAATGCTTCGGCGACATCGGTTTTCGAACACGGAAAGACGCCGAGCATCCTCAACGCTAAGTGGCCAGGTCGCAACCGTAGAGTAAAACACTGCGAACCACGGCGACATAAACCCGTTCCTCAAGAGAAAGCCGGGTGTCACGTCGACACCACAGGTCTGAGAAAGCTGCCCTATCTCTCGCTATGCGTGAATTGAACTCCTCCCCAACACCATCTTCAGCTGTTACCGAACTCCTTAGGTACTCAAAGTTGTTGTCTAACTCTAGCCGATCACCACGAAACGTGAGTGCAGGCACAGGCTCCTGCCAATCTTGCAAAAGCGCTTTGCACTCGGAAGGCGCAGAGTGCATACCGTATATGGATAACTCAATCTCCAAGAGGTCCAAAGCATGTTGCATTGCCTGTGCATCATCACTCAACTAGACCGAATCATCGGCCTATTCTAAGTCAGAAACTCTGTTTCCTGGGAGGAGTTCAATCCCACCGTTTGGAAGACCGGGCAAGGTATTCCGTAGAACATCCTCTATGGAAAAGTTGAGGAGAAATGGGAATATAGGGCAACCTTGTCGAATTCCACTGGAGACGAAAGCTAGTCGTAGGCCCTTACTCGACCTGAAATGTGACGACACAACTCTTTGAGGATAGATGCATACTTCTCAGGTACTCCATTTATCAACAAACAATTCAATAATGTAGTCCTATCGATGCAGCCGAAGGCCGTGCAGATGTCCAGGAACACGATGATCGTTGGTCTTTAGAAAGTGTGACGGTGCTCTAGCATTTTTCAGAGGGTAGAGATTTGATCGATGCATCCACGACCGGCTTGGAACCCAGCCTGCTGCTTGCAAGTCTGCTTTTCACGCGTTCGGTACAACTTGCGAAGTATGACAGACGCAAGCAGCTTCAACGCTATTGGGATAAGGCATACACTGCTGTGGTTACCGCAGTCACTGTACGGGCCTTTTTAAAGATGGGAAAAACAATTGATTCCTTCACAAGGAGGGGCTCTGTTCAGAATTCCAAACTTTTGAGAACAAAACACAAAGTTCTCTAATTAGCTGCACTGTAATATGATTGATCTGGCTCAGAGTACGTGTAGAGTTATAGCACAATGTCACTGTGAGGCACGGGCTGTGTCAGAAATTTGTGCTAGACAAGAATAACCAATTGTCTGCACAAAACTGGAGAAAATCCATCCTCGTTATGTGTGCGTTGATCGGGTAAGACACAAGGCCCACCTAAACAAGATTCTGATGCACTACAATGTCGAAACTTTTGCTGCTGCGAACGAGAGTGAGGAGTTCATCATAGAACTCATCCTTTTGCATGTCAGAGCTGCGGTCTTTACGGGCGTATTTCGGTATTACAAACAAACTGCCTTAACACAGCTATCCTCTCGAACGCCAACCGACTCTTGAAATCTTACAGCACATAAACGACTATTAACCGAGATGCGGTCTGAGCGGGCATCCAGAAACGCCCTGACAGGGCCATGGGCTATGTATGTTCTTTCCCTGCAGTGAATTATCCCAGCTTGTTGTCTGATTACCTCGACTACCGAGACACGAGGAGCGTCTCTTCCTGGGGACGCCGTAGCATGATAAGCGCATAAGGCTCCGTGAATAGTCGTGGAGAGTCGCGGGGGTAGGGTACGGGGCGGTGTCTCCAGCACCGTTCGGTTTTTTTATTCGTGGTTTCACCTGTAGGTTTTGCACGACCAATTGTAAACGGCAACGTAGCAGGGCCGTCCCAGTCGGTGACCTGTTGTGCGGTTCATTCACCTCTTCCGGAATGCTGGACCGGTTAGGTTGGACAGTTTTCCCTTGCAGCCGTTGGATCAGATCTCATCCGCCCCTTTAGGAGTATCTGTTTTTTTTTCATGTAGAACACCGTCTCACTAGGGTATTTTTAAATCTTGGCTACTTTCAACCTGGTTTAGCCCGTCTGTCTAGCAGTTTACCGAGGTGTGACCGCTGATGCATGCTTCGGCTTTGTGGAGCCACAGGCGAGTGTTGACTAACTGATGGAAACCAAGATGTCCCAAGGGACGACGGTCAACCAACTCAGAGGGGCCACTCCCTTCAGACACCCCATATTTTACGTGTTTGCCTGCATGTGTCCATTTGTATGAGGAATATAAACCAACTGTCCCTAAAGTGTGTTTATGCTTGCGAGACTGGTTGCTTGAGCCGAACACAAAACCTCTCCCCTCCTGGAAAGTGAAATTCATAGCACACTGAGGTGGCGTGTTTATGATGTTAATTGTAGTATCGACAGTAATGTTAGTACCTATAATAGGACTGGTAATAGTAGTGGTAGTAGTGTCGCAGTGTACTTACTATTACTGATTAAGTAAGTAGTTTATTGCTCAAAACGCAATTAAGGACAGTTGTGGATTAATAACGAGCGCGGTTATGTCAGGGAAACCCACGATTGCATCCTCCGACTAGGTGTCGATTGCTTTTAAGTGGACTGGACCGTTAGAGTGCAACTAAGCATTGTGGTTTCATTTGATTGATTTCGACGACTTCCGAACGAGTGGTTCTCAATAAACAACCTATATACCAGACACGCCTCCTGAATTACAGCAGTAATAACAACGGTTCTAGCAGTAGTTGCAGGAACAGCATTCGCAGCGGTAGTCGTAGTATCAGCAGCAGAGGTCATAGTAGACAGTGACCAACTCTTGTTCGGCTCGTCACTGCACTTGACCTTTTGGGACCTTTTATAGTTCTCCATCACTCCAAGTCTCAGGATCTGGTCGCAGGTTATCCTAAATAGTGCAGTGGGCTTTTGTGGCTATAGTTTATACCCGTTTCAGTGCACTGACGCGCAAACATGTAATAAAGATAATTGCTGTATATATAAATCCATAACACGGGTTCAGTGTACTCGACGCGAATGTTTCTAGACAACAGAAAACAATCGGTTAACAAACGGTTGCGTCGTGACGTGTGCGCGTCTGTATACTTGCGGCTTTAAACCGGACACAACAGTGACAGGTCCTCTAAGAAAAAACCACAAAGAAATGATCTTTATTCATTTACAACGGCTTGGGATCAAGCAAGGTGGCAACGCAAAAAAACAATTGCAAAATAGTGGAAGAGGTGTACAGTACGGTAAAACAGACAGTTAACAGTCTGTGTGGAAGAAAAAAATGTTGATTGTTTTGCTTTTCGCCGTACACCTTTGGTTGTTTTTTGTCATTTCGTTTGTGATAACGGGACATGAGAGCTCAAAAACAGACCGCACAGCATTCGTGCCACTGGCTTCTGTTCTGAGCTATGTCCCTCAACGTCTCGAACCAAACGACAGTCTTCGTCCCTTGGGCCCCAACCAGGGAGGCGGTAAGCACTAACCGAGGCTAAAGCCGACGCTAGATTTCTCATACCTCTAACCGAAATCAGGGCCTGACCGCCGCGTCGCTTCTTACAGTCTTGCCCAACACGTGCGAATAGAGCACCGAAAGGTAGACCATGGGCAGATATTCGTAAAACATGCCCGAGCCACCGGAGGCAATGTAGAGCGGTCACTTCGTTAAGAGGGCGGCTATCCGTGCCCAACACACGACGGCGCACCTCGCCATTACTCACTTGATGTTCCCACCAGACACGAACAATGCTTCGGCGACATCGGTTTTCGAACACGGAAAGACGCCGAGCATCCTCAACGCTAAGTGGCCAGGTCGCAACCGTAGAGTAAAACACTGCGAACCACGGCGACATAAACCCGTTCCTCAAGAGAAAGCCGGGTGTCACGTCGACACCACAGGTCTGAGAAAGCTGCCCTATCTCTCGCTATGCGTGAATTGAACTCCTCCCCAACACCATCTTCAGCTGTTACCGAACTCCTTAGGTACTCAAAGTTGTTGTCTAACTCTAGCCGATCACCACGAAACGTGAGTGCAGGCACAGGCTCCTGCCAATCTTGCAAAAGCGCTTTGCACTCGGAAGGCGCAGAGTGCATACCGTATATGGATAACTCAATCTCCAAGAGGTCCAAAGCATGTTGCATTGCCTGTGCATCATCACTCAACTAGACCGAATCATCGGCCTATTCTAAGTCAGAAACTCTGTTTCCTGGGAGGAGTTCAATCCCACCGTTTGGAAGACCGGGCAAGGTATTCCGTAGAACATCCTCTATGGAAAAGTTGAGGAGAAATGGGAATATAGGGCAACCTTGTCGAATTCCACTGGAGACGAAAGCTAGTCGTAGGCCCTTACTCGACCTGAAATGTGACGACACAACTCTTTGAGGATAGATGCATACTTCTCAGGTACTCCATTTATCAACAAACAATTCAATAATGTAGTCCTATCGATGCAGCCGAAGGCCGTGCAGATGTCCAGGAACACGATGATCGTTGGTCTTTAGAAAGTGTGACGGTGCTCTAGCATTTTTCAGAGGGTAGAGATTTGATCGATGCATCCACGACCGGCTTGGAACCCAGCCTGCTGCTTGCAAGTCTGCTTTTCACGCGTTCGGTACAACTTGCGAAGTATGACAGACGCAAGCAGCTTCAACGCTATTGGGATAAGGCATACACTGCTGTGGTTACCGCAGTCACTGTACGGGCCTTTTTAAAGATGGGAAAAACAATTGATTCCTTCACAAGGAGGGGCTCTGTTCAGAATTCCAAACTTTTGAGAACAAAACACAAAGTTCTCTAATTAGCTGCACTGTAATATGATTGATCTGGCTCAGAGTACGTGTAGAGTTATAGCACAATGTCACTGTGAGGCACGGGCTGTGTCAGAAATTTGTGCTAGACAAGAATAACCAATTGTCTGCACAAAACTGGAGAAAATCCATCCTCGTTATGTGTGCGTTGATCGGGTAAGACACAAGGCCCACCTAAACAAGATTCTGATGCACTACAATGTCGAAACTTTTGCTGCTGCGAACGAGAGTGAGGAGTTCATCATAGAACTCATCCTTTTGCATGTCAGAGCTGCGGTCTTTACGGGCGTATTTCGGTATTACAAACAAACTGCCTTAACACAGCTATCCTCTCGAACGCCAACCGACTCTTGAAATCTTACAGCACATAAACGACTATTAACCGAGATGCGGTCTGAGCGGGCATCCAGAAACGCCCTGACAGGGCCATGGGCTATGTATGTTCTTTCCCTGCAGTGAATTATCCCAGCTTGTTGTCTGATTACCTCGACTACCGAGACACGAGGAGCGTCTCTTCCTGGGGACGCCGTAGCATGATAAGCGCATAAGGCTCCGTGAATAGTCGTGGAGAGTCGCGGGGGTAGGGTACGGGGCGGTGTCTCCAGCACCGTTCGGTTTTTTTATTCGTGGTTTCACCTGTAGGTTTTGCACGACCAATTGTAAACGGCAACGTAGCAGGGCCGTCCCAGTCGGTGACCTGTTGTGCGGTTCATTCACCTCTTCCGGAATGCTGGACCGGTTAGGTTGGACAGTTTTCCCTTGCAGCCGTTGGATCAGATCTCATCCGCCCCTTCAGGAGTATCTGTTTTTTTTTCATGTAGAACACCGTCTCACTAGGGTATTTTTAAATCTTGGCTACTTTCAACCTGGTTTAGCCCGTCTGTCTAGCAGTTTACCGAGGTGTGACCGCTGATGCATGCTTCGGCTTTGTGGAGCCACAGGCGAGTGTTGACTAACTGATGGAAACCAAGATGTCCCAAGGGACGACGGTCAACCAACTCAGAGGGGCCACTCCCTTCAGACACCCCATATTTTACGTGTTTGCCTGCATGTGTCCATTTGTATGAGGAATATAAACCAACTGTCCCTAAAGTGTGTTTATGCTTGCGAGACTGGTTGCTTGAGCCGAACACAAAACCTCTCCCCTCCTGGAAAGTGAAATTCATAGCACACTGAGGTGGCGTGTTTATGATGTTAATTGTAGTATCGACAGTAACGTTAGTACCTATAATAGGACTGGTAATAGTAGTGGTAGTAGTGTCGCAGTGTACTTACTATTACTGATTAAGTAAGTAGTTTATTGCTCAAAACGCAATTAAGGACAGTTGTGGATTAATAACGAGCGCGGTTATGTCAGGGAAACCCACGATTGCATCCTCCGACTAGGTGTCGATTGCTTTTAAGTGGACTGGACCGTTAGAGTGCAACTAAGCATTGTGGTTTCATTTGATTGATTTCGACGACTTCCGAACGAGTGGTTCTCAATAAACAACCTATATACCAGACACGCCTCCTGAATTACAGCAGTAATAACAACGGTTCTAGCAGTAGTTGCAGGAACAGCATTCGCAGCGGTAGTCGTAGTATCAGCAGCAGAGGTCATAGTAGACAGTGACCAACTCTTGTTCGGCTCGTCACTGCACTTGACCTTTTGGGACCTTTTATAGTTCTCCATCACTCCAAGTCTCAGGATCTGGTCGCAGGTTATCCTAAATAGTGCAGTGGGCTTTTGTGGCTATAGTTTATACCCGTTTCAGTGCACTGACGCGCAAACATGTAATAAAGATAATTGCTGTATATATAAATCCATAACACGGGTTCAGTGTACTCGACGCGAATGTTTCTAGACAACAGAAAACAATCGGTTAACAAACGGTTGCGTCGTGACGTGTGCGCGTCTGTATACTTGCGGCTTTAAACCGGACACAACAGTGACAGGTCCTCTAAGAAAAAACCACAAAGAAATGATCTTTATTCATTTACAACGGCTTGGGATCAAGCAAGGTGGCAACGCAAAAAAACAATTGCAAAATAGTGGAAGAGGTGTACAGTACGGTAAAACAGACAGTTAACAGTCTGTGTGGAAGAAAAAAATGTTGATTGTTTTGCTTTTCGCCGTACACCTTTGGTTGTTTTTTGTCATTTCGTTTGTGATAACGGGACATGAGAGCTCAAAAACAGACCGCACAGCATTCGTGCCACTGGCTTCTGTTCTGAGCTATGTCCCTCAACGTCTCGAACCAAACGACAGTCTTCGTCCCTTGGGCCCCAACCAGGGAGGCGGTAAGCACTAACCGAGGCTAAAGCCGACGCTAGATTTCTCATACCTCTAACCGAAATCAGGGCCTGACCGCCGCGTCGCTTCTTACAGTCTTGCCCAACACGTGCGAATAGAGCACCGAAAGGTAGACCATGGGCAGATATTCGTAAAACATGCCCGAGCCACCGGAGGCAATGTAGAGCGGTCACTTCGTTAAGAGGGCGGCTATCCGTGCCCAACACACGACGGCGCACCTCGCCATTACTCACTTGATGTTCCCACCAGACACGAACAATGCTTCGGCGACATCGGTTTTCGAACACGGAAAGACGCCGAGCATCCTCAACGCTAAGTGGCCAGGTCGCAACCGTAGAGTAAAACACTGCGAACCACGGCGACATAAACCCGTTCCTCAAGAGAAAGCCGGGTGTCACGTCGACACCACAGGTTTGAGAAAGCTGCCCTATCTCTCGCTATGCGTGAATTGAACTCCTCCCCAACACCATCTCCAGCTGTTACCGAACTCCTTAGGTACTCAAAGTTGTTGTCTAACTCTAGCCGATCACCACGAAACGTGAGTGCAGGCACAGGCTCCTGCCAATCTTGCAAAAGCGCTTTGCACTCGGAAGGCGCAGAGTGCATACCGTATATGGATAACTCAATCTCCAAGAGGTCCAAAGCATGTTGCATTGCCTGTGCATCATCACTCAACTAGACCGAATCATCGGCCTATTCTAAGTCAGAAACTCTGTTTCCTGGGAGGAGTTCAATCCCACCGTTTGGAAGACCGGGCAAGGTATTCCGTAGAACATCCTCTATGGAAAAGTTGAGGAGAAATGGGAATATAGGGCAACCTTGTCGAATTCCACTGGAGACGAAAGCTAGTCGTAGGCCCTTACTCGACCTGAAATGTGACGACACAACTCTTTGAGGATAGATGCATACTTCTCAGGTACTCCATTTATCAACAAACAATTCAATAATGTAGTCCTATCGATGCAGCCGAAGGCCGTGCAGATGTCCAGGAACACGATGATCGTTGGTCTTTAGAAAGTGTGACGGTGCTCTAGCATTTTTCAGAGGGTAGAGATTTGATCGATGCATCCACGACCGGCTTGGAACCCAGCCTGCTGCTTGCAAGTCTGCTTTTCACGCGTTCGGTACAACTTGCGAAGTATGACAGACGCAAGCAGCTTCAACGCTATTGGGATAAGGCATACACTGCTGTGGTTACCGCAGTCACTGTACGGGCCTTTTTAAAGATGGGAAAAACAATTGATTCCTTCACAAGGAGGGGCTCTGTTCAGAATTCCAAACTTTTGAGAACAAAACACAAAGTTCTCTAATTAGCTGCACTCCACCATGTTCAGATAGGGCTGGGGGAACGCAACCAGAGCACGGTGATTTGTGACATCCTAAGACCTGGGTTTCCTTTCGGATCTGCGCCTCGATAGGCGGATCTGTCGAAAGGCGCCATTGTACGTGCGCCGGAATAGTTACAGGCGAGGCCGATACTGAATGCCAGCTAAATTAATTGTGTCTGAAAGTGTTCCGTCCAGCGTTCGAGACGCCACTGTTGATTGTGAATTGGCAAACCGTCAGCTTTACAGATTCCTTCACTCATACCTAGTGGGTTCCTACCAGTGGCTTGAATGACATCGAACAACTTGTGGAAATTACCCATGGAGGCAGCATGTTCGATCTCCGATGCACGTTGTGACGACCTACGATGACTTACGTTAACTGCACGTCTCGAAACGAGACGAATTCAATTGGTGTGGTCGGGAAGGTGCAGAGATTCAGTGAAAACCCAGACGTTGGGATTTTACGTGGCTTTTCATTCCCAGTCTCAGGTTCATGGTTATCTGTCATTCCTGATAGTGCAGTAGACCATTGAGGTCCCTCCCATTGCACATGTGCAAATGTGGAAGAGAAAAGAGCCACATTTCTATCATCAGCAAAGATTAACCCGAAGTACAGATACCTTGTTTGCGTCCATAATCAAGGCTCAAAACCAAGCTTCGGCATCAAAGTTAATAAAGCTCTTCAGACCCCTATAATAACTGTTCATGAACCGGAGTCGGTTTTTACTAATGCCGGGCACCTGTGGTCTTGATATGTTATCCGTTCGTTTGTCAAAGGGTAGTCAAGCGCTCATCCTAGCGGACTTTCAACCCTTCTGTCCCGGGTTCGAATCCTGTTTCTACCACCGATCACTACCCGTTGCGGTCTCTAATTGGCCGCAACCCCCTTCCTGAAGCATTCTATCATTATTGCATGATAAAAAGGAAGTAAGTAAAAAGAAAAGGTTGTACGCAGCGGCTGGTAGATCCAGTACATTTCAAATGAAGTATTTGAGCCAATTGTCTTCACTGTGTTGCTCGGAACTGATGAGAACGTTGTGCCGGCGTTTCTGAGTTTAATGTCCGAAACCAAAAGTCAGTCTCGAAATCAGTCGTCTTACCTGAAGAAGTTACGCTGTTTGGAGCATTTGCTACTCATTCCTACAGGTTGAGTCTCTTCTTTGGAGTGCTTATAAGCCGTAGCCTCGAAGACCGACTGTACTACTAGGGATAACTGGTAACCTGACCAAAGACTTACAGTGGAGACAACATAGAACTCCAGTTGGGCAAGCTTGGCAACGAGCCGGGCGACAGTGTATTGCTGTCCATCAACTAAACGTTAGGTACACGGAGCAGTTAACGCTACTCATAACAGTGTTTAGGCGTTACCAGTTGATTTTGCATCTGTTTTGTAATTAGATGCCGGTTATGGTAGCACAAGTGGAGCTAGGTCTCATTGGATCGATAGCGAATTCTTGCTCACTGTAGTCTTTTACCATTACTACCGCTTAAAAGCCTTATTTTCATTTCAGCTCCATCATTCAATGGAAGAGAAATCTTCCGCAACATCTAATACATACGCATCGAATGGTGCGTCAGATATAAACCATCCGGTTTTCCGTCCCTCCATCTTGAATTTCACTCCAAAGCCATTTGAATTGCCCGGTAACTCCACCAAATCCGAGAGTACTCCCGTAACCACAACCAGTTCAACGGGATCTTCTACCAACTCTGTCCTGAGTAAACCGTCTATTTCTGCTCCTCCTATAAATATCACACGTAAAGATGATACCGTCCCCGGGGGATTTGTTTTTGGTTCAAATATATCTTCCAGGGTTGTAAACGCTGCAACCTCTCATGGTGCTTCTTGTAGCCTGTGGAGCGCTGCAGAAGCTGACTCATCCGCATCAGTGTTCACTGCGTTGGCGAAAGCAGTGACTTCCAGCAAACGGGAGGAGAATGATTCTGATGAACAAACTCTAGCTGACTCTGCTAAAAAGGTAACGGAGGATCAGAAGCAGGCTGCTGTTTCCTTGGCACAGGTTGATGTATTTACTGGAGAAGAGGATGAATTGCAAGTTTTCCGTATGCATTGTCAAGCTTATGTGTTTGACACAGACAAACAACGTTGGAATGCACTCGGAGCGACTCATTTCCATCTGAATGATATCCCGAGATCAGCTGATGGGAATGCAGTTGATGGAGTAACAAAATGTCGATCACGTGTAGTGGTTCGTCTGTTGTCTACTAGGCGTGTAATTATTAACAGTCCCGTTTGGGATTCGATGCCGGTTGCTCTGGTGGATTCAAGAAGCCTGAGGATAGGTGCAGTAAGCGAGGATGGTGATCACTTGCGCAGTTATCTTTTTAAATTTTCTCCGGACGATTCTGCCTCAAAAATCTGCGCTGCACTGAACACGCGCAAGGCTCGTGCAGCTGAAGTCAAAGGAGCCGAACAAAGTTACCATCGATTAGCCGGTCAGAAGCGTTCTCTGGACGCGTCCGCCGATCAAACTGAAAAAAACCTTGCCCCTTCATCCACCAACTCTTCTTCGTCAGGACATTCATCCGAAACAGTCGCGCCTGAACCCGTGCCAAATCCCCCTGTTTTTAGACCATCTGTACTGTGTCCCTCTGATGACTCGTCTAATTTACGGCCTTCAACGACACCGGCAATAACGGGAACTTCAGCACCGATTGGTCCGGTGTTATTTCGCCAGTCGGCTTTGGATCCGGTAGTGAAGCGGTTACGTACAGATCAAACGGGCTTGGAATCACAGATAAAATCGACAACCGAAGAGAAATGTGGTCTCTCTCAAACCCTGAATGTTGTCCCTGTTCCTACGGCAGCCATAGTCAATCTGCCGACCAAAAGAACCGTTTCCAGCAATTTTGTGTTCGGACAAAATATTTCAGATCGTGTAACTAATGCGAGCGCAGTACCACCGTCCAAAGAGCTCCCTGGAATGCGCGAGGAAGATAATGGTGAGGATCACGAAACTGCAGAGATCACGCCTTGCCCGACAACCCTAGCTGACTCCGCGAGCGCTGTGGCTGCAGAACTGCGCGACAAGCCAACCCTACCGTTCAGTGAAATTCCAAAAGAGCCGATCGTTACTGGCGAGGAAGGTGAATGCACTGCCCTAAAGACTTACTGTCGTTTTTACGATTTCGATCGAGAGAAGCAGCTTTGGGTTGAAAGAGGGAATGCGTATGTTCATCTGAACGATATTCCACTACCCAGCACGGGAGCTGACGCACCTTCGATCGGGATCACTGCCGTCCGAACTCCCACAGGACCGCCGACGCGGTCTCGACTGGTTGTTCGAGTCTGTAAAACACTCAAGCTACTGGCAAACACACCCATTTGGTCCGGACTAAATGTGGCCATAGCGGATGAACACTCGATCCGGCTGACAACAATTCGTTCGGTAACGACGGAAGAACTCTCCGCAGGAGAAAATCAGGTGAGTATAGAGTGATTTGGTTAGGGACCACTCGCTCACATGAATGTATGCCTTAGCCGATCCGGAAAGATCAGTTTCTATTGGATTATTGAACTTGGTAAAAAGTTTAATGACTGTATCACCCTGCATATTGATTAGTACTTAGTACTTCTGTTGTTTTGTCTCGTGCAGTTTTAAAGTTGATTCAGTTCCGCAGTTTATATCCGCCCCACCAAATGCATTTTTCTCAAGTGATGTTGTTAGGTTAGAAAAGGTTGAAAATACTGGATTGTATTCACAAGTATCTACCAGCAATGGTGGATAGTGTAATTGTGGTGTCCTAGTCAGTCGCAGTGTGATGTTCAGATGTGTTTAATATAGTATTATGTGCCGCACAATCGTGAAAGTTGCTTCGATTTGTAAAAATGTACGCCCACAAAGTCGTTTATCACGTTAACCAGACCAATGGCAGCACGACTCTCTATGAGACCAAACCTAAATCAAAAGGGATGGTAAAAAGGGGAATATCAAGACACAGACTTTCTTCACTGTTGTCACGTCGTACATATGCGAAAAATGTCATTGGAATGCAATAAAATGTGTATATCTATACTTGTGAATAGTTCCTAGTATGATAGACCAAAAACCGTATTTATGGTAGCTGTTAGTGGCTCTGATAAATCGGAAATCCGCTCTCTAATCATCCTCAGTTTTATGTCAGCTGAAGTTAATGAAAAAAGAACAAAACGGCTATTGGGTAGTGAATTCCTTCCCTAAAAATTTCGGTGTGAAACGTGATCACCGACTGACATCTGCCTATCCGTTGAGGTCTGGCTGTTTGTGTGTCTGCGGCCAAAGGAGTTTTACTGTATCACAAGGGCGGAGAGTATCTGACCACTAACCTTCTCACTGCTCAAATTGAATGGTCCTACCGTTTCGTTCGTTCTGAGATTCGATATTACATACTGGGTGTACGGGGTTAGTCCTTCTGATTAATTGCTTCATCAGCAAAAGCTTCCCCTGATGGTTCGCCGAGGGGTGTCCTTGACTGAAATACTAGGAAATTTTGTTTGTCCGTGACAACCCTTTCTTCATCTTAATGATTTCCACTTGGAAATTTCTTTTCTACTTCTTTGCTCATTTTTTTTATTACGTGCTTGCACATGTGTGCAGTGGAAGGGATATACCCCATAGCCTCAAAAAGCCTACTGCACTGTTGGGGTCAGACGACAACTAGACCATGTAACTTGGAGTAGATAACCACAGAAGGTCCCGCTAGGTTAGGTATTGGTAACGCACCGGACGACAGTGGATTACTGTCTACTACGAAAGTGACCGCTGGCGTCGGGATTCGACTCTCTAAGCTCCGAGTGGGCAAGCAAATGCCTTAAACCACTCGACCACCTTCTCTCACTCATTCTGTGTCGCAAGTTTACTAGCTGTCCAGATGGAAACTGTCGTTCAATGCAGAACGTTTTTTTCATGGGAGTAGTTATTTTGTATCACTCACTGCTGCAGAACTGCGAGGAGGATGCACCGGGTTTTGGCGTGGTTATTTGTTATCAATAACGCAAATTATGTTCACCATGCTGCAGCAGAGGCGAGCCTCGTAGAACAGCCACAGACGTTGAATTTAATATTTTTCATTGCATTTTGAGACATATCTTCCGTGTGACACTTTTAAGAAGGAAAACTAATAATCTAACATTTCCCTGTTGCACATTTGATTACATGTTTGGGATCAAAGATTCTGTTCATGACTTAGAGATACGGAAACACTTAACTGTTTGACTTTTCTATTGATGCCCATCGGGCTCGGTCTGTCTGCCGCTAAAAGCGCCGTGGTTACTGTGTACGTAGAACGTTCCATGTCCTCACGTTTTTCGTCCACCAGTGAGTTCTTGTGTATTCACTGAGATGTCCTCTGTTTGCCCTACGTGTGTTTGCATTCGGATTGAGCTGTGTGTTCCATTGAAACATGAAACACATTGACGTAAATTCAATGATTATCCGTCGTATGCTGATCGAACCGTAAAGAAGTGCATCTGAATAGTTCGAAGCAAGAAATCTTTATTCAGTGGCGGCTGTCGAGTTCCCGACTGACATTTAAATTGCTGAAGCTACAAATGATGAAACACGTATCGTCAACATGCAGCGGGTAATTTGGATGCATATTTGAAAACAAAGAATCCTAGTGAAGCTTTTCTGCTGTTTCATCCATTCCTCCGGAAGTAGGGTCACAGTAGGACAGTAGTAGTTTAAATTTGTCTAATATAATTTGTCATGCAGTATCAACACTCAGCTCATCATAAATGCAGCAGGAGAGCCATACCACTTCTGTTCGCTAAACCACTAACCGTGCACTGGATACGGCGGTCTTAGTTGTTATCTCTCAGCGGGAACCTCAATCAAAGTTTGAAAAAGCCAAGAATATGAAAAAAGAAAGTGGAGAACTACAAATAATGGTATATCCAATAAGGGAAATGTTTGGATACGAAAGCGATACTGACTGCGACACCAATGTGTCTAACAGCTAAGTGGGTGGTTCACTTGGGATCCCTCCTCCCCCCCCCCCTTCCTGCCTCCACGAAGTCTAACACGCCATATTTGACCGAGTCCCTTGGTTGGGATTTTCATACTTTTCTTTTATGTCACAGACTGGTCAGCCTTGCTCGCCTTCTAGTCCCACCTGCCATAGCGTGCATTTTGCATCGGGGATATGCGCAGCACGTCCCAACTATCCTAGCCCAATGATTTTTTGTAGGTCTAATACCTTGAGGAAAACCTCAGCATTGGTGATACGGGTTTCTCATCATATCCGGTCAATGCTACAAAGGTGTCGAAATGCTGATAATCTAATTATATCCGCCATCCACAGCAGCCAAGCTTTTGAACCATACAGAAGAACGGGTCTAACTGCTTCAGCGTACACTGAACCCATGAGACCTACCCCATGGCCCATAGAGCCTCTGCCCACCGTCATCGGTAACTGGCAGCTGTGACCCTAAAACTTGAATTATGGAATCACATAAGGCCCCAGTGAGTCAGATGTGATCATCGGTCGGATGATGATGGATTGCTTTCTTACACCAAGCGATAATACTTCGGAGTTGATTGTTCGAGACATATGATTTATGCGCTGGAGTACGACCCAGTCTATAAACTATTCGACTTTCACCCTCACTCTTCGTGACATCAATTTGTACAGGATGCGGTTGATGAACACCTGAAGTGGTTAACCATGTGGCAGTTCGTGGAAAAAAGAAATCGCAAAAAACATTACGTATCCAATGGTTTTTTCAAACTTGTAGCATAAACTAGAGTCTACCTCTTCAGCAACCCGGAGAGAGAACTGACGTGTGTGACCTAGTGCTCAGCCTCGGGTCATCTTCCCTCCTTTGGTTTCGTAGATTAATAAAGCAAAAATTCCCTAGTTTTGCCACCAAGTATTTTTAAATAGGTAAGTTCATGTACTATAAGTATCAATTTTTTCTTGCTCCGTGACAAGTACACTTCACCGCTTCTTTCTCCCGTAGTCGGTTGAAAATCAACCCAAACCGGAATTCCATGCCTATTTACTAGTCATGCGATCCCCGAATGATGCTTCACGTTTATATCAAGCTCTGATAGCCCGAAAGAATATTACAATTCGATCCGGTGTGAGTTGTGAGGATCTGGTCGATACAGGAGAGTCGACACCGGATAGCGGTTCGGTGCACGGATCAAACGAGACTGCAACCTGTTTGGCTGTCGGTACCACGGAAGCGGCGGAATCGGGTTCGATTCAAAGGTAAGTGAGACAGATCGTGAATTATTCACATTCGAATCCCCCACCCGCAGCTACAGGTAGTCAAAATTTGACCTAACTTACTTCCTATCTCATGGCTCTTATGCTTTATTTACGATAAATCTGGTACATAATACCGGCAGCCTAAAATACACATCGATATGATCAGTTGGCGGGTTTTCTGTTTGTTTTATCGTTTTTTGAACGTGATGCTGACAAATGCATGATTCATCGTGCAGATTATTGGACCGCGCAGTTCATTGTAACACCAGCCAGCACTTTACAGCTGTCTGATTTGGCTTGCTTGCTGGGAATCATCAGCTGTGGTTCATATCCACTGAGACCCAACTGGGGCTTGAACCTAACCAAATGGCTGAGGTGCCAAAAAAGTGTTTGGCTGCGGACCTGACCTCGGTTCTTTGTGGCTGTCTGATGTAAATAACGTAAACCCGTGCACACTGCACAATCAGACACGATCGTGGAGATCAGTCAGTCAATCCTGTTCACTTTTCGCTTGTGGGTAATCGAAGCTGAGTTTCACGAACTCATCTCGAGATAACAGTGAATAACGTAGTGCAACTTCCCTGAGGCAACCTCCCGTGATGCAAAATGAAAATGTAGCAACAAATCCGTTGATATTTGAAACAATGAATAAGGAAAGTTTGCTGTTTGTGAAATTTGGAACGATTGTCGTACAAACTGCGCTGTAGTTGTGCAAGGTTCGGCAACAAATTTATGTCAGTGCACATTACATACGAGGGTGTACCTTCGGCAAACCGGACTGTCTGGTTAGGTGTTGAAGGGACTGCCTCAGCTTATTCTTGTTGGTGTCACATTCATCCTCGCTGTTGTCCTCCATCGGTTACACCATTGCAGGCTTTGGTCACGCTAAGCTTAATGGTGTGTACACCGTAGCCGAGTGTTCAGCTAACTACAGACTATCCATAAATATATGCGGTTCAAGTTTGGTGGGCGCATGTGACCAATGTTGGTCAGTCGACCAATTCGCCCCTTGAAACATGAGCGATCAGATAATATGGTGAGTTTGCACGCTTACACTTTGGGTAAACGGTGTATTTACTTATAGCCAAGTTCAGTGCATTTTCGGACACAAGGTGAATAGTGTTCGTTACTATACCAAACATTATTGCCACAACTCAGCGCAGTGTCTCGTATGGAGATGTCTTTTGGTCCCAAGACACATCGTAAACTGTCCCTTGTTCCGATAAGCCGGGTGGCCTGGATTGTCATGTGGATACTGACAGGGAATCGAAAAATGTCCCTGTATGCAGGGTGTCCCTTACTCACGGGTCCCCTATTGAGGCGTTTCGCTGCATTTCTATGATAACCGAATGTGAAACTAAAAAGAATATCGGAAAAAGAACAATAAAGAACACTTGTCGTTATGACCTCGAATGAAGTAGTCATGTGCACGTACCGGGGTTCGTTTATTCAAATAGTTATCGAACAAGCGAGATGAATTTCTCTGACAGGCATCAAAAAACTGAGTCGAGCTGGAATGGTAAGTTGTCACAGATTCAAAAAAGATTATAGCATGCTTACGGAAAGTGTACCGGCTTTTTTAAGATCAGTCGAGGGTAATGATGTGCCTAATAAAAACCCCGAACCGATTCGGAAACTAACTTGATTCGCACGCGCGCACTGCGTGAGCGCTGTAAGGTTCGGTCGGTGCATGGTGGTTAACGGTTGTTCAAGCTCAACTGAACTGAACTGGCACTCTAGTAACTCAATCAGTCGGGTGATTAGACGACGCACATGGCATATGATACAGTATACTTTCCCAGCACTGTGCTACTAACACGCTGTGACTTTGTGCACGGGAGATCTACAGCGGTGGGTGTTGTAAAGCGGACCATCATCATGCACATGTACAAAAGCCGTTCGTGTGAGGCATTAAAAAGTAGTAGGATACAAGGGTTACACCATTTGGAACTCAAATCATCCCGATTCCGCAGCGTAGAGAAATGTCAGCCCTTTTCAAATTATCCCAAAGAATATGTTGCGTCTTTATCTCAACAACTCGTGGTATGTCTGTCACAGGAAAAGCATTTTCGGCCCCGAATGGGCAATGTTTTTTGTCCAATCTGAAAAGTGACGACTGGTGGGCGCATTGGCGTGAACCAGTCGGTTGTGTTGCTGAAATGATTGCGAATAATTCACCAAATGTCGGTTTTTAAGCAGTTAATCTAGAATTGGGGTCTGTTAAAGAAGGAGTGAAATAAAATGAAATCAGTTCGAGAATCTGGAAACATTCACATTGTGTGCGTGTGTGTTGTGTGGAAGTGGGAACTGTCACAGTAGATTAAGTGGTAAAACATCGTTCACGTTTCGTATGAAATGGGCGGAAACTTTAACCGGGGGTTATGAAACAAATCAATTGCCTATCTGCACGCCTGTTGGAGGTGAAACGCCCGATTTCAACTGCCTATTCAGTGAGGATAAAGAACACGGTATGGGCGAACTACGCTTTCGCCTGCGCTTACCCATATTTCCATCTCTTCTTGCCAATCGAATTAGCTGTCCATCGTATGCGGTGATCATATTGTTTTTTTTGTTTACCTTACAGTTTGAACTGATATCCACACCCTGTACCCGTGGTACGTGCACCAGTGCGTCAGTTTTGGCTCCTTTGCTACCTCGTCGTCACAAAACACTGTGCATTTGATGGCACAGCACATTCACGTCCTTTTTACTCACACTCCAACTGCTCCATCACGTTCTATCTGTTTCTCTACAGTTCACCCGAAATCAAGCTTGTTTTGCCTTTATCGCTTAACCGTTGGTTCGTTTGAAGTACACTCGTGTTTACAACTATGCCCCCGCTGTAATGACGAGCTCCCACCGGCTTCAGCCCTATCAGTTATTATCAACTTGTATGTTCTCCGGTTCACGTTTGCCCTCCATTCCGCTCTGTCTCTCTCCTCCATACGCATTTCCCGTATGTGTACGTATGTATGATCGCAGTTTAATGACAAATATGACACATGCTGAGTAAGTTACGCGCGGATATCAGATAGAGCCGGTGCTTTGCATTTCGAAGTTGCGGTTTTCATCTGTCAGCCGTTTTCTCACTACCGATTCCTCTGTTTGTCTATCTTCATCTCTTCTACCTGCTCTCGACTTGTCCATCTAATCACTGTTCTCTTCACTCTCTGCTTCACGAACACTTCAACAGTTCGGTTGCATAATCATCACACTTGGTTCAGATCTTCCCCCTTGTTGTATCGTATGTACGGTATAAAATGCACATAGATGATCTATGGTCTTGCTGTTCGATTAAGCCTAGTTCTGCTTAGATGACCCAGTTCCGCACAAATACGAAAGTACAGTGCAACAGCTCTCGAGTTAGTGTTTTACCAGGTAGTCGTGGTAGTATTAATAGACAGTTTTTCTGTTATGGGTAAATCCCGGAGTACTGGAACATGGTGCGAATGGAGCATGAAGAATAAGGTTTACCTCAGAATGAGCTTTATAATCACATTTTCAAGGGGTAAAAATTTTAGGTAGTTGAAAAGTTGGAAAGAAGTAGGATGTGCTAAAGTTTGAGTTTTTTGGCGAACGACGAAGCATGAAAGATGCAGGCAGCCACATTTGTGAGGTGTACTGGGCCTCGTGATATCGCTTTGGTACGGAAGGACGAGGGTAGGTCATCGGCACGAAAAGTGATAAAAAAATGTTCGAAAAACACCAAAACGTCTGCGCTATAAGGAAGATAAGACGAATACCCGTCGATGGGTCATTGATTGGCAGCTTGAAGCGGAATACACATATTCACAACAATCCAATTTATGTATTTCTGACTTAAGTAGTGTCTACAGTTGGGCGGACAATGTTTCTCGGAAGCACACGACCGGTTTCGCAATTATTGCCGCTCATCAGGTATGCGTATCCGGTACTGCTCTGTCCGTCCGCTTGTTCTGGTTACTTGTACGCTTAGTTGTTTATTCACAACAATCTAATTTGTATATATCAGCGGTGTGAGTAGAATCTCTTTTCGCAGAGAGTCCACTGAGGAACCACAACGGTGGTTCGCTGACATTTCTATGTGGATTAGACGCGGCTAACCTGAAGAACGACGACAAGATCGTTTATCGGTTGGAAATCGCCCACTTTGACCCGGAAGTAACAGGGGGACAATGCTTGTTCCTATAAGTGAGTGCCGTACTCATCAAGTGTGAGAAGAATTCTACCTCTATGGGGTCGAATAAGTTAGACTACTAAGTTTCTTTGTAGAATAGTCGACGACCTTGCAGGCATTACACCAAACGGGCGAAAATAAGCCTGGATAAACCAAAACTAGCCCGCCAACGTAATTTACCAATCTGGAATCGTCGGAGCATTCCATGTTTTTTTAATTTTCCGATCATTTCTCCCGGTCATTTGTTGTTGCTTTGAATCTGGCTGTCATGGTTGCAACAGGACCACAAAACTATCATCTACGGTCCTCAGAGAACCTCCTCATTGTGTTGATGTTCATAGAGGAAGAATGAGATTCGGGGTTGGTACAAGTTCTTGGAACAAGGAGGGTCGTGTGAATCAAAATTTAAGCCGAGAAGAGGTCTGGTTTTAGTGGGAAGCAGACGGGAAAGTTTCAGGACAAATGACGGGGATACGTCAATCGAACAATCAGTTGAAGGCGTGTCAGAGGCTAGAATTTTGCGATGCGCTGAGTCCACATTCGTCGCCAGTGAAACGAGTGTGGTCGAAACAAGTGCAATAACTACAAATGGGTTCATCGCACGAAATCGACGTCAAAACATTTCAGAACACTAATCTCGGCTTTCGCAGTATTTATCCATGCCAGTAGTCCTGCTATACACTCCTGGCGATCCCTCAACGGGTCGCTTCATATCAGCTTTATATTATATAGCACTTATGCATTAATGAGCACAGGTAGCCAAAGTAAGATCGACAGGAGGTTTTTATTTCTCATTTGCGGTTGAGTGCTTCAAAAAGTCACCTATTCCCTCGAGGACTTACTACACCGTCAGCGAGAATGAACAGCTACTGTCCGGCAACTTGAGGTGACGAGATTGCCGCACAGGGAACCCAGTATATATACCCAAATGCCAGGCGAGGACAGCTGTTTTCCACCGGAATAGACCGGTGGTGCTGGGTTACAAACCGCATTGTTACCTTATGTCGTGCTCACTCTATCACTGCCTATCTAATTTCAGTTCAGTTCATTGAGCTATGAACGCCAGCACTTTGTAACACATTACAGCTGGGAGAGGATTTATTGGAGCTGAGTCGCACGATCGGCGCTCTGGAAAATTTGGCTGCCTCACCCGATGAACTACGCTACTTTCCGTAGTTTAAGACCAAAATGCCACAGTTAAAATGCGGTTAAGGCTCTTGAACCGGTGCGGAGCTCTTGAAGTACGGAAGATACTGTAGGACGGTATGTGCGTGATAAGAAAGCTGGCATCCGACCGAATTGTGGTTGTATGAACCTCATATTTAAGCGAACGTGTCTTGTTTCGGTTTCTTATCCTGATTTTCGATAACTTAGAAACACATTTAGGGTCAATTGGCTACACAGATCTCTGTTACTGTCTGCCCTTGATAGATATATTGGTAAAAGTCATATATTTCTCAATCTGTGTATGTTGACGCTCAAAGCATGGTTCGTTCCTTCACCGAGTTTACCACGTGAAGTGGCTTTGGCCGAAGTTGTCCCTCTCGCCCTTACTCGATTTTGTTGTCGAAGTTACCATAGAGATGATTTTATCCCTGAGCGAGAATCAGTTGTTCTGTTTGAATCGCCAGTTAAGGTGCCCCGAGTGCGGCGGTTTCGGTTATCACCTCGGACAAACACTCAGTCGGAAATCAAAAGTCTAGTGCCAGAAAACGTAAGGAGTGCACTACCGGTCATAGTATCAAGTAGATGAAAAAGTTGGTGAATACAAAAGTGCTACTACACCATTTCCCATCCAGCTTTAGCCAAAGCCCGCAATTCTTTAGCCACGCCCCCCCAACCCTTTGGTCCCAACCCACTATTGTCTATCCACGACTCGCAGTCCTGTAGCCTTGATGCACAACCTTTAGCCATACCGCTGCAAAAAAGTCGGGTCGAAAGTACATGAATATTATGATATCAAGAGATGTTTGGGTAGCTTATTTTGCTCTCACGAAGGGTGATGTTGCAAAGTTGACTGAACAAATGAGAAAGTGTGACGACTGTATGCTGCGCAGTTTATCGTGGTAACTGTATCAAATTGCTGCACCCCGAATTGATTGGAGAAGGTTTAAGCGGTGCGTCCGTGTCGTCGTACCATGTAGCACAGCCCGTATGACTTGCATTTTCAGTGATAGTGATGGCACCAAACGTTACAACATGAGTAAACTGAAGGCGGTGATGGGATGTACTTATGACGTCTGCGTGTAATCCTCGGATTTTCAGTATATCCGCTTATCTGAACGTATAAGGAAATGAGTAGTATGGCATTGTGTCTGGATGACAGGACAAAATCCCCTCGGAAACACACGACTGGTCTCGCGGTTGCTGCCGCTCATCAGGTATGCGTACCTGGTACTCTTCTGCCAAATCATCCTTACTCATGAGCACTCCACAGTTGATTTACAGCTGTAATCTCACTTGAATCGAATGGAGCGTGCATGGATGGAGAGTCGATATTTAGAATCACACGGTGATTCTTCCCAAGTTATTCTGTTGGTTAACACGGCTAGCCTTCAGGACGAGGACATATAGTCCGAAGTATGGATTTTCGAAATGAGTAATATGGCATTGCACACTCCATTCGATCCAAATGAGATTACAGCTGTAAACCAACTGTGGAGTGCTCAAGTATGAGGGTGATTGGACGGAACAGTGCCGGGTTCGCATACCTGATGAGCGGAAACAACCGTGGCACCAGTCGTGTGCTTCCGGGGAAATTTTGTTCCGTCATCTAGATACGATGCCATACTACTCATATCAAAAATTCATACTCGGGACCGTGTGTGTCCTCGTTCTGAAGGTTAGCCGTGTTGACCGACAAATTAACTTTGAAAGAATCACCGTGTGATTCGAGAAACTGACTGTCCATCCATGCACGCTTCATTCGATTCAAATGAGATAACAGTTGTAACCCGTTCGTTTTTTTTCATTGCACCCGGTGTTTATTTTCCTCAGCGAATTTAAATGCAAAACAAAGTGCCGTTTGATGCATGACTGATTTTACTTACAGGACTGCAAGTTTTTGAAATTGTAACTTTGCATGGGGCGACTTGTTGTCGATTGGTTTATATTTCGTTCGGAAGCAGTCGGGGCG
Organism: Fasciola hepatica; assembly: GCA_948099385.1. Taxonomy (NCBI): domain Eukaryota; kingdom Metazoa; phylum Platyhelminthes; class Trematoda; order Plagiorchiida; family Fasciolidae; genus Fasciola; species Fasciola hepatica. The sequence continues at coordinate 1,905,140 of CANUEZ040000106.1, forward strand.
ATACAACCACACCGCGACCGTTTGTGATAATATTCGCCGTACAATACCTGACCCTGTAAGTATCATCTCTTGACAATATGGAAAACGTTAATACGGGCGCAAAGGGATGGTCGTATAATTTGACCAGTGCGGAAGATCGACAGAGGATAGCTGAATGTGCACGAGAAGATTATTTGAAGGACGCTGCCAAACACCGGTATAAAGATCAAAACATGCGTAATATTACTACGGATCGGGAAACAGTATTCACAAATGGATCCTACAAGACGAAATTCAACGAAGGTTTTTCAAGCATTTTTGCAGTGTGATGGACGAAAATCCAACAAGCTTTTTAAGGCAGTTGAAGGAGAAGATAGAGAAAGATTTCCTAAGCACAACAGTCAGCAAGTCATCCGCAGATCGACTGCTAGATGGGGATCACTGTTTGATTAGGATGCTGACTACAGTCAGTGGGATGAAATTCAGACACAGTCAAAGCTAATCTAACAGAATACGCCGATTGGCCACTAAGATCAACTGCTGCAACCATGGGATTGTAATTTGATGAAACCGACCATAATATATGGCGTTGTCATAGCTATAGGCGTTTAAAAGAGGATAGTAAAACCATCCGAATTCTATCGTCAGGTAAAGAACTTAATCTAAACTTAATGGCTTATTCATCTCTCGTCGGTATGTTGAAGTATGAATGTCATACAGACTACACGGTATATTTTAATGAGTTTCTGTCATGCTGCCCAGTGTCACTTTTCCTTGTTTGTTCAGGCAACATCAACCTTCGTGAGAGAAAAATAAGTTGTGCCAACATCTCTTGATATCATAACATTCAGATACTTTTGATCCGACATTTTGCAGCGGTATGGCTGAAGGTTGTGCGTCAAGGCCAAAGGAATGCGGGTCGTGACTAAAGGACTGTGGGTCTTGGTTAAAACTGGATGGGAAAAGGTGTAGTCACAACACCTTGCCATATCCTTTAATGTTACCAACCTCCGAGTGGGTGCTTTTTTTTGACCTTACCCAGGAAGCGCGCCCTACATGGCTGAGCCCACCAATAAGGAATTTCATATCTTTATTCCATGTGGTAACCCTTAGCCATGTTTCCAACACTGCTTGTTTCAGAGAGCAAAACACGCCAGGGAAATCCGGTGTAGCACATTTTCCATTCAACACAATCTGGAGAGCTTCAGTGTTTCGCCTTTTTGTTTTGTTTTGTGTTATCAATATTTTGCGCTCGCATTCAGCATTGCCGACCCGGAGTTACCACTAAATTTGAGCAACGCGGCAAAGGCAGCGGTGTTCGAATGCCGTTAATATTTGAGTATCTTCCAAGCTCTGGAGCAGCATAGAAGTACCGGCCTCAGTTGTACAGCGTACCCTCGGTCCTCGATAAACAAACGGATATCACGTCGAAGGAAGAGATAAATGATTAAAACCAAGCTTGCTTTTCACATATGGTGTGGCGGCCATCGGACGTTCGACTGAAGAATCAGCCCTGAATGTGTTTTTACCCCATTTTTACCCTAACATCGTTGTTTTCTCGCCTGTGACTCTGTCTGTTCTCATATTCTTCACTATGGTACGCATCGCAGTAATCGCTCTACACCGCCTCCCATGGCTCGGGCATGTTTTGCGTATGCCTGCCCATTGTTTATCTTTTCGTGGTCTTTTTGCACGTACTGGGCAAGGCTGGAAGAAGCGGCGCGGTGGTCAGGCTGTGGCTTGACGCAAGGGCATGACGAAGTTGGCTTCGGCTTTGACTTCGGTTGGTGCGTCCCGCCTTCCTGGTTGGGGCCCAAGAGATGAGGATTGCCGTGGGTTGGAAATGCTGAGATATCGCTCGGAACCGAATCCATAGGCGCGAACGCTGTGTGACTTGTCTGTTGTCTTCCCGTGTCCCATGAACAAATGAAAAACAGACAAACAAATTTACAAATTATGTACGGTGAAAATATTTGAAAAAACTTGCTTTCATTTGCTGCAATCCTAATGCTGACTCCTGAACCCCCCCCCCCCCCCCCCCCCAACTTTTTAACTTCTTTCTGCTGTTTTTGCGTTTGCAGCATATATATATATATATATATATATATATATATATATATATATATATATATATATATATATATATATATATATATATATATATATATATATACAGATTTGCTTGATCTATTGTGTGCCGCACCGGTTGAATTTGAACGATTAACCGGTCCCTTCGTTGGACCCGTGATCGATAACTGTTTAGGTTAGCACTTTTATCTATTTCACTCATTTTTACCGCCGTAGTAACACATATTTTCACCGCCGTCGTCTTCTTTCTTGACTATATTCGCGTTGGTTCTGCGCGTAATTCAACTAGTTCGGTACGGAAGCTATGTAGGGATGAAACTTCACCAGGTATCCAACTTCGTTCTGTCATCCTGGATGTGGCAAAGCCCAGTATAAGAAAAACCTAGTCCTGCAACAGCAGTTGAAAAATCCCTGGCAAAATTGGCAGCTCAGTTACCATTGCTATTAGGTGGATGTTTTAGAAACGAAATTGACCATGAATACGTGCAGTATGTCGTAAGGACAGTTTTTCTCGATAATCTGGATAACGGTGTAGCAATGATTGGTCCGCGTTTTGACATCCTATAAATGCAAAATTCTGCCCAAATCGATTAAGTTTCAAGCTGTACCTTATACTAGCAGGACAATTATTAGTCGAAATAAATGCATTTTGTAACTTGGGCAGTTACAGGTCATTTGGTATGGACACCGGATCATCACCTTGTCCATTTCGTTTCTGTCAACCTCTCCGTGTTACCTCTTTGCTCATTAAGATTCAAGTGCAAACCGTTTCGTCTTGACCGATCCTAACATCTGAATGCGCTGACTATGACTGCTATTTAATCGTTGCGTGCATGTGCGCGCTCGTCTATCTATGCGGACCAGTACAATTACGTGCTTCTGATCGATAAAGTCTGACTGTCCTTGACGCTTATTGGTTAATGGATATGTGATCACTGTTTCACTGAATGGTGCAATCCGGTTATGACGACGGAATGCATTCCCCCTCTACTACGGTGTGGTTTTGTGAACACCACGGCTGATGGATCCGTCATTCTGCGCAGCTCAATATCGTGGTCATTGCGAGCAGTAGACATGCAACGGCTGTCTTCGTCTGAGTGTCGATGTTTTTGTAGTATTGGTCGAATACGATGGTTAGACCGTACCAACAATAAGAAGGTTAGGCGTTCGATTTCTGGAATCTGAAGGTAAAAGCCAATTGTGAAAGGGTCACGGTGGCTGAGGCAATAATTTGTCTGGAACAAAGCAGAGGATGAATTCCAACTGGTTTATTAGGTTCAGTGGCAAGCTTAGGGTTCGGACGCCGGTCAGGTCACTCAGCTGTGGTTGTTAGCATGAATAGGTGTGCCAAGAGTTGTCATGGTCGGAGATGAACAAACGGAAAACAAATGAGTTTAAGCGAATTCTGGGCAAAGCTGACAAGACGAGCGAGTCACGTGAATAGTCAATCAAAGCAAATGGGAAAATACCATAGCACTGTCTCGACCGGTACAAATTAGGTATATATTTGCTTAGGCGTGTGAGTCAAGTGTAAAAGGAAAATCCCGTCATGGAATAAAGCAATTGTTTTCACAACGATATCGCTGAAGTTCAAACCTTCCCTGGTGCATGTTTACCGGAAAGCACACACCAATCGACTTCCGGATTGAAACTTCCGAAAGCCTAGCAGTAATTTGCGTTCTTTGTGAACTAGTGCGTCATTTTTTCTGGCGGTCGGTCTTTTGTGAGTGGCTTATGCAGTCGTCCGGTAATCACCTTTGATCCGTCCAACTGGTAAGTGAAATACTGGGCTTGAAAAAATATCAGCCGCTCAACTTTTGTAGTCGGGACTGAACCTATTTCCAAGCAATACTCAAGACGTTGTGTGTGCAATTGGTTGCTTCTCAGTGGTCGCTAGTATTTGTTACCACGACTGAGGAGGTCTGTAAGCATCGAACAGTCGGTAGGTAATACAAGGGGCGTGCAAGTGGATCCAAATAGTATCTTTCTTGTGTTCATCCGCATGCAGGTGCCTGCTTCTCATTATTTGGACAATATTTACTTTGACGACTGGAACCGTGATAGGAAATCAACTATTTGTGCGTCATTTTCAGGTTTCTGGGATAACACAGATACTAAGACAACGTCAGAAACATCCGTGTACGCAGTCATGTGAAAGTTCTCGCCAAAAAGGCCATTGCCTTTGAGGCAAATATCATGTTCTGTTTCGTGCATTCGCACGATTTCCGAAAAATGGGCATTCACCATGACTTGAAGGGCCCACTGCGCTTGTAAGCGTGACCACATAACAGATGGTGCCTAATGCTTGATTCTTTGTACGTCCCGCCTCCATAAAAACGATCGGTCCAACCAGTGAAGCTTTCTAAGCGGCTCCCTAAATGGTGAACGTAGTACGAACACAATCCGAGGAATTCCTCGAATTAAGCCGAAGTTTATAGCATTGTTTGGGCATTTACAGGTAGATGACAGAATATCTTGGAAAGTAGGAGAAAACGCAGCAACTTGAATTCGCAAACTGTGAACGGAAACACAGGGCCAAATCACAAAATGACTGGGAACAACGCACAGATTATGGTGGTGAAGATACGAAAAAGCAATCTTCAAGCTGGGCGCCACGATAGTATGTCTCGGTTAAGTTCGTCATGCCGTGATGTCAAGCCCGTCAGTAAAGTGCCCCGGTGGTAAGCCTCGGGTGAACCTCAATCGGCGCGGACAATCGCACGTCTCTGCACGTACCAAACAAGCCTCTAAGCCGACCCAACACAGTCCATTAGGTTGCATCCAACACGAAATGTCTGTTGTGCGCACTTTCATTAGTGGAGCAGTGATGTGATTTTTTTTCGATCGACGTTCTTATTTAAATGTATTGTTGGCACGAGGACCCTTATTTTGGTCAGACCAGTGGAACCAAAGGGAAGATGTGTCTGGCCCACAATGCGGGTGTACAATGATAGCTGAGGCTATGCTGAGAGGCCATGGCTTGTGTTTGATAATGGATGAAAAGCGGTAATATACGGCCATGAGCACCATTGGCTGTGGCTTAAAGTAGCAGTCCGATCGACTGTACGTTAGATTTTGCATACGATACACACTGGAAGCGTCCGACAGTTTTGAGAGCGCACTATCCTAGTTTTTCAGTGCGAGCAAGATTGGCGGCATTCAGCTCGTACTATGGCAGTTAAGGCATCAACAACCAGGAGCTGAGTACAAGCAATTAATCAGGATGTTGAAGAGCAAGCCATGATGGTTTCCACTGACGATAGATGAACTGTTACGGTGGTTCTCTTGCAATCCAACAATCACGTTAAAGCAATTACAAGGAAGGCTGGTGTCGGAACTTGGGGAACTTTTTTGGCTACAGACCATAACCCGATATCTGGATGGACAATGAATTCTTATGTGAATAAACTTAAATGGAAGAATCATGTCACGGAAGCAATGGGACACGATGCAAATGGGAAATGAATGATTTGGGTTGAAGAAATAAATTGTAACGAAAAAAGAAGCTACAGATGAGTGAATATCTTACGATTGACACCTGATTCGCCGGTTCTTAACCCAAATGAGGGAATGTGGAGTATAGTAAAGTGCAAAAATCAAGAGCGATGTGGTCGTTCAGTATCACATCTTGGTAGCAAGCGATCCTCGACGATCTAAATCGAGACAAGAATGGCGGACGCAGCTCTTGGAAGATATTACTGAACGAGAAAAATGTTCGATAGCCGCAGCTCATTGTCAGAGTATGACAACGAAGTGTGTCTAAACAGTACAGGGATGTTCTACAATTTCGTGATCTTTAAAATTAGTGTAAGTAAAATTCGTTGCGTTTTTTCACCATTGCATGAGTAAACTTAATACAGTGAAGGAGGGACAGTATCATTGGCATATGAACATTTTATTGACTCTGCTTTCCGAGAGAGAGATAGATAGAGAGAGAGAGAGAGGGACAAACGTTATACAAATTGCGAGAATGGACGGTAGGGTGTCACTAAATTTTCCGTTACTGTGGTTCTGAACGGGACAGATAGTGCATTGAAATGGCGTCCGAGTTCATATGAAAATTGTTTGTTTCGGGCCAAAAATAGAAGCAATGAGTAAGAAGATTATGGTAGAGCACAAAATCCCTATTTTGCTCCAAACTGAGAATTTTAGTGATCGGTATATGAGGGTGCGAGCGAGGCTAAGTGAGAACGTAGGTGAATTTTTGGTGAACTACAAATGTTAAGGGAGAAAGTGAGTAGTTAACCAGGAACCGTATCACTGTGACTTTGATGCCGCAGTAATCGTGCCGCTGTGTTACGCCAAATAACGTATTAGATGTTCACCTGATTAGCATTAGCTGGAATGCTTTTTCAAAGCATATCTTGAAGGATTGGATGGCTGCACGCGTACGCCTTTTTTATGCGCACATGGTGCTGTGCTATCAAGTTTTCATTGACTCTGCTCAGACTGTGGGCGATCAAAAATTGAATAGTGGGGGTTGGAACATAACAAAGTAGCAAACACCAGGCTCGCTTATCAAATGGTTGGAAACACAGCGATATGGCTAAATCTCGCGGGCAGTGGCGCAGTCACATTCAAACTCTTTCTCCGGTTTTTTTATCTCTGCTGCTCGCCTTGATTTCGGCTTTTTTCACCGTATGCTTTTCTTTTTTTGCCCTTGGATGGACGATGCTGGAAGGTAGCAATGGAAAACAGAGCACAGAAGTGGGAGGTTATTGGTTGAAAAAACTGAAAAACTGGGTCATTTTATCGACGAACTTGAATGAGAAAAACTGTGACAGTTTCATAAGTCAAATCGCCCACGAGCGCACAATACGCCCCTGCATCACGTGGCAGCAATAGGCATAACCATGCCAAACAATCAGCAGCAGCAGCTTGTATTTGATTTCCCGTACATACTTACGGCTAATGAAAGTGCCGTACTTTATACAGTAAAGCAGTACATTACACTTTCAAGTCTAGTGTATTCCGGGCAGTTCATTCATTCCACATGCATTCCGTCTAGCGACATTTCATTTTGTTCAATGAATGCACCGGTCGTGACCCGCCACTTTTGAGTCTAACATTTTAACTGTTGTAAGTGGCACTCCTGGGACCCCGTTGGACAAAACCTTGAGGTTTTGCTGTTGACTCGTGGTCACATACCTTGTGGTTGCATAAAATTTTATACTTCATGATTTTTAATCCAGTACCGTAGAAATTCATGAGTGGATCTCGTTTTGGTTTTGAGATTCGTGTGAACTGACTGCATGCAACTCAAATTCGTAATAATTAGTTACGGGGGTTACTAACTCTTCTGACAGACGAAGTTTGCCGTGGTATGCTAGTTAGGCCGACGTTGCGTACATTTCTTCCTTGATGTTACTACGCAAGTTTAGAAGTGATAATGGCAATTTTTCACTCCAAAGTGGGCTACTGTTTGTTCCAAGGGGTTTTTTAAGTGCCTGTGAAAAGGCTCTACGAATCCGTTGTTCTTGGGGGGATAGGCTAAAGTCTTTTTGTTTGCAACTGACTGTACGTGATGTCAATAAACGCTTTATTGCACCAGATGCAGGATGAATTTTCAGCACGTACGTGACTTTGTGAAACCCAAAAAGGAAATAGTATAAGGGTTAATTGGAATGTAGAGAGGAGGTTTTAGAAGCAGAATTCCACAGTGATTACACTTAGAATAACGACGAATGTGAACTACGAGATCGAAAACAATGATTTTCCTTCACAAATGATAAAAGAGAAGTCAGAAACCTAGGTTTGCGCAGTGTCACCTGGACCAGTTCACTGGACCAGTCCACAGGCATATTACAGTCAATGTGATTGTTATATAGTCAGTGAATAGCCAAGGAAACTGAGACAAGATTGAAATGAATGATAAGTTATAGGAGCGAACAAGAAAGGGAGGGGAGTAAATGTTAGGCCACCACGGTAAGACCAAACTGACAAGACATTTATGTTATTTGCACGGTTCGAATTTATAACTGAGAATGGCTAGGGCCTCAGTATATCTTAGCAATCTTGAATTTTTAGCTTTGCTGTAGTATTCGCAATATCCGAACAGATAAACCGTATTGAAATCGCCCCCACCCGGAACCACGCAAACCAAAGTAGAAAGAACACCAAGGCTGCCGAATAGCGCGTTCAGTGTATTGTGGTACTGGTTTGTAAAAATATGTTAAATCAAAGAGAATAATTAGTAGATTTGAAATTGACCACTCACATGGAGTTCTCGCCCTACCTGTCCGTGGCGATTCTGATTGGTCGAGGCTCATCCACGTGTGCAGCTACGAAGCTGTGCCTAACCGTATCGGGTGGGACGGCGGCTGAATCACCACAGTTCCACGCGTTAACCACAGGGCAAAAAGAGAGTGCTACTGAAATTTTTCTTCAGTCCAAGATTATATGATATGTCGGTCACAGGTCATCACTGCTGGAAGTTACCAACTCATCTTTCATACACAGCAAAATGACCCCATGATGGATCTTTGCCCAGTAGGGGCCTTTGTGAAACGAAGAGATTACCACTAATGTGCACAGCTTAGCTTCCTAACAGGATTTGGTTGCAGCATTTTTGCATTGGTTTTCTTTCTTAAAGGAAACGTAGTCATGACGCGTCAAAAGTGAACATTCAGCACGGAGTGACTAAAATTTGTGCACTTGGGACTCACGAAACGCGCGCAACAGAGTTGAGTTCCACCAGGGGGGATCTGCGGACCTGATCTAAAGCTGCTGAATCCCAACGAGCCGAATGAAACTGCTGTTCCTTCCCGTCCCGGTGGATTTAGTAAGAATTCCCCGCTTTCGAACCCTTATCAACACAAAACAAATAGTTTACTTAGGATGCCAGGTGACCGTAGTCCTAAACATTGTACGAAGCTCATTGATTCAGAACTTATTTTCACAATCCGTTCTTTTCAGTGGCCTTCCTAGTCATAAACCAACCGGGCAGATTTCATCCCGCTCGACTGAAACAACTGTTGGCAGTCTACTGGTTGATTTCACTCCGTTTGGTTAAAGCGACTCTTGGCCGCTGGTTCATCAATTTTGTTCGGTTCGGTGAGAATGACTGTTCTCGGCTGGTTGGATGATTTCATTCCGGTTATTCACCAATTGATCGGACTATCGATCTGCTTAGCTGGCTTCATCTTGGTTATTGAAATTGAATTGACTATGGAGTGTTGTCTGTTAACTTAACTAGGCTGTTTATCGATGCGTCAACAAGTACCCTCATAACAGCCGTTTGGTGATTCCATGGAATTTTAGTGGTCATTTAAGCCCTTTTGCTTCTCAATGGGTCATTTCATACACAATTCGAACCTCCTATTACTGAAATTGATGAAAAATGCACCTAAATATCAATATATTCCTATTTCTACACACTTCGAACTGTTTAAAAATTATCCCTGCAAATGTCAAGCATCATATATGTGTGGCGAAATCGGACCGAATACAGAGAACTCAAGATCAGCTTTACGCACTGTGAGTGAATTATGGTGTAATAATAGCTGTTGTATTCGTAATCAAGGGAGAACGCAGTATGCAACAAATCCGTTTATTAGCGCATCGGTAAGCACGTATGAAGGCGGACAAACAATCAAGTGAATCATCTATTGGCAAGCGTATGCAATACATACGATCGAGTGCGGTCAAGCAGAGCCGCTCAGCAGTAGCGAATCTACAAGCATGTATGGCTCAGTGCCAAAATCCGATTGATTGAAGCAAGCCGTTCGTGGCATGGGTGAAGTCACAGTGATGTGCATACGTGCGTGCACGCGTGTGTGACAATAGCCGGATCGAATGTTCCATCAAAAGGTTTGCCGGCATTGTAATGACGCAGTCAGTATTTTGGCCAACAGTAGGACCACACAACAATAGCGAAACTACATAGGAGCATTTGGAGTAACCGCATTCTAACGATCGTCTATTTGATCCCACTTTCAAGATCCGTAAGACGACGATGAAATGATGGGACCCTTGATGTTGATAGTATCGCTGGCGTGGAAGACCGCTAAAGAGAATGTGTTGTGATTCAGCAGGCGCGACATGGCCGAATGCAGTGTTATGGCTACTAACGCTGAGGTGCCTCAGCCAGTCAGAATCGCCACGACAGGTAGGGTGAAAGCTCCATGTGAGTGGTCAATTTCAAATCTACTAATTATTTTCTTTGATTTAACATATTTTTACAAACCAGTTCCACAATACACTGAACGCGCTATTCGGCAGCCTTGGTGTTCTTTCTACTTTGGTTTGCGTGGTTCCGGGTGAGAGCGATTTTAGTACTATTGTTTGGCACGTACAGTCATGTGCTCACACGTACGCATGATCTACACCCTGTGCAATCATGGATGCACGCATGCAATCATGCACACACACATAGTTGACATTTACCGTGCCTCGTCCCAAACAACACTGACCAATCAGACCGTATCACGTGTTGCACTACCTTGTACGACTTGGTCCGATTGTACCGTTATCTTACACCTCCGATTACATATACGACTGACTCACGAAGTTGCGCACTTGTTTGCGTTCCCACTTGCGCGCTTGTGCTGGCGCTTGCGGTACGTTGCTACAGGTTTACGTTTACCCATACAAGTGCGCCTCTCTTCTGATCACTGAATTGTGGGACACAACAAATATGTTCTATCAGTTCTGATATTGCGAATATTACAATTGGCGTCACGCCATGGAGCAACCCAGTATTGAACAGCTAAACCTGCACACTGGTGCATCCGAGACTGAGGAACGGAATGAACGGATCGAGTTATGGGGCAGCATACACCCAAGATGTGAAGAAGGTTAACCAGACTGCATTCTCCTTGATAGCTTGCGGTCGTTCATTGTACTCGCTGATTAGGAAATTTGCATACTCGAGAGCCCTCGCTACAGTTCCATTCGATGAGTTGAAGGCTCTGCTATTAGACAACCCAGTTCCGGTCAATTTCCAGGCGACTGAGCGTGCCAAACTCCACTCGCTGGTTCGTTGTCCGGGCATGACGTTCCATGAGTTCATTGAGACACTATAAATGCAGGCTGCGAAGTGTAATTTCGGAAGACCCAATTGTGTGCTCGCCTAATTGCCCGTGCAAATTATCCGGAGCTCAAAAAGAAGCTACTGCCGAAGCCGGGCCTCACGTTCTCTGAGGCCCAGTCAACGTGCGAGCAATTCGATGATGTATCCCATTCGATGACCGAATATTGCGGAGTGCACTACCAACACGTCCGTCCTCATAAAGCAGTCAGTTCAAATAAAAAACCTCAATCGAAACCAGCCAACAAGATGAATCCTAGTCACAAACCAGCGCAGCTGACTCGTTGCTTTTCGTATGATGAATACCATGTCCGTCCCACAGACCGGTTCCGTAATGCAGTATGCTACTCCTGCAGGAAAACTAGCCATATCCACAAGGTCTGCGCCAGTCCAGACGCAGTGTGATGAACGCGACTCCTGATGATTCGAAAGATGATGCCAATCCGGTATACATATCGGAAATTACGAGCAACTCCAAGCAATTTCTGTGCAAAGCAGTGCAATTCCAGTGCAGCCTGCGGCGTCGATTCATTGGGGATATTGAGGTCTGTAAGTCTATTATTCCCAAAGCAGAGTTTGACTTGATCAAGCCCAGTATGTCACTACAAACTACCGACGTGCGTGTTCATGATGCTACTGGTCATCGAATTTCCGTGCTGGGTGAAACTACGCTGAAAGTTTAGTTAAAAAGCGAGTACGTTCCGGTGCGATTCCTGATTTCAGTAGACAGTCTGTCGATTCTGGGTTTGAAGGCTTTGTGCGCATTGGACCAATCGGTAACCTTCCGGACAACTTCTGAGACCGCGGTGGGTCAGCTGATTCTCCCGAATTCGATCGTACAATGCTCCAGAAACAATGGCATTATGTCGGTTGTGTTGCGTTCGGCTTGAACAGACAGACATTCTCGCACGCAGACGCAAGCCACTCACATTTGATCCGAATGCCCTACACTCACGGGCACATGGCTGCCGTCGTACACGCGTACATAGTTGACGCTATTTGTGCCTGGTTCCGGAAGGCACTGACTAATCAGATATTACCACGTGTTGAATGACCCTGCGTGACTTTATCTGATTGTACATATGGTTTACACCTTCACTTTCACACAACTCTCGCCCACGCACTTGATTACGTGTTTGTCATTTCAATAGCTTACTTGTATTTGCTCTTACTGTACGTTCGTACTGAATACAAGTTCATCCGCGCAAGCGTACCTATATTTTACTTGCCTAACCAGAGATGTAACAGGATGAACCTGATAATTTGGAAGTTGATGCCGATCCGGTATTACTGAGGTGACGAGTATAGCCGTATAACCTGCGAGAGGGTGTTCAGAAAGCGCTTACAATCATGAAACAGGTCGGAATTTCTACAAGTGTGACCTCATTCCCTTGGGCAACTCTGACTGCGATGGCAATGAAGAGTGAAAAACCGACAGCCCGCATTTGCGTTGATTACCGGCTGAATTTAAATCCTTTTTACGGAGATGCTTAGCAGCCACTGTGGAGCCGGAGGACTACATGAAATGCACGTACGGTAGCAAGCGCTTTGTGCAAATTGGCCTGGCTGACGCATAGCTGCAAATTCCGCTTCATACGGATTCCAAACCACTGATAATCATCAACACTCCGTGGGGTATGTCCCAGTGCAATTTCTTGCCGTTCGGACTGCATATGCCATCGGGGATCTTTCGGGCTGCAACTGACATGATTCATGGCTCCAATGGAGTGATAATAAGTCATCGCGACGTGCTTATTTTTGGACCCACGTAGGAAGAACATAATCGTCGATAGCAGCACCTGCTGATGAGGTTAGTGCAATGAAACGTATCAGACGCAACCACTAAGTGCGCATTCAGTGTTTTAGAATAGGATTTCCTCGGTTTCAGTGTTGATGTAAACGGATACCAATTGGATCCATATCGTTTTATATCCCTGAGTCACCTAAAAATGGGGCACACTTACAATCATTCAAGCTCAAACATGCGACATAACGAAGATCAAGATAAGCTGGTGGGTGACAAAGCAAATTAGCTCACAGGTCACTACTACGGCAATTCTGGAATGCTTGCACTTTGATCCGTCCCAGTAGCTCTAGCCAGAAGGCTTTTCTGCCTTGGAATCATCTCAGTTTATCAGCTCAGAACACTCTTGGTACTGGACGAAACGGTCACTGTCACCAGTTTTTGCAACACAGACTAACTGGTTCAGACTTGCATCGTGTAATCTCTCTTATGATCGTTTGATTGGTGATGAGGCCAGCTACTTATTGACTGAAATCCGTTCTGGTCTTATCGACCCTCTGCCTTGTCGTCTGCGAGTACGTTGGTTCAACCATTAACCTGGACTCTGGACAGGTGCCCATGTGGTGACTGCTAACGCGTCTTGACTGCCCACCGATAATGAGTGAGCCCATACCCTCACGCGGTTCGTTACCTGATTTCGATTGACAGCCCGTCTATTCTGTGATTGAATGCATTAAGAACTATGAGTCATTCGCTTTCATTTCATACAGTGTCAGTCACTCTCATTGATCCTGTGATTCTTAGACAACTGGTGGTACATGCTCCAATAATCGTGGCGTAATGTCGATGGTGCCAGTAAATTTGGAAGTCGAAGATGACGCAGTGTTACTCAAACAAAGAGTTATGTGTTATAGTCAAGGGGAGGGAGTCCTAAAAGCACTTATGAAAATGAAACAGAACCACGTTGACGACTTCAATGGTAGTGCACATGAAATGTGATTTGAAACGCAACTCATCTGTCGGGGCTACAGAATGATTGATTTCATGATTAGGTTGGTATGCGGTGACTACTAGGAAACCGGAATATTTTATGAAGCCCACGTTTGCAGTACACATTTTTTGAAGATTGTTCTAGTTAACGCCCAACTGTGAATTCTGCTACTCCCAGAATAAAAGAAACTTATTACAATCAACACCATGCGGGGTATGTTCCAATACAGTTTTCTACCTTCGGGTTTGCTCATTCGATGCGGTATTTTTCAAGTTACCATTAGCCAAAGGTTTGACGGCTTAGCCGGGGTAATAGCCTATCAAGATTGTGGGACCTCTGATGAAATTTAAAGACGGTCACTTAACCGGAAGGAATCGACCTGGTGGACCTCGAAGATAACTAAAGACAGTGTTATTGCTGGAGACTGAATCGTAATGTACACTTCTTCTCTTAATGTAATCGCATTTGTAGTGTGCCACATTTCTTGGATAAATTCCTATCTGATCGAATCGTCTTCTTCCTGCTGGGCGTTACAACACGATCATCGCTTAAAGCGGGCCCTGAAGAGATTTATAGTCAACAATTTACTGGGCAAGCTTCTAAGTGCAAGTTTGATGTCAGGGAATTGGAATACCTTTGCTTTACTGTGAACGCCAATGATGACCAGCCAGATCCCGATCGCCTCAAACCCATGGCCGAAATGGTGTCGCCGAAGAATCAAGCACACTTGAGGTTGATCCTTGACTGTTTGCAATGCCACTCCAGATTCAAACCGAACTTCGCGCCGGTTGTATTCCGTAATTCAGCAAGCAGAAGAAAGACGTACTTGTAAGAATAAACGTATATGCCCCAGCAGCGTACGGTAGGCGCCGACACAAGCGAGCACGTGAAAATACAAACACGTGTGCAACTGCGTGAGTCAGTGATGTATGTAATCGGAAGCGTAGGACAATTGTACAATCGGATTAGGTCGTGCAAGGTCGTGCAACACGTGGTACGATCTGATTGGTTAGCGCTGTTCGAGACGAAGCACGGTAAATGTCAACCATGTACGTTTGTGCACGATTGCAGGCGTGCATCCATGATTGCACGGGATGTAGATCGTGAGTGCGTGTGTGAGCACGTGACTGTGCGAGCCAAACGCGACAGTGCCAGGGCACGGTCGCTGTTTTTGGCTCCGTCATCTGGGATGTGGCAGTGGACCAACTAATACGAGAGGATTTTGCGGGATCTCATCAACAGCATAGATGAGCGTTCAGCGTTAGCTTCATTAGCACCATCCAAACAAGCAGTGCTAGTCATGGGTGCAACAATGAAGTCGCGATACGATTGGTATGCCTGTGATTATCTCCCCATTACTTAAGGTACACGAATGGTTTATATTGATGCGATTCATCTCCCGATTGAAATAAAAGAAGCCGACAGCGTATGAGGATTTTGTAGATATATTGGTGGTCCTGTGAAGTTGACAGGAAATTTGAAGCCAGGTTAGCTAGCAACTGGAGTCAATGAGCTAAATTGCGGCAAGTTTCCAGAACCAGCTGTAAGGAAATGACTATGATCCACAGCTGGACGGTACCAAATTACCTTAGACAAGCAGATTCGAACAGCCACTCGGTTAAAGGAACTGGGGCTAACCTGAATTCTCAATCTGTCAAAGAGACTGGTCAACGTTTGATTGACCAGTTACGTACCTTAATGAGTGACCGATGAGAATCACCCGTATGTCCACCCATTGACAAGACTGGCCGTCGTTAGACTGACCGGTCCATGCACAATAAGGCGTAATAGCAGGTTTTCCGTGACGGAACCCCCAACTCTGATTGCAGCTCAGTCTTTCATCGAACTGTAGGCCACTTTCTGTGACTAGACAACCTGGTAATTCTAGTTGCAAAGTGAAACTGACGATCTTTCGTTGAAAAATTGATATTGGATCTGAGGGTGCTCAGACGAAAAGGCTATCGTTCTGATAGTAGACCTAACTGCAGATATCTATCTAAGAGAAGATGAAACCAAGCTTTAGGCTCACAGAATAAGTATAGTATCTTGGTGTCGCCGAAGATCCAATACATTAACCTTGTGTTTTACATTTGATTGCTACTGACGTGTCCTTTTTGCTATCATGAATAAAATAGATGCAGTGAAACAGTTACATCCTTTAATTGACTTAAATTGAAGTGTGCTGACCTGAAAATGGCAATTTTGCTGCAGTCATCCATTCATTTCAATCAATAACTATGATCGGTAAAATGCTGGGTTCCTTTTATCCATTTCATGGGAACAGAAGGAAGACATAGGTCGCGAGATGCAAGAATTTCGTTTACTGTTGCCGACATGTTGTCTACCAGTTCGCTTGCAGTTGCGGCGACATACATATTGACGGCGCGGATCTCTGCTTCATTCAACGAGTATCAGAACACATACCCAAATGGCTGTCAAAATTGATGACACAACCTGCTGGAGCAAAACACAAGGACGTGAAATATCCGGCTTGTTCGATTGCAAGACATTTAACTGCATTACGTCACAAAGTTGATCTGAAGCAGTGTTCCAAAACATTGTTGCGCAATCCAGCATCGAAACTATTAGCTTTCAGCGAAGTGATTCTTATAATGATTGACCCATAATATCTGATTAACATGCAACAATGTTATCTGGCATTACCCGACAGAACTCACTCTCTCCAATATACGAACTGCGAGAACTTTTGATCCTGCCTATTTTGCTGTTACATCCCCACCCCTTCCCCTACGCCACCTCACGTAGACTGAAATGTTTTACGCTTGCGGTAGACAAGTTTAAGTCTCAGTTTCAGTTTATTCAACCATTAACCTCGCACTTCTGTGCTCCGGTTTCGGTTGCTACCTTCCAGCATCGTCCAGTTAAGAGCAAAAGAATAGAAGCATACGGATAAAGATCCAAAAAGTCAAAGTATCAAGCGGAAATCAAGACGACAAGGAAAGAGTCCGAATGCAACTACCTAACTGGCCGCGACACCCAGCCATATCACTTAACGTCTCCAACCATTTAGTAGGCGGATCAGGTAGACCTCAACCTGGAAGTCTAACACGTCCTACGTGGCCAAGTTCGCCGACCAAGATTTTCACATCTTTTTGCCATGTCATGGATTGACCACATTGACCTACCTTCCAATCACTACCTGCTTCAGAGAACAGCGTACACCGAGGAATTCTATCGGTGGGCATACGTAACACATGTCCTAACCATTTTGACCTGTTTAGACTCAGTACTTGATCCAGAGACTGATCTCTGGTTCTCAAAACCTTAAACCCAACCTCAGGATTGCCGATACGGTGTTCCCACCATACTCGGGCAATGCTCCGGAGACATCGATGCTCGAATACTGACAGTCTTCACCTATCTTCTACCCTCAACGGCCATGGTTCGGAACCGCATAAAAGAACGGACCTAACCGCCATATTGTACACTACGCTTAACAGACAACCGGATGTCACGCCGACGCCACAGATGACAGAGGTTGGCAAAAGCCAAACACGCCTTCTGTACACGTGATGACACTTCACCCGATATCTATTTACCTGCTGAGATGTAACTGTCCGGGTAACAAAATTTATTTGCTTCAGCTAGAGTTTCCCCCGTCAACACAAGGTTTTGTGGTGAGCCAACCAACTCCTGCAGCAGCATTTTACACTCTAAAGGCACAAAATGCACCCCCAACATTCGCTACACTGTTGTTCAGGCTATCTGAAAGAGCCTACAACTTACCTGAATCTTCATTCAGAAGAACAATATTGTCCGCATATTCCAAGTCAGACAGTTTACTGCCTGAACAAAGATCGATGCCACTATTCTCAAACGAAGATAGGGTTATCTCAAGAATCAATTCAACTACAAAATTGAAGAGGAAGGGCGAAAGAGGGCAACTCTGACGAACATCACTTTCCGTGGTGAACTCGAGTGAAAGATCGCCGTAAACACGAACTCGGCTTCGGCTGTTTGCATACAACCACTGGAAAAGAGAAATAAACTTCTCTGGCATACCTTTTAGTGAGAGGCAGCGCCAGAGAACTGTGCGGTCGACTGGATCAAACGCCGCTTTCAGGTCAAGGAAGACAGAGATTGTGGGCCTACGGAGGATGTGTCTGTGCTCTAAGGTATGCCGAAGAGTGAAGGTGTGGTCGATAAAACTCTGACCTGGTCGGAAACCGGCTTGCTTCTCACGCGTACACATTTCGCGGGCAATGGATAATCGAGGGACAATAAGACCGGTGACTAGTTTAGACGCGATACTTACCAAGCTAATTTCTCTGTGGTTTTCACAAGGGGACCTGTCACCTTTCTTGTAAATCGGCACAATCACCGATTCACACCATTCCCTAGGAATCTTCTCACTATCCCAATTAATACGGAGTTTTCTTAACTCTGAAACCAAAGCTTCGCCTCTGTCCCTGAAAAAAACGGAGACAACCCATCCCGTCTAGCTGCCTTGTACCTTTTCGAGTAACCCATCTCCCGGATGGTCTCCATTTCCGAAAGACAAGTGATATTGACCTGCATCGTTTCGCTGGTAGGTATAGTCAGAAGGTCCCCCATTGAACTGGGCCAGTTGTATTGTTCCCTAAAGTGCTCTGCCCAACAATCCATAAGACGTTCCTGAGAGTGAATCAGTGAGCTATCGGATTCCTTAATTAACTCACTTACACCAGGCTTCCGTGGACCGGTACCTCTAATCAAACAGAAAAGGCTGCGAGTATTGCCAATGGTACCAGCCCTTTCCATTTTCCTACATTTCGCAATCCACCACTGCTCACGGTCATTTCTCAGGCTCTTAGTCAGTTGGCGTCTGAAGGATTTACACACTACATTGAACATGGCATCCGGAGGGACGGATTTGCTAGCATCCAGCAGAGCAGCTGATGTCGAAGATATCCATCATTTGTGAAACCGACTGTAACCAGAGTTTTGGGTGGTATTCGAAGCGGTATACAAGGCTTCTTTGATCTGTTGCCAGCGTTCATTTGGGTCCTGAACATCTGGCTCCATCGATAACTGAGTGGACAGCTTAATCTGGAAATTGTGTCGCTGGTTATCGTCTGAAAACAACTGCGCGGGACAAGTGGCAGTTACTTTGGTGCGACCACGGACGAGACTTAAACGGAAGCAAGCACGTATCAAGTCGTGATCTGAGTGCACAGGCCTAGACCAAAATGAGCGACAATCTTCAACTGATCCACCCCAGCGGTGACCAACCACAAAATGGTCAATCCAAGTCCAACGTTTTCAAGACGAAGGAGGAAGCCATCTGAGTCTATGCCGCTTCTTATGGTAGAACAATCTGTGATCAGAACACAGTTGAATGTGACGATCGCCGTAATCGGTACGATCGGCTGGCATAGCAAATGGGCCTCCAATGTGCATTTCGGAATCTCCCAAACGGCCAACTTGGGTGTTGAAATCCCCAGCAATGACCACCACGTCCGTTGGACGTGCGCTTCGAAGCAGCTGAGACAAATCCTGATAGAATTGATCCTTGGCCTCAGAGGAGCTGCAGCCAGTCGGCGCATACACAGACACGATGAACAAACATCGACGCTTCAGTTTGGTGTTGTTGACACGAACAGAACCGTCCAACCGAACTGCACACAAACGACTGCTGACTGGAATCCAATCTAGCAGTGCACGCTCAGCTTTCATGCCCAAAGCAATCCGAACGACAGCCTGACCACGAGCTCTAGACACCGAATCACTCGACACACGAAGAGTGAAGTGAGAGACTGAGGTTGTATCCGGGATGCGAAGAGTTATCACAGAACCGGGGTCTTGTGTGTGTGTCAGAGACACAGGATACATCTACTTTAAATGTGTCAAGTGTTTTAGCTAGGGCAGCCTGTTGCCCTGTCTGACATAGTGTGCGTAGGTTAAAGGCAGCCAAGTGAAGTGAACACTTAGGCTTAAGAAGTGCATCTGCTTTATACCCAACCCCTGAAGTACTGCTTTCATCACAGCCGCAATCACGTGTGGTATTTTGTACCGATCTTAGATCAAAGGATGGAAATCTGTTGACAAGAACAAACGAAATGCATGTATCTCGTGACCTATATCTTCTTTCTGTTCTCATACTTTGATCTTGACTGTACAGCTGAAACAGTTGTCGGAATCAATGACACAAAGCTAATTTGTTACTTTGTCTGATAGAATGTAATCGGTTTATTAGTACACATTTGTTTTCGTTCATTGTCACAATGAAGTTTGACCGACGTTTTGCGAACGACAGCTCTGCCGCCGTCGGCTATTCTTGGATGTGGGCAAGTGTCACCGTTTGTTAACGTATTGAAGTAGGCCGCTGTAGCATCCGAAACGGTGCTTCTCATGCGCTGAACCTCAGTGATGTAACTTTATCAGAGTTTGGATTGATGTCAGTTTACCTTGCTGGTTTATAGTTGCCTACTGATCCATGCTTATTGGCAGTCATGCTCATACGTATGTGCACACGTTGCATCTGACATAATCACTTCATGCAATTACATTTCACCGCGAACCAGATTGTATTACTTGGCCGTGAGGACTACTCAAGCAATCCGCGCTTGCTCAGTTTTCGATCCTTGCTTCCGTACGCATCATGTGGTCTCAGTAATTACGAACGCATCATTCGCGAATTAGTCAGACTAGGAAATGAACCACTTTCTCTCGTTGTTAGTCTTCCAACATGAGAATCCGCAACTGAGCTCGTAATTACAAGAATCTTTCACCCGGCTTCAGTACCAGAAGCAACTTTCTTCAGGATGGTGCATTCGAGTTGCTCTTTTTCATTTTGTGATCACACTGGTTCTAAAACTAATTCCCTTTCTAGTTTTAGTATGGTGAATCTGATCAATGTTCAGTTAGACTAGATAAGAAGCGAAGAATGTTGTGCTTCTAAGTTAGAAACAAATTAAAGTTGTGAAATACTATAGAAAGCGTAGGTGACATCCAGGCCGTGCTTGTGACACGTTTTATGCATTCCAAGAGCAACATACAGCTGTAAGATCAGAAGAATCCCAAAAGTGAGTTTTGCTTATGATACTCCATAAGGACTGGACATTTTGCTTAGTCAACTAATGGTTGGATATCGAATGAAATGTCATTGTTTATACAAATTTTCCGGTCGACTTTTGTCTGTCGCAGTTGACTATGGTCTCACTGTGACTCCACACGATTTTCAAACGTTAGGCGCTCCGTACGTGCAAAAGTGACGAAGGTAGTTTTGTCAGTGGCATCTGATTAACTATCTTTGCGGATAGAAGATACGTGACCAAACTAGGGCTTTGGGTACGGAGGTCTGAAATACGCACGAACACTGTGAGTACCAGAGCTTTTGAAACCTAGAACTAAAAGAATTGCGGCTGCCGAAAACAGATTATTTAACCGTTTATCTACAATGCATGCATTTGCCATTAGAACGACGAGATAGTCCCGGGGGGACACCGACTTGTAATAAAAAACGAATGGCTTTTTCGTTTTTTCGTACCAATTTATCCAAATTTTTGACTTTTCTTAATGACAAGTTTCGCACGTTCCCCCGAAGTTCGCTGAGATTTATAGACGAGTCGGCACTCTCGAACACGCAAATCACTTTCGACGAAATAAAGACGAGCTGTTCTCCGGAACACTGGTATCAGTTTGTGTTATCAGATCAGTCATCACACAAACTGACAACCAAATATCTAACTTGTTTAGGTCACTCGATTGTTCCGACTTAATTTTCGATCCAGTCACGTTTCTGGTATGGAAACTGGGCTTGCAACCGGCACAACCCTTAAAGGCCTCGCTCCTTATGACTTCCTATCCTTTTTAATGTAAGAACTACATACTACATAACGTGCTTCATCGTGCAATTTGATTGTTTTGACCACTGAAAACCATGGAAGCTTTGTGCAGCTGTGTCGGAAGGACAATATATCACCTAGTGTACAAGTTGAATAAATGGTTCAGAGCCAGCGTAGATTATCTTGTGGGTGGGGTGTTCGGCCCACGATCATCCATCCCAAGTTCGAGTTCCATTTGGGGCTTGTTGGATGTGCACTGCGGATGAGTCCTGACATCGGTGAAACAGATGTGCGGTGTTTCTATGGTTTGAACGTCCACAATGCATGATGAATCCTACCATGTAAAAATTTAATCTACTACTTTCACCTAATTACATACTATATAGGTCACACTAACTGGGTTGTTTTTAGCTGATGACTCATCCGAGAATGTATTCAGTTGGTCTCATTCCACTCACGATTTCGACTTTGGTTGCCACTTGACAGAAACTCATGCGGTTAATGCTTCCAAAGATGAAAAATGATAGCTGTGAACCGGAATCCTCGAGTAATTTTATTTCACGATCAAGCGAATGAAACAGGCTGTATTCGCCAAAGCTAGGTGCAAATGGATAACGAAGATCACAGTGTCAGCTGTGACAGAAACGCCGTGGGAAATGTCTTTAGAGTTCTCCCAGGACTTCGGAAGACGTATGCCAAAAATATGTACACTGTACTCGACGCCTACTACGTATTTGTTGAGAAATCACTGCAACGATTTGTGTAGCAATAAACGAGAAGTTTAATACTGTGGCTATCGATGAACGAACTGAATTTTTTATTGGATCGTAACTTGCGGGAGACGTATTTGATATATAAAAAAGCATTTGGTGTCTTTCTTTCGGGGTGCGAACTTTGAATCGCGGCCGTTTCCGAGAGTAATAACTCATGACAGGTTTGTTCAATGAAACACAAGTGCAAACTGATCACACACACACGCCGAACAATCCCGATACATTTGGTATCAATTATTTGGTGCTTATGAAAGCAGAAGCAAAATCTGATCGTAATATGCGGCCATGCCTGGAATCTTTTGAATAAGAACTGAGAATTCGTTTTGAGGTTGACTGTTGGTTTTTGGAACAAACTCTACAGTTTCACAGAGGATGGTTTTTTAACTACTCCTCAGTTACCTTTCAGATGGACCTAATGCACGTGTATTCTAATGTACACGGTGTTTTGCATTTCACGAAGCCAACTCATTACTCTGAGTTATAGTAAATTAATTTCTTGAGTCATTTCATGACCAGATTGTAGGTGGATAAATGTTTCTACGAAAAATGCAAAAGAATCTCGTTTCAAGCTGTACTCTAATGGATTCTGAGTGGCATTTCACAGTTGCGCTCCGTTGGTATCATTGAAAAGATCTAATTAGAGGCACTCAAATACTGTCAGATTGGTTTTTTGAGGTACTTCTTTCCGGAGTTATGAAGGAAGGTGTCCGTACGGACACCTCGTCGTTTTGTCAAGGTTTTTTCTCTCGTCATTCTAGTGTTAATTAGGACGTTGTACGTGGTACCAGTTATGAGCGATTTGCTTACCAGTCAGTCATAATGTGACTCGCTTGTATCGAAGCGATCGATTTGCGTGAGTGTGGGTGCACTGGACTGCGTGTTCGCTGTTCCAGTTGATGGTCAGTACACCGCGTACGTAGGTGTAGTACATACCAGCATTATCCGAATTTCGTATGAAGAACAAGTAAGTAGAGCTGTCGTTAATCGTAAGACTCCGCGAAGGCAAGATCATTCGCTGGATAGAGCAATGAACTAGGATTAAACAACCGAAAGATGTCACAATCATTTTCTGTCACGAACTTAGTTATTTTGTGCGGTTCACCGAGATGATTAGTATAGAAAACATTAGTAAAAATGACTTGTCCGTGACTTGAGGTAAAGATAGGTGAAGTCTCATCACTGGACTTGATCGCGTTGGCCGTATTCGCATTCTTTTTTAAAGCCCAAATTAACTTGCCGGTGAAAAGCTGTAAACACGCCGGGAGTAATTCTTTATTCGGGGATCACTTAGCGTACGAAAAAATTGTATGGCCTTGGGAAAATGTCTCATAATAGTGCGCAATGTCACTAATCACCAGAAGTAGATATTGGCTCCAGATGAAATACTGAGCAAGATTTCTTTTAAAATCAATATTTATGGAACCGCGTTGAATGACTTTAAAAAATCGGTGATCCATGGTTCGACAACATCTTTCCGAACTTTCAACAATCTCAGTATCATGAAACTAGTTAAGTTTCTACAACGATCCTTTGCGAACACATTGTCACAGCTGGAGCATAACCCTCGCTTTGGAGAATGAGAAAAAAGTATCTAGTTTATTCCAAGTTCTGAGCCGTTGAAAAGGGATTTTGTGCACTGAGTAAACAAAGGACTATTCACCCCTTTTCGCATAAAACAACGGGATATAGTTTACGTGGTATTCTTATATCACAGTAACTGTAATTTCCTTTTTTTGAAGCAGCTATTACGATGGACTGTGGAATCTTTTGTCCCGAGTTCAGATCCTGCTGCAGGTCAAATGGCAGCCATAAACTGGCCGCAACCCCCTTCCTGAAGCAGTGTTAATATTACATAACATAGAAGTCCAATGTGGTGAAAAAAATGTTTTTCATTAATTCATTCTCAAGCCGCTTACATATTGCATGGGAGACATTAAAGAGAATATCATGCGGATAGATATGGAATAGACTCCAATCATGGAAAGGGGTTTGTGAACAGTCAAAACGACCTTTTGATGTGATTGGTTTATCTAACTTGCGCCCTCTGGGTGACAGAACGACAGATTCATTCGGTTTCGATTGATCCTAGGCCACGGAAGTTGAAGTGCCTGAACCAAAAGCTTTTGCGGGCGACGGTCGGGGTCAGCTTCCTGATTCCGATTGTCTTGACTATCGCTATAACGTGCAGCTGAACACACTTGCGTTTGTTTGGGAGGACACTATACATAACTTTGAAAGCCGTGTCTGGATACACATGATGTCCGGTGTCGACTAGGCGCGCTGAGATAGCTCTGTTATAGATCGGGTCTGTCCTTGGCTCAACTAGCGTAGGTGATGTTCTCTGATCCGAGTGGATAACTGTCGTGCCGTTCGACCTACATACGATGCGTCACAAACACATCTGAAAGATGTCATTTCGAAGTCCAAATCGGCGAAAAAAACTGTTTTTCAGTAATTCATTCTCAAGCCATTTACAGACCACATTGTAGACATTAGATAAAAGATCATGAATATAGACATGGAATGAATACCAATCATGGGCAGGGGTTTGTCAGTCAAATTATCCTTATCATGTAATTAGTTTATCTAGCTGACGCTTTCTAGGTAACTGGACGGTAGATTCATGCGGCCTTGGTCAATCTTGGGCCAGGGGAGTTGGAGTGCCCGGAGTATCCGAAACAATATTGGAACTCTCTCCGACGACATCAGATCTACCCAAATAGTAAATCACTACGGCGGTGTGTGTTAAATCAGTGTGTCACTTTACGTTCTAAACTATCGGAATACGAACGGAATATTTCACAACGTCAGCACTTCATAGATTGCTTAAATGGAGACTTGAAAGTAATGTTTCTTAACTAAGCTGGAGCTATTCTGGAGTCTCGAACTGGGAAGAAACAAAATGCATTGACGAAAGGGATGGAAGCCAAGACTCCTCAGTGTGTTTTCCTTAATCATTCCAATCGGTATGTGCATAACTGCTCTAACTTGCATGTGAGTGATCATATGATCGAGGCCTTATCACTTGGTCCTAAGTTCTGTATCCCTACGCAAAAACGTGACAAGTTTGATTGCGAGGTGCATTTTGAAACCTTATATTCTCAAACTCAAGGGTTGATGCCAACATCTAATGAAGCATTAGAGGAACTCAAGTCAACCCTAGTGAACACTTGCCATTCATATAGAAATATTAATCCGAGACTACAAAGGCCAGTCAAAAAAAGAGCATTTAGATGCAGTGAAAGAATTGTTGTATAATAAAGATATCTTACTGAGCAGACCTGACAATGGTAGCGGAATAGTGGTGACGGACAGATGTGACTACATTGGAAAACTCACTACAATTCTGAATGATGAAACCAAATTCAGCGCTAGTTCTGGTGAGACAGACTCAACTCAACAGGTTGAGCTCCAGATAACAACTACTTTGAAGCACATGGGGGATGCCTGTTTTGTTTCAAACCGATTGTTTGAGCAGCTAAATTCCACGGGATCTACAATCCCCAGGCTGTACACACTCCCCAAGATCCACAAACCTGGAACACCGATTCGCCCCATCCTATCAATGACAAATTCACCCTACCATAATGCCGCTCGATGGTTATCTGAATTACTGGAACCAATCAAAAAACATATGGCTATACACAGTCTCAAAGACATTTGATTTCATAGAGCGAATAAAAGATGTCAATATGAAAGACAAAATAAGGTTTTCGCTTGACGTGGAGTCTCACGAATGAACCATTAACAGAAACAATCGACTTCGTGATAAACTACATAAAAGAGAATAATATGAACGACGGTTTACCACTAGAAGGTTTGCGCGAGCTCTTGCTTCGATGCACATTTAATGTTCAGTTCCTATTTCATGGAACTTTGTACAGACAACGGGACGGTGTTGCTATGTGATCACCACTAGGTCCATTTCTTGCCGACGCATTCCTAGCGAAGTTAGAAAGAACCAAGCTGAAATCTATAACTGACAGCTTTGATCATTACTATCGTTATGTGGATGACATATTTTGCGTGACTGACGTTGATTGTGACCTAGATTTTGTGCAAACATTATTCAATGGGGCACACAAAGCAATACTCTTTACAACTGAACGCGAAATAAATAATCAACTACCATTTCTCGATGTGACTCTCACGAGAATGGAAGATGGTCGGATCCAACGAAATGTGCACCGAAAACAAACGTAGAGCGGCCAGTATCCCAATTTTAACAGTTTCGTTAGTATACAACAGAAGCGAAACTTAGAAAAATGCCTGGCCTTCAGAGCTAGGAAAATTTGTTCCGCAGAGACTTTAGATGACGAACTAATGCTCATAAGAGACACCCTACATGAGAACAGTTACCCGGATCGGTTTATCGAAAGAAATCTTATCGAAAGAGTGCCAAAATTCACCTTGGAAACCGTAAGGAAGAAAGATCTTTATATTAGCTTGCCATTTAAAGGCGATATTGTAAGTGAAATCTTAAACCGTCGACTGGGGAGAGAAATTCAAAATACTTTCAATGCCGCCACACTACGGTGTGTGTTCCGAGGTGCTCCTCTAATCCAGATTCAGAACAAGGATAGACTGCCGATGCTGACCTCATCAATGGTCGTATACTCTTTCAGATATGTTTGTGACGCATCTTATGTAGTTAGAACGGCACGACAGCTATCAACTCGGATTAAAGAGCATCATCCGCGCTGGTTGAGTCAAGGACAAACTGGATCGACAAATAGCGCAATCTTAGCGTATTTGGTCGACACTGGACATCAGGTGAATCCGGAAGCTGCTTTCAAGGTTATTTATCGTGTCCTTTCAAGCAAATGCAAAGGTATTCAGTTGCGCACTCTAGCGATAGCCGAGGCAATCGGAATAAGAAAGCTGACCCCTGACCTGTGCGCCCAAAAGCGTTTGGTCCGGGCCCTCCAATTCCCCTGGCCCAAGATTGACCAAGGCCGCATGAATCTACCGTCCAGTTACCTAGAAGGCATCAGCTAGATAAACCAATCACATGATAAGGATAACTTGACTGACAAACCCCTGCCCATGATTGGTGTTCATTCCACGTCTATGTTCATGATCTTTTATCTAATGTCTACTACGTAATCTGTAAATGGCTTGAGAATGAATTACTGAGAAACAATTGTTTCGCCAAATTGAACTTCTCTATGATACAGTGGGTATTTTCCAGATATTATGTAATAAAAGCATAGAGTGAGGAATAAATTCCGAAAAGCATTCCCCGTATTTGTGCAACTCTGCCGTGTGCATTCTCTCGGCAGACTGGTTGCTTCATTTTATTCTCAAATCCAGTGTAATGGCGTGCACACAGGACGCCTCTGACTTTGCCTAACGTGAGTCATTTGCAGTCTTGAGGTGATATCTCTTTTTTCATCAAATTCAAATTAATTCAGAAGCAGTCGGTCCAGATATGTGGACTGAGCGCACGGGGTGATGCGCGAAGATGGACGTAATTCGGATACCGATCTTTTCTATGCTTTGCTTGAACATGGTGGAGAAAACTGGATCCGTATTGCTGTCGTCAAGTGTTGATAACTCGGTACCGGAAAAGAAACCAGCAGACCAAACACTCACACATAGCAGGCTAGGGTGGTTGAGAAAGTGTTACGCACGGATCTACCAGCATTGCTTCACTCGGTACTGTCTGATTCCAGAATGAGGTTCATGCCCACTGGCTTTTCATCTATCTGCCTATCTACTTATATTTCTATCAAAAGAACAAGTAATATATATAAGTAATGGAAAATCCACTTGCATTCACGTGGAAAAGTAGGACGCCGCGAGCCGGAGTCGAACCGGCGACCCTCCGCATACTGGGCATTACATACGATTCAGGCTCCACGTGCTTCCAGGGAAATTTTGTCCACACGTTAACATACTACTTACTATCAATATGAGCGCTTGCACGTGCAGCCTCGTTGTCCGTTGGGTTAGTAGTGACCCAGACACGAATAACTATGAGAAATCACAATTGTGATTCATTTGTGGGCTCTTCAATGAAGAGTATCCATTCACAATCCAGACGATTCAAATTATATATATATATATATAATTTGAATCGTCTGGATTGTGAATGGATACTCCATGACGAAGTTGAACGGAAATGGAGACATGGGACATCCTTGTGAAACATCACTGGTTGCCTCGAACGGACTAGATTGTTTACCGTAAACTTTAACGCGGCCAGAAGTATGAGAGTACAAATACCTCAGTAGATTCACGAACTTCTGTGGTATTTCTTTTCGGTGAACAGCACTGAATAGTGCTGTTCGGTCAACCGAATCGAAGGGGCCTTTCAAGTCGAGGAAAACCATTATCGTCGGTCGAAGGTGTGTGTGTGTGTGTGTGTGTGTGTGTGTGTGTGTGTAATGCATCTCAAGTAATTGACGAAGAGTAAAAATCTGGTGGATGCATCCTCGACCTGAACGGAATCCAGTCTATTGTTCGCGGACTTTCCTCTCGCGAGCCGGTGTAAGACGGCGCAGCGAAACGGATGCTAATACCTTGATGACTCTCGGAATTAGGCTGATCCCACGATTGTATTGCACTGTACTCGAGTCTTTAGCAAGTTAACAAACTCACATTTCTGCCAAATGGAGGAAAACTGATCGATGACACTTTGAAATAGGCATAAAAATAAATACTTTAGAAATTAAACTGGTTCAACCACCGAGGTTCATGCAAAGTTCCCCGGTGGCTTTCTTCTTGTCAACCAGAAGACGTGCTAAGCAAGGCACTGTAGAGTTACCATAGTCATTTATGCGGGATGGGATAAGCCTAAATTCAGAACGTGTGGAGGGATGAGATTGGCATGCAGATAAGCCACCTTTCAGGGGATGGATTGGGTCCGCAAGAATCTTCTTGGCGAATTTTTCACAGGCTGTAATATGCAAATCACAAACTTTGGCGATAAGACAGCCAATGGAAATCAAAGAGGCACGACTTATAGTGGCTGGACCGCGGTGTAGTGCGATTAAATCTTTCTTAAGTAGACCAGGAAAGAGTACGGGAAAGCAGTAGAGTAAGATTGCTAGAACACATTGATGAACAAAAGAAATAAGTGACAGCTTGTGTGGCACCAAACTGCCTAAGCCTACGAATTTGAAAGGACAGCCTACGTAGTTTTTTAACACAATGAAGAATATGAGAAAAACACTGTAAATTGGCGCTGATTGTGATGCCTAAGTATCTGACCGAATCAGCTCTGGAAATGAGGACACTGTTTATGATGGATTGCTCATTGGGATAAGAGGAACGAGAAATGGAGAAAGTACATTCAGAAAATTTGGAAATGTTGAAATGTAGTCCAGAATGACACGAAAAACTCTGGATATTATATAAGTTCTCGGAAAAAGAGTTAAAGTATTGTTGGTTGGAGATAGGCTGACAGAGCGCGATGTCATCAGCGTACTTACAAATTTGTGCAGGTGGTTTAGTGGTCAAGTCGCTGATATTTGTGGTGTAGAGATAGGGGGAGAGAAAGGCACCCTGAAGAACACCTGAGTTGTTAATCAAATGACTCGATAAATTTGTAATAACTCTAGTACGTTGAGTTCCGTTGGAAAAGTAGTCTTTCAACTACGAGAATAAGGAAGTAGGACAGCCAGAATACCCTGACTTTTGAAGAAGTAGAGAACGGGAACCCGAATCGAATGCGAAGGAATAGTCGGGGGAAAATACATCGAACGAATCTCATGGAACGATTCAAGTTGTTTTGAAATGAAACTGCAAACTAAAGCACCTGCTTTCTGATTGCATCTGGTGGGTTTGTACGCAAACTGATGGGGGTCATTTGGAACAGCAAGAGAGGAACGCAGTCGACTTAAGATAACGCGCTCGGTCAACTCGAGCGCAGAAGAAATGATGGCGATGGGACAAAGGCGTTTTATCAAATTATTGGATTTAGAGTGTCTGGGAATAGGCATTACTGTCACGGGTATCCAGGAGACAGGAATAGCACCAACATCAACGGACTTATTGATGAGGGAAGTCATGATTCGGGATAGGTGACGTGCTCCGAATTTGACTTCTTTGGAGGGTAAACCGTCTGGACCCAAGGCAGAAGCTGATTTTGAGGTTCTAAGAAACTTGAAGGCTTCTTCTGAGAAAAATGGTTCTATATAAGATAGTATTGTAACCGCTGAAGGATGATTAACCTCGGCTTTCAGGCTGTCGGCATCTATGTCGTAGCTTTTTGATCGGACCCGTTGTCCACATAGAAGCCGGATTCCTTGCCAGAGAAGTTTGCTATTGGTATAGCAAAAGAACTGGTTGGCAAATGCCTTGTTCAGCCATTGTACCTCTCGTTTGATCAGGATGGAGTGTCTTTTCACTGATGCATGGTCGCGTAGTTTATAGGCACGTTCTTTTTGCCTTCTCAGAAATATGAGCAGTTGAGAAGCTAATCTGCCGTTGTTAAAAGATGCAGTCTTCATAAAACAACACATATCAAATACCTCACTCAGTTTCTTCGTACATAGGTCTAACGGGAAAAGAGAACAATCGAAAGAAAACCACGAACTAACAATGGAAAGGGATCTCCGAAGAAGAGTAATACTGGTGGGTGACTGATTTCTAGAGGTTAACTTTGGTTGTTTTGTCTTGACGATTGAACTGTGCTCTGAACGTGAATAAACTTTGAGTCTGATGATAATGAGAGCGTGATCATTCGTTGAAACAGGAGCTCCCAGTTTTAAGTGAAAAAGATGGGGATGGTTTGTGATAATTCTGTCTAAAACAGCATTCCCTCTAGTTGGGATAGGACAGAGGCCACTGAAACCCGCAGCAAATAAGGGATACGTAGGAGCATGATTAAAATCACCAACAAAAAGTCATAAACAGTCAGACAGTAATGGAATCAGAACGGGTATAAAAGCGTTGAAGAACTGGTAAATGCCCCTCTGGGAGAATATAGGAGCTATATACAAGTTTCTGATCACGGTGTCTCGAAAAGGCGAGAATCTAGGTTGACAATTAACAACCACGCAGGCAACATCATTACAGAAGAAAGTGGAAATAACTTTAGATTTGCCAGACCACTCGGAATCGATGTAAGTAATCACATCGCCACTTGCCTTCTCCTTGAACTGCTTTCTAGTTTGACGAAAGCATTCAAAGTTCTCAAAGAGAACGAGTTCGTTAATATTACTTCCATCTAACCAAGATTATAAGATATAGGTCACACAGATTACTACAATTATTGCATATTCCTTTCTCGAAGATGGGCACAATCGTTGACTCGCCCCATAATAACGGAATACACTCCTCTTTCCAAACGTCAAAGATCAAGGTGGTAAGTGATTTTGTGGGCTCATCACCACCCAGTTCGAAAAGAACTCGAGGGGTCCGTTGGGACTGGCCGCTTCCTCTCACTTTAATAATCAGAAGTATTACTTCACTTTCACTTCCGATGGGGGATCAAGTGATACTCCCCAAGGAATCACAGTTGTTAACACAGGAGTAACTATGTTAGCTCGTGGTCAGTTAAACTGCTCATTGAAGTATTCAGCCCAAAGATCCAACCTTTTGCTGTTTGCCATGAATGGGCTCTCCATTTCTATCGCATTTCGTTTCACTGACTGGCGTTCGCCGTCCACCGGTGTCGTGAATAAATTTGAACAGTCTTCGACTATTACCTGAAGCAGCTGGTTCTTCCATTTCTTCGACTATCTTGACCCACCAGTTATCGCGTTCCTTCTTAAGGCTTGTGGTAACTTGATTTTGTAGATTTCTTCGTATCTTATTCATCTTCTACAGCTCGAGGGCCGACATTATTGCTCAGTTAGACTTGAGAAATCCAGTGTGTTCTTCATGAGCATCGGATCTAGCATCATAGGCGAGACGTGCTGCTACATGCATCGCTTGCTTGATATGGGCCCAATACTCACCTACATTATTGTTCGTCTTAGATCCTAGCTCATGTGCTAATTTCTACTCATAACAAGTGTGAACTTCTGGATCAGATAAACGTTGACAACTAACCGGGTTTGCGGTTTGCGTCGATGACCATGGAGCTGGAGAGATAATCACGTTACAGCTAATACATGGTGTGACTCTATGTACGTGGACCAGTAGGATCTACGGTTCTGAACAGAACTGCACCACCGGTAGCTTACTGTAATATAATTGATCTGGCTCAGAGTACGTGTAGAGTTGGATTACTATGTCAGTGTGAGACGCGGGCTGTGTCAGAAATTTATGCTAGACAGGAATAACTAATTGTCCGCACAAAACTGGAGAAAATCCATCCTCGTTATGTGTGAGTTGATCGGGTAAGACACAAGGCCCACCTAAACAAGATTCTGATGCACTAAGTTTGCCAACTTGTGCATTAAAATCACCAGCTAGCACTACAATGTCAGTGCCCTAGCTCTTGCGAACGAGAGTGCTGAGTTCATCGTAGAACTCATTCTTCTGCAAGCCAGAACTGCAATCTGTTGTGGCTTGTGTCGGTATTACAAACAAACTGCACTTAACACAGCTATCCTCTCGAATATCAACCGAACCTCGGAGTCTTACAGCACATAAACGACTATTAACCGGTATCCAGTGTGAACGGGTAGCCTCGGTCTTGTCAGTCAAGACTATTCTTATACCTCGTTGAGCCGCAGCTCTAGCTGGTCCATCTCCTGAATTGTGCAGGAGATACCTCTATGAGATAGCAGGAACAGCTTGTTGAATCAAACTGGTCGGATCTTGGATGCACTGTTTGCTTCCGTATCAGACATCAGTCTTCAGGGAATCTTTTGTGTGTGCTAGGCACGCCTGCTGACCGACCCGCATGGTTGTACGCACTTTAAGGCCGTTGAATTTCAGAGGATGACGAAGCTTGAGAAAATGCGATTATTGGGACTGAGGGTTATTCACGCTATTTTACGATGAACCGTTGCGAGCATCGAGTGTATTGTTAGTGGGAGCATTATGGGTGGATAGATGGGGCAAAAAGAGTTGGTTGGGGGGCAGAAAACAAAGGTTGAATAAAAGAGAGGGAACTCTGAGCAGTAACCCACTTATTACTATCCACCCCGCACTATGCAATGGGCAGCGCGGTCCTGATTATCCTGAGCGACGACTGATGCAGTATGGAATTCTTTGTAGTCGTGCAGTTCATGGGAGATGTTGGACGGGTACCGCTAGGGTCCCCAGTCACAAAACAGGAGAACGATTACGGTTCTCAACCAAAGCCTTTAGTTCTAACAAGCACCTGTCCAAAAGGCAGTGGCGTGACTGAGTGGAGGCCCATTTGCTTGGATCATTTATTCTTCCATTAATTTTTGCGACTGAATTGCCAACTCAAAACGACCCCCAATATGGAGGGCCAGGAGACTAGATTTCGTCTGACCTCTGTCCATTGACCTTCCAGGCATGATTGCATATCCGGCTTTAGGAAGCCATCCTGTATAGCTCTTTAGGTCATAAAGGCACGCAAGTTGTCGCACCACGTCAATGCGCACTCGCGTCATGATGTAACGAGATGGACGTGGATAGTGAATCAGCCTGGCCTCTGGATTTTCGGGCGCTCGGGATCTCGCGAGTTCTGTGTACCTTGTTTTTGAAAACTAGTGCTTGAGTCCACTTCACTAGTCGTAATAATCACAAGACTCATCAGAACCGTCGGTAGCAAACAGGTTTTATTTTTGTGGTGTAAATCTGGCTAAATGCATAATTTTCTCGGGTATCTGGGTTAAGCTACTAGAAGAACAGCAATAAAATACATTGTGAGGAAATGGGCTGACACATCGTCGAAATGCGGTCTTGTCTCGTCTGCACACAGCTTGTCAGCCCCCGTACGGAATACAGGTCGTGGTTTGAGTCAACGTAATTGCAAACGACAGGCAGCTGATCGATGGTGTGGATCGATGTGACGAGAAACGGTCCCCGTCGTATTGTTATTGGCCATTTGCCCAACCAATTGGAAAAAACGTTACCCTATGCCAGTTTGAAACAAGTTGTTTGTGTGCAGTGAATGGTGACGTTGACCATTCATCCTGTATGAACTGTGTTCTGAGCTTATAAAATGAAATAGCTATTGGTACAGAATAAACTCCGATAATAATAATAATAATGACAAACACTAACGATTACCTGTCCAAATGGTTAAGGTGTTATCAGTGCCAAGAGAGATATCGTGCCTTTATCATTGTCATACTAGTGGCAAAGGGCTGGTGACTGCGTACCATTATGTTGTACCGATGACCAGGGAAGATTCAGAGATCGCGCTCGTTGATGCTGGGCGCACGGGAGTTATTTCGATGAATTGCAGTCGTTTTCATTTCCAAGATCACTAAGATTTATGTAAGATTCATCAAAGATACCAGGAGATAGAATGACATGAATAGAGTAAAATCCACTTGCATTTATTTAACGAAATTCCAACGCTTCGAACCTGAAACGAGCTGTCGACAGTCCACTACCGGACAGGTGCTTTATCAGTTGAGCTACCGTGATATGGTCAAAAGGGTGCGACTAGCACAAGTGAATGTCCTGCGATGCGCAAACCATTATTCCAATGACGCACAGCGGCAGTGCCGAATTTATTCACTGAACTAGCCTCGTAGGTTGATTCCCAGTGGGATGAAAAGCACACAGCTGAACGTGATCCGAAGTAATTTTGATGAATTTGTCGAATTGAAAATTGGCACTAGAAGCCTCAATCTTATAGATGATGAAAAATTCACTTTCGGTTTTACCACCCAAAAAGTCCACGTGTTTTGACCCATGCCGCTGGTTCCAGTAAGAAGCATTCACTGTCATAAATTCATCTCACTTTATTGACACAATACAAGTTGTTTAAATGGAGTATACGGTGATCATAAATAAATCCTCACACGCAAGCGTATTAGTCCTCCGGTGTTCTTAAACGGCTCTGCTGACTGGTTTGTTTGTTTCCATCTTGATTGGTTGATTCAGTCTCGGTCGGTGCAGGCAACATTTGGCCACTGACTGGCCCATCGATTCGCTTGACCGATGCCACTCACGTCCTCGAGTCTGGACAAGCGATGGCACACTGTATGCCTGCCAGATCATCGGCTCGCTTCGTTGAGTGTCAACTTTCCCTTGATTCTGGATGGGCAAAGTTTTGCCATCTAAAAATGTAACCACGACCCCTGCAGACGTGTATGATACCACTTCCACCTCGGTAGCTCAGCTAGTAGGACATACGCCAGCTAGGTGGAAGGTCACCTGTTCGACTCCGGCTTGTGATGCTGGACTTCTTAGTCAGAAAAACGCAAGTAAATTTTCCATCATCTGTAAGACTCGCGATCCTTGTGTGAATAATAAATTCCACAGATGTGCTTCCTATCCTGTAGCAAGGCGTCCCGGATATCGTGCAGTGGTCTTCGATTCACAGCTTCACTGTTACCTCTTCTAAATGTGCAGATTCATTTCTAAGAGGCGAATGATGCATCAATATAGATGAGCCTACTCCGTGTGCGCATATCAGTGAAAAATGACATGATCCGGGTTGAGTCATTCAAGTGCTCTGACGTAACCGTAACACGAAATTTCTCATGGTCTGACTCTATTTCCACCATTTTCGTAAGTATTAGGGAACTCACCTTTTATCTTTGATACCTGAAAAGTTTTCTCATTTATCCCGATGTGTTTAATTAAATTTTTCTTGTTCTGCCACACGGGTTCTATGGATTCCCTGTTATCTTTCCTGGTCTACTCGCAAAGGAATTCAAACTTATCGCCTGAAACGTATATCCAAGTGCACCAGCATACCGTGAGAGCATCCTTCTCAGTATTTTGTATCAACACGTTTCAACCTTTGCCACAAATAGTCACCTAAGATACCAACAGTCGCCACAGATCCATTTTACTGCCACCTGATTCGATCTGATTAAAACACTTATTTCTTCGCATAAAAAGGTAAAAGTAGTCTGTGGTACCCTCTATTGCGAGATTCATTAATAATCCCGATCAAAATATTTCTGAGATGGAAGCCATGCATTCGTGATTCAAAAAAAATGTTATGATTACGCGACAACTGAAGATGAACCTCTCAGGGTGACTAAAGTAATTAACTGAAGTGACTAGTGAACCGTTTCTTATTCTGTACATCTGTTTTATCCACCGATTGATTGATGACATATTCTACCCGTTCGCATACCATCTGTAGAGTTTAGTTCGATACTTTTGGAACAACTTAGCACACCCAAACTTCATCCAATCTCACAGATGAAAGACGGCAATTTCTTTGACTGAATTACTTTGGTTATTTACCGTCTTAGTGGTATCCCAGAGTGATTCAGCAGACAAGGAATTAGTATAAAAAGTGAAAAATAACCCGTGAAGATGCTGAACATTTATCCTCCGCAGCTTCATCGCTTATTAGTCTTTTAGTCTTTTGTTTAATTCTTTTCTGCTATATACTGACAACTACTATATAATAACGGAAGGGGTCACGGCCAGTTAGAGGCTGCCAGTTTGGAGTAACGGGGTGGCTTTGGCAGCATTCGAACCCGGGACTTAAGAGTCCGAAGTTTACCATGATGACCGTCTGTTAATCGTAATCAAATGTTTGTCATTAAGGTTTGGTTTTCTGTTTTTATAACGGAGCAACTGTGCCGAGGAAGTCATTGACAAAACCATAGATTTTTTGATAGAAATTGTTAAGATAATGCACTTGCGGATTCCGTATTTCTTACGAAATTGGCCTTTCCTTAGTTTTGGTTTTGACCGACCCGACACACTAGAAATAATCGACTTACAACCAGACAATTCAGAAACGAGGCTTTATGCTTCTTGTTGGGAATCATCAGCAATGCTTTTCCGCCATGTCTAAACATACACACAGTCATGGACATCTGTTCTGGATATCTTCTGGGTGGGAGCATATGTGAAACCAGCTCTGAGTCCTAAAGAGTATGACTTTCGCCGTAAACCTACCATGGCTTTAGTCAACTATAGGAGGTCACACACATACACACAGATGACCTCAAGTCCTATAAAAGTGCTTTCAATAATCATTTTGTTTCATACCGTAGTTGTTTTTCTCGCTGTTTTATATGTACGTGACCGACGAGAGTATACGAAAGGAATTCTTCTAGTAGTGTTTGTCTTCTGAATTGCTTATTCAAAGAGCATTACAGTTGGAGACATTGCCCGATCCAGTTTGAACCAACTAGTTTGTGGGGCAACGATCGGTGACATCGACTGTTGCATCCTATCTAAGCATCCTATTTTCTGGTAAAAACATGAGATGATTAGAAGGCAGAAGAGTCTTCTCACTAGAGCTAGTGGGACTAGACGGAAAATCCGGTGAAGTAAAATGCCGTTTGCAACAGAGCAGAGACACAAAAGTTTTATAAAGACGGCGCACCAAAGGACTTACCGGAACTGAAGAAAGAGAAGGAATGATAGGTTTAGAACGCGTCAGAAAGGCCTCATCAGTGGAAAGAAGGAACAGGCCTAGGATACCCCGAAAACCGGTCGTACGAGGTAAAGAGGGTAAGACAGTCGAACGAAGAAACTGATTACATACGCATTCAAAAGGCCAGTTTTCCGGAAAATGGAAAAAGCAGACAAGAACTCGGAGGAACGGGAAGCGGCCACCTAAATCAAAGAAAGGAGAATATGAGAGTAGTGGCAGACACGTCCACAGACGCCCTGGTTCGGTGGTCAAACAGCACGCCATCTCTCATCCCGAAGCAGGGTCAAAATTGAACTCAACGAAGTGCATCGGTGATTCGGGAAGCACACAGTATGCTGTCGCTGGTCCAGAATCAAGGACAAGAGTTGAGTCAGTCAAGCGAATCAACAGACCAATCAGCGGTCAACAATTGTCTGCCCTGGATTTCGAACGTGTGGTGGCGTGCTGTCTTCAACTAAACCAGGCTGTCTATTAGCAGTTGGCCAGCCCATATCCATTAACAATTGCCGGAACTAAGATGTAAGGTGTAGTTAGTTATTTGAGAAACAGGTCTATGCTTACTGTTGTTTCCTTCAGGTCAGTGCCGTAAACGAGTAGAGATTGAGCGGAGTTCATAAAAATGATCGTAATATGATCACGCTTGCTAAGTCATTTAGTGAATTTTAAATAAGTATTGAAAATACCGACTCGTGTTTCGACATTTTACGCGTTATATTTTCAGACCATGGAATATTTCACAAAGTAGAATACTAATTTCTTTGAGTGATTTTTGGACAATCAAAATGTGATTTGATTGCAATAGCAAGGGCTGATTAAGTTCTGTCCTGATTAGTGGACACGTACCCATGTCAAACAGCATACCATGCAAAGTTGATCAAATCATGGTGTCAGATCAACTCACGCAGAAGTTCAGCGGTTCGATTCATTTCCACAGTAAGTACTACAAAAAGAAATTGACAAACACTCGTTGTTGGTTTAGGTATACAGGTGGAACATATAACTGCAGGCCATCATATTGATTTCTGGATTTGTAAGTATGGAAAGTCGGCTGACGCATCTACTGAACAGTGGCACTTGAAGTTTTCTATCTTCTTTTGTCATTACGACTGGACACGTACTATCCCTCTTGGAAGATAGCTGCATCAGTCTGTAACACAGGTGAGGATTTAAATCTATTTGACAGATATGGTATCGTAGGGGGTAAGTGCAACAGTAAAGTAGACACGATCGGAAGTTCTTACAATGCGTACGTTGGGGAGAGTGAAGACTGTTGTGTTACCGCCAAGGTAAACAAACATTTTGGGTCAATCGTTTTTATGCACAGAGTGCTGGCTGATGCATCATGACTAGAATAGCTTCACTGAACGCTAATAGCTTCGGTGTTGGATTGCACAACACGTTGACACGACAGACTTCACTCCCCCCAACGTACGCACTGTAAGAACTTTCGATCGTGTCTACTTTACTGTTGCATTTACCCCCCCCCCCCCTACTGTACCATGTATATATACTGACACGTTTTACGTCCGCCGTTGACAAGATATGGTATCAGTAATTTCGGGCTACCAATGATTGAAAAACATTTAGAACCCACGGAGTGTTCCAGTTGACAAACTCAGTTAGGGAGAGCATAAACGAAGGGAACATGATGTTCTCGGTCTGACATTAGCAAGTGACATGCCAGTTCAGTTCATTCTGGAAAACTGGGATTTATCGGCAGTACTTGAGCTGTGAATTTAAAGAATCAATTCGTTTGATAGTCTTGGTCTGGAACACCAGTCTAATCGTAACGTATGCAACTCAGCTATCTTCGAACGACAAAATCTCTCCCTTTCATCCGTTCTTTAAAAAAAACAGGACAGTGAAATGGAAGCAAGATAAGCTACATCGTCAATCAGTCTGACTTTTTATAATCCTTAATGGTGAGTGGTATTGGAAACAATGAGAACACAGTCTGGGAAAGTCAAAATTGCACATCTACTCAAGAATTACCACTGCCGGGAAAGCAAACACTTTCAAAACAAAATCCAAAAATTAGTTTAGTTGTAGGTGAATGCTTTCGGGCATGCTTGTTTTGGAAATTAAGAAGAGCAGTATTGGGTCATAGCACGCGACAGTAACACTGCCAAAATCCAGTTAGATGACAATGAGAGCACGCAGCGAGTACATGACCTTGATAACGTCACGCGGAAAAGGCTCGCTTGTGTGTGATCACTTTGACACCGATGGAGCAGGCTCAAGCCAATAATCGTATTTTACAGATGTGCATCTCGCTGCCTATTTCGTGTGTGCCTATTGGTTTTTTCCGTACGCCTAAAGATACCCGCAAAATTCTTCGGTTTTCTAAGCTATAACTAGAGTTCTCTCTAAGTGAAGAATATCAGATCGATGTTTATCCACCAACTTTTTTCCAGCATGTGTTCTCGTTACCTGTCGATCATATGAGTACACACAGTGGCAACATCCTCTTAACATAAATTTCCTGTTCATTGCTTAGAACGTGGACTGATGGAACATTTCTTTGGTACTTCTGATGTCTTTAAGGGTTGAGCCACCATAGTAATAAACTAGTAAATTTGAAACATTTCGCTTTATTCTTGTGTTGTGCTGAGACAAAATAGCGTGCGTGGCTTACGAATCGGACATGTGGAATTTCCCGTTAGTGTGTTCCCGCCGCGTGGTCCTACTGTCGACTGAACCACTGCGCCATTTCCGGACCGGTGAACTAATGGACCGGTCAGGCGACACCGACAACTTTCACACTCTCACGCCCCAACGCACATCAATGTGACTTCGCTCATAATATGAACCGCTTAGTCCAAACAATCAGACATCGGCGTTAAGCCTTACGGGCTTGTTGACTCGCGACCGCTCAGCAGTCCTACTTGACCGTACCCGATCACATCTGCTGATTCGGTTTACCAATAGCTAATTCACTCGCTTACTCGCTTACCTGCTAACTCGTGCTGCGATAAACGAGTTTCTTGCGTACCGTGTTCTCCATCAATCCTGAAAGCAACAGTAATTGCTCTACTACTGATCATGCCCTTTCAATCTTCGTCTCA
Source organism: Fasciola hepatica (assembly GCA_948099385.1). Lineage (NCBI taxonomy): Eukaryota > Metazoa > Platyhelminthes > Trematoda > Plagiorchiida > Fasciolidae > Fasciola > Fasciola hepatica. The sequence continues at coordinate 1,945,995 of CANUEZ040000106.1, forward strand.
GTAGTTGGTTTCAGATGGGCTGATCTTTGTGTGTGGTGTGTGTGGTGTATGTGGTGTGTAGTATGGTGTATCTGTGTATGTGTGTGTGTGTGCTAGCGAAGCCGGAATACTGTAAATGTCCGGTTATCGACGTATTTGCAGTGAGCATCGCTGCTGAAATTAAATGCAGTTGAGTACTAGGTAATAGTGAGTAGGAAAAGGGCGTGGGTCTATGCTGGTGAATAAAATGTCAAGAGTGGGATCAGAACGTTTTCTTACACACTAAGCCTATCTAAAATATTGGTTCTCATTATCTGCATTGTGGTACCATTTACGATTTATTTTCTCCGAACTGGTTATTTTAGTATAACTTCACCAGTAAGCGCGATTCCATGTTCCCGAATATCCTAGCGATGTCACCATGTTGAACAGCGAGGGATTAGAAAAAATACCTTTTTTCCCGCTGAGTGATAAGGTTCTGAAAAGCAAAACCGTACACAATTTATCAGTTTCCTACTTACTGCTTGGAGATATCCATTGGATTAGGAACTTAATTCGATCATTCTATCTCGGTTGGGGGCTTCGGAGTTGGTTTACGGGTTTGAGGTTGATGTCCAAAGTTCCTCGCGGATTGCAGTGTACTTCAGTGACCAGCTTGCGCGTGACTGCAGTGGGAGGGGAATATTTCATCTCTTCAAAGGTCCACTGCACTGTCAAAAGTAACGGACAGCCTGAGCCTGAGACTTGGAGTAGAGAATCATACAAGGAATCCTGTGTCAGCCGTGGTAACCAACAGGGTGCCCGCATGTTGCTGACCATCACGAATGGAGACAGGGTTTGATTCTCGAATATCCCATGTGTAGTAAAAGATAATGTGATTCGATAACCACCAGCTTCTTTGGTAAGAAGGATTGAAGAAGAGTCATAATGGCTTTTCCTTGGTGTAACTGAAGGTTTGGCAAACGCTGAAGGGTTGAATCGTCCATAAACTAGGAGTTTCTGAAGTTCTACGAGGTCCACTTGATGAACTGCTGCGGACACCAGGTATCGCGGATTGTTAATTTGAGTCCAGATCCTACTCCGTTGTTTCGGTGCTTTCACTTAAACTGGTTTCGATCCGCAGAAGCCTCAGATTCGAGCATAAAGTCCAATGGCCGAATATTATGCGAAACTGCATGGTGAAAAAATAGTAATAAGTTTACTACTAATCGGAAGAAATTGGTATTTCTTATGACTTCAAGTTTTTACCGCTTTTCGATCTATTCTTTGCCACTTCAAACGCCAAAAAAGGCGTCAGTAGCTTGGTCCGTCAACTTACCTCTTACGGTTTCTGGAGATTACGAATATGTGAGACTAGCTCAACAGTGCTACCACTACAACTACACATCCTAGCTCCGCGGATATACTAGCGAGACTGTTATTTCCGTTAATACTGGGGGAAAATGGTACGCAGGAAATGCGTTTATTCCTAAGTAAGTAAGCAAGCAATCAACAAGCGAAGCGTCTATCGCAAGTGTAAGTAGAGCAAATAGAAGATTGGGGGAGGCCATATGGGAGGGTGCTTTGAACTCGCCGGTTCGTTGCCGTTGATCCGTCACAGGTGCACCTGTCGGGCGTCCGGAATTGGACGAATACTGGTGAGGAGACTCGGACAAGGAGGCCTACTGCTATTCCTGAGGAACGTGGCGAACCGGAACCGGAGAAACCCGAAGTGTGAAGGACCTGTGTAACTTATTTCCATTACGCTCATTCTTGTTCAATACACATTCCTCTTTCGTACTCCGTGTTCTCCGTTTTGACTGAGCGTAGTGCGCAAGACGATGATTGACGAGTCGCGTATGTCTGTTTCCAACTAACCAGCCTGTTACAATGGTACATGCAACCACGTGCTACCAGGCCGGCCCTCTCAGCGGCCAACGAATCAAAAGGCAAGTATGGCTGAGGGCAGAATTTTGATTCGTTGGAACAAACCATCCACGGTTTGGGCTAGTTCAATCTGATGTGTGTACGTGCGTGCGTGCGTGAATTATAAGAGTCATCATTGGCTAACAGATCGATAAGTACGTCAGCCTGGATGGAATGTGGTCAGAGGTTCGACCAATGGTAGAACCACAAAATCATCTCCCTCATGTTAGCTGTTAAACGTGTAGGTGAGAGGAAAACATGATGTTTATAGTGTTAGCAGCAACGGTAGTAGTATGAGTCGCATTATTATTGTTATTATTATTATTATTATTATCACTATTATTATTACTGTTATTATTATTATTAGTTGCAGCAGTAGTAGTGATAGTAGTGGGAGTACTAGTAATGCCAGTAGTGTGTATACAAAAGAACACAAAAATGCGGGGAATCGTCCAAGGTGAGTGTGGTGACAAATACACATGCGTGACTGTTTAAATCGAGTAGAACAACACCCCTCCCTTCTCGAAGAAAATGTGGCGGGCAGGCTGTAGGAAGCCATATTGGTGTTCCCTATGGTACAATTACTGAGCTTTGAACCCATAGAGTTTTCTGTTTTTGTCGTTTCAGACCGAAAATCAGCAACCCCCACGGTAGATCACTGGTTCTTGTATATGCGGAAGAAGTCCAGAGTGCACGACGGATAACGTACTTATGATGGTAATCGTATTAATATCAACGACGGTAGTAGTTATACTAGGAGCAGTAATAGTAACGTTAGTACTAACCCTAGAAGCAATAGTCGTAGTAGAAGAAGTGACAGAAACAGTGATGCAGACAAACTTGTTAGCATAGCTTTGAAGCATTCGTCGGCAGTTGCGAAACAGTTTCATTGAATCCTCGGAAGGGGCAAGTAACATACAATTAATAGGACTGTTAAATAGAGAAAGCAAGCATTTCCGGCACGTTAGATTTCTGTAGCATTTCGGATTACATTCATGGGCGTGGAAAACCATGCGCAGAATCTCTTCGTGTTTTGTCTGGCGGACAGGCAGTGGTTTGTGCAAGATCAGGTGCGGTGACAATAGCATGCAAATCGGCTATGTAACGGGACCATTCCGCAGCTTTCTCAGTAAACCACTGGAATGGGAAAACTGCCGAGCAGTTGTCCAAGATTCTAAGATGCAGTAGGTCTGACATGGCCCATGTCCAAGATCGGGGAACTAAAATGTCATGTATGCCAATAATGGCAAAATATGAAAACAAGGAACTAGTTATACTGATATACTGCTCATATCGATTCCTTCCGGAAGTTGTTTTGCATGTGTCACGAGGAGATTAAGAGTTGAATGACCTCTGGAATCTACTTGTATGCATTTTTCATAAAATATTGAAAAAGATGATGAAGTTAGTTTAGAACAGTCCTGAGTAGACCAGCGGTTGAAGTGTGAAACACGTAATGCCACACACTGGAATCAAGTCTCATCTTGAGATTCGGTGGATACAAACCGCTGGTGATTTTTATGAACACGGATAAAACAGAGCCACAGTGTTTACACGATTTTCAATCGAGAGAGGGAGTGAGCTGAACGCCAGCATTATGTGTATAGTTATTCACTTCATGAAAAAATTTCCTTGTCTAAAACACCAACTACTCATTTAAATCCAAACATGATGAATGGTGATTTGAGAATTATCGGAAAGCATTTATTCATCGCATTCAGTACACGAAACCAATGGATGCAATAACATCAATGGAGTATAAGGAATGCACATTACTTATCTGGGAGAGAAACCCTGTGGGACAAACCGGACGAAGGACGAACTGTAAGCTGAACGAGTGTACTGACATCAGATGAAGTGGCTCATAAAACGGCTGAGGTGGCTACACACACACACACACACACACACACACACACACACACACACACACACACATTCAAGCCTTCAAAGTTGGTCAGCAATGGTAAAAGTTGTTCTGTTCCGGACTTCAGACTTGCAACATTCACTTGCTGTTACGTTTAACCAGTCCTTTGTAAAATCCTAGTTTTTAAACTCATAAGCTTCGGTCAAATTTTTTTCAACTGAGAGAACACTTTCCGCGCACCTTTATCAATGACGGCGGCGATACAAAACTTGAAAGGACCTTTTCCCATTTAGCACCATGACTGTACTCTACACGATAATAGAGCCAATAAAAAGTACTGAAATCGCTCCGTTTCGGAATTACGCAAACAGAGAGAGAGAGAGAGAGAGAGAGAGAGAGAGAGAGAGAGAGAGAGAGAAAGGATCGAAGCTGCGGAACTTGCACGTTAATCTGTTTAGACATGTTAAGTGAACTAAAGTAATTGGCAAATCACAAGTTAACCAGTCACGACAGGCTTTTGTTTTGCACGTTCACTGAGATTCTGATTGACTACCGATCCTCAGCGTAGGTGGCCGCAAGGCTGCAGCGTACTGTGCACCGTGTAATGTCTGTTGGATCACCTCAATCGTCCTTCCCAACAGATCCCTATCAGTCTAGTTCATCTGTTGCACTGGTGTCCGGAATGGAACTGGCCGATGTGACTTGACTTCTTTGACAGTCGTTTTCGCTGGCGAAACAAGTAGGACTTAGTGAATTCCCTAGTCCGACTTCCGAATCTCACAGATGTCAACCTCGGCGTAATAATCGTCCGTATCCTCGTTCGCTACTCTGAAATGAATCTGGTTGGGATGCCGTCTATGTACAGGCTCATCACCTGGATACATAACCTTGACCACAGACTGATCAAATTTCCTGGTGATCATTCTTCGAGTTGGTCGAAGTTCATTGCCATTGAGGTACATCACTAGAATCAAGAGAGATCAGTAACGACCGCAGTCTCCTGGACTTGAACAGAACAGCCGAATTCTCCTTGAAGTTTCCATGCACCGCATTTTAGTGCTGCAGCAGGAAATTGTAGGGAAACGCCTCCAACTCAGACAACGTTCTCGGATTGGCCGATGCTAGCACGCTTTACACAAAGCGCACCAAGTTTTCTGTACCATTAGAGAATTGGCAGCGAGATGCCGTAGGCAGATGCCTACATCCGATTCTGTCAAGCCAGCTTTTAGCTGCGCTGCACAAAACTACCATCCTTTTATCAGTGACCAGTACCTGCGAGATTCCTTCTCTGCTGGAGCACTTCAGTAGAACCCGAATTACGGACGAGATGAGTCAGTCAGTACCAGGGCGTGGTATCGTTTCAAGAATGGGTGGCTGAAGTTGGCATGCACTCTCTGCAACGGAATGTAGCTTTCGGACCATGGGTTTCAGTTGTTTGATTTCGACGTCACTTTTTGCAGATAAGCGGTACAATCCCGGACGGAACTGACCATTCAGATAGCACTAAGTGTTGTACGACCTTGCAAGGCTTAATCCGATTGTACAGTTATCTTACACTTTCGATTGCATACGCCACTGACTCGTGCACTTGTATACGTGTTTGCGTTTTCACTTGCTTGCCTGTACGTGCACTTTCCGTGCGTTGATACTGAATACACGTTCATCCGTACAAACGTTCCTTCGTTCTGCTTAATGAATTCGGGATACACCATAGTGAAGGCGCTTGAACCCGGTTTGAGTTTCTAAATCGTTCGGTAGAACAAATAATAATGCGAATGTTCGTCTCCTACCTGGAACAAGCGCTCTAGTTCAGTGTGAATGTATCGTGATGGGCAACCCAACGTTTCGGCTTGGGTAAACACACAAAATCTAACGTATATCGTCAGACCATGAAATTTGGTGAATTCTTACCAGCCCGGCTGGGCGTGCGTGTGATATCCGTAGTTTAATACCTGGTTGTTTAGATATGAGTACACCTTCCCCAGCTCTAACCAACATGTTCTGACTTCTGAGGCCATTTTGTTAGACTTTTTTCTATGTTTATTCCCCGTTGACTGAATTTCACTAACCTCAGTGCATCAGTAATGCACATCTCTCATAAGAAAAACGATACGGTGAACAAGTTTGTTCCCATCTTCTCGTCTTTCCGGCATCGTATCACAATTTATATCACATGGTGAAAAGTGGGAAGAATTTTGAGAACATCACCAGACCAGACTGAACACCGAAATCACCAAAACCAGTACTAGGGTTCAATAACCGATCACAAAATGATTTTAAACGTTGGTTTCACCTATATGATAACAATGAAGGGGAACAGCTAGAACCGTGATCTAGCCTCGGTGGGATCTGTAGCAATGCAATTTTCATTGCTGTCCCACTGTAGCCAGGACGAAAACCTCCTTGACCGCAAACAACCTCGTTTTATCAGCATAAAGCACAAAGATTACATACTACGCGACAAAAGTATGGGGCCCCGCCCATCATTTTCTGGCGCTTTTCCACTTCTGTATACTCTAACAAAACCATATATGGTCAGAACGACCGAATACCCAGTTCGGTGAAAAATACAAAATCTCGAAACAAAACAATCTACTTTGAACTAATTAAATCAGAATATCAAAAAAGGATGTGAGGGTACGGGCCTAAACATCGTTCGATGGATGGTCTAGTCTCACTGGAAGACAGTGCGTCAGCACCGGCCCCTACCGAGCCCACGAAGTCACGAACGGCAGGACAGCCGATCGATGTCGCGAATCGATACACGAGACGAATCCTGCCAGCGGCATTCAAGCCTTAAGGTGTGTTTGTCCACACCAGTCGGACCACAACGCGTTGTGTGCAACGAGTGGGCACATGTGACGGCAACCTGTATGTACTTTGTTTTTCGCTTATAAAACAATGATTCTGAGGTAGAGCTGAGTTCCCGCTGGAGTTAGTGAGACTGATAAAAGTATGGGATCCCCGTCAGTTCGGCTTTTATAGTTGCCATTTGAAACCGTGTGTAACCGCCACTCGGCTTGAGGACCTCGGTACATCTTGACACACCGGCTGCAAGACTTGCGGTTGTTTCTTGGTCAATATCCACCCATTCTTGATTTAGAGCGGTTACCAATTCACTCGTTGATTGATAAACCATGGCATCTCTATACACCTGGCGAGCAAGAATGCCTCATACGTTCTCAATCAAGTTTCGATCCCGGTCGCAGGCTGGTCACTGCACAACGTTGATCCCTCAGAACAACAGCCAACATTTTGTAGCGTATGATCAGTGGACAGAAGCATTATCAAATTGGATCATGGCTTCATCCTGTTATCTACTAATCACTAACGGGAGTAGAAACTATTCTAATGTACGGATATACGCAACGAAATCCTGTGCACCTCCTATTTTAACAAGCCCACCTTGGCCTTTGACTGAGAAGGAACCCAAACAACCGCTGCACTCTTGTCGTTGTTTCTTCGACTGACAATCCTTATCTCTTTTCTGATGTCATGCCAGTAAGTATTCAAAGCATCCGGTATGCAGCATCCCGAATTGAGTAAGTAGAAGGCGCGCTTGTACATGTACATCCTGTAGAAATCCAGGGTGAGCGCCAGCACATGCAAGCATCTGAAAACGCAAAAACGTGTGCAACTGCGTGAGTCAGCGGTGTATGAGATCAAAAAGGCAAGGCAATTGTACAATCGGATTAAGCTGCACAAGATCGTGCAACACGTGGTACAGTCTGATCGAACGAAACACGTCAAACGTCAGCTGTGTGCGTGTGTGCACGATTGCAAGCGTGTCCGTGATTGCACGGGATGTAGATCAAGCGTGCGAGCGTGAGCATGTGACTGCACATGTCAAACACAACACGGTCCATCCAAATTATTTCTTTTCGTCACTTAAGTAGGTATTTTCCCACATCTCCGTCCATACTACGTGCGTTTCAGCCCGAGATAATTGTTTTTTATGCAGTGGTATCAGAGCAAGGTATCTTTTCATTTTTTTATATTTCATCCACGGTACAGCTTTAGGCGGTCTTTGCAACGTTTGTTTTGAAGCACTGACTCCAATCAAAGCTTTCGAAGCAGACATGGTAGTAGTAGACATGTGGCATTGGAGACGAGACGAGTTTGTCTACGTTCGTCCAATTTCGTTGGTTTTTTTGGACGACTCATCCACTTTTTAGGCGCACATTGCTTTCTAGATTTCAAACACCGTCGTGTGACGTTTCTCGATCTCTTGCATTGTCTAGAGATCTCATGCAAACTGAGTCCCATTTGGTAGAACTCGGATAATTCGCCTACCTCAAAATCTGTTAGTTTATTTCCTTGCGGCATCGCGCAGACGAAATTTGTTGAATTCTGTAAGGTGTATAAGCATAACCAACGCGGATGAAAGTCACCCGGGTCGCTAGGGTGCATTACGTGCTCCAGTGTACATGAATCCGTGTCTGGACATTTGGTCGCCAGAAATTTGGTCGAATGGACATCTGGTTGCCAGACATTTCGATGATTGAATCACACTGTTATCACTCAAGTCTGTCAAGTGTCGCGCCCTCTCAGAAAGTGGATTAGGCGTAGCCCGTTCCCTTGACCATTCTCGGGATTCATAGCTCACATTTGTTAATCCAGAGTTCTAAAAGCGTACATTAATCAAGAATCGGTAAGCGAAAAGGTTTGCGCTCTGCTATTTGATCAGGTTTCGAAGACATAAGGTACGAATTCGCCGCAGTCGAATTGCTTTGATCGTTGTGACCTCACAGCAGCGTTACGCCAGAATTCCTATCGCCCTGGACTTGTAAGTAAGGTCAGCTGAAATGGCAAAGTACCGTCTACCACGACAGTGACCGGTAAATCTTTCCTTAGCCACGATCCGCAATTTGCAGCTGCTAAAAGGTAAAGATCACCGGCAGTGTGACGGAACATTTGACACGGCACCACTGAACTACCAGCAATCCACACCTTATTGTGTGGGAACCTCACAGCCCCGCTGGTTTATTGTACTAACAGTAGCAGAACGCAAGCTATGTACGTGATTTTTGAGACGCTCAAACAAAGAGAACGGAAAAAAACCCTACTTCCCTAGTAACTGATTATGAGAAAGCTGCGATGAACAGTATCGAAAGTAACTTTCCCAGCTCTATGACCGCGCATAATGCTTCCGTACGCATTTACAAGTAATAATATAGCTTCCTCATTCTATTGCGTATCACAGCTGACTCTAGTCGGGCTTGATCGTAGTCCTCAATTCCATTTTTCAAATAATTCAGTCTGAGGGTGCGACACACGACAGGCTTGAGTGGTTACAGTGTGATTCGATCATCGAAATGTCTGGCGACCAAAAGTCCGGCGATGTAAAATCTGGGAGCCCATGAACCACATGATTCGGGTTCTCATGGGCTTGCCGGCCACCAAATTCACAGACCGAACTAATCAGCTTGTTGCCAGACTCAGTGGTCCGTCCGGTTCTGGGAAATTTCCCATGGGACAGGTCACCGCAACAGAGGGTCCCATACTTTTGTCATCCTTCATTTTTGCGTTTTTTGCTTCAATTTGCGCATAATGCATGATTTCATTCTGGAACTTGGTGTGCCGTATCGCACCGCGCATTTGGTTGTTCTGACAAGATATGGTTTTGTTGGAGAATACAAAAGCGGAAATATGCGGGAAAATGAGAGGGGGACCTGTAATTTTGATGCGCAGAGTGCATAGGGCACTGATACTTGTACTCAGTCGTCGCACAGAATGTATTGTTCCGACTGGTGTGCGAAACCAAGCGTTCTAGTGGGCTCGCTTTATTGCTAATGTCCGTTTGACAGGATTCATCTGTCATTCTATCGATCCACCCCATCGATGAGTTATTCCGTCGCTGGTGCTTCCGTTGTCTCAAGCCTTGGGATCGGTACTGGACAGGTGCTGACGTGCTAACCACTAACGAGACTTGGCTGTCTACCAACGATGAGTCAGCCCATACTCTCCCCCCCCCATTGTTCACAAAACAGTTTGTCCTGGCCTGTTCAGCTAGCTCTTATGAGGGGAATTTCCCGCCTTCAGACCTTCTCGGTCTATTCGTACAAAATAGATCATTTATAAAAGATATGCGGTGACAGTAACCAAATCCGTGCCTGCACACTTACTGGCTCAGTTGTCATTGACGAGCGACTCTCCTGGCTGGCCTGGTTGCAACCTGATTGGTTGGTTCGGCTCCGGTCGGTCCAGACAACTGTTGGTCGTTGATTGGTAAATCATTCGGCTTCGCTGGTCCCGGATTTCTCCTGGATTCTGGGCAAGCGATGACGTACGGTCTGCCTGCCAAATCATCAACCTGCTTCACTGAGACGAACGTTGTCCTTGATTCTGGACGGGCGAAGTCGGGCCTTCTGACCACCGAACCGGGGCTTCATTATTCGTGTCTGCTTCTACCCTCACCAGCTTGCAAAAGTTGATCCAGCCAGTAAAAGTAGTCCATCTCGATAGTATTCGAACGCACCTATGGACAGCACCAACGCACTAAGTACTGCGTATGTCCTACCAGGTGAGCTTATAGGCCGATTTGAGTTCAGTTCAGTTTAGTAATTTTAACCATTTACCTCATACCTCCTCGCCCTTCTTTGGTCGCTACCTCGCAGAATCATCCAGTTGAGGGCAGAGTGGATGAAAGCATGACATGGAAAAAGAACCAAAAACAAAGCAATGGGCACAAACCACGAAGACAAACAACGAGCCTTGATGCAACGCGACATTTGACCACATTACTGAATGTCTCCAACCATCTGGTAGGTGGGTTTGGTGGCCCCCAATCCGTTAGTCTTACAAGTCCTGCTTTGTCAAATCCACTAGACAAGGTTTTCATCCCTTTTCCCCATGTCATGGACTGATCACCTCCACCTACCTTCCATTCACTAACGACTTCGGAGAACAGCTTACACCAAGGAATTCTATCGTTGGGCATGCGTAACACATGTCTAAACCAACTTAACTTGTTTAGACTCAGTACTTGATCGAGAGACTGAACGCCAGTTCCCAGCGACCTGGGCCTGATCTTATCGTCAGACGCACCTTCTGTATACGCGATGGCACTTCATCGGGTATTTGTCCAACTGGTGAAATGTAACTGTCCAGGTTACAAAATTTAGCTACTTCAGCTAGAGCTTCCTATACCAAGACAAGATTTGGTGTAGAGCCAACTCAATTCTACAGCAACACTTTACACTTTGAAGGTGCAAAACGCATCCCAAACATTGCTACACTGTTGTTCAGGCTACCTAAGAGAGCTTACAACTTACCAGAATCTTCATTCAGAAGAACAATACCGTCCGCATATTCCAAGTCAGACAGTTTATTGCCTGAGCAAAGAAAGATGCCACTATTCCTACACGCGGATGGGGCTATCTCAATAATCAGTTTAATCAAAAATTGAAGAAGAAGGGTAAAAGACGGCAACTCCACTTTCTGTGGTGAACTCGGGTGAAAGATCACCGTAAGCATGAACTCGACTTAGGCTGTTCACATGCAAGGATTGGAAAAGAGAAGTAAGGTAATTTGGCACATTCAACAGTGAGAAGCTGTGTCATAGAACTTTGCGATTGGCTGAGTCGAATGCCATTTATAGCTCAAGGAAAACAAAGATTACGGACCTACGGAAGTTTGTTTGTGCTGCAAAATCTGTCACAGGATAATGCGTGATTCGCACAATTCCTACCAGGTTGACAATTGACCTTAGTCTTATGTACGCACCTTTAGCGAGTATTGGATAATCGACAAAGAATAACCCGGACAATTAGTCTGGATGTTATACTTACCAAGCTAGTCCTTCTGTGTTTCTAGCAAGAAAAACTGTCACCTTTCTTATAAACCAATACAATCCCCGATTAAAAAAATCCTTGAAAAATTATTCGCGTTTTCAGATGACCCGGAGGAGTTTTGGTAACTCTGACACCAGAGCTTCGCCTCTATCTTTTAAAAAGGACGGAGAAGATCCATCCGGTTCAGCAGTTTGTACCTTTCCGTATAACCTACCTCTCGGATAATCTCCTTTTCTGATGGAGGGGTGATAACTAATTGCATTGTTTCTCTTGTAGTGGTTATCTGAAGTTCTACTATGAAAGAGTGTCGGCGGTGGTCATACGGTTATCACTGTTGACCTTGAACAATAACGACCCGGGTTCGACTCCCACCACCGCTGGTCACCTTTCCCTTTCGGCAGATTTTCATTTGGCCGCGGCCTTCTTTCTGAGTCGTTGTCCATTGTTGTATATTCAATGGAAAGAGAAAATAGAAATGGTAGTTAAGCTGTTGACTACAATGATTCGGAAAACCTTCCAAATGCAGCCTTCTCCACTTTCTCACATTGCGTAATCCACCACTACCCGTGGCCAATTCCTCGAATCCTAGTTACTTAGCGCCTCAGGGATCCTGGCACCTCGTGGAATCTGATATCTGTAGGTACGCATCTGAGAGCATCTAACAGGGTAACTGCATACGATGATAGTCTTCGTTTGCGAGGCCAATGTGAACTGGAGTCGCGTGTTAAATTAGCAGCAGCGTGCAAGCCTTTCCTGATCTATTGTCGATATTCTCTTCGGCCCCTGGGATCCGGCTGCATCGATAACCATGTAGGAAGCTGTAGTAATCACAATGAACTGAACTTGTGAGGTGTTGAAATTGATCCCACCCAGAACTACGCAAACGAATGTAGTAAGAAGACCAAGGCTGCGAAATAGCGCGTTATTTTTTGCAGAAATGGTTTGTATAAATATGGTAATTCAGAGAGAATAATTGGCGGACTAGAAGCTGACCAATCACAGGGAGCCTATGTCGTACTTGTCCTCGGCGATCCTGATTGGTTGAGGTGTGAAGCTACGAAGCTGTACCTGGCTGTATCACGTGTGACAACGGCTGGATCACCACAAAAGCCCTGCCTGGAAAGCAGACCGTCGGTTATCGTTTAGACGTATCTATGATGGTATGTGCTAACTCATGGTCGATAGTCAGCAATGTCCTGTCAGCAATCGACGTGTCAGCACCTGCCCGGAATCCATGTCAGTGCTTGTGCCAGCGGATACGCAAGTGACGGGGTAGTGGATCGATGAGACGCGAACGGAGTCCCGTTAACTGGTAGCTGGTCATGTGACCAACCAACCAATCAGAAGACAGGCTAATTGGTGCAGAGTATGAGCCAGTTAGTCAACGTTGCAACGATTGGCGTCAGTGATTGTTTCTTCCTACATAAACGTTGTGTTTTGTGGTAATAAACTGAGATGATTCGTGGGTGGAAGAAACTTCTCACTAGAGTGAGTGGGACGAGACGAAACAGTATCTATGCAGGAAAAGTGGCTCTGGTGTTGATAAGACTACGGACAGAACGTAAACAAGAGAGCACGCACCAAGGTGTGATCTGAGTACATATGTGCGGACTGAAACGAACGACAGAAATGATCAGTAACAACATGGTCTATCTGAGTGCAACACAGTTGAAGCTTAGGAAGATGCCATTGTAAAGTATGCTCTTATTACGAGTGAAATCAGTGCTCACCGGAAGTTAGCTAATGTCGGTACACAGCTGAATTCGACGATTTCCGCTGTCAGTCCAAGCGAATTGCAAATGGACCTCATTTTTGCTCTTTCTCATCCCAAAACCTCCAAGTTGGGCAAATAAATTGTGAGCATGAGCACGCTTCAAAATGACTGAGACAAATCCTGGTCGGCTTTCTCTTCGACCACATGAGAGCCGTTGTCAGTAGACGCATACACAGATGCGACGAACATCCTTAGACGCGTCAGTTTTTGCTATTGACACGTACAGAACCGTCCAACTGGACTGTACACAAACGACTGCTGACTGGAATCCAGTTAGATAATGCATGCTCGCCTCTCGTGCTCAAAGCTATCCCGACATCATCCTAACCATGAGCACTAACTATCGGACCGCTTGACGCTAGAAGAATCAAGCCAAAGATCGATGTTTTATCTGGAGTGCGAATGGTGACCGCATAACTGAGGTCTTTTTATGCGTTTTGGAGACACCAAACGCCTTCTTTGCAATTTTCTAGCTAGGGAAGCTTGTTGGCATATCTGATGTGGTATGCGAACGTTAAATACAGCTAAATGCAGTGAACACGTAAGCTTAAGAATTGCGTTTGATTCACGTCTTATTTTTGAACTGTTATAAGCGTTTGACACGTCTCATGAGCTACAATGCCCCGTGGCATCTTTCATCGATGCTAACTCACAGGAAAAGAAGTTAGTAATGTTTTTTATGGGAAGGGTGCTGGAGGTTTCTGCGTCAGCTACACTTCGTTTCTGCCCATGCCGCGGAAGGGTTCATCTACTAGAGGTATTTTGGCTGAAGAACTGCTACTTTCTGGGTTTATAAGTTGGGGTCGCATCTTCTGGGGTATATTGTCTGATCCTAGAAAGCGAGATGTTGTGCATCAACTGCTTTTCAGAGTGGCCGAACTTCTTTTTGCCTTTGCCGATTGATCTGTCTGGCATGATTGCATATCCGTCTTAAGGACGCCATCTCGCGTGGCTGTTTGTGTCGAGGAGGCACTTAAGTCATTACATCATCAAGGTGCAGTCTCGTTGTGAATATGGATTCTCTTTGTAAGGAAAAAGTCGAGGATTTTGAACAGTTCTCAAATGGATCATGTAGTTTACCCGCTCAGATTGCATAAGCACATAGCATCCGCTACACTGAGTTTGTAATTTTGCTGCCTATATCAGGATTTCCCTTATGAATCGGAGACTCTCCACCTGTGAAATGTGTGGGAATTTCGGATTATCGTTAGTAAAGGCACTCACTATTCTATAACCGTCCTCGGTCGTGCTACTAGTTACTTCTCTTCTTGAAGTGATCATCAATCATAAGGGCTGAGGTTTCATTGCCGCATAAAAGTGATTCCTTCTGAACCCCACATGTTTCTGTCATTCTTTTATCGGTGTTCGGACCTACAAGAGAATGACTCCAGTCTAGTTTGCTGTTTGCCTGTCGATTCACGCGTATTGGTTGTATGATTACTCACTCGCAGCACCTTGCTTGTGACAGAACCACTTTATCCAATCACATTTCACCACCCACGGATGGGTTTACTTGGCTGTGCCGAAGGCTCGAACAGCCTGCGCTTGCTCAGTTTTTGATACTTGCTTATTTGCGTGCTAGTATAAGGATTTCCTACCCACTAGGTGTTCCCAATAACTACGAATAGAACGGCTGTGTTCGACTGACCGTTTTAGTATACGGCATCATTTGTGAATTACTAGTGAGAAAAGAAAGTATTAAAAAGAAGCTGGCTACTAGCTAAGACGTGCATTTTCCGTTCGAAAATGTGACATAGGCTTCTCATTGTAACTGCTTTCCCTGTTAAGTTTTTTTTTTTACAATTATTTAGGAAGCTTTTACCGCTATCCTTCCATTTATATTAGAATATGGAAGTAAAAGCGAGCCTTATTTCTGATACAGTTTGAATAATGAAGCATTAGGAAATCAAGCAGAATTTCCCAGAATGTTTGCGCATTTCTCTAATCTCGTAAAGTTGTCCTTATAAAAAAGATTTGTTGTCAGCTAACCAGTTCACTTGATCTGTTGGTTTTCACTCAGTCTGGGGTGGTTCGACTAAGAAACTGATCCGATCCATTTTATCGATTCGTCTTTATCGTTTGATGGTGAACTTTTGCGTTAAAGAAAATCACCGCAACTCCCTCAAGTTTTTGATAATTCTTGGTTTTTCAGAAGCACCTAATTACTGGGTCTTTAAATGCACACAGGTTGGCTCCAGGTTAGTCTACTTATCGACAACTCATTTTTCAGGATAATTTCGTGATGGATTATAGATGTTTGTGTCTAATTTCATACCATATTTCGTTGCAACTGGGAACAATATTCCAACATCAACTCCAGTTCTGTTTACCGAATTTTCGAACCGCATAACCATTTAGAGTTAACCTGTTTGCTTAGTGACGTGCAAATGTTGACTACTACGTAAATAGTTAACATTTGAATTTGGTCAAATACGGAAGGAAACCAACATAACGGAGAATGAGGGATTTCTTTCACAAGAAATCTAACTGGTAGGTTGCGTCTGGTATCATCATCTGCCTAGTAATGAGCTTGAAGATAACAGTGTTATTGATCATTTAGTATCCGTGTAACCCGTGTGAATGTACTGGCTTTGTGAAGGCCTTGGATTTTGCATGAATATCACAACCGAAGGCGTACCAGATTAACAAACAAATCTACGCTAATTATATGGAAACGTGGTAACGTGCATATTTATCTAAAAGTCCGTGATGAAGGACCGGATACTTCGCTTATGGCAGTTTTTTTTCTTCACAAAACTACTTTTTACATTTGTTCGGTAAACGTACGTAGTCGAAAAACCATGCCTTCAGCAGCCGAATAAGCATAAAAAAGACTACCCCTTTTCCACCAGCATACTCATTGGATATTTTCAGTTCTATAGGGGAAAGGGCTGGATGGCGAATAAGCTTGTTTTTTTGGTAACCTGCTCCTCAGGTAGTGCAGTTACACGTATATGATAAGAATGCATATTTTTGAGTAATGTTTTCGGTATTAAACTAAAATTGGTTAATCAATGCTGTAGATGTTGTACGGTTCGAAAAAGAGGGAGGTTTATTGTTTGTGGTTCGGAAAGTCCGACCAACAGAGTTCACATGGGACCAGTTCGCTGCTTCCTGTCACGACTGAAAGTTCATGGTCGAGGTCACCTTGATTCTACCTGCCATTTTCCGATCGCAGCTAGGGTGGCTGAAGCGATTTCAGAAATCGCTTGCGTGAACTGAGCGATGGATTTAACAGCCTAATCGCTAATGCTTCCACTGTTCCCAAGCGGACCTGACAAATGGCCTTCGACGAACTCACGAGTACCTTGTAAACTATCCCGCAGGTTTCGTCGTTAACCTGGTGCGTTTAGTCGGTGTACCGATCACGACACGACACAGCGAAACTGACGCGACAGCGAATTGACAAGTGCGCACGTCATGGTGACTAACGAAGAGGATAGAGAAGTCGGAAGTTTGTCAGACGTGTGCTGGATTTAGCGCTCTTCCGTGGGAGTTACAAGCGTACGATCTACAAGGGCATTGAAAGAAAAACCGTTGATCGGAAGCGCAATAAGCGTATGAGCAGGCACAAACGTTTACATCAGAGAACGCATGAATGACAGTCCATGCCACAGCGTTATATCGACAAGGTGCGCGACCATTGCCAGTCACGGCTCTTCTAGTTTCTACCCTCAGCTAAACCGTTTTGTGTTCCTTGAATGTTTGAGATGAGTTCGGTGTCGTTATGTCTACATAACTTGCCGAACATAAGCAAATCAATGAATAGGTTGATACAAAAGAGGCAGAGATAGACAATTTTTATTTGAAATAATTTGAAGTCAGTGATCGGCTTGTGAAGTGGGCGCGTAAAGTAGAGGCGGGAAATGTACCCGCGATTGCATTTCTTTGACACTGAACTAGCAGAGAACTTTAACCGTTTCTTTTTTAGGGGAGTTGCATATACAATTCCTTATTGATGGTCAATATCGACGATCACCTAGGTACTCCCAGAATGTTCTTTTGAGTGAAACGTTCCGCGCGCCTGTTGTTTAGAAGCTTTTGTCTTAGGTACTCGATTCCCTTGCCTATTGTTTCATTGGAACAGATCTTCCGTATACGAAAAGTCAGGAACCGTACTAGGTGTTGTATTCGGCTTGACCGAACGTGTGCTTAGACTAACAATCTCGGACGCACACACGCACACTGCATACACTTCATCCCCACATCTTGCAACTGCGGCTCCAAACCTGCGGGATGACTGCCACAATTCGTCCTCCAGATCAGTTTTGGATCGATGCTACTGGTAAACCTTCCTCAGGTTCGGGGAATTCGTGGAAATTTACTTTCGTCGATTATGCGGAGATTCTGCCCGTCTTTAAAACTGACACCAAGCTTTCAGAAGAACATAAGCTGAAAATTATTCGACCACATCTGGGAGATAAAGGACGAAGGCTTTTTGACGCATTG
Source organism: Fasciola hepatica (assembly GCA_948099385.1). Classification (NCBI taxonomy): domain Eukaryota; kingdom Metazoa; phylum Platyhelminthes; class Trematoda; order Plagiorchiida; family Fasciolidae; genus Fasciola; species Fasciola hepatica. The sequence goes on from CANUEZ040000106.1 coordinate 1,963,759, forward strand.
AGTCGGCGCATGAAAGCATTGTGGAAGAATACGCTGGAAACACTAGAAAAACATTGGTGACCCCGTATAAATGCCTATATGGGACGTTACAAATTTTCACCTATGAAGCAGCCGTTTGGACAGAAAATTGATGATTTCATATCTCGGCTTCTCTATGCTGCACGCTGCTGTGATCATAACTTCGTGCCAGCAAAGAAAGTTAGGGAGGTGCTTCTCGTTCAACTGCTAGTTTCGGCCGTCTGCGATCAAACCTTTCGCGAAGTTATACTGGCAGCAAATTCCCCCAATTTCACTTGGGATATTGCATGGGACAGTGCACTAACTAGAAGTGATATTCAGGAACAAGGGAAACTATTCCATGCCGATGAAGTCCACACGGATATTACTAGCATCAGAGCTGCTGTGTCGAATACAGATCGTGTCTCCAAACAGCCTGTTTACTGCTAAAGATGCAGAAGTGTCCAACATAAAGCTGACCGAAATCTCTGCCCCGCGTCAAATGTCCAGTACTGCATTTGCGGTAAGTATGGTCATTTTGTCCGTATTTGTCGTAAACGTACTGTTTCTCACGTATGTGGCATGAATTCTAGTGATCTGTGTTCGACAAATCAGCCTTATGATAACAATTCCGCCGTAAATAGTCGTTCATCTCGTACAGCATTGAATAATGTTGAACCTAAATTGCCTTAGCCTGTTTCGAACATGATGATAATGTAGACTTTTTGAAAATGGAACTAGACTCAGCTTCACCTATAACTGTAATATCTTAAAATGTTTACTGGAATCATTTCACCACTTTACAGATACACCCGTCATCATATACTTTTGGCAGTTACTCAAACGATACGGTGCCCATTCTTGGTTTTTCTACGAAAACGTTATTCTTGAACGGAAGTTGTAAGTGCCGGATTGCTGTTGTACGTGCCCAGCAATTACAATAAACCGCCCTTAGGCGGAAACGCCATGATATTGCTGCGAGTCGCTCCATGCGTTGACAGAATGCTTGTCGCAAACGTAGAAGTTAACAGTTTCCAGGCGAAATATCCCAATTCGTTTAGGGACGACATCGGTCGAATTCCAGCTGGATAACACAGAATACGACTGCTTTCCAACGCGACTCCACTCAGCATACACCAAACTCGACCAATACCACTTGCTAGAAGGGAGGCGGTTACTAAAGCACTTTGGGAGATGCTGGAGAACAATACAATTAAACCAATACAATGCTTCGAATGGGTACATCCTTTGGTTGCAGCTCTTCAGAAATATGGACCTGGACGAGTTTGTGTTGTTGTGAGTTGTGTTGATTTACGCATGTTAAACAAATGTCACAGTGGACAAATTTCCGTTGTCGATTGCGGATGAGCTAATCGTCAAGTTAGCCAGTGCTAATGTGTTTTTGAAGTTGGATGTGAGAAGCGCCTATTTTCACATGCCACTCACGACTGATTCACGACCTTTGACGATTTTTTAACTCAGGATGGACTTTTACAATACAAACTACTTCCTGTGGGGCTGACTAGTGCACCAGCAGTCTGGCAAAAGTTTGAGAATTTCTTTCGCGGATTTGAAAGGATGGTTATTTTACATGGATGGTATTTGCGTGTTTGGAAAATCTCCTGAAGAGCACGAGTCTAACCTAAGTGCCATATTGCTTCAGTTGAATGGACTAAGCTTGCGTTTGAATTTACGAAAGTCTTAATTCGTTGTGCCAGAAATTGAGTTTCTAGGTCATGTCGTTTCATCGGCTTGAGTGAAGCCTGATGAGGAGAATGCCAGATGTCGATAACAGTTGAATAAGTAAGACACATTTTAATCATGTGTGCTTACTATGTACGGCATTTTAAAGATTTTGCAACCATTTCGGAACCGTTACGTAAACTGACACGAAATAGACGGGAATTTGTTTGGAATACTGAATAAGACTGTGCTTATAATTCCATTCGTCAACTGGCTGTTTCAACTTCCATGGTAGCTATCCTTGATGAGAGTTTTCCTACGAACGTTTCTACAGATGCTTCCGATGTTGGAATTGGAGCTGTGTCATCACAGTCATAAAATGTTATAGAGAAGGTAGTTACTTATGCTTCACGGTCTCCATCTGCTACGGAGCGAAATTACCCTACTGGCGAGAAGGAGGTTCCTGCATGTGTTTGGGCATGCGAAAAGTGGCACCTCTACCTTTTTGGACGGCCTTTTGTTTTGCGCACTGATCACGTCTCTTTGACCACTCCATTTTGTCGCGGTAGCGAAGGTCAACGCCCCCTATGCCTCAGCCACTGGTACGCACGACTACTGAATTATGATTTTGACATCATCTATGTTGGCGGACAAAGCAGCCAAGTAGCTGATGCGCTTTCTCGTCTTCTTCTGGATAATGCAGGTGAGAGCGAAGACCTGGCGGAGGTCAAAATGATTGTGTTTCTCAGTGATGCGAACCCCAAAGCGAATGCGCTTAGTGAAGTTAAGGAACACAGAAGGTGATCCAGTTCTAAAATCCGTCTACGATTACGTTTCCACCGAATGGTCAAATAGATAACAACTACAGCCCGAATTTTTACCACTCCTTGTTGGTAAAGATGTGCTTTCAGTAGTTTATAACTGTGTCATGAGAGGTCATCGTCTTGTAATACCGGAAAGCCTGGTTCCTGCAGTCATATCAGCTGGGCACGTGAAGCGCCATGGTATCGTGAGAACAAAGACCCGCATACGTAAATGCTACTGGTGGCACGGATTCAGCTCCAGTGTTGAGGCTTCAGTAAGGGAATGCGCACCTTGTCAGCATTCCGATAAAAGCGCGAAGCCCATTGAATATCCAACGAAACCTTTGGCAAAAATTGCAACTGATATCACGGAACTGTCTGGAGACGCCCCTTATCACCAGCGTAACATTCTAGCTGCCAGGTGTTTCTATTCCAAGCGGTCAGCGGCTTTTCTATACGAGAAAATCATTACTTCGATAATTCTGCGATGGCTGCAACACCTATTTGCGAGTTTTGGTCTGTCTGAAGAAGTAGCCACCGACAGTGGTCCCCAATTTCACAGTTACGAATTCAGAAATTACCTTTCTCAGAACGGCATTCGCCACGTGCATTCGGTTCCGTACAGTCCCGCAGCAAATGGCATGGTGGAACGCTTAAATCGCACATTGAAAGAAATCATTCAAACCATAGCCACTACAGGGAAGAAGTAGATGTCTCTTACTACTGCATTGGCCGTCTACAGAACTGCACCGCATACCGCCACCGGAAAGACTCCTTCACATTTAATGTTAGACAAACAAACACGAGCACAACTGAACGCGGCGCGACCGGAGTACAGTGATCCAACACCGATAGAAGAGGAGAGGAGAACCAACTACCAAAATAAATACCAGCGATACAGTCAGACTTCGTAAACCTCTAGTTCGCAAAGGGGAGGACATGCTGGCTCCTCCAATAAAAGTTGAAAGCGTCCAATCTCCCAGTCAATACCTGCTGGAGGATGGCACCAAAGTAAACGACCTTATACTGCGCTTTGTGGGAAACGACCACCGAAGCCACCACATTCCTTCCACGCATGTCTGCAGCAAACAGCGCGACACTCCGAAGGTCCACCCGCGAACGATTTCCGATTGAGCGTTACGTTTAGCTCAAGTAGATAAGGAAGGGAGGGGGGATGGTTTTGTACTCTGCTCGAACAGGCATGCGCTTAGACAAGCAATCTCAAACGCGTACACACACACACACACTGCACACACACACACACACTGCACACACCTGATCAACATATCTTGCAATCATGGACTTACGCCTGTAGCTGTACACACTCGTAAACAGTTGACACTAATCGTGCTTCGTCCCGAGTAGAACTGACTAACGAGATCGTATCACGTGTTGAGCGACCTTGTATGGTCCAGTCTGATTTTAGACTTGACCTACGCTTTCACTTGCATACAGCGTTTACTCATGCACTGGCCTGGTGTTTGCATTTTCGCGTGCTTGCCTGTGCTTGTGCCTGCCGTGCGTTAGTACTCACTGCAAGTTCATCCGTACAAGTGCGTTTTCCTTTTGCTACCGAATTTGCGTACATAACACTAAGTTCGTTTTGTGTTTTAAAGGTACGAAATTGGGAAAATACATGTATTGGTCCGTCCATATTGGCTTGCAATATATGCGGTGAACGAGCTTCTCATCTCCCATGTTCTTGAGGTTTATATCCAGCAAACTGAGGTTGTCTCCTAATTCCACTTCGGATTTGAAACTGAGTGAATTGTGAGTCTGATTAAACTTTTCTAGTAGCCAATCTAGGCGTAAATGCTTGTCAGTTAAAATAAAAATGTTGTCCCCGCATCGGCAGTAACTGGGTAGTCCTTCTATGGTGTCCTGAGGTAAACGATTTTCGTGTTTGGCGACGGAAATCTCGGCGAGGAGGTATCCCAGAAGCGAGGTCATAGTAACACCATTAGTTTCTTGGTGAAGCATGTCGTTAAAACAAAAGTGGACATTTAACATGCATTGCTGTAGTAGTTGCATTACGTTGGCTACCGGAATACGAATATTTACTTAGTTTCCGGTTATAAAGTTGGGCAAATATTCGATTGGCTCTAACAATGGGACATTTTTAGCCAGTGATGTCACATCCCGAGTGGCCGTTTTAAGTCCCCGTTTTATTTTGTTCTTTCAATGATTCTGCGGACTGAAATATGTCGTTCAAGCTCTTCTGAGCACAGCTTCTGCATACTGTTTCGAATCTATGAACGAGTCAACAGCGTATCGAGTGTTAGGTGGAAGCGCTCATGTCAAGTATCGGTCTGAGTGGTACCCCGACTAATGTACCTTCGGTAAGCCGTATGGTGAATTTTCACTTGCATCACCGGAGTGATAGTAAGAACGTGTTCGACGATTAGTATGCACTGCAGAGCAGGAATGAAAACATTTCATTTGCAGACTGCGATTCGCCCAAGAGACTTCACCAGATGCACACATGCTGTACGCAGCCGGATGCGCTACCGCTTCGTGTTTATGCACGTGCACAAATCTCCACCAATCACACGTCATAGGAACCGAGTACATATATAGTCCTGGTGTGACAGAACTGCATGGTGATTGATCGGCACACTCTTTCATAGATAAAAACGAATTCATTCTAAGTAAACCTAACAGTTTCACATACTCACAATTCTGGCCTATACAGTTCTGAATGTGCCTGGCCTCACGCTCAAACGGTTGCAGTAAACTTGGTATTCTGGGTTGACCTAGGTACGATACTGAAGCTGCTGGCTATAGTTCGCTGATCGCTTATCGGACGTATCGGGTTTTCCGAGTATCGTGGTAAAAATCACTCAGTGCACATCTGGTGTTCACCGTTCGGATCGATAACAAAATAACCTTGTCTAACTTGTTGATTGCCTAGGAGTCTGTGCTTATTGGCTGCCATGCTCACACACGCCTTGGATGTAACAGAACACTTTATCCGATCGCATTTCACCAATCCACGGATTGTCTTACTTACCCATGCCGATTGCACGAACACTGCACTTGCCCAGTGTTCCGTGCTTGCTTACTTACGTGCTACTAAGCAGATTTCTCAAGTATTGTGTGTTATCATTGATTGTAAACACAGCTTCAGTTTGCTGTTTCTGATGAGAATTCATTGGTATTGTCTTTAAAGCCAAACTATTGATATACCTCGAAGACGAGAAACGTCGGTTTTTCTACAGCCGCATACAGAAAGTGTTGGTGCCAAACAAAGGCAGAGCCGAGCTGCTGTTCTAATAGACAGTCCGGTTATGTTAATTTAACTGGTATTCACGCGAACAGACTTTTGTAGTAGGACTACCCAGACTGAAAAATAAAACAGAGAAGCGCATTGTTGTGAACACAGTTCCGTGATGGTACCAGTAAATGAAATCAATAAAAGAAAAAATCTTCATCAGACATGATATCATTCAGATGTTGTATCAGACCGCCTCATAATGATGATTTATAAATTTCAAAATTGTGACAATTTTTCATGCCAGTACCTCATGTTGTTTTATTGCATCTACATGTTTATGTACGTTGCGATTGCGCGGAATACGAGTTCGAGTGTGTGTGCCCATTCAGCCGGTGTTCTTGATCCTCAATTACGCATAGTTCGGGCAGGAGCTATATTGCGTTCATTGTGAATAGTACGAGTACTCAAGTCTAATTCCTTAAATTACAAAAATACAGCTACCGATATTCCACACGAGGCCAATTGAATCACCTCACCAGGTTCGGCGCTTTGTACTGACCGTAGCATAGGAGCAAAATAACTAGACGCCTCCTTTGGTTTCTAATTGATTGTTTGCCGGCCGGTGGTGGTTGCATGGTTCAAAGCGTTTGATTACCACCTCGGAGGTCAGAGATGCTAATGAAGATGTGTTCAGTCAGCTACACAACACCAAAGTAATACCTGTCTCAGGTTCAGAGAGTTTCCTTCTCGCAGTCAATACAATGTGGGGTCAGGTCTCTAGGAACCAATCTGTGAGTTGCCGTGCAATTTCCAGCTGTTATAGATCTGTTACTACGGCTCCCATTTCAAAAGTAATCAAATCAACGACCAGCACAAAGCGTTGTCTTTCAAGAGCCTCGAAATCTGCTGCGCTGAAAACGACCGATAAGGCTGTCCTCATACGCTTTTACTCATTTAATGACCCACTCCAACCGTGGGTGACGGTTGAGTGGTATACAGCAATTTCTTACCACCTCGGAGGTCGGAAGTTCGAATTCCCCCCATCACCGGTTACCTTGGTGGTAGACAGTAATCCAGTGTCGTCCGGCTTGTCATCACACCCGAGCTATATGGTTCTCCATTACTTCAAGTCTTAGGATCTGGTTACCGGTTATCTGTAACGTTACGGTGGACCTTTGAGGTCATGGGGTATTCCCGTTCCAATGCACTCATGTCCAAGCATGTGATGAAAAAGTAACTGGTCCACCTTTTTCCTCGTATAATTACACCAATAGATCGATTCGCATCCTTCCCACGGACTGTTCGGCCTTGTCTGTCAAAACTTTGAAATTCAAATCAATTACGAAACATAGCATAGTATAAATTGGTAGTTGAAGTTTACCACTTTCATAAATGGATAGTCAAATCTGTTGTTCACGAAGCAGAAATTGACCGTTTACACTGTAACTTGCCTTTTAATTCTAAGAAAAAGTGATGAGTGTCATTGATGATGATCATATAGCTTGATTTAAACTCTTCATTGTTCGTCTACTGCGTAAATAATATAAAAAAGCAGTTTGATTACGAACAGGTGGTCTTGTATCCGGCACATAAAACAGATTGTTTTCACCACCTTACTAAACATGCCAAGTTGACCTGTTACTAACAACTGCAAAGTCAGAAACCCATTTGTTTTTTGTTCGTAATCATTACCAGTACATCTTACTGCTCGCCTGTTTTTACTTACAATCTTCCCACCATGTTTGCTTTGAATTCTCTCGTCGTCATGGCACTGAGCTTCTCCGAGATCTGTTTTAATCAAAGACCATCGACCGATTGGTTTCATGACCTGGTGGTATTTGTTTAGTCAAGATGAACAACCTACACGTGCGCGCGCAATGTAAGCAAACGTTTATTTCGGCTGAGCCATACGACCGTTTGTGGTTTTTATCGAGAAAACTGTATTTCAGTTTCCCTGTCTGTTTTGGATTCACGAGATACAGTTTAATTCTTTTAAGTTACGTACAAACTAGTTTCGGTGGATCACTAAAATCACAGCCTAGATTTTGGACATGTAGAAACAGTGGGCTAATGTTTTTGCACCAGCTAATGCTGATGCACCTCGACGGGGAGGTTAGTGTCGACATGTCAATTAATCCAAGTGCAATAAGTGTAACAGTGGTTGAATTTGGATTTTTTTGAGGGAACAACGATAGATCGTTTTTCTCCTCTATTTTAGCTGATTAGTCTTGTAATCAATATGATTTCATCCCATGAGAAGAGTTCGAACCAGTTACTTATAAACTACCTCATCTTCGTGTAGTTCATTCGAAATCGGAGTGATCAAATTTCCTGGTCTAAATCCTTTTTGGTTGTCAAACGAACTTCCGTCAGCCTACTGTTGGAATCTGCGCTCAGTTAATCTCCCTCTGTAGATGGGTGTACAGATTTTACAGTGTACTGAACAAACCTGTGCTTTGAGGCAAAAGACGTAACGGCTCGAAGATGATTCATCGAATACATATGTTTGCCTACACCATGGGCATAGTTTTATTGGTTAATGTTGTTCTTGTTTCGCATACCCAAAATTATTTCAGCATGGATATTTGTACAACAAGATAGAGCTAGTTTGAGTTGTCATTACCCCCCCCCCCCCCCGCCCTCATGCTACAAACACAAGCCAGTATTGGGGCATCCATGGCCAACCGAAACAATCGACAGAGTATCACGATCTTCGAGGACAAAGAGAAATGTGTCAGGGCAGCACGGTTAAATAAGGTCGTGCGAAGACGACAGAAGTTCCAGGCCACTAGAATAAAGATGTAAGTGGACATTATCATCATCATCATCATCATCATCATTATCATCATCATCATCATCATCATCATCATCATCATCATCATCATCATCATCATCATCATCATCATCATCATCATCATCATCATCATCATCATCATCATCATCATCATCATCATCATCATCATCATCATCATCATCATCATCATCATCATCATCATCATCATCATCATCATCATCATCATCATCATCATCATGCGAATCATCATTCAGGATATCGCCCGCATTGTCATATCTCTGTGGCAGCATTTTCAACTGCACACGAGCGCACTCTACGAAACAGCCACGGCTGAGCTTCATAGAGCGGAACCAAATCATATTACGCAGATTGATAAATCTTAGTTAAGAAAGTCCCCTAAGCAAAATCTTAGACACGATTGGATTCACGGTCAAGCACACGATCGAGTCAATATTAGAACCGATCCAATTCGGACTTTGGTGTAAATTATGGTTCACGTGAAAAAACGTTGTGTGCAGATTGAATTTGACAGTCACGTTCAAATTACACAGACGATGACAAGATCGTATGAATTTAGCGCGTGTACACATTCGAATCCGGCTAACTTTGGTTTGAGTTTTACCAGTCGGATAAAGCTACACTGCTCACTGGGCTGCGGGGTGATAATTAATCAAGGACACGTTGGGTCACGCACGGTCATAGGGTCCTCAAAATGGTGTGATCGAGTGAAAGCGCGATTTCTGGGTGAGGCAAAATACCTCGATCATACCTTTTGGCTGTCCAACAATGGTACTCATTCTAGTGGTAAAATCAATCTATAACCACAGCGGAGTTTCGTTATATGACTTTACTATTCTTCGAATCCATTCCGAATGATAAATTGTCTGATTTTAAATTAATTGAAAAAGGACTGGTGACTCACACGCAGTAGAATCTCGTTCATTCCTTCAGGAGTGTGAATGAACGCTTTTTGTCGGATTGTTCGGCAAGGAATCACAACGATGATTCGCTTGTGGCTATTTCTGGTTTAGTCTCAGCTAACCGTAACGAACGACCAGGCTGAGGTCGCAAGATGATATATTCGGCAGCTGGTGGTATTTATATGGGAAACACATGGCCAGATTCGTGGTTATTGCTGCAGCTTTGATTCCCTAGTGGACTCCCCAACGAGAAGCATCCATTCACACTCATGAAGCCACAAATGACATCCTAGTATGCAATACACCTACAGATCGTCCATGCATGAAGATGAGTGGGCAGAGGAGTACCGGGTATCTGAAGAGCGGTAACCGCGAAACAGGCCGTGTTTCCGGCGAAAGTTGTCCATCCGGCTACTTATCAAATGCTATTGTACATATTGATATATATAATGAAGTGACGTGGTTAAATACTCGAGAAAACCCCTGGTTACTTATACGAAGTATTTGAGGTTAAAACCCAGACCATTTCAAAACCGAATTCGAGGTGATCATCTTGATCAAAGATGATCATTGTTAGCATTCGAGTCGCAACATTTCAGGATGATCAAATGCCCGGAAAATAGACCTAAACGACTACTGACTAGGGGAAGAATTATCAAAACTCCCTTAATGATTCTTTATTAGTCACTCTCGATGAACTTCGTGAAGCCTCTGATTAACCAATGGGTGAAATGAAACAAGTGAAAACACGTGCACTGCAAGGACTAGAAGAATTTTATTTTTGCAAATATTCAATTACCAAACACTCTCCTAGACGTATCTTCTTCACAGCGTACTCTAACTCGACCTGAACTATTTACACTTTGTTCATTTATAAATGTTCTACTGGACCTCGTAACAGACCGAATTTCATGACTGTTGACCACCTTGAATTCAGCAATTCTTTGATTACTCTCACGTCGTATCGATACTAAATCGACATCAGTATAACCACGATAATTTTTGCATCTAGCCACGAACTACATCTTACTGTCCGATTTAACACGACTGTGCCAACCTTGATGACAATCTGCGATGGTTTAAGCACCGATGTACACTGCCAGGTGGTCTTCCCGCTTTGTGTCCAGGACAGAGCGATAAGCTCGTGAAAACAAAACCTTCACCGGAATCATGTAGCCTGGGAATCACGTAATTTGCCCGTTCATTGCAGACCAACGGTGTCCTGTACTGCGCCAAGCATAAAACTAGAGCAGTGTTAGGGCCAGATTGTGGCCCGCGATCCTTCTGTTCGTTTAATCTAAGTGTTGGTATCTGTTGATGCACTCACTGCGCCCTGGATCACGGAGTTTTTCTTCCTGATGTGCTTTCGCGGATTAAATTCGTACAGTCCCATGCAAAAGAGCGTTACCTTTACGTGTTACAGTTGCGTGAAAGCACCTAACAAAAAAGCCTACCATCAATTCAGATTTATCGGTTCTGAGAGTGCACAGTTCCAGGCTCAATCTGCTCACGTATATTCGGTGATCGTATTGACTTAAACACTGTACAACAGCCTTGGGACTACGTATATGACGTGCCTTTCCTTCTCTACACCATCTCTGATCGAGGTCTTCGCAACAATATAACAGTTAGGATGCAGCAATCGAGATCAATAACCAAGCAGCACATTGCCCACAGTGTTACACAGCTAATTACACAGTCATTCATGAAATTTTACGGGAATTATAAACACATATCTTTCAGCGCACTTCTGGACTGAAATTAAAGTCAAATAACGATAAGTTGAATTTCGAAGTTGTAAATGGGGAACTGCATTTCCGTGCACTTTTTCCAAACTGTGGACATGTTCACAGAGGACTTCAGTGGCCCCAGTAACGCTAACGGAAAATCACAATGATGTTGTCCTAAGCTTAACCGCAGTTTGTCTTAACTAGCTCCAAACAGACCCCATTCGAGTGCACCATTTGGGACACATCCCCTCAGGCCGGTACTTTGTTCTTGAACAACACAGAAGAATTCAGAAAATCCACCGGTTTGTCTGATTTATCTATTCCTAAGCATTGCAGTAGGACCAGTTGCCACGTATCCTTGTTTGAACTATGTATAATTCACAAGGCTTTGGTGAAAAGCGACATTCATATTACTCACAACAGAAAGCTAGTTGAAAAGGTTACATCCACGTGCGATACTGGAAGGAGAAAGTACTCGTGCATTTATATAGCTAATCCATGGTTATTGCAGGTGTTAGAATGGGTTCCACATCATCCAGATATTCGGAGAAAGTTTTCTGATCTTCCCAAGGATTGCGTAACTGATCTCCATCATAATCCGTAACTTCAACCAAGTCATTCGAGTTCTCCGACTCCTCATCTGGCCATAACTCTGAATCGTCCGGAATTGTTTCCACCTCCGGAGGGAGCCTTTTCAGGAATTCTTCCGCGTCAACCTGTCTCGCTGATTTGACAATATTTGATTCCACAATAGCCGATAGGGTAAACAGAATCGAGATTAATAAGTGCCCCTGTCTGAACCGTTTCATCGCACCCCGAAGCGACAAGTGAAATTGCACAGTTCAAGCAAACCAAAAATCTAGTTCAGCAAGAAATTGATCGATTTTATCTGGGTTTTTTTTTCTCTCGCACTCGCGCGTTAGGTTTGATTGGCCCTCGTGATGAGAATTCCTATACCGTCTGAAATGTTCGCAAAGGAGTTGGACGTTTAATTGGGGTTTGCCTGATTGTAATTTCGATCTGTCTATTAAAAAAAAATCGATATGACTGCTAGTTTGCATGTCTCGATGGTTTTCTTTCAATCGAGGAGTGCAATAAACTCAACTTAGTCGATACACGATATCGTGAAACATCAAATAGATTGCAGTCTTAAGAAGCCCTCATTGTAATCTTCAAAATTCAATCGCCTTGATCATCAAATTAATTTTTTGAAGCTACACTAACGAATTTAAAGATATGAGTATTTTTTTATTCCTAGATTTATGCCTATTTAGTTTGGCTGCTATCATCTAAAGCCTCGCTTCATACCGACAGATTACTCTGGAATACTCTATTGTAGTATGCAAGTTATAAAACGTTATTCTTAATATTTAAATTTGCATCTGCTTGTGCATTACTTTGGTAAAATCTGTGCCAGGCAGTTGTGAGTTCACTTGATGGTATCATAACGGAATAATCCCTAAATCTTTTTTTCATGTTTCATGCAACAATGATGAAGTATTTTTTGAAAAGCTACGAGGCTGCAGAAAAGATTCATTAGGCGATAGTGGCCCATGTCCTTGACTTACGTAGCCATCCTTGATGGAAAACGATGCAACGTTGACTGAAATTCATTGACGATCATCTATTCCGATTGACATAAGCGCGCTGCGAAACGTGGCATTTACGAATACAGGACGTCGGAGAGCTGGAAGCATTGGACCACCTATGTCCGCGAATGAGCCCCAAAATGACCTGAACCGATAAGACATCAGACGATACGATAACAGAACGCTGCTTCGAGACTGGAAAAATTGTCGGTTTTTCTCCAACGACAACGTTCACGATCGTTCGTACACAGCCTGCGAGACACAAACACCGAGATCTCAAAATATTGTGTGTCACCAGTTCCGTGTCAAAGTTGACGCTGCCGCCTTCGAGGACAACTGGAAACATGGATCAGCACCGTCAAGTAGGACTTCGAGCGGTTGGGACACCATTCTGTATACAGTCATCCTCATCATCATCGTACAGTGTTAAACAGTGTTAAACTGATCACTGCCTTTCTCATCATGTTGCACGAGGAAATAGCAAGAACGAACATACTTAACGGGCAGGGAGTGGTCCTACACGGATGGGAAAAGGAACCAACGCCCTAGTAGCCAACACACGGAATACACAGTCTAACTATACAAACGCACGTTGGTCGATCATTCTGATTCGACAGAGAGTGACAGCACGATCGCTGCTGTTCGGTTCGCTTCCATTTCCTTCGGTTTCCAGCCAGCTGATTGACGGATCTTTTGGACCCCAATCACAAAGGCGTGAGGCACCTACTTTTCCTAAGTCCGCTGTACTTCTCATTTCCCGTTGCCAAGTCATTTGTTGACCTCCACGTGTCCTCTTCCATTCCCGAGGAGGAACGGAGAATAGGACACGGTATGGTAGGCTTGTGTTTGGCATACGTAACACGTGCCCTCAACCAATGAAGTCTACTGGGCTGGATAAACTGTGATAGAACATTTTCTGAACTGGTACCCAATATTCGATTTCTGACCTCAGTATTGCTTACTCGGTCATTCCATCCAATCTTAGCGATACTACGGAAACGTCAATGGTCGGAAACCTCAAGATGACGAATATCTTCTACACGCAGACCCCAAGTCTCGCAAAAATACAACAAAACTGAACGCACCGCGAAACAGTACTCACGACCTTTCAACTTCAGTGAAATGTCAGGTCGGCGCCACAAGTGCTTCACTCCAGCGTACGTTGCTCGAGCCTTGGATGTACGGGTGCTCACTCCACTTCTGTGCTCCCATTCTTCGTCACGCTGCTGCCGAGGTAAGTGAAGCGGTCGTTAACTGCCAGCACTTCCCCATCGAGCATGAAGCTCGAAATCGTTGACGTCCAGTCCTGTAACATCACTTTACACTTTGAAGGTGCAAAGCGCATGCCGAATGGAACCTCAGCTCTTGAGAGTCTATCTAGTGCATGTTGAGCATGTTCCGTGCATTCGAACAAGCAAACAAGGTTGTCTGTGTAATCTAGGTCACACAGCTTCTCATTATTTCCTAGTTCGATGCCCACATCCTGGAGATCTACCAAGGCATTCTCCATTATCTCGTCCATGACGAAATTAAACAAGAATGGAGAAATTGGAGATCCCTGTCGAACACCACTGGTCATTCCGAACTGACTGGATAGTTCGCCGTTAACCCTTAAACGGCCAGGAGTATGAGAGTACAATGATATCAGTGGATTCACGAACTTCTGGGGCATACCTTCCCGGTGAAGAGCATTGAATAGAGCCATCCAGCCAACTGAATCGAAGGGGCCTTCCAAACCGAGGAAAACCATTATTGTCGGTCGACGGTGTGTGTGTGACGCATCTCCAGTAATTGAAGAAAAGTAAAAATCTGGTGGATGCATCCTCGACCTGGACGGAATTCAGTCTATTGTTAGCGGACTTTCCTCTCGCGAGCTGGTGTAAGACGGCGCAGCAAAATCCAGGCTAATACCTTTATGACCGTTGGAATTAAGCTGATCCGACGATGGTTACTACAGTCATTGCATATTCCTTTCTTGAAGATGGGTACAATCATTGACTCGCCCCGTAATAACGGAATACACTCCTCTTTCCAAACGTCAAAGATCAAGGTGGTAAGTGATTTTGTGGGCTCATCACCGCCCATTTTGTAAAGAACTCGAGGGATCCGTTGGGACCAGCCGCTTCCTCTCATTTTAATAGTCAGAAGTATTACTTCACTTTCACTTCCGATGGGGGATCAAGTGATACTCCACAAGGAATCACAGTTGTTAACACAGGAGTAACTATGTTAGCTCGTGGTCAGTTAAACTGCTCATTGAAGTATTCAGCCCAAAGATCCAACCTTTTGCTGTTTGCCATGAATGGGCTCTCCATTTCTATCGCATTTCGTTTCACTGACTGGCGTTCGCCGTCCACCGGTGTCGTGAATAAATTTGAACAGTCTTCGACTATTACCTGAAGCAGCTGGTACTTCCATTTCTTCGACTATCTTGACCCACCAGTTTTCGCGTTCCTTCTTAAGGCTTGTGGTAACTTGATTTTGTAGATTTCTCCGTATCTTATTCATTTCCTAGAGCTCGAGGGCCGACATTACTGCTCAGTTAGACTTGAGAAATCCAGTGTGTTCTTCATGAACATCGGATCTAGCATCATAGGCGAGACGTGCTGCCACATGCATCGCCTGCTTGATATGGGCCCAATACTCACCTACATTATTGTTCGTCTTAGATCCTAGCTCATGTGCTAATTTCTACTCATAACAGGTGTGAACTTCTGGATCAGATAAACGTTGACAACTAACCGGGTTTGCGGTTTGCGTCGATGACCATGGAGCTGGAGAGATAATCACGTTACAGCTAATACATGGTGTGACTCTATGTACGTGGACCAGTAGGATCTACGATTCTGAACAGAACTGCACCACCGGTGGCTTACTGTCATATGATCGATCTGGCTCAGAGTACGGGTGGAGTTGGATCACAATGTCACTGTGCGATGAGAGCTGTGTCATAAATTTATGCTAGACAGGAATAACCAATTGTCTGCACAAAACTGGAGAAAATCCATCCTCGTTATGTGTGCGTTGATCGGGCAAGACACAAGGCCAACCTAAACAAGATTCTGATGCACTAAGTTTGCCAACTTGTGCATTAAACTCATCAGCACAATGTCAGTGCCTTAGCTCCTTCGAACGAGAGTGTTGAGTTCATCGTAGAATTCATTCTTCTGCAAGCCAGAACTGCAATCTGTTGTGGCGTATGTCGGTATTACAAACAAACTTCACTTAACACAGCTATCCTCTCGAATATCAACCGAACCTTGGAGTCTTACAGCACATAAACGACTATTAACCGGTATCCAGTGTGAACGGGTAGCCTCGGTCTTGTCAGTCAAGACTATTCTTATACCTCGTTGAGCCGCAGCTCTAGCTGGTCCATCTCCTGAATTGTGCAGGAGATACCTCTATGAGATAGCAGGAACAGTTTGTTGAATCAAACTGGTCGGATCTTGGATGCGCTTTTCGCTTCCGCACCAGACATCAGTCTTCAGGGAATCTTTTGTGTGGGCTAGGCACGCCTGGTGAGCAGCATGAATATAAGTACGCACGTTAAAGAGGTCGAGATTGACAGGTTGACGAGGCTTGAGAAAATGCGAATTATGAGATTGATGATTACTTACGACATTGTTTGACAGTGGACGGTTGCAAGTGTCGTTTGTACTATCAATGAGATCAGGTGAGGAGGACAAAGAGAGGCGGTTGGAGACAAAAGACAGAGGTTGAATGGAAAAGAGGGGCCTGTATACAGTGCTCGCCTCTGGCATCAGAAGTGGATCTCCAAGTATTCCAAAGTCTCCTTTGTCCGGCGTTCTTGGCAGGTGCAATCCTCGACATCTGTGAAGCTGGTTCATCTTCTAGAATATAACAGCGTAAAATTATAAGTATATATATGATGCAAAAGTCATGCACAATTCTTCACCAAATGCCTGCGTTTATCGGTCGTCCTTTTCGGACGACTAATATGTCAGCCGGACTGCGGGTTGGACCAGTAAATGCTCACAATGAGCTGTAAAAATTCTGTAGCCCTTGGGTTACACGCCCGAGTCGCACAACGAATCAGACTTGGGCTTGCCCATATACTGGACTTGTAGCTTTTACCTGCGTAAAAAGTCTGTAGATCGCTGTGATGATAGCTTGATCTGCATTGACGAGACGTAGGAGGTCTAAGTGTATAAATATGTGGTATATAAAGAAAACATTTCACAAATTCATACCACGAGTGATTTGTGGAACTGACTGATACCACGGTACTTCAATCAGAAAAAAGAGGGAGCCATTGGACGCGTCGATTATCGATGGAAGGTTTGTTCTGGGAAAGGATCAATACGTTAGTAATACAGAGAATGTATTGTTGGTACGAGGAGCCTGAATCGTATGTATTGGAAAATCCACTTGCATTTTTCAATACATACATTAGTAATTCTTCCATAAGTGAAAGTTGGAGAATCATTCCATTTTAGCGTCCTCATGAAGATTCTATCGGATCACACTTAAAAAGAAAGTGGTCTCCACGTTGCTTGCGGTTGTTTACAACGAACGTTGCCCATGCATCCTCACCGATGGTAGAACGCTGAAAAGATTTGATTCCATTGGTGAACTGCAATAGATCGGAGGTGAAACCTTTGAGTGAAGCTTTTTATTTACTCTCAGTAGATGTGCCCGAATCCATCCACTTATCGGAACAGAAAAATTCATTTGCAGTATAGGGTTCATGTTATGATAAAATATTTTGCACAAGTAGATTGATTTTTCATGAATCAGCCGATAGTACTCGGAGATCCTACCGATGTCTTGCAAACGACCCTCAAAAGCTGTCCCACGTAACCATAGATAGGTCTCTATCGAAGTGCTACACCATCTCTATTTTCACCACCTCGGAAGCAATAGAGGGATAGGTGGCAAAACGTTTTAATTCACGTCTACAGTAAACGTAGAGAGCAAAGCAGCTCAATCGACCGAAGAACTGGCCAATTTTTCCGTGCGTGAATTAGATTGACGCAAAGACCCTATGATTGCGGACCTAAGTCCAAAACCGACAACGGTTCCGCCCCAAGGTCTTTCCCATATGATCGTTTCCAAAGCAGATGATCTTCAATGGAGGTTTAGCATTCGCTCACTGCTCCTGAGCTATGAGCAAACTGAAGAGATGATGTCTTTGAACGAAACTCACCTTTTACTGGGCATACCCTTGTAGGTCTCTAGATGGTCCCGAAGGCGCTGTGCAAAGAACCTTCCATAAGCATCACTGCAATAAGAGTAGAACTTACAGATAGATAACTGGGAGTTTCCTGTAACGTATTCCTTTTGTGGAACTGGAAGATAGTTGCAGTCTTCAAATTACTAGGCAACAGACCCAATAACAGTGCCAATTTGTTTGTGATTGTTAACGGCAGCAATTTGTTTGTTTTACATCTGTGATTCCATGCGTGTAACAATAGTGCAAAGTATTATTTCAGTGCCAGTTCATTCGGTGCTCTCTCTACTTCAGTGCACTTGGTTCGGGCCGGAGCATTACGGATAATCCTCTTTCTTGAGTGCATTTACAATCCTCAAAAATGTGTGTGAATCTGTCAGTGGTGAGGCAAGCTCATTGACTGGTGTTATCAGAAAAGCAGAATGAATATCACCGGGTCAGAAAGAATAATTTACATTTAGCCCTCTCCGTTCATTAATTAACTCATCCGGATAAAAAATCGAAGTTACACTTGTGGGGTCCGCGCGTGACAACAGTAGAGGAGATGAAAGGTGACGATCATACAGAGAATGGTAGTACTAACGTACAAGGTTTTCATCTTCCTAGGTATCGGATTTGGTTAATGTACCATGAACTTCCAGAGACAGTGTGACAGTCGTGGCCTGGAGTTCACGCTCCGAATAAGCGTTAAGTTCTTTGGGTACTGTAACAGAATAGTTGACCATCGTGTCTCCGAATGTCCTTTATATATCCGTTTACATGGGTGTGTTTGGACTACAAATGCTCCTTTATTGCTTATTTTCGTCAACAGGGTTCTTAAAATATTTTTCATACACGGTTTTAATCACACTACGCACCCTGAATAGCCCGATCAAACTACGGTGGACCATTAGGGTACTGCCGGAGGAACAACAAGAGATGCGAACGTTCTCCGCAATCCACTGATCTCATTTTGTGTAGTTAACCACGCAGACTCCAAGTTGACCGGATGCTAAAAACGTTTGACATAAAGCTCTCTCATGGACCCGGTTGTATCGTACGCCGGCCGCTTCTGGGTGCGAAAAGAGAACCTAAAACTGAAAATAGGAAAAACTGGTCGATGGAACTAGTACCAACCAAAGCATTTGGTGCCTCGATCAAACTCTTCCTAGTTGATCTTTGGCATCGTCATGTGGGGGCGGTAGAGAAGAAAATAACAATAGTTAGAGATGACGACAATCGTTAGCTTCGTCAGTATTCCTCTAGGGATTTGACTGATCATGAACGAATTTACTGTACTCATTTTACCATCATATATATATATATATATATATATATATATATATATATATATATATATATATGTTTGTGTAGGTGTGCATGCGTTCGTGAAGCAACCATCGAAATATTACGCTTAACAATGTCCATCGCATCCTTCGTTTTGTTTCTCCGGGGTGGAGAAAACCAACACAAAGGACATTACTTCAACGGGAAAGTATCACGACGGGCCACCTAGTAAGTTCGCCTGGGCGCGAAGATTTTTTACAAGTCCAAACTTTGATCGATCACTTAGGGTCAGCAGACGAATTAGGGTGAAATTCAACGCGTCACGTGACCTAACATCAGTAGCTGAATTGGCACTGCAAAAGCAAACCGACCGAACGCACGTGTGAGTGATTGCGGAGATTTCCACATTTCGAGATCCTCATTTTGTTTGGGTATATGGTGCGGTGTTTCTATGTTGTGCACCTTCTGGTCTTTGCATTAACTACTAGATGCAGTAGGATTTGCGAAGCGGATATCGCGTGCAGGACCGTCCGTGATAATACAAAAAATAAAACTTCAGGACTATGACAGTCTGGGAGTGGGGTTACAACTGATTACATAAACGTCATTCATGAGGATCAGAATATCGCAGAAAGCCAAACCCACTATTTCTCGTACCTGTTTATCTACACGCTGCCCGTTTCCGCCAACACACACACACACACACACACACACACACACACACACACACAGGAATTGCTTTTAAGGAACTCACGCAATACCTTTCGAAACCAGATTTGTTTATTGAGATCGATGGTTGGTCTGGCTGTCTAAGTGATACACCCACTATTCCAGCCTATCATGATAAATCGCTGGTCTAGTTTTATGCAACGAAAACCAACAGTCCTCAAAGTCATTCAGCCCGTAAAGGCCAAAATCTCAGTGTCATATGTAATTGGCGCAATCTCACTTGACTAGCGTTTCAGTGAATTTTGTAAGAGCACCAATCACTTTGCAAGTTCAATTTTGTTGTGAACAGTTACCATAAACCCCAGGAAGTGGCTTATTTTTACACGTGGTGCTTAATATAATTCGCGATAATAATAGGGATTACTAGTTTCAGGTGTCAAACAAAAAGCGATAATTTCAGCAGATGTTTATGCATTCAGATTTTTTGGCCACTGCGTCAGTTGATTGTGGCAAATAACTTTTGCACGGCTTTTGATTACCCAGATCGGGGATTGTCATTTCAGGTGTAAGACCATCAGTTCAATTTGCTTATTTCCATTTCTTCCTGGCAACACGTGGAAAGCTTCGCTACATTCTACGGCATATTCGTGCAAACTTGTTTGCCATTTTTTCGTTCTATTTTCAGATTTTTCAACCGATGTACGGACTGAAATCCCGCAATGCGTACAGGAGGTTTGAATAGTGATTCCACATTTAATCAGCTCCACAGTGTGATTATTTATTCTGATGAACTGTTCTCTATCCTATCTTATCGATTGGACATCAGAGATAATCAGGCTTTCAATCGTTTATTCACTCGTGAAATGCGAATTTTAAAAGGAATGAAATTAAAAATTTGACAGCTGATGTTGGAAAGATGAACTTCCGCGTCGTAAGTCTGGGACAATCGGAGGATGAAATACGTTTAGCTGTATTTGAACAAAATCATCAGGTACATTGAAATTCCTGGACGGATTACGTTGTTGATGAACGAATTCATTGCTCTGAACTCATTTACATTGTTTTCTCTTAAAATAACTTTCACACTGCTTGCACGGAACCTTATTCTGGTTGCATTCTTGTGCAATTAACGATTTGATTGATGCTTTCTCCTCAGAATAGCCGCGACGTTATATTACATTACGTTCGATGATTGACCGACAGTTTGACGTATCTCCAGCAAAAACCCGCATAGTTTGACGAATATTATTGATGACCTAGTGGGTATACAGTCTGAACTATGTGGTCATACTTGCGTTTGTGTGGTTAGCCAGAAATCTGATTAGCTGCAAACGTGTTATCACCGTTAAATGTTCTGCGGTCACTGATATCACTCGCCGTACTGTTCAGGGCATGTCTGAGATTTTCACATTTCGACATTACACTACTGACACTAGGCCTCGGCAACTGTTTTCTCACGGATATAACACTACATCCGCCAGTGGCGTTTTAAATGCAGTTACTCGAAATCAGTGGTACTTGGTACCTGAACCTTGAATCAGCATTTTGAGTTGACTGTTGTTTGCACACGTGTGGTTTTTTTGAGTGCCTTGACGGTAATCACATGGTGTTGGATGAGATTGATGGAACTGCGATCTGCTTCCCGAGACGGTCTGGGTCCAATGAAATTTGGGTCTTCTATACGTTACTCACGAGTAACAGGCTGCTCATTTCTGAACTGAATGCCTTAGACTGTCAAGTTAAGTCGTTTGTCTTGTTTCCTGCAGTAAATCATGCTTATGATAAAACTAAGCATCTATTTGGTAATCGAAATCGGGAAACAATCGCACGTGTCACGATAGATGAACTGTTTTCAATGGTCGAAATGATTCTCGTTGTGGTGCGCGTCTTGATATCGTGCGAAACACAGAATAAATGGCTGATCGGAGTTTACTTCATATCAAATTTGAAGAAGCACTCGACTACACGCATGCGTATTGTAGTGATTGGGGTATAGAGACAAGTACCAGTACTGTACGTTTGCTCTTCACGAATGTCTGAGGCCACTTATTAGATGCTAGGACTCGTCCACTCATTCGTGTCGATCACGGAGCACCTGTTTGAAGAGATCTACTTAGGGAATCTAGAGCGGCCTTCATTATTCACTTCCATCGATTACTCACGAGACTCACGCTATCTGTCCTTCCTCGACCTCGTTAGTGCCAAGTTGGTACGCACCATTTCTGACGTAGGTGGTTCTTTGCGACATATACTGGCGTAGCCTATTCATGGCTTTGCAATTATGCCAGTGACGCACTTACCTTCTCGGCGCTGCTTATCCACCAAAGCATTTGCCCGATCCGTTTACCATTGCTTCCGAGATGAAAAACTGGCATCGCTAGACCGGATCTATGAAGTGACAGATTCACTAAAGTGCCTCATTTAAGCAAAGAGTTTACAGCTGATTTGTCTTCGGGTGAGGGTATGGATTCTAGAGAAACCCGCCTTCGGTTCTTTTGTCACTGAACTTTGCCGTTGAAATCAGTAGTGACATCACTTTCATTTATTCCGATAGCGGTCAAGAATGTAGGCAGCATACTGAACTTAAGTGATACACCTCCTAAAGACGAAGTTGACGCTTTTGAAGTTGGACGGTATCTAATTAGGCAAGGCATTCGGTGTGTTAGTGGGTGAATGTACTTCTCAGATTGTGTTTAAACGTCTGCCTCACCTCCATATGTGACGTACAGTAGAGTTACATAAATCGGCTGTAACCTCAGATAAATCGAGTATCGAATAAACCAGGTAATTATATATTAAATCAGACCCATAAAAAGTAACACAGGGTTGTTGGGCCTACCGAAACAAAGCCGCTTGGTTTCATTGACGGAACGCGACCTTGGGGTCAATGCTGTCAGTCTGGTTGGAAGAGAAAGCCAAATAACCCACTAAATTCTCTTTATAGCATGTTTGGACGGACGTCGAAAATGTGTGTACCACTCCACTCACGAGACTTTTGATGTAATCATCACTTAATCCTCTACGTCCCACATCCATAAACGATGCGCTAGGGACACGATTGGAGGTCGAAAATTTTTTAATAGCTAACCTTCAATGATCACCAGGGATATCTAAACCTGAGACATCGTGAACAAGGGATTAGAGTGAATACTATCGACAATGGAGACTGGGTTTAAGTGTGTTTCAAAAGAAGGAAAGGGTTCACCCCAGTTCCATTCGAAGACAACAAACCGGTCTTGAAAAGACCATCATGACGCGACTGCGAACGCGCTTATCAGAAAATCAAAAGTTCATACATGCACAGTTTACTTGTGAAGTGGGGTTTAGATTTCGCAACTCACTACTTCAGTTCATGCTAGTGGGCAAAATAATGTTTTGATCACTGGCTCACAACCCACGATAAAGTTTCTCAATTTGCCTTCCTGTGTAAAGCACACGCGCGCATTTTATGTCACATGGTGCACAAAATTGGGCAGTTGATCGAGTGCACGCACCAGTGCTAACCGAGTGCAAATGAGAGCATGTAATATGGCTTAAGTTTGGTCAATTAATCAAGTGAATGACCCATGTGATGTCACCATGTGTGTGTGCGTGCACCGCACAGGACGGTGTAATGAAGAACCAAATCGAGTGTGGTCAATCAGGGATGAGAAGCACGATTGGATGAAAAAGCATTGGGAGGGGGGGGGGGGGGCAAGTGAACACCAAGGTGAATTGACAAAGCTGATCAAGTGTGGTCATCCAGTGATGAAAATTCACTATTTCACCAACTAGCAAGCAGTGAAGTAGTGCATGACCGCTGGCAACATATCCATGACACTAGGAAGGTAGTGAGTACATATCTTGTGGATTGGCCTTCGGCTGAATGACCATCAATTTGATCTTACCACAATCTCTTGAACTGCCAGATAGCCGTCGGGGTACACCTGCTGGTAGTGAAAATCACAAAACCCGTACTCAACTGCGGACAAAGCCAACAAGAAGCCTACGTGGAATGCATGTTTTTTGATGGTCCAAACGCGGGGCAGGGTTGGAACAAGCTGCTGCCACCGGGAACTTTCGGAAGGCTTTCCAATGCATCCGATCCACGAACGTCAGGAAGCCTGGTGTAAGGCAATCTGCCAGGAAAATGACCAGCCAGTCGTATAGATTTCACGTCAAGCTGAGCCTTGGGTGCAGCATTTTGAGCAACAGTTTAACTGGCCTTCAGCACTAGTTTCGTCACCTAGTAGTTCATTTGAACCTGCTCGAGCTCCATGAACAGACTTTGTTGTCCCGTTCACCTAGGAGGATACCGTCCATACATTTCAGCTTTTCGAGCGTGATAAAGCCCCTGGCTGAGATGATCTCTTTCAGCCTTCTTCAAGAAAGGCGGTGTACTAATCACCTCAGAGCTCACCAATCTTTTCTACAAGACCTGGGCACATGAAATATTTCCGCCAAGCTGGAACGGGCCATACATCATCCCAGTTCACAGGAAGGGGGCTCACAAATTTTGCTCCAACCACCGTGGAGTAAGTCTGATATCCACGCGTCGTAGCTGTTAGCTGACGCAAAATACTATGATATCACTGTGATATAACTAGGACATGTGCCTGGCAAATAGTTGTTTTATCGTTTGTTATCACTTTTCAACATCGACCGTATCGACCTGACAAGTTCACGCAGTCATTTCCATTCTGGCTCAATGTAGATGACATGAATCATGCATATAACTGCGTGAATGAGTCACCCGAGTTCATGAATTCAAATTCTGCGGGCGTAAATATATGTCAGTATGCTCGTGCTTGCGTAAGAGGATCAGTCATGTGATTTTGTGGCGGAGTATGTATGCTACTCACTGAATGAGTAGGCAGTTAATTGCCCAGAAAAAATTATGGAGGGACAATGAACGCGAAAACATCACACGGACTGAGGGTAATAAGATGAAACACGACATACAAACCGCATGATCGTATCTCCCAACTGGATAATGATTGCTTTCAAGTGGAACGAACAACTGTGATACAAATGAGCGGTGTTGTGGTTAATTGATTCTATCGTTGGTCAGATAAAAGGTTTCCAGAAAACAAGCGATTTACCCGGCGCGTCGTGTAGACCACTACACTTTCTCCGCAATCGAAAGATAGTCGAAGTTATAAGAGCAGCACTAGTATGATTTAATTTATGAAGAAGAGCTGTTTACCATGTAATACGTTGGGATGGCCTGGTGTCATTGAGTTGACTGTACCGTGTCCAGAATACGCCAGTGTGTCTCAGGGCAGAGATAGAAAACGATTAACCGAGCCTTTTCAGTACTTAAACAACCTGATTGCTTGTATTTGGTATTTCCAGGTACGTTTTAAATAACTTCGGTATTTGTAACGGATAACAAACGGCATGAGAACTGTGTGCCCTTACATTATCCACTTATTTCACAGACTAAGTAGTCGGTAGTGAAATGGGTTTAGTTTACTGCGTTCAGCTCGCGGTTTGTGTCATAATTAGTAATCGTTTTCAGTGCACTTCAGTACCCCTTCGGTTACAGCTGAAAAAGACCAGAAAGTATGTGAATAATTGCTTCACAACTCTGACAATTGGAAAAATAAAGGGGATGTACAAACCTTAGATATTAAATAACACAACCTTATTAGAAATGATATCAGGCAAAGTTTCCACTACTGCACAGTAACCTTTCTCAAGGCAGGCTAACAACCGAATACACTGGTTTGGTTTTGTGGTCCATTTGCCGATGTTCACTAATCATATGCTGCAGTTGTTTTGTAACAGTATGCATATGTAGGTACTGGTTGACTAGGGTGATCTGTGACAGACAGTTGAAAACTCTGTCAATGAAATGTCAAACGTCATCTGTGCGAGTATCAAGTGCTACACATTTATTGACGAGGATGATTTGTGAAAAAGAGTTTAGAAACGGTGACTGACAGTTACCAATGGTCACAAACACAGCATGGTCCACCGGAACTAATTTTTAGCTTTTCCGTCCCAACTGACAAAATTCGCAAACGTTTATGGGTATTTGTATTACACCTCTGACAATCAGAAAACGAAAGAGAATCTTCAACTCTCCTTGAATGTTCTGTATTCAATAGCACAGTTTTGCCGCATATGCCTACCATCAGGCGAAGTTTCAGTTAGCGTGAATGGAGCGAGTTTGCAATTGAATACACAGATTGACTTAGGTGATCCAACTTAATAATATCCGTAGAAATAACATTATTAGGACCTTCGAGATGCAATAAGATCCTTGTGTTATCACTTTAGTGTTAACAATTGTGCATTCGAATTCATGATTCGCAAAAACCGACGTCGTTGATCTTCATTTCAAGGTGACAATGTGACGAGACTCTCAAGCTAGCTACTGCCATCGCCGTCAGTAGCCAAAATAGAAATACGGGACTACTGACGTGTGCCCGGGATTAATAAACAGCCTGAGCAACGCCGCTGTACGCAGCGTGCTTGTTTACGGCTGCGAGATCTGGCCCTTTCCAGCAGCCGATTTCAACTGGATGTCTTCATTCACCTTCGTCTAAGGAGTATTTCGTTATTTCTGGTGGTAACACCGAGTCAGCAACTCTACAGGCCCTACATGCCTTTTCCGAAGAGGACGCGCCTCGTAAGCATTTAGTTTGATAATATTGCTCGCTTGGCTTCCTTTATTGGGATAGGTATTGCATATGCTTTTCTACCTACCTATCCGTCGTACTTTGCTTGTGTAGCCTGGGGTTGGCTAGAAAATGTAGTGTGGAAGTCAACCTATGACGTGGTACCGATCAGTCAAATCTTTGACGTCGAGGTTTACCTCTGTCGGTGCCTCACGCATGCCTGACTGGGGACTTCGATATCCACAGCAAATCTGGTTGGAAACCTTGTGAGAAATGGCTCAGATTCGTAGTCAGTGGTGGTTACGTTGTGAAAGTCTGTGCTTCAACCTCACAGAAACTTCTTCCCTACACTTTGCATATTCATGATTTATTCATGTTCTGTATGGCACCTTACTTCTGTAGTTGTGAGTTTTGAATTATGACATCCCAGATCGTGTTCAGATTTTTTGAACACACTTTGCACGAGCGGACCGTGCAAGTGAGCTTGCGCGTCCGGAACATTAGCTGACTGCAGAACAATATGCGTACGAATCGAATGTGTGTGGTTCGCTCAGAAGAGATGACAAAACAATTCAAACTGATCGATCATCCGGACTGAGGCAGGCTTCAGTGATGCAAAAATCAATGCATACTCCACAATACTCTCCTTTCAGAACATCGACAAAATGGGTACAGATGCACCAAAGAAGACCACTTAAGTGGAAAATGAACAGACTTAACGATCTTTCAACCAGAAAAGGTTGTGAAAGTACTCAAGACACTAACAACGTGGTGCAGAATCGCATGTTTCCATGGATGGAATTGAGCAACGTAATCCGAGTAAAAATATGCTACCTTTAGGCGATCAATACTAGCTGCGCTTAGCCGACCGGTCTTGTCAGTGACACAAAAAGTATCATCAAAGTAAATGACAAGAAATGGGCCTGAATATGCTGGATGCAATCGGGGAGGGGTTTACCACTGTCACGACGGATGACCACACGAGGGAGTGTTTATTTCTTTGGGAGGGCAAGTGAGAAGAATGGATGAGTGGGTTGGAGGAGCAAGGAGTGATAACGTGTACGACTGCAGTTGACGAAAAAAGCTAGCGGGATTTTAGTTTGTGAAGTTATTCTATAGCCTAAATATAGAAGACGTAACGTAGCGATCACATATCCGTCTTTTCGGTACTTTTTTCTGGCCTTACAGTGCACATGAATCGTTTTACCGTTGCTCAGAAAAATGACCCAGAGTCTGAATATAGATGCGCAAAACTGTATATCAAATCTGTTTCCGTTACATTTTCATGGGCAAATAAACCACCAGGTTCATCAGTCTTGTGTATTTGTCCCACTAGCTCGTTAGCCTTTGGTCATATTGGCCGTAGTGCATTGTTGGTAATCTGCCCACACAAATGCAACGAAAAAATAATTGACATTCAAACTTGTGAATTTACGTTATTACTTTGAATCATATTTTTGAGCAACGGTAAAACTTTTCATGTTTATTGTACTGGCCTGACGAGACGCACTGGAAAGACAGATCCGTGTTTACCATATTTCATCTTCTAAAGATAAAGTAGGAGGGAGGGGGTCATTAAAAGGAAATAAGATCAAAAAACCCATCCAATAATCTCAAGGGTGTACCGAACACAAAGTCAATCCAACAGAAACGAATCTTCCTTTAGGGTAATACGCATGCACAACATGGTTAACAGAAGGACATCTGCCCACTTGACTGGGAGAAAGATGGAGTTGAAAGAGGCATTTAGGTGGCTATGAAACCGTTCCACTAGTACACTGAATGATGTGCAGTCATGTGAGTATGTTGAAATCTAAGCAGAGGAGTGAAATCACGGAAGAGTTGCGACTAAAACTATGCACTTCTATCCGTGCTGATTGTAGAGGGGATACCAAACATAGAAATACAGTGACGTAAAAACACTCTTAAATGATTTCCTCAGATGTATCAGCTATGAGGACAACCGTTGGCCAACGAGTAAAACGATTTACATATATGAGGAGAAAACGGTATCCGTCGGCCAGTGGTGATGGACCGACAATATCTGAGTGGACATGGTGAAAACGTTCGTTTCTGGTGGGTGTTTGGTCGGGGGATGGAAGCAAATAGCAATGAGTCTTGCTCCGTTGACAAGGTGAGCAGTTTCTAGACCACCCACGAACATCTCCATTCATATTCGGCCGAACATATTGGCCAGAAACAAATTTAATGAATGTACAGTGTTCGATGGAAGTAGATCCACCCCTGGAGAGTCGAATTTCTATCCATGCTACTGAAGACGACAGGAGTAGTTAGCTTTTGCCATCCAGCGAAAAAATGCTCTGGATAGTCCGTTCGAGGTTATGATGATCAAAACTGAAATTTGCTAACTAAAATTTCACAAATGGTTCGTTTTAGTGCGGAACGATCGTACAACTCTACCGACGTACTCCTATTGCGTCGTTGGTGATATATCAACCAATATGGATGCGCCTATTGCTAATAAACTGGTTGTGTTGCTCAGTTTTGAAGCGCTTGTATGGAAAATCTGAGTAAAATAACGATTTAAGTAATATTCGCTCGACAGTATATCATCCATTGGCACAGTATTTGTCACTACCCTGTTCTTGGTTCAGTCGTGTATATTCACATTGGTCTGGTGAATTTGTGAGCGGATCTTGTTCCCTTGTAACAACCAGTAACAGTTCATTAATTGCGGTGGTCCATTGATTCCTACCTGTCAGCAACAGTATAACTCGAATATCAAGACGATCATCAGGATTGAAACTAAGGGGGAAAACTATGAGTAACAGTATCATTTAGGCTGTTCAGTTGTGCAACTACAAGTGTCACTTCTCATGTCACGTAGTCATATTTTCCTACTTATGACCACTGATTGGATGGATCTCGTGATTGCGTAACCCACCGTGGAAACCCGATACGTTCCAACTGGCCGAGTGTACTGGTTCGGTTTTTATTACCTTCCTTCCATGCTACGGACTGATCACTTAATGGCGTTTAATAGCCTCTGACACGTATACTACGGGATAAGATAAGATGCGTAGAAATCAGGTGACGAAATGACCATGGAACGAATGATCGAGGCTTTTCAGTTGAGATATCGCAAACAATGAGACCGTCTCCGTGAGGAGGAGATAGTTACGCCAGCATCAGAGTGGACGATATGCGGTAGGTCGGTACTTCTTTGTTATTCTTTTGAGCCTTTACTATCTCTTGTCTGCTGAATGCATTTTCGTTGGACCGCCGATGGAGAGACCTGGGTCAGATTACTAGACCCATGTATATACTTTATATCTTTGATGCACTGGTAAATGTGTCTAACTGCCTTGGTGATTGGCGGTCGTCGATTCAAGTCAAAGGCTAGTGATTGGTGTAAACGATACATTTTCTACCCACCAAAATGTGTCGGAAATGCTGTATCGCAAGGTCGGTTGCAAGTAGCTCGCGGTAGAATGAGTTATAGCGAGTCTGCACCGATCACTGCTGTCGAGAGAACAATAACGTTTACGTAACACCACTAATACCAAATATCCACTGCGATTCAGCGCCGACGGCTATTCATTAATAACACACTGGATTGAGCACGGTTTTACAACGCCACATATCAAACCGAGTTAGTGATTCAGACAAAACTTCATCTTTGATTAAAAACGATCAAGAGGCAGAACTGCAGAATTTCTGTACAGAGGTGTCTGTTTGTACGACGAGAACTGTGTTGTCGTCAATGCCCAAGTGTACAGGCGTACAAGTTCGCTCGGCTGTTTGGAGTACTGATCTAACTATCGGAATCAATGAGAAATTGCGCGACTCTTTCTATTAAGAAGTTCGTGAATTGGTTATAAGATTTCCGAAGAGTTTCGGATGGATCATGAACAGCGGTTAATAATACTCAAGAAATGAAGGAAACTCCTGAACTATTGTGGTTCCGGTTAGTCACAGATAGTATTCGATTCGTTCTGTGGCGATCGAATACCTTCGCCGTCCACACAATGGCCAAGTAATTCAGCGGGCTGGGCACCAAGGATGCATTTAGAGCTGTTCAGTGAAATGCCATACACCTGGAATTGTTGGAATACCTGGTGAAAAGAATTGCGGTGCTCGTGTTCCTCTGTGCTGGAGACGATCACGTCATCCGCAAAACCGAGACCACGGAGAACTGGATACATGAATCGATGGAAAGGTTTGGGTGACTCTTCTCAAGCCAAACGATATACGTAACACTTTATGCAGTCCAAATAACGTCGTGATGGCGGTCTTCCGGGGCGATAGGAGTGTGGTAATATGCCCGCACCAAATCAAGTTTGAAGAAAATTCGTTTGCCCACAAACTGTTGCAGTTGTTATGAACAAGCGGAAACGGGTTATGGGCAGATAGGGTTACATTGCTGAAGGTGCGGTAATTGCCACGCGGACGGCAATCGCCGTTGCTTTTGAAGCCGTGTACAGTGGGAAGGCCCACGAGCTACTTAACTGGCGAATCATCCCCAATCTCAGTTTACGTTCAGATTTTGTTTTGGCCAAAGAGTCTCTTGGGTAACATTTCGTGGAGATGTGGTGTTATCAGAGGAGTTCTGGTCACTGTTTGACACTGGACGCTGTGGTGCTTGTGATGTTTATGGTTCGTTAATTGCACGAAATTCGTCCGAAAGATATGAACTGATGGATGAATGAGTTTCTGCAGTTTTCCTTTTTGGTTTTGCAGAATGGATACGTGCAAACCTCTTTGGACGGGCACTACCTTTGCTTGTTACAAACTTGTCCTCCACGACTGGTCCGAGTGGTGTGGGAGGCCTTGAGGATTGACCTCAGTGGGATATTGTATGGTCCATTATAGGTCTACAGGGATAGCCTGTTCGAGGTATCCTCCCAGTGCATTAGGTACTCCTGGTGTGGCGTAGGAGGATGAAACAGTGCGGTATGTGTTCTTCCGTTAGGGGAAACCTCACAGACAGTGGACATCGAATTCAACTCGCGACAGCGCTCATGATATCAACATTACCTGCTTCGCTTCTCCCTAAATCCATTCTCATCACATCTGAGCCCTTGTACTCTCTGAAGCTTGGTGCAACCATTGATGTTGGCGTAGTCGTAGGAATCGCACTTCTTTACCTTCGTCCTTTTGAAAATCAATCTCTTATTTCCACAGCTGATTTCTAAGCCTTCTTAACAAACACTAGTTTATACATTTTCCACGAATTTGCTAGATTCATTGAACCACTTCATTGTCAAGTAAAAAAAATGACTTGCGGTTAGTCATGTCCGGTTATGTTTTCTCTACCATCAGCTCGAAAACGTATGTACATGTTGGTAACGGGCTGTCGAAAAGGAATTCCTCCGGCTACACGCTTCTTTCC
The DNA here is from genome assembly GCA_948099385.1 of Fasciola hepatica. Taxonomy (NCBI): domain Eukaryota; kingdom Metazoa; phylum Platyhelminthes; class Trematoda; order Plagiorchiida; family Fasciolidae; genus Fasciola; species Fasciola hepatica. The sequence continues at coordinate 1,995,576 of CANUEZ040000106.1, forward strand.
GCAATCGGCAGCAACGGGACAACTGACTAGTTAGCCTCCCACATCCGTTGTTTAGATTTGCACGGATTTTATCCAATTGTAGAACGCATTCAAACTACAACGCTGATCAAACGTTTTCTATTGCAATGACCAGACTGTAGGCCGCCATATTGATTAATCCAAGTGCGAGGACCCGATGAGATACCTACTGAGTTTTGGGCTCATGGGGCTTTCTGATTTGTCGTTTCAGACTGAACATGTGCAACTTACTGCGGAAAATCACTGGAGTGGCATATTACTACTGTGTGCGTTGTGGTGGACTGTGCTAACGGCATCTGCATTACAAATGGAGACAAACTGAACTCTAGGGAAGTGGGCGCGTGGTATTTGTTGACATGTATACCGTGTGACAGGCGCAGTGTAATTCCTTGTTATCTTTCAAGGCTTGTCACAGGATCAGTCTGATTTCGTTTCAGTCATAATGTGCAGGCTATCGAGAGTGGGACCAAGGAATTGCAATATCGTGAGCGTAACGCTACGGTCCATAGCACATTGTGTGTCAATCGTATCCGCATCGTGGCCGGACTGGTCTGACCTGCGTACGAAGAGTCCAACCACCAGGTGGTAGAAAACGACCAAACAGCCTGTCCTGAATTCCACAGCCGATTACCAACCGCCATAGACATACGTCCCAATATGCATGTTGACAAGACAACGGATTTGGGGTTTTGTTATTGCTGCACACACGGGTGCAGAACGGACACACACAAAACGTAATACATGGATTCATTTTGTTCGAGAAGCGAGACATCCAAAATCACATTGCTACTGGTAATCGCAAAGAGTAGTAATGGTAGTAATTGTTGTGATAGATAAATGGCGTAGCACCAGTGAGAGCTGTTAGTTGCAAGAACTAGGACGAAACAAGCAGAAGGCCAAGCCACGAGAAACGGAGTTCACATTTGGTATCTGGACAGGGAAGGGAGTGATAAAGAAGGAAAATTTTCATAATAGACTGACCTCGTGTGAACAGAGGGGAGTAAGAGTGGAATAAACATGGGGGGTGGGGTGGAACGGCACAAAATATAGCCCAACAAAGTTTGCCAAACGGGGAATGAAACAGCGAACGGATAATAAGACAACAGTTGCGATTCCCATGTGTAAACGACCCTGTGCCGCGAAAGGACTCGAGAGGCACTACGATTACGACCAACTTTTCCTCTCATCCACAGCGACCACCCAAATAAGATGACCAATTTCAGAACAAGTTTATCATTTTTCTTGCTGCCTTCAGTTAGGAGAAACTTGTTATTCATTAAACGTTGGGATACGGAATACAAGGCGAGAAAGTGCTGTACACAAATCTGCCAAACGCAGTTCGCCGTATATGTTCACCTTTTTGTACATCAAAAATTCAGAAAATTACGTGAAAGACTGTAATCTATTACAAGGGCGATAGGCGTTGAGGAGTTTGGATGACCATTAAACCAAACTATGATGGACAAGAGGTTCGAATGTCAAAATGGGAGTGGAGGAAGTAGTAAGTCGATGACTTAGGGTGGGTGAGTATCGCTAAATTTGGAACTCTGCAGCGACTGGGTTGGGTCAGTTGTACAATGGATGCATTGACGAATAGTAAACAAGTGACCAGAGTCAAAATTTTGGAAAACAAAAGGGTGAGACTGAAGGTGAGTGCGTGAGGGAAACTCAAAAGGCATATTAAAACACCTAACTGACAAGCATCCATTTGAAGGTGTGCATTATCTCGGTATTCAGAGAAAGTCACTCATGCCTCGGAATAAGAATTCTACAGCTGAATTGCGAAACTCTGCAGTCTGCCACAGTTCGATCAGTTTGCGACATTCTGTGTTGATCACGAACTCGATACGTTCCCGGTGCTGCATTCGAACGATACATTTCGTCATTTCCAAAGCCTGCACAGATAGAGGCAAAAGTAACAGACGGTTGAAAAATAACAAATTCTACTGTCAGCACACACCACGCACACTGAATATGCAAGTACGTCTTAACACGAACGAATTCACAAGCCAAGGAATTTGAAGTCGTGCACATAGACTCCACTGAACTAAAGACCGAATCAGTCAGTGCGACTCACTGCCCCTCTGATTACTAACAGGATGGGATGAAATTTCAAGGCGGAGAGGATGCGAACATCGGGGAGCGACTAAAATGAATGCTGCTGTGGCGGTTAAATTAGGTACGCAATGTGAAAAATTATCAATCTGAATTGATAGGGAAAACAATTTCAAAATCGCCACCGTTTCAGATCCGCCGCCACATCCTCAAATGCATCTCAACAACCTCTTGGACTAACCACAGCGTTTGCTCTCGACAATTTTCCTATGCACCAGTGTATGCCTTGTTTTCCCCTTCTCTGTTGATCTGTCCTGCTGCGTACTAATTGTGAACGGACTACGGTTATACTTTCAATTGAATCGTGTCGAGTGTGCATGAACGAGGAGTCTATTTTTCGTCGGTTAACATGGCTAACTTTCAGAAAGAGGACACGTGGTCTCAAGTATGGATTACCGAAATGAGTAGTATAGTGTTCTATGTGGGTGGCAAAACAAAATCTCCCCAGAAGCACACGACCAGTTTCGTAGCTGTTGCCGCTCATCAGTTATACGTACCCAGTACTCTTTTGTATACGGACGATTAGGGAGAGGAGTACCGGGTACGCATACTTGACGAGCGGCAACAATCGTAAAACCGATCGTGGGCTTCCGGGAAAGTTTCATCTTGTTATCCAGATTGAACACCATGCTACCCATTGGTGGTAGACGGCTCTGCTGTCGCCCGGTTCATTATCACGCCTGATCTACTGAGGCCTTAGGTGGCTACCACTTTAAGTCTCAGGATCATGGTTGCCGGTTTCCTTCACACTAATCATGAGAATACACAGCCACACACACACTCACTGTTTTGCTCGCTCTGCTCACTCGAAAAACAAGCACGAACTCACCACCCTCACTAACATTCACGGAATGAACCACAATATCCATCCTGAGCATCACCTTCTCCAAACTTCTTCTCTTGCCCTATTTTTTGATCGAAACTCAAATCTCCCCCACACCAGACGCCACCCACCACCAATTTTCCAACTATACCGTCCACTCTTCTCTTTCACCCGAAGGTGGTGTCTGTACTTTTGTCCACCTGTCAGTCGCCACATCCAGAATCTTGACTTTCTCTATCGTGAATTTCAGTTGATATGGCTGAGACTCTGACTCCCTTATCCTAATCACTGCTTTTGTGTTGTTTACCGTTCACCCAACTGTAGCGACTCATGAATCTTTTATTTCTTATCTTCGAACATTGAGCACCTGTTCGTTACGGATCCTAAGTGCCATATCACCATCATAGGAGATTTTAATGTTCACAATCGAGACTGGCTTATTCACCCATCGGACACTTCGACTCCGGGGCGCGAAGCCGAATATTTCGCCGTGGTCAACATCCTGTGCCAACTTGTTCACCTCCCCACACGTATTCCCGATCGAGCTGGCGATCGTGCCCATACCCTTGATCATATCCTCACTTCGGTTTTCTCTCTGTTCTCAGGCATCTCTGCCCTCCCTCCACTGGGCTCATCTGAACACTGCATTATTTCCTGTTCCATCAGTTTTACTCGCCCCGATCCTCCACCCATCTCGAGACACACATTTCGGCGTTACAGTTCAGCCAACTAGGGTGGTTTTCGCGATTTCCTAGCCTCCTATCCTTGGAATGATTGCTGCTTTACTTCAGACGTCTCCGTTCCTAACTTCACTGACATTGTTCTTCAAGGTATGCAACTTTTTATTCCTCACTTTTCCAAACCCGAATCCCCCAAGTGGTTCAACCACGCATGTGATCGTGCTGCACGCTTGAAGTGAGCTACATTTCGCCACTCGCTCACTCCCGACTCCCACCGCAGCTTCGTGCAAGCCAGGAACAGATGCTCGTCAACCATACAGAAAGCCAAAAAACGCTTCGTCCGCCAGAGAGTAGAACGCTTACTCTTACCTGCCACCGGTGGCCGAACATTTTGGTCCCTTGCCAAAGCAGTCTCCCGCAATTTTTGCCCTTCCAATTTCCTTCCCATTTGTAATTCCTTCAATGATCTTGTTTGTGAACCATACGAGAAAGCCGAAGATTTTGCATCCCGGTTTGCCTCCAACTCCACCTTACCCACTTATCCTACTCCTCCGGTCCCTTCTCTTCCCTCTGTCTCCCACTTTCAACCTCATATTGGCACTAGGAGGATCCGCCAAGCGCTGCGTTCTTTGGACGTATCCAAACCACCCGGTGCAGACGGTACACCACTCATCGTTCTTAAAATGTGCCCCTGAATTGGTCCCTCTCTTACGTCGTCTTTTCTGTCTCTCTCTGTAGCTTTCTACTTTTCCGATGCCCTGGAAACACCGCGATTTTTTCTAGTCCCAAACGCGGCGATCCTTCTGACCCGAATAACTATCGTCCAATCTCCATCACACCTGTTTTTTCGAAAGTATTTGAAACTGCCATATCCGACCAACTGCGTGCGTTTCTCAAACGCGAAGGACTGCTTAGCGACCGCCGATACGGATTCCGACCTTGCCGTTGCACCGGTGATATCCTGGCTCTCGTCTCACATTTCTGGTCGACTGCACTTGACAATCACGGAGAAACATACATGGTGTCGTTCGACACCTCTAATGCCTTTGACTGAGTTTAGCACGGTCTTCTGGTAAAACTGCCATCTTTCGGGTTCTCCTGCGCACTCGTATCGTGGATATCAAGTTTCCTCAGTGAGCGAACCATCTCCATCCGAGTTGATGGGGTTCTGTCCCAGCCATTTTCTGTGAATGCTGGTGTTCTTCAAGGTTCAGTACTTGCGCCCACCCTGTTTCTTTTATTTATTAGTGATCTTTTATCTACTGCTTCCAACCCAATCCATCCCTTTACCGATGATGCCACCCTTCATTCTTTCCTTTCTTACCGCACTCCCCGCCATGAGAAACACCAACATCGACCGTGACCGCAGTGCAATCAGTGCATCTTTAGAGTCCGATCTCAAACACATCTCCCTTCGGGGATCCCACAATCATGTTGCATTTAATGCTTTCAAAACTTCTCTCGATTTCCTCGAAACATCATTCATTCTCTCGTCATTTATCCTTTGATTCAATTGTGCTGCCTGCCACAGGTTCTATCTCTCTTCTTGGCTTATCTATAATCTCCTCTCCATGTTGGTCCACTTTCATATCTCAGCTCGCCTCTCGTGCTGCATGCAAAATTGGTTTCTTGTCGCTCTCCAGACGCTTCTTCACACAAGCTCATCTTCTTCTGCTTTACAAAGCTCAAATCCGCCCCGCACTTGAATACCGTAGTCACGGTGGGATGGAGCTTCGTCTACCTCTCTTTCTCTTCTTGATCGGGTTTAACGAAAGGTCATCCGGATGATCCACGACCCTTCTTTAACCTCCAATCTGCAGTCACTAGCCCATCATCGGGCTGTTGCTTCGTTGTCTCTCTTCTACCGATACTATTTTGGATTTTGTTCTTCTGAGCTTGCTTCGGCTGTTCCTCTTCCCTAAACTTTTTCCCGACCATCACGTACCCAGGCAACTAGTCATCCCTATCAAGTTTCTGTTAATTTATGGGACACTCTCCTCTTTCTGTCTTCATACCCACTTACAACCTTTCCCTCTTTAAAAGCAGGATCAATAAACTGCTCCTTACGTGAATGTTTCCTCTCAACCCACTCTTACAGTATGTCTTCTGATTATGGGGTTTAGCCCTTATACTGTAATTCACTTTATGTGTAATAAAAAAGATTAGACCAGAAAAATGGAGATGGTCACCATCATAGTAAGTAGAAACCCGTGATACATTGTATGACTGAGATTCTTCAAAAGCAGTTAAATTGATCAAAACAGATTTTACTTGGGTCTTTTCACTTTTAGGGAACAATGAGCAGACAAACAAATCGAAACGCGCTTATACTCTCTAGTGGAGGGCGATGTGTGTTTGTTAACGTACCATCGGCGAAGCGCAGGACAGCTTACGACAACGCATTACCAATTCTTCCTTGAAGCACTTCGGATAGAGTAAATCAGAGACCAGACCACGTTGAAGAGCTTCTCGTGCGGACAACTTTCGACCAGTTAGTAACAGTTCATTGGCCTGTACACGAGGATTGATCATACCAGGGAAAATGTGAAATAGAAGAACATGGGTGGGTCAAAGTGGGCGAGTCGAATCACAAATCTATTTCGTGTGATATTCCGGGGACTCATTCTACTCTGCGTTATCGCATTCTCTGTTATACTATATGTTTGTGCATTACATGGTTCCGCGCATGCGAAATAATAAACTACGCCTTGTTCTGGAGTGGAGTCCTTTTATTCTCAGCAGATCTGCGCAGGGTTCAGCCTATTCAATCTATTCGATATCTCATTTGGCGTCTCGAAAGGGAACAAAACCATTGCTGCTTCTGAAACGGAACTCCTTGCCGTAAATTCTACATTTTGACAGGTTAGGGATTACATGGAACGTTTCGAAATCTGGTGCATGACCGGAAGCCATCTCGATGATGCGAAGAAAACAGCGTTTTTCGTTGAAAAATATGCATACGGTTTCATGAAAAACTTGTCATTTCCTGATACTCCCATCAGTTTGAAGTATTGTATTGTATTGAAGACTTTAGCAAGTTACCAAAATCTCAGATTTCAGCCAAATGGAGAAAAAGTGATCATTGATACTTTGAAATACGCATAAAAACAGATACTTTAGACATAAAACTGGTTCAGCCACCGGGGTTAGTGCGAAGTTCTTCTGTGACTTTTATTTTGTTAACCATAACGGATAAGCCGAAGACCATTAGTTTACAACATTTCAAGCCAATCAATTTTGTTGCCACTGAAAGGGCTAAATTCAACTGCGTTGCTAGATTCGAAAACTAATCGATACGTGACTTGATTCTTGAACACCGGTGGCGAAGTGCGAATATGGCACTCAGTTAAAAGACCAATTACGCAACCGCTTGGTTGTTGGAATTAACCAACCTGATTCGCAACAGCAGCCACTACTTCGAACTGCTTAGACTTTTCAGTACACTTGCGATATCTGTGAACAGTATCAAGACGCGAAAGCTGTCCGCTGTATCGGAGTCTGTTTTTTCAGTTTTACTAAATACCAAGGCGATCAACGAAACCAAAAATTGACACATTTGAACAAGTCAACTGGTTATCGTGAGAATCAGACTCCAATTCAACGATCAAATTATTCGAAATCCACTCCTGAAAGTTCGAATTCCGGCAAGTGCATTTCATGTGGTCAGTTACATTTCTGTTTCACATGTCCCTACAGATGAGCTACATGTTTTATCTGTGGTATGATTGGCCATATTGAACGTGTTTGTAGAAGTAGTCAAACGTGTTGACTGACGGTCCCCTTAACATGATATTTCTGAACAGTTTTCCGACACTTGGATTAGCTGCTTTGACAGAGAAAATTTCGCAGAATAACCAGATCCTGCTTACTCCGGAGGGTAGTAAACGCTTTCTATTGCTGACACTGGGAGTATAGAATCCGCCAGCTCATGACAAGCTCTGGATTGTTTTTATCCCACTGCCAAGATTAATCCAGCCAAACTGAATATTCGAGGCATTACTGGGGACGCACTACCAAACGTCAGTTCTTGTGTGGTTCCAATTCAGCTGCACGATTCTCATCGTATCGACTGTGAATTATTGGTTTGTAAATAAGGGCCTTCAGTTCTTGGTCTGGAGGTTCCTCGTAAATTGCACATTGGTGTTCCTTTCTTAACCTCTTCACCTGATTTACCTGATCTACAACAGCTTGCTTTAAAATGTTCTAAGGTTTCTGGTGGAAAGCACATTCATGGAATGAGGTTAGAGATATCCGGCGATCCCATTTTTCTAAAGCGTAGAATAATTTCCTTTGGCTTGACAGAACCTGTCCGGCAGACACTACAGTCGATGTGTGCGCGTGGAATTATTACCCCAGTGGAGTCGTCTGACTGGGTCGCAAAGATTGTTACTCCGTTAAAGGCTGATGAAAAGACACAATGGATCTGCGGTGACTATAGATTGACATTGAACAAGTGCTTAATCCGGCGTACATGCACAACTGAAGAACCCGAAGATGTGCTCCAATGACTTTCAGAATCTAGTGTATTCTCGAAAATTGATTCAAAGGATGCGTACCTGAAAATACCCCCGGGGTAGGAACCAAGTGTGTTAATGACCATCAATATTCCTTTCAAAACATCTCTCAGCTCTGAAAGACCTCCAGCCACGAAGTGATTTGATTATTTTACGCCACAAGAAAGGATCTGTAAAAGTGTTGTTAGATAAATCCGACTACGGGAGAAGAATCCAACCGATTTTACATGATAGCAGCAAATTCAGACGTGATATAATCTGTGATGATCCGAATGAAATACAACAAGATTTAGGGTGCAATTCCTCTTCGAACGACATTTCACAAATGGAAGCACAACTCGTAATCTGATGACAGAGATATGCAAACCCCACAAATGTACGGCTTACCAAAATTCCATAAGCCAGGTGTTCCCCTGAAGCCGATTCTACTCATGAAAAACTCTCCTCAACGTCAACTGGCCGAACAGTTAGTTCCTATCCTCGGACCGGTCAAACGCTTGCTGGTCAAAATTTCCGTAAAAGATACTTTCGAAGTGGTGGATTTACTAGAAACCCTAAATATCAGCGGAGAATTTGACTTTGTTTGATGTCGAGTCTTTGCTTTCCAACGTACCAGTCCGAGAAGTCCTACAGTTAATCTGTGGTCATACCGAAGAGAACCAGCTGCCGGCGCATCTACCCACGGCCGTTGTTTGATCGGCTGTTACTGCTATGCACTACAAATGTCTCCTTTTCGTTCCAAGGAAAAACATACAGACAGATTGATGGAGCCGCAATGGGAATCCCCTTGGCACCGGTGCTGGCTGACTTGTTCATGGTATACTTAGGAAAGAAGTGTTACAAAACTCTTGCCAAAGCCGAACTCTATAGAAGATGCATCGACGACACTTTGGTCATAACCGACAACAAAGAACAGGCAGAAGTTGTCCTAGGAGAACTAAACAAACCACATTCTAACATCCACCTCACTATGGAAACCGAGGTGAACAGCACCTTGAAATTCCTCGATATCAGTGACACGAGGACCCGACGGATCAATTTCAAGGTCAGTCAACCACGTGGATTGGCCGAAATATACACTCTGAAAACTATGCGCCCATATCCTACAAGCGTGGTCCAGTTTGCACCCTTTTTCAACCGAATTAGACGGATATATACGGATGTCAAAGTCGCTGACGAACTCAGTCTGATCCGAAAGGCGCTGAAAAACAACAGATATCAGGGTGCATTCATCGACAGACACAGCATCACAAAGCCTATGAAGTCGAACATTGCATCAATATTACGAATGGAGGCCACAATGTGTCTCCCATCCAAGGGTGATGATGCCACTCAAGTGCTGAAAAGACGATTAAGGTTAGCTGTCGCACGAAATTATTAGGCCGCCCAACCAAAAATTACTTACCGCACGAAAGGCATACCGATTACGTCGATTAAAGAACGCCTAGCTCTGTACGCCACTTCACACGTGATATACGAATTTGAATGTAGGTGTGGAGTCACCTACGTCAGTCGAACAGTTATGTCATCGGATTTCGGAACATATTCCTAATTGGCTTCAACGTGCCACTGACCCTAAGATGTCAAACACCAACGATCAACGAACCGATAAGACACCGTCATCATCAATGGTTCAACACTTACTGATGACGTAACATCAAGTTGACAAGAAAAAAAATGTTTCGGGTGATTTACAGAACAGAAAACACGAAATTGCTTCGGCCAGTCGAAGAAATAATAACCGCAATAACAATAACGGTAATAAAAATAACAATAATACCAAACATTGCTGCTGAACATTCAAGCATGACCGCCACACACACTTACCAAGGGCAAGCCAATCAATGAGGATAATGTGAAACTAGCACCACCTTCAGGTGTCTGACACAGTTTGGTGTAGGGGATCTGAAATGTGGCGGCATCGCTCACATAGACTAAATCACAGAGCGGGAGCATGGCGACAGCCAGACCCATGGCCGGCCCGTTGATGCCCACCACTACTGGTTTGGGAAATGCGACCAGAGCGAGAAGAAAGGCCCGCAACGCGGAGCCGAGACGTTGACAGATGGACGGATCAGCTGCATAGCTGTTGTTATTCGGGCGAGTGGATGGAGTACAGTACATACAGGATGCGCAATTGGAATGGGGAAACTTGCTATAGTTGTTCGCTGATGTACTGGATTGCTGTGGACAACAGCAATGATGTGGTGGATGACCGGTTGAAGTGCTAGGATGATCCCAGCCTGAGGTGCTGTTGGTGGTAATATTAGAATGTTCATGATGTGAACGTGATAGAAAAGAGGATCTGCTTGGTAATGATCCGGTAAGTTGAGTCAGGTCAATCCCAGCACTGAACACTGTGCCCATGCCACAGATCATTACAAGTCGGCTGTTATCAAACACCGCCTGATTCAGAGCTGCAGTGAGCTCTTCTAACACCTGAAGCGGAGAGAACGAGATCATATTTGTAGAATTGGAAGCAATTATAAAAACGAACTTTGTTTATTGAGAAAATATGACAACTTGGGATCATTTCACATTCAAAATAGAATTCCGCTCAAATCCTGACAGATACATTATAAAGAGAATACTTTAGTTACCGAAACACAGTTGTATTCAGTGCTTTTGTGGGAGTGCAGTGGATGGGCTATAACCACAACAAAAACATGATCTCGCTGCATTATCACAAAAAAAACGATAACCACAAATGTGAGAAATGAAATGGAGAATCACATAAGATCTCCCTACTCCCCAAAAAATATTGGGTTTGACAACAATACGGGCTAAGCTTTTATTTACTACAGGACAAAGTACGATATTTCTCGAATACGACTACGGTCAATCGAAAGCTGTCGAATGAGGAAGTCACCGGCGACGGTGGCAGTATCCGAACAAGGAACGTCAACGTCTAAATTCCGCGATGGTAACCTTTTGATCACCAGCGATCATTTGAATTATCAAAAGAATACGTGTGAATGTTTCGGATTATTTCCCGAATTAGCAAGCTCGAGCTTTTTTTGTTCGATTGTGCCTAAGACATTTGAGTTCTGACGTTTTCGTGCAGAATGTAACGTGTCTATAATGATGTAAGTGCTACATAATGGAGAACAATAGTCGGCACTGTGTCCTTTCCCATCACGACGAGACTGCACCTTGGTGTGGTATGATGGCTTGAAAGGCTCCATGACCCCAACAGCTATGCAGAATGGCTTCCGTAAGCCGGAGATACAATCATGCCTAACAGATCAATGGGTAGAGGCCAGACGAAGTCCAGTCTCTGAACCAGTTGCTGGACAACATCTGGTTCTATCCACTATGCCTCTGGAGAGCACATTCCAGCAAATAAACACGGAGAAAAACAGTTTATCGGTCTGAAAACCTCTACTAGATGGACATGGAGTACCTGAGGTTTCTCTCGACAGTGAGAGAAGTCATCGCACTTCACTAGGCAGCTATCACCCGCCCAAGCTTGACAGCCTTCGGCCCAAACGATGCTGCCCCGTCCACGTTTCGCTTGCTCCATTGTGTGCATGGGGCTAAGGACTGAATCCGAAAAGCGGATCGGTAACAAAGCACCAGCGAAGCCAAGACAGCATGCTTGCAACAATCAAGTCTCACGTGACAGACCAGAAGCTCCTTCACGGAGGATTCGATCACGTTCCCGTGTTGGGTTAACGCCTCACTGCCTTGTGGGTTAGACTTTTGAGTCAAAGGCTCCGGTTAGGGTTCCCAAATAAAAAAACCTTTGCGGTACCTACTTTACTTTTACCTTTACGCGACTATCTCCTGCTAGAGGATGAGTCGGCTCCACGAATATCTCGCATCATAACTGACCATGTGCGGCGGCTGGAAGCTAGTTCGGTGCAGATCGCAATCCGGTTTTTCTTCCATTGGCAGGCACCATAGACCGACCGTAAGCCTAGGCACTCTACATCTTTCTCAACAGTTTTGATCCAAGGACGACAGCGCCATCCAGGGCAGGGTTTGAACCGTAGTGTTTGGTTGATTAGATCCGTCTCAAGACGCCGTAGGATATGACTCAGCCACCGCAGTCGACGACCCTGGAGGAAGTCGGAGAGTTGATCAATTTCACAGCACCGCTTCCTAACTTCGTCATTGGATGCTCTGTCGCTCCAATTTGTTTTCGAAAGGAGTTGCAGGCACCAGTGATCAAACACCTCCAACTTTCTAATATCCTCGGCTCTCAATGGCCAGGTTTCGCAGCCGTAGCTGAGTACGGGGCGTATAGCGGAACGGTAGACACGTACCTTAGTCCGAAGGCTGATTTCACTGCGGATCCACAATGCCCGTCGTAACTGGAGAACGGCTTTCCTGACGTTGTCTATCCGGAGTATTACTTCACCCTTCACCTGACCGTTCGGAAGCAGTGTAGAGACTAGATACTTGAATGATGAAACACAATCGATCAGTTAGTCATTGATGGACAGCTGTTGAGCTGTTGGCCCTGGGCAAGTTGACATATCGCCAGCCTCTTCAATTGCAAGACACTTGATTGCATCAGGTCACAAAGTTGACCTGACCCAGTGTTTCAAAGCACTGTTGCGCAATCCAGCACCGAAGCTATTAGCGTTCAGTGAAGCTATTCTAATCATGATGCATCAGCCAGCACTCTGTGCACAAAAACGATTGACCCAAAATGCTTGTTTACCTTGGCGTTAACACGACAGACTTCACTCTCCTCAACGTACGTACTGTAAGAACTTTCGATCGTGCCTACTTTACTTTTGCATTTACCCCCCTACCGTACCATGTATAAATACTGACACGCTTCACGTCCGCGGTTGACAAGAGTAAACGAAATGCTTGCATCTCGCGACTTGTGTCTTCTGCCTGTTCTACTGATTTGGATAAAGGGGACCCAATGCTTCAAGCTGACATACTTTTGGTTTTCGTAATATTTATTTCTGGGCCGATGGACTTTGAGAAGAAATACATCCATTTGAAGTGTGACGGGAGAGTCCGCTAGCACAACAATGTCATCCGCGAACTCCAGGTCCGAGATGTACATCGCCTGACTCAGTTGGATACCGGGATAGTCAGTCAGTGCCTGTCTCACTGTCCAGTCGATCGCGTAGCTGAACTGCACTGGTGAGTGAGGACAACTCTGTCGGACGCCAGTAGTGAGTGTGAACTCAAATGACGGACCCGCGCCCTAGTGGACGAACAGTATCCTCTCAGAAGCCTTACGCGTTTATCGGGCATCCCGTTGGATTCCATTATCGCCCAGAAATACTCCCGGTTAACTGAATCAAAAGCGACCCGAAAAATCGATAAAACAGGCTACTGTTGGATGCTGAAAGTTGTAGCGGTGCTCCAGTGTTCGACGAAGTGTGAAAATTTGGTCCACGCAGCTTCTACCACGGCGGAAACCTCTTTGGTTCGGTAGGGTGCGGTGGTCTTTCGTAACTGAGAAGCAGTTAAACAGCAGCATGCAGAAAATCTTCGCAGCCACGTCCATCAGGCTGATCCCCCTGTAACTGTCGCACACGGACTTTCCATCTTTCTTTGGGATGGGCCATCACGACGAGACTGCACCTTGACGTGGTGTGATGGCTTGCGCGCCTCTATGACCCAAAGAGCTATACAGGATGGCTTCTTTAAGCCGGAGATGCAATCACTCATGAAAGGTCAATGGGTAGAGGTCAGACAAAGTCCAGTCTCCTGGTCCTCCAGGTTGGGGGTCGATTTGAGCTGGCAACTCAGTCGGCGAAATCAGTGGAAGAATAATTGATCCAAGCAAATGGGCTTCCACTAAGCCATCCCGCTGCCTTGCGGATAGGTTCTCGTTAGAACTAAAAGCTTTGGATGAGGATCCTAATCGTTCTCCTGCTTTGTGGCTGGACACCCTAGCAGTACCCGTCCAACATCTCCCATGAACTGTACGATTACAAAGAATTCCATACTGCATCGGTCGTCGCGCAGGATAATCAGGACCGCACTGCCCATTGCATCGAGCGGGGTGGGTAGTGATAAGTGGGCTACTGCTCAGAGTTCCCTCTCTTTTATTCAATCTTTGTCTTCTGTCTCTAACCACCCCTCTTTGCCCCAGCTATCCACTCATAATGCTCCCACTGATAACACGCTCGATACTCGCAATGATTCACTGTCAAATAGTATCGGGAATAATCCTCTGTCTGGTAACTCACATTTTCTCAAGCCTCGTCCGCTTCTTAATCTCGGCTCCTTCAACGTGCGTACACTCATGCAGGCCGGTCAGCAGGCGTGCCTAGCTCTCACAATAGACTATCTGAAGATTGATGTCTGCTGCTTAAGTGAAACGCTTATCCAGGATTCGAGCAGTGTGCCTCAACTAATTGCTCCTGGTATCTCATCGAGGTATTTCCTGCGCACTTCAGGAGACGAAGTAGCTCGAGCTGCGAGTCAACGTGGTGTGGGAATAGTCTTGACTGACAAGGCTTAGGCTACCCTTTTAAACTGGAATCCTGTTAACAGTCGTTTATGTGCTGTGAGACTCCAAGGGTCAGTCGGTGTTCGAAAGGATAATTGTGTTAAACGCAATTTGTTTGTGATCTCGGCGTACGCCCCAACGGACTGCAGTTCACACGCGCAGAAAGATGAGTTCTATGATGCCCTCGCCACTCTGGTTCGCAGCAGTAAAGGTTCTGACATCGTGGTGCTAGCTGGTGACTTTAATGCACAAGTTGGCAAACTTGGTGTGTCAGAAGCCTGTTTAGGTGGGTGTTGTGCTTTACCCGCTGAGCGTACAGATAACGGGGATAGGCTTCTCCAGTTTTGTGCAGACAATCGATTGTTCTTGTCTAGTACCCATCTCCGACACAGCTCGCGTCGCACAGCGACATGGCGCTCTAACTCTACAGGCACTCTAAGCCAGATTGATCATATCGCCGTAAGCTACCGGTGACGCAGTTCTCTTCAGAACTGTAGATCTTACTGGTCCACGTATGTAGAGTCAGACCATGCAATAGTTTTAATGCGATTATCTCTCCAGCTCCATGGTCATCGTCGCAAACCGCAAACCCGATTAGCCGTGCAACGTTTGTGTGATCCACAAGTACCCACCCGTTACGAGCAGAAGTTAGCACATGAGCTAGGATCTACGACGAACAGTAATGTAGATGAGCATTGGGCTCATATCAAACAGGCGATGCACTTTGCAGCAGGTTTCGCCTGTGGTCCTAGATCCGTTGTCCATCAAAGACACTGGATCTCGCAAGAGTCGCTGAGTATAATGGAGCAAAAGGGTCAGCTCTCGAACCGAAAGGAGTGAATAAGATGCGGAGAAAGCTGCAAAGACAAGTTACGAAAAGCCTTAAGAATGATCGCGAAAATGAGTGGGTCAAAGAATTGGAAATAGCAGGTGCTTCAGGTAACAGTCAAAGACTGTTCAAACTTATTCGTGAAACCGGTGGACCGTGCATCCAGGTCAGTGAAACGATTTGCGATAGGAATGGAGAACCCATCCATAGCAAACAGCAAAGGCTTGACCGATGGGCAGAACACTTCAAGGAACAGTTTAGCTGGCCGCACGCTGGTGTAGTTACTCCTGTATCAACAACTGCGACTCCTTGGGTGGTATCACTTGAGCCCCCATCGGAAGTAGAAGTAGATTCATGCCGCGAGGGAAAGCGGCAGGTCCCGACGAACTTCCTCCAGTTCTTTTTAAACTGGGTGGGAATGTTTTGATAAGACCACTTACCATCTTGCTCCGTGACATTTGGAACGAGGAGCGTATTCCGTTAATATGGAGTGAGTCGTTGATTGTTCCCATCTTCAAGAAGGGAATACACAATGACTGTAGTAACCATCGTCGGATTAGCTTAGTTCCGATAGTCACCAAAGTATTAGCCTGAATTCCACTGCACCGTCTTACACCCGCTCGCGAGAGGAATGCCCGCGAACAGCAGGCTGGATTCCGCCCAGGTCGAGGATGCATCGACCAGATCTCTACTCTTCGCCGACTACTTGAAACGCGTCACACGCATCGCCGACCGACAATAATGATTTTCTTAGACTTAAAAGGCGCCTTCGATTCAGTTGATCGAACATCGCTTTTCAGTGTTCTTCATCGAAAAGGTATGCCCCAGAAGGTCATGAACCTACTGAGATCATTATATTCTCATACTTCTGGCCGCGTTAGAGTTCACGGTGAACTATCCGGTCGGTTCGAAACGAACAGAGGTGTTCGACAGGGATGTCCCATGTCTCCATTCCTGTTCAACTTCGTCATGGACGAAATAATGGAGAGTGCGCTGCAAAATCTTCAGGATGTAGGCGTCGAACTAGGAAATAGTGGAAAGCTGTGTGACCTAGATTACGCGGACGACGTTGTCTGTTTGTTCGAATCCACGGAACATGCTCAACGTGCACTAGATAGACTCTCAAGAGCTGAGGCTCCATTTGGCATGCGCTTTGCACCTTCAAAGTGTAAAGTGATGTTACAGGACTGGACGTCAACGATTCCGAGCTTGATGCTCGATGGGTAGCTGCTGTCAGCTGTCGACCACTTCACCTACCTCGGCAGCAGCGTGACGACAGATGGGAGCACTGTAGTAGAGGTGAGCACGCGGATATTCAAGGCCCGAGCGGCGTACGCTCGACTGAAGCACTTGTGGCGTCGATCTGATATTTCCCCGAAGTTGAAAGGTCGTGTATACTGTGCTGCAGTGCGTTCAGTTTTGTTGTATGGTTGCGAAACTTGGAGTCTGTGTGCTGAATATATTCGTCGTCTTGAGGTTTTCGACTGCCGGTGTTTACGTAGTATCGCTAAGATCGGGTGGATTAGCCGAGTAAGCAATGCTGAAGTCAGAAATCGAGTATTGGGCACCAATTCGGAGAACATTTTGTCACGGCGTATCCAACTTAGTAGACTTCGTTGGTTGGGGCATGTGTTACGTGTGTCAAACACACGTCTACCGTACCGTGTCCTATTCTCCGTTTCTCCTAGGGAATGGAAGAGGACACGTGGAGGTTAACAGATGACATGGCAGCAAGGAATGAGGAAATGTACAGCAGACTTAGGAAAAGTAGGTGCTTCACGTCGTCGTGGTTGGGGCCCAAAAGATCCGTCTACCAGTTGGCTGGAGACACTAAAGGATATGGCTGCGAACCACGAACAGTGGAGATCATGTTGTCATTTTCTATCGAATCAGAATGACTGATCGATGTGCGTTTGTACAGTTAGACTGTGTATTCCGTGTGTTGGCTACTAGGGCATTCTTTCCTTTTCCCATCCATGTAGGTCCAGTCCCTGTCCATCTCGTATATTCATACTTTCTAATTCAGCGTGCAACATGGTGAGAAAGGCAGTGGTCAGTGAGACTTGCCCTACTGTTTAACGCTGTACGATGATGATGATGATGATCCCGCACTATGCAATGGGCAGCGCGGTCCTGATTATCCTGAGCGACGACTGATGCAATATGGAATTCTTTGTGGTCTTGCACTTCATGGGAGATGTTGGACGGGTACTGCTAGGGTGTCCAGCCACAAAGCGGGAGAACGATTACGGTTATCAACCAAAGCCTTTAGTTCTAACGAGAACCTATCCGCAAAGCAGCGGAGTGGCTGAGTGGAAGCCCGTTTGCTTAGATCAATTATTCTTCCACTGATTCCATCGACTGAGTCGCCAGCTCAGATCGAACCCCGATATGGACGACCAGCAGACTGGACTTCGTCTGGTCTCTATCGATTGACCTTTCATGAGTGATTGCATCTCTGGCTTAAGAAAGCCATCCTGTATAGTTCTTTGAGTCGTACAGGCACGTAATCCATCGCATCACGTCAAAATGCAGTCACTTCGGGTGTATGCGTCGACTGACTGCAGCTTCTCCGAGACCAGGATTTGCTTCATCTGCTTCGAAGCGCACGTGCAACGGACGTGGTGGTCACTGCTGAGGATTTTAACGCCCAAGTTGACCGTTTGGATGATTCCGAAAAGCACGTCGGAGGCACGTTTGCTATCCCAGCCGATCATAATGACAACGGTGTTCGTCTGACCCAGCTGTGCTCCGACCACAGGTTGTTTCTGGCAAGTACAAACTTCTGCCATAAGAAGCGGTATAGACTCCGATGGCGTCCTACCACATCTTCACGTTGGACTCAGATTGACCATATTGTGATTGGTCACCGCTGGCGTGGATCATTTGAAGATTGTCGTTCATTTTGCTTTACGCCTGTGGACTCAGATCACGACTTGATACGTGCTCGCTTCCGTTTACGTCTCGTCCGTGGTCGCACCAAAGTAAATGCCACCCGACCCGCCCAGTCACTTCTAGACGATAACCACCGATATGATTTCCAGACGGAGCTGTCTACACGGTTATCTATGCAGCCGGATGTGCACGATCTACATGAACGCTGGCAACGGATCAACGAAGCCTTGTACGCCGCTTCGAATGCCACTCAGAATTCTTGTGCAAGTGGGCCTCACAAACGACGGATATCTTCGACATTAGTTACTCTATGGAATGCTCGCACATTCATCCCTCCGGATCCCAAATTCAATGAAGTGCGAAAATCCCTGATACGCCAACTGACTAGGAGCTAAAGAAGTGACCGTGAACAGTGTTGGATTGCGAAATGTAGGGAATTGGAAATAACTGCGTCCACTGGCAACACACAACCTTTTCCGTTCGATTGGAAGAACCGGTCCACGGAAATTCGGTGTAAGTGAGTTAATTAAGGAATTCGACGGCTCACTGATTCATTCTCAGGACGTCATCCGGATCGTTGGGCAGAGCACTTTAGAGAACAATACAGTTGGCCTAGTTCAATGGGGGACATTCCAAATATACCTTCCAGAGAAACGATGCAGGTGGATATCACTTGTCTTTCAGAAATGAAGATTATGCGGGAGATTGGTTACTCGAAAAGATACAAAGCTCCTGGATCGGATGGGTTGTCTCCGTCTTTTTTCAAGGATGGAGGCGAAGCTTTGGTTTCAGAGTTGAAAAAAATCCGTATTATTTGGGATAATGAGAAGATTCCTAGGGAATGATGTGAATCGGTGATTGTGCCAATTTACAAGAAAGGTGACAGGTCCTCTTGTGAAAACCACAGAGGAATCAGCTTGGTAAGTATCGCGTCTAAACTAGTCACCGGTCTTATTGTCCCTCGATTATCCATTGCCCGCGAAATGTGTACGCGTGAGAATCAAGCCGGTTCCCGACCAGGTCGGAGTTTTATCGACCACACCTTCACTCTTCGGCATACCTTAGAGCACAGACACATCCTCCGTAGGCTCATAATCTGTCTTCCTTGATCTGAAAGCGGCGTTTGATCCAGTCAACCGCACAGTTCTCTGGCGCTGCCTCTCACTAAAAGGTATGCCAGAGAAGTTTATTTCTCTTTTCCAGTGGTTGTATGCAAACAGCCGAATCCGAATTCGTGTTTACGGCGATCTTTCACTCGAGTTCACCACGGAAAGTGATGTTCGTCAGAGTTGCCCTCTTTCGCCCTTCCTCTTCAATTTTGTAGTTGAATTGATTCTTGAGATAACCCTATCTTCGTTTAAGAATAGTGGCATCGATCTTTGTTCAGGCAGTAAACTGTCTGACTTGGAATATGCGGACAATATTGTTCTTCTGAATGAAGATCCAGGTAAGTTGTAGGCTCTTTCAGATAGCCTGAACAACAGTGTAGCGAATGTTGAGAGTGCATTTTGTGCCTTTAGAGTGTAAAATGCTGCTGCAGGAGTTGGTTGGCTCACCACAAAACCTTGTGTTGACAGGGGAAACTCTAGCTGAAGCAAAAAAATTTGTTACCCGGACAGTTACATCTCACCAGGTGGACAGATATCGGGTGAAGTGTCATCACGTATACAGAAGGCACGTTTGGCCTTTGCCAACCTCCGTCATCTGTGGCGTCGGCGTGACATCCGATTGTCTGTTAAGGGTAGAGTGTACAACGCGGCGGTTAGGTCCGTTCTTTTATGCGGTTCCGAACCATGGCCGTTTAGGGTAAAGGATAGGTGAAGACTGCCAGTATTCGAGCATCGATGTCTCCGGAGCATTGCCCGAGTATGGTGGGAACACCGTATCAGCAATCCTGAGATTAGACGTTGGGTGTTGGGAACCAGAGGTCAGTCTCTGGATCAAGTACTGAGTCTAAACAGGTTAAAATGTTTGGGACGTGTTACGTATGTCCACCGATAGACTTCCTCGGTATACGCTGTTCTCTGAAGCAGGTAGTGATTGGAAGGTAGGTCAAGGTGGTCAATCCATGACATGGCAAAAAGGTATGAAAACCTTGACCAGTGGACTTGGCCACGTAGGACGTGTTAGACTTCCACAGTGGGGTCTACCTGATCCGCCTACTAAATGGTTGGAGACGTTAAGTGATATGGCTAGGTGTCGCGGACAGTGGCGTAGTTGCATTCGGACTATTCGTTTGTTTTCGTGATTTCCGCTTATTACCAGGATTTTTTGGGTCTTTTTCACTTCATGGTTCTATTCTTCTTGTCCTGGACTCGATAATGCTGGAAGGTAGCAACCGAAACCAGAGCACAGAAGTGCGAGGTTAATGGTTGAATAAACTGAAACTGAGTGTGTCCTTCCACTCGTGATGACGCCTCAGGATACAATATTCAAGTTCATGTGAGTTAAATCGGAAAGTGAGAAACAAAGACCAGCTAAATTTCAACTAGCGCTATTCACAACGCCATTTGATCGGACAGAGCTATTATCGGCAAACAGACAGAAATAGGCATACAAACTATACCTGTATGGTGAATGCATTCTTTAACAGCGAGCCTGGTGACTGCAACCAGACTTCGGTAAAACCACCTTCCGTGTTTTTCTTGACGAATATTGACTTGAACTTGTACACTGACTCTGTCTGACGTGCACTACTGCGACGGGAAGCGCTGTTTTGACTACCAGGTGCTGATCCCGAACATGTCGGTTCTGCCTGATTAGCCGGCAAAACGGGAACCGAGGCGGAAGGAACTCGACTCGCGGATTCTGTTCGATCGGTAGAGTCCAGTGTGGTTCCCTCAGTGGACGGAGGCGGCTGTAAAAAGCGGAATACGCGCGGACTTCAGATTGATTACGTGAGATTATGTTGAAATGTCTCGCCTAACTGACAGGTTGCATATAGTGGGTTGAACATTGCTGACTTGAAACGAGAACAAACGTAGAAAATTCTGGACCACATTTGTCAATCTGACTTAGACTTCATAGGTGTTGAAACGACAAAACATGAAAGCAGAACAGAACGCACCTGACCTAGGCGTCGGTGTGGCAGGTTGCTGAATCGGGTCTCAATATTTGTATCTCGGACGGGGCTGGCTGGTGGAACCACAAAAATTCGAGACCCAATGGATTGTAAGGATTGCGGTGAGGCAGTCGGCGCTTCTGTGGGTGGAGAATGGACGTTATTTATTGCCCGATATTCCAAGAAGCGTTTTCGTATGAGAAAACCAAATAAGATATAATAACAACCACGGCGGCAGAGTTCACGTAAAGGAAACAACGCATATATGACAATGTGCTAAGTAGAAGTACACATGAAATGGTGAAGGAATGTACTTGAGATGGTAACTGATACAATCACTTCGGTAAACATGTCACAGGAAAATAGCTGGGCATGAACATATCGATCTCGGGAAGATCATTACCAAGAAAGATTGCCTACGTTGACAGAAAAGAAACTCGTGGTTAGTTTGACTACTCGGGAAATTTGTACTATGAACTTTTCTTTTTTCCTTGATGAACAGCACCACGAGTAACAATGAACAAAGCTATCCAGGATACTATCTGAAAAACTGTTTAAAGGAGAATGTAATGGGATCTTGGTTCTTTTATTCGAGGACATTATTTCAATATAAGAGAATAATATATCACTTTTCCATGTATGAAAGACGTGAGTACGTTTTGTCTGATTCTGTATAATTACTGTGTGGACTAGCACATCTAAATGTCAAATTCGTGGTAGAACTAAGCAGATGAAAGATTTCTGTTTGTTGACGCGATTCCACGGAGATTAGAACGTAAAAAATACGAACCAAACCGAGGAGGACAGAATATCCGCTTCCAAAACTTTGCACCCATGTAACAGAAGCGGAGTTCTGTATTGTGGCTCACAAACAGAACGCCGCAGATACGCTCCGTAAACCAGATTTTTCAAGCGCTGGAAATCATCTTCGAGACACTCAAAGTAAGTGTCTACGTAACTCTCCTCCTCAAAAGACACACTAGCGCAGGTCGTCGGTGTAAGCAATACAAAGTCCTATGCTCGTGTTGAATTTGAGGACGATGTAGCCCAACAAAGACTGGCTTTCTGGCTATGAAACACCATAGCAAAAGCATTTTACGCAGTCAAACATGAAACCTCCTTCAAACGAAGATATATTTGCAACTGAACATCGGAGACAAACTGCAAGATAATTTTATCCCTTACTGTGTATACTCTTATCCTTGTTCCTGTGGAGCGGAATTAGTGCTAAAAAGAACCGAGCGCTTGTCCGATCGAGTCCAAGAAGGGTATCTCGCCTAAATAGACAGAGAAATCAGTATCTGTTTAAGAAAGCAAAATTTAGTGGCCATTAGAGATCAATACTATCCGATAAACGGAATGATAGATTGATAGATCTCATAAATCCTCCTTATGTTTTTTTATGTTTATTGGTCGTCCTCTAGTTGCGTCCGTTTATCGGCACCATGAGATTAAATTTTGTGCTGCGTTGCTCTATAGAAACAATTGTTTGTAATGGCAGATCCCCCGCCCCGCCCCGACGTATCTGAAGTTATCAGTGAGCTGAAGGAGGTCGTTTATAAGTCCTATGATAATATTAACGGAAATGATTCTGATCTGATAAAAACAGAGGATAAACGTTATATGTGATCTTACTGGTCACCTATTCGAGAAAAAGGAGAGCAAAAGTCTGTGGAAAAGCATCAAAGATCTCTAAAGGCAAAAGATGAGACACCCTAACCTTCATGTTAATGTTGCTATAATCAAGGCTTCACTCATCTGTTCATCAACCGATAGCCGATCTTTCCATTTTCCTTACGACAATGCCGAAATCAAGCTCTTTTCTAACGAAGATCTATTCAAACATCTGTACGCCACCAAAGTATCATCTGTTTCAGGCTGGATGTTTCCTTCTCACAGTCAATACAATGTGGAGTCAGGCCTCTAGGAACCAATCTGTGAGTTGCCGTGCGATTTCCAGCTGTTAGAGATCTGTTACTACGGCTCCCATTCCAAAAGTAATCGAATCAACGACCAACACAAAACGCTGTCTCTCAACAGCCTCGAGATCTGCTGCGCTGAAAATGACCGATAAGGCTGTCCTCATACGCTTTTATTCACACATATTCAATGACCCCCTCCAACTTTTATACAAACTAAATACGTGCACTTTAGATGCATTAGTTACCTTCGTTCATCCAGAGCAGATAGCTGTACGGCAAAGCAGTCAGCCAGGTGTTTTTCTCGATAACTCTCCCCGATCACAACTCCTCTCCAAAGTTGAAGCTGATGGATTTCAAAACTATTATCCGCCTGGCTATTTAGCTATTTTACTGCAAGTGTGCAATGTGCCAAGACAGGCAACAACTCTTCTGAATTCTTGATTAACGATCCCGGAGTATACCAATACGTCGTTCTTTCTCCATGCTTATTTTCTACTTCAGTGATCTGTCTGACATTTCTGTGATATGCTTTGAAGTATTCAGTCTTACCGTGGACTCATTGAAATTTTCGGTGTAGTTTTACTCCTTCATATCAAACTTTCCTCACAGATAATGTGGTCATTACCAGCTCCCATTCTAGAACGGGCTATGAAATATCTGGAAATCACCATAGATAGCAACCTCCGATGGTCTTCGCACATCTAGCTGTGTTGGATAGCTGTTAAGCTTTTTCGCATTCGTAAACCTAGACAATTCCAGACCCCACAACCATTCCAGTCTAGCTGTGCTCATCAGTATGTTCCCTCTACTTTACTTTCTTGTTCTCTTGTAATATGCCTTGGCATTCTGATATGGGATATTAAAGGTTCTCTGTGTGGTATGATGATAATCAGTCCTATTTCTTTAGCCTCAAAAATGCCTCAGTATGGTCGGGGATGGGTGTTTCAGGTTCCGAGTTGTCTACTCACCCTGAACGCCTCTTGGAATGCTCCCAAATGACTGTGCGTCCTATATAGCTTCTGTTGAGGAAGTTCTACACACTGTCTTCTCGTGGCGGAGGTGTTTCCACAAAAGTGTGAGAGCGAAGGCGAACGCCCGGCGCTCTCCACCGCGCTGACTGACTGGTAATCAGTTCAGGGGAGTTGGCTAAACTCTGATTTCAAACCAAGCACAGGTGGCTTATGAAGCGTACAGCACTATGCTCGCCGGCATCTGTGGCGGAGGGGTGTACTGGGCACACAAGGTGTCTAGCCACATCCGAAGGACATGAACTGAGCAATCAGTCACCGGCTCCCAGAGGTTCTCGGAAGAGGCGAATAAACCACACAATTGGTCACCAGCTCATCTGGACTAACCCTGCTGCCTCGCAGGACGCGCTTGGTTGTGCAGAGGCTAGAGGTGCATCTTCGAATAAAAATGCCTACTCTTGACCGGGCGACTGAATAGTACAATAGCCCAGAACGTAAACAACAATGCAACCGATGTATATCTTACAACTCGATTGTTACGCTCGTCAAAAAAATGCTTGCGCTGATGTTCACACACCGTGCACACTCGTTGATTCCTGTAATTCCATATCTCATCCCCGTACGCATACATTTTCACATTCTTCAGGAACTGCAGTCGGCCGTACCTGTGGTAGTGTCTCTGAGGGAAGTCCCGTTCCTGTTTTCTCGCGTCCTCCTTTGTATAATATCTGGGTCTCATCGAATCCGGTTCCGTCAGTTGATGCTCTTCTCCACCCTAGGCGTCTTGTTAAACTGACCACATTCAATGTGCAAACGCTGATGCGTACAGAACAGGCATGTTTAGCTCGTACGCTGGAGATCCTTGCCACCGACGTGTGTTGTATTCAAGAGACTCGCATCCAAGACTCTAACTCGATCGTTCGATCGATGTCCCCACCCAATCCCTTCGCAAAGCCTCATTTGCATCCGTCTGGGGACCATGAGGCTGAAACTGCGCTACTCGACTGAGTCCTAGTTGGCAGTCGGTTGTGTGTAGTGAAACTTAAAGGTTCGTGCAAAGTAACCAAACACCGTCCCGGTAGACGCAATTTGTTTGTCGCCTCGGCTTATGCCCCTATAGACTACAGCCCAAATGCAATCAAAGATGTCTTCTACCAGAAGTTACACGATCTCCTACGTAAAGCAAAACGGGGCGATATTGTGACTTTAGCTGGAGACATGAAAGCTAGAGTCGGTCGGCTGTTTTCAAACGAGGCGCATTTGGGAGGCCCTTTTGGCTCCAATCTCTATCGTTCAGAAAACGGGGAACGGTTTCTGGCTCCGTGTTCAGACCACCGCCTGTCTCTCACCAGTGCGAACTTTATATGTTCCAATCCTCGGTACGCCACGTGGCGTCCGCCCTCTTCGAGTCAGCAATGGACCCAGATAGACCACGTCGCAATCAGCTTCAAGTGGCAGGGCTGCATACAAGACTGCCGGTCGTGCTGGAGCACTCCCCTTGACTGCGACCAGGCGTTAGTTTGCAATAAGCTGTGTATGTGCTTCGGTGAGCGTACTAAACGCACGATGCAGCAGCGGTTAGAGTGCGATATGTTGCCTGATCTTTCTTGTCTCTTAACTTTCCCAAACGTACTAGCTGAAAAGCTAAGATCAACCAGCACTGATCGTTCATTAGGATTGCTTTGTATTCTGTTGGCAAAGTGGGTTGTGACCTGACTCGTCGTGTCGTTACATCCTGGATTTTTGCTGAGTCTGTATCTTTTTGATGCACATCAGTCCATCCCGGCAGGTAGTGAGCATAACGCAGCATGGCTCACAAGACATGAACTCAACGCAAGTCTGCGTAGGAATACGAAATCTGGCCTCAAAAGGCATCAGAAACGGAGCATGCTGCTGCTGTGGGAAATTTCCGCAAACTTTTTCATCTCAGTCGAGTCACCGGTAGGAAGCCACTGGGTATGAACGCAACGATTTTTGAGGCTGGCGGTTCGCCTATCCACCGTTTGCAGCAGTCTGCAGTCTAGTACGTCGGGCGGAGCACTTTAAAGCACAGCTTATCTGGCCTCCAGCGTGATCCCCTTTCACAGCTGTTCCGGCACGCGTCCCGTGGTTTGTTTCAACAATTCCACCTTCTGAGGCAGAGATACGCAAAGAAACCCGAGCCCTGGGACGTCACAAAGCGCCGGGCTCCTATGGCTTTTCTTCAGTCCTATTTAAAGATGCTGGAATGGAGCTTGTTCGAGAAGCTCAAACTTTGCTCTCCAAGGTCTAGCAATCCCCCTCTGTGGGGAGAATCGATCGTCGTCTCCATCTTCAAGAGGGGCCCACGCAGTGACTGCGCCAACCATCGGGGTGTAAGCCTAATCCCCATGGCGTCTAAGCTGCTAGCGTCTGTCATTCTTCGCAGGACGTACAACACGCATGATGAGCAAACTCGCGAGGAACAGGCTGAGTTTCGTACCGGCCGTGGATGCATCCATCAAATCTTCACCCTCCGACAGCTGTTAGAGCACCGTTACGACGTCATAGACCAACGATCGCTGTTTCTAGAGATTCACCCGGCCTTTAACTCTACCGATAGGTCCGCACCATGGCACTGTTTGTTGAGGAATGGTGTACCTGAGAAGTGTGTCAGTCCTCAAAGAGTTGTATCATCATATCACAGGTCGGGTTAGGGCTTATGGTCAGCTTTCGCCACTCCTTGTCGTCTCCAGTGGAGTACAAGGTTATCCAATATCCCTGTTTCTTTTTAACTCCACAATAGAGGATGTCCTACAAAGCGCTTTGTCTGGTCTTCCAAACGATGGGGTTGAACTCCTCCCAGGGAACAGGTTTTTTGACTTAGAGTGTGCCGGTGATATCGCCTTGCTGAGCGACAGTGCACAGGCGATTCAGCACGCATTGGACCGCTTGGAGACTGAGATGTCCCGATGTGGTATGTGCTTTGCGCCTTCCAAGTGCAAGGTCCTTTATCAAGACTGGCAGAAGCCTGTGCCTGCACTCACCCTTAGTGGTGATCGATTAGACGTAGTCAATAGCTTCAAGTACCTAGGGAGCTTGACCACAACTGGTAGTGGTGTTGGGGAGATCATATCACGAGTTGCGAAAGCCAGAGCAGCTTTCGCGAACCCGCGTCATCCGTGGTGTCACCACGACATCCGGCTTTGCCTCAAGGGAAGGGTGTACAGTGCCACAGTTCGTAGCGCCTTTCTTTACGGCTGTGAGACCTGGTCCTCCGCGTTGAGGATGCCCGGCGGCTTTCTGTATTCGACCACCGGTGTCTCCGAAGCATTGCTCGTGTCTGGTGGAAACATCGGGTGAGCAATGACGAAGTTCATCGTCGTGTTCAGCGCTGATGGTCGCCCTCTGACCGAGATAATCGCTCAAACACCGCCTCCGATGGCTCGGGCACATTTTCCTTACCCCTGTCAATCATTAACCCTTTCGTGCTCTTTCTGCACTTACTGAGCAAGGTTGGAAGGAACGGCGCGGTGGTCAGGCTATGACTTGACGTGGGAGCATGAAGAAGTTAGCTTCGGTTTCGACTTTGGTTGGTGCTTCCGGCCTTCCCGATTAAGGCCCCAGAGATCACTGTTGGTTGGAGACGCTGAGAGATATGGCTCGGAACCGATTCCAGTGGCGCGAATGCTGTATGGCCTGTTTGTTACCTTCCCGTTTCCCAAAAACAATTGAAAAACAGACAAAAAAGATTCACAAAACGTGCACGGTAAAAATGTCAAAAAACTTTACTTTACTTTTTGCGATCTTCATGTTGACTCTTAATCCCCCGCTCCCGGTTTTGTAATTTTTCTGTTATTGTTGCGTTGGCACCATGCTTGTGTTTCAAGTCAGTGTAAACATTATATATATATATATATATATATATATATATATATATATATATATATAGCTGTAGTGCTTACGATCCCACAAGCTGTGACATAACTTCCGTTTACCATAAAATGTGATTCGCAAGTTTTTAAATTGCATTTACAGCGAAAACCAAATATATAGTACAATTACGATATCGATTAGATAGGAGATTGCGCTTTATTAGCACGTCTCATTATTTTATTTGAAGACACGCCCTGCGCAAACTGGATATCTAAGAATAAGAAACGATGAGAAGCATTAGCAGGTTTCACTCACCATGAGCTGGACCAGCACTGCTCTCAGCTGTGCCTGATGGCTTTGATGTAGAACCGGATGGACCGTTGCCTCGGTCCGTGCCTGAAACTTCCGGTGATTGATTTGACGAAAAACCATCGCGGGAAATCTGTTGAAAAGCGACCGCCCGTACAGCCGTTGGTTTTAGTATTCTCCCGAAAGTGGACTGATAGGCTGGCCATGACTGACTTGCTGGATTAGGCCAAGAACTGTGCGCGGAGAATCTAGGGCTCGAGTTAGCTGCGGTACTGACTGGTCTCGGCTTTTTAGCTGCGGTGCCATGCCCTTCAGTGGAGGATGAACGTTTACCACCAGGGGCCGTGGCCGGTAAGTGGCACGCAGTCGGTCGTTTTCTCTTGACCTTAGACGCATACTTAGCTTTAATTTTTGCCGACAATGTAGTTGGGCGGTGGGAATCCCCGTGTATATTAAGCAACGGGGAAAACCGATAGGAGATACCATCCGGGAAAGAAACCTCATGCAATCGGCCTTGGGAAACTAAGAAATTGAGAACAGATAGTACTTCACCTTGAGTCAAATTGTGGTAATGCTGAGCAAGCTCAATGATCACCGCTTGAACAGGCCGCCGACGCTTATTTTTCAACTTATTAATGATGTCTAACACTTTTGTAATGGCCGGTTCTGAGGGTGGTGCTACAGCTACAACTTGGTTGGATGCAGAAATAGTCGGCGATTTCGTCAGCTCTTGCTGCTGCTTGTCAGGTATGGTGACTACCTCCGCAACCTTCTTCGTGGATTGTGGACGAGTTTGAGGAGATAAATTAACCGAAATTGTATGCTGTGTTTGTAATGCCCTGGTACTATGAAATTCGTGAGTTGGAGATGTTTTTAGCATAATTGTAACTGATTTGCGCCCGGACTCAGGAGCACCGTTTTCAGAAATTAAGTCACCTTGTTCGCGTTGAGTCGGTTTGGTAGTATGGGCTGACCCCTTAACAACTTTCGGCTGCATGCTTGTGGACTGAGATGGTTTTCCCGGCCGAGACGAACCGCCTTGATTGAGTTTTTCCTGAGGGACTTGCACATTGGCCTTGATCTTACTTGGCAAGTTGAAAACGCCATTTGATTTTCTGTCTGCAGTATTTTGCTTTTTGGAATGTGGACGTGATGAAGTTGGTGTTTTTGAAGAGTGACGTCTTTTGCTCGAGCTGGCTGTTGAAGTAGAAATGGTAGAACCCGCACTATCAACGCTAGCACGGGTTGTAATGGTGTCCAGTCGACCTGAGTTTGGACTCAACGATCCGGAGGTAAAATGAAAAACATTTTCCATGGAATCCGCTGGAATGAGACAGTTAGGATTGACTGAAATAGATCCCGTGTAGATCATATCAGAATCAGCGGACTGTGCCTTCGGATTACCAGATATTACACTGATCAACTGGTCGTCAAGGTTTCTTTTGAACGCGCGGGAAGATTGCTGATTTCGAGAAGACACACCACTGTCTGTTGGATGATCTTCTTTTACTTTCGAATCAGCATCAGATGAAGACAACTCGGGCGTGTCTAGTGTGTCTCTGTCTAATCTCAGTCGATGAGCTGCAGAAACTGGTACAGAAAAGCGTCGTCTGTTTTGCAACATTTTTCTATACCGGTTATGAAATTTTTGAATAAGAGGTAAGCACGACTCTTTGAGGCTGGTAAATGGTTCCCAGGAATCTTGATCGGGCGGATAACCTTTCCACCTAACACGATATTCAACTCTTCCGCGACGAACTCTTCGGTCAATGATGTTGTCCACCTGACAAAAAAGAAAGATAATTACATCGTAAATATTACGCTGCAACTAAGCAGTAAATTCGTTTTGTAAGCATTTGTTACGCACTCTGGTTATCACTGGTTGACTCTGAATTGTTTCAAGTTTCAGGGATTTTACTATCACAGTCAACGAGGAACAAAAATCAATACCACATGTAAGTTGTAACCCTTAAAGAAGGACCACGGGTGTAATATTTACCATCCTTGTATCTGGTACCAGGCTTGTTACCACGACAGCATAATTCGTTCAGGAAAGATTTTCAACTAGAAACCAAGCACTTCAGTGCCCTCACTTAGGTTGCCAATTTTCACTGGGAATGATCGGACAATTGGATTTTCAGTTACTCAGGTCCTATGATGTCCACCATTTTAATTCTTGAGGTTAAGGTAGCTTTTGCTTAAAATACACCTTTTCCTTACATATATGGAGTCTGCTATTTCTACCGCGCCCAGAAATAGTTATAAAAGAGAAAAACAATTTCACGAGATGGACTAGTTGCAAGAATCCACTAGTGTTCTGGTCATGGTGGTTGCCCACCACTGGGTACTCATTCAGAATTTAGACTTCCGGCTCCAGATACTGTTGAAGCTGTGTAACACACCAATGAATCTACAATGGTACAAAACAGCAGCAAACCAAACCATGTAATTACGAAGTTAGTGACTGAACTTCACTGAAATGTCGGTCACAAATCTTGCACCCCAGCGCCTCCTTTTGTAGTGTTACTCAGTCGGAAGCGACAAATGAAAGCATAAGAAGCAAGTAAATAAAAACGGCACACATACGAATAACGTAGAAGAGGGAGTTAAAGGGAAACTACGCGACTGACGGCGACATTTGACAAGTGTTTAGTGTACTCAGCTTTAGTGTATGAATCCCGATGACCATGATCTAGAAGTCAAACATATCCCACGAGGAGAATTATATCGGTTTCCGTGATTCTTTATACCATTTTGTCAGGTCACGACCTGGTTATCTGAGTTGTACTTCTAACTGCTATCTGCTTCTGGTTATATATTTATGGTACAATATTTCAGGAAGGGGGGCGCTGCCAATTATAGGCTGCCTGCGGGGGTGACTGGCGCCGGAAGCAGGATTCGAACCCAGGACGGAAGGGTTGAAAGCCCATCATGACGACCGTTTCACCAACGCCGTAAAACTCTACCCCTAATCTCAGCAGCAGTGGGTATGTCCACTACCAGATATTCATGCGCAGAAATGTCAGAACATCCAAATACGACCCGTTCTTTGGTGAAAAGGAGTTAATCTATTGTAATCCCATGTGCGCTCGCGTTCGACTTTCTGATAGCCGTGAAGAAAGTTTCCATTTATCAACTAGCACCAGCACCCACTCAACAAACCCCACCTTCCATTTCACTTAGAAATCTCAACAACGATAGGCTCAATGTAGTCACAGACAAATCTACAAAATGAGTCAGATTTACCTTCATTCCCCGTAGGCACCTGCACGGGCATGTTATCGCTATACGAAACGCAACAACGAATTTGCCCTTACAATTCTCGTGGTCGGGAAGCTTAAAATCATTTTATACGTATTTTGATTTTCATCACACCGGTAGAAACTAGTTGGGGAGAATGTGGTATATTACTCCTTGTCTCGCCAGTTGTGCATTTAATACGCCGTTTCTGTTCCGTAAGTTCACCATATGCTCTCTATGAATTTCATCTTACACCTCATTTATTTGCCGAATAAAGCCTAATATCTACGCCTCCTATCTCCATACCTTCTCTCGGACGCCATGGCTCAACCATGTACTATAACGATTTCCTGGTTAGTCGTCTCTTGGCTGCAGATATTTCTTTCCAAGGCACAGTTCGGACCGTTAACAGTGCATCCTAAAGATACTTGAATGATGGCGGATACTAGGCCGGTTCGGTGACATCTTTTAAACCGGTCCTCACAAATCCTAGAATTCATACCAAGGGATTACGTAGGCGGTTGTCATGGCGGCTGAAACCATAGCAATTCGAAGGTTGGACGCACGAATGTATAAACACAACATCCTGCCACCGCTGTCACTGCCTTGACAGTAAGGACTTTCCCGTTACAATTCCCATGTAAAAAACTATGAAGGGTCAAGAGAAGGATTCTGACAAATAAAACATCTCGTGACGAACTCGGGCGAAGAACAGTCCAAAACCGTTTAAATGCGGAAACTGAATAAAACTCGAAGTTTCCTGTTAAACCTTCTAAGAACAGGTAGCGCCGGAAAATTACGGCAACGAACTGAGATCAAGAAAAACCCTGATAGTGGGTCAACGGAAGGCGTGTTTGCGTTCCAGGGTCTATTGAAAAGTGGAAATGTGCTTGATACAACTCTGGGTCTGATGCGGATCTGATCTACACATGGATGTTGCTTGTGAGTTTTGCACGTATGATACTACCAAGAGGTTCGAATGCTGTTCTATTTAGCAGGTCTAACGCGATACTAAACAAACCAATCTCTTCACGGCTTTTCCAACAAGAACTTTTTTGTACATGATAAGAATCAACACAATCGCCCATATACGCTATTCCTCGACGGTTTTTTACTTTTCCAAAGATCAACTTATATACTCGAAACTCGACAGGGATAATTAACTCAGAAGCACTGTGCTGTGTTGTGCA
Source organism: Fasciola hepatica (assembly GCA_948099385.1). Lineage (NCBI taxonomy): Eukaryota > Metazoa > Platyhelminthes > Trematoda > Plagiorchiida > Fasciolidae > Fasciola > Fasciola hepatica. The sequence continues at coordinate 2,028,404 of CANUEZ040000106.1, forward strand.
GTTCGAGTGATTAAACAAGCGTTGTGTGCCACTGTTTTGGCCGCCGCCTTTCAGCGAGAACCTCGCTCAGAAAGTGAGTGATAACATGAAAATCGCAGACAATTACAAATTATAAAACCAAAGAAATGTAAAAACCAAAAATACAAAAATGCCACCGGTAGCGACATAATGTCATATCACATTTTCCCTAACTAAAAGGTAGGCGCATCTTGTGGTTCTCGCCTTGACAGATTAACGGGCACCCATTTACGGGTCAGGGTTTTATACCTATCTTGTCATGGATTAGCCACCATTGGTCACTTTACAATTACTGCCTTCTCTAGTAAACCGCACGCCGAGGAAGTCATTCCGGAGACGTTTTAGGTTGAAAATCAGGCGACTTGAATTTGAGCTCGGTGCCAATGCGACAATATTGACAACACAACAATAACAGAAGGAATAAAATAGATCAACGTAAGGAAAGCGGTTAGTAAGAAGAACAAATGTATTTTTTGTTTTTTCATTGTACACTGATGTTCTTTCGATTTTGTGAGCTCAGCGGGAAGGGAATTACAACGGACAAGCCGTACAGTATTGGCGCCAGACTCCTGCTCTGTTTCATATGCTTCATCACCTTCAATCAGCGACAATCATCCCTCGGGCCCCAACCAAGAAGGCGAGAAGCAATAACCTCAAAAATATCTTGGTGTCCCACCTCAAGTTTCAGACGGTATTGTACAGGCTAATTACTTGGAATTTTCGATTATCTCGATTACACTAACCTGTTGTTTCGCGTCGGTTCTCTCAGCTGGAGGTTCACAGAATAACATGTGAATTTACTTCTACTCGTGTGGCTGGCTGAACCACTTCGCAAGAAACACACTTGGCACCTAGTCGGTCTCAGACCAGTGGATAGTGCCTTTGGTGAAATAGCGATGGTTTAGCTAACAATTTCACCACCAACAACAAGATCCTTTACACGAGACACCATTTTAAACAGCCCCGTTTGGTGAACGGATAATTACAAACTGAAAGACACTACTTTGTTTTTTCGGGAATTATTGACGCTAAGCACCTTTGGTGCAAATCTATTTGGCTACGGAACTGGAAAGGGCATTGGACCAAAGCTAGGTACTCAGGTATGCACTGCTCATGTGTATATTCATTCGGATGGAATGACAATCTACCAGATTAGCCTACTCATGAGTAGCATACCTAGTATCCAGGAAAGAAAACATTCGGCAGAATCCACCGCTTATGCGTAATCAAGTGGCACGACCAATAAATCAAGGGCAGCTTCCAATAAACATTTTGGGTCAGTAAGCCAACGATGAGCGGACGATCCCACCAAACTGGCATCATTATGTAACAGCTAAGGTAGGCATTTCCCAAACGGTGATTCACTGTCGTCCGGCTTGGTCCCGCGCTTAGCCTATTGGGACGCTATGTGGTGCTGTCACTCCAAGTCTCAAGGTCTGGTTGCCATATATCTCTTACAGTGCAATGGATTTTTGAGTCTATGGGGTATACTCTTTCCGCGATGCTCGTGCGCGAACACGATAAGAAATTAACTTAATGTCATGTGATAGCATCACCCTGAAAGAGTGATGCCTTGAGGAGTACTTTGTTTCTTCATAGCTTGCATTGAGTCTTGGGAACCTTCACAAAGCAGTTCTCGTTGAAGATGACGGCTGGTTAAAAAGGTTATATATATATATATATATATATATATATATATATATATATATATATATATATATATATATAAACGCACTGTTTGCTTCCGCTTCGTCGTAGCGTTCGTTTGCCTTCGTGTATTTCTCGTATCGGTACTACTTTGGTACCACGATATACAGAATACACTCCCGCATCCGTCCACCGACTTGAGCCTTCTCTATTGATTCAATGGAGGGAATTTCGTTGGTAAACCGCTGTCAGACCCCGTAAAAGACATGATTATAAGCCGCACTCAGACGTCTTCTATGGGTGCATACCCATAGACACAAAGGCCAACTGCACTAGCAATAACCAGCAATCAAATCCTGAGACCTGGAGTAGATTGCCACATAAGGTCTCAATAGGTCAGGCATGGCAAAGATCTGGGTATATATATATATATATATATATATATATATATATAATATTATATATATTATATATATATAATGTATATGGCCAAGAATTGGTTAACCAGCTAACGTGTGCATAAATATACATGTTCCTCAGAGGTGAGTGTGACTGCTTTCGCTTCGCAGAATGCACTTACCCACGCGGCACAGGGAGATACTCGACCGTCTCCTGAGTGCCCCCCTTGGTGACACTTAATTTCGTTTTTCTTAAATGATGTTAAATTTGACTCTGTTTGTACTTAAAATACCAGAAAACGTTCGTAAATTTGCAGTAATGGTCGCTGTTTTTACCAAGTCGTACTGCTGAGTGACCCCAAAAAGGTACACTCAGGGGGACGGTCAGCGATGAACCCTGAAAAGCACGTGATCATTTTATACTGTGAACAGAATCCATTTTTTATTGCTATTTAGTGCAAGAAATACGTGTTAGCACAAGTCGATAACCCGCAGGCATCACAGGAGAACGTGCGACCTGACCTGAGCTGACCGTCTTCGAGTGTCCCCTAAAGGGGATACTCGCAAAATTTCTGAAAATCAAAGTTGTTTTGCCCCTAAGGCATGTAAATTAACGTCTTTATACTTCAAATAACATTCATTGTCTAAAACTCTACTTTACTATTGAATTAATCATAAACTTAGTTATCAATATTATTTCAGCATGATGAACCACGTGATTTAAGGTACCCATTGGAAACTATTATTATCATTATTTTTACCAACATTACTGCTGTTGTACCATAGTTCTTGGTAATGTTATTAATACTTGAACCATCTGTGCAAATGTTGCTGTTTTTTTTATTTCAGATGAGAACGATGAAGACCGACCGGATATTTCTTGCAATGAGGATATGTAGACGTATTTACGGTCAATAAAATTTTCACGCGTACATATACTTCTCATTTTTGGTTTGTTCTATGCCCGTACTTATGTCCGGAGAAATGCGATGAAGTACGAAAGTGCGTTACTAGTATAACTGGGATAGGGCCTATATATAAATTCAGGCGTAACAGCAGTATTGGACATACTTATTTTGAAATAACGACGGGATGTCGTTGAATAGCTATATAAGTATTATTTATTAGTTGAGAGTGTAACTAGAATAAGCTCCATGGGCGTTTTCCGGGTTTCTCGCTGACCGACCTCTGAGTGTCCCTTTCCTTGTTTCATTGGGGGTCACTCAGTGGTACGGTCAAAGGGACACTCGGGTGACGGTCCAGGGGACACTTGTACTGCATGGGTACTTCAGTGCGCCCCTGATAGTGCCTACTGAAAACATTCAAACTATTATCTCTACATAGTGAGGTTTTTCGCACCGGAACGACGAGAAAAGTCAACGTTAGGAGTTACAACCACAGTAGAGATGTACTGGTCACTGTGTAAAAGACATGGTCTTTAGGTATTAGAATGACGCATGATCAAACGAATTAGAAACCGGACCCGAATAGTCTTGGTAACGAGCATGGAAAAGGCCAGCGAGTAATACTGCAGATCCTATCGCACAATTTTGAACAATTATGGCACGATTTTAGAACGGGGACAATATTTATTGCTTACATCAATCTAAACCTCACCAAGTGTCAATGCTTGACCACAAATACAGGGGCTAGTGGCAATGGCGTGGGATCGTTGCAAATGGTCTCTCGGGTAAAGACTTGGGCGTTATAATGGACAACAGCTTCAAGCCGTCGAAGCAGTGTACCGCAGCAGCCAATATGGCCAGGAGAGAACTCTTTCGAGTTAGATCCACCATGTCATGTAGAGGGCCGGAGATTTTCGTTCCGATATACCAAGCCATAGTTAGGCCGCACATGGAGTACTGCGTGCAAGCCTGGGCACCGTACTACCAGAAAGATATAGACTGTCTGGAGAAAGTGCAAGGGCTAGCCACTAGAATGGTGACTGGGCAAGAGGGTTTAGCTACACAGAGCATCTCCATGCCTTGGACCTGTTCTCGATGAAAAGGCGGCGCATTCGCGGGGATTCGATAGAAACCTCAAGGTAATGAGGGGACTGTCAGGTATAAATCGAGGAGACCTTCCCTCTCCTATCCAAGAGAGAGGCACAAGGGGGCATAGCCTTAGATTACAAAGAAAGCATTCGAGGCTCCAAATTAAGACGAATTACTTCTCAAATAGAGTGGTACCCTATTGGAATAAGCTCCCAGAGGTCATAAATACCACAACAGTGAAGGCTTTTAAGAAACCAGTAGACCAATGTTGGGTGGCAGTATACCTTGAATTATGTTAGGCAGTTTTTAGGGTCGGATGCAATTTACTCACTGTTTCCATCTTTCTCTGCCAGGGCTGATACTGCACAAAATTTCTGCATTTCAGAAAAAGCTCACGCAGTGTTTGGAGTTACGGAAACGCGCCGAAAACACAACTGTTCGGACACACGATCGGCTCTAGCCACACCAAGTCTTGTGCAAACTGAACTTAACTGAACTAGTACCGCGGATACGGCGAAGCGTACACAGAACTCAGATGAGGCTAACTAATAGAAATCGATAGAGGCCACTTGGCGTCACGGTAAGTTGACAGCTTTATCAAAGGAACGCATGCTCACCCGAAAATTGACATGGGATCATAAAATACCGGAGTGACTGTAGTTTTTAATAATAATGGTGCATATGAGTACTTATATGCTTACATGCACATTTCATTTAGGTCTCATGAAAAACTGCGACATTCCGGGGCACACCCTTAAGCAACTGGACCTTCAGAAATGTTGGGACACGATTATTGCACTGCGAATATCAATGCCAAAGGACCGGTGGGCCATTGAGCTGAGCCGCTTAAGCACATCGGCTGGTTTTACGTGCACCACATTTCACAGAAAAGGTGTAGCGGTTGCCATCTTCGTTCATACTTTTACCACGTTTATTGTTTAACTGAACGCTGACTGCCAAGCGCGGTGGCCATTTGACCGTTGCTCTTGCGCACGCTCTCACGCACGCTCCCAAATACACGCTAACCACTATCTCTCCCAATCGCCTTCTCGTTCTCACGGGTCGTGGAGAATACTGTTCTGGTTAACATATTTGTGCAGTGCCGCGCATTAGAGTAACGTGCAGATGGTCCACGCAGTACAAAGGACCGAAGCACGCGTTTACTAAGGAAACCGCGATGTAAGGTCTAATCAACCTTACAATTGGTGAGCCCGACGTGATCCTCAGGTCACGTGAGTTTCCTTGTTTTCTACCGTTCAAGGTCCCGTCTGCGTACGTTTTTGTGTGTTTTATTGTTTCCCTATCTTGATTTTTTTTTCTTTTTCGTCCATACATATTTTGTGTGTCTAATTCGTCGTGATTTTTTTTTCCGCCATGGATTTACCAAAAAAAAAAAAAACAGACCCGTGAAATTACAATCTGTAGTTATGGTTTCATTTTCTTCTGGTCTCCTAGCGACTACAACAACACCGAACATCGTTCGTGTGTTGTTATTACGGTCCAAAATCCGCCGGCGCCCTCAGGCGCTATTTTGTTCCAGTTTACCTTGCCCTCTCTCAGACGGATCTAACAAGTCACATTGGCTTCATCCGTAGCCTGGCTGACTCCCGTGCACGTTCAAGGAGCCAACCGCTCGCTGGACAACGGGACGATTGGTCAGCCTGGCACTGGAAACGGCAGCTGGACGCCTTTTTGGATGGACCTGACGAGGCATTTTCCGGCTTGCATTCGTATGAGACCCGCGGGCGCCAAAACACAATTGGACCCACGCACATCGGACCTCGAGAGTGCAGGCACCGGTAAACTCATCAGCAGTCGTTCGACGTCAACAACAATATAACGGAGAAGCTATGAGGAGTTCCTGGACAACCAATAGTCCGGCTTACCATCACGATCGAAGCCCAACTCCGTCGGACTTCTAGGAGGAGGCCCCTGTAGCGGTTGCCATCTTCGTTCATACTTTTACCACGTTTATTGTTTAACTGAACGCTGACTGCCAAGCGCGGTGGCCATTTGACCGTTGCTCTTGCGCACGCTCTCACGCACGCTCCCAAATACACGCTAACCACTATCTCTCCCAATCGCCTTCTCGTTCTCACGGGTCGTGGAGAATACTGTTCTGGTTAACATATTTGTGCAGTGCCGCGCATTAGAGTAACGTGCAGATGGTCCACGCAGTACAAAGGACCGAAGCACGCGTTTACTAAGGAAACCGCGATGTAAGGTCTAATCAACCTTACAAAGGTGAGCGACAACATTAATACTGCAGCATATGAAAACGAGCGCACTAAACGATGCTCGTTATTTTATCGTCCTTGTTTTACCAATTGTTGAGTTGATAATTAGGGCTGAAATGAAAAACAGTGTTTCTGTGAGCAGCTATTTGTTTTAATTAGCCTGAATGTAAAAGGTCCTCCGGCGTCGGATCTACTGACGGTCGATAAGTACGTAGCTTTCTCTGCCCATGGGCGTGCCAGTTTTCGGCGAATAATAGACGTGTTTTCCTAACAATTCTCACCAGAAAAACATCCTCTTCGTCACTATGGCCCATTCGCCCTACGCCCCCGAATCCCCGTCAAAAAAGGCGCGGCAGCACGACGAAGGTAAATAGGGTGGAAAACTACGAACCCAGCAACTACTGCAATGATAAAATCCGTAAGTGACTCTATGCCAGCAGAAAATGATTTGTACTAAGAAATCTTACGCCCCCAGCTAATACTGATCCCCGAAACAGCACAAAGACTCACGATACGTCAAAAGTCAACCCGGACCGCGGGCGCGACCAACCACGGATATCGAAGGTCACTGAGGCTGTCAGCCGCGACTGTGGTGACTTGGCTTCGTTTGTTATACTACGCTTCAGCATCAATGAATTACTTTTCCCTCATATAACTTATCAGCGAGGCCAACTAAGAACAGCAATGCTACATAGTGTCAGAGTGTCGTTGGATGCGGTGTTTGCAAAAGCTCTTTTTGTTTAGTGCGTTGAGTTGCCGTAGCGTCCGCAACCCGGGTGGGTAAAAGCATTGTTATATGGCCGACGTAAGCATGTATTTGACCGCATCATTTGTGCGAGGAGTGTGCCGTCAACTGGAGCTCACTGCGCTACACCGTGACGTTATTCTCTTCAGAGAACGGATAAGTGAAAAATGTATACGAAATTGAGCGACTCATAGACGAAGAGTTTAAAATCATAGAAGAATGACGCTAAACCTGTGAAAGAAAGAGAAAGGACCCCCAAAAGGATTCTGCCCAGTCAAGTGGTCCGGCTTGGCCTCGTGGGATAATCGGTCATTTTTTTGAGTGCGCGAGCGAAGTAAGCGGATACGACTCCCGTCCAACGACTGTAATGGGCAAAACCACAGGCGCTGATAGATTTTGAAGTTATATTTTTAATCCTGCTCAGCCGACAGGAACTGGGAGGCTAGGCGAGCTAATGACCGGAGCTGACGAGCCATAGTGTGCCTTGTTCCCAGAACCACGTGGAAAGAAATGTCGATGAGTTGATGTAGCAAGGCACCAGGTTGACCTAAACAATCAGGCTTCAAACAACCGGTCCACCGGAGGAACTGATGTTAACATGGATTCCCAACCTTTCAACAAGATGGGCCAGCTTTTGATCGAACCGTGACGTACCTCCATGGAAGACTGATGAGAGAGAGACTGATGAGGTTCACCCGAATGTCCTACATGGCGTCTGGAATGAGCCTATTTGTTCCTGTCGAACCCTTAGAGTAAATTAAACACGGTATTTGAGCAGAGTCCGGACAGGTTCACTGCAACGCGGCAAGGGTAACGGCCTCCGGTCAGCCGAAGGACGCAAATTAATATTATTGAGTACATTTGTTTAGCAAACCCAGAACTCGTCCTCTTTTTGACCTGGAAGCAGTCTAATGGCTAAATCCCATCCTGCTGAACGAATGGAGAAGGTTACTGTCCGCGGACTGCTCCGATATCACCGTCACGCAGAAAGTGAGCCAAAGTAACGGCGGAGCACTGGCAAGCGGATCACGTGCAGTCATCATGTACTGATGGTTTGCCAAAGGCGAGCCTTACGGAGACCGCGTGAAAGTCACTTTGCTAAACACATACTACCGAAGAAAACCAGCTCACCCAGAATATGCAGTCAGAGGAAACCACGGAGAAATGAAGTTTGAAATAATATATGAAAGGCGCTAAGTTTCCCAGAACTTTTGAGGTCGCTGCAGTAGCTCCCATTAGAAAGCGTGAAGAGCTTTCGGAAACTAATAGGTAGGTGAAGGCAAACAAGAGATACTCGCGCGCGAGTGGGTGAAAATTGTGCTAATGTAGCATTGCTGTAGATTGCTGACGGCAGAATCGTTGGTACGCAGGAACCGTAGAATAATGTTCGGGGGCAAACCAGATTAGTAGCCAGTGAAATCGGTTGCCCGAATCGTCTTCCAGGTGTGCCACACGAATAACGTCCAGCCTCGGGTAACCTTTGATCAATATGATATCCGGAAGCCAAATCGGTAGGTTCTTAAGTGACAAAAATTTACAACCAGCAGGCCAAGCCAGATTACGAGGTGCCATGCGGCAAGAAGAGAGGGGGAGTGGTGTTGCAGTGGCAACGGACTTGACGAGGATATCGTAATGACTAGTGGTGCACTTTGAATCGTGTCGAAATGATGAAAACGATACTTTCTACTGTAAAGGCAATCGTTAAGGCCGTATTTGACCTGACCTCGGAAATGTGCTGGACAAACTATCTTCCAAAAAGGACCTGGCACGGAAGCCTTATTCGTGGATGGGTTTACGGGCGTACACCGCTGACTTAAAAGTGAGAGGGCTTTCCCATCCGAGGGCGCAGCAGAATCAACGGACTGGTGACTTGAACGTGAGACTATAATCTCTTTCGAAGCTGTAGCAGCACCGACTGGTTGCTGTTCGGAACGTGAGACTATGGTCCCATTAGAGGCTGTAGCAGGCAAACCTAAGAGCAGGGCCTGATGTGGTACGAAAATGCCGTCAACGGGCAGTGCAAGGTAGACACTGAATCCCATGTCAGTAGGCTATCGCCAGTGTATGTGGTTTTGAAACGATCGATGCAGGCAGTCGCATTGTCGTGCCGCAGACAAGTTCCTCGGCGCTAAGCTGGATATCTGCCTCTAAGCAAGTCCTGAACCCAAGCAGAACTGGCGATAACGGGAAGCTGTTGCTTTGTTTTCTCGCCGTCATCAGTATAGTTTCACTAAGCTGTCTAGGATAATCCTGGAAATTGCAGCCCCTAGTAGGGTTTTTTAGCCCAGAAAATATTCAGCGGTTTTTCTGAACGCCATAATGTGGAGTGACCAGCTGACAGAAGATGTTTGCAAAAGCGATCTGTGGACTGCCTCTCATGGCAGGAGAAAACTAAACGTCCGTTCCGATGAGGCAAACTTAGTAAATAACGCGTTGAAAATCATCTCCGTAAAGTGACCGAAGCCGTCTACGTCAAAGCACATCCCGACTGTTCAGCTTTACTCTGACCTGCAAAATACGTCCGTAAGATCTCCAAAAACGGTCTGTGGGAGCTATCTCCAGTTCATAGCAAAAAACTGGTACATAACTAATTCCGCCTATAGTGGCCACTCGTGGGCAGAAACTCTCTGATCTTGCCTTGTGCATGTGCCTGGACCACGGTCAAAAAGTATACCATTATCATTATCATGAACTCCCTCCCTCACTTTGATATATAGAGGCCTTATTCAGCGCTTATATCTCAGCCTCTATATCGCTTGCCTACCACTGCCTTTTGCCCCACCCCGTCCAATTGACGGCTCATATCATAACCAAAGTTAGTATGACTGTATCTTCTACCAGCCAATCCAAAACTCCTGTCATCAATCGCCTTTGCAAGGCCATCATACCTCAAAAAGCACCGGATAACTATTCCGTTGCTCCTGGTAGATATGCTTAGGGGAGCCAGCAGAAAAACTGATGAACTCAGTAACTATCTAACTCTTTTCGAGTAAGCAGAATGGGCCGCCGAGGCCGTAGCTGCCTTGCGTGCAGAAAAAGGTACTGCTATTACCCCCGCCATCAGGTGTTCTAATATATCCCTGAAACCTCATGGCTGTCCGCCCAAGTTCCCAGAACCGTGCCGCTTATTGACTGCATCCATCGAGCACTCATTTACGGTGACCCTGAGTTTCCGCATACCAATTGGGGCTCCGATTACACTGCTACCCCATCCTTAGGTCTCAATAACAGAAGGAGGCCTTAATTCCACCAGCATTTGTTGAAGCCATATGACAGACCCTCTGGCCTACCTTATTTCGCTCGGAACACCTATGCTGCTGGATGGACACAGCATGGCTCTACTCCAACCTGGCATGACAATATCCCTGACTTAGTCTTCAATCGTGGCCTCCTGAACGCGAAAGTCCCCGTCACACAAACCCTCCTCGTAGCGGTCGCAAAAGCGTAGCATGTAAAACCACTATTACGCACGAATCATACTCACCCGAATTCAACAAAGTCTGTAACCGAAGCACATATACTGACAAACTAGGCCATATTTCCCACCTTTCCCCGGGAACATCGACCGGTCCCAGTTCCTTCTGGCCTACGATCCACAAAACGGCAGCTGATACTTTTTGGACCAAGTTCCTCTTCTCCGTAAACCACCGTAGTCCAACCAATAGTCATACCAGGGTCAAAAGTCCAAACAAAACTGACAGACTACCACAGAAGACTCTTAAGCTCCAGAACTCATTCTTCATGGGTGGACATTTCTCCCCTAAGCTGAGAGTAAACCTACTCCGCCGCGATCCATATGCAACCGCTGAGGATAGACCTAAAAAGCTAGAAAAGACCGCACTACAATGGTCCCGCAGCGCGAAGGACCTTTCGAGACCGACAAAATTTTTCAACGCGTGTAGTACAGGAATCCCTATCCCGTTCCTCATTCAAGATTAGCCAAAATATGCGGCTCAGGCCTTCAACTGCCATTTCGCCTCAACTCCTATCACGGACAACAACCCTCCATCACTGTGCTATCCAATACTCTTACAAGAAGCGATATCAACCATAACGTTTACCACGGCCCATATCGGGAAGCTCTTTGCCAACACTAAACTTTCCTACCTTCCAGAGCCCGATGACCTCCCACATGTCCTAGTTCGGTTGGAAGACCTCACCTAGAACTCATCGTTAAAAGTCTGCGTTATCCACGTCGTCCGGGATATTTCCGGCCCAGTGGGAAGTTTCCTGTGTAGTCCCTCGCCAAAAACTGGTTCATTGTACGGTCCGGGGGATTATCGGCCCATAAACCACACTTCAGTTATCTCCGGGTTATGGAGATGGCTGTGAAGGACCAGTTCGCAAATCTCTTGACCTCTCGAAATCTTATCAACACAGCCTAGCGAGGATTCCTGAAGTCCCGTTCGTGCCCCACGTACCAGATGAACATCCTTAATTTGTCCACGCCCAATGCCGTCAACTTCAAGACAATTATCGTCAGCTTTCGCAATATGACTAAGGAATTCGACCGCGCATCTCACTCTCCCTATTATTGGTAAAAATTACGTCCTTCTGAATCACCGACACTCCCCTCTCCTGGATATCATCTTACCTCTCCGAACTTCCCCGAGCCATCACCGTCAACGGGACATCCTCGCAACCGAGGCTCAGTACTAGCAGGACAACACAGGGTAGCCTTTTGGGCCCCCTCCTACTTCTCGTATACATTACTGGTGTCTTCTAAGTAGTGCTGCTCGGCTGGACGACATAAAGCTAGTCTGCACTTTTGAGGCAAACGCCCAGCACACCGTGCTTAGTAATATTCTGTCACGTTTGAGGTCCCTTGATGAGTGGTTTACTCTAAACACAAATAGTCAGCCGGTCCCCACAACCCACGTGGTAAGTTACCGAGGCCTGCATTGCTCCTGTTTTCTAACTTCGATGAACAGGCTCTGACCCAAAGTGGCAAAGCAAGAAGGACCATTGCACTCGTCTTTAGAACAGAGCGCTCTTAGAGGAGTGAACCCTTGATATCGATACCCACTCTAAGCCACCTCTGGAAAACTGCCCTCAGGCTTGTACCCTGACTTGAATGAATGACTGGGTAAATATGGAGAAAATACAACACTCCTTCCTCAAAACGACTGCTTGGCCCTTCCTCCACTCTTAACTACAGATCTAGGTGTGAACTACTCCGCGCCGAGTTCAGCCTTTCATCCGTTTTCAACCTTTTATGCTCGAAGGCACACTCTTCCGACAGCACGTTCGGTTTCTCCAGTGGTGATCCCTACCCCCACCGTCACAGGCCATTCACGGTCAAAGCCCTTACTCTGGACTATCAGTCGGATTAAGATTTTTTGTTGTTACCTATTCTAGCCTTTGGAGTAAGCCACAAGGCTTGCTGCGATCGTGTTGCGCGGCAGAATAATTTGAAGGAGAGTTCGACGAAATCTTCGGAGCATCACCCAAGATGAGCATGATCTGCACTAAAGTAAACCCAGACGGGGCATATGAAGTCCGTCTAGACTATTAGACCACGGTAACTTATCACATTATTGGCCGAACCCTATCTCAAGACCCGCTTGAAAATTCCGCCCCTATATTTACGCATTTTTTGCGCAGTCTCAAAATCTGATACCGTTTTACACTACTTGCCAGTTCCATGACCAATCCCAATTACGTAATGGCCAATCCTAGCAAACTTTCAGCATTACTTTAGAGTTGGCTCTAGCCTCCTCTTCGTATTTCCCCGTCAGTCTAAGACCTACATTCACTCCTGATTTAACGGCAACAGTATCTGTATCCGTGTAAAATATTTCATTTCCTCATCTGCTCTCAAACCCTGCTAGTATGCAGCAAACTAGAGTCCAAAATTTACGGGGTGCGTAGGCTGTCTGCGGTGAATCACGTATGCTGCTGGGCAGTAAATCCCGGAATAAGCGCATCCGCCCCATTTTCCTCTCTTTGTATGACTGATCATCCTCCCCTTAAGCCTACGCTCATCCCGTATGGCCTTATTTCCCATCATTCGATCAGTAGTTGAAAGCGGCTGTTAGGAGTTGGCCCGCACTGGCTTTTGGAACAACATGTAGCTGCAACTAATGCCTGAGAATGGTCAGACTTTCGTCCATTCCGCATGGTTGCTTGTGCCCTTTCTCAGCCTATAATGCTCAGGACAACAAAACGGCCGATGTTTACGGTGCCTGGGTCTTGGGCTCTTCACACTCAGGGAAAATACTCCACCCCCAGCAGCTTTGAGCGACGTGTGCATACCTGTAGAGACATGGCGGGCCGAGGAGCTACGGAAAGTCCCCACAAGGGGTCGACTACTCCTCTGAAAAAAGAAAAAACCCAAATGAGCGAACATCTTACTCGGAGAGTCAGCCTTTCGCTGACCGAACTGTGTGAGGAATGGGCGCCTTCGACCACCTGCCCTGGCCCTGTTCTGCGAATGGGGAAGTCTTACAACCCTGCCTACCATCTGTTCGCCAGATTTGCCGTTGGTTCTCCTGTTTGCGCCTAAGTGGGGTGGTGGAGCATTGAGTTTTACATTTCCACTTGCTCACCCTGCATTTTATCTCTGGCCTGTGTCCCACTTACGCACCTCATGATCGCCGTGTTGACCCCAATTGCAACTGCTCACATATTTCTGCGGACGGTAGTATTCTTACCACCGCTGCTCAACTCGGCCCACTGACCAGCACCTAGATGCAAAGTTAGAAATAGGCTCAGAAAACCTCGAGCATCCTCTCGGATTTCTCTATTACAGGTGTTCCAACCTAATAAACTCCTTCCCTTTCACTATTCTGGCAACCCTGCGGTGCCAAAAACCTTACTGGGAAGGCAGTAAATAACTGAGCTTAGTGCCTAATGTAAATCGCGGCAGAAATAACCCTCATGGAACATTGAATAATGCCGTCTTATGTTAAATGCCCAAGTTTGCCACAAGACGGTCATCCTTCGAAATGAGAATTCCTCGGTTAAACGGGTTCCCAAAGACGTATTTAATATACTAATACTCAGGCCCCTTTATAACCCCTTGGCATCCAATATCCAAGGGTTTTTTAACAATAGTTATGATAATAATAATGGTATATTTTGGAGGCTCCCGAAGCCTCCTAGAGTGTATGATCAGGTGATTCAAGTGATGTCAGAATCGGAATTTACACAAAAACAAAACGTGTGTGCAAGGAGTATCAAAAAGAGTGGCAAAGAATATTAAAACTCTAACACTGTCCGGCACATTTGAAAGTCAAGGTCAAATAGTCGAATCGGCCGGCTGTGTTTGGAGTCCGTTGAAAAAGGGAAGTGTACGCATAAATAGCACTGGAACTAATCACAACATAAAATATTTTAGCGGAATCAGGGATATCTAACAAAAAAGAAGAGGAACAGAGAGAAAAAACAAACCATCAGGGGGAGTTCGAAGAATCCTGGACCATCCGCCCTGTATTCCTCCTCCCGGGTCACCAGACTAAAAAGCCTACTGGCATCCTTAGTGGCTTCCTCACTATCTAGCCCTCCAGTAACCTCAGCTCTTGGCTCCCTTGGGCCTCTCTCCTCCGCGATTCTCCCTCCTTTCCCTTTTCTCGAACCCAAAACCGGCTGTCTGGAACAACTGATGAACGTGTGCTTGTAAGGTTCGTTAGACCTTACCTCGCGGTTTCCTTAGTAAGCGTGTGCTTCGGTCCTTTTTACTGCGGGGACCACTTGCACGTTACTCTGACGCTCGACACTAGACGAATATGGTAACCAGAATGGTATTTTCCCCGACCCATGAGAACGAGAAGGCGATAGGGAGAGAAAATGGCTAGTGTATTTGAGAGCTTGCATGAGAGCGTGCTCAGGAGCATTGGTCAAGTGGCAATCGCGCCTGGAAGTCAGCTTTAAGTTAGGCAATAAGCGTGGTCAAAGTATGAGCAAAGATGGCCACCTCTACATGCTCATATGTTTTTACAACACTTTTCTGAGCCTGCTAAACGAGATTCCGAAGCTTTGGCTGCTGGCGTTGGATAAGGAGCCTTAGGTCACAGCCTTCACATAAACCTAGCTCATCCTGAGGTACCTGGAGCCGAAATATCCGTTTCGAGATATTTTATGGTCAGGCAGGATTCCGACGGATGTCGTGGTGGAAGGGTTATCGTGTACCTTAATAATTGCCTCCCTTCTGCCACCGCATTTCCAACTCCCACTTTGTTCTCCGTTGATCGTCTGCTGGCCGTTTTCCCACCCTCCGGGAGGGACAGCCTGCTGTTTGGTGTTGCTTACCGCCCCCATTGTGCAATTCTACTGGTAGCCTAGGACTTAGAGACTCATATGGCTCCCTGAAAGGCCGTACAAACCTCACCTGTACGTTAGTCACTAGCGGTTTCAACTCATCCAGCCATGGCTGGCAGAGAGGATGCCTCCGGTGTCATCTCTGGCAAGCCACACCTAGATCTTGTTCTCACGAACTCGCCCGTACAGAACATAAAAGTTCCGACCAGATTTCGCGTGGAGCATACCCCCTGTGGCAGATCTGGTCACAGCTAATGAATAGTTGATAATAGATATGGTGCACTACTAGCCATTCCTCGTGGAAAGCGACCACTTTCTCATTGGGTTCGATTATATCGTGAATTGGCCTTCTTTGCCCTCAGAAATCAGTTTTGTGATCCTCCAAAAGGACCGAGTTTGACCAAGTCATTTTAGTTCCTCGCTCTCAGTTGGACTTAGCTAGCGTATGACGCTTTGCTGACAAGATGGCAAAAATTCTGAGGGTTTGCTCCCCTAGCTGGTAGGCCTTTATTTCTTGGAAGTCGTCTTTCATAGACCGGTAAACTGCCACTCCCTCGAGCCATCAGACGCATCCTGGAAGAACGCGCATGCCCGTTCGCCAAACACTGCAGGGGTATCCACGAAAAACGTAAAGACAAGATTGAGTCTTGTCAGAATGCAGTCTTACTCTCAGCACTCGCCCTAACACTGGCCAACAAGGCCTTCTTACTGAGAACATGCCTCACCTAAGAGATACAGCCCCAATTCACTCGCTGTCAGAAACTCAAGCAGTATCCACAATCGTCCCCCAGCCAAGTGGCCGAGGCCCTCAGCCTCCGTTTGTGCAACGATAGCTCCCTGTCTCGACGTAGCTTCCTTCCTGGCGGGCCAAGCACCACAAATATGCTGACCGCTGCGGACAGCCTGACACAGGCCGACGACGACGGCAAGATATCCCGTGCAACTTTCATTGATTTTGTCGAATCCGGGATGTAAGACTTCGCCGGTAGCCTTCTGTTATTGACTGAGAGTTTTTTAAGGAACCTAACCTTCTCGGCTCTTGCTTCTACTTCTCAGTCTCAGCCTCGACCTATTGATGTTGGGGTCCCCGAGGGTCCCGTTCTCGGTCCCCTCCTATGCCCCATTTACATCAACCCCCTTCCTGATATAGTTGAGGTCCGCATGGGGACGTAAGCAGATAACGTCACAATCTGGGATACGCAAATGCCGTGCGGCCGGCCTCTGGCCCGGTCATGCGTTGGTCAGCTGACTGGAGCCCCCAGCAAATGGTGACAAGTGTGCAAGCATGTCATTTGGCAATGCTTCAGCTCGTCTCTCCAGGATAAGTAGAGACACATTAATGCAACTGATGGATCAGCAAAAGATCCTTGGTTTCCGGCTGCGTAGTAGCCACCTCCTCCTCCCACCGAGGGAAGGTCAGCAAGTCTGCCTTCCGGGTTCTAAGCCTTATTAGACGAAACTTTCCGGTAATCTCAAACGAGGACTTGAGTCTTCTATGTGGAACCTATATTCAACCTCTTTTAGAATACTGCAGAAAGGTAGCAAGCACGGGCTCCGACAGAGATCGGAACATTCTGAAGCGGATTCGAGGGAAAGCGGCCGAAATGATACATAACTTACGTTTTACTCCTTACCCGGTTCATCTGATATCATTTAACCTCTATCCACTTGAGACACGCCCTATTAGGGAGACCTTTATTGGTGTTCGATCTATTCTTAACGGTCCTAGTGGGCCAGTTTTTCACTCGTCCGAACTTGAAGACCCGGCAGGGGCACACGAGGAAACTCTTCAAACCCAGTCCATGTACCTACATTAGGCTACATTTCTTCTTGTTTCGAATAATGTCTTCATGGATTAGCCTTTTAAAGGAGGTAGTGAATGCCCCTCAGAGGAGGCGTTTAAGGCCAGACTATAAAACTGGCTAGGACTAATGCAAAGTCCAGCCAGTTCTGTAATCTCCCTAGTGTGGATTATTCCCTCTCATATTTTCACGACTCGTCTTCAGTCCTGTGTACTTGTACATATAAGTGAGTATAAATAAATCCATTCTCCCGCTTCTTACAAATGTGTGTGCAAATCACTCTTTGGTGTAAGTTTTGAAGTAACTAAACTAGCAGCGATGTGTTGAAGTATCCATATTCCTATTGTCGGACTCGTGATATATGCGAAACATTCATTTTTATACTAACGTTGCTTTTGCAAAAATTGTTGCCCCCTTTTTGTCGTGTTTTGCCTTTTCAGCTAGGTAACACGGGAGAAGAAAATACAAAAAATGACCGGAAGCATTTTGGCTGGAGCCTAGCACCCATTAACTACCTCAAGACAACTACTTTAAGACTTTAGCATTTCAAGACATGCCGACGGGATTGGATGGTGGGAATAATTTTAACTTTGAGTAGGCTGCCGAGGCGGCTGTTGCACCACCTCCCGGTAGGTCTTCCACTTCTGTTGCCAATGGTGATGCTTGATAGGCCCACTAAGGGGTGAGACTAGAATCGGAAGCCACCAATTCAGTGTCAGAGACTGCTGAGTTTATACTTAGGGAGGCTGGGGCCGAAGGAGGGGCGGCTGGAGCGCCTAGAAACGTGTTGTCAGGATTGTTATAGGCAGCTATCAGTCGGGAAGAAAAGGATAAAATGCTCACCAAAGTGTGACCTGGACTGTTGGAGATGGAGATGATTACGGCGGCTCACGCAGAGGGCTATAGCTAACTTCAGTTTCACCTACAGCGCTGTTCGTTCTGCAATACCAGGAATTGTTTCGTGGATGATGTGATATAAGCAATATCCCATTATACACAGAGGACAAGGAGAAATTTCATTGCAGGTGGGTCGTTTAAAGGTTCAGTGGATGGGAAGTAGTTGATAAGTTATAATAAGGTTGTAGCAAGTAGATGTTATCAAACCGCAATCAACACAATGGAAAAGGGCAGTGTCTAGGCGGATTATCTTAATCACAGCTCTATACGGAAATTTAGCCCTACCGTTACCGACGTATTGTTACTCGTGGGAGGACGATAGGTTTGGGCCGGCTTTTTCGGTGGAAGCTGAGCAACCTATTGTTCCGCGGAAAGAGCACAGGGTCACTTACTCTATAGGTAAACTCTATCGTGGAACGGACGGTCAAGTTAGTTGTTCCCAAGTTCTATCGAATATTCATCGGCAATTCTAGGTTGTAAAGAGAAGAGCTGTTTGACGCTTCCTTTGAAATCGCTTGCACTGTCGCCGGACTTCAACTCATCCACGTACACGACAAATGGCGCATCTACCGGATGAAAGTACGACGAACCTCAGTTACTCCTTTCTTTATGCAGGAAAGAACTATTTTGGACCGTTTGCTTTAGGTGCCGCAGGACGAAAGGCAAATGGCATGGCTTTTTATTCATAAGTATGAGCGCAGGGGCGATACGTAGAGAGATTGCGCATTCGTTGACCACGGAGTCCTCACCACACGCACAAACGGGCTTCATGAACATGAAAGTTTGAACATATGTTCTTTACTGTCATAGTGGAAACAATATTTAAGGGACTTGGTCCCAAATTCGAGGTTGCGTCCAAGAGTTCTCACGGGACAAGATAAATGACTTCCTATAAAATCATGATATCGAACGAGATTCGGACCGCCAGAAACTAGCCACTGGGGTGTGGATTGGGAAATTACGATGTGTTTGGTATGACTTGCTCTATATTCAGTTGCAAACAATCGTCCTGTCACGGACGAAAGCCCAGTGACACTCTTAGCAGAGTCGAAAAGGATCAGCAGTGATCTTCCTGTCGTGCCTGTGACCGATGATTACGAATACCTTGAAGCATTGACCCCTAGAAAGCTTTTGAAAATTAGCAGTAAGAAACTGTGGTTAATTGTCTGGATTGTTCCCGTACCAGTTGTAACGAACGTTTGAGCAATGCTGCAATTCCCGGTGAGCGCCCACAAAATTCGACCCATTATCTGAGTATATATCGGCCGGTACGCCTCTTCGGTTGATTAATCTTTGCAAGGCCCGTAGAAACGAATCGGTCGTCATCGAATGTGCGACTTCTAGGTGTACCGCACGTGACTTCGTGCACGTCACGATATACCCGCATTGTCTTTCCAATCTCTTCCCGCACTTGATCCACAAGGGCCCGAAATAGTCCATCCCGGTGTAGCTGAACGGCCACTAGCCCGCAGTCACCCTGCATTCTGGTAGCGGGGCCATGAGTTGTTTGCCTGCCGTGGCATTGCGTCTCCTACATTGCACACAACCTCGGAGTACGCGTTTTACAGTCGCCCTTCCTCTCAGCAACCAAAGAAGCTTTCGGATGACACTCGTCACGTGACTTTCCCCGGCATGTCCCTCCACGGCGTGAACGTGTTGAATCATTAGCTCTACTACAGGTTGTCTCGCAGGCAGCAGTATAGGATACTTTGTGTCGAAGTTCAGGTGGGCGTTGGTCAGCCTACCATCCACCCGCAGCAGTCCGTCAATGAGTTTGGGGTTTAAACGCTTCAGTTCGCCTCTTGGAGATGGCATGTCTTTATTGGTCGGCCCCACTTCTTCCGCCCTCTTGAGTTCTTGGGCGAAAGCCTCGCGTTGTATCATTCTGAAAATATCATACTCTGCC
The DNA here is from genome assembly GCA_948099385.1 of Fasciola hepatica. Lineage (NCBI taxonomy): Eukaryota > Metazoa > Platyhelminthes > Trematoda > Plagiorchiida > Fasciolidae > Fasciola > Fasciola hepatica. Next base: position 2,048,307 of record CANUEZ040000106.1, read on the forward strand.
GCTTGTAGCTCATCGAGACCTATCGGGCCGACTCGTATCCGACCTGAGGGCCATAGCCCTTTCATGACTAATAAATTTCTCTTGGACCTGGTTAACCAAACTAGCGAACGAAGCGTCTTCATCCAGGAAGAAAACCTGACCAGTCGCGATAGAATGGATGACGCTTCGACGACGTTGGTTGCTATCACTACGCCTTTGACCTCCAGTTCCACTTCCGTAGGGGGTTTTAATTCGAACACGGGCCAGTCCTGTTTGGGCAATTGCAGGAAGTTTTGCCCTCTCGTCCACGTGTCCAGTTGCCTGAAGTTGTTCGCACCTCGGGAGCACAGGTCGGCCGGATTGTCGCCAGACCTGACGTGATTCCACTGGTGCGTGGCTGATTCATCGTGGATAATCGTGAGTCGGTTAGCAACGAAAGTACTAAACCGGCTCCGGAAGTTGTTGATATAGTAAAGTACTATCGTTGAATCCGTCCAGAAGCTCACTGACCAAATGTAGAGATCGAAACATCTCTTCACAGCTTGCACCACCCTGACTGCCAACACGGCTGCGCTGAGTTCAAGGCGTGGGATTGAGACCGACTTCAGTGGAGCAACGCGGGCTTTGGCGAACAGGATCCTCGTGGTATATTGTCCATCTCCTGCGCACCATCGTCCGTACACCACAGCTCCATAACCGACTTCGGATGCATCGGAAAAGGCATGTAGTTCTTCAGTCCGTGTCGTATGGCCAGGAGTCAAACATCGTGGGATTCTTATGTCCCCTAATTTCTTCAAGGTGTTCAAAAATTCTTCCCAGTCCAACCGGTCCCCTCGGTCCAGTGACTGGTCCCAATCAATTTTCTTACGGCACAGCCGTTGCAGCAAGATCTTTCCGGGTAGCAGCCATGGTGAGACGAAACCGAGCGGGTCGAACAAACTTGAGACGGCAGATAGTATGCCACGACGGGTTATTGGCAGCTCGGGAACGTTTAGTTCGAAGACAAAATCGTCCGTTTCCGCGTCTCATTGTATCCCTAAGGTGCGCTCGATAGGAAGTGGAGAGCCGTCCAAATCTCTTACCCTTTCGGCCTTTTCGTGATACGGGATGACCTTCAGCACTTCTGAAGCGTTCGACATCCATTTAGTTAGATGGAAGCCACCCTCTTCCAGCAATCTCGTCAGACCCCTGAACTGCTGTAGAGCTGATTCCACATCATCGAATGACCCAAGGTAGTCGTCGACGTAGAAGTTCCTGCTGACGCTTTCTACCACCGTCCGATGTACTAGATCGCCACGTTTGTTCGCTGATTCTCTGAGGGCGTAGTTGGCACAAAATGGTGACGATATGGCTCCGAAGGGGTGGACGGTCATCCTATAATTCACCACTGCGTTGTCCCGGTCGCTCCATTCCCACCACAGGAAACGCAAAGCATCTCGTTCTCCTACCGGAATCTTCACCTGATGGAACATTTCCCTAATGTCGGCAGACAAAACCACTTTACCCACTCTGAAACGGCACAGAACATCGATCAGTGGTGTGGTCCAGTCAGGCCCCTGTAGTAGGCGATCGTTTAACGACTTGCCCTAAAACGTGGCCGCACAGTCGAAAACCACCCGCAGTTTATTGGGTTTCTTGGGGTTGATAACCGGATGGTGAGGCAGATACCAGATACCCCTTTTGCTGTCGGTGTTAACAGGCACCTTTTCAACGTAACCGAGGGCCTCGTTTCGCTTCATCAAATCCGCGTATCGTTCCCACAGATTCTGGTCTCGAATGAAGCGTTCTTTTAGTCGTAGTAATCGTTGGAGAACATAATTTCTGTTGTCAGTCCACGGGTCGACCGGTGTGCGCCATGGGAGGGGAACCTCGAACTGTTTTTTGAGGCCTGTAGTGCCTTGCCGCACCGTTTGTAGAGCGAAGTGATCCTCTTGAGACAACGTCGGTCTTTCGTCTCCAATGTCATGAAACTCCTTTTCATACAGCCGTTGCAGATGATACTCTATGCGGTCCGTTTTGGCGGATAAGTAATTCACGGAACCGCGTACCCCTACTGGACCGTATAACATCCATCCCAGAGCCGTGCGTACGGCATAAGGTGCCTGGCGGTCGCCCACTCTCTGGTCAAGCACCCAATGCGCCTCTGGCACGTCGCAGCCGATGAGGAGATCCACTTCATCATCTTCCCAGTCTACAACGGTTACATCCTGCAGGTGGGGCCACCGAGTCAAGATTGAGTTCACCGACCTTGGTGCTCGCATGGGGAGATCCGCTAACGTGAATGCCTCCGTTGGTTCAATTTCCTCGTTAGTGTCTTGAGAGATGAGTTGCAGCCTTAATCTACCGGCAGTCATTACCTGTGTTCCGCCCACCGTGCTCACTGCTAACGACGTCGCACCTTTAGCCAGTTGGTGTTTGTCGGCAAACCGCTCTTTCACTAAAGTGGTGTCGGATCCACTATCAACGAAAGCCAACGCCTTGGCTATCCCAGTCGGAGTCACTACTCCCACGGCCACTACGCCTAAACGTACCGGTTTACTGGCAGATTGCGAAGTTGAACAAATCACGCTGGGCTTGGCACTCGCCTCGGATATGGTTATTCTCGCCTGATGCAGCAGCCGATGGTGTCTGCCCGTGCAGCCCTCGTAACCACATCGATTCCTTGTTCTACAGGCTGCTGCCCGGTGCGTGGTGTTGAGACAGATGAAACATGCTCCTGCCATCCTCGCCATTCCCCACCGTTCGTCTATTGTGGCGTTGCCGAACTTGGGGCATTCTGGTAGGCCATGGCTAGTACCATAGGATCTGCAATTTGGTTTCGCCGTAGCATCTCGTGAAATGACGTGTGTAGTGGTCCAAGGCTGGTACTTTGGATGTTCCCGTACAGGGGTTTGGACTTGGCTAGTACTGGGCTTGTTTGCCCGGTTGCTGTTCCGGATGAGTCGGCCGAATCTGCTGTCAGCTATCTTGGTTTGCCTGTCCAAGTATTCGGTCAGGTCTTCGAAGTTGGCTTCTCCGTCGCTTCGGCTTATCCGTTCTGCTTCTTCCGCCCACCGACCCTGTAGTTCGGGAGAGAGGTGACGGACTATGCCTTCCAAAGCGTGCACGGCGTCTAGGTCAGCCCTGTAACCTAAATGGTCGAGGGCTATTGAGCACTTCTGCATCTTAATCACCAGGTCGGCCATGGTGTAGACGTCGCCCTTGGTCCTCCTTGCCTCTACCATCACGCCCTCTATTAGGTTACGGGCTACTTTGAAGGGTTGGCCAAACAAGTCCCTTAGAATCTTCCTTGCCCTTGTGTAGCCTTGTTCTGGGTCGAGCATGGTGCATCCGTCGATAGCTTCTCGCGCTCGGCCTCGGCAGTAGTGAGTAAGGTAGAGAAGCCTTTGCCCAGGGTCGGTTACCTTATTTTCAAAGAACCTCTCGAACTGCTCGACAAACTTGCCGTATTGCTCAGCTCGCCCGTCGAAAACCGTTAGCTCCACTCTAGGCAGATCGATCGATGGTGGTTTGTAGTCGGCGACCGGCGTGGGGTTCCCTACCTTATTGCACCCTGATCTATCGGAAGTGTCGAAGTCACTGGTCTCATGCTCTCGCTGTTTCTGTGTACACTTCTCTGCTTCCTGCGCCTGTAGTCTAGCCGATAGTAACTGTTGCTCTAGTTCTAGTATTCTCAGCTTATATAAATCGACATCCTTACGATCAATATTGTTCTCAATAACACATGAACTAGCACTGACAGGACTAGGCGATCTAGCATTAACTAAATAATCATATGTACCCAAAACCTCCCCAGAGACTTGCCGTATTACTTCCTGTCCGGATTCGACTGCTTTTGATCCTTTTCTTGGCATTTTGCGTGATTTTTCCTCGTTCCAAATTGATCTATTGAGTATTGTAACGAACGTTTGAGCAATGCGTAGTCAAATTCGCAACGGATCCCGAAATCAAAAGACGATTATCCGTAATATTCTACGATACTAGATTATTACATGAACAATGACATAAAAAATATACAAACCTCAATAATACGATCACAAGGACTCAACAACGAGAAACCGAATAGCAGCGTGTTAGCAAACAGCACGTGCGTCAAGCAGGTCCTGAGCAAGCATGTGCCAAAGTAGCGCTCTGAGGGCGAACAAACAATAATTGGTCCAGAAAAACAACCAGTTCGTTAAGACAAGTCAACAGTGTAGGCAAATGAGTGATGTTGGGAAAAACACTGAATCGCGAGGGAAAAAGGGGGATTTTCCACGACCGGCTGTTACACCAGTATCAGAAATGAAGAGGGGTGCAGTTTTTTCATGATTTATTTAGGAAGCGTTAGAAGCCTGAGCAGATAAGTACTTTGCAAGGCAAAAGCCTCTCAGGAAAAATCGGGACCTAGAACCGAGATACTTGGTTCCCCTAGTAGGCATTAATTATCACAGGAACCGGTTGCCCCTAACGATTGCTAGCTAGGTGCGGTAGCGGCAGAATGGTCCTGTTAGAAGGGCTCCGGTTGGCATGTCCCACTGATTGTTACGCCGTGACGTACACCCAATGTTTCGGTGGCTTTGAAAGCTTGCGTTTGTCGTCGCTCAGGCTGCTGGTTGCTATGATGTTCTGATCACCCAGCTTGACGTTGAGATTGCACTTTTTTCGCCACCAGTCGAGGTGACACAGACAGCTCATGTGTACCGTTGGTGGTGATCTTTCGTATTCATAAGTCTGTCGTTAGTTCTGACCCTGAGCCTCGTAGGCGGAGTTACACCCAGAATTTTACTTTCGTTTATCGGCTCAACCTCTATCAATTTGACCTAGAACCTTTGGCGGCATACTTTCCGTTTAGGATGTTTGATCTCTTATGCCCTGTGGTGTTGTTTCCATTTTTAATATTTGAATTCTTGGTGGTGCGTCCACACAGGGAAGATGCCGACAGTGAAAGACGGATGCTCACTTGGAATCGCTGGGTGGAGCAAGTTCTGTTGAAGCCTGCATACACGGGGAAATTGTATAGAATTTCCCAGGGGAACGTTTATCTTATTTTCATCCTACCTTATTCCCCCTTCTGAGCCTTTTTATTCAATATTTTCATGAGAGTTTCCATATTTCCATGAATTATATCTGTCCATTCCATCACCTGCATCAACAAGATCACGCACACGGCATGCTTCGGGCGTTTCCGAAATAAACCATTATTATTATTATTATTATTATTATTATTAATATTATTGAGTGTAATAAGAAATAGTTAGCCGTAGAAGGCTGGGTGATCCTAAGGAATACCAGCTGTTAGTTCAGGGAGTGCTGATACTTGCACGGTTGGAGATGCCAGAGGAAGCTTGGCAAGATACATAAGGGAAATAACCCATTGGTGACGCCAGTAAAGATAACTTGGAAGGTCTCTTATCTCCGTAATTCGTTTTATTATGAAGCGGTTCCATCATTTCTGATGTACAAAGTTAGGCTGGCTGGAACGTGACTCAAATCCAATGAGATACGACATAATTTCTGAGGAGCTCTGACCAGTGATCCACATTGAGAATTGGGTGTGGAGACGGTATAGAGGTGACGCTTTCGGCAAAAGAAGAATGCGGTGTCAAACCACAAAGAGCCAAAAAGTAAAGGAGAAGGGGCAGCAGACTGGATATTGTACCAGCTGTGAATGATGGCCAGCTTAGGACGATGAGGTACTCAAGGCCAAGGATATGGAAGGTGATATAAATGGACTGTTAGTTCAAACGGCGTACATATTTGGGTATTCATGAGAAGTGGCTACCTGAATCCTTATAGTGGGCTTGCACAGAAGCCTGCGACATAGCGTATAGGAAGGCATGCAACACACGTTTGGGCAATGCGTAGCCAAATTCACAACGGATCCCGAAATCAAAAGGCAATCATCCGTGATAATCTACGATACTAGATTATTGAATGAACAATGACACCAGAAAGATACAAACATCAGTAATGAGATCACAAGGACTCAATAAACGAGAAACCGAATTGCGGCATGCGAGCAACGAGCACGTGCGTCACGCAGGTCCAAAACAAGGATATGACGAAGTAGCGCTCTGGGAGCGAAGAAACAACAATTTGTCCATAAAAACAAACAGTGCGTAAAGACACGTCAACAGTGTAGGCAAGTGAGTGATGTTAAGAAAAACATGGACCGCAAAGGTTTTGGGGGGATTTTGCACGATCGATCGTTACAACGCATGCCGAGACATAGACCAAAGGCATACTCGACATAAGGCTACACAGGTTGTAGACCATGACGGTGGATATCTATAAACATGGGGAACTTAAGGCCACTGGAGGTGGTTTTCGAGGAGGAGAGTCCTGGGTTTCTAAGAGAGTCGAATTGTAGATGAGGACAGGAAATGAATAGGAAGGCATTCTGGTAAAACGTAATAGACCTCATTGTGCTGTGGAGGGGACATGGGGTATCTTGCGAGAGAACTAATTAGAAAGATGCGTCCAGGCCTTTGAAGGCTGCAGTGAAGCCCTTTCCGCTCAGCTTGTACGACGACAAAGTCGGATGAAATTACGGGCTTTTTGACAAAAACGCAAAAGGCCTAGCCAGGGTGGAGTACGTTCAACTATCCATTCCTCGATTCACCGAAATAATCAACTTCGCTCCTTCCAGATAGTGCCTCAGAGCTTCAAAGCAACTCGTAGCCCAAGTCGGTCAAGAACTAACATGCCTCGCATACTGCACGGCACAATGCGTGAGTTTAAATATAAGTGCATAACAAACATACCTTTGACAGTGAGCAGCAGTCATCATCGAGCCAAAGAATAGTTAAAATGAGAACGGAAATCTGTACGAAAAGGACGATTGACCAAAGGTAACAGATGGAAAGCACTAATACGTGGTCGAAACAAATAAACCAAGCTCTGGGCGCTTGATCCGGCCCAGGAAACGTTTCCTATTTTCGGCGAGTGGAAATATACGTAAAGGGACCCGATGTCCAGGATGCATAAACACGGGAAAGAAAAAACCGCACCGTCAAAAAACGAACTGCCCTGTATTGGCGAGGCTCACCACCATATCAAATGTCTACGAAGTCATCTCACCAAGGAAGCACTACCAGGCAAGCAAAAAGTGGATGCCGTAAAGGGAATGAAGAGTAAAAAGATGTCAGCAAGAATAAGTGGGAGAGAATACTCCAAGATTCGTTAAGAAAATATGTAAGGGTGACAGGTGAGGAATTTTCAGTCGTTCACATTTTTACGCCGACCTTCAGAACTACTCCGAGTGACAAGGTACGTAGAATAGCCATCCACTCAGGCTCCCCCTTACCACTCACGATTCTGAGACACCGAGGTTCACAGGACTTGCAGCAATACTTCTGCCGCCGCCCTCCCCCTAGAGAATACAAGGACTTACAGCAGTATCCCAGCATATCCCCGGCTTACGGACCTGGGCTCTAGTCAACCGCTCCAAGCGAACGCACCTTTCGCACGCCTCTGCCCACAGTTCTCCTCTCTTTGCTCACGTTGACGGTTCGGACTAGCCCATCAGCATCAAGTTGAGGGCCTTCTATCATCCCCAGCGGCCATTGTTCCCGAACCTTTTCTTCGGTGACCTCGAGCACCCCGTCACCCTTCTCAAAGTTACCTAACTTGCTTGTGTACCCAGGCCTGGTTTGCATACGGGCAAATGTTCTTTCAGCCAACGCCTACAGAAAGGTTCAACCAAGCGGTTGATTTGTTTCCACCTGCGCAAATAACTATCTCTCACGCTACCTTCTACTGGCATGCTGTCGTTGACCTCAAGCAGAAGCAGACGGTTTGGTGTAAGGGTTGGTTCGTAGTTCGCGGCAGGCGTCACAGGCACCAGTGGTCGGTCTTTGAGTATCCGTTTGGCCTCTACGAAGCAAGGTTCGAGGGCTTCTCCAGTGGCTGCTACTGTCTAGTCAGAATCAAAAACATTCTGCGCACAGATCTGATCATGTTTTCTCAAACCGCGCCTCGAAGACTAGAGGCTGAGGTTTGAGGCGCCTTTGAGTTCCTCCAGCTAACAGCCGGTCAGCAGTACTATTTTGGTCTCAGCTAGTTATACACTGTCTCGACTTTGAGATGAAACTAAAGAAAATTTGATTCGTTATCACTGTATACTTCTATCCAGATGCGCTTCATCTGCTTACAAAACGCATTAGTGCCCTTGTGAACGAATCAGCGTCCAGCCCGAAAGCAACTTCGTTGTGCACTGCCCGGGTATGAAGATGAGTAAACAGACAGCAGTATTTCTTCTTCGACATCCCGCCTTGGAACACCAGAAAGGGGCCAAAATGATGAAACCCCACGAAAGGGAATCTCTACCAAGTTTTATCCAGAGGGCCTAGCGGCAGTGGCTCTGTCATCTGTTGGCCGCTGGCGGCAGTCGTCTTCTGACGGATGGCACATATTCGAACCCCCTTACTACGGCTCTGGTTTCCTTTACCATCCAGCGCCTTTCGCTGACGGCCGAGAGAACTCACGGGTTACCACTGTACAATGACAGTAAAGTATTATTAGACCTGTTACGTGATGCTAGCTGAGCAAAAAACTGGCTGCGTAAAATCTGTAGAATAATTGGTATACGCCATTTGCCCATCCACACACAACAAGCCGTTTCGCACCACGGGGCAAAGTTTTCCTGGTGGGTCCCTTGAATTATCGCTCACTGCCTGCGCTGGATCGCCAGATGCCTCCCTCTCAAACACATCTAACTTTCTGAAGTACTGAAGTAGTACACTGTTACGAGGCTGAAGCCCAAATGACCCCGTATCATGTGATAATCGTATTATCTGAATGTCATTGGTGAGCTAGAAGACGGTTCACTGGATAGTGGGGTAATGGAAAGAAGGTGAAGGTTCAAAATATAACTTTTGATATCTAGTTTTGCTTGTTTTTTCTAGAGTAGGTCTCTCGGCCTTTACTACGTCCTTTGCCCCGGGAGAACCCATAAGCAAAATGTGGGGGTGAACCTAGTTATCCATGCTACGGCCCTAAAAAGCCTCGACCGGCCCAGATAACGGCATAAGAGCTGTCTTATTTTGTCTGGCAACGTTTCCCGAGTAACAGTAGACGCAGTTCCTCTTACCTCTATTCGCCTAGGTGGATCCGAGAAGGAGAAGTTAGTGGTGCGTGGTCGGGAAGGGAGGCAGGTCCCGTCGATCAAAGCCCCAGTCCTTCTTCGATACGTCTCACGAGCTCAGCTAAGTTTTCTTCTAACCTTAGGTGTGGCCACTGAAGTACCGTGGAGATTCGGTGTATGAGCGCCGATCCCTTCACCACAAAGGTGCCGACGAGAGTGAACAAATCCCCCCTGTAGTACGTTGCTATTACGGTTTCATTCCCATACCAAGAGTTATCAAACAACTCCACTGATGCATTTTTAATTACTCACTCCACAGGGGCACCCAGCTATGGGGTAGGGAACCTTAATGGGGTATTGTACCAGGCTTCATAGGAGTTACGCGGGAACTACTGAGCGGTAGCAAGCTGTAATGCTCTTTGTCCACGGGGACCTCCCAGGCACAAGCAACCACTCCTTAACCCATTTTGGACACGTCACAAAATGCATGTGGTTCTATGGGGCTGGCCCTGTGTTCGTCTTCATTTCGTATGCCTCTGGGGATTCTGCCAGCATCTAGATCCTGGATGAAATGTTGGTCGTTTTAGCAGTATCCGGAGGTTGATGCTAACCCAGCTTAGGGCTACATAACCTCTGTAAAAGCTGCTTCGCAGGTATGCACTGTGGTGCACCCAGGCCCGGAAAATTGTACCAAAATCTCGGGCTCAACAGTATGCCCCTTCCGGTTGTTGGTTTATGAAGTAACCGGAACTGGAAAGTAAAATCATCTGATTTTGTTGCCCATTGGACTTCTATACTAGCTAACAATTAGCTTTCGGCTGAGGCAGGGGAAGTGCATTGCCCTGCCCCCCCTTCGAGCCACGAATGACGTCCCCGTCTCAGATGGATTGGATAGCCATTTCCTCAGCCTGGACCCATTCTGCAGCACCTATTCAGCCACCTTCTCCGAAAAAGTGTTAGCCTCGTCACGGGCAGCAAGAGATGAGGGAAGGGCCGTCTACTTAGAAGTTACAGTCTACCGCGTCCAGCTTGGCTTGGCCGTAGCCCTCTTGGAACAGTGGGAGTGTCTGTCGTAGCGCAAAATCAACACAAAAAGGTGACAAGGTTGCTCCGAACTAAGACCATCGTCTGATACTCGGAGAGTTCAGCGGCTATGTCTCCTTCTGGCCCCCACAGGAACTGAAGTGCTACCTGTCGCTTTTGAGAGCCTCCCATTGCGTGAGCATTACCCCCCATCAGCTGCTGTGGGAGTTCGGTCGTTTCGAGATCACGGTAGTACTTCTACTGGTTCGGCAGGCTTGTCAAGACCTCATATAACATATTCTTTGCCAATCTCTCAATGTACTTCGCCAAGCATCTCGAGATTACACGCAATTCACCAGGATTTCCGGGATTGGAAACCGCATGATGCAGACGTTACCACCATGGTTGGTACCCAAGCCCTAGTCACTGCTCGCAGAAGGCTGCTACTAACCTCTTCCTTATGGACCCTTCCGTTGACTAATCGTATCTAACGCGAAGCTGTTCACCGCTGGACGGTCGCTGCCTCAAATGTCGCAATCATGTGAGAGCGAACAAATAATTAACAAGCGCTGTATGTGCACCTTCACTCCACGGCAAAGGAACCACATAAGGACCATCTACAAGTTGTGCCTGATTTCACTACGACGCCAACTTTCACGTCATCTATCAACCCACCCTTATATGAGGACCACCCATCTGCTAAACCCAAGCCATTCATACCTGTCGGTTGAACTGTTAACCCAGGATAGCTTGACGAAATCCGTTGACGGGATTTGACTCGTGAGCCGAGTTGTTCAAAGGTCCGAATGTCACCCAACTTGTGAAGGCTCGCACGGCCACTTGGCACCTACGGTCAACAAGCCTGGCCCAGAACCCAGTGGTCCTCCGGTAAGTTACAACCAACCAACACTTATGAATTTCCGTCGCTCGCTTCAGCCGGCAAACCAGCAAGTTTTGAGCATCACTTTATTCTTTCGGACTTCCCATTAATCGGCCTGGCCACTGGTGGTTCTCTAACCACTTCTGCTCGCCCACGCCCAAGGACTTCCTTCGGTACGCCGAAAAAGTGTAGAAGGTGTCACTTAATAAGCTAGTTGCGGTGGCTGCGCCGCCTCTTCCTACTGTTACCCGGACACTTCGCCTCTCTAGGCCCAACGGGTGTGCCATGCCCGCTCTATTGAGACTCGCGTCAGAAACATTGCCCAGCAAGGCGCACCCACTGAAAACCCGATCGTTAGTTCTCAGTTTGGCTTGAATCAAACCCAGGGATGCGTGATCATTTTCAGACCTGATGGGTGCGCAGAAGTATCACTGGCTGCGGGCAGTGAATGTCTGACACCTGGCGCCGCTGCTTGCGGCAGCTGGAGGTGGCGGCTTAAACAGCCCTCGGTGGTGCATCTGGTTTTGCAATGCGTTCGACCGCTCGATGACTTCCTGTAACACAGACAAGACACTAACCATGTGTCTGCTCTTCCCCCCACCGCACCGCGGCTTCTATCTCAAAGAGCTTGGGATATATCGCCACTTTGCTTCGTTCCCTGCTTGTACCACACTGTCCGACCATCTTCATTTTCACTGGGATTCTGTCCGAAGCAGATGTTCGTATGCTGGGTCTGGTTAGGTTGAGGGGTCCTCTTAAATCTTTCCACCAACTGCCTGAGGGGACAGTGACTTGCTCTGGCCACGAGCGACATGAATCCCATGGGTTCCTCAAGCTTAGGTTCTCTATCGCTTTGTGTTGTTCAACCTACAGTCTTGGCACAGTTGCATTGCGAGGCATATGGCAGATGCCTTATTTTTTTCTCCAGCCTTGTCATTTGGCTAAGGTCTGCCGCGTACTCCATCCACTCCAAAGTTTTCCTGCAGCTCTTTATCAGAGCAGCCAGAATCAGCAGTGCCTTGCAAATAATACGCCGGTGCTTGTTTTTCTCTAGCTTTCCGTCTAAAGGAGTTCGAGCCACCTGACGCGGCTGCCCAAATAGGTCTTTTAGTATTTCACAAGCTCTTTCATGTTCCTTCTCGGGCGGGAGCATAATACTCTCTTCGGTGGCTTCCCTCGCCCTGTCCTGGCAGTAAAGCAGTAAGTATGGTGGGCGTTGCCCGTTCTCTGTGCCGTTTGTATGGAACTGCCGGATAAATTTCCAACAAGGTGTAGGCCGTCCTTCAGAGGTTAAGGGATCAGCTCTGGATAGGTCCATACTGACGGGACCTTCAGAAATATGCGCACCGCCTCCGCGTTGTAACCTTTCTCATTCAGCTTGACTCTCTTGGCCGGACAATGACATCCTGCTGATTTCGTATTGTCAACTATCTGGTTATCAGTGTGCGGGCAGACCCTCACCTCCGGTTCCAGTGGTTCTAACAAAGACGTGGATAAGTTTTGTTGAAAGTTCTCTGACACCTTTCCGTTCCTGACTGTTCACTGGTGACTATAAGCTTGCTAGCTTGCTTTTCCTACAACCACGTAATTTCTTGTTCTGCTTGCTTGCGTAAGCTCTTCAGTCTCATTCACTGGAATAATAACTTGATTCACCTCTATGCGTACCAGAACCGTTAACCTGGGAGCCATGAACTGAGAGTCACTCATAGGAGGTTGCTTCGTGCCCTGGGCGCAACGTTCTGGTCCGTGTCCAGTTCCATCCAAACCACGTTGTGTCCTCATACTTCCGGTAATCTGCACATCAGTGTGCTGTTTTGACCAAAAAGTAAAGTCTTTGTCGGAGTGAAGTGTGTTCAGCCATTCATTTCTCGATTCGCCAAATAATCAGCTTCACGCCCTCAGAGCCTCAAAGAAACGCGTAGCCCAAGTCGGTCAGGAACTAACATGAAAACAAGATTGCCTCGCATGCTGCACGACACAATGCGTGAGTTTAAATATAAGTGCATAACAAACATACCTTTGACAGTGAGCAGCAGTCATCATCGAGCCAAAGAATAGTTAAAATGAGAACGGAAATCTGTACGAAAAGGGCGATTGACCAAATGTAACAAATAAAATGTGCCTATTACGTGGGTTAAACGAATAAAATCAATTCTTTGGGCCTAATCAGGCCCAGCAACCGATCTAGCAACGAATTTACCTCTAAAGACTAGTCCTGTGATCTGGAAGCCTCACCACACGACCGCGTAACACTGAAGCAACATATATTTGGAACCATGGTAACAATGCCCGACCGGCGGCGCCCACCCTGTTTGCAGCCGGCTGATCCCCGCCAGCTACCACAATTGGCCACTGCCTTTTTCTCAAGCCCGCCAGCAAGTCATTACAGCACTTAGAAAATCCACCTACTTCGATACCAGTCGAGTAGTTAGAAAGGACACGGGATCTTACAAACACAACAAGGGCGCCCTGCCCGAACTTCCTTTAAGTAAAAAATGTGTAGTCCTCCTGAGCCGGTAAACCCTTTTCACTTCACAGCCCATATCGAGTCTCCTAACTCCGTACAACCTCCAAACTATGGATCACCTGCACCACTATTCCTGAGACCCTATCTGCTGTGGACCATCATTTAAATCCCAGTGATAACAGCCCTTCAGATAAAAGCCATCATTTCCTTGGGGCCACTCCACCAATTTTTTGCATTCTAACGATAAGCTATGACAATTCCGCACCTCATCATTACAAAGGACCCAATCCTCACCTCTAAATTCATGTGGCATTCCTTGTCCTGATCCGAATTTCCAGCCCTGAGACCCCCTATATTCCACCCATTACTTGCCTCCCTGCCACCTACCCTCCCACTGTGTCCCGCCCTTATACCAATATCTTCGTTGGCGTCCTCGCTAATGATTCCAAACCAGGGCTGTCGAGGAGCTGCAATTCAGATGAACTTTACACTACCTTTCCAACTTTGACATCTGGAAATGCTAATGTCAGACTGACGACTATTCCAATTTTTACTTAATCACCAATAGTGGCCACAGTGCTGCTTCGTCCCCCTCGTCTCCTCCCTGGTTAGAGAAGACCCCATATTTTGCTCCGTCTACCTGTGAGAACATGACAAGTGCTATGGTTTTAGTGCTCAACGTGGTGTCATTACCGGAAAATGCCCAAGCTTCTTACTGGGGTTCCTACTGGTACCTAAGATCCCACTTCCATCTCGAAAATCTAGGCCTTCTTCTAGAATCACGTTCGGTGAATTGGCCGTAACTGGTACAAAGTCTGTGCGAGTACCGGAATAGACTATCAGGGAGGCGGATGTATGTGATATCTCACTGAGTCCCCATCGGCCTTAGCAGGGAACCATTAAGTTCCGGATTCTATAGATGACCTCGTCCGGTTAGTTGTGAAGTTAGAATCGCGAGAAATCCTACTGGGATTTGCCTGTCACTATCCGTAATCTACGATAGGAAACATTTTTCCCATTACCGGTGCTTTTAACCCCTTCTCTACCCTTCCTATAAACCACAAGCTTATTACTGATGACTTCCATGCGCCAGGAATATATTTGTTATCAGGAGGATTTGTCAGGAATTGGTTGCCCCTGCCGGTTTTGGGGAGTGGGATCAGCACTTGCTTTTCCCTACTAGATATACCTAGACAATGGATCCCTTTTTCACTCACCTTATCTCCCTTGTGAGCACATTACCGGAGTAAAGCCTTGCTGTGAGTGGTCACAAGACATTTAGTTGCCACTTCCCACTTCCAACAGTCGACACCGTTCATAGCCCCTTCCACTTGGGTTACTGGAACGGCCCACCACGAAACGTTGGTACTGGAAACTGGGAAAGGCTCTTCTACACTGCGATTCTCAGTTGGAAAACTATAGGCTTTATAATAACCTCGAAGTTGCTTGGATGCCATTACTCCAAAGACACCTTGCCGGACAAAGACTAGAAAAACTAGTTTCCCATGTCTCAACGCTGGTCCCTCGGGCCAAGTCATTTTGCAAGCTATACGGGATACCTGCCAAACTTTCTACAGCTGGTTCGAGTATCGCGGTTATTCAGGCAGCAAACGGATCAGATGTTCTTTCAGCGGAGGCTGAAGCACCGTGTCATCAAAAAAGACCGAAGATCGAAGTAAGTTGATGAAAACGAGAAACGCCGAACATCGACAGATTATACCTTTTGTCAACATAAATACCGAAAGTCTGGATAAACATACGGATCGAGCGGAAGCTTTCAAAGCATTTTACACGCTACGCCAAAGTCTCACAATAAGGCATCCGACAAAACTTGGCAAGTTCGTCCATCAATAGTTTTTCCGCTGTTTTGTTTTATCCACGAAGTGGCTCGCTCCTACCAACTTCCATCAAAATATCTTTTTACCCTGGCCTGGGAATATTCCACTGGCTGCCTTTACTTTAGGTGGCCCCGATATCCTTAACATGCAAGCAAACTCATTGAACCCATCTGTGTAATCTAGCTCGTTTCCACAACGACAGGGGATTTCCACAATCACCCTTTTGCACTAGGAGGGTTGCCGGAGTGAACTTGAAAACTATCGTCCTGTGAACTATACCCCGGTTATTTCTAGGATCATAGAGGAGGCAACTAAAAATAATACCGTGGTCCACCTTTATTCTACCAAACTGCTGAAGGGCAGTCAACTTGGTATCTTAAGAAACCGTTCTTGCTTAACCTGCCGAGAACACTCCTTAAACTCAGTCACAGAGACAGATGGCAGTAGGAAAGCCATGCATAATGGGCTCACCAAAGTGTAAAAAGGTTTTCGATCGGGTTTCACATTTCTGTATACTTTTACACTTGTTATCTTGTGGCGTCGTTATCCCACTACTGAGTTGATGGCCATCATATTTCCTTGACCGCCAAGTAGTGGCCAATATAGATAGATGATCTCTAAACGAAGGTCCGTTACTGGTGAAGTGATCCGCGGCTGCTTTATGGGGCCCCCTTTTTTCGTAACATATATAAACAAAGTTTCTGAGGCTTTCCAGCAAGGCTGCTTATATCCGCTTGCGGACGAAATCAAAATATATGAATTTGGCTCCGGCCGACTTTGCTGTGGGTGGTATCTCCAAAGATATAACCCCCCTCGGTTTCTGGCCAGCTACTCTCTGGTGAAGTCCTCAGGGAAAAGCAGCATCTTAGTGCTCTAATGCAATATCCCTCCAGGTGCTTTTCACATTGATGGGCATCTAAGCACCGAAAAACTGCTGGTGCGTGATTTAGGATTAGGGTATTTCTCATAAGTCCCATTTTCGGTGCACACACTCAGTCAAGTTGCAGGGGTAGGGAGGCTATTCGGTCTAATTAATCGATCCTGTCACCCACCTGAAAAAAAGTTTAGTATTTTTAAGACTAATTCCAGACCGGTGCCAGAATTCTGCTTTGTGAAATACACAGATATGCGTCCATGTGATGGAGCGGCCAGTGGGAATGTTCAGAAATCTCAACCAAGTATAACCATAAGAAACCGTGCATCCTGCTGGAAATAGAAATAATTTAGCTAAAAGTATTAGGTTTATTTATTCTTCTTCCATTGCCTGGCAAAAATAGGATTCTAAAGTCAGTATCTCAGTCCAGGAACTCAAGGAGCTCGTGTAAATCCTTGATGTTTAAAGATAGCACGGTGATTGTTCCTCTCACAAGGGCTACTTTGAGATCGAACATCTGCATTGGAAAATATGCCGCTCTTTGCCACATGCCATCACAAAATTTACGGCCTACTGAGTTTGGAATGGCGTTTAAGACTCAAATACGTAAGAATAGTGATGTACAAAACCTTATCCAACAAATTACTTCACACCTCAGTGAGGCTGGTGCGTCTGAAGTCGATTTGTGGTTCTGATTTGCCTATAGGTAACTTACTCACGACTGACATTCCAGCCCGATTCTCCAATAGAATACACCTAACCTTTGTAAATCTCCTGGCTTTGGCCACGTTTTGGAGCCCAAGGCTTGTGGTTTTAAAATGGTCCTCAATTATCGGTCGGTTACGCAAACAACGCACTGTTCTTTTACGCAAAACGAATTCCAACTGCTCGAGATATCATTTCACCGTGACCCATGACCAAATTTCTCTCGATCAATTCCTTCTTTTTACTTACTAGTTTTTGGCTTAGCTACTCTTGAAACTATTACCATTTAACAGTTCTCATCCTTAGCTTGTGAATTAAGACAAACACTGGTTGATATATCTACACCGACCACCCTCAAAATCCGTGGTAATATTTTCCACTAAAGTCTTTATGTTCGTGGATTTACCCCATACGTCAGAACCAGGAGAGCAGTCGCAAGGTTGCTCACACACACTGAGAATCCGTCCCATTTTGCTATCGGCGGAAGCAGGCTGTTGAGTGAGGGCCTCAGGAGGGTTGATATTGTCTGAGTGCTTTTTACACCCTGTCTTTATTTTTCATAGCTTAAGACCGCGACAGCCCCAAAGGCAGTAGGATCTAGTTTGAGACAGTCCCACAATGAGAGAAAGCAGCCATCCCCAGTAGTTGCGGACCTAGTGGGCCACTTGCAAAGATAATTGGGTCCAGGAGAAATGGAAAAAGTGTCCTTCGGAGTAAACCACCCCTCTGGTCCCACTGCTTATAAACAGAAGTGAAAATATTTTTGGCTGGGATGTTCTTGGACCAGTGCTCCTTAGCCCTTTCAATAGCAGACAAAATTCTGCCAAAAGCCTGGGCCCAACCCTGCTTATGAGAAACTCCAAATATTGGGGCTAAATTCCAGTTTTTATCTAAACCTGTGCGGAGTGACGGCATTTCGTTCGACCTCCTCGCGTATACTAGCTGACTCCGCCTCACTTTGTCTCGGCACTCTCGAGTTCCCTGCACACGGTACGCCTGCACTGATACACGCGGGTTTCACAAATATGAGCCAAAACTCGTCTGTTATTGATCGGTTGAAGGAGGAATTTGGGCGTCGCACATCAGTTACATAATATTTATGAATTGTTGTTCTCTGAAGTCTCCTCTGGCCCGTGCCTCAATAAAGTGTTGTCCAAAGTCAGCGGTGGACTTTCTGCCAAGATACTGACTTATTTGTGTGAAGAAAGCGCCTCTTAATAAAACACTGTGTTTTCCTTTGTGCCAGATGCTTACCTTTACCTATTTCTCATATCTCGGTTGTTTAGTCGTTCTTTTTACTAGCGCATTACCGTAAACTGCCATTCTTCTGATAACCTCTGCTCACCGGTCTAAGCATGTGTCCATACTAGCTGTCGCATATTTACGCTTTCTGATGGCCGCTTCGGAAAGGAACAATGCACTTCTCCTCATAAAAAGCTCCTCCGCTGCCCCACGTATTTTCTCTACTTAATATCTTTGCCTTTCTCATCCACAGCTGATACCGAGACCAAACCACTGTCTTCTTTTCCCATTTTCTATTCAGGTCCTGATTTTTAATGACGTGTCCCTTACCTTGCCAGAGGACTACCACTCAACCGAGCATTGCTAACGGAGGCCACTCGGGAATTATTCTCGGACCTTGTCTTGGGTAACTGATATTGCAGGTGAAGCCCTGAAAAGTACGCACCAATTCATAGCTGGCCTAGCCTCTATTTTGCCATTTTCAAGTTATCAACCACCCTACTATGGCACTTGTCACAATGGTAAAAGGTTCTTAGTCAGTGGCACCCTCTTCCTCTAGAGAAGACTCTCATCGTGATGAACAGATGCGCTCAAAATCACTTAAATCATTATCTTCGAAAATATACTCCCTGTATATTCACACAGATTTGCGCTACAAAGGCTGTGTTGCCTATCATCCTTATATGTCATGCTCGAAGCGGTGGCAGAATAGCTGCGTGTTACTCAATACGGCGGTATATGTTTTTCATCCCAACATCATTGTCAATCCTTAGCTGGCAAAAATATTTTCACCCCTTAATTTACAGATTTTGCACCCTTTGATGCTGCATTATACGTGATAACTAGTTCTTCGCTTTTAGAAATTCTATTGTTCCTCTACCAGCTGTCATGTCTTTCCCGTAGCTGTAGGCCTCCGCCGATAATTTTCAGCGCCTCACTGGTATGTAATGTGCTTTCCACGTCTGATCACAAATTTCGTTTGAACTAAATTGCTTTTGGCCAATTCCTTACACCACCATTACTCAGTCCGAAACTGACCATGTTTGCTGACTGAATCGTCTTCTGTTTTGCTCTATTCAAACTCCAGGAAGCTTTGTAGTGCAGTTGCTAGATCACTGGGCCCGCCTTTCAACAGTTCCGGATAACAATAATAATAATAATATTGGTTTATTTCTGAGACGTCTGAAGCACGCCAGATGCATGATCATGCTGATATTCTGTCGTGATAAGTTTCGCCGTTCACTATGATCATGAGTTTACGTTTGCATCTAGACAGTGGTTGAGAAATGTGCCGTTACAGTCATAATTATTTCTTAGCGTGGCAATCAAAAATCCACGTAAACGAATTTAACGTCCGCCATTCCTCAATACAAAGCCAGAACGTAAAGAAACAAACTGCCTTGGGTTAGTGCGGCTCACTGCCATACCAAATGTCCACAAAGTCATCCCGCCAAGGAAGGGCGACCATAAAAGCAGAAGTTAGATGTATCCGCCAGAGAGAGAATGGAAAGCAGAAAACAGTGTTAGCAAGAATAAGTGGGAAAGAGTAATCCAAGGTCCATTAGGAAAATATATAAAGGTGACAGATGAGGAATTTCCTATCCTTCATGATTTTACAGCAGGGGTGACTAGTGAAGGTGAGTAATATAATAATATTGGTTTATTTCGGAAACGCCCGAAGCATGCCATATGCATGATCTTGTTAATACAGGTGATGGAATGGACAAATATAATTCACGAAAATGTGGAAACTTGCATGAAAATGAGGGATAAAACGGCTCAGAAAGGGGAATAAAGTGGGATGAAAATAGAATAAATGTATGCACACCGTAGAGATTATGGGGGGTTTAAATGAACTCAAGAGCGGATTTGAATGGATGCCCTTTGAGTTTGAAAGTCAAGGTCAGATGGGGAATGTGACTGGTCCGGGTGGATACACCTGAAGGCCAACTTTTAAACATGAGAAAGGCTAGAAATCTGTATAAGGAACTGCGGTAGCGAGGGGCGATGGGGAAAAATGTGAGGTGCACTGCAGTGGATTAGATATCAATAAAGCACTGGTACTCTGCTGTGGATTGCCGTCGAACAGAGCACAAAACTAATCGTAAAACAGGCAGCAAGCAATACAAGACATAGAGGGTTGATCAGATGACAAAAACGATTTAGGAGGATTGGATACGGTAGATGTGAGGCACAGATGTAGAATTGATGGAAGCATATCTTGACCGTCCGTGGGATGATAGCAAGAGAAACTGCCGGTGAGGAATTGTAAGATGCAGAGCGCGTGCACATATACATATACGCGCAAGTTGATATAGATATTATATATATATATATATATATATGTATATAAGAGGGGGAGGCGCAATAACAGTGGGGTCTTAGAAAGAAATTATCAGTCATTTGGAGGGGTAGATAAGGTTAGATCAAATGGTTGTAGAATTACCTTAGGAATATCGTGGTAGGTCATCTTCATGACAGGTGCACATGGCAGCCCAACGGAGAGAAAAACAGAATGCGGAATCACAGAAGTGATGAAGACTGTAAGGAGCAGTTCATGGAAGAGTAAAGATGAAGGATAGGATCGAAGAGAACAGGTGAGAATGGGTCTAATTATTTGGTCAATGTAGGTGCGACATGCGGTGACTGACCAGAGGAATCGGGTAGTGACAGATTAAACGACGTGGAACCGTAAAAGGACATCATGACTTAACGTTGTCATTACAATCGGTGGAACATGGAGAAGCAGAACAAACTGAAAGGCACACTAGAAATGCCTGTGGCCCAATTGGGGATATCTGAAAACTGTCAGGCATGCATGGAGAGGGCTAGAAATTGATGTGGGAAAGGGTGGCAGCGGGAGACGGTGGAGAAAAAGAGAGGGATCCATTGCCAGGGATTATATAGTTTTAAGCCTGTGCTACACTGCAGTAGATGGTCAGCGGACGGGGGAAATCAGACTCGCATGCAGAAGCAACTCGAGACCGACTATGTTCCGACCTAATGTTGCTAAAATGCTTTCACTGCTTACAGGGGCTGCACTGGGGCTCACTTCACGGAGAACTTATCCCGTTACGCGTCTGCTGACTTTCAGAAAATGTTGTACCAGGAGGTGCTACACGTATTTCATAGTTTAGCCGCCGTCGGCTATCTGACACCCAAAGATGGAGCAGCTGCTTCTGTCGGGCAAACCAGGTTCCCATGCCCCAGCCAATAAATGAGACGCATGTGACAAGCTGCCGTGGAACTGGGTCGGCCACATCAAAAGTCCAGCAGCAGAACTGCTACCAGGGAAAGTGGGTCGCGCTTGGCAAAGCAGTCGGGCTGAAGAATCCACAAAAGCAAGGTTTCTCCCCAGCTTTTTATGCCAGTCCGCCTTTTTGCGTTTACGTCACCTTATCGGTGGTCAACTTTGTATATGAGTCACAAGAATCGTAACGCGTGAAAAGGGTGGCATAATCGGAAGAATTTTTAGCTGAGAACAAGGTTCGGCACTGAATTGTAAGGGCAAAACACGCAAGTCACACGCGAACCTCGAGTGTGATTTCAAACAACTGAGGTCCAGATCCGGCTTTCAAAACAATTAGCTTGTGCAAGCAACGCAAGGCAGGCAAAAACCAAGTTCGAATAAGCAAGGAATTGTCACAATAACAGGCTGGCTTGTATAGCAAGCATCGAAATTTCATAGTGAATAGGTAAGTCTCAAGTAAAATTGGAGGTGCTGCGCGCGAACAAGTATTTTAAACACACCTTTTACTCTGTTTGTCTAGACATTCAAGGTCAGATATGGCCACAGATGTGCCGGAGAAAACACTCAACATATCTGCTAAACCAGCTGTACCAGGGTAATTACCTGCAGAGTAAAATGCGGAGACAGTTAAGATCTACAACAGCTTGAGGTCATCTAATGGAATACACATTCACCGAAACACCGTTTCTTACAAAGATGAAGAGCTACATGCAGAACATGAACAACAAAAGCCCAAGGGGGACGTAAAAACTGAAGCCTGATTCCTGCCGTTGGCGGGACAAGGATTAGAATTAGAGGCCGTTTACAGGGGCATTGTCAATATTTACTAGGCTGCTGCCTAGCTGTAGGGCGAAGCTCGCAGTAATATATTTGACTATGCTACTCTGAAACCGATGTTCCGAGCCGGGACAGCCTATGTCACCTGAAAGTTTGTTCCGAATCCTGTTGTGTACGATAGTGAAAACTTGTCCCTCACTGACAGCTTGACACCTGAGTCAGGCAAGGAGGAAGCTCTGTACCGAAAAGGATAGGCGCGATTTGGGTTGAAAGTAACTTGTGCAGGTGAATATGGGTGATGGAGCGAAAACTTGTACCGATGAGTTGTCTGGCGAAAGATCGCCGGTTGTTTTCCATGGCTATAGTAGTGGAACATGGAATATGAGAGGCGATGAGGGAGAGGTGCTCAAAAGGATGTCTGGTGGGGGTAGTGAAGACGGGGACTCGGCTCTCATTGTGCTTGAGATATCGAAGTACGAAACCGTTATTGAGCTTGGTTTTAGGGACTTAGAAAAAAGCCTTTTCAGAGAAGTTTGAGGAGCGTGAGTAGTTTGACCCTTAGCATCGAACACAGGGGTGAACAGGGATTGGACGGCTATTGATGGCGGGGTACCGATGGAAACATGACACCTATACGTTAGCACAGTGATTATTGAAACAGAAAGTTCCATATGTCTGGTGGAGCACCAGCGGCTAAAGGAGTCTAGGTATTTTTGCGTGTTCCCTAAGGTGAGGGGAGTTTTTTGGCGTCAGAGACGCAGCAATTTAACATCATCAGAAGATGGCAAAAGAAGCCATGGAAAATCACGGAAAATCTTTTTCTTGTGGTACACACTGAATACGGGTGATTTCGGGACTCCACCCTAGGTAACAACACTGATAATCGGTCCAGAGGATTTTAGGTGGTCACTGATCTGGACCACTTGTGAAACACTTGACAGGTGCGCAAAAGGTCGGCTACGCCGAACAAGTGAACTTGGAAGGGGGCTGAGCTTTAGACGTGCTACCAATCTCTGGTCATTACTAGAAACATGATCATTAACCATCTAAGGGAGCAGTCGGGCGGTTAAAGAAATGAGAATTACTTGAGGAGAGCGAATGCAACTTGATAAATCCATATAAATAGCCCTTTTACAGGTTGCCTGCTGTCAGGAGTTCCCGGATTTGGAATTTGCCTAGGCGCTGTACGAGCATGCAGGTGGTTAGTATGTTGTTTGCGGGCCCATGGTTATCCGGGTCATGAGATGAAACTCTTTTCAAACATGGAATGATCACAAAGGTTCCCGCCGTTTAGGGACGGCAATGATCATCACAGATGATGTAAAAACCCTAAGAAAGCCTAATCCATACTGCTGCTACCCAGGCAGGTAAGTGCTAGGGGAAAGTCATCCGGGTCTGGTATGACAAAGGCCCTGATCTCGGAGGATAGCTTGCCGATTTTACAAAAGTAATAACCGATGGGAGTGAGTCTAGCCGTGGTAGAAAGATGAATTACAGGGGAGGAGACAGAGTGAAATTTATCAGGTAAGAAAAAAGTGAACGTTGGGTACTTCTGAGATGGCCCCAGGTGTTTCAACCATGGACGGGTCAGAAGTGATTAACCCTGGGATACCATGAGCAGGAAAAGACCTTCGCTTAAGTGACCTCAACATTTCTCGATTCGTTTATATCGTTTGATGCTCTTTTTTGTCGCTTTGCGAAGCAATGTTCCTTGAAAGTAGGAAGAATACTTTGGGGCGGTGGGAGGGAAGGGGGGTTAACCCTAGGGCAAGTGAGACGTCATGAGATAGGGGTGCCTACTTTTTCATATAAAGAATCTTACGGCTGATACAGGCTAGACGGACTTCTCCCCTCAAAAGGCAGCGCATGGAGAAAGATCTGGGGTTAGTGAGGCGTACATAAAGGTTTCTATATAACGGATTGGCTGCAGTTCGAAGGGTAAGCATCAAAAAGAAGCCGTCCTGGTCGACCTGGAGTTTAAGAGTAGTAAACTGGTACAGGGCTGACGTCAGACTTCCCGGATCTTGTGATTATCCTGTTATCTGAATTTTACCGGTGGGCTGGAAGGTAGTTCACTGGCAGTGAGAAAAAGAAAGAGCACAGAACGGACATCATGACGGTGCCTTGGACCTGGTATTGCCGGTGTGCTTAAAAATTGACCTCTGGCTAACAGGAGGGGGTCCAGCACGGCTGCTTCCCGTTGGGCCTCAATGTTGTAAACGGTTAGGCCGTGAAAAATCTATCGAGCATCACCCAGCGGGACTTTGGAATCGCTCGCGCTATGGGCGGACTGACTGGTGCTCAAAGCAGGTGACCGGTTAGCTTAAGGCGCGGAAGTAATAGTCGGGGCAGTGCTTGGAACATACGGAGGGTTTGAAATCTCTGATAACCGTCCCGTACTCATTATCTGGAAAGTAACTCAGTAGCTCAGCAAGATAAACTGGAATTGTAGCCCCGTAAGTCTAACTAGCATCACCAGCAAATTTTCGAGCGAATTCTTAAGTGTTCAGTTCTTTCTCATCTGCATACAAGCGGTATCCTCTCCCCGACCCAACACCTATTTCTTCCTGACAGGTCATGCATCACCAATACGCTAAATGTCATAGATAGTCCGACAAAGGCCTACAATGATGGCCAGCTCTCACACGCTGTATCCATTGATTTCGGTAAGGCCTTCGACAAGGTTCCTCACGCCCCTCTTTTACATAGACTGCGAACACACTGGATAACAGGCTGCATGTTGGACATCTTGTGCATCTTCCTTGCTGACAGCACTTTTGTGGTTAGGGTGGGGAATGTTTTGTCTCAACCTTCCCCAGTAGCAACCGGGGTCCCCCAAGGATCGGTCTTGGGTCCTCTTCTTTTCTTGATCTCCATAAACGACCTTCTGACAGCCCTTCCTGTGAACACTGCCATGTATGCAGACGACATAACCCTCCAGAGATGAACCGATGAAAGCCTGCAAGTTGCAGGTGATGAAACAAAACGCTGGTCCGAGGATCGGAACATCCCAGTTATTGATGGCAAATGCGTGAGCATGTCTTTCGGCGGAGAGACTGGTCACACGTTTTCTGTTAACATGGCAACCACACTGTCAGTGTTGACTGACGCAGGGTGCTCATTTTCCGGTTAGATTGTAACCTGTCCTTCTCACATCGTCGCCAAATTGCGGGCAAGTTTGCCTTTTGAATCCTAAACATGTTGCGAATGTCCCTTCCGCGCATCTCCAGGGGTGATTTTCCCATAACGTTCGGCATGCATATCCGACCTCTGCTGGAGTACCTTAGTTGAATAGTGCACTCTGGTCTTGTCCGAGATTGTAAGGTCCTAGTAATGGGTTAGAGGGTCTCCACCGAAGCAGCGTGGGGCCTGTCCCACCCACATTATCCCTTCCGCCTCTCACTCCTCGACCTCTATCCCCTTGACTCAGGACGCGTAAGAGGTGATCTGTTTTTGCTGCTTTGCTCTTTTGGATCAGTTCAAAGCGATTGCTTCTCCTGCGTTTGTCCAGCCTCTTCTCTCAGTAGCCACAGCAGAATGGTTTTCAAACCGACACCAGGCACCCCTCTACGAATTATAGGGTTATTACCTTGTAGAACGCTCCTCAGGAAGATATTGCTCTCTTGAAGAACAAAAGCTATCTTCAGGAAAAGGTCAAACCCCTATCTGGGCGTCTCCCAGTAATTCCTCGCTCAAGAAAGTTAAACGAGTATCTTTCATTGCATTTCCGTTCCGCTTTACATGTTCGTGAACGTCACACCTTTTTCCGCTCAAGGCACAGTCACTAGTGAGGCAAAGCAAGATGTAATGTACATTTTGTTTTGTCTCCGACCCCTCCCTGCCCCCGCTTCCCTTTACTCTCCTTTCAGCCCGATGAACCCGACGGACGATCAAAGATTTTCCTAAGAACCGGGACAATTAGGCTCAAAGCCTCGAACCCGTGTGGCACTTCAAGACCTCGAGACTTCAAGGGGTCTATGCTACTCATTTCTCTGATAAGAGTTGTGAAACTTCGGGCACAGGGGAGGAAGTCAAAGGATCCGATAGGACAAAAAAAATGAAAACCAGCGTATTCTGGCGGCATTGAAGTCACCTGTCAAGTTTTTGCACAGCGGGGATATTTGGATGCTGCGTTGGTAGCTTCGATGACAGGATGGAGGTCAAGCAAGTCCCGTCTACGTGGCCGTAGATATCACACAGCGGCAGGCTCCGGGGACCAAGTCGGAGTGATGGTCATACAGAGTCGCGAGCAATATCATTTAAAGGGAGATCGACGACCGTGGATGGGATGGTTTACCGGACGTGTACCGCGCGAACTCTGTCATGTCTTGTCTGATGGAGGTTTGGAAATGTCATATTCAGCAGCAGAGACATACTCAAGTGAGGCTTTCTCAGGGGGCCATGTTTTGGTCGCCATCATAAAATCCGGGTTCACCCAGATAGTTCGCAATCCCATGGAGCCAGTGTCATCCGACATTGGGCGAACATTTAAGAAGAGAAGCGTATGCTGGTACTTGATGAAGTGGTCGCACTTGCTATAGAACGACAGAGTGATGCGGAGTTTTGTAGCGGGAGGGCTTTCTCGCATGAAATTCTTGATAGTGGCTGGCACTGTGTAATAGAAGAGGACCTCAGATAGTAGGAACTGGTAAGATGTAAGATGGTTCTGTCGAATGTCAAGGCAGCTGGCTTAAATGAGGCAAGAAGAGTGTCAGTCGTCAGTTCTGAGGATATATGTTAAGACTACTCCGGAAAAAGACGACGGAAGTGCGCGATGACGGGTAACGGAGGTGTAGAAGTATGTGTACTAAGGGAAAAGAAGTAAACGGCTGACATAATTCTGGCTCTTGAAATGGTTCGGTAAGACAGGGAAGACCGGGAGGTTTTGGCTTTCAGCACTACAAGTTAGAAGAACTTTACACAGAAGGAGCTGATAGAAGTATCTTGTGGGTCTAAGTGCTGCAGTGGGATCGGAAACAGAAAAAATGGAGAAGCCCCGAAATGGTGATGAAATCGGTGGGACGAACAGTAGAGGCATGTAGAAGTTAAGGAATGATAGTGAAGCAGAGTCAGCGAACTGTGCTGTGGGTTACTAGTACCAACGGCGTAAAAGCTAATCGTGTTATAAGGTCGCTGAAAGTAAATGGGGTTTGAGGGGGGGGTGTCTATATCGGAAACGGAATTCATGGGAGCTCGCTGTGGTGGCAGCCTACTGAAGAATATGTTTGACTGCAATTTTCGAGTGGCAAGCACAGTATGATCCAGCTACGTAAAGAAGTCGCCCCCTTGTGGACTGGAAGTAGAAACTCTCGTTCAAGGCACAGGGTGGCTTGGAAAACGTTTGTTTTGGGGCAGACGGCAATCGTAGCTTAAGTCCAAACGTCATCAGTTTTTGGACCAGCGGCAACGAGACAAATCACCAAGATGGGTGAGCTCCACTTTAAAGTTGCTTGATGGCAGTTGGTTGGTGGGGAAAGGAGCAGGGATTGACGGGGCAGCTGTGATATGACACACTTCAGTGAGTGGAAATTGGTCTTTGCTAGATTGGGGCCTGAAGGATGATACATTGGTGCACACCTCGTCTTGAAAGGCTCAAGCAGGGTTGTTAGTTCAGGCGGGCGACGGACTCGGGTAGCGGCTTACAATGCAAGGGGCGTGGTTGACTGTCAGGACTTAACTGATTTGAGCCATGAGCGTCTACGACGTTACTAATCAGTCAAGGGAGCGTAGAAACTGGCTGGCCGGAGGGATTTCTAGGCTTAGATTTAAAGCACAAATCCAGATGTTTTTGACTAATGCACGTCCAGTTTATTGAGGTGCTTGGGGTGTTGCATTCTGTGGGTGAATTTTGGTGGTTTCTGGTCCTAGGTGTTCGAGGGACTTCGGTTCCCTAAATACTTCTATTGGTTTGGTCTTTTCAAAGGTTATCTCGGCCTCCTTGTACGGTAGGTTCACTGCAATAGTTTCTTGGTCTTGGCCACACCCGCTAGCTTTCAGGGAGTCCAAAATTTGAAAAAGCGGGGACAATCTTCTTTGTTGTGTCAACGTAGCCTGATGCCACTACATATTACCTGTTCCATGTTAGCAGCATTCGGCAAGGCACTACTTGATTTGTTGAGAAGGATCCTATCAGGAATGGTGAATGCAATGGCCTTGCTTGCATTTCGACTTTGCCCTGGGACTCCGGTGGATAAACTGCCAAAGAAGTTACTCGTGGCATCTAAGTTCAGTTTGAGGTTATCGTAGACAGCTCCAGCAGTTGTATCGGAAACGTCAGAAGCCCAGTGACCCCAGGGAGAACAGTAATTCGTGATTTGGGCAAACCTGTCTGTTGTGGGAGGCTGTTAGGCTTGTCGTGCACACCCCTGGATATTAGCTGTTGGAACGGCGCATGATGCGGTCACCGGGAGGCGTAGGGCTACGAGTGGCAAAACCTCGCTAGCTGGTCTTTCTGCTTTGGAGGTGCACGTTATAATGATGGGCCTGAAAGAACCAACTGGTTTGGTTGAGTGTTTCGAAAAAAGTGCATGCAGTATCCGGCATTTAGGGATGTACAGAAAACAAAGCAAAGTTTTACATGAGTAGGGACTACAGCGTTTTGGAGGTTGATGTTATAATCAGGTTAGAGAATTTGGAGGTACCATGAGGACCCTTGTTCCACAACTAGCTACGAAAATACCGTCGGAACCTGGAATGGGGGAAATCAGTATAGAATCGGGAGTCTAGGCATTAAGAAGCAAACGGGTGAGGATTTAGGGGGAAGGGTGGTGAAGAGGTATGGACACGTTCAGCTAGCGGAAGTTTCACTGTTCAACAGTTAGCCAAGTGAGGTGCGGTGCAAGACGAAGCGTAACTAGTTGTACTAAGCGGAAATAGTAAAAATGAAGGGTCTGTGAAAGATGACAGTCCCTCAGCTGTCTACTGAAAGATTTCGCAGAAGGTTTTGTTTAATAATAATAATAGTTTATTTCGGATAACCCCGAAGCATGCCGAAATGCAAGATCAAACGGTACAGTTGAAAGCTGAATGAAAGTTACAGTGGGACTGTACAATTATGCGAACGCGATTGAATATAAGAGAAGGCATTCAAGTCAATTGCTGCGATACCGCCCGGTGAATTTAAACTCAAGGTCAGGTGGTCGATCCGGCTGGAGGTAGGCGTAGTTATTCTGCCAAAATGTGGGGTGGATGGATAATGGTACAAAATCACACAAATCCCACAGAAGAAAGACTGTCCTGTCGGAGAACTAAACTAGATTGACGGATACGCGGATATTGTGAAGAAGAAACATTCCTGAAGGAGACGTATCCAAGCAATGGAGCTTTACAATGTATGAGAGGAGTTGCGGTGAAAAATTAGACGATAAAAATTGTGGCATAATACATATAGACCAAGAAAATCGGTCGAGGATAGCAATTTTGAGGTACAGTGACCGTATATCGGTCGAGCCAGTTGTAAAACGAAACGGACAACACACTGGACTGTGGGTGTCAAATTGATGGTGAGAGAAGTGGCCGGATAGAGCATATAGACTTTGAGTGGATTGTTTTGCTTTCAGAAAAAAGGAATGTAATGCTTCAGCAAGAAACTGGTAACTGGCAAAAAAAAAATCGACGTGTGGTGCGTAGCTACGACAGTGGCAGAAACGTGGCTTGCAAGAAGGATGACCGGTTGAATGACAGGTAAGTACTTACATACTGATAATTCTCAGCAAAGACTTCACGTGGTGAAAAAAAATGTATCAAGTATCGGAAGTGTCTGAGACGATCTATCGGAATGGAGCATGAGAAAGGAAATACACAACAACCGATGAATAGGTTTGCAAAGTTCAGCAGCCGGATATGGGCGGAGTGTGTGTGATAAACTAAATGGACTACACATCTGGACGGTGGTTGCCAGAGTGATGGTGAAGGAAGTGACCGGATAAAACATATGGACTTTGAGTGGATTGTTTTGCTTTCAGAAAAAAGGAATGTAATGCATCAGCATGAACTAGGAATTATCGAGAAAATCGTTGCGTGGTGCTCAACTACAACAATAGGATGGACACAGCTGGAAAAAACGATGAAGTGATGGGCAGAAGACTATCAGTTTATGTTTGATACAAAAGGTGGACCACTTTGTGGTGACAGAACATAACTCTGCGGCACAAGAGCTTATCAGATGTGCAAAAGTGGGACACAATACCTTGCAAGATGAGGGCATTGCAATGCAACAGCCTTAAGTGGGCAAACAGCGGAGCTGGCAGAGAAGGCAAGCAAACACAGAGTCGTCGATTATTGGGAATCTCAAGAGATAAATTTCGCAGTGTCATATACTGTCTGGAGATTGTGGTACGGGAGTTAGCGACAGCAATAAATGCGTTATTTCTGGAGTATATCGGTAAAAGTAGCAAAAAGGGGTGGGCTTTATCTTAGAGAGTGGTTAAGTTTGCAAATAAAACTGGTGAGTAGTTTGGCATGAAACCGCGGGAAGTGAACTGGGAATAATGAGCCAGAAGTGTTGATGGGTTTTTAAGTATACGATAATTGTGCACCAAAAAAAGCAACTTTTGCCGGACGAAAAAAGCGTTAGGTCATGAAGGCAAATTTGAAGCGAGCACGATGTAGAGTCAATGTTGGCTGGAGGAGACAGCAACATTTTGAGTATATGAACGGTATTCCTTTTTTTCTATTTTCTTGTTTTTTTCAATCCGCAACCGGTGCTAGTGGGTGGGGCTGACCGTGCGCTGGACACCCAACCTGAAAACATCGTTGCAGACGTCCTGCACGCCCGATGTGCACCGGCCAAAGCGGGGGATCTGTCCGCGCCTCGCACCGGCGGGATTTGCACAGGTGATTTTGGCCGAGATCACACAGACGTAGAGATGGCGTAGTCTAGGAGATTGTGGAGGATCCAGATTTGAAGCCTGACGTTTGAGCCAGATATTTCGCTGGTGTTATCTCCGGATCATTCCAAGACATCAGATGGGAGATGCGCGCCGGTTGGTGTCTGGAAGCATGAGAATAGAGAGACGCAGTCTGGGATGCTCCCAGCTGAGGATCAACGGTCAATGGTGAAAAGAGAAATCTAGTAATGTAGACACAGACTACTTTGGGAAGAATGAGGACTATGAGCCATTGGGAGTGAATGGAAATACAGAAATAATGACCAAAACTAGGAATAAGAATGATGATTTAGAAGGTAATTGGTGGTCACTGGAACTGGATTAAGTGTTGGGGCGCTAAGGCAAAATAAAGGAGGGGAATGGGGTCAGTTCGGACCGAGTAAAGCGAATTAAATATGATAAAGATAATAGGTAGGAGACGTTGGAGCGCGTGAATTGGGGAGAATCTAACAAGAGCAGTGTCAGTGATGTAAGTCATTCTAAGGGGCACTAATGTGTTGGCGATGGAAAAGGCATATGGGGTAGGTGATGTCGACGTTGCAAAGGATGTTAACCGGGTCGTGCTTTCTTTCTCTATTCAAAAATCTAGGTTACCCTAATAAGCTTGTTCCAACGTGGTGCACATATGGGTTAATTGTAGTACCTTGGCGACATCTAAGTATTTTGTAAGGACAATTTTGAAACGGTCTAGTGTCTGGCAGGCCCGAATGTCTTCGGGCAGTCTGTTCCAAATGCGGGAATAAACGGTGATGAAGAACCTTTCTCTTAGTTTTGTCCTGGTGTATGGGACTTTTGTAGTATGATTTCGGTTACGAAGAGGGTAGGGTGCGTTTTGAGAGAAACATAGATCAGTAATGGACGTATGCGCTCTAGAATGTAGGAGGTTGAATAGAAGATAAAGATTGAGTTTCATACGTCGTAGCCATAGGGGTTCAAGCCTTAGTAGCTCACATCTCTCTTTATAATTCAAGGGAGATGATGAGCCGAGTAAGTGCTTGGTGAAGGATCGCTAAACTCTTTCGATCGCAAGTCTGTCAGATTTGCGCATGTGAGTGTATACCAGAGGGCAGTACTCAAGCTGTGGTCTGGCGTGGGATTTAAAGATCAGAAGCTGGCTGTCGCGCATTCTAAAGGTTCTGCAGATGAGAGCTATCGTTCTCTTAGTCTTAGCCACCTGGTAGGTGGCTTGTTCTTGAAAAGTGAACGTGCAAGAATATTGTAGACCGAGATCTCGTACTAGCGGAGTAGTAGGAATGAACGAGCCGTTTAAGGCGAGGGACTCAGGGGGAATTTGGCCTTTATATGTGAGAATGGCATTCTTAGCAGCGGAGAAACTCATTTTCCAAGTGTTGCACCATATGTCAAGAGCGTTCAGGTCGTCAGCTATTTTGGTGAGGGTATAGGTCGAGGTATGAGGTTCAAATGAATATACAATCTTAATATCATCGGCGAATAGGAACGCGGTGCCATGGCGTATTACTTTGAATACGTCGTTTATGTAGAGAAGAAATAAAAGTGGACCTAACACACTGCCCTGTATAACACCACTTGTGACTGGCCGGGGTGATGAGAGGTAACCCTCAATGCTTACTGCTTGCGATCTCATGCTAAGATAGGATGACAACCAAGAAAAGAGCGGGTCTATTATGCCGTAAGATTTAACCTTGGTTAGCAGCTGGGCGTGAGGCACGCGGTCAAATGCTTTCGTCATATCAAGGAAGATAACGATAAATGCCATTCCAGAGTCAGCTGACGTTGTGATCAGATTAAGGAAATCGAGTTGGCAGGTCAGGCACGACCTAGACTTTAAGGAGCCGTGTTGGTTTTTATTTATTAACCCACGGGTGAGGATAAAATTGGCAATCTCATCTTTAACTACTCGTTCCATTATCCTAGATATAATGGGAGTGTGGTTTATGGGGCGGTAATTAGCAGGGTCATGTAAAGCACCCTTCTTATGGAGGGGAATGATAACGGAAGTTTTCCACTGGGATGGGAAAATGTTTTGTGACATGGAGAGATTAAATAAGTTCATCAAAAGCATCACAATGTTCGGGCCGCCAAGACGAAACAGAGCTGGTGGGATACCATCGGGACCAGGGCGAGCCAGAGGCCGGGTGGAATTTAACAGCTTTCTGACTTCGTTGACTGA
Organism: Fasciola hepatica; assembly: GCA_948099385.1. Classification (NCBI taxonomy): domain Eukaryota; kingdom Metazoa; phylum Platyhelminthes; class Trematoda; order Plagiorchiida; family Fasciolidae; genus Fasciola; species Fasciola hepatica. The sequence goes on from CANUEZ040000106.1 coordinate 2,081,449, forward strand.
GAATACTACGGTTGACAAGGTGTCAGCAGTCAAGGGGGTGAGATCCTGGGTTGGACTATTGTGGTCTGTTATGAAGGTAGAAGCGAAGAAATTATTGAATGCCTCAGCGATTAACTGAGGCGAGCTAATATAAATGTTCTCTGATAGGAGCAAATACGGTATTTTGGTTGTACAGCGGGGGTTTCGAGTTTTGATAAGGCCATAAATGAGGGCTATTTTATTCGGCTGGTTGAGAGCGTACAGTTCTTGCTTCTCCAGCTTGTTCTCATTTTCGCTTAGTAGCTGGCGTGAGAGGTGGCCAAGGCAGAGGAAGATAGAAAGGTCGTTGGTCCTTTCGTAGGCAAGCTGCAACTTTTCGAACTTACGTTGCAACTTTTGTTGTCGATCGGTTTTTCTCCCACTGACTTCAGTTGTCTCGGAAGATATGATGTTAAGAGAACAAAATAGGTTAGAGTACATCACATCCGATGCCAGTTGAGGATCAGTTGTTTGAAAAAATTCATCCCATGTCTGGTTACGCAGGATGGTGGGTAAAGTATCCCAATTTGCATTTCGAAAAGATTTTCGATTTTGAGGACTTTCCCGGTGATGCGGCTGAACGGAGAATTCACACGTTATGACCCTATGATCACAACCAGGAAGGTAGCTAAGGACATTTGTCTTTATATTCCGGAGGCCTAAAGTAAAGACAAGGTCAAGAATATTGTTCCCTCTGGTTGGTGATTTTACGTGTTGTGTCCATCCGCCAGCACGGATACATGAGATAAAATTGCATAACTTCGGAGAGGAATTCAGGGTTGCCCAACAAATGCCAGGGAGGTTGAAGTCCCCCGCTATGATTTTAGAAGCATGTGGGATTTCAGCTACGTGACAGAAAGCATCAGTGATTGCATTTACGTTGCCCATGTTGTAGCCCGGCGGACAGTAAATACAACCAATGACGAGCTGCCCCTGAAGCAGGGGTATAGAGATTCAAACAGATTCTTGGACCTTATCAAGGACAGGAAGTTGGAGTGTGTTCCAAGACTGCTCTTACTATAAGCAAGGCATCCACCACCACGTCTCTCAGATCTGTTCGTAGCAAATATATTATAACCGGGTATGGAAATGTGTCGGAGGGGAGTTTTATCAGTAAGCCAGGTTTCAGTTACGAGGATTACATCCGGGTGAGACTGCAGTGCGAAGGAGCGGACGGATGAAAGTTTACTTACAAGGGAGCGAGCATTGAAAAGTGCAATTGTGAAGCTATCATTATCGTGGCCATGACGTACATGGAACATGGGTCATTTCTGGGGACACACTAAAATGATGGGAATAAACATATGTGCGAACTGGCGTATGAGGGGCGAAACGAGCTAAAAGGTAATCGAAGTTACCAAAGGGAAGGTTAAAAGAATACATTTGGATAAGTTTCAGACTAAGCGCTTAATAATCACGTGACAAAAATGAGCGAAAACAGATAATCTCGCCATATGGTAGTGAAGGGGTTACGAGTGACCTAGTTAGACCGCTGGAAGTGTTGCTGGGTTCAGCATCCCACAAGTGCAGCAAATGCTGCGGGCCAACTTTGGGGCGGCAGTGACGGCGGCCCTGGAGCCATTAAAGGCCGCTGGTGGGCTCTTCTGGTTTCGTCGATCCAGGTGAGGCGGATTCACGGCGGACGTATGCAGTGGAGGGCGCTCGTCCATGCCTGTGCTTGAGTGTGCCGCTGGGGAACAGTAGGCAGGCGGTGGGCAGACTAAGAGTGCCCAGGCATCCTCGGGGACTGGTGTGGACCAAAGCCTCGACGCTTGCGCGCTGTTGTGAAGACGGGGGTGTTAGCCGCGCTTCCGACAAGTACAACCGTCTTGTCAGCTGTGGAAGCCGCTCGTTCCAGGGACGAATCATCGAGGAGGGCTGCAATGGCGAGTTGAACAAGAAAAGGTAACGGGTCGGACCATAATAAACTCACTATTTTTGAGCCTTTGTTAGTCGTCAGCCGTTGAAACCGGAGTCGAGCTGTGTATTTGCTGGGTTTCTTGTAACTATCAGGGTACCGTGCCGGTCGCTGAATCTAGCTGCATTCCCGGGAGCAGGAAGAGCTCTTGTGAGGATGGCACGGCTGCTCTCTTGGGGGAAGCAGAACTCAACCCTTATCGAGGCAATGACGAAGACAGCAACCAGCTTAAAGCCGAAGAAATTTTCACCGTTGGTCTAATATCCTGTATTTGGATTGCAGCTCCAAGGCTACAAGGCAAGCCTTTGAATCATGAGGAATAAGATCCACTGGTTCGAATGTGGCGTCAGATAATGTGAGGTCTGATTAAGGCAGCGTATAATGCCCGTACCTGTTTACTTTTCTATGTTGTCGTAAAAGGTATCCACCGTGCGAAATAAAGAGTACGTGAAGCACGATGGGAGCCAAGGAATCACTGGAGCGAAGGGCTTTTCAGGGAGGTACTGGCTCAGCAGCAGAGAGGACGCGGTACTAATGGCCTAGAAGCTTGTCTTCTTTCGGGTCTCGATATACAGTGAAAACGAATTTCTCTCAATCAAATAGGTGGTGATGACCGGTGTTTGTAGACGGATGCTATATTCTATTCTATATATTTTGGCACTAAAATGGCACCGATAGGCGGGATGCACGAAAGGCAAAAGAAAGCAACGGCGATGCGAATGACGGGTAGTGGGGACGCAGTGGGGAAATGGGAGAAGTGTACCGAAGGCAAGATTGAAGGAAACCCTGCGAAGGCCGGTTCATCAGGGCCTAAGCAACGGAAGAAACACAGCGGAACCCTAACCGAGCGTCAGTCAGGATAACTGCCGGAATAAACCCAAAAAAGTATACAGAAAACGGACATTTTCCCAGGGCGACCGAGGTCACCACCCAACTTGGGACAGAGTGAGGCTGTTGCGGTGCTGATTTGAGACACAATAACGGGACATACTGTCCTGACGGACTAAGTAAGTTGAAAAAGTATACTGCTGATACAGGTAACTCTCTGCTTAAAATTGAAAAAAACTAGTGATATCTCCCCGGAGGAGGACTCAAAATGTGGTGGTTAGTGGCGTTTCGGAATCCTCAATGAAGCTGAACAAATCAGGGAAAGGGGCTGTGCAAATCACTTGGCTTACCTCACTTGGGCAGTAGAAATCTCCGTGAGTGTAGCCACCAAAATAAGAGATCAAATCCACAGCGAAAGAGACCACGCGCATGTTTGCAGAATTTACGAGCCCCTCCATAGAAGAGTGGTCCTGGCAGCCGCTGAGCATATGAAGTAAACTGTGAAGGGATAAATAAACTTAGTGCCCAAAAATGGAAAAATAGAAGTAGTAAGGGAAAGGTAACTGAAACCACAATTCTTGGTTCCACCGAAAATTTTCACAAGGTCTCAGGAGTAAACAATGGGAGTGAGGGGGTAAAAATTCAAACAGTCACTGGTTAAGGTAAAGAAATTGTTGCGCAGATTCACCGACGAAGGACTAAGCGGACAAGACCCTCAGAGGAGGAAATAAGGTAGGGCGGCCTTCAACTGTTTTCCAAGAGCAATCACGTGCCAAGCAATCCAGGATGTGGATGGTGTACAAAACAGTGGTAGCTCTAGAAATTCTGCTGTGATGAGGGGAAAAGTCCCGGGGGCTCCGGGTAAATGCGGCACGACGTCTAACTTTACCAGTGGAGTTCACCTGCAGACGCTCTAAGTCAGCCCACGTCTTGGAATTGTTTGTGAGAACGCCGAAACGTTGAAACAACCAATTATTGACTATTTTTAGGAAAATCATTTTCGAAGCTTCCTCTGTATTAATATTCAACCAGTGTTTGCGTTAGTGTGTTCCGTTACGAAATTATTGTGGAGGTGATTACATCATTAGAAATAAACTTCCTAACTTCCAACCACTCATGTAATTATTTCCATCCTCGTTGAGAGCTCCAAGTTTTTGTCCGCCGTGTATTTTTTCCTGGTCAGGAAGCTCTCTGTTCTTTACGTTCCCCAAACTGTGCAGACACTCCGACCGTGCCGAGGCCTGAGTCCCCATACACGAATGGGAAACTTATCATCGTCAGATAAAGCTCCAAAATCCGAAGTGGATTCCTGGGAAACTCTGTAAGTGTGATCGCGACTAACCATCGGTAGGCATCACACACGCCCAGCGACATATGCACTGAATTCGAGGTCTGGTAGGCTACGGTTATTAAGTACCCATGTCTATCCCTTAGACGCCGTACGTCTCATGGAGCGATTCGGCGCGCAGTAAAGCATGTATTTGCAGAAACACCCCTGAATTACTGTCACATACCTGCGCTGTTTACACTATGCAGTCTACTTTCGTTGATATTAGCGCAACCCACAGCGCGCATCAACCACTATATTTGAACACTTGATTATATATGTACCATGCAAGGATCAATGTCTCTCTGCCTGGAGTTGCTGTCACTCGATCGGCAGAATACGGGAAAAATAACTCGGTCAACGCGAAGGCTCAGTTTGAATTATTGATTCAGTCAAGACACCTGTGTGTGTGCGCCTAACCATGGTTCCTTCCTTCCCGTTATGCTTACAAAGGCCAGCAGCCATAAATGTCCACCCGTGTCACTTGCTGCATACGAAAAGATGACAACTCAATCAATGCCCTGCTAAAATCGTCGGACGCCCCTAAATTGATGAGCGAAAAGTTGTCAACTTTGATACGCGAGTATCGGGATGATTTTGCGTGGGATAATACCTGAATGGGTCGTACCGGTGCAGTCCAACCTACCATCGACACCGGCCATACATGTCTTATAGGGACTTACGCGCGGAAGGTTCCACTGTGGTACGAAGCCTCGGCGGGGAAGACAACTCAGGAAGTGCTGGATAATAGGTAAATAGAATCCTCAAACTCACAATGGGCCGCACCGGTGGTTATCGTGAGGAAGAAAGGTCATTGTGTTTGAGCTTGAAACGCCAAAGCTGACTTAGATGCCAAGGAAATCCCCTCTTCACTACCGCATATCGATGAGCTGTTGAGGTCACTAGGGGACTCGACATGGACCAGTATGTAAGACCTAGCGTATGGTTATTCAAAGGTGGAAGTTAGGGAGCGCGATCGACCAAAGACGGCATTTACGTTGCCCGACGTGCTATATGAATTTCAACCAATGACGTTTGGATAAACAAACACCCCTACAACCTTCCAGGGTTTGACACATGCCGTGTTGAGTGATTTGCTTCCTCAGTGTTTCCTGGTGTATTTGGACGGCGTAATCTTCAAAGAAAGGGCACCGGACGAACACATACAAAAACTCGGATCGGATGTTCGAAAAATTGCGGCAGGCGGGAATAAAGCTCAAACCCTCTAAATATCACCTGCTAACGTGTCTGGTGTTCTACCTGGGACACGTTATATCGGCCTCAGGAATGCAAAACAATTTAGTAATAACGAGAGAGTCTTAAACCTTGCCCTTACTCTTTGATACCGAAGATGTACGCAAGTTCCCAAAAGGGTTTCATAATGCAGCGATACTCTCTTTGAATATCTTTAACTTATCCCTGAAACTTGGAACTTTCCCATCACCATCATAATCCATCACCACAAAAAGTGTCTTCTCTTTGACCCCATGAACTACTGACCGATTGACCACACACCGGTGGCTTCTAGACTATTTTAACGCTTAGTTAAAAAGCGCTTCTCTGAGTGTTTGTTTTCTAATAACTTGGTACGTAAAGGCCAACATGGCTTTCTCGAAACTCGGTCCATTAACATGTGTCAACTTGACTTCCTGAACATGTCCGCTTCAGCTGCAGACAGTAGGAAGTGCCTAATTGTCATCTTCTTGGACATGACTGAGGCATTTGACCACTTTTCTCATTCGCGGCTCCTGACTGTGACCGAAGCTTTTGGACCTAAATCCCCTATTCTCAACTGATTCTCCTCCTATTCTTCTCACCGCAACCAAGTTGCCTCATTCGACAACCATCTCTCAGCACCCTGCCCCGTGACCAGTGGCGCCACTCAAGGAAACGTGCTAGGGTCACCTCTATTCCTAAATGTACATTGAGGACGTCTTCTCTACACTGCATCACGGTACTCCGTTCCTATTTTCGGACGAAATAAGAATTGTATATAAATTCTCACTCCCCAATCCTAATGACGTGATTCCCAAAATACGTTACGATCTAGAACGCCTTGAACAATGGTGTCACTCCTGAAAAATTGAATTCCCTCTTCAGAAAAGCAGCTTGAATACCCCACGCTGTCACGTTACTCCGAAATCGAGTCTTTTACATAACTCCCCTATTGCGTACAGCCCATCAGTACGAGATCTTGGGTTGCATTACTCCTGCACCCTAAACTCCTCGGAACGCCTATCTTTTCCAGCTGCCAAGGCAAAATATCCTTGGGACTTCTAAGCAGATCTCTCATCCGGCGCGATACAAAACTCTTATGATATCTACCCCATGCCTGACCCCACCTAGAGTACTGCCCTATCATCTTCGCTAACACTCTTTAAGCCGACAGAACAACATACCGGAATGTACGACGCTCATTCAAGAAACAGCCGCTTGTTTATTCTACTACACTTAGCTATAAAGAAATCTGTGCTACCCTCCGCAATGAATCTATTTGACTGCGCCCTATGAGACTTAAGGTTTGCTTCCTCCATGGGCTTAGTCATTGCCTGGCGTTTTTCCACTGACACTCCATGTGCTCAATCAACTACTCCCTACCCCCTCCACCACAGAGATCTGCGTCTTTTTATTACGAATAACAGGCTACCCATGAGATTCAATTTTTGTCTGCTAACATATTCCAGACTTTGGAATAAACTCCCCACTGATCTTAAATGACACTAACGTGCCTCAGACTCGTGCTTTTGAGGGAGGACCTCACCTCTAGCTAATCTTTAAACCTCATTCTAAATGCGTTTCTTTTCCGAGAAACCTCTCACACCCTGGCAAGTCCTAAACCACACAATTTCTCTCTTCACACAAGCTTGCTCAGCAAATCTATCAGTTGCCACCAGTCGTCCTCCGGCTGTAGTCATTTTCCTCAACGCTCGGCCTATACCTGTCCCTCGTCCGTAGGCTCTGCGTCATAGCATCCCCAATTAATTCGCGCATATCTATTCACACTCAGGTTGACCCATTTCTGGTTTTTTAGACTCGGTTATAGTTCACGCCAAGGCTCAAATTAGTCTGACACTAGATCCTGGCAACTTGCTTTGCTTTTAGGTCTGTCGCCCTATCCTAATACCTAGCCTTTAGCGTTGTAATGGCCAGTTCTCCTCTTACTCATTCTATCATCGGCCCAGGTTCTACCTTTTATTGTTGTTCCACCTCTTCCCAACTCCACGGCTGGCACATATGCCAGAAAGCAGCTCCCTTCTACTTTTATTTCAGAATTTACCGACCAAGTATTTTTGCCCATCCTATTTCACGAGCACCAACTTGGCACATGTTTTCGTTGAATATGAAAATTGGACCGTCAACACGGTGTGATGTTTGCAGCTCACTCGATTGCTTCTTGATTGGCTCTGATCTTTGGAACTTTCGCAACCCAGTCACCGGATCTTTCACTACTTCACCGTACGCATTGCTACAACTCATCGTTGTCTCAACGGTGAGGGACGCGGTGAGATCCACTGCTTCGGCCGGTGCACATCGAACTGGCAGAATGTCTGCAACGATGTGCGGGCGCAACTAGGTTGGTGGATCGCACCTCCCGTCACCAAAAATGGTTTTCAGGTGAGGTATCCAGCGCACGGTCAGTCTCACGCACTAGCACCGCTTTCGGGTTACGGAACCCTAACGTCACGCTTGTACTGCTACCGCAAACGTGTCACCTGCTCTGTGACCTCCAACGACTGTTCTTCCACCGAGCTCGCTCTCAATATTGAAACTGCAACTCACCTATTCAAGCCCGGCAAATTTATCACCTCGGCTATGTGCCAAATAGCGTGTAGCGTTCATTTCAACCCACCAACTTTCTTTCAGTCTTGGCAACCCGTAATCGGCCATATAATAACCATCGATTTTGGCACGCACCTCGCAGCCTACATTATCTGCATCTTATTTATGTTTACTCTCCCATCCCCTCCGTAAACGTGGCCATTTACCATGTCAGAACTCGCGGCTACTATCCACTCGCTGGCACTTCCACTAACACTGTTCATTTCCCTACCGAAATTCGACAGACGTTGAACTTTGCAGAAATATATTTCGCAGTCCTCTAGGAGCCAAACCTGTGATAAGCAATCATTTGCTCTCTCCATCAGTCCAAATGCTCGTTTTTCCAGTATCAATCGACCTCTGTATCCTGACCTCGGTGTGCCGCTTGACTCCTTCACATTTGTGCGTGTCAGATATATTTACCATGCAGCTTTGCCGGTGTTGCACCCCGAGGTACCTGTGAAAATGGTCAACAAGTTGCGAACTTACCGTCCGCCTGCAATAACATCGCCATTTCGAGCTATTCGTCCAGGCAATCACTTCCAACGCGTCCAACATTGGTTCATAACCCAATCACCACCTTTAGGCTGATGAATCTTTATCCACCCGTCGAATGCTCACCTATCGTCCGTCGGCATTTCTTTCATCAATATGACATTACCTCTCCCCCACAAGGTGTGCCACCCGTTCAATCTCTGCGAATTATTTCTCCTGATATTATATATGTATATATATGCAATTCCATAAGTTTCCAGCGCCCACACTCTCTGTTGGTACACTCCGACTTACTCAGTAACATGTCATGCGGCTTCAGTTACACGCCATTATGACAGGACACACCTATTGCAATTTTCAATAAAGATGAGTACCTACCACTCGTTCATTCAATCATCTCTCGGCGAACTGTACATCTTTGTACTCGCCGTAACCTTCCGCACTCCATATTGATTTTCCTTCTATTTTTACATCGTCATTTCTCAACCACACAACCTAATCAAACAGTTCGCGTCCCGTCACCTGTAATCCTCTGACCTTCTCATCAGCAACACTCGGTGGTCCCCTAATCCCTCCGGGGCTCTTGCACGTTCGTTTTGCAGCTAAGTCCACTGGTATTGAACCGCCAATTTCAACTGCCATGTCCGCCGACTGCTCTTTTTTACTTCAAATCCTATGTTCCGATCCCTTTTTCTTGTCGAAACCACCGGTTCCATAGCTCTCTTCACCATTGTCGTGTGCTCTATTATTCATAACGGTCACCCGGACAGTTATCTAATCCCACCTCATTTCCACTTCTGTGGCTACCCGTCTGTCCAGTCGTAATCAACATTGGTTCGTAACTAATATTCCGTCTCCTTGTTGTTATTTCGTAACATACCTGCATCAATGTGGATAATAAGCCCGATGCTTACCTGCCCTCGTGCCGCTATTTCTTCCATCACCGCACTTGAAATCGTACCCACTCTCATTCTGATCTGTCGTGCACTGTTCTTGCTATTGTCTGCACTGTCATCATGACACCAAGGTTTCCGATTTTTCATCTCTGCACTTTCCAGCATTATTTACTGGCATAATTCCCCTTGCGACCTGGTCGGCCATATCTCAATTCCTGAGCATCTTACTCCCATTTCTTCTGCATTTGATTACGTACCTCAACTACGAGACCGAATTTGCTCGTCAGTGAGCTATGCGACCTCCTGAAGTTCCAATTTGATTCCTACTGCTTTCTCTGCCCGCTATTTCATTCTGTTACGATTCCGATTTTTCGTTCTCGTTCCTCTTACGTGATTCACTGGTCCCTTGGCTGCCTCCCTACCGTCGCCGTTTTATCTGCCCATCGAAACAGTCACGAGGCCACTTATCTACCCTCTACTCCATTATCGTTTCTGCACACTATTCGCTTCTGCAATTGCTGTATAACGCTCTTCATGTTGACTTACTTTCACAGTTCTATATCTTATTTGGTACTTTGTGGCATACCTATATCAATTAAAACAAACCGCTGAACAACTGCCTGCCCACCGCTGGCTATTTCTTCCATCACCACTCTGGAAATTCCTCCCTCAATCCATCATATTGGTTGGTCTCTTCCCTTGTGCTTCACCATGAAGGCGCCTCACCATCGAATTCTGCCCTTACACTGGCCTTTGATTCGTGGCATTTTACATTCGAAGAACCATTTTTTGTGCATCATCGAGTTTCCTAACCATTTAATTTTTACAACTTGTCATGTGCAAACGACTTTTTGCATTCCCCTTGATGCACTTTCCTTCTTTTCTTATTCCCCTTCGTGTGTTAACAGACATCCTTGATTAATCTGAACTTTTTATTGTTGTCATTATTTCCGGTACTATTTACGTATATACTCCTCTTTTAATCGACTCGGAACACCGTCAGTCATCTCGATCATTTGAACTTGACCTTCCAATTTGCCGGGTATTATTACACATGCAGTCCACTTTACCACTATCCCTAATAAGTGTGCCTACATATTGCACCCTTTTGTGAATTCTGATCACGACATCACACGTATCACATGATCGGGCTATCTTGTATGCTTTGGGCGCACCTGAAATACACTTTTATCATTAATATTATCACTGTAAAGTTCGCAAAATCGCAGCATCACCCAACTGCCTCCTGGAGCACAACCAGCGTAGGTTCCTGCCCGGGAGTACTTTTATCCCTGAAGTGCTGAGCTTCTCATTCAGAAACTTGGCCTTTTCGAACGAAGGGGATGGGCGGAATTCCACTATCTAAATTTCAGAAAGCTGTTGATTTGGTCGGCCACAGGCCGATCGAAACATGGGTAGATACAACCACAGCGGAAACGGCGGGAGCCAAAGTTCAACAAAGTTCACGGCTGGGTACCACCGTTACGGCAGTCAGAGGTCAAATCGAAAAGGTGCCGTGACATACATGAGCAAAACACTTTTGAATAAAGACGAGAGTCTATCTGGGAGTGGCAATCCATACCAATTGACACCTGATATAATAAGCAACGAACCAACAGACATCACTGGTTAAGGGTCCAATGGCTGTTTGTGATGTTTGCCCACAGAGGCAAATGATAGCTCTGTAAAGGTTTGGAAGAAACCGATAACTGTGCGCACATACACGCGGCTTTCTTGACAAAGTCAATAGTTCAAACTGGTCACTATCATGGGCACACCGGCCTTTGCACCACTCGCGCTTCCGCTCAAGTAAGCACAGCTCCGGTACTTGGCCAAGCCGCTGCGTGGGTCACCTCTAGTCTCGCTCCGACCCTGGCACGCTTACCCTCGTATGGAGCTCAGTGAAAATGTCGGGGTTAGACACTTATTTCAGCCGGAGAAAAATGTACCGTGAATGTCGATCTTTGGTTGGGCTTATTGCGTACAGGACGCACATTTTCATAAATAATTTCCTCCTCCACGTAAGAATCTTTCCGCACTTTGGTGAACTTGGTGCAGATACCATTTGGCACATTCTTGGACTGTCAGAAAAACGTGTCTCTCGCCTCTGAGAAAGCATTGTGCCCGCAGTAATCGTATGCTCTTTGTTATTGGGGACATTCTTGTAGTTGTTATCAAGCTAGGGTATATGCCCCCACCAAATTTTCCTTCAGAGTGATCACGCACCCCGAAGTCACTCGGGGAAACCGGCCAAAATGAGACGTGTGTAAACCACAAGGTATTTGCAGTTCTACCCCTACCCATAAGAAACGCGAAGTGTGTACAGTGGAGGAGTGAACGGTGCATTGGTACTCCCTGAAGCAGAATTTCGACATCTGATCCTGAAATTCGGTAAAACGTTTTTGTTGTTTACTTTGACGCTGCCCCGCACTGCCACGAGCTTTGACATGGTCTCTATACACATGGGTCCTATGAAAGATTCTCTAGATTTTTCACATCCAAACGACTTTCTGACTTTTCTTTTGGAGGAGAATGTCCACTGATTCCATTTGAGGTAACTTCTGGCATCGAAACTTGTTTCACTACCACGCTCTTCACTGTTGAAAACCTCTACACAGACAAATCGATTGCGTTGCAATGCGATCCCCTGTACCCACAATTATTGCCAAGCTGTTTCTCCATGTACTTGAATCCAAAACACAGACCTCCTTCCGTATTCCCTATGTGTATATCCAATATAAGTTGAAGAAGTTTTTGTTATTAATAAATTCAAGTACAAAACTGATATCCGTCGTCTGAAAAACCAATATGGGTTCAGTAAATTCACGGTTGTAACTGGAAGCAATGACAGAGTTGTTAACTTCCCAGATAGTCGTCTGAGATTAAACCCAGACACACAGACAGGTATTTACGCTTTGAAGCAGCTCGTCTTTAACGTGTAAAACGTGCGCTTGTTTCGCCGTTGGCAAGTAGAGTTCAAAGTCTTTGTAATGACCGCGCCTTCCAGAGGAAGGATGGAAAATCCCAAAAAACGTCCTCCAAGACAAGCACTATCCACTACAATAATCCGAGATGTATTGTGGAAAAAGAAGTCAACAAGACAAGAGGCGAGGAAAAGATTTGTTGGCCTCCGTAGGAATCCTGTATCTGTCCGGGGCTTTGGGATAATAAGAAGGCCCTCTAAAATTGTCACATCCGGACTTTCTTCATAATCGACAACACTTCGAAACGTCACCTCACGAAAGCCAAGGACCCGGTTCATTTACAAGACCAAATCAACTCTATTCACAAGGTCAGCCGGAAAAAAGTCCCGCTGAATATATGAGGCCAACAAGCAGACGGCTGAAAAAACAGTCACAGAACACATGAGGGAAGAAACATTCAGATCAACCACAAAACGATCTAAGAAAAACTTCGGCGGGACTCAGCCATCGCACTTTGATCTATAGCTGAAGAACACAAAAATACATTACCACAACATCAAAGCCCCCCAACTCGGCTTTCGAAAGTACACAGAGCTCCTGTACTCCGAAGCTCTGGCAATCGATTCCCACCCTATATGCATTAACAGAAGGGAAGTATCAACCGCCTAGACAGCTTAAAGGTCACTGAAAAGTAAGCTCACAAAGTTCCTCAATTTTACTTTGACCTCGAACGATCCTGCAGTAAGTTACACTGATAAAGGGGATAAGTGGGAGTGACGCCCGATACTTCCAACCACCGCACATCCAAACAATGCACCTGCTCGCAGTAAGGCGCGCACTCTCGCACACCCCAGGATGGAACGTCGGCTGGCTTAAGACGACTGCTCTTGAGTCACTTGGAAAAAATGTTGCCTTAGAAAAGTTCACCTGAGACAAGCAGAACGTCGGCCGACCGAAATTTCCACCGACAACGCGACTTTTGACAATAACATATTCTCGAAAACCACAACATGCGTCGCATCGATTATTCGCCTAATTCCGAACCTAGTTCGGTCCTGATACGCTCATTCCCGAATGGCAGTTTCTGAGGTGTCAGGAATACTTACTGGAGTTCTCCTTTAAATACCTGCGTCCCCAGGCAGACCCCGTGGGATAGCAAACGACATTTCCTTCCAGCCGCACTGAGATTACAGAGAATGTTCCCCCCGCACTTGAAACGTAACGCTGATTGGCTTCGGTGGAAGAGGGAAGTGGGGCAGCACCCGGGCCAATTACTCAACACTTAAGTGATGATAAAGCGACTGCAGCGGGCTAAAGAATGCCTGGGACCAGTCGTGAACCAAGGGGTTTATGGTTCCGGCGGAACAGCCCCCGACTGATTGACGGTCTTTTGTTCGCACAATATGCTCCAGAACATGTGAGGGGGCCTGCAGCGCTGCAGTGACTAGTGAGAACTGTGCCAGAAAGCTCCACCAAGATCCCGGTTATCAAGGTCCGGATAGGACTTATGTTGCAGCACTTGTCAGATACAAGTGGCCTTACCAGAAGAGCGGCGCCAAGGATTTACGCGGAGGCTGCCAGACATGAACCGACACGAAAAACCCCATTCCAAATAAAACAGCGGCATTGATTTCTGTCAAAGCTGGTTACCTGGATGAAGTGAAAGGAGCTGACATGATGAAACCACTGCCGGAAACTGAGATTTGGAACAAACGCGTTATCGTCAAAGAGGATCATTCCACAAAATCGCCGGAAGTTGTAGTTGTTCTGATTGTAGAGGCAGCAAACGTGGCTCGTGTGGTTTTCGACAAGTGTATATGAAAGTAGGCGCACCCGGTTAACTGCACTCTGACAAAGTAGGCGCTTTTGAAAATCCACATTGACTAAATTATGCAAATTTTTACGAATCGATGAATTGCGTGTAACGACCGATCGTGGAAGATCCCCCTAAAACCTTTGCGGTCCATGATTTTCCTAACATCACTCACTTGCCTACACTTTTGACGTGTCTTTACGCACTGTTTGTTTTTATGGACAAATTGTTGTTTCTTCGCGCCCAGAGCGCTACTTCGTCATATCCTTGTTCTGGACCTGCGTGATGCACGTGCTCCTTGCTCGCATACCGCAATTCGGTTTCTCGTTTGTTGAGTCCTTGTGATCTCAATATTGAGGTTTGTATCTGTTTGGCGTCATTGTTCATTCAACAATCTAGTATAGTAGAATATGTCGGATAATCGCCTTTTGATCTCGGGATCCGTTGTGAATTTGGCTACGCATGGCTAAAACAAGTATTACACTGCGTGTGACGTTGCACCACACTGAAGGCAATGTGTTACTCTAACGAACCAACTAGGCTTTCAAAACCTTATGGGAGATGGAGGGTTTTCGGAACACGCGCCGAAACCCCCTGTCATGGACTACCAGTGCACTGTTTACTCCTCCACTGTACACACTTCGCGTTTCTTATGGGTAGGGGTAGAACTGCAAATACCTTGTGGTTTACACACGTCTCATTTTGGCCGGTTTCCCCGAGTGACTTCGGGGTGCGTGATCACTCTGAAGGAAAATTTGGTGGGGGCATATACCCTAGCCTGATAACAACTACAAGAATGTCCCCAATAACAAAGAGCATACGATTACTGCGGGCACAATGCTTTCTCAGAGGCGAGAGACACGTTTTTCTGACAGTCCAAGAATGTGCCAAATGGTATCTGCACCAAGTTCACCAAAGTGCGGAAAGATTCTTACGTGGAGGAGGAAATTATTTATGAAAATGTGCGTCCTGTACGCAATAAGCCCAACCAAAGATCGACATTCACGGTACATTTTTCTCCGGCTGAAATAAGTGTCTAACCCCGACATTTTCACTGAGCTCCATACGAGGGTAAGCGTGCCAGGGTCGGAGCGAGACTAGAGGTGACCCACGCAGCGGCTTGGCCAAGTACCGGAGCTGTGCTTACTTGAGCGGAAGCGCGAGTGGTGCAAAGGCCGGTGTGCCCATGATAGTGACCAGTTTGAACTATTGACTTTGTCAAGAAAGCCGCGTGTATGTGCGCACAGTTATCGGTTTCTTCCAAACCTTTACAGAGCTATCATTTGCCTCTGTGGGCAAACATCACAAACAGCCATTGGACCCTTAACCAGTGATGTCTGTTGGTTCGTTGCTTATTATATCAGGTGTCAATTGGTATGGATTGCCACTCCCAGATAGACTCTCGTCTTTATTCAAAAGTGTTTTGCTCATGTATGTCACGGCACCTTTTCGATTTGACCTCTGACTGCCGTAACGGTGGTACCCAGCCGTGAACTTTGTTGAACTTTGGCTCCCGCCGTTTCCGCTGTGGTTGTATCTACCCATGTTTCGATCGGCCTGTGGCCGACCAAATCAACAGCTTTCTGAAATTTAGATAGTGGAATTCCGCCCATCCCCTTCGTTCGAAAAGGCCAAGTTTCTGAATGAGAAGCTCAGCACTTCAGGGATAAAAGTACTCCCGGGCAGGAACCTACGCTGGTTGTGCTCCAGGAGGCAGTTGGGTGATGCTGCGATTTTGCGAACTTTACAGTGATAATATTAATGATAAAAGTGTATTTCAGGTGCGCCCAAAGCATACAAGATAGCCCGATCATGTGATACGTGTGATGTCGTGATCAGAATTCACAAAAGGGTGCAATATGTAGGCACACTTATTAGGGATAGTGGTAAAGTGGACTGCATGTGTAATAATACCCGGCAAATTGGAAGGTCAAGTTCAAATGATCGAGATGACTGACGGTGTTCCGAGTCGATTAAAAGAGGAGTATATACGTAAATAGTACCGGAAATAATGACAACAATAAAAAGTTCAGATTAATCAAGGATGTCTGTTAACACACGAAGGGGAATAAGAAAAGAAGGAAAGTGCATCAAGGGGAATGCAAAAAGTCGTTTGCACATGACAAGTTGTAAAAATTAAATGGTTAGGAAACTCGATGATGCACAAAAAATGGTTCTTCGAATGTAAAATGCCACGAATCAAAGGCCAGTGTAAGGGCAGAATTCGATGGTGAGGCGCCTTCATGGTGAAGCACAAGGGAAGAGACCAACCAATATGATGGATTGAGGGAGGAATTTCCAGAGTGGTGATGGAAGAAATAGCCAGCGGTGGGCAGGCAGTTGTTCAGCGGTTTGTTTTAATTGATATAGGTATGCCACAAAGTACCAAATAAGATATAGAACTGTGAAAGTAAGTCAACATGAAGAGCGTTATACAGCAATTGCAGAAGCGAATAGTGTGCAGAAACGATAATGGAGTAGAGGGTAGATAAGTGGCCTCGTGACTGTTTCGATGGGCAGATAAAACGGCGACGGTAGGGAGGCAGCCAAGGGACCAGTGAATCACGTAAGAGGAACGAGAACGAAAAATCGGAATCGTAACAGAATGAAATAGCGGGCAGAGAAAGCAGTAGGAATCAAATTGGAACTTCAGGAGGTCGCATAGCTCACTGACGAGCAAATTCGGTCTCGTAGTTGAGGTACGTAATCAAATGCAGAAGAAATGGGAGTAAGATGCTCAGGAATTGAGATATGGCCGACCAGGTCGCAAGGGGAATTATGCCAGTAAATAATGCTGGAAAGTGCAGAGATGAAAAATCGGAAACCTTGGTGTCATGATGACAGTGCAGACAATAGCAAGAACAGTGCACGACAGATCAGAATGAGAGTGGGTACGATTTCAAGTGCGGTGATGGAAGAAATAGCGGCACGAGGGCAGGTAAGCATCGGGCTTATTATCCACATTGATGCAGGTATGTTACGAAATAACAACAAGGAGACGGAATATTAGTTACGAACCAATGTTGATTACGACTGGACAGACGGGTAGCCACAGAAGTGGAAATGAGGTGGGATTAGATAACTGTCCGGGTGACCGTTATGAATAATAGAGCACACGACAATGGTGAAGAGAGCTATGGAACCGGTGGTTTCGACAAGAAAAAGGGATCGGAACATAGGATTTGAAGTAAAAAAGAGCAGTCGGCGGACATGGCAGTTGAAATTGGCGGTTCAATACCAGTGGACTTAGCTGCAAAACGAACGTGCAAGAGCCCCGGAGGGATTAGGGGACCACCGAGTGTTGCTGATGAGAAGGTCAGAGGATTACAGGTGACGGGACGCGAACTGTTTGATTAGGTTGTGTGGTTGAGAAATGACGATGTAAAAATAGAAGGAAAATCAATATGGAGTGCGGAAGGTTACGGCGAGTACAAAGATGTACAGTTCGCCGAGAGATGATTGAATGAACGAGTGGTAGGTACTCATCTTTATTGAAAATTGCAATAGGTGTGTCCTGTCATAATGGCGTGTAACTGAAGCCGCATGACATGTTACTGAGTAAGTCGGAGTGTACCAACAGAGAGTGTGGGCGCTGGAAACTTATGGAATTGCATATATATACATATATAATATCAGGAGAAATAATTCGCAGAGATTGAACGGGTGGCACACCTTGTGGGGGAGAGGTAATGTCATATTGATGAAAGAAATGCCGACGGACGATAGGTGAGCATTCGACGGGTGGATAAAGATTCATCAGCCTAAAGGTGGTGATTGGGTTATGAACCAATGTTGGACGCGTTGGAAGTGATTGCCTGGACGAATAGCTCGAAATGGCGATGTTATTGCAGGCGGACGGTAAGTTCGCAACTTGTTGACCATTTTCACAGGTACCTCGGGGTGCAACACCGGCAAAGCTGCATGGTAAATATATCTGACACGCACAAATGTGAAGGAGTCAAGCGGCACACCGAGGTCAGGATACAGAGGTCGATTGATACTGGAAAAACGAGCATTTGGACTGATGGAGAGAGCAAATGATTGCTTATCACAGGTTTGGCTCCTAGAGGACTGCGAAATATATTTCTGCAAAGTTCAACGTCTGTCGAATTTCGGTAGGGAAATGAACAGTGTTAGTGGAAGTGCCAGCGAGTGGATAGTAGCCGCGAGTTCTGACATGGTAAATGGCCACGTTTACGGAGGGGATGGGAGAGTAAACATAAATAAGATGCAGATAATGTAGGCTGCGAGGTGCGTGCCAAAATCGATGGTTATTATATGGCCGATTACGGGTTGCCAAGACTGAAAGAAAGTTGGTGGGTTGAAATGAACGCTACACGCTATTTGGCACATAGCCGAGGTGATAAATTTGCCGGGCTTGAATAGGTGAGTTGCAGTTTCAATATTGAGAGCGAGCTCGGTGGAAGAACAGTCGTTGGAGGTCACAGAGCAGGTGACACGTTTGCGGTAGCAGTACAAGCGTGACGTTAGGGTTCCGTAACCCGAAAGCGGTGCTAGTGCGTGAGACTGACCGTGCGCTGGATACCTCACCTGAAAACCATTTTTGGTGACGGGAGGTGCGATCCACCAACCTAGTTGCGCCCGCACATCGTTGCAGACATTCTGCCAGTTCGATGTGCACCGGCCGAAGCAGTGGATCTCACCGCGTCCCTCACCGTTGAGACAACGATGAGTTGTAGCAATGCGTACGGTGAAGTAGTGAAAGATCCGGTGACTGGGTTGCGAAAGTTCCAAAGATCAGAGCCAATCAAGAAGCAATCGAGTGAGCTGCAAACATCACACCGTGTTGACGGTCCAATTTTCATATTCAACGAAAACATGTGCCAAGTTGGTGCTCGTGAAATAGGATGGGCAAAAATACTTGGTCGGTAAATTCTGAAATAAAAGTAGAAGGGAGCTGCTTTCTGGCATATGTGCCAGCCGTGGAGTTGGAAAGAGGTGGAACAACAATAAAAGGTAGAACCTGGGCCGATGATAGAATGAGTAAGAGGAGAACTGGCCATTACAACGCTAAAGGCTAGGTATTAGGATAGGGCGACAGACCTAAAAGCAAAGCAAGTTGCCAGGATCTAGTGTCAGACTAATTTGAGCCTTGGCGTGAACTATAACCGAGTCTAAAAAACCAGAAATGGGTCAACCTGAGTGTGAATAGATATGCGCGAATTAATTGGGGATGCTATGACGCAGAGCCTACGGACGAGGGACAGGTATAGGCCGAGCGTTGAGGAAAATGACTACAGCCGGAGGACGACTGGTGGCAACTGATAGATTTGCTGAGCAAGCTTGTGTGAAGAGAGAAATTGTGTGGTTTAGGACTTGCCAGGGTGTGAGAGGTTTCTCGGAAAAGAAACGCATTTAGAATGAGGTTTAAAGATTAGCTAGAGGTGAGGTCCTCCCTCAAAAGCACGAGTCTGAGGCACGTTAGTGTCATTTAAGATCAGTGGGGAGTTTATTCCAAAGTCTGGAATATGTTAGCAGACAAAAATTGAATCTCATGGGTAGCCTGTTATTCGTAATAAAAAGACGCAGATCTCTGTGGTGGAGGGGGTAGGGAGTAGTTGATTGGGCACATGGAGTGTTAGTGGAAAAACGCCAGGCAATGACTAAGCCCATGGAGGAAGCAAACCTTAAGTCTCATAGGGCGCAGTCAAATAGATTCATTGCGGAGGGTGGCACAGATTTCTTTATAGCTAAGTGTAGTAGAATAAACAAGCGGCTGTTTCTTGAATGAGCGTCGTACATTCCGGTATGTTGTTCTGTCGGCTTAAAGAGTGTTAGCGAAGATGATAGGGCAGTACTCTAGGTGGGGTCAGGCATGGGGTAGATATCATAAGAGTTTTGTATCGCGCCGGATGAGAGATCTGCTTAGAAGTCCCAAGGATATTTTGCCTTGGCAGCTGGAAAAGATAGGCGTTCCGAGGAGTTTAGGGTGCAGGAGTAATGCAACCCAAGATCTCGTACTGATGGGCTGTACGCAATAGGGGAGTTATGTAAAAGACTCGATTTCGGAGTAACGTGACAGCGTGGGGTATTCAAGCTGCTTTTCTGAAGAGGGAATTCAATTTTTCAGGAGTGACACCATTGTTCAAGGCGTTCTAGATCGTAACGTATTTTGGGAATCACGTCATTAGGATTGGGGAGTGAGAATTTATATACAATTCTTATTTCGTCCGAAAATAGGAACGGAGTACCGTGATGCAGTGTAGAGAAGACGTCCTCAATGTACATTTAGGAATAGAGGTGACCCTAGCACGTTTCCTTGAGTGGCGCCACTGGTCACGGGGCAGGGTGCTGAGAGATGGTTGTCGAATGAGGCAACTTGGTTGCGGTGAGAAGAATAGGAGGAGAATCAGTTGAGAATAGGGGATTTAGGTCCAAAAGCTTCGGTCACAGTCAGGAGCCGCGAATGAGAAAAGTGGTCAAATGCCTCAGTCATGTCCAAGAAGATGACAATTAGGCACTTCCTACTGTCTGCAGCTGAAGCGGACATGTTCAGGAAGTCAAGTTGACACATGTTAATGGACCGAGTTTCGAGAAAGCCATGTTGGCCTTTACGTACCAAGTTATTAGAAAACAAACACTCAGAGAAGCGCTTTTTAACTAAGCGTTAAAATAGTCTAGAAGCCACCGGTGTGTGGTCAATCGGTCAGTAGTTCATGGGGTCAAAGAGAAGACACTTTTTGTGGCGATGGATTATGATGGTGATGGGAAAGTTCCAAGTTTCAGGGATAAGTTAAAGATATTCAAAGAGAGTATCGCTGCATTATGAAACCCTTTTGGGAACTTGCGTACATCTTCGGTATCAAAGAGTAAGAGCAAGGTTTAAGACTCTCCCGTTATTACTAAATTGTTTTGCATTCCTGAGGCCGATATAACGTGTCCCAGGTAGAACACCAGACACGTTAGCAGGTGATATTTAGAGGGTTTGAGCTTTATTCCCGCCTGCCGCAATTTTTCGAACATCCGATCCGAGTTTTTGTATGTGTTCGTCCGGTGCCCTTTCTTTGAAGATTACGCCGTCCAAATACACCAGGAAACACTGAGGAAGCAAATCACTCAACACGGCATGTGTCAAACCCTGGAAGGTTGTAGGGGTGTTTGTTTATCCAAACGTCATTGGTTGAAATTCATATAGCACGTCGGGCAACGTAAATGCCGTCTTTGGTCGATCGCGCTCCCTAACTTCCACCTTTGAATAACCATACGCTAGGTCTTACATACTGGTCCATGTCGAGTCCCCTAGTGACCTCAACAGCTCATCGATATGCGGTAGTGAAGAGGGGATTTCCTTGGCATCTAAGTCAGCTTTGGCGTTTCAAGCTCAAACACAATGACCTTTCTTCCTCACGATAACCACCGGTGCGGCCCATTGTGAGTTTGAGGATTCTATTTACCTATTATCCAGCACTTCCTGAGTTGTCTTCCCCGCCGAGGCTTCGTACCACAGTGGAACCTTCCGCGCGTAAGTCCCTATAAGACATGTATGGCCGGTGTCGATGGTAGGTTGGACTGCACCGGTACGACCCATTCAGGTATTATCCCACGCAAAATCATCCCGATACTCGCGTATCAAAGTTGACAACTTTTCGCTCATCAATTTAGGGGCGTCCGACGATTTTAGCAGGGCATTGATTGAGTTGTCATCTTTTCGTATGCAGCAAGTGACACGGGTGGACATTTATGGCTGCTGGCCTTTGTAAGCATAACGGGAAGGAAGGAACCATGGTTAGGCGCACACACACAGGTGTCTTGACTGAATCAATAATTCAAACTGAGCCTTCGCGTTGACCGAGTTATTTTTCCCGTATTCTGCCGATCGAGTGACAGCAACTCCAGGCAGAGAGACATTGATCCTTGCATGGTACATATATAATCAAGTGTTCAAATATAGTGGTTGATGCGCGCTGTGGGTTGCGCTAATATCAACGAAAGTAGACTGCATAGTGTAAACAGCGCAGGTATGTGACAGTAATTCAGGGGTGTTTCTGCAAATACATGCTTTACTGCGCGCCGAATCGCTCCATGAGACGTACGGCGTCTAAGGGATAGACATGGGTACTTAATAACCGTAGCCTACCAGACCTCGAATTCAGTGCATATGTCGCTGGGCGTGTGTGATGCCTACCGATGGTTAGTCGCGATCACACTTACAGAGTTTCCCAGGAATCCACTTCGGATTTTGGAGCTTTATCTGACGATGATAAGTTTCCCATTCGTGTATGGGGACTCAGGCCTCGGCACGGTCGGAGTGTCTGCACAGTTTGGGGAACGTAAAGAACAGAGAGCTTCCTGACCAGGAAAAAATACACGGCGGACAAAAACTTGGAGCTCTCAACGAGGATGGAAATAATTACATGAGTGGTTGGAAGTTAGGAAGTTTATTTCTAATGATGTAATCACCTCCACAATAATTTCGTAACGGAACACACTAACGCAAACACTGGTTGAATATTAATACGGAGGAAGCTTCGGAAATGATTTTCCTAAAAATAGTCAATAATTGGTTGTTTCAACGTTTCGGCGTTCTCACAAACAATTCCAAGACGTGGGCTGGCTTAGAGCGTCTGCAGATTTACTCCATCAAATATGTTGACTCAGTGCGAGTTTATTTGTAAGAGTGCCTTGGGGTCCTTTGAGGCTTAGGCTTTCTGAAAGATGTTTGGGAAGTCGGTGAGACATCTTCATCGTCAGTTAACATCAGGGTTTCTTAGGTATACGCCATCCGTCTTAGACTGAGCATGGCGTATGGCACCAGTCTTGTCCTCGCCGAAGTCCCGTTTGACCAAGCACACTTGACCGACTTCTCGGAGTATAACTGCTTCGGCCTTTTCCACCACGGCAATGTGTGAGAGGTCATCAATTTTCTTACAGTTATCTTAATCACTTCCAGAAGTCATTAGTCTCATTATTAGCGTCCCTGCAGAAGGTTGGCGGCCTGGCCACTTCCAAGCTACCATTGCTCGGCGACCCACTTTTGTCAAAGCCGGGGATTTGGTGAGGTTTTCCCCCTCCAGAGTTTTCGAAACACCTGTGCCTAACAGCAGACTCGATTCCACCCTGTGGCATAATTTCCACATAGCCTCTGGAGTTACTGCTCTCACATTTGGCAGCAGAAGCAGCAGATCACTAGAAGTGAGGGCTGGATCACCCTTAGGATCCAGAGCAACCGGCTCTAGAGCTCTATTGCTTATTGCGCTTTCTACTTCAGCCAGTGAGGTACTCATCGCTTTTTTAACGAAAGTTAGTTTTGGGGCGAGGGTGGTGTGTATTCTTCTGTCCGATAGTGCCAGTCTTCTCTACTCTTCTCCCTCAGTGACTGACATGGGCTGGAATAAAGTTCCACTCAAGCCCTTCAGCGATTGTTTTGTCTTGTACTCTAGCATGGTAAAAGTGGCTCAGCCCTTTCTGTACCTCCCGTGCTGCAACGAATTTTGAACCACCTTCTGAGTGCTTTTAAGAAAGCCTTGCCCATCGAAAAACCTTTGCGAAGCCACTATTATTGAATCAGTGATTTTGTTGTGCACTAATTCGATGAGGATTGATGCAAATTCTAAGCATTATTGGGCAACCATAACGCTTGTGGGTGTTGTCGTACGAATAACGGACCAAAATAGTCGGTGCCGATCTCCACGAATGGACTTCATCCAGCTTGAGCTTTGGCAGATGGAAGAAGATCAGTATTTGTTCGCCTGCTAACACATATCAGCGAAGGCGCTTTAGGCAATGACCAACCACTCGTTTGGCCGCTTTGGTCCCTTGGTCACTAAGATCCTTCGGCATATATCATTTAGCAAGTGGTTCAAACCTGGATATCCTTCTTCCTGGCGTAAGTGGTCTCTCAGATATCTTGGTATCTTAATCTCGCAGGGCTGCTTTGTGCAGTCTAACCCGTCACACCGTGACTTGTCTTCGTCGTCCGGGAGAAGTTTGTCTCAATTCGCTTCTTATTTTATAGTGGTCACAGCTAGCTTCTCCTGTCAATAGCCACGGTGAAAAGAAGTCCAAAAAGTCATTGAGACTTGAGACGGGGGGTTGAAGTTCCCTCCGTGTAGCTGGACATTTGCGTGGATCAAGAATGAATAAAATATCATTGTCCCCGGACCCTAATCGAACTCCGAGGGTACCCTCCATTTTTAACAAGGATCCCCAAAACTCTCTCACGCTCGGCCTTCTCTAGCTCAAGGACGACAGTTAGCACCCCTGTGTTATAAGAACTTCGTTTGGTAAGCTTCAACTCTCCCGAAATCAAGACGGCTGTCAGCTCATCCGTGCTTTGAAAGGGAGCGCGCCGGTCATCAGACGGATCCAGGAAATTCTCCAAATATGAGCGGTTCATTGCTCCTCCCGACATTTTGCTGGTGTCATCAAAAGGCCTGCGAGCTTAACGGAGGGCGCATTCGTTACAAAGAACGAAGGAGGTACGGATCCAAGTGGATGAACTGTCAGTTTGCACTCGTTCAGTGTCTGACCCATACTGTCTCCGGGCAACCAGAAGACAAAATGAGAGTCCGTAATTCATGGTCACCTTGTAGAAACATCCTGCGAGCATCCGTAAAGGAGGCTGCTTCTCCCAGCATAAAGCGGCCTGGGACTTTGATCTGTGGTATTGTCTAATCTGGACCCTTTGGAGTATAGTCTCTGAGTGACACACCAGGACACTTAGCTGCATAGCAAAACGTCACCCTGATCTTCCAGGTTTGGTTAGATTTATGACCAGCCGATAGGGTGGGTAGCACATCGAATTCGCTTCAGTCACTGCAGCACCTGATCTTTATGACCGAAGCCTATGTTATTTCGGATGGATCGGATGACTTCCACCTTCGGTTTTGGCGATCCAACTAACCTATTCCAGGGGAAACATAGCATTTACAACAAGATCCCTCGGCTGGTCCGTGTTAGGTCATTTCGGACCCCCTTCGGCTCGGGTCCTAGAACGATCAGTTCCGTCTTTGGCTCTCCCGGCCACCATCTTTAGAGCTAACCTTTCTTCCCGCTACAAAGCACTTCTTTCATTGGCCACTTCGGCAAATTCAGCATTATACGGGTATTAGAAAGTTCGGTCATCTTCCGTCATTTGCACCAAATTGGAGTCTACTAGGATCTGCTCTCTGCCTCTTTCGTTTTGCCATCACTTTAGTTTCACCAGGTATGGTACATACGGTGTGTGGCGCTTTGCGGCCTCTTATTGTCTGATCTAGGATCAAGTGAGCATCTGCTACGTCAATGCCGTCCTACGGTTCTCTTAAATTACTTTTCCTTTCTTCGTTCTTGCTCCCGTCCAAATGCTGCCACAGACTCCAACTCGACAGCTCTGAAGTAGATGCTCCTATCAGCTGTTCTTAAGAGCGAACACTTCTAAACTATCTGATTTATCTTTGTGGACCAAGGAGACGACTAGTGAGTGCAGCTTGGCTGACTGGATGACCGGGATACCAACTACCGTGCTCCTTTAGTGTAGGCTCGCCTCCTTTGATCTTATATCTACCCGCAAGTTCCTTTCTCAACAAACTGATGCCCGAGCCGCTATCAATGAATGCCAACTCTGTTGTCACCTCAGCTGGGGACCCTAAGCCAATGCTAATACTCCAAGAAAATAGGTTCACCAGTAAAGCAAGACTTCGGCAAAACCTCGTTTCATTTCCGGGTTTCTTCGCTGTTTGAACTCCTGGCTTCGTGCAGTGAACCGTGATGCCTTAAGCGGCATCATTTTGGATGCAACTTATTGCCACAGCCCACCACTACTCTTTGTGAGTGGCCGAGGCAAATGAAGCAGGTCCCAAGCCTGTAGGAAGTCTTTATTGTTCATCTGCGTATGCTTTCCCGAAAAGAGGACAATGCTTTACAATGTAGCAAACCACGCAACTTACATACCGCCGAGATTTCACCCGCACAGGATTCAGTGTGCGCGTTTGCCTATGTGTAACCCCCTGCGTTATTAAGGGTCCAGCTTTGTGATCGTGTAGCAACCCGAGGGGGCTTGCAGTTTTGGGAAGCAAGCTGGCCCAAAGCCACCACTTATCATTCGGGCACGACAATATATTAGCGGCTTCAGGTACTAAAAAGTAATTTTTCACTCAAGCCTGCTGATGTTCTCGACTTCTTCGGCTTACCTTCTCTGTAGATCCCTGGGTAAACTGCGCTCTAGGGCCGTCAATAAGTGCAGCTGACTGGGATTCGAACGGTAGAGCGGGTGGTTGAGGAGGATCCGCAGTTTTGCGTCATAGTCACCAGACTGACTAAGAAAACAGAATTGCCCCTAGAAAGTCTTGCATCTGACGGTTGTTGAAACAAATCTTCATGCTCACACGCGTGCCTCTCGACCACAGTCCAGAAATATACTATTATTATCATTATTAATTGCAGGTGCCTCGGTGTAGCTCTCTCCGGGGTCAACGACTGAGCTCCCATTGCTCGCTTTCTTTGCCTTTCAGAGATGGCACCACGGCTGACACGAAAACTTCCGTCCAGGACCAGACATTCTTTATACTGCAAAGTCACCGCGTTGCTTAATAAACCTGTGACATTACTCCGCTTTCCCATCAAACGGGGAAAATCCACCTCCGGGCATGTCAGTGGCTTGCTCTCCGCTTGCAAAGTAACGTTTTGACGGACACAAAGTTATAGGACCAAATAGTCCTATCGTAGCGGCTCTTCGCGGGCACCAAACCACTTAGAATGCAGTTGCGGGCTCAGAGCTTAGGTGCACCTCGTTAGCGAATAGGCATCTGTTCTTAAGTCTACCATGGGGAAGATCGCCGCCCCTCCGGAGCATCCAATTCCGGCAACAGGTCTTCCACTACCATAGGCAATCCTGTCGGATCATTCCTCACGGTCACATAAAGCGGCTTATAGTTAGACAGAGTCGCACTTCAGAGTAATTTTCCCACAGTTCGGACACGTGGGGTCATTTCAAAATCTCTAGACGGACATTTGGGTGACTCTCATCAGCCATTCATTGACGTGCGCGGCCGGTCGGGCAAACGTTGACTGGTCTCTTTGACAGATCGAGAATTCAGGTTAGCGTCAGTTCCCTCGACAGACTGGTTGTTTGGAAGCTGCTTGTTCAAATCCGCCTGGTGCCGACCTACGCAGCATCATTGCTATCTTGAGACATGCGGCTCTGGAGACAGGGTACACCTTGGCTCTCCAGCTTAGGTCAACAGCCCGCCCAGTCTCCCATCTTTCAGTTCTACAGGACGGCCAACATAACCGTAAAAATCCACCAATTTCCATCCTCCTGCCTATTTCACTCGTTGAAAGAGGGTTGTATTTGCAGACTTTGTTTGTGCAATTGCACCATGCTCTGTGTTATCCAGGACAACCTTTCGGTCCAACCTTTGAATTTGCCCGCTTCTGACTATTTTAGCCTCTGGACCTGGCCGTCCTAAACTAATGCTCTAGTTTCACTGTTGTGAATCTTTAAGTATCACCAGGGTTAATCCGGTACCATTAGCTGAAATACACAAAGCCGCATTGGCAGGACTAATGAACCAAACATCAAGCAACGGATATCGCCTAAAGTTTCCCCAAGGACTTGGCGATTTACATCCTGTCGAGCTTCATTTTGCTTTTTCCCCCTTTCTGGCATTTAGGATTAAATTCCCCGCAAAGAACCTTGACGTTGTTGAGGTTGTCGGTAATGCGCAGATGTAATAATGATTTCCGAGGCTAGAGCAAGATTGATTCTCAAGTTCCGCAGTGTACGGTTACCAAATTTTACGCCTGTAGATTATGTATGAACCTCAACTCCAGGGTGACCAACAGGAACTGAAGTTCAGCGAAGTTCACAGCCAGAAGGATCTCCACATTAAACAGGGGTTGAACCAAAAAGTTACCGAGGCTTACATGAGCTGGATACAAACACGTGTTTAAATGAATTGTTTGATGTGTGCCATTTGTTCGGGGATCAAAAAAACCTCATATTCAAAAGAGGGAAAGTCTGTGGCCGTTACCGGACTGGATTTCCACAAGTGTACTTTGTAACCACTTTTTAGTCCTTTCTAAAATGCCCTAATGGTCCACAGAAATGAGTTACAGAGAGGTCTTATTTGATGTTAGAGAGAATCTGCCTAGAGTAGCATCAGCTGGTAACCAAGAACTACGGAAAGACTAAAATCAGTAGTTGGTCTTTCACAGTTTTACTCGTAAACGACTGGAATAAACTCCAAGATGACGGTGTAAGTCGGGAAGCAGCGGCTTCACTGAAATAGAGTGTGGGAAAAGGTGTGGGGGACGGTATTTGAAGAGGGACGACCAAGAGCCTGTAACTCATTTGTTTAGACAGCGGAATCAAACTTTCCTCTCAGTTCCCGGTTGAACCATATTGTGCTACCAACCGCGACTTGCTTTTGCTTTTGTTCGCTAGGGGGAATAGCCTTGAAGGCAGTGCGGCTAGTGGCTTTAGTCCGGAAAGTTGTTGAAGAGAACGGAGATGCAGGTCCTACCTGAGCCAAATCCCGTTGAAGCCAATGATAGGCACTACGATTCTAATTGTCGAAGCATTGTACAGTGAAACCCTTTGTGGATGATGGGGGAATAATCAACGAATGCTACTCCAAACAACTGTTATTTAGTGTCATACCAACGAGCCTTGCCAAATGCTTGAAACACTGTTTTATCGGGCCACGTTTGATAGTATTTGACGGCAGTTGTTGGGCTGTGATCCCGTGTTGTTGGCGGTTACGGTTTCCAGTTTCTTTCCTGACCATTTTGTTGTTCAGTACATGTCGTGAGCTTCCCATGGGATACAGAGTATCGTGCTGTAAACTATTTGGTAGTCAACCACTCCACAATGGTCTTTTGGCTTAAGATTAAATACTCAGGCTGGAAGAATTATCCATTAGGATTGTCGTGTTGTCGTGCTGATCAATGACGCCAAAATAGCGAAGTCCACCTTTGAGGCTTGATCGCACGTAAACCAAGCTTGGTTTTATGGTTACCATGTACAGTACGTATACGTCCCGCGCGAAACTTGTGAAGTAAAATCGATGACGCCAAGGAAAATCGCACCACGGAAGTTACGATAAATGGCAGCCTCTGCGGAAGAAAGACGCAAGCTATCTAACACTCCATCAGATTTTGGATTTTGTGATTCTGCCAGTTCTGCCTTTGCTCGGGTGTATGGAATCATGCGAGCAAGGAAAAATGACGGCCCGGATATTAGTGCCGCTCTCTTTCATGTGCACAGGACAAAAAGCTTGAACGGTCATTGGTGATCTTGTTTCGCAAAATCCTTTTTTTTATTCCTGTCCGACCCTCTGCCGAAGGCGCACTGGATTTAGCCTCCTTGGCCCTTGTTCTTTATCCCTCAGTGTTGGATTTCAGGCATGGTTCTAGCCGATGCAGGTTTTCGATTGCGCAACCTGCCTGACGAACACACAGAGGGGTCGCTTGTTTTCTGGGCCACATCCTCTGACCCACTTTGTTTGTGAGCAAAATGACAGCCCACTTTTATCCACCTATCGCACGTGCGCATCCGCGGCTCCTGGTCAAAAAGAGGTCAGGCTGGGCCCTTGCAGTTGTTCCCATGTGTGAAAACCCAATCCTCTTTCCGGTTGGTTATTTTAAATAGACGGTCAGCGAAGGAGCAAAATGACGGAAACTGGCAAACAAGTAAAACGAGATCAGCTCACGGTCTTGTATGGGTTAACTGCGAGTGAAGTGACAGGAAAGTAGGTCGACATTTAGTAGACCGGAGAGACGAAAACGTGGTAGAAGCAAAGTGGGGTCAGGTAAAGGCACTACACAATGAAAGCCTCAGGAAGCTCACGTGAGTGCACGACGGTCGGTGACAGAGGAAGATCTGAGAGTCAGCAGAAGATAAGTCAAGTTATATTATGCAAACTAGGCAACGGAGGGACCACCTTGGTACTTTTTGGGTTTGTATTTGAGTGGTATAACCAGGGGGACCTGTGTATGTTCCGTGATACAAAATCCATCAACCTGCGGGAGGAGCGTCATCATAATGAGAACAGACATGGGTAGTACAAATAAGAAATAATAAGGAACGTTTCCTATTATTTGAAGCAAGCACACCATCGAATGGTTGTAAGTTATTATTTTAAGAGCGGAACGGATGTTGTGCACACTTCTATGAGGAACGTGTATCAATGTTTGTACAGAAGAAACAGTTCATGTGCCTAAAGATGGGACTAAAAAGCTCTAGACACAACCTGAAAACACTAACAGTAAATGCGGGAGGTGCCGACCGCCAGAGAGTGCTATCGAAAACTCCGAGCAGGTCGTGACATCCCGGTGTGTGACGGCCAAAAGGGTGTACTCACCCATGCCAAGAATCGACAAATATCCAGAATCTTTATTTTGGTGCTCATTCGTTCGAGCAACATAAATTATACCCTGAACTTTCCCCCCAGGACCCGGTGGTGAGTGTGAAAGCGAAGAAGTTGAAAACTTTAAAGATAACGATTATGATAATGCTTGATCCTCGGGAAACTGAGAAATACCGGGTAGCATAATCAAAAAGTATATGTGATCCAAATGGAGTGATTAAGTTTGGCTAAATTAGAGAAGGGACGTCCATCCTTATATGATCACACACGAGCCACCTCTAGGCTCAGACCAATATCTGCGCTGGAAATGTCTGGCTGTGCGTAGCCGTGGCCATCCTACCAGGCAGAGGGTTGACAACTTCCATGTCTTCAAGGCACCGAGTACAAACTGCGACCAAAATTGTTCAACTATGGCTGAACCTAACTGAACTGGATAAAGATGGAACCCAGGTATCAAGTAACTTCAACCTACCACTATGACTGCATAGCTAAAACTTGCACGCCAGAAACACGGAAGGACCGCCGTCTGGAGTGACGGCTTGTAAAACTTTGCACTGACAACAAAAAGGATGAGGATATAGGTCTGGATGCCCACTATCCTTGCTTGATCTGGCAATGACAGATCTCTGAAAAGAGGCATGAAAACTACGTTGCTGTTCACCATTGAGTAGTAATGATCAAGTTAGTGTCACGACGGCTTTGTTCGTTTGCTAACTTGAGTTAGCAAGTTGGCTCCAATGCGGGTTAAGAGTTAAGGTGGTGCGGAAATAGATAATCCCGGCACTGGGCGGCAGGGCTAGCGTAGAATATGGCAGAGAACATCGCTGAGTGAAGCGGGAAAGGAATGAGAAGATCCCTAAATGCTCCGCAGAAGGTTTTTACCAGTTAAACGACGGAATGGAGAGAGCAAAGAAACGTGGTAGAAGACCGCAGTAGCCATGGCCATCGAAAGCGGAAATTATGGTTGGAAACCCCGCAAAGCTTTGGGCAGTCAACCAGCCAAGGCTGGTTGTAGCAGTCTCAGAAAGGAGAAGGAGAGCCTCTCACGAACCAGGAGTTAAGGCTCAAGTAAACCAAGTGGGTAAAATGCAGCCAGGGAAATTCTACGGTCAAGTACTTTCAAAAGGCCAAACAAAAGATGAGATAGGCTCACTCTCCATCAAGGGCAGCTGCACTGGAACCGATGATCAGAACAAAGCAGACGGTCTGGAAGAGCATTTTCTTATTGTATTCATTGGATAGGGCGGTGTTGGTTGACTTGAACTTAGTATATCCTCATCTGGAGTCAACTCAACTAAACATCCCAGGAAAAACCGCACTTAAAAACCCATATGAGCGACGTCCTTGAGTCAAGGGGTCAAGAACGTTTCTACTCAGCTACCATCAAGCCGTTGGTGGACATCCATCTGTATGCAGGATGTGTAGGTCCCCGTTGGACCAGGGAAATCCGCAAGGGAACTAAGAAAACAAGGAAGCAAAGGCAAGAGAAATAAGGCACCTAAGTTGGCATGGGCAACTTTAGGCTGGCAAGCTTAACTAGCATCCATCACTAGATCTCCCGCGGATTCCACTTATCTTACTGAGCTGAAAGACCAAACAAACTGAAGTCTCGCTCCGACGTGATTAGGCACTCAAACGGACTGGGTCAGGCCTCACAACAGTGAGTCTTCTACCGTAAAACCTGCAGCCAGACCCGAAAATGATGGACAAGCTTCTTGTTACTTCAGGCAGCAACCGCACCGATGCATCCACAAACTTGAGCCAGCCAGTCAAATGGCCACGCTGACTCTAAAGGGCCCACCCTGCTCGCCACCCGAAACGCCCTCTGAGGATGCACTCGCTATACAAATAACCCACAACGTAGCCGGGTACAGGACTGCCGCGCTGCCAAGGGCGCCCGCATAACCACCCCACAAAAGATTCGCCAGCCAGAAAAGAGATGGGAAAAGTTCGCTTCTAGGAAGACCGTTCAATGATTACCATCTTCTCGTGCGCAGCATTCGTGCCCCGGTTCCAACGCCCGTTTTGGTTCACCCACACTACTGCTGTTTCTACCACGCGGAGTCTACATTCGTAAATACGCCCTAGCTCATCCACCATAATTATGGCTTCTGCTCGCTTTTGGACCCATCGCATCGAATATACATCCGGACCTGTTGTACTGGCCAAGTCCCCTTTCGCACCCAGGCCCTTATTATCCATTCTGTCACCGACCGCACTCACGAAGAAACTTTCCACCCCCATGCTGTTCATCTCGCACTGCTATTGCCGTCTCCCCGATTTCTTCATGATTCGCCCCAAGAACCCACCTAGAACCAGCCGGTCCACCAACAGATCATTTATCCAGCTTCAGAAAATCACCTCACCATCCAGGGTGAATATTCACCGAACTTCACGAGTGTTCAGCCCAATATATAATTTGTGGTGACGGCACCACCGTTGTCTCTAAGAAAGCCACATCCCAAATAGTCTTATAGTGTTGGACAGACTATCTACCTCCACCTTCCTGTCACCATTTCAGCTACTGAACTCACTGTAACCAAAGGCCCTCCGTAGAAAAGCGTTCCAAAGAGTCATTCAACCCCCTCTCCATATTGAACAAAATTTTTGCTATAAAAAGACCGACCGTCGTCTACAACTTCGAAGTCATCCTGATTGTGGAACCTTAGTTTTCTGAGCGCACATCCTCTGGTCAGAAATCGCTGATCAGCGTCCATACGTTCAAGATTCACCGAATTCGCCGCCGGGGTTGGAGCCTATCTGACGCTCTGCTGGAAAACTCCGTCCCGGCAAATGTTGCAGACATTTTATGGTCTACCATCTCGCTATCGCAGGTGACCGTAGTTCTAGGTCGCATATATCGACCCCCAGCAATGACACTTTGACCTCTAACCCCATCGCTACTGCATTTAATTACACCATTAACCTTCCATCTAAAGTAATATGATAGCAGGTGACTTTAGAGCTCTGGACATAAACTGGTCTGCTTTTGCCGATCCCCACATGTACTTGCAATCCTTCTCATATGCACACCTGGACCAATGAGATTAGCACGTAAAGTTGCTTGCTAGGAAGGATGACTTTCTTGACCTGATATTTGACCCAAGCGTAGTAAACTTTACTACTTCCACGCTGAATTACTACACAGGCGGTGACCGCTAAATCGTCGGTTCCATTTTTTTCAAGTCAAGCCACAAGTCGAATGCTTACCGTATACCGGTGCCTCCCCCCTTTGCTTCTGAAGGGACCACTCCTCCCCACAAATTTGCTCCAGAAACAGGGACGAGTTTTTAAAGGTAGCAAATCCTCAGTAGGTTTCTGGAATCCTCCGATCAAGTCCCCTTTCGTGCACCGAAAAATACCTTCCCTCCATTATCTTTTCAGACCAGCAAGTGACCAAATAAAAAGGTGAAGGCGGAAATACGCCAAACTTCGACAGCGGTACCAACGAAATAGGGACGTCTTTTCATAGTCGTACGACTCAAAAGCTCATCCCGCGAAATTTACTCCATGGCCCGTAGCCTACAAATGACGCCAGAGACCAAGGCACTGTCCCAACCAAACAAAGCTCAAGAGCTAGTACGGCTGCACAGGGCTCGAGCCTCACAGTCAGCTACCGCATAAAACAGACAATCAACTTGGATAATCTCATAATCTCGCCTCGGCAGATGGCTGACACAATTAACAAGTTATTCCTAGCTATCGACACTCTCATTTTAGCCTTTACCCAACTTACCGCCTCGTTTGTCACATCTCCCTAACACTAATAATAGTAATAATGAGAATAATAATGCTGAATCATGCCAGAGGCAAGGCAAAGTTTTTCGCACCGATAAAGTTGACAGATATTCCGTGAGAAGGTAGGAAAATGCATGACAAACGTAGAATGGGTAGACTCAAGGGGGAGAATAAAGGGAAATAAATGCGTGATAAATGCATGCACGTAAATGAATGATGGAGGGAGTTTAAATGAACCCAACGGCGGATTCAAATAGATGCCCGATGAATTTGCAAGTCATCTTCAAATGAAGGATCTGATAGATTTAAGGTGAGATAGCTGAATGCTGCGAGACTTACTTGGGAATGACTAAAAATCGAAATAAACAAATGCCGTAAGGAGACGATGGAGAACTAATTGAGTGGCATGGTATACGATTAGATAGCAATAAAGCATTTCTACTCCGCAATAGGTGGTTAATGACAAAGCACGGGACTTATTGTGAAACAGATAGCGAGCCATGGAAATGGTGAAGGGTGGGTCAGATCGCGGGGATGATTCGGAAGGATCGATGTGCAATGGAAGCAGGACACAGATATAGACAGAAAGGAGGCATAGCAGGATGGAAAGTCGGATGATAAGTAGGGAAATGGCCGGCGAAGATATGGCGGATGATGAGCAGATATATATCTATGTATCTATGTACATATGTTTATATACATATATATCTTAGAAAGTGGAGTGCTAGAACAAGGAAATAGCGGTGATCGGGAGAGACAGGTAGGGTTGGATCAGATGGTATAGAACTAACTTAGGAACATCATGAAACATTTTCTTCGTGGGAGTTGAATACCGTGGAATAAAGAAGGGAGCGTAATGAATATGAAAGCATAAAAGTGACGATGGCGGTAAAGAGCAGTTTGTAAACGACGGGAAATGAGTGAGCCATCGAAGAAAGCAGGTACGAAGTGATCCGGTAATTTGATAAGTGAGAATGCACCATGCGATGATGGCCGAAAATAGGAGAAGCGGTAATAAATGGACGTATACAGTCCAGCGAGAGGATGAAGGAGGGAATTCCTAGGGAAGCGGAGAGAATATAGTTACAAAGTGGTCCAAGTAGTGTGGGCGACCAGCTGAGAAGGGTACTTGGGAAGTGGGGTGGACTGTGGTGCAAAGAAGCAGCCGTAGTAGCGGTGAACAACGTGGGAGAGATGTGGGTACATGAAGAACCAGAGAGTTCAGGTAAGAGCAAATCACGTGGATGGAAACTGCGCTTGATAATCATGAAGTACCGTTTTCCCCACATTGGGTAAAAAGTGGAAAATCAGAACAACTAGAAAATTGCACAGAGGATGCCTGTGGCGAGCAATATAAAAGGCAGATGACGGTACTGACCGAGAAGAAACGGGTAAGAGATTACCATGCAGGTCGTTTTGCTACAAATGAAACACGATAGCAACCGAGAAAAAAGAAGTGCCAGGAAAAGTAAACCCTTGATGAAGCAGCAGGTACGAGAAGTGTAAGCGGTGGGGACGGGACGAAGGACCTAGAGAGCTGCGTGCCTGCGGGAAAATGCACGATTGGATTGAGATGGAAGATGCCAGTCGAGGCCCTGCCTAATGGAAAGGTTCGCGGAAGAATTGCAGAGTCAAGCAAGGAATATATGGTGGTGGTGAATGGATAATCATTGTGACGGTAGAGGATGCCAAGGTGGGAATGGCGATCGCTAGTATGGGGACTGGTCATAGGTAGAGGCAAGGTTGATGTGTAATTGCATGAGGTATGAGAAAAGAGGGGGAAACGGATACTGTACAACAACAGGTAGTGGAGTGTGAGAAAGACGTCAAGGATCGGTATGAGCATGGAAGGGCACTAGGGGAGCAGAGGTTGGGAGCCTGCGAAGGGGGAAATTAGTGGCAGAGAAAATATTGGCTGGCCCGTGCAGAGTAGAGTGTACAGGGCGATAATGACACCATGCAGTGGGAGCTGACATGATGGAAAACGGTCAGAGCAAAAACAGAATGGGTAGGCCTGCATATTGTGGTAGAACGATGAAAATGGATAACGATAAGAGTGATGACAAGAAAGATACGTGAGAGTATCCTGGCAGAACAAGAATGGTAGAAGCAGAAGATCTGCACCTTACATTATTGGATACGGTAGGGCGTAGAGAGTTAAAGTGAGCGATAAGCAGTCGGTGGTGGCGAAAGGGGCCAACCGTGCGCCGAATGCCCAACCTAAAATTCTTCGTGAAGCGGACACAGGGCACGGAGTCATTTATATTTTAAATGAGTCAGGCGAGCTGCACAACTTGAGGGGAAGGGAGGCTAAAAGTAAGGCTGGTTGAAGAGGGGTAAGCATTCATCTGCGCTTTTGCTTTACAATAGATGGATAATGACACATCGACATGAAGGCTATAGTTATTACCAATAATATTAATAACATTATATTTTGAATGAGCCCAAAGCATGCGGTAATGCATGATCAAATGTTCCAAGATATGAGAGAAAAGGAGTTTTCAAGACAGTAGGACTTATCTACACAGAGGGTTGAGGGAGATTGCTTACGTGGTCCAAAGCGAGAATAAAGCCGGGAAAGTCCGAAGATCAAAATAAAACGGTCAGTTCGGCTTATGGCTGTACAAGGTGGTTGCCAAGATGGTGTATTTACATAAATAATACTGGATATGAACAGAACCACTGGGAAATCAGGCAACATCAGAGGGTTTTCGCTAAGCTTTCCTGAAAGGAAGAGTTTATCAAGGATGCTTCGAAGGTTTGTTGGATGCTACAGTGCATAAAAAGGCTAAAGATAGATAACTGAAAAATGTAGAAGGCTGGAACTTCAGAAATAATCAGCGACAATTCAGTCGGCCG
Source organism: Fasciola hepatica (assembly GCA_948099385.1). NCBI lineage: Eukaryota > Metazoa > Platyhelminthes > Trematoda > Plagiorchiida > Fasciolidae > Fasciola > Fasciola hepatica. The sequence goes on from CANUEZ040000106.1 coordinate 2,118,394, forward strand.
ACTGGTAATGGAGCCTTGATGGCAGGGTGCCAGCGGACGCGATCACAAGAACAGTGTACAACAGATCGGAAAGAGAGTGGGTACGATTTCGAGTGCGGTGATGGAAGAAATAGCGGCACGAGGGCAGGTAAGCATCGGGCTTATTATCCACATTGATGCAGGTATGTTACGAAATAACAACAAGGAGACGGAATATTAGTTACGAACCAATGTTGATTACGACTGGACAGACGGGTAGCCACAGAAGTGGAAATGAGGTGGGATTAGATAACTGTCCGGGTGACCGTTATGAATAATAGAGCACACGACAATGGTGAAGAGAGCTATGGAACCGGTGGTTTCGACAAGAAAAAGGGATCGGAACATAGGATTTGAAGTAAAAAAAAGCAGTCGGCGGACATGGCAGTTGAAATTGGCGGTTCGATACCAGTGGACTTAGCCGCAAAACGAACGTGCAAGAGCCCCAGAGGGATTAGGGGACCACCGAGTGTTGCTGATGAGAAGGTCAGAGGATTACAGGTGACGGGACGCGAACTGTTTGATGAGGTTGTGTGGTTGAGGAATGACGATGTAAAAATAGAAGGAAAATCAATATGGAGTGCGGAAGGTTACGGCGAGTACAATGATGTACAGTTCGCCGAGAGATGATTGAATGAACGAGTGGTAGGTACTCATCTTTATTGAAAATTGCAATAGGTGTGTCCTGTCATAGCTGCATGATAGATATAAATAAGACATACAGGTGTGAGGGAGTCCTGGTGATTTGCAAGATCGGGAAAAGGCGATCATAGTATATTGCGCAGACGAACAGTTGGGCCGATGCGGGGAGAAAATAACCAGTAATCATATGGCTGACTGCTGGAAGGCTGCGGTGAATAACATCGTTCGGTGATGGTGGTGAGTAAACTAACAGCGACAATAAATGTTCCAGTGAATGAGTAGTAGTAGCGAGATCTGGCGCGGGGAAAGGACAGGAGTACGGGAGGGGCAGGAGAGTAATCGGACGTGGAAAGCAGCTAGCTTAGACATTGAGGCTTTAGCCTAAGTCGGTGAGCATTTATAAGGGCAATCATAGTGTGCCCGGCAAAAGAGAGGTGGGCAGGCAAGGATGGAAGCCACAAGCTAATTACTACATAGGTGGAAAGATAAACTATGATGGGCATGAAAATGTATGATACTATGACAATACTGATGGCAAGATCGATGGAGACAAGCCCGTTGTTAGAGAATACGGAGTGAATGACATGTCGCCAACAGTGATTCGAGCTCAAAAATGATGCTTCATAATCCAAAAACGGTCTAGTGGGTGGGACTGACCCTGAGCTGAACACCAAACCTGAAAACCGCTTTTGGTGACAGGGGCTGAGATCCGCCAGCCTTGTTGCTCCGGCACGTCGTTGCTGACGGCCTTCACGCCTAATGAGCGTCGGTCAAAGAGGTGGATATGACCGCTTCTCTCACCCTTTGGAATAGGACGAGTGGTCACTGATGACTCGAAAGAGAACAGAGTAGCCAAGACAAGGATGTGCGATCCTAGATTGATTGGTCAGGTTGTGGGAGTCTTTGCGAAGCAGAGCCACCGGGCAAAGCGACCGGTAGACGGCTCTACGGAGTAATCATCTGGGTGCTCCGGGCAGGGAAGTGAACAATACAACGCCTCAAGCATTTGACCGTCATTGAAGATAACTGGAGGAAGAAATGAGGTAGAAAAACACTGTCTGGGTAAGCTCCAGCGCAGGATCAACGGACAACGGGAAAACGTAAATAAAAGAAGCTAAACAAGGTCCCGTCGACGCGATGGATCCCTAGGTAGAGTTAGGAAGTGGTAGAAGGTGCAAATAGCTGCAACCCATTGTCATAGCTTGGGTATAAACAGTGGGAAACTCTGAAAGGTCCAGCTCGAAGGCCCAGGATAGGAAGGGACGGATAGAGTCAGGATAGATGCACAGATGAATGTGGGTAAGGAGTAGAGAAATTGCGCCAAAAGCAGGAGATGAATCCATCGCAGACCAGGGATTGCAATCATCACAGTTCAGGGTGCTGAAGAGAAAAAAGGGGTTTGATATGGACTAAAGGTGGTGGCTTTGGCGCAGCAGTTATTAGGATTACGACGTAACGCCTCCTTCAAAGACCAGATCGGTGGATGCGCACTCATTAGCTGGCACTGTAGCACTGAGACCGGCTGAGTAAACAAGAAATGCCCTCCTGAAGGCATTGAGTGAAGAGGTACGGTGTACCGTGGGGGAAAACCAAATACAGATTTTGAAATGGGCTAACAGGGAGAATCGAGATCTTTGGTTAGATTAATGGACCGGGAGAGAAGAAGCTCGGCAACGACATGGATAGGAGCAAGGGGAGGGGGCGAATGAGATTTGATGAAAAGAGTGAGTTGAGCCCCATGCGATGAATTCACAGAGGTTCAGTGAGTAGGACAGCATGTTTTCGGCTGTACGCTGGCGCTACGGACACTCCAAAGAGCTTTTTGATGGAGAAACTTTGAGTGCTCTCAATGTAATCAATGGAAGAGCGCGGCCAGTGGCTGGAGATAATCGGGCGGCATTTCGGAAGTGGTCTTACGTGTGAGAGATGAACGGAGAGGCTAAAGGGTGGGTGGTAAGAAATATCTGTGTATCAGGCCTGGGGTTTGCTTAGCTTTAGCGACTTGGAAAGATGAACCTTCCAAGGAGTTAGAGAAAAAGGAATAGCCTTCGCCGAACTCAATGACCTTGGGATGCATGGGGATGGGAAGGCCATCCAGATCGATTTGACCTGGCGGTACAGTGCACTTGAACGATAAAAGGAAGCTTTTCTCTGCACAGACTTTCATACACCACGAGGTATATCAGGTTTGAAGAGAGGAAAACGTCATGCGATATGTCGCTGAGGAACTTGGATGCGTCCTTGTAGGGGGGGGGGTATTCCACGTTTACATCACAAACAAAGAGGCATGGGGCACTGTGGCGAATAGACTGGAACGTCGTTCATAAGAACAAGAAATAGTAACGGGCTCAAGAACCTGCCTTGGATGATGGCTTCAGATGTGGGTTTGGCAGATGAGTGGCCTACAGCCAACACAGCTTGTTATATGCAGGAGCGATATGAGGATAGCCAGCAGAAGAATGGATCCGTTATGCTATGGGATCGGATTTTGGCTATCAAGTGCATACGGGGAAAGCGGTCAAGGGCCTTGGACATGTCGGGGCAAGGGACAACTACAGAAATGCCGGCATCATTTGCCGACGACAGAAATCAAGGAAGTTTAGCTGACGGGAGGAGCTAGAGCTACAATTCAGAAAACCAAGCTCGCCAGGGTTCAGCAGTTTGTTGGATGGGAGATGATGAACCACTTGCTTCTTGATAATTCCTTCTATTATTTCGCAGACAACTGGGGTACACCCAAACGTCCGATAGTTATCCGGGTCTTGCTATACGCCATTTTGAGGTGGGGAGTGGTGACAGAGGTTTTCCGTCGACGGAAGGCGGAGTTGCGCAGCATGGAGGTTGTGTATACAATAACGAACGACAAAAACAAGGCCAGGACCGCCAAAAGCGGAGAGGACCGGTAGGAAGCCATCTGGGACCGGCTTCCGAGAAGGTTGATCAAAGGAGACTGATGCAGTAATCTTTGATGGGTGGAGGAAGTAGATGAAAGAGAAGCTAAAGTGCTGGATTGAATGGTAGGAGGAGGGACGCCAGAGCAGGTGACCAGGGGGAGGGAGAAGTGATCATTTAAGGCCCCAGAAATAGACGGTGGGGTGTTGACTGTGGATGAGCCGCAGATGAGAAATTTGGGCGAGGTAGTATTGTAGTGGCTGGGCCCCTCACTAAGCTGCTCAAACAGGTAGACAGTTCTTTGGGGTGCTCTAGGGTGGTGGCCTGTTTTCTTAGATGCGAACCGGTCTAGCAGCATGGTGGATGCTCAAAAAGGGTGGAGTACCTTGATCTAGAGAATGTAAGTTGATGCTTAGCCACCTTATGTTCCAAGAGTGACAGGGAAAGTTGGAGGACTTGTGTCCTGGAGTGATACTTGGGATTAAGGCATTCAGGCAGGGAGAGATTGAAGAAGGGATCATGGTCATCACAACGGAAATATATAGATATATTCATGATTTCGAACAGTCCTACAACCCCGGACCTGGAGGCTTACCGCGAGCAATATTTATTCTTGGTGACCGAGATGCTCCCCTTCTGCTACTAGGTCCATAAAATCTCCTTGCAAAACGGAACCTTCCCCAAACAGAGGAAGAAATCAGTTATCATCCCCTGACATTAGAGAGGCGCAGCGTGTGACGATACCAATTACCTCCCGATAAATCTTGCAAACGCTTGATGGCGTACGTATTCACCGATGACCTAGAGGTCACTAAAAACGGTCGTCTGGCACTATCTAACCGACTACTTGTTAGCAGGCGTATTAATCAGCTTCAGACGGTAAGGACTTCTCAGTTCAAGCTTGCTTTTAACCTGCCGAGTTGACTTTATGATCTTTGTAAAAATAGCCACCAGCAAAGGCACAGCACTCGTCATCATCTACGTCGACGTGGAAGAGACCTTCAAAAGAGTTCGCACCCAAATATTTTGAAAAAGATAGGAAGTAACGGAAATAAAACCCCCCTACTCAGCTAGACTAAGTCCTGCCTACAGAACCGTCACCAAGTAACCTGCTTAAATGGCCGGATGTCAAACCCCCAAAGCGATGAACGGCGGGGTGCTAAGGACGTTTTCTAGGACAGCTGCTAATTTTGCACCATATAAATGATGTCTGCAATGTCAACTCTCACGGCGAAATTTTGCTTTTTTCCAATGACACAAAAATAGTTCACGAACTCCCTGGCTACGATTCTCATTCAACGGACGAAATATGCAGGAGGATGGAAATTGGTGGATTTTTACGGTTATGTTGGCCGTCCTGTAGAACTGAAAGATGGGAGACTGGGCGGGCTGTTGACCTAAGCTGGAGAGCCAAGGTGTACCCTGTCTCCAGAGCCGCATGTCTCAAGATAGCAATGATGCTGCGTAGGTCGGCACCAGGCGGATTTGAACAAGCAGCTTCCAAACAACCAGTCTGTCGAGGGAACTGACGCTAACCTGAATTCTCGATCTGTCAAAGAGACCAGTCAACGTTTGCCCGACCGGCCGCGCACGTCAATGAATGGCTGATGAGAGTCACCCAAATGTCCGTCTAGAGATTTTGAAATGACCCCACGTGTCCGAACTGTGGGAAAATTACTCTGAAGTGCGACTCTGTCTAACTATAAGCCGCTTTATGTGACCGTGAGGAATGATCCGACAGGATTGCCTATGGTAGTGGAAGACCTGTTGCCGGAATTGGATGCTCCGGAGGGGCGGCGATCTTCCCCATGGTAGACTTAAGAACAGATGCCTATTCGCTAACGAGGTGCACCTAAGCTCTGAGGCCGCAACTGCATTCTAAGTGGTTTGGTGCCCGCGGAGATCGGCAGCATTATCACTGGATATCACCACGATTGGTATACTGTCCTCCTCACCCGTGATGTGATCGCTGGGAGAATTATTCCCCATTCAATTTTTGTAGTTATCTGTTGCTGGGCTGCGATATTGCTTGCGGTAGCCTTAAGATAGACTCTGTCCTTCTTGTGCAATTCTCAACGGTGCGAGACTCCGGACGGCCATGCCCTTACACTCTCATCTTCATTGAGCTTGCTTTTCAGATGACTGCGGGGCCAGATAAGTCGGTATGCCTGCCGCAGAGGAACCTCCTCCTCGTGAACAGTAAATTAGAGATATATAAATTGTTTTTCGCCCAACCCTAGAATACTGCTTGCTCCTCTTCTAAGATATGCACGAAATTGACAATACTGATGTTCAACATGTTTTGCTTTGAATTACGAGACAACTACTCCGGTCTTCTACAAGTCGCAGCTAAAGTCTAGGCTGTACTCTCCTGCTGCCCGACCCTCTGTGGTCTAGAAGAATAAAATTCAATCTCGCATTTCTTTTCAGTTTTCTCCAAAACAATCTCAACCATTTTATCAAGTACACACTAGTATGGACAAAACACATCAGACGCTTAATAGGGAGTACCGTAAAGCTGTCCAAGATTCTCAGATGTCCCAAAGAGCAACTTCTTCCCCTACAAATATTCAACTTAGTAAAACACACCTTCATCTGACATCCTTTTCGTGGATTTGCAAACCAAATTCAAGTCCATAAAAAAAACTACTGATAGAGCCCACGAGGGAATTGTTGAATATTATTCTCAGCCATCGATAAGCTCCAGGTTGTACCCTAACACTCATCGTTGTTGTCCCCAGCGCAGTATGAAACAACCAACACAAAATGCCCAGACTCTGTTACTTTTATGACTGAAGCCAGTGCTTCCGAAGTCGTCCTTGAATAAGGGAATTACTGCCAGTTGTACGAGAGATAAACTTCAGACAATCCCATTACTGCTCTGATTTCGTCTCCGTCTTTGTGTCTCTAACCAAAATGTAGTACCTATCAGACTCCTTAGGCGCCATCCGATGGCAATGCCGAATTCAATAATCAGGCACACATAGCTCAACTTCCTTCTCCATTATAAGACCCACTTGTCAGTCCAAACCCAATACAGCTCACCCGTCCACAAGATACCACAGCCGCCTCTTAAGACCGGCCACTGTAAGGCTTTTGACACTTAGTTCCTGAAACTAGCAACTATCTGCCTGTCGCCCCGAAGTAACACCACAGGTTGTGCTGACAACAGCCGGCTCGCATGTGAACTGAAAGATGTCTGACCATGGCCTTCTCAGAAGCTAGCGGTCAGGTAGGCGTTACTTTCGGTAATAAACATTTTCGTGTGTTTGCCGAATTTTCCATTTTTATTAGCTAAAAGCTCTGATGCTGTAGGCAGACGACACTTGCTCTGCGGTTGTCTCATACTGAGGAGAAAGTTGGTCGATTCTAGCAGAGGCGGACCCCATTGGTCGCTTGTAAAGAATGGAGGGCGGAGGGGAAGCAAACAGTACTCCTCAAGGGATAAGCCTGCTCCGACAATCGACTGAATAGGTAATCACTAAGAATACCCCTGGTAGTAAAAGTATCGGATTCACATACCACATCTCCCTCAATAAAGGATGAAGTTTACGCCAGAGCCACTATCCGACCTTTTCTTGGGAAGCCTCGAATAAAACAGAGGGCTTTAGAGCTAAGCAAGAAGTGAATCTGCCCGACACAGTGGGGGCGACAGCGTGCCGATTAGGCTCTCCACATATAAGCCGATTCTACCTCTCTCATTTAAACCGTTCGGGGTTTCTTGCTCCATTTTCAACCAGCTCGTTGAAGCCAAATTCGGTTGTCTGCAAACACTCTCTAAATTTTAACCATGTGAGGTCCGCTGTGGCGAGAAGCTTTCTTGTTGATGATGGGACGGATTAGTATCAAAACTCTGAAGCTCTTTTGAGTCTATCCCGGGGATGCATAACTAATTTTCGGCCAAAAAGCAGTAGAGACCTGCCTGGGTTTCCAATCGCCCGCTTCGCTTTCCCCGAGAGCAAATGAAGTGTGAAAGCCACTGTCCTACCCGGTAACCCTAGACTTCATCCTTTCAACATCTTCAGCTTGCACGAGGTGCCAGGCATCTGAGCCTTCAGCCTCAGTGCGTAAGCCACCTCATTACTGATCCCAGCTGACGGAGACCATTGTTTAGAGCCCACTAGCTAAAGAAAGCCGGTGCTCAGATGGCCAAAGAATCTGACACAATAGTCCAAAAACTCTATTTGGTATCATATCTTAACCTAGCAACAGCCCCAAGAATATCAACTTGCCTGCTCATTACGTGCTCGAGTACATGATGCATCATCGCTCTAATAACATTTTTTTGAAAAAATCAAAAACCTTTCCGAAGAGTACAAAGTGAAATGGCCCTATAACACTACGTCAGCCATATGGAGTATTGCAAGTGACCATAGCCCACTTGTCTATGCACGGCACCGACCCGGTGTCTGCGAACTTATGAGCCTGCAGCAGTAGGTGCACAATACGAACTATGACTTGCCTCGGTTAACACACTCCCTCCAAGCTTCTGTTGGCAAAACTTGTGACTTCAGCAGTCTTATATACGGTGAAAAGACTATGCCTCTAACCACCCAAATGGAGCTCTACCCTTGCCGTTTTTATAAAAACACACTCAGTTCCTTATATATCGTCGGCATTTATTACCATAGCCTACCACTGGAACCACTTCCACACTGCCACCCTCTCCGTGATCATCCCTCAACTAGTCCACCCCGCAAAACCGTAACTGTTTGATTTCTATAAAAACCGTAACCATAGCCCTCAGCAGTAACGTCCTCCAGGTTGCCAACTCCCCAGTCTGGTTTAGATCATGCTGGTTACTTTGAGGGCCGCCGCTCCACTAGGCGTTACTCCCTGAGTACCGCACAGATCTGAAGAGCAGGTTGGTCGAATTGGGCCACTTTCCACGGTGGAATGTCACAGCTCAAACTTTACTCACCCGGGCCGATTCCACATAGAGCCTGCATCTCTCACCACCTTGGGCACGATCCTGTTACCCGGGTTCCAAACCACTTTAATAGTTTTGCCGGACCGCAAAGCGGATTACCGGTACCAAACAAAGCTATGCTCCGCTCCAGCGGTCACTTCCTGTGCACCCTGCAAGTGGTTTCGTTAAAGCTGCATTGCAATGCTCAAACTGTGACCGGAATCTAACCATCGCTGTTGCATTCCCAATTTATCGTCCACCACTTCGTCAACCAACGTCATCTCAGTCCATTTTTGCCTGCTAGTCTAAAAGTCTTTCCATGAAAGTTCAGCCGCCTCTGGTGAGCCAGCCCGTGCTCAGGCCTCTGTTCGTGACCTGACATCAGGAGCTGACATGAACATTATGAAGTGATATACCAGCCTTCTCCCTTTTGGAAAAAAGTGCTTCTATATTCTTCTACAGTATTCATAGAAAAGCTAATTCCCACACCCAAATAGCATTCTTCGTCTTCTCGGCCCTGGTTCCCTGTTATCACTGCAACCAGCCTCTGCTCACGTGGATTTCATCGCTCCTCATCATCTGTTTGTATTTGCTCTGACGTTTCAGATCTATCTTCTGACGCAAATCGACTGCTTGCTCAACGACCTCATTTTGAAATCCCAAGCTAAACTTCCAGTCACCATTGAAGCCGCCTCAGCGGAAGGTTACATCCCCTGCAAACTATAGGCCTCCAAGTCTACTTTCAAGTAAAACGTCGTACTGTCCATGTTGCAGAGGAAATACCCAGAAGAGAAACGCCATGATAAACTCGTCTAACTCACTCGAAGCCGTTTCACAGACTCCTCTTTCCACCAGGCATAAAACCAACTTCCTTTGGCTTGGTGATTTGGTCATACGGCGTCGGTTGGAATAAACTTCTGTATATGCTGCTGAGGTCATTGATTGTGTTTTGATGAAACCATAGTGGTTTCGCTCCCCGCCGTGACCGGCTATTCATTGGTGAAACTTTACCTCCGGTTCTCCGAAGTTAACCCTTCAGACATCCCCTCGGTGCTGCCGCGTGTTTCTTTCTATAAGCCCTGATTTTGCTTTTATTTCTCCACAGATCAATGTTTACACCATTCTTTTATCTACTGCTTCTTCCCCACTTCAGTGAACAATTCTTTGCCAGTTTTATCTTTGGTGAACTCCCAACAACGTCTTATTTCTTAAATCAAAGCAGATTTCTTTTGCCGCGTTAACCTTATTCACTTCAGTTCATTCAAACGCTGTCTAGCTTTGCCGTACTGTTACAGTATTGTGTGAGTCCAGCTCCCGCATTTCGTAAACATTTCATGCCGCTGAGTAGTGCCATACTTTATATATACAATAATATTAGTTTATTTCGGAGAAGCTTGAAGCATGCCTTACTCATGATCAAGATTTTACAGGCGACAAAACTGCAGACAAAATGCATGAAAACTCGGAAATACGCTACAAAAGGTGGGGTAGGAAGAAGCGGAGGGGGAATAAGAGGGAGATAAGTGTACACAGACCAAGCAGTAATGTGGGAAGTTTAGGTGAACCAGGAGATGGAGTCAAATATGGGCCCGGTGAATTTGAAGGTCAAGGTCATGTGGAGCAGCTGAATGAGCCGAGTGCGGGAGAATGGAACCTGGGAGTTTCACATGAGGAGGACCGTAAATCGGTCTGAGAAACTTTCGTTACAAGAAAAGATGAAGAAAAAAGGAAAGATGAAGAGAAGAAAGGAAGAACAAATATTAAGTTGTTTGGCTTGGAACTAGTCAGCCAGGGGCTGTGCGTTATTGCAATAGGCGGACAATGTCCGTTTGAAAACGGGGAGCTGGCAATGCGAGAAGTAAAGAGTGAGTCAGATGGCATCAGTGCCGCGGGAGGATCGAAATACTGTAAGAATGAGGCACAGATATAGACAAAATTGACGCATATCATGAGAGATGGTGGTATAATGGCAAAAGGACTAGCCGGTGAAGAACTAAAGGAGGGAGAGGAAATATGTGGATACATAAACAAATATGTATATATATATATATATATATTTATACGTATATGCATATATCAGAGCAGGAGCAGATAGCAGGGCGGAGACGGGACAAGGAAGTAGCGGTGCTTGGACGAAACAGGTAGCGTTGGGTCAGATGGTGCACAGTTAAATTGAATAAACCCTGATGAGTTTTTTATGACAGGTGAACATAGGGGATCAACAGCAAAAGAGAACCAACTTTGGAAGCATAGAAGTGATGGCTGTGAGAAGAAGTTGATAAATGAAGAAGTATGAAGGGAAGGATCGACGAAGACAGGTGGGAGTGGATCTAACAGTGAGATTATTGCAGGTGAGACATGTGGTGACAGTCAAACGTGGGTGAAGCTTTAATAAACGGAAGTACATTATGCAGCAAGAAGATGGCCTTGAAAATGACTGGGGAACGCACAGCGAGTGGAAGTACGGAGTGGTTGGAGAGGCGTAAAAGATCACTTGGCAAGGGTAACTTGAAGGTTGCATTTCATGACAGTTGCATTGGCAATGAAGTATTCACAATCGAGGACATAAATGGTTCGATTGCCTCCTTAGCTGTTCAGGTCAGACTTCAGCATATTCAGCTTTTCATTCACCTGCACTTCCTGAGAGCTGCTCATATGTACTACTCTTATGCGATTGCATCAGTCCACTATATGTCCACCTCCCGCATTCACTTTGTTACCAACTTTAAATACTTTCATGCAACTTATCAACGAACCCGGACAAATCCATAATTGTATCACTTTTCACTCATCTATGAACCAATGCCGCTGCTCCGGCAAGACTCATGGTCCGCCACCTGCACCACAATCCATAGTGCTCTATCTACATCTTTAGCTGAAAATCAACCACTGTAATTAGGTTGCCGTTATTCTGTCTGTCACCCCCAAAGTCTCAGGTTGGACCTTCCTCAACGTACCTAGTCACACGATTATGTGCACTTTCTAAAGGTGCCAGTGATGTACTACACCCAGTTCATTCCGTCAGATATTAAACATATAAACCACTATTATGCCCACTTTGTTGTACATTTTTATTCCTCATGGATCAGTCTTGAAGTAACCCCCGATAAACCAATAGTCGAGCACCGTTTCATCCACCTATTACCTATTGCCATTTTTTCGTCAGTCCTCCACGATTAGGCATCTACGCCAGAGAACACTGCGAACGCGATTTCTCCAAACCTTTGCTGGAAATGAACTATACTTGTGCCAATTTACTGACCTTTCGGTTGTTTCCCAAATGCCCCATGTCAGACTCTTACCAGCGCATCCCGTTAGGCGATTCTTTACATGTTTTGACAGTATCGTTTATGCACCACTCCCATGCGACTTCATAAGATCATCGTATCTCAATTCCTGCACACACCCTGTTGTCAACTTGTGTTCACCAAATAACCCGAAACGAACCCTTTATTCGAATCGTGTTTCACTCACCTGTCAACTTTCGTCATTCTGCTCCAGTGAAATTTCCAGGCTCGGGCATCTACATCCACTTCTCTATTAGGGCGTCCTCCACAACCTCTTGATGAATAGTAGATACTAATCCCGTGGTTAAACGGACTGTTTCATTTACGCAATCCCCCTCCTCGAAGGACGCCACAAATCCTTCGGTATTATATTTCTTCTATTTCCCGGGTCATCTGGACTACTGGTTCAAGTGCATGTCCTTCATCACCCAAGATTCTCCAATTTTTCGTTGATGCTTTTTCGAAAGTCTTCTTTGTCAGTTCACTCACTCATACGACTTTACATCGAAGCTATCCAAAATACTGTGCGTTTTTACTTCATCACCGCTTTACTTCATCACGTATCTCGACGGCGGAGCCCATTTCACTCATTTCGCAAATGTACGTCCACCCAACCTTCAAACTCAAATTTGCCGGGCAATCATTCGTGCGATCACTAAAACCTGTACACTTTTAGGCCGCATTTACCCGAATGAATATCGGAGGAACCTCTTTGTGACCTCAATTGTATCATATGATCATGCAATTGAGCATGCTTCGGGTGTCCCCGAAATAAACCATTATTATTAACTGTGATGCGAACATGCATCAGTTGTGACAGTGAATAACATGGAAGAGAAGTAAGAAGGTGGAGGATAATAAAGTTCAGGTAACGGCAGATCACATGGTTTGAAACTGTAGGTGAGAATGATGACGTTATGATGTTTTCCCCCTGCACCAAATTACCCAGTGGTGCTGGATCCTAAGACATTAAGTCCCACCACCCACTAACTCACTCCTTGATCCTCTTATTTATCCTGGCTTCCGCTCCTCTCAGGTTTATACATTTATATATATACATATATATGCATATATATATATACCTATTCATATATAGACATATGTGTAAATATATAACATTTTTATATACTATATATATATATACTCACTACTGTCCCATAATTATTAACACAAGCACGGTGAGTAACTCAACGCTCCTCGATATCTCTTAGCTTACAATGCCTCTCTTCCGCACCAGGTCCCACCACATATACTTCCCTCACCACCTCTGCGATTTCGAACTGGAAAATCCAGTCTGATTCATCCCACTTAGCGTGACTCACTAACTGAACTCAACACCCAGTTATGGCGTTACCATTTCTGCTCCCACCCTATCCACCAGCTAAGGTTTTCCTGTAATTTCATGCAGAACTTGGTCTTTACTCCTCCTCAATGACCACTCTAGGCGAAATACTAACTTTCCCATTGAAAGTTTTAGCCACACTTAGGCGTTTCCCTTTTAGTCTCACGTTTCATGACCTCAATGTGCCTTTGGGATCCGCCGCACCGATGAGCCCGTGCTTAACTTTTGTTCTTCTTTCCGTTAACCGTTGATCCTCAGCTGCGTCACTCTATCTCACTTTTCTTGCCATAGTCTTTTGCGTCCGACCGCTTTTGCATGACCCGTCCGATGATTGCACCCACCTATACATCAATATATATATATATACCTTGGGTATGCTCCACTCACTTGTCCCCCTTCCTAACCAGATTGTGCCATTTTACAACACAATTTGCATATATATAAATAAAACCGCTCCGTCCTTTAGCGATGGGTGCTCGCTCTCACTTAATTCCTGGCTCAGGCTAGAACTCAGCCGTCCCATCCTGCTTTTTGCGCCTTTCTCGTACACTGAAGCCTTGCCACACGGATTACCATTCCTTAGTAACTAGGCTTCACTTCTCTACGCATATGGTCATGGTGAGTTGAGACCCCATTCCAACCGGAATCCGTATGCCCCTGCCGAATACCAGCACGTTTGCCCCCACATGAAAAATCCTCATTTTTACACTCAGTGTTTTTCTACTTTTTTACTGTTTGCCGTCCTCGACCACAGCTGGTGAACTGACCAGACTGTTATCTTCCTATTTTCTCATTCTTCTTCCAGACCATACCATCTACTATTGTTTTATTCCTGGTTCCCTAACGGACACCCTCTCCTCATCCACCGCCTACCTGATATCGCCCCAAATCTCTACTATCACCCAACTACCCTAGGAAGCTACCAGTCTCCGTCTAGGGATCCCTAATAGACCGGTCCACTAGCCAAACGATAACTAACTGTTCGGATAACAAAATTTTCATTTTCTTGCTTCCATAAAAACGATAATCATAACCCACAGCTGGAACACTCTCCAGACTGCCGCACTCCTGACCTCTTCCAGATTGCATTGGTTACTTGGGTAACCATCGGCCGAATCGACGTTTATTCCGGATTACCGTAAGGACTGGACGATTTGATCAATGGTTTAAACCTATACTCTCGCCCGCTGACGTTACATGGGGCACCGTACACGGATTAACAAAACCTCATGAAAGTCTCACCGGATCGCAGAGGTGATTCCTGACACCAACCATCAACACATCCGCTCAACGTCTATTACCAAATGATCCAACCCAACAGTTCAATTCTTCCCGTGTTGCAGTACGAAACCAATGGCCGGAATCCAGCCTTCGCAGCTGTCAACTTCGTCAAACCAGACCTTTTTTACCTGCTTCCCTCAACATCCTACCTGCCACCACCTGCAACCAAGGTCTTTATGAAACAGAATACCAGCCATCTGCAGCCAAACATAATTTGGTTAACAATTTTCTATCACATACAAAAAAAATTTTTTACACTCTTCCAACTTTTGCCTAGCCGAACCATCGACGTTTGTCTCCACTAATCCGTTTCATTGACGGCTTTTCTTCTCTTTCAAAGTCCGTTATATGTCCATACACCATTCATGCTCTTCAAAAGTTCACTGAAGTCCCTGCGAAGCTTTTCGCCTTCATTTGAATTTCCATATGACACTGTAATCACCTGCACAAAAGGTCCGTTTTATTATCACCTTTGACTCACTTGTCTTTATTTCACATGCTTCCTCCACAATTAGTTACCCAATGCTGGATCAGTGTCCAATATTCCGCTGGTATCTCTGACTGCACTTTGAAAGCCCCACGCTTGCTTTACTTCTAACAATGTTCTATGGCATCTCTTCCGTCCGGTTACTTGTTAGTGACCGTCCATTTGTCGCTTATATCAGCAATCCCACGACTGTTCAGCTATCCACACCGCCCCCAGCGATTTCGAAACCGATTCGGAATTCCCGCCTCAACCATAACAACTTTTGTTCACTCAAACACTACATGACTTTACTGGTGTATTTCGGTTGTTGTGTGATTTATAAATTTAGAATCTGTGAATACCTCACATTGACATGTACTGCTGTATACTCTGATCTTGCCTTGTGCATGCGTATTGACCACGGTCAAGAAATATACTATACTATAATTTATACTGGGTGGAACGCGGAAAAGCAGCACAGCCTGAGAGGCACAGTGAAGATGCCTGTGGCGAGCAATGTACGAAGCAGACGAGAGTGTTAACCAAAGAAAACCAGGTAAGAGATGATGGATCAGATCGTTTCACTGTAGATGACACAGGATGAAGACCGAGGAGAAGAAAATAATCCGGACGGGAAAGCCTATGATGGAACACAAACACTCGAAAACTAGTTGCGCATCTGAGTTGGAAGAATGGAGCTGGGGAGTTGCGTGCTTACAGGCTATTGCGCGAATGGATTGGGCCAGAAGTTTCTAATCGGTTCAGTGCCTAGGAGGACGATCCACGGAGGAAATACGGGTTCAGAAATGGAAAGTATAGAGGTGGTAAAAAGACAATACATTAGGTCTCGAAAAATGCAGAAGTTGGATGGGCGAGCCCTTATATGGTGATTGGTCGTGGTTACGGATGTGTCTGGTGGGAGTTATAAGGTGGACAAAAAAGTATATTGCAATACGGTAGCTAGTGAGTTGTGCGATGAATGAGCTTTATGAACATATAGAGGTACCGAGTGAACATTGATTGGGAGCCGACAGGGGCGAAAGTGGTGGAAAAGAACATATTTGGGGGTTGGGCGGAGTAAAGTGGATAGGAAGAGAATGACTTCACGCAGTGAGGGTTGTCATTGTGAAACACGATGGGAACAAAGAACAGGATGGATGTCTGTGCGTACAGAGATAGAACGAAACGGAAGGGAAGTAATAAGAGTGCTGACAAGAACGATAGACGAGCTAATCATGGCGGAATAATGGTAGGAGCATGCGGTCCGCAACGGACAGTGATGAACGCGATAGGGCAAGGAGAGTTGGAGCGTGCAATCCTTGAGGACATTATCCGCGCTGAGATCTGCTGGCATTTACTGCAGTGATCCGAGCTGGGCCCAGTCCTGTAGGGACTCTTTAATATCGATCTTTCATAACCAACCGCTTGTATCTCTTTTGATGGGTGGCTGGGTGACCGGAAGAAGGTAAATGGGTCAAGTTATGTTACGTTGCCTCTAACAGAGCTTTTGGCTCCATAGTTCGTTGTCTGTTGCTGGACCAAGTAGGTGCGCTCGGAACATGTTGCTCAGTACACTGTCAGCCAAGTGAATTCTTTCTCCACAGGAGTTTTAACATCAAGGTGGGAGACAGACTTTCCAGTTTTGTGAACCACACGGGTGACAGCTGGGGAGGCCGTCCTGGGTCCGATACAATCATTGCCGTTTAATAACGACCCGAAGTCCATCCTTCAATCTGCTGGCTTCATTATAGCGGACGACGGCAAAAATTTAACCGAAGTGAGACAGTAAATTTGTGTAGTGTTTGAGTGAACAAAAGTGGTGATGGTTAAAGCGGGAATTATAAACCTGTGTCGAATCCGGGGAGGGCGGTGTTGATGGCTGGATAAGCGCGGGATTGCTGATATAAGCGGCACTGGAGAATGTTAAAAAGAGCAAAGGTCGCAAGGACCAGAAAAACAATAAGTCGGATATCACAACTTGAACAGCAAGTTGAGGCAGATGTAATACTCATATGCCTTATGGGTGCCGAAAACCGGCTGCGACGGGTCATGGCATTCAGAAAATGATGCGAAGGTGTACCAACTGGATAGGTGGACGGTCACTAACGAGTAACCGAGCGAGAGAGTCACTGAAGAACCAGATTAAAGGTGAAGTCCGCATGGGGATATCAACGTGCAGACAGAGATGCCGGCGAACTATAGAAGATTGATCCAGCATTGGGCAACTAATTGTGGGGGAAGCATGAAAAATAAATGAAAGCGAGTCATATATGATAATAAGACAGACTTTTTGTGCAGGTGATTTCAGTGTCTTATGAAAATTCACATGAAAGCGAAAACATTCACAAAGAATGCAGTGAACTTTTGTAGAGCATGAATGGTGTATGGAAGCTGAACGGACTTTTGAAGAGAAACCGTCGAAAAAACGGACCAGTGGAGCCAAACGCTACCGATGCGGCTAGGCGGAAGTTGAATGAGTGTAAAGATAAACGTTTTTAATGACGAAAGGGTTATTATTCAAGTTCTGAAAGCTGGAAAATGCCAGTTGTTGTCAAGGTCAGGAGGAGGCCTCAATTTCGTCCATGGCCGGGAGCCCTTCTCCATGAAGAATTTTGGTAAGGTTGAAGAAATCAAGGTCGTTGGGACGGATGGTTTCCAACAACCAGGCTAATGGTTTTCGTGAAAAGGCTCTCCGTAAGCCCTGTAGAAGGCGGTCAACATTGTTTTGCCGAAAGCCAGAACTGTTCATACCAGCTTACACAATTATAGCATGACCTCACCTGAAAGGTTAAGTACTTGCTTGGGCAACTGTCTATGGAGTGGACGCTGTTTGCTTAGAGAAAGTTCCGCTTTTTGTGGCACGAATTGTGGAATGGCAGAAAGGCAAGACCTATGGGCAGAGACAGTTGCTTCAAAACGTTTCCATTTAAATAGAGGGAAGTCCGAGGAGATCTCACTAAAGTATTTCAGATATTGGAAGAATGTTTTGAGCTCAGGCTCGATATTCTTTTCCGGATTACTTCGAAATCTCGAACAAGGGGATTCGAGGAGATGTCAAAAGGATTTTAGACTGGGTGGATGGAAAGGTTGCAACTTTTTAGAAGCAGGAAATTGTATAATTGTGACAGTTTTATAGGTGGAATGACAGACTTGCAGACCGTCCAACCTATCAGAGGGGTTGGCAGAGCAAAACTATCCTTGACCGTGTGTTCAGAGCACATTCTTTAGATGGATGGGGTGTGACACCATGATCCTTCTAAATCACATTATAAGTGACGTTTCTTTAAAAGCTTCCTGAGCACAGTCTTTTGCGCTTGATGTGCACATCGGCGACGACAATACTTGCGGGCATACCGCCGGAGGGATTCGGGCAGCTCCGTTTGCCGCAGCCATTACCTGTCCTGTGGGAGCTGAACTAAAATGACCATTGTTTGGAGAAACAAACAAATTATCTCTCGGCATATCTAAATTGTGGGGTCTGACAATGAAAAGGTCAGGATCATAGTGGAACTGGTTAGGTATTGAGGATACACATACCAATCAAGAAAGCTGCTAAACGACTGGGAAATCAAAAACGACTAGGAATACTTAAAGAAGGGAATACTTAGGCAAAGGATAAGAGGGAAAACTTTAGAATCACGCCAAGGTATGATGGTGTTTATGAAAGAATTTAAACGGGAAAAAGTAATATCGTGAAACAAAAGCGACAGTCAACGACGGGAAAATGCGGGTAAGAAGAAAAAAATAAGCTACTGAATAATATGCCCCAATAATACGGAATATAGTCTGGAGCAGATGTGGGAGAGGAGGCTGCCTCTGTGAGTGATGTGAAAACCTATTGGGGGAAAAACGGAAAGATGGAGTGGATCGGGTTTGCAGCGAGGAGGACGAATTCACGAATGGCTAGCTTCTGAAAGTAACCGAGCAAACGATATGAGGGAAACTCTGTTCGAAAACTCAGTGGACATAGATGACGAAAAGCTCGGCCATGATCTGATTGTGACGAATCAACCTAATCATGAGAATCTCAGGAAGAGCCAATAACTGCATGGCCGAAGTTGCCAAACAAAGTTTGGCCCGAAACATTTAGGGGAAAATCAATTTGTGACACTAGTGGTGAGAATTTCTTAACTGACTTACCGGTAGTTTTTTGCCACCAGGAAAGTACCTGGCTGAAGAACCATATCTACGAAGTCGGGATCAACAAGATAAATCCCGAGCAATCAAAGTCGGAGGCTGGTGGGGTTTGCCATGGCGTGAAATCATTAGATGGGGTTCACTTTCACTAAAGCATCAGTAAACACTGGGACGAAACACTGCATGCAGCGCACAAGCAAGGAAAGCAGATCTGAAAAACAAGCTGGACGAAAATCCCAGCCATCAGCAGAAATATGATTTGAACTGAAGGCCATTTTTGGTTTCACTGCCCAGAAGTATTTTCGCTACCCAGCTGTACGGCGACGCTTGCTGTACCGTGTTTGCTTGTAGTATACTGTATTCGGTGTAAACAGTGGGGTCGACCTAGGCTAGCTGGAAAATCGGGTCGGATCTTGATATGAAAAACGTAAAAACAGCTCTGTCTAAGAATGTGGCCCACAGAACGGATAGGGGAAAGCCCTGAACCAAGGGGACTTGTTGCAATCATGGATGACGGCTATCCGTGTGGACTAGTATGAGTGAAGATGCCGGCGCTTGTATAGAAAACCTTTAATGGTAGAAGTAAACTACGGAGGAGATTCATGGCAGACATTATGGTGATCATGATGGTCCAATAAACCTTCATCTCTTAGAGCCGCGTGTCAATAACCCGGGCCTAATTCGTACTCTTAACTCTTTAAAGTGTACAAATAATTGATAGATACAAGATTCGATACATCAATGAATCTTTTTTGTTCCTTGGACCTTGATAAGTAGCCCACTGCGTGCGTGCAGTCCTATTCCAAATTTGTGGGTTTCTGACAAGGGAGAAGGTAGAAAGTATACCCGTTTCCAAAGAAGGCACAGTAACTGAGTGACGGCTGCTTCGTGACACGCATCCTAAGGCTAATGGATCTCGTACCCCTAGAGAGCCTCTAAGACCCAGGTTTCAAACACCGATAAAAAAAATGACGGGCTGTTCCTCATTCGAGGGATCCGAAGAGGTCCAAATTAGCGGCGCCGTTCGTAGATAAGGCTGGATGAATAGCCAAATATTTTTGGTGAAAGTAGGCTGAACATCTTTGGTGACAATCCTTCTGCTCAGGCGAATGTTAGGCCTAGCCGTTACCAGTACTCTAGTATTCGGTCGTGTGGGCACTGAGTTTGCTTCCTTCCAGATAGGTATTTCTGAGAACCATTCCAGTTAGCCTTGAAGGCCTTGCGACTTTGGCGTCTGCTCCGAGAACTTGAAAAAATAGAAAGAGTGTACTCCTGGGTCACTTGCCTCTAATTTATCGGGAATCACACTGCCACCTTCAATAAACGGTTCTTAGAATAGACTCTTGGTCCATGTGTGCTGTACACGATTCAAATGGGATCACAGCAGGAGACTGTTTTCATTATGTGGCGGACAAATATCCGAAAGTTGTATGAAAACCCATTGATGTGCATATGTGTATTATTGCAGAATCATGTTTGTGAATTCGCGCCGAGACCACGCGTGCGGTCTAAAGGTCAGGAACGTGCGGTCCAAAATTGGCTGGAATTTTCCATCGGATTTCTTTTCGGATAAGCAGGTCAAACGAAATCATGATGTCACAGGTGCTCAAAACCTTACAACTATCTGCGACGGGGTAACTAGTCACCTGCTGCCATTTCGAGGATGTGGTTGATGGGACCAAAGAAATGCTCCAAAAACAACAATTTGGGCCCACGATTTCCATAAGCCCCACGAGGTTCTATGAAATTCCTTTGAGCTGAGCTGAAATGTATTTTCGGGGATAAACTACGGTGAGTGAGAAGCACTAAAATGGTTATCCGACAAAGTTATGTTTTATTACCCACGAAACATGCCACTACCCCCGGAGTCCCGCTGAGAAAGATGTTCCTCCAAACGGGAAACAGTACTGGATATAAAATGTCTCGTTTGCTCGTAGGCCAATTTCTAGGAACGCTTGATAAATCGGAGGTCAGACCCTAGGTCTTTGTTCATATTCATATATATTAACTGATGAAGGTTTATCAGCGAGCCTCCAGGAGAAAGTAGAAGGCCCATGCCCTGAAAGTTACTGTTTTGTCTCAGTCCAGTGAAATTGACCAAGCAGATAGTAGTGGTATGAAAGTATTTTAGGACCAGTAAATCATTGTTTTTGGCTGTACACCACAAATTCTTGGTGGTTTAGTATTGAAATGTGTCCGGCTTGGAAGATCTGAATATATAATTGTCACTAGCGCTAATACACCTTAGCGGATTGTGTACGGCAAAGGCCCACTTAATTCAGTCGGTTCCATCGGCAGTGGCCATTTATCTTTTTATCTTCACTGTTCGCCTAACTGCTTCAATTTACTCGGGTCTCCAAGAACTGGTCGCTCATTTTGATTTTTGGCCACTCGATAACATGGGCTTTGTTTCTTTCTGACGGTCAGCAAAAAACGACCACAGTCAAGTGTGATTTGAAGTCTTGGTGTAAATACAGCATCAAGCATCATAAGCATTCTGTTTTGAAGGGGGTTCGGCTTACCAAATTTGTTTAATTCCGCTTTTGGAGGTTGAGGAAATTCATTTTTCAGTGCGCACGAGTGCTTTCTATTCCGGGTCGTCGTACAATAATCATATCCCACTTGTTCTGAATGTTTACAGCCACGGGTACATCCGGTGATGCTTCTAATTTCAGATGCTGCATATGCGATAACTGGTTTTATAACCCTTTTAGATTAACCGATGTGCAAGACATTATTGCAATCATGATTTGGTCTACCGAAGGAGCAGTTTACTGACGAGCAAAACGCAGTTAGGCGCGTTTTAACCTCCAGTGCTACAACATTCGCCATCTTGCTAGAAGCATTGTATTTGCTCACTCGCAGCACTTCTGTTCACCGTTAAACGGTCAGGCGAGAGTAACATGAGCCTGTACAATTTCGCTGGTCACCGTTTTAGAGTGGGTGAGTCCTAAAACATGAGGACTGTTGTGGATGGTACTCATCAACCGGACCTTAAATTTTATACCCTGCAATCCTTTGTTTTCTTGAATCTACGGTGACCGAACCCTACTTTTTTATATCCATAATCAGTTATTCACCAATTTTATGGTACAGTTACATTTTCTGCTTTCTCTTCGACGTGTAAAAACAAACATAGTGGCCAAAGCTGGGTAAAACTGATACATTTATTATTATTATTATTATTATTATTTTGTAAATATCGACGTATAAACAACTTTAAGGTGTCTCACTTCAGGTTCGTCGTCTCGCACTATCTCAGTCGCGAAACTGGATAACGGAGGATGCAACTTTGATTCGCACCGACAGAAGCCCATGTGGAACCTTTCATAGTAACTTGGACTGCAATCAAGCCACTCGAAAGAAAATACCCCCAACTGCCTGCCAGATCGATTGGCCTTATCCAACGCAAAGCCTCACCCGCCGATATCACCGCTGCAGGCAACACAAATAACAGTTCACGCGCAACCTGCTGATATACCGGTCAAAACTAGTCATTAGTTGAATCCGTCAAATCTCTCATACCCGTCCAATTGACCGACACATCCTCCACCCCGGCAGATGAACCATACCCATAGGATGGTGCACACTACCAGTAATGATGCTGGATAACACTGAGGCTCAATGCGTCAATATATATATATATATTCTGTGAATCAGCATAATAAAGTCCAAGTCCATGCGGAGGTTTTCCACCTAAGTATCCGTTGCAACACTTCATTTTCCCTGGAGCCGTAGCCGGCTGGAAATGGATCCTCCACTCTTCCAGGACCCTCCAGTTGCGCTTTCTCATTTCTGAATGGGATAGGTTACTCATCCTGAAACCAGATTCGCCTTTTTACAGACTGCTGTTCCTTCCACTCTCACCATTGTTCTTAAGTGCACCGTCACAAAGTTGGTTTCAAGATTCCCCGTTTAAAAACTCATTCCGTTTATTGAGCCCCGTAGATCCGTCATTCAGGGTTTGCATCATCTTCATGGATTGCTATTCCCTTTGCATGCATCGATTCTCCCTAGTGTACTTTATTACAATTTTCTTTTCTTTTTCTTGTTCAGAACTTACTGTGTTCTCAGAAACCGGTAGGCCTCTGTTTTCCACGGCTTGCGCTATTCTCATTTATGATGTATCTTCAGCAGTATGCATTATCGATCTTTTCGGTATCCCCACAGTGCACCATCACCCAGCTCGAACTTGAAACCGATTTGAATTGCGGTGCAAACCATTATTAGAGGGGCCCTCTCAAACTTTCGCCGCCTATATTTTTCTGTCGCTGAGAGTTTTAAATCTTGTTCCTAGAATTTCAGAACGTTTCATCTTACTGAGTAATGTTGCATGCCAAGATCATGCGCTTGCGCGTGCTTCTCGACCATGGATGAGAAGTATACTATTTTTATTATTAGTTTTAACAGGCAAAACTACATTGACATTTATTGCCGTTTTTCCTTTGTGTATTTTGAGGTGAGACGGAAGCGCTTTACGAAGCTCCCAGTCCAAGGTTAGCAAAAATGAATGAAGGGAAATCATTTGGTGCACTGTGGCAGATGGAGGCATAAGCACGACAAACCAGTCAAGAAACCCGGCTTGAGCCGGTTTCGAAGTCCCGTCTAAGCAGGGCAGGAAACGGGTGAAGTACGGAAACACTGGGACTGCCGGTGCCAGGGTTCGTGATAGTTTTTAATCCTTCTACTTTATTCAGTTAAATTTATTGGAAATAACCTATGGGTATCAATGGCGAACGGTTCACATATGAGAGCATGTGCGTGGCATGATCGTCAGTCCGTCTTTGCGTCCAGAGCGGTCGAGTAGGATAGACGAGCGCTAGCTCTTTAGTGACGCTGTGCTCTGCTGTAAGTTGAGACGGATTTTTGCGGATTAACATGCTTTTAAGGCTTAACAGCATGCGGTCTGAGAAAGGCGGACACTTCTTCTCGCGACGCGCACTTGAGTGGGGTAAATTATCCGCGTCAGCACCTTGTGGTTTGATAAAACCAAAGTCGAAACTTGAGAGAGTCCCATTACAGCATCGAGTCATTCTGCTTGTCCTTTTGGTTGACGCATTTGCGTTTGGAGTTAAGCAGTTGGCACATCATTCTTTATTTTGTGCGCAGCTCAGGGAAGGTAATCTAGGGCCAGGAGTTTATGTGTGATAATTATGTCGCACAGAGTACTCGCTGCTCATTGCTTGGATTTAAATGATGATTCGATTATCAGTCGGCATTTATTAGTTGATATGAATGTGGCCTCGACATTGTTGGCAGGAATTAACTTCGTCTCCTTCCTACAAGGAATGGCTCTACCGAACTCATTACCAGAAAATGAGAGTTCTCGTTGGTCGACACGAAATGGGCCTTTCCTCTGACTTGTCATAGGTCTGATGGACTACCAATGGAAAGAAAAGCGTATCAGTTAGCTTAAACTAAAGTCCGTTTAAGAGTCATGACCAGTGCATATACCTATAGATGTAATTTAATCCATGGTGTCGGTAAACCCGTAAATGTTTCCAGGCTCAGGTCTGAGCGATACTTGCAATACCCACCTTTAGATGTAGGGAGGTACACATAAAATGGAATAAACCACAGGCGCGAATACTCTCCAGCAAATCAGCATTCGTAGTTTGTGTTCCAAAAGTAGGTTTGGAAAACATCGTATTGAATGCTTCGTAATGCACCTCCCATATCTATTTGACGGTTCCTCGTTGTGTAGACTTCCTATGAGCAGCATGCAACTATATATTTGTCGTTTCATAACAAACGGTGTGCCTTCTCATAGTAACCACAAAGCTCAGTTACCCGATAAAACGACAAACGCATAGCAATCCCAATATAGCGAACTTCGTATTATCAGAAAACCATTGTCTGGTAGCAGTTAGTCCCCTCCACATGAAACATTAAACGGAAGTATCACGGGACTTCTTAGGCCTCCAAAAGGTAGCATAATCAAGGTTAACAATAGGTGGTGCAATTATTCTTGTCGAGTAATGAGCAACAACGTGCATTATTCGCCGAAGTAACACCAAGCTGGTCCGATTTTTCTGAATCAAGTCCGAAAACTGGATGGCCCGCTGAGGATCACCTTTGCAGACCAGCTCACAGAATTTGGTACCTTCAATTTTGTCTCCGCATCATTTTAACAAGGTCATTATTGCCCGCCCTTAAGCTGATAATTTATTCAAATATACCGCATACGACTGTCACTCTTCTCCACTCAAGTTTGGTCGGTTTTATGCTGCGGTTGCAAATGGCACTGTTCCTCTTCTTCAGTCTCATGAATATTTATCTCGCTCGCTAACGCTGCACAATCGAAACATGCATTCACGCCAGCATATGGACCGCCGTCGAAATATATATATACGTAAAAAAACGCACTCTAGCCAGGCCAGATCAACCTTTCACGGAAATGAGGGACTCGGAGGCCGAGCGAAATCTGGACCAAAACAGGAAAAATAGTGAATTCGTGGCGGTTCTAGTTGACCGCTCTGAACCTCGGCGTATCTTGATAGACTCCGCTGATTTTCAGCTTGTGGAATACCATCTTTCTCTGGGCGGAATAATAAAACATGATGAACAGATAGGATCCAGTTGATGTTTGTGACGGTTTTATTTACTTGCTGCTACGCTACCTAAGACGGAAGCCTTCCGAGGTGGTGAGTGTAATGTACGGATCCCCGTTCGTTTTGCCAAAGTTCCTACTGATGAATATAAGCGGCTGTAAGTGGGCGAACAAGATTATTAAACCGTGGGTTACAACCGTGACGGGACCAGTCTTCGATCTCCATAGGACTCACAACTACCGCAGATGATTCCCAGCGCATCGTCTACAAAGAAATGCTCGCAAAACGCGAGATTCTCGATGTCCTACTTGGGCGTGATTAACAAAATATCTGCCGTCGCCTGTAAAACCACTCGGTGCGGTGAGCCTGTTGGCTGACGCTCAAAATGGTATACGTAGGTGGGAAAAGATCACAACGGTCCGGATCGCGTTGCCTCTATTCCGCGAGCCATTCTTCCTAACACAGCCTCCGGCAAACTACTGCAACCCTCTCCTCGGGAGGAATGGACCAGGATTTGACGCGGGAGAGGCTGAGCCTGAGTAAATTATTCGAGGGAGACGAAGCGGAAGTTGCAAAACATCCGGGCCAAGGCATCTTTGGACTCATTCGGGTTAAAGAACCCGGAAAACCACCGAATCCAGGCGTAGTAAGAAGGTTTCTAAGACGCTCTTACCATCTTAAAAAAGGTTTGTTTGGCTACTCGAGGACCACTCTTCTAAGGGTCACTTAGAGATCAGCCACATCTGTGCAGAGGTTCGTGAGCAAAGCAAAGAGGGAGAAGGAAGCATTTTGTCGAGGGCTTTTTGAGGCGCCGGGGAAATTACGGATGCTTTGGCCACCTCCATTGTCAGCGAGCTCTAAGCTTGCAGCAGTACAGGTTTTTGAAAGGACTACTACCTGGCGGTATTTGCCAATTAGTTGTCTTCCATTTCACGGGGATTACGGAACAAGCGAGACGAACTGGAGACCATAGTGCTGGCTCTAAACCCATCCATAACTGCCTTGACAAAGATGTGGCTAACAGACGAGGTTTGGGACCCAGAGGTCGCACTGCCCGCATACTTGCTGCTTCATGTAGAGTAAAACTGTACGAAATTTGGAGGTGCTGCCAGCTTCTTGCAAAATGGGGTCCTAGTAGATGTATTAAATACGTACGTTGAGCCTTGCGAGCACAATGGGGCATTTATGATCAGAGGAATTCTCCAACAGCGAGTGCTAAGAACTTTATCTCATCTAACTTATGCCAAGGGACGAAGTAGAGGGTATTAGAGACTCCATTTATTGACGGGTGGCGGGTGAATATAGTTTTTGGTCGTTGAAAAAATCCCAAGACAGTTTCAGTGACCGGGTGCCGAACGTCAGCAATAATTTGGCGGGGAGGGTCTCCCGTGGTCTACTGGGGACATTGTATGAAATTACTCTACAGGAATCAAGCAGATCAAGTAACCATCCCTGGGCTGATGTTCGTTTCATGACCTCCTGAGATGAATGGAAACAACTTTCTATCTCCTCTGGTTTTCAAAGGTCGCGCGATACTAATCATCTGTTGAGAGAACTGTGTAAGTCACTGTAACCGCAAATCGGGAAACGCGTAGCCAATTCAAACGATCCCCACAACCAAAAAAATACTGATTCGTAGATTTTCTAGTACTGAAGTAAAAACTACAAAAGATATATATATTAACCCCAAGTACGTTGCCAAATGGATTCGACAGTAAAACCCAAAGGTCCAATGTCCCGTGGCCAGAGCACGTCAACCGGGAGTGGTTTAAGGCCAAATTGAAATATCTCACGTGAAAAAACAAACAAGCAAAACTGTTGTTTATGGAACAGCTAAGCGCAGAAATGTCGAATATAGCCATATTCGCAAAGTATGCAGAACGTTTGGATGGATTCTCAATGTATGTCCTTCATTGTGCCGGCCAAAACCTTCTGCGAAAATAACCGTATAAGGTTCACAATAAGGCCGTGATTCTCACCCTACCTACCTACAGCTCGCTCCCCGTGCCAGCGGTTACTGACCTTCTGCTTTCGCTGCTTGTCAAACAGGCTTCTGTCGTAGTCATTATTTGCACTATCCATGAAGAATCAATCCCACATCCCGCTACACAACTTGGGGTCGGCATAGTCTTCTAATTCGATCACGAACTTGCGTGCAGAAGTTCAGAGTATATGCAACGTTTAGGAGACAGTGAGATATCGCGTAAAATTTGAAGGTCAAGAAACAGTAGAACCACAAAAAATTACTGCACCAAATTTTCTGAAAGAAATGAGCGTTAGTTTCAGGCTACAGACGGGCCTTGTAAAGCAGTGTACGACCAACAGTGGTAAAATGCGTGAATAGGGAGATCGTTCAAATACTGTCACCTGTTGACGTATTTTGGAGTCTTTTGGTGTGCAAAAAGAGCAACAATCCATGCTCTATAAAATGTGAATAAGTGTGCTTCAAAGGCCGGACTAACTTTGCAATGTGATTCCAGCTAATAAGGCCCACTTGAAATTTCCGCGTGAGCTCTTGGCTGATCTTTCCTTTCCACCTCTGTGCACGTCACATAGAAAACTAGAAATTAGTACATTTTTGCACTTGTTCAAGGAAAAAGGTGTAGGTGAATAGCTGTAGGGAATAAAAAGGAACAGAAAGCTGACTAGCTCGGCTTGAGGCTGTCTACAAGCTATTTTATCCTTTTTATGTATCTTCTGGTTTGAATCATCAGCAATTTCATTGCTTCTTCCTGCTACAGGAGAATAAAACTCTGATGTTCCGGACACGCTTTCCGTTTCCCTCTTTTTTCGTAATGTAGCACAATAAAAGGATCTGTCCAACACACAAGGCTCAGTTCGATGGTGGCGAAGATTCCTTCTAACACTGTCGATACCTTAAAGCTCGGTAACTCTGGAGTCAACTTGAGTCCATGTACGAATACCAGCCTCAACTTAGTAATTGTTACTCTGGCCAAGGCACTTTGTTTTGCCACCCACCGTGCAGCTCTATCCAGGTAAAGTAAGCTGATACCCGGCGGCTTATTCTAAATTGCGCTGCATTGCCTGCTGAAATTAAAGTTTCAACCGGTTTCCCCCAAAAAAACGTTTGAGGTATGTTCAGAGCTTTTGGGCCATCTCTCAATTCCTAAAAAGGCGGCCTGACGGTAATCGCTTTGGTAGAGCAACTTGACGCTGCCAGTCGTGACGTTTTGTCTTTGAATTCATCGCTGAGGGCTTCGATTGATCTCCTCCTCCCGGAGATGGACTGTTGGATTCACTATCACAAAGTCGGTTGTGTTCTACATAGGCACTTTTCTCAGAAACCGCGAAGCCTATTGGTGAACTTCTTCGGTCAGTGGCTCCAACAAGCATCTTTTCAGTAGACAGAGGTTCCTTTCGGTTGCCTATGCTCTGTCAAACACCCAGTGAGTCCCTGGTACATTGCAACCAATTAGTATATCAAAATGGGGGCTACACACTTCTTCAAACACTCTTCGAGCTGAGACAACCTTTCGGAGGTTGATCCAAAAGAGTAGAATGATCTCATTGGTAAGATGTTTAGTGCAAAAGCTCCCGAACTACCCACGGTTACTCCATCAATTAACGATGTTAACCGCAGGGCCAGCTCCATCAAATTGTTACCGTGACCCTGCAGACCTGCTGATCGTGCGGGAGGCAGGCTATCCAAACAGTTCATGTAGGCCCATAAGCTTGGAAGTGATCAGCGAAGCATCAGATCCCGTGTCCAAAAACGTCGTGACCCCCCTCAATCCTCTGGGTGTCACAAAGTCGACAAGTATGATGCCTAAACTCACCGGTTTTCAGTCATAATACCCTGTTGAACAAATGATCCAGGGTTTTTCCGGAGGGTCAAGCCCATTGTGTTGGGGTGAAAAGAGTGGCGGATAATGATCACCCACACATCTGCCCTGGTCAAATTTCACTCTAGAGTGGGATCCAGAGGCTCAGTGAGAGTGGTTTGAACGCACAGAACATAAGCCGATCATTCTTGCTGCGGACCACCGATTGGGTTAATTCATCCCATGTAAGGTCGAACGGTCTGGTAGCCAATGCAGTGGGTTGCGTAGCCTGCACTTAGTTGACCTCTGAGGCTCTCGACTTATGGTGTGCACGTCAGCCAAATGCTGGATTTGGTTGCTGTAGTTCTCCGCAGTTTAAGCCGATGTTGATGCCGTTCACGGTAGCCCGCAACTCCTGAGTACGATTTGTCTAAACCGGCCTTTGTCAATGCGGAAATGGCAACCTACGAACTCCGTCAAATCATCGAAAGTATATACTCGCCCAAGCATATTTAATTTCTCAGCTTCTTATGCCCATAGGCTCTGTACGTCCATGGGTAAACATCAGGCAATGCATTCTTTTGTGGGAAATGCATTGAGATCAGACTGGTATCCTGAATGCAACTGTTCATTTTTGTCACCGAAAGTGGCAATAAGTCAACGTTACCTTTAGCCGTTTTGCCTCGAGCAAACCACCGTCATTCAAGCTTCTGGCCAACTTGGATGGTTGTCAGAACATCGTTTGGAGAGTCCTGCATGCTCCGATGTTCCCCAGCTCTGGATTAAGCATCTCATAGCCTTTCATAGCGCCTTCGGCCCCGCCACTATGGTGGAGTGTAAGGCGCAGAAACTCCTGCCCAGGACGGACAGCTTTGCACTTAGTGAAATTTTTGAATTTCTTCCCGAATACAGTACTTCTCGGGGCGCCCGTCGAAAAGGGCTACCTCCATTTTTGGCAGGTCAGAAGCTTAGACCCTGGTAGTTTCGTGCGATCTCAGGGGTTTATATTCGCTCAGTAAGCTTCCATTTGGGTGCTGATATCTTGAATTTCATGGTTTTGCCACTGTCTTGCTGAGAACAGTCCCTCCTGTTGAAGGTAATTTTTTTCTTTAGCTAACTGCAATTGCTTCTCTAACTCCACTGCTCCCAATCTATGGAAATTATTCTCTTTATACTAATCGCGATTGGGAATATATGACCTGACGAAAACAGGGCTAACAAAGTAAGCTTTACCTAGAGAATCAATGACACCCCAACCGTCCCCAGAGATTTTCCGGGTTAATTTCTGTTGTCTCATAGGGTCCCTGTTTCCTCATCCAAGCATTTACGATGGGTTCTCTTGTCGAGGTTCAAATTGAGCACTGTGTATCACAACAATGGCAAATCAAGCTACGCGTGGCCAATTTAGACGATTCTCACAACCAAAAGGAGACTTATTTGTAGCTTCGCTAGTACTGAAATGAGAACCACAAAAGATATATATATATATATATATATATATATATATATATATATATAAACCCCAAGTACGTTGCCAAATGGATTCGACAGTTAAACCCAAAGGTCCAAAGTACCATGGCCCAGGCACGACTGTATTATGCAATTATCAGTGTCTTCCGTGGGGGCTGCTCCTGTTCGATCTGCAAAATATAAGAACCCGAAACTCCACGAGAACAAAGGCTCTCTAAGTGCATCAGGGGGATCCCACACTTACGTCATTCGAACACCAATACGGCTGTGGATAGGATGCTCATGAAACTGCTCCCCCAACGAAAGATCACTGTCCGCAGTGTTACGTACTCTATCACACACAGACCAGGAGTTCTCGGACCATCGAGACTATTCATCGGGCAGGCCGTTCCATAAAACCACTCTTAGCCACTGCGCCTTAAAACGAATCAGCAATTGAGGCCTCCCAATTTATTCGGTCACATTGGTAGGGTCGTCAAATTGTGGTATGCAAGGATCCGTGTCCGTGGGGCTGTTCCAGTTCAGTCCGCAAAATATAAGAACACAAAACGTTTTGAGCTCAGTGGCTCAGTAGGTGCATCAACAGGATAGCAATCTTACATCATTCGAACGTCAATGTGGCTGTTGACAGCCTGCTCATTACACGACGGTCAGAAACAGTCCAATGCCAAATTCAAATATCTCACACCAACAAACGAACGTGCAAAACTGTTGTGTGAGGAAGAGCCTAGCGCAATATTGTCGAATATAGTTGTATTCACGGAGTATGCAGAACATTTGGAGGGATTTTTACCTAATGTACCTTACTGGCAGTGCTTTCGTTTATCAGATGCCCCAGCGATGACTGAATGTGAGGCGCACGTCCTATGTGGAACTGAAAGAAGCTAACAGAAACCAGCTGCATCACGTCGCATTGTTCTTTTACCTTTTACCGAACCACCTTAAGCTGGATCCATTAAGCCTTTACTATCCCCTATTACTCTTGTCGTCCCCTGAACGCACATAAATGCAGAGTATAGTAAGGAAGTCCTCGAATGAAGCACCCGTCAGTCAAACTCCGGTTACTGGAAAAAGACTCTCGTTCAAACCACCTCAACATCAGGACATTGCTCGGTCGACCTATGTGATGTCTTATGCGCTCTTACAAAAGGAGTACAGTTTCTGGAAGGAATCATTGCAAACATAAAGTCCCAGCTTCTGAAGTCAGATGATACTATGTCCACCCTTGCCCACAAACAGCCTCTCTGCAACATTGGCTTAAGGCTAATTTTTCGTCGGTTTGCTTAGCAGCCGCCTTTACTAAAGGGGGCAATACACATCTGGGGTGGAGTTTGCGAACCAGCCACGAAAATATCAGAACTATACGGGAATGTGGTCGTAAGTAATGGTACATCCTCGTTAAGCGTTATTATAAATGAATGAATGTCAGCCCCACGTCAGTGATCGCTATAGGCCGCTTGCAACAGTGGTTTGGCTTCGCGTCGTTTGACTTTAGAGCTCTGGTTATTGTCTCGTCACTTACAGGGTTTTCCGGGTTCCATCGATGTGCCGAGATGTTTTTGAAACTAAACTACTTTTAATTCGAGAAATTTCACAAATAGGTGGCAGTGTGCAAGGTTTAACCTTTTTTTGGCCATGCTAATTCCCAGGCAGCGCGACGAGACACTCAACCGTCCCTGCGTGCCCCCCTTGGGGACAAGCTGTTTCATTTTTTCCAACTGACGTTGAATTTGTCCCCAGGACAAGTGGAAGACTGTTGTTGTACCTAAAATGGAGGGGGGGGGGAGTTTCTTAAGTTTGTAAACAGGGTCTCTGAGTGTTCCTCTGACGGTACTGCTGAGTGCTCCCCAAATATACCATCGGGAGACGGTCGGCAATGAGCCCTGAGGACCTCTCATTCGTGTCATACTTTGAGCGGAACCTGATTTCCATTACCGTTTAGTGCAGCAAATGCGCGGTAAGGTAGGCATCACAATAGAACTTGTGGCCTGACCTGACCTGACCCGACCTGACCGTCCACTGAATGCCTCCAAGGAAGACATTCGCGAACGTCCCTAAACTCGGTCCTTTTGCCTCTGATGCATGTGAATGAAAAATCTTGCAGTCAAAATTGACTTTTACTGTCCTCAGCTTTACACTATTATTGAATTTACTATAATTCTAGTCCTCAGCGTCACAAATATGTGATGAGCCACTTGATTCGAGGTGAGCACTGGAAACAGTTTTATTATCATTATCAAAACCAATGCTGCTATTACCTTACTTTCGGTTGTACGGGTAAGTTTTGTACAGCCGGTATAAACGTCTTTGTTTTTCTTTTAGATGCAAGAGAAAAAATCCGCCAATTTTCTCTTCAAAAGAGGATACGTAAAAGCATATCTATGTATATATATTTCATTGATGGTATATGAACAATAACATTGTTCAATGTGAACGTACATTTCTCATTTTTGCTTTCTTTTGTTATTGCTCCATAAACCATGCCCCGTTTTATCCTGGGGAGAACACATTGTTAACTAATTAATATCTCTCGGCCACAGTAGTGAAAAACAACACGGATTCCTTGGTTCACGTTTCTGCATGCGATGTCAGTTTGATTCTCTCAGTCTCACGAGTGATACGGTTGGAAGTTGGAAATCTTTCGTTGTTCTTTATTTTGTCTGATCTAAGGCACTTGATAGAGTACCTCACCCTCAAGTAATAACCAAGCTGCGATCTTTTAGCGTTACCGACCCATCACTCTCTTGGTTTCGGTCATGCCCATCCTGTTGTTTGTAGGACGTCTTGAGCAACGAGCACACCTATGACCTCAAGCCTTTTACTAGCGGTATCATTCAGGGCTGTGTTTTAGGCCCCCTTCTTTTCCCCCCATTTACTAATAACATATGTTGAGAATAAACAGCATGGCGAACAAGCCCGTTTTCAGTTATTCGTATTCATACTAATACGTAACAATATATATGACTCACAAAATAAGAACGTAGAATGATAATCCGAGTCTGTCTCTGCACATGGGTGTGTGCTTGTAAAACTGATCACAGTGTGGAATGTTCAAGTGGTTGCGCACGTGTTCGGGACCAAAACGTGGACCACGGAAGCTTAAGCGCTAGCAGCTATTGTTTTTGAGCGCATGGGGGAGGATGGCAGAGACGAATACTCACGGCTTTGGCTGTGGCTAAGATGCGACACTTGACTGAACACGGGAACAATTAAGACCACTACGAGTGTTGTGTGCTCACAACTTGCTGAGTCCAACCACTCAGTGGAGGTGATAAACGCTTTTCGCACCAATTACAAAGTCCGGGGAAAGCAAACAAGACCTGCCAACTGTCGCATTCTCAATGAGTTCTGTGAAATTTTTCGGATAATAATATGCACTCTCGACAACTCTCAATGGCAGGCCGTTTTTGTTTGCGGACGACGTTGAATCTCTTCACCCCTTCTTTCCTGGTAACCTCAGTTCTGCTGTTTCTAACATCCCCGTCCGCCTTGATGCTCAAGCCGTGCGATAAAAGTCTCAGCAGACAGCTGAATTTTTCTTACAAATCTCAGGTTCTTTATGTCTTTGTGGTTCGCCAATCGAAAGCAATGTCTCGGTAGGATACTTTGATTTAAACTACCCTTGCTCTCAATTTTGCCGAAAGTGCTGCTCTTCATACGTCGGAGGCTGAGAAGTATTTTAGTCTTCTGTTCAGATCCTTTAGGCCTGAAAAAAGCGTTTTTTACATGCACCAATTACGTTTCAGACCCATTGGTAAATTTTGTCACACGATTTTCTCTATGAAACAAACATCTCACAGGACTGTCACCAAATCTATTCAGAGATGTTTTACAGGTGGCACTCTAGATGACCGATATTCAGACTGAGGAGTACGGTTCTAGCATCTTAGAGTCGAGCCGCTATGGTTTCGCAGCGTCAAAATCAGCTCAGTTAATTGCATGAGTTATTAGGTGAGGAATCTTGTACCTCATATCAGTTAGGCTTCTCCCCGGGCACTGCATATTTACACAGTAATAGACGGCATACCATAATCACTCTCCCAGCGAAGATAATTCTCGATTTAACGTTCCTCTCCTCACTTACTCCAAAATTTGGAATAAACTGTCCGCGCCCAGTCAAGGTTTACTTTCGCGCATGCTATAGATAAATTCCACTCTACCAAAAACTGTACACGTATCTAACTTTTACATGACCAAAAGCCAAGCCCGTGTAAAAAAGCCTCGCCTGTCGATTTGCTATTCTGCTCCTTCGAAAAACATCGATATCTGGGTAGGTTTCTATCTCACTCCTAACTGTTTTGACCCACCAATCTCCTTTTTGAATGTTTCATTACAATTCGCTATAGATGAACCTAAGAACACTAACCTGTCCAGTAATTCTGTTCCTCAGTCGGCTTCTTGAATACTGAACACGTGACTTCGAAATAACTAGTACACATGCTTTCAAGTTTTCAGAAAGAAATTGCAGGGCTTCCGGTGCGCAATGGCACAGATTTTTCTGCATCGATGTTTATGAAGGTAATTTATTCATATCGGGTTGGCAGCCTTGAATTCAACCTCAGGGTTTTCACCTGGATCGCATCGAATACGTATCCTTCCACCACCTTTTCCGCCCCTTATCCCGTAGCCACAGAATGGCCACTAAGTCTATGCTGCTTGATATCTCTCTACTTATGATGCCTCTGTTCCACATTGGATCCCACCATTCTAGCTTTTAATACCTTCACGACAAACACTGAGAGGAGGTATTGTCTCGATATTTTTGCAAGAAGTGGCTCAGTGACTGAACTTGACCTCCAGCAATGGCGTCATTCATTCTTTTCCTGCACACCACCCCTCCCCGGACTTACTTCGGTCCATGATTCCATGCAAACTCCTTTCTCCGCCGAATGATTTCTCTAGGTACCGTCTCAACCTAGCTACTGCACCTTGCAGACTTTACTTTCCGAACCCCTAGGATTTTATCTTACCTCCCATAAGACC
The DNA here is from genome assembly GCA_948099385.1 of Fasciola hepatica. Classification (NCBI taxonomy): domain Eukaryota; kingdom Metazoa; phylum Platyhelminthes; class Trematoda; order Plagiorchiida; family Fasciolidae; genus Fasciola; species Fasciola hepatica. The sequence goes on from CANUEZ040000106.1 coordinate 2,154,154, forward strand.
AGCTTGGCCGTAGTCCGTGAGCTTATCTACTATCATAAAGGTTCATATTTTCTGCCATTGCCTGCAACTATTTGTCCCTAATGTGGTTCTTCCGGCCTAATTTCCCTACAGCTACTAAATATTCTGTGTTTTACTATTTGAAGTTCTACCATCTTCATTTTGCCCTGTTCCATAGCAGCGGATTTGCCATTACTTTACTCCATTTCGATTTACAAAAGGTCTTACCAAATTGGCTTTCACAAAGTGCTGCAAGTTTGCAAGCACCCGTGTTCCAGTACCTTCATCTGATCCATCTCACGACCTAAACTCGATCCCCATGATAAAGGCTGGCTTCCTTCTAGCGCCAGCATGCTCTTGGTTCTCCTGTTTCAAGTTTTCTTGCAAGCCACACACCAGCCTTAAACTACACGCGCTTTTGGTGGCCATAAATTTACTTAGCAATTCCATTTCTTTACATTACGTCATTGAGCCTTGCTCGTTTCACCTGGTCCAAAAGTTTATCGGTCCGCCTCCAAATACGTCATTTTTCCGATAATGCCTAATTCTCAGCCGAGGAATGCCCGGACTGCATCTTTCTAGTGCTTTTCTTCCAAAATCTCAAAAAGCAATGCCTAAACTCCTTAAAGTTTCACTGCCCCCGACTTCCTTCCCCGAACAAAGATGAGGCCCTTGACTGATGAATCGAACAACTTACACAAGTTCCAATCCAAACAGTTCGCGGCGTCTTCATATCTGCGGCTTTGGCCGGAGCAAATAGGGTGATCAATACCTCTGTATACGTGTCCGGGCTCAGCCAAGCTGGCCGGTCGATCTTCCCGTGGGTTGTGTCCATGGCACAGCCAGCCCAACCCGCTAGCACTCACTAAGTATAGCTAAGCTTATCTCCCTCCGACACCCCGTTCCTCACACACACCCCCAGGCATGGTTTGCTCTGTTCTCACTGAGTGCTATCGTTTTCATATTCAAAACATGTCAGTATCAACATGGAAACCTAATTCTTTCATGCCTGGTAAAACAAACCGGTTATTCGTTGTTTAGCCTCATTATCACAGCTCTCGCTTCCAGATACCTTTTGCATGATGAACGATATGCGCATCTTTACATATTATTTTAGTTCTGCTTACATGTGGTACCTCCTTAGAATGCTCTCCGAACCTTACTAGCCCTGTTATTCATCAGTTACAAAAACAAAACTCGGTACTGCTATTGTTACAGCATTCATCTCCACTTTTGCTGCTGCCCCGCGGTGCCACATAACAGACCCCGAGAGATGCCTCTGTATGAAAACCATCTTCTTGTACTTCCGGCCGTCACAGATCTGACTGGCGGATATTTGCTTCCGTCAACACTTTGTCTGATGGGTCATACTGAGACATTTTATTGAATCCTCCCGATCTTGTAAAGCATTATGTCCTTTCAATTTTTATTCGCCATAACTGACCTCATCTAGTAGATTCACTTCTCAGTTATTACCCGGTGATCTACCCGAGTACAAGAATAAGGGGAGTTTATTTACTTCTGTTCTGTGGGCGATTTTTTCCCTCTTGGTCATCATGTATTGCTGCTGCGGCCACTTGGTTCACCAGTCCTTCTCGTGTGCCTTACACTTCCAAAAATGAATATCGTCACTACCCCGTTAAAATGGTCAATACCGCTTCTATTGTTTCCTTGCGTTTCCACGTTACAAACCCCGGTCGAATTCACTGTTTAAAAGTGACCTCCGTAGAACTTCGGCCGTCAAAGACCTAACTGGTGAACACTGGCATCTCTAAACAGTTCAACTGATCTTCCTCATTGATATATTTTATTGTATCATCCTTATCCCATGAGGCATCATGTTATTTCCATTTTTGTTCGCCACTGGTCAACTTATTCAGCAGATTCTGCTGTTTGTAGACTTCTCGTGATGGACCCAACATTGGAGAGAATAAATGACTCACTTTGAACTCTCCTTCCTGGTCTCCCTCTTTATCCTTATTTACGTTATTGGCCTTTTCAGTGCCACTATAAGCCTACCAAGTAGTTTGCTCCTGCTGATTCTCGTTACCTGTCGTCATCTCAGGAAAATCCGTTGGGCCTAATTTACTGTTCTCATAAACAAATTTCCTTGTTACACTCTTTTCACTCTGTCTCTTGTAATCATCTTTGAAAGGGATGTAATTTTCTGTGGCCGTGCATCAACCATTGCTAACTAGCCGGTAGATCAGATCGCCTTGTTCATTGGCGACTCTTTTTCTCTCTTCCTCGGCCGATTTCTAGCAGTATTCCTTTTTTTCAATGCGGAGTCCCATTGTTCTTCAAAAATCTCCATAACAAAGACTGCCTTCTTAAAGACATCTATTGTTCCTGCCCGACACCTCAACGAAGAAGAGTCGTCTCCTTTTCGTAGGAGTGTCTGGGAACGGTGAAACAGGAAATTTAGGATTGGACCTTCCACATCGTTTCATTCATATCTGACGCTAGAATAAAGCTCTTGGTTATCAGTTCTGCTTGATCAAACACCCCATTGGGAAAAATCGAATACCGAAAAGAAGCGAGAGACTGAAGGGTGACAGGCCTTATCCAGTTGAATTTTATGTGCATCCACCGGAGTTTCTTCAGTCATCTCCCCCGTTAGTTTGTTCCAGTTGTTAACGAACCTAGCAGCAAAAGGCTGGCTTCTAATTCTCTTTCCTACACAGCCGTTTGTGAACTGTAGTCCGTCTTGCGGCCTGTCATTGTACAGAAAAGACACTCTCCAGGTTCAGCTGACATGTCTGTTCCTTTACCATTTTTGAACATCTTTGCCTAGTCCCTCCCAGTCTCCCTCCTCCCAACCAGAATAGGCTTGTTAAAGCAGCGATACTAATATTACAATTATTATAAACACCAAGATTTCTCGGTGATGGAGCAAAGCAATGGCCAGTGACGCGTACTGAGATTCACTTAAAGAAGCACTTGGTGGCACAGGAACAAGACAGGTAAAAAAATTATGAATGTACGCAAAGGAACACTAATGTTCACAGGTTGTTGGATTTGAAACGAAACAGTGCCCCTTGAAAAGGCGCGATAACTTTCATGAGAAGTATCGCGTTACGTCTCATGTCTGAAACTCGCAGCTCCTACAAGAATGACAGAGTATAAAGGGCTGAAGAAATGGTAGGCAAGCGGAACACAGTGACCCAAAGAGACAAAATAATGCAAAAAAGAAGAGTGATAACTTTTTCAACGGGGCCAGGTTACTCTGACATAATGAGAAAGGCATAATTTTGTTAAGCCTCCTGTGGCTCTTCCACTTCTGTGTTGGGCTCTTCAGACGAGGTTTGCCGTGGTTTACGTTAGGTTTTTCACTCTGGTAAAATCCCTTGAAAAGGAGGAGAGTACCAACAAATCTGAACCTTTTGTTGTTTAATTAGGCGGCTATGCTTGGAACTTAAAATGGCCTTGGCTTCGGAAGAATATTATAGAAAGATGTTCCCGGTCGACCTCAGCGGAGAACGTGCAGAATTTTTAGGACTTCGTATGAGTGCAGCCTGGTAGTTAGCTCCGATTAGCTGCAGCCGCCGTCGCCGCGGTCGTAAACGCGAGTAGAAGAAAATAATGTTTCTGCGACACTTTACAGCCAAGCAAAACAATGAAAGGGTGGTTCTGGAGCTGAGGAGGGCAGCAATGTAGTCTCAAAGATGTTCCAGCTGTGGGTCAGCGTGAGCAGAATAGCGGATAGAAATATGGGGGTTGGAGAGGAGGCAATACGGTGGTAGTGCCATGATAAGTCATCCACGCTGAAAAAGCGGTTTTCACAGGGGCTAGTTGCATTTGCATCATTAGGCCCAGGTAATGATAACCGGTTAGGCAGAATCCCAGGAAACCTTATCGTTCGGGGTTATTACCTATAGGGGTAATGGGTCCAAGGGCTGTAAGAGGGAGTGTTAGGAAATACCGTAGACCCAAACGGCTAGTTCTTATAACAGGTCTATGGGGTGTACGACAAGTGCCTTGGGGGTATTTACTGGTCCAATGCTGCTGGTTATTGTCAAATTCTGGTGAGCGAACGTTTGCCGTTAGATTGGGCCGGAAACTAATAAAATGGGGTAGAGGCCAGGACAAAGCAAAATTCCGCACCATTACAAAGAGGAGGAAGATCGGTACGCCTGGAAGGAAAATGCCGGCAGTTTTCCCCAACTTCTCAGTTATTCGTGAACACATTTACTTTCATATATCCATACAACCTTTGTTCAATGCCTAGTCCGCGGAAACATCCAGATAAAAAGTAAATTTCCGCTGCGCTTGATCCACGGCTTTTCATTTCGCACGAGAAGCGGACCCCAGGCCTGGAAGCAATGCTCCTTTTGGGGTCTTCTAATAGCCCAGTTTATTGGTGTCAAGAATCCTGGTCTCCTCGAGCCTACTGCGCGCTTCCGTTGGTAGGCGCACGTGAGGCTCTCTTCGAGGCACCCCAAAGCTGACTGCCTGGCTCAATTTCAAGCTCTAGTTACCACTCCCAGATCCCCAACCAGTTCCGTTTGAGTGAGGGCCGTCAGGTTGCTTGGTGGGCTTACATAGCGATTAGGCCGTGATTGTCTTATCAGAGAGGGGTGTTGTCGTTTGTTTACGTCTTTTGCCTTTTACTCTCTCCTAAATGTTTTGGGGTTTTTCGTATTATACATACCAAAGTATACCGGTGTTTTAAACCGAACGTTTTTTTCGCAGCAAGTAAAGTTTTTCTTTGGTCTGTGTCTTTTTATTATCGTAAGAATATAGTGACACGTGATACGCGCCCATGTCTGGCTGCCGGACTTGGGAAGTGAGTGGAGGAAGGTATTGACTGTGATGCAGTAGCTAGGCAGTTAAAGGCATTTCTGGAATTAGTAAGGATGTGTATCCGCCTTACTGTATGAACAGCGGAGTCAAATGGGTGTGTAGTTTCCGCAAGGAGGTGCAAGGCTAGACCACTTACAGCAATACAAATGGAATTAGGCCCAACTTCTCCCCGAAGATTGGAGGGGACTGAGCGCAAGTGGCCAACGCGCGGTTTGATAGTAATGTCATGTGCAGAAACCCTATAACAGCCTAGAAGAGCGGTCACTGAGGTAATAACAGGCCAGGCAGGCGGCTGATCCATACCAGCTGCATCCACCCCTGTGTGGCAAACTGGTACGAGTGAGCGGGCGATGCGGAGCCCTGAGAAGAAACAAGGTAAGAAGAAGAACAATACTGCAGAGGCGAGGGATAACTTCGCGGAGATAGATGAACACGGACACCGTGATTTGGAAATCAGGATGATGGACCTTCCAAGGCGTATCCAGCAGATGAGACGGACATCATACCGTAGGCTACTGACACTGGTTCCGGAGAAGTCATTAATCCGGGAGTCGAAAGCCAGAAGGGACGTAGATAGGAGACGGGTGAATGACATTCTGCGACGTGCAGGTTTACCAGGTCCTGTGTCTCTCAAATGAGTTCACAGGGTGGGGCGTGGAAATCTCCGGTATCGAAAACGGGGAAGAATGTCGCACTATCAATACCAGTGAAACTTGTGGAGGATCACGGCGGGGATATAATGCTGGCCAATGTGGCTCTGACGAAGCACACCACCAAGGGCAGATATCAGGTTACTCCTGACGAGCATAGAGTAATGCCAAAAGGTTTGCCGATGGATAGAAAGGTGGCCAAACCCGTGGGAGTGCTATAGAGAGGTCCCCGGGGAAAATAGAACGCCGCATCCAGTGGTCGGGTTGCTGAGCCGATGGATATCAGTATGCCATGCAGGCCCTCAGCGTTTGTGGCAATCGAAGAAGTACTAGAAGATGAAAGTTGAAAGTGCTGTCCAGTGGAGGACGACAAACCTTTGTCAACCTGGGTGTCAAGACAGGACACGAAGGGATGGATTAGGAGTGTTCGGTAGTCCTGGATGACCATCGGACACCGTGTAACTGCTGGTCGTGGGAATTCCCCTAAATCCTCTGCAGTTCCGTGTTTTTCTTAACATCACTCACTTGCCTACACTATTGACGTGTCTTGACGGCCTGTTTGTTTTTATGGACCAATTGTTGTTTGTTCGCGCACAGAGCGCTACATCGTCATATCCTTGTTCTGGGCCTGCTTGATGCACGTGCTCCTTGCTCGCACGCCGCAATTCGGTTTCTCGTTTGTTGAGTCCTTGTGATCTCATTATTGAGGTTTGTACCTGTTTGGTGTCATTGTTCATTCAATAACCTAGTATCGTAGAATATCACGGATAATCGCCTTTTGATTTCGGGATCCTTTGTTGAATTTGGCAACACATTGCTTAAAAGTTTGTTACACTCCATGCATTCCAGTGATGGAGGCCGCTGCGAAAACCTGCTACCATCTGGGGCATTGCGCAAGAGACCCAGCCAAAACTGAACCATAAGGAGCATGTAGTCGGCAAATCAAGCGCGGTGGTGCAATACGCCGACTGGTATCGTATTAGAGACAAATCGGTGGGGCTCATCAGATCCGCCAAGAAGCAGAACGCAAACACAGTTGCCGTTAAGAAAAAGTGGCTCCCTGGAGATGACTACCACCACCGGCAATAATACACAACGGGTTCGCTGTCCATGGGCAGGACAGGGAGCATGACTGTGTAGGGGGAGGAGTGGCCGTCCTCATAAGGACAGGCAATAACCGTTTTTAACCACTCAAAATGTACAATTATGCACGGCTACGCTCACACTTCTGTACGGAAGGGTATATGCTGTCTGTGCTTGTAGGGCCTCGGGCAGAAACCGAGATGAGGACACTCAACTTCTCCGCGCACTTATCATGCTAGTTAAGGAAGATAATGGGACCCTCATAGTTGGAGGCTTCAACTTACCACACGTAGATAGGGTAGTCGAGGCATATACCCCGGGAACTCAAGAGGAGGGACATCTTCAACGGCTGCATTTGAATGCTCTGTTTCAGCTTGTGAGGGAAAGTACCAGGCATAGGACATGTTGTACGCCGTCTGTGTTGGATCTAGGGATAATGAATCATTAGAACGATGTAGCAAAACTCCGAGTTCACTCTTCGTTTGGTAAGAGTGAACATGTGAGTATCATAATCATTCTTTGTATGTATCAACTTAAAGTATCCTTGCTGATGACCAGAACCTACGCAAATATGGACATTCCTAGGCTTCGAAATAGAGCGCTAGATCTAACATTGGACAAAGCGGACGACGCCAGTTTGAAAGAAAGCTGGTAGGTGATTAAAGAATCCCTACTTACCCTAGAAACCGAGCATGCTCCTTTTGAGAGTAGGAGGGGTGAGGGCAGGCGGTATGGCTGAGGGCTGCATGGGCACGTAAATCTGGCTTCGAACCGTGGCTGGGCTCTTTCCAAGGCTTTCGGGAGTCACCAGGCTCGGACTCGATAGACCGAGCACAGAGATGAGATGTTGAACCTCAGGAGATCTGCTAAGCGCAAGTACGGAATGAAGTTGGCCCAGTGTGTCAAAAAGCATCCAAAGAAGTACGATAGCTACCTGCCGTCTGAGGGTTCATTGAGAGATGCAGTAGCATTACTAACGACCCAAGATCATGGAGAGGCAGCAGACAACCAAAGCAAAGAAGACACTCCGGGAGGGTACTTTAGTAGTGTGCACGGAATTAATAACTGTGTGCAGATGAGGTTTGAGGGGCGGTCCTTCCAACGGGCATAACAGACTTGATTCTTCCGAAGGAAGTTGTATGCAAACACCTGGAAGGTTTAAATATCCATTAGTCTGCGGTACCATATGACATCCATCCTGCTATCCCGAAACCGTTGGCTGATATCCTATCCCTTCTAGTATATTAGTTATATGGAGCCATCGTGGACCATGAAAGGTAGCCACAGGACTGGGAAAAAGCAGCAGAAGTACCTATGCATGAAGGGGGTTCACTCTGAAATGTGAAGCCGTGGACCTGTTATCCTTACCTGCATCCTATGCAAAGTGTTGGCGGAGACCATTCGGGTGCACGTCTGCTGGCACCTACTAGAAAGCCCTATGCTCTGGCCAGCTGAGCATGGATTTCTAAAATACCGGCCGTGCTTGACCGACTTTTTGAGTTCCCAGACAAAATCACTCAAAGGGTGGAGAGGGTCATCAGGTAGAATTGTTTTATCTTGACCTTAGCGAGGCATTTGACTCGGTAAACCATTGACTTCGATTTATCAGGTTAAGGTCAACTGGTATAAATGGGCAGATTCAGGAGTGGATGAGGGACTTCCCTACCGGTATAACGCTTTACTTGAGAGTAGGTGGAAACAACAGTAAATCAGAAAACGTCCCCAGTGGATTTCCGCCGGGTTCCGTACTAGACTCACCTCTGTTTATAATGTTTATTATTGATTAAGCCACGGTCTCAGAGTCACCAACCTTCTTCCTCGCAGATGATGTGAAGTTATGGGGGCTCAAATGAGATAGGAGCTGAGCAGATACGTGCTTCCCGTTCTTAAGTGGGCGCAAAAGTGGGACTTGCTTCTCAATGCTGGGAAGAGCCACTTGTTGTCACCGAAAGCGACAAGTCTGAGGGTTGCACAAGACCAGGGCGAACTTACTATAGAGGCACTACACAGGGCAAAAGGCTTCGGAATTTCGGTGATTTCTGATCTAACGTGGTCAGGCCAGTGTGCAGCAGGTGCAAAAAGCAGGCGGTGAGGTCTTCGGGCAGAGATCAGCGTTTTCGTGCAGACACCTAGGGCTTCCATGCCAGTAGGCATGTCTACTGTCGGATCTCCGCTGGAAAACAGCGTTGAGGCGTGGCCACCCTCATACAAAAAGACGGCTGCATGCTCGAAGAAAGTACAACGCCTTGCGACATGCTTGGCTGAGGGTCAGAGGTACAGGACACATGAGCGAAGACTCCAGCATCTCAGACATTCCTCCATAGAGGGGAGGAGACTACGAGGTGACACGATCAAGAAAATCAAATGCTTTTCTGGGCTTAGACCGGAGAGTCTTCCCCACGTGGCCACAGACTCCAGAACAGGTGGTCATAGGAAGAAGTTGGTGAAAACTCGATTCAGGCTGGAAGCTAGATCGCCCTCCTTCAGCAGCAGGTCGAGTAGCACACTTCCGAGCAATGCGTTGCCAAATTCAACAAAGGATCCCGAAATCAAAAGGCGATTATCCGTGATATTCTACGATACTAGGTTATTGAATGAACAATGACACCAAACAGGTACAAACCTCAATAATGAGATCACAAGGACTCAACAAACGAGAAACCGAATTGCGGCGTGCGAGCAAGGAGCACGTGCATCAAGCAGGCCCAGAACAAGGATATGACGATGTAGCGCTCTGTGCGCGAACAAACAACAATTGGTCCATAAAAACAAACAGGCCGTCAAGACACGTCAATAGTGTAGGCAAGTGAGTGATGTCAAGAAAAACACGGAACTGCAGAGGTTTTAGGGGAATTTCCACGACCGGTCTTTACACCGCCCTCCAAAATCATCCCGAATCCTTAGCAGAGTCCAAAGTTTGGTACAAAGGTATTGATTTTTCTACCTACCGGGGCCCTTCCGCCGGTGTGCGCGGCTAATGCCTGTCGTGAACGTTCTACTCATGGTCGCACCTAATTCGTTGGCCATATAGATGCCAGGCTCTTCTACATCTTCCACGAGAACAAGTGAACGATGGCGGGCGTGAAGGGAAAACATAGATGCTGTTCGTGGAAGGGTCGCCCGGCCCTGGCTGTATGTGCTTGCGTGAGTGTATGTGTGTGTATGATGTAATGGCCACTACTTCCGCATATGCAAAAGACATTCAGTAACGCCAACAAAAGCAAACGACGAACACAGTCAAATGTTTGATAGGGGTTACGAGGTACAGCGCGCATCCAGTATAAGTGTATGTGTCTGGATGTACAATGGAATTGCATTTATTAATACATATCGGAAAAAACCTTATGCAACGTCAACGAAAGGCTGTGAGCACTATAACGTGTTTGACGGAGACCAGGTGGTATAACTAGTACGATGTAGGTGAGTGTGCATCTAGGTGCATGATGGTTCAGTACGTCAGGGTGTCGTGATTGCTTCCATATATGGGGCTTCTTTACCCACCTCGATGACTAGCGCGAAACAGTCTGCTGGGCCTCAGCGTTATCATCTTTTGCGCCTTTACTCTCGAGTAGGCAAATGCTGCGCATGTCACGAATTAGCGCTTCGTTAGTTGTCTTCACCTTCACCATTCTTATCACTTCGTCAGTACTTCTGATGGTTTTCGTAACTACTCCCAAGGATCAGGTGCTAAAGTGTGCACGTTTGTCTGCGATCATCACCACATCCCCAACCTTGAACGGTCATGCTTTCACCAGCCACTTCTGCCGAGTCTGCCGAGCCGGTCGGTACTGCCCCAGCCAGCGCCTCCAGAGAACCTTGGCAAGATTATTCGCCTGCTTCCATCCGTGGAGGTAGCTCCCACGAAGTTTTACTGGCCCTTGTAAACCCTCGTTGACCTTACCGTCAATAGGTCGTTTGGGGTGAGCGCCAGACTGGTGGGGTCGCCGTTCGTTACTGGGACCAGGGGGCGGTTGTTCAGAATTCTCTCTACCTCAGTCATGACGGCGCTTAAAGTCTCGTCGTCAGGCGGCTGTTGCTCCATGGTCGACAGCAATATCCGTCTGTCGGACAAGACCATGCGTTCCCATACGCCGCCGCGGTGGCTGGCCTGTGGGGGGGGGGTTGAAATGCCATCGTATGCCGTAGGCCACGGTTCGATCCTGCAAATCGTCCCTGCTTGTTTTTGTGCCAACGCTGCTGTTCCCGGTGAGCCCTCACGAAGTTCAGCCTGTTGTCGGAGTATATATCTTCGGTTGGTAAATCTCTGCAAGGCCCGTAAAAAAGAATCGGTCGTATTCGAATGTGCGACTTCTAGGTGTACCGCACGTGACTTCATGCACGTCATGATACATCCATATGGCTTTTCTAATCTCTTCCCGCACTTGATTCACAAAGGCCCGAAATAGTCCAACCCGGTGTCGCTGACCGGCCACCAACCCGCAGCACCATGCATTCTGGTAGTGTGGCCATGAGTTGTTTGCCCGCCGTGGCATTGCGCCTCCTAAGTTGCACACAACGTCGGTTTGCGCGTTTCACAGTCGCCCTTCCTCTCAGCAACCAAAGGCGTTTTCGGATGACGCTCGTCACGTGACTTTCCCCGGCATGTCCCTCCACGGCGTGGACGTGTTGAATCATTAGCTCTACTACAGGTTGTCTCGCAGGCAGCAGTATAGGATACTTTGTGTCGAAGCTCGGGTGGGCGTTGGTCAGCCTACCATCTACCCGCAGCAATCCGTCGATGAGTTTGGGGTTTAAACGCTTCGATTCGCCTCTTGGAGATGATATTTCTTTGTTGATTGGTCCCGCTCTCTCGAGTTCTCGGGGGAAAGCCTCTCAATGTATCATTCTGAAAATATCGTATTCTGCAGCTTGTAGCTCATCGGGACTTATCGGGCCGACTCGTATCCGGCCCGAAGGGCGTAGCCCTTTCATGACTAGTAAACTTCTCTTGAACCTGGCTAACCAAACTAACGCAGGAAGTGTCTTCATCCAGAAAGAAAATTTTACCAGTCGCCATAGAATGGATGTCGAATGCTCCAAAAGTGCTCGAGGTCATGCTGTACCACGAGAAGACCGAAAGGGTTTGAGATTTGGACGGCTCTTCACTCCTTACCGAGGGCACTTCAGGACTACGATAGGACGCCGAAACGGACGACTTTGTTTTCCAGCCAAACATCCCGAGTTGCCAGTAACTCGTCGAGGCATACTATCAGCTGTCTCTAGTCTGTTCGACTCACTCGGTTTCGTCTCTCCGTGGCTGCTACCCAGAAAGATCTTGCTGCAGCGGCTGTGCCGAAAGAAAGTTGATTGGGGCCAGTCACTGGACCGAGAGGACCGGCTGGACTGGAAAGACTTTTTAAACACCTTAAAGAAATTAGGGGGACATAAGGATTCCACGATGTTTGGCTCCTGGCCATGCAACGCAGAGGGGTGAACTACATGCTTTTTCCGATGCATCCGAAGTAGGGTATGAGGCTATGGTGTACGGGCAATGGAGCACAGGAGATGGACAATGTACTTCGAGGATCCTGTCCGCTAAAGCCCGCGTTGCTCCACTGAAGTCGGTCTCCATCCCTCGCCTTTAGACAAATAAAGCGCGCTCCTGCCATCCTCGCCATTCCCCACCGTTCGTCTATTGTGGCTTTGACGAACTTGGGGCATTCTGGTAGCCCATGGCTAGCATCACAGGACCTGCTACTTGGTTGCACTGTGGCGTCGCGCGGAATGGCTTGTGCATTGGTCCAAGGCTGATATTTCGGCTGTTCCCGAGCAGTAGTTTGAGCCTGGATAGTACTGGGCTTGTTTGCCCGGTTGCTGTCCCGGACAAGTCGGCCAAAACCTGCTGTCGGCTAGCTTGGTCTACCTGTCCAAGTATTCGGCCAGGTCTTCGAAGTTAGCCTCGCTGTCGCTTCGGCTTATCCGATCTGCTTCTTCCGCCCACCGACTCTGTAGTTCGGGAAAGAGGGGACGGACTATGCTTTCCAAATGGTGCATTGCATCTAGGTCAGCCCTGTAACCTAAATGGTCAAGGGCTATTCAGCAGTTTTGCATCTTGATCACCAGGTCGGCCATTGTGTAGACGTTGCCCTTGGTTCTTTTTGCCTCTACCATCACGCCCTCTACTGGGTTACGGACTACTTTGAAAGGTTGGCCAAACAGGTCTCTCAGAATCTTCCTTGCTCTTGTGTAGCCTTGTTCCGGGCTGAGCTTGGCACACCCGTCGTTAGCTTCCCTCTCTCGGCCTCGACAACAGTGAGTCAGATAGGGAAGCCTTTGCCCGGGGTCGGTTACCTTATTTTCGACGAACGTTTCGAACTGCTTGACGAACTTGAAGTAGTGCTCAGATCGCCCGTCGAAAACCGTCAGTTTTACTCTTGGCAAATCGACCGTTGGTGTTTTATGGTCGGCGACCGGCGTGGAGTTTCCTATTTTACTGTGCCCTGATTTATCGGAAGCGTCGTAGTCGTTGGTCTCATGCACACGCTCTTTCTGTTTACACTTCTGTTCTGTTTCGTGGGCCTGTTGCCTAGCTGATAACAGTTGTTGTTCTAGGTCTAATACCCCCAGCCTATATGGGTCAACATCCTTAAAATCCTTATTGCCCTCGCTAACACATGAACTAGCACTGACAGGACTAGGCGATCTAACATTACCTAAATAATCAAGAAGGTACCTTCAACCTCCTTAGTGACTTGCCGTGATAATTCCTGTCCAGATTCCAATGTCTTTGATCATTTTCTTGGCATTTTGCGTGTTTTCCTCGTTCCATATTGATTTTTTGAGTATTTTAACACACTTTTGAGCAATGCGTTGCCAAATTCAACAAAGGATCCCGAAATCAAAAGGCGATTATCCGTGATATTCTACGATACTAGGTTATTGAATGAACAATGACACCAAACAGGTACAAACCTCAATAATGAGATCACAAGGACTCAACAAACGAGAAACCGAATTGCGGCGTGCGAGCAAGGAGCACGTGCATCAAGCAGGCCCAGAACAAGGATATGACGATGTAGCGCTCTGTGCGCGAACAAACAACAATTGGTCCATAAAAACAAACAGGCCGTCAAGACACGTCAATAGTGTAGGCAAGTGAGTGATGTTAAGAAAAACGCGGAACTGCAGAGGTTTTAGGGGAATTTCCACGGCTTGTCATTACAGGGCGGCTAACTACTGGAATAGGCTGCCGCAAGAAGTTATGGATCTGGGGACAGTGAAGGCATTCAAGGGTGCCCTAGATCGTCAACGGGGTGAGATCATTTCTGACAGCGAATTTTGAGCGTGTTAGTAGAAAGACTGATGTGGCGTGTTTAATTATTGAAAGTTTCCATTTGCTAGGTTGTGACTTGATGAACGCTGACGGTGCATATGGGCTCTTGCAGTTGATGTGCAGTGGGGTTTTACCTTTCTTTTCCATTTTCAGTGGGATTCTAAGAAATAGACTGCGCAGTGGTGGGTGACCACCTAGTGTGCATACCACCAAAGGAATTCAGGAAGCCTTATCTGCCGTGGTCATTGACTGCCCCGTGCTAACTGAACTGAACTGAGTCGAAGCAGGAGATTCCTAGCCAAAGGCACCTCATACAAGCTGTCCAGATCTCTCTGTATTGCTCCATATGCAACCTTTTCAAGCAGTTTGACGTCATCCACAAGTTTGTAGAAAATCACTTGCAGTTCATCCGATAGGTCATTATTTAACAAGACCAAAAGCTTTGGGCCCGTAAGAGACCCCTGCTTTACATCATCATGCAACCTTCTCAAGCTGGGAAAGGCTACCTCTACCCCTACCCGAGACTGCCTTCCACTAGGTCCTCTGGAGCACCATCAACATACAGAGGGACTCAACCTGAATTCTTTTAGCTTACTGGCCGAAAGCCTGATGTTTTGGAAGGCAAACATCCTCAGTAAATCCAACTGGCAGACTTCAACTCTCTCTCCTTTTTGTCTGTTTCCCTAGTTACTTCGTTGAAGTACTGTGTCAGACTGGACTAGCTTGACTTCCGTCGAATAAAGCGGAGTGGTTGTGGAGTCATACCAATCGGCGGATTTCCAGAGGCTTATTTAAGCTGTCATGAAGTGCCGCTTCCATGGCCTTCAGCAACACAGGCTTCAGGTTTACAGGCCGATAATTCGCACTTGCTTCCCCTTCACCCTCTTTATGGAGTGGGGTGGCGATGGATGTAAACCAGCCCTTCTTCCAATGATGATTTGAATGGTATAGTTAGTGGCATGGCTAATGGATCAGCTAACGGCTTCACTGGTGCTGGCTGAGTTCCAGCAGGTCCAGCTGCCGTGCACTATGATGGAGGCCTAAGAGTTTCATAGATTTCGCTCTCACAGACGTCTGTATCAGCCGTGTCCAGGATGTGCTTTTTTGTCGGGTGGGTTTTCCAAGCTCTCCTTGATCCAGTTTATATACCACATGGAAGAATTGAGGGAGATTCTGAGCCTTTTTTCTCCCTGCAAGCCCTCCCGTTTTCATCAGTAGGGCATCCTGCTGCCCCCAGCGAGGTGGCCCTTGATTGCACTTAATAGCAGAAAACTTTGATAGTCGCTTTGAAGCTTGCAGCAATTATGATTTTGTAGCTCCACTTGCATTCCAGTTGCGTTCTTGCAGCCCTCCTCCTGGCCGTTTTATTCTTCAAGAAGACTCGGTGGAGGCCAGTGCGGGATTTGTCTTTGCTAGACCACCTGCTTTAGCTTTGGGGCTTTTTTACACGAGTGCTGTACCATGGCGGAGTGCCCTTTTTCCTCCCCTATCTCGAGGTACCTACCTCACGGTGATTCCTAGCGGATTTTCCCTGACGTGCAGCTACCGTCTCTACATGGTCTTCTCTTCTTGGCACTAGCCACCCGACCTGGAGCGCCACTTCCAGCAGCCTTTCTTCGTTTATTCCGGGGAAATTCCCCATGATTTTTTCCTAAGCCCCCGCTCCCTGAGTATTCGCTGTCATTCTCAGGATACCATGCCTGCTCTTGCCAACCGGATCCTTTGCGTCTACTGTCTCTCAATCTTTGGGAACCCTGGTTATCACCAAGTCAGCGAGTGACGGTGCCTGACCATACCTTCACTATTTGTCTGCTCGATATGCCAAAGCCGTCTTCCGTCCAACAAAATACCCTAATCTCTCGCCGACAGGTCCCCCCGGGGCCGTTTTAATTGCTTAATCTGCTCCAGATGCGTAAAAATCCCCCGGCGTAAGCCTTTTTTGCCTCGCACTTACTTCTCTCATTAAGATAAAATTATCGTCCTTCATCTCCCTCTTGTCGAGATCCTGGGAGTCCGTACATGGAGGCCATTGAGACTTCAGGTCTCCTTGTCATAACAACTGCCTCTAAGGCCTGCAATCTCAACGAGGCAGATCTCCCACCTTCACAGGTATTGTGATGATCTACTTAGAGTACGAGGACCCCACCTCGCATACAACCGCCATCCCCATAGATGCGAAGGGCCGTGTATTGCCTCGGACACAATCCAATAGCATCTGCAGTCGGTTGAAAGTAGGTTTCGATGAGCTCTTGACATCCGTACCCTCTGTCCTGGCCCGCAATTCCGGACACTTACTCCCTACACTTGCGGCGTTCTTGTAGACTACCAGCAGCCTCGCCCCCCCCCCCTTGAATTGACATTGGCCTGTCAGAGGGCGACTTTCGCTCCTCGGGCATCACACCCGAGGGCACTGAAAGATGCTCTGGTCCAGCTGATCGCCCCTATTCTGTTTGCCTTCGCCTGCTGACCTAGGAGCCTGGGGCGTGCTTGCCTCCAGAAGACGGCGCGTTGCTGTATGCGTCCTTACCGTCCTCTTGCATACTCTGTCAATTTGGACCGCAGTGGTGGCCTTTGGAGTCTTTTTAGCAGATGGTGGCTGATGATTCCTTCGGATTCCTGCTTGGGTCAACTTCATCAGCGCCAGGTTACATCCTGATACTCAAGTGCCTCCAGGTCCCGTCTATTTTTTATTCAGATTTGTATCATCAGATGCAACCAAAATGATCCTGCCTGTGTTGCGCTTAGTGCCATCAGTCTTGTTCAGGAGCCTGTCTCTGACTAGCGGACTGGCAAACTCAGCAGGTGTGAGCTATGGATCGCATTCATCCTTTTATTCTGCCCTAGTCCACTTCCCCAAACGCGTAACACTTCTGAGGGGAACGTGCCCGGATATACCCACGGTCTGCCAAAGTTCCACTGCGTGCCTCTTAAGGGCCTTCTCTCGCCACCTTCACTCTATCATTTAGGGTCCTCGTATGCCACTTGTGACGACGCTTCCGTTTCTCCTAAGTGCCGTTTTGCATGAATTCTGCAGCTCTCGAAACTCCAATGGAGTTCTCATTAACAATTCTATGAGGGCCTTTATCTGTTCTCGAAGTTCATTGACTGCTTCCGCTCCCGACCGGGTCCACCCCTGCTCCTTGGTTTTCCCTTTCAAAGGTCTTCCGTTTTCACGGCTTCTTTCTTCGGGCAGCCGGCGCTTTGGTTATGCACAAGCCCTCTTCCCGTTTTCCTATCAGCCTGGGATGTTCTGATGCAGCTATACTTGTTTCCTGTGGTTCGGCTTCCTGCGGCCCTTCGGAGGACGTTCTAACATTATTCTGTAAATTATCCAACCTTCTCGAACTTGGAGTGGTTTGTCCTGCTGTCTTTTTGAGCTATCTTTTTCCGCGCCCTGAATGCCTTCCCGCCTACGCAATAGCTAACATTTTTCTCAAAACCAGCTTTCACACTCTAGACATGTCCATTTCAGTGCTTGGTGTTTGAGTGCATTGGAAAAGTCTAGCTTTGTTTAGCATCCACATTCACTTGAAACCGCTAATCAAGAGCTTCTCACAGGATTCCACTCCTATTGACAAGACCCTTTGTGTATGGTTTGTTTTCGCATTCAATCTTCCTGTTGGTATCGATCGGCGCATTCTTACCAAAGTATAGTAGAGCATCCTGTTTACCCATGCTAAGAACTGGTAAATGAAGTCCAAGAAAGTAAATGGAGGCTGCAGTGCGAGTTGGCAAGATGAACCTGAGATAGTAGGATGTTACACTCAAAGATTAGTAAAAACACACGAATGTCCAACGTACTCAGCTTTTCCCCTATTTTTTTTCTTGAAGTAAGCCCAATTGACCTGATGCGCTCCATTCGACTTTGCTGCGAAGCACGTCTCGGGCTCCTCTAGGAATAAATTGCCATTCTTTTGAATATAATGCTGCTCTACCATGAGGTATCTCGCTGGTGAAGAAGTGGACAATTTAGGATTCTTTAAAATCGGAAACAATCGGGATGATGTTTGCTTACACGTCCACTCTGACGACGAAGGTTGCAATGTAAGCTAAGTGGTTTGACTAGGACTGGTGAAATCGGTTTTAGCAGAAACCGAGCTTAGCTACATTTTCAGCCCGGCAACAAGGGCTACTTCAGTTCCAGACCAGCCCAAAGTAGCTGTTTAATTTTGGACCACGAAGAGACGCAACTTTTAGGAGCGACCTGTGATCAGTTTCATCGCAGCAACGAAAAAGCTATTTGCACACCTAAAAAGAAGGGCCATGTCCCGCCCAGGAACTCAAACACTGCTACATTATGGAGATATTGCGGACTGCTCTGTGGTAGGATAGCAATATTGGCTTGCCACTTCACCATTTTTATGCCACGGAGTTGTCGCTGCCCTAGCCCGTCCAGGAGCGACGACTGAGGCATTGAGATCCTTCACGTAGGAAGGGGTCGTCGATGGTTTGCGAATGCTCTGTCCATATAAATTGTCTGGCCCGGATGCAGGTCTTCTTCTAGTCCTGCAGAAACTACTTGTAGTAGATGCTTGTCCTCTCACGAAACTGCTTAGCGACACGATGGAACTTGACAACCTACTGTCCGAGTGGGAAAACCGTGGTCATCCTGATGTTCGAGGGCCGTAAAAAAGGCAAAAGCTGTGAAGTACTGCTAAGTTGGTCCCAAGTGTTAAAAAACCCAAAAAAGCTCGTTGTTGCGCAACTGCAGGCAAACCTCAAGTGCCATGCATTTCCCAGCCATCAGCAGCACTGTTTCCGAAAGGGGCGGATAGTTTCCGTCCGAGTTTCTACTAGCACGTAGACAATGAGCACACGTCAGGACAGAAGGCTACTCTAAGGACGGTATATATGTCGGCTCCAGCAAAGCGTTCGACATAGGGCCTCATGTCCTTTTGGTAACCAATCCAAAATCGTTAGGAGTGACATCTATGCCGTGCAAGTCAACTGGAGGCTTAAGAAGGGGTATGACTTCCTCAATGAAAGTCGCCGCACCATGGGCAATGTCCAGCCAAGCAAAAGTTAGAGAGGCTCGTGGAGAGCAATTTTCAAATAACTGAGTAGTCGATTCCGAATATATAGAACATAAATTATAAAGTGAACTTATCACTTTTGATAAAAAAACCTCTTGGTGCTTGTCCTGAGCTCGTATTATGCGGAACTGAAAAATGAAGTAAAACCACGGGTAAGTAGAACGAAAGGGCATAAACAAGAAATAAAAATGCTGAAAGCAGTCAAAGGAACGTGGAATTTCGGCAACCGACACCCGAGGCAGCAGTGACAGTCTGCTTTGTGGCACAGGTTTGAGTGAACTAATGCAGTGACAATAAAGATTGGAAGTCCAGTAAAAATAGCTCATACGAAGAGGTGACGTATTTTTGAAATAGGGAATAATGCTGAACAGATCTAGGTTTTTGAACTACTTCACCTCATATTTTGGAAGCCACGGATCTTACATTGCAGTACCACAAGCCTCAGTCCTAGGTCTGCTGCTATCCATGGCTTCCGCGGACGCTTAGCTAAAAATCTTCCCTGCAAAACTGCATTCTTTGGCCATCAGGACAACAGCCAGGAAAAAATTCGTTGCCTTGGCTGATTCCTGCCGGCAACCTCAAGATCTGACTGGTGGTAAAACCTACAGCGGGTCACCAAGAGCCACAAGCAGACCTTAAAGTACTCTGGCTTAGAGGTCTGACGCCCGAAATCTTGGCTTCATTGCACCTTGGCGTGCTCAGTTGCAGCTGGGGAGTCCGGGGTCCACTGATACCTGTTCCTTTTATGTCGTTACTATTGGAACGCTCACTTCTTGAACAGAGTCAAGAGTGATGGCATCCCCTTCGATCAAAGCTAACGACAGTACTGACACCGTTCTTGTCTCATCACACAGAATCTACTGTTCTGTCCGTTGGGTCTCGTGCTCTTCAGCTCCTGTATACCTCAAACTTTCATCCTTGATCAGAATATGGTGAAGCTGCAACATTTTCCTGCACGGCTGCCGAATTCGCAAAGCTGGAGAGTGTTTTGTGAGTTGCCACCCACCTCTTCGCTTGACTAGAGGGAATTAAAGTCGGCGGGGCTGTTTTCAGAAGCGCGAAAATGGGTGATGGATGACGTGAATACTTAGTGGGTGAGTTTAATCCCGAGTAGCTAAAGGAAGCCCCACTTCATGGCCACTGTAGCACAAGGGACCAGCAATGAAGCCCACGAAATTGTATTTTATTGATCTACCGCCCTTTCAGGAGGCAACAAAATTGCGGACCCCCTTGGAGACCAACATGCTAGAAGAGGTTGACTAGAAATTATTCAGGAAGAACCTGGGTGTGTGTCTGACCAAGATTTGTCCTAAAGCTTTATCCTGGGGCCACAGCCAGGAGTAGACTCTGCTGAGTCTAATACTAGTGGTAGCTCACAGCCTGTTTTAGGAAAAAAATAGAAGTACGATAAATTTCTCATGATCCTGCAGTCACGAACTACTAAACTGTGTCCAAGTTGAAGATCAAAGGTAGCAGAAAATATACACAGTGGAGACAAATTATGAAAATCTACTTGGCTCTCACCATTCTCGGCTACCTAGGATTCTTCTGTTGATAGGCACAACTGCGTCTTCCATGGAATTCCGAGCAAGGTGCTTTTCACTCCAACGGAATCACTTTGCTATAAAAACAAGAAAATAATCACTCCATTGGTACTTTCAGGAGTAGGTTTAGCCGGCAGTGGAGTAGTTCCATCAAGCCATTAGTATAAGAGTGGTGGGTTCTAGGTTTGTTGCTTTCGAAGGCAAGTGTGTCGGGCAGGTTTTGGAGAGCGCCTTCAAAGCGATTAATGCTGCCGGTGGTCACGATAGCAAGGCATTCGGACTGACTCACCGAATCAGTAGTGAAAGCTTTTGCTGCATCCTCCGTGTGTGACGAGGAACAGTTACGATCTTTGGTTAAGCCATACGAGGAAGTGGATACAACCGCCGGATAGTGTAAGAGGCCAGTCTAGAAATACATGTGAGTGATTTAAACATGTGGCTTGTCCAAAGAATGTTCCCAATACAAATCTGATGTGACGGTAGAGCTCATCCCTTCGACAACGAAAGGAGCACGGGCTCAGAGGCTTTCGTCGAGTACTTTCACCAAGGAGCCAATGGGATACTCTTCTCCATTGAGCCATAAAGAGCGATGCACTTTACTAAAACCTGACCCTACTTGGCTTAGGCAGGTTAGGCTTAACTTACGTTCACTTCTACCAACCCTATACAGGTTCGCCTACCCTCATGTTACCCTCTGCGCCACGAAGACTTCAGTTCGACCATCCCGCAGTCGAGGCTTGCGATAAGATCCAACTTCTTTCTTATCAAATACTCAAAGCTTTGGAATAAGCTACCTCTGGCTATTCGCGAATGTGTGTCAATGACCCAGTTAAGGCAAGCAGTAAAACCACAACTTACCGTTAGTCGTCTGTTATTTTCGACTAACACCAGCATATCTGAGGATCGAGCCTACGAGGAAGGCATCGAACTTTAGAATCCCAGCATCCGCGTTCCCTCCCCCCCTCTGCCATCCATCGAGCTGGCCTTCGAAAACGGGTTCCACTACTAGGACCATAGCACCATATCCCGAACCTATCATTTTCCGCCAAACGAAAAAAGCTAGGCTTACAATTTATTATCACTTTTTTACGCGTACCGCACAATTACAACTATAACTAGTTAGATGCCTGCCGGTTCTCGCTACTCACCCAAGTTCACCTACAATCACCTAGCCCCATACGACCCTGCCTTATCTAATTCACTAGTCGGTCTTCAAAACTATGTCCAGACAATTAATACCTCCCTCGCTATATAGTACTAGGGCAGCCATATAAAGCAAATTTCCTCTAGCTCAAGGCATGTAGACATTGATGTTTTCCCCAGCATCAAATGGTTCGGCGGTGCTGGATTTTAGGACATCAAGTTCCATTGCCCACTGCATTACTCCTTGATTCACCGGTCCTTCTCGTATTTATTCTGGTTTCCGCTCCCCTCAGCTTCCTTGCCCGGCCGCTATTTGCTTTTCTTAATCATCCCGGTTGAAAATCTTTTATCCCATACATTCCCCTTCCAAACGCTACTCATTGGCCTCCATTTCCTCCTTTTACATTTCCCGACATGAACGCCATTCTGTGTCGTCAAAACTTCTGAACCCATCACCTAACTTAGAAAGCTATCCCCTCTCCGTGTGTGGAACAACATCTCCCATTGGAGCAGCCTGCCTCAACCACACCAAAAACGGTCTCTGGCAGCCTTAGGCGCTGTCTGGCGCTGTACGACTCCGATACATGTATGCAGGCACGTGCATTAAGACACGCGTTGTCCTACTTCAAATTTTTGCCTGGCCCCACCCCGTGTTTTCCAAGCGCGTGAAAGTGAAACCCCTGATGCCAACGGCATCTTCACTATAGCTGCGTCCGGAATTGAGAAAAAACAGACCACCCCAACGGTTGCGAAAAAGTGACATATACGCGGAAAAGTATGGTCAGGCGAAGGGGCTATGGAAAGTTCCTTTATGTGCTCAACATCCCTCCGTCAGGAAAGATAGCGAAAAAGGAGAAAAGGAAAACAAAATAGACCTAGTGGGATTGATTTGATCTCTAAACGCCATTATTATCGAGCTGTGAAGGAAATGGGCAACCTCCGATCATGGGTGTCTCCCATCAGCTCAGACCTGACCCTGCGAAAGGGAAAATCCCACACCGCCCTTGTCCGCTTGACACGCTTGTGAATCCTACGCACCAGACAGACTGGGATGATAGCGGACTGGTCTCTCAACGTATGATTACCCACCCCCGCTCTAATTTTCGACCACCTCGTACCCTCCCATGCACGCCTGGCATGTTTGTTGACGTCAGCTACAAAACCACCGCGGCTCTGGACAGCAAGTCTATACATCAGACGACAAACACTTTTCATCAAGCGCTAAGTATATCCATGTAGATAACATAGTATATACAAAAATACATGTAAGAACGTAGAGAGAAGCACCCGTATTTTTCGCCCCCTTACCTATTTTTCCGCCTTTTTCTAAGAAAGCGGCATTCCTCTGGCCCTAAAATCCTGCCCACTCTTGAGTTCACGGCCTTACCTAACAGCAACCTGCAGCGTTAGACCTGTAGATACCCCACGATAGGATTTGCCATACATCCTCTGGATCCATTATATAAACTTGCCATTTGGGTTCTCGCCGTGTCCCAGCTGCTCCCTTGTGACCTGTAAAACACCACTGTGGGACTTGTCATATAATGCCAAGACCTATTATGCAAACTTGCCTTTCAGGTTATTAGTGTGCTCAGCTGCTTTCTCAAGTAGCCCTCAGACCCTATAGTCCATATGCGCCTCCGCGGCTCTATTAACCCCAAAAGATAAGACTTCCCGGTGAAAGGCCAAATCGGTAACCAATAACCTTGCCTATCAGTGGAAGCGCAGTTAGCCCTCACGAACATCAAACCACAGTAAAAATGACTCGCCATTTCACTAAGACCGTTGTGCCTAATCTTTAATCTCCGTACTCCTATCTGTTATTTTGCTCACGACAACCCCCAGCTGGAACATCTCCCAGACTGCTTTCCTCCCTTTTTCAATTTCAAAACCACCCGGCCATCACGTTTCCTGGCTGCAATATATCGCGCAGACAGCTTATCTCTTTCTCTGCTCGTCTACAACCGCACCAAAGGCCGTTTACCCCGAATACGATCTAGCCACCGGGTTGCGTCCACAAGAATTCCTGGTATTGCTGCAGATGCCCCCCTGGGGAATTCGCACTACAAGACACTCTCGATGTCAAAGCAATTCAGACCACCATGCGATGACTCCTAATTGAATAGTGATCGGCCAAGATTCGGCAGCGCCCTCCCCCTTCTCATGGTGAAACAGCGAACAAAAACCGCAGCCAACTTTTGACCAGAAAGCCCGACACAGACAAAGAAAAGCCATAGGAAACTCAACAGAATAATGTATCCGTCAATTTACCAGCATAGCCCAACCCATGGCATAGGTTTTCACTCTTGTCCTGCCTTATTGTGTTCCTCGTGGACACGGCATTCCGATTGCTGATTGTTCCTTCCTGGAACTTCATCCACCTCCCACCAGCTGCGAACTGCCGACACTAGAAGACACACTACTTTTCATGGAAATTGTCTCACCCTTTCAGGGGGTGCTATTCCTTTTCATGTCCACAAATCTATGAAAATTAGTATTCCTCTGCGAACCTTCATGAAATTCTTCCCCGCCTCCCTTGTATTGATGCCAATTACCTTTTTAAGTGAACATTATTATCATTACCGACCATTTTCTTGCATCATTCTTTCGACTATTGTATTTCCTGCGTCCTAAGCCAATGTCCGTCTGAAAATTCCTACATCCGGCCGATTCATTACTAATGCCACAGTTAAGTAGAAATTGATTTGTACTCGCCGTGTATTCTTTCGTCACTTTGCTTCATTTAAACTCTCCTTAGCCTTATTCCAATGTTGCTGTGATGTGCGAATCCCTCATTGAAATTTGTGAATTTTCCATCTCACTCAGTGATATTATAAACTCAGATCATGCTAACATGCGTGCCTCTCGACCACGGTCCAGAAAGGTACCATTATTATCTGTCGTGGAGATCGATAGAAACTCGTCCACGAAAGGCGGCTTGCACGAGGTATCATTGTCTACCTCTGGAGACGTCTTCCGAAGTCGGGATCGTCGCAGATACCAGACGCAGGGAGCTGATCTTTTTGAGTCACTGGACCTCAGAGTTTGCCGCTTGAGCTGAAGCCATTGCTTTTGGGACAGTGCCACGCAGTAACTAATGGTCCGGGTCGTAGATGGGTGAGAGTGCGTGTGCTGCTAGATTATAAGCAACAGAACCCTGTCGCATGCACACAGTAAGGTGTGAAACCAAGTGGTAGTTCGAACGTGGTTAAAGCCGATCAAAAATTGACCGAAGAGCGTACACTATTGGTACGGCCCTCCAGTGTGCACGGGAGCCGTCGAATGCTCAAGTATGTTGCTGGTAATTCTCCTTCATTTGCGCTGTACCCGGATTCGGCGGGTTGAGGAAGCTTAGAGAAAAGAGCCATTGGGCGTGATGTGTTACTTAATGGTTGCTCCAACATCCCTCGAGCAGATGTATCTGAAGAGTCTGTCAGCAACGCTAAAGTTTAAGGCTCAGAGTGTGTAGGGAGTGCCACGCTGTAGATAGCTTCCCTGATCAAAGTTAGTGCTACTCGTGTCATTTCGGAAGATATGGATTTCCGCTCACTTCCACGTGGAGGGTCCGTTGGAGTTTGTATTATTTCGGCATCGCAGGGAATAGATCGATGGTAATTGACCTAGCAGGAGAACTCGCGAAAGTGTTGGTAAGGTTCAGGCTTGGGATAACCGCGAATTGCCGAAACCCTGCCTGGTATGGGCCCCTCTCCTCGACGCTGGAATCTCGTGACCTAGGAAAGTGATAGTGGGCCGGAATAGTTTGCACTGTGCGGTGTCCGTGATCACAACGTACTCGCTAATTCTTTCAATAAGGGCGAACATATGTGCCGTTTACTCAGTCTCGTAAGAAATTGCAAACCAAATATCTTTTAAATGCAAGTAAATAATTTTGACTACGCGTTTCGCTTCATGCATAAACCTTTGAAATAATCGGGCTGCATTGCTGAATCATAAAATCATACAGTAAAGCTCGAATAACCCGAATGGAATCGTTGGTATTTCAGCCCACGGAATCAGCTGAGACTGCTCCTCCGTCGGTAACCAAACGACTGGCTTACGTGTAAAGGGACTCAACTGTGCTCATTTGTTTCACTTTTTTATCCGAAATTGGTGGTGTCAAGCACAGTGGTCACTTGACCATTGCCTGTGCTTTCTACAAGCAAGCATTTGGAGCATAAGCTAACCGACCTCCTTCAGACAGCGTTATGTTTCGCGTGGGCTGTGGGAAGCATTACTCTTACCATCTTGTCGGCGCAGTAGGGAGCATCACTGTAAT
Source organism: Fasciola hepatica (assembly GCA_948099385.1). Taxonomy (NCBI): domain Eukaryota; kingdom Metazoa; phylum Platyhelminthes; class Trematoda; order Plagiorchiida; family Fasciolidae; genus Fasciola; species Fasciola hepatica. Next base: position 2,179,956 of record CANUEZ040000106.1, read on the forward strand.
TAAAAGGTGGCCTCGGCATCCTGGGAAGGAATAGGGGACGATCTTAATGGGGAAGCAACCTGGTTGGGTTTACTCGACCTAACATACGCGTCAAGCCTCGGGTCAAACTCAATGAGGATGGAGACCGTCCAGGTTCGCGGTTTTATTAAATGATAAGTAACCGTTATAGTGATGAACGATAAAAACCTAAAACTGTGATTTTTCTCGTTGTAGCTATCATCCAAGGTGCCTTTCAAACAAAGGTGAGTCTTTCGATGGGAGATTAATGAATGAGGCTCTACAATGCGCCTGTGAGCGTTGTAAAAGTATGGTAGTGTGTAAAAAGGTTGTGACAAGAGCGGCAAAATTCGTCCTCATTTCGAAGCGCCAAGGAAAGACAGCCTTGACTGTGTCAGGAAACACTTCGAACAGAGCTCTCTCGTGTCGGAATCGCCGACGCATCTGGTCACCGGAGGCCTTAAAAATGTGTTCAAAGTTGACAAGCAATGAGCATGAGTAGGCCCAGCATGACGAAGTCAAGTTGCTTAAAACGGAAAAAACCTAACGGGGTTGGCCAGGTGCGCACAGATGAACCGGGGCAGAAGACAGAGGGTTGGTGGATATTCAGGTCAGTTGTATTTGTCCGCGTGCGTGTATCCCTTTGTCACGTGGGGTTAAGCAATTCAGCTACTTGGCGACGGCATTTAGGGTCAAACCGAAAACGGGATACAAGGAAGATCAAGTGGTTGACGTAGGAAGAAATCATCAGTAAAATGGAACCCGTGGTCCACAGACCACAGATGAGCAAAAAGTATTTGGGAGCATAATGAAAATTATTGTGTTTGAAGCGTAAGCGGAATTAACAATTGTAAGATGGTTTTGCGCTATATTGGCCTAGGTGACTGGAATTTGATGGTAGGCTCTTGCCTGATCAAGATGGCCGAAAACGGAACGGCAGGCAAGGAGGAAGTTAAATCGTCAACTAGTTGAATGGGGTACGCATCTGGGATCTTATTATTTCCAAGGGCCTTATGGTCACCAAGCGGACTCAGATTGCCAGCGAGGCTGGAAATTTTATGAAGGTGTAAGGCTCAAGGACGACTTATGGGTACTTTATACTCACTTGTAGCGTGCTTGAACTCAGCCTTTGCCAGGCGGAGCTTGTCTAGTGCCAAGCTAGGGAGTCGGCTAAAGCTGGGGTGATGAGAGACGTAAGTCATCACCACAGGAACAGAGCTGGCTGCTCGAGAGTGGCAGAGTTAGGTGAACAGGGTCCAGCTTAGGGCTGTTTGGCCATGAAGTTTGATGTACAGATGCGTGATGCGATTCATGGCGTAATCCCATCAAGTTGAGGAAGGGAACGTCTGTCTGTCGAAGACCCTCCGGTATCGAACATCAACCAGTAGGTCGAAATGACCAAGGAAGCCTGTACCCAGTGCGGGTCAAGGGGCATCTGCTACTATAAGCACCTAGAGGAGAACGCAATATAGGCATGAGTTCAGCATCAGAGACCTCCGGTCGTAAGTAGGGACGGCAGCGCCGTTGGCGATACAAAATTTGTTGGTTGGTTGAACGGTTGCGACGGGCGTCTTCTAGAATTACACTAATTGCTGCCCCAGTATTCATAGGGAACAGGTTATTGGGAAGTTAATGGAGAACATGCTGCAGGCGATTTGTTTTATGGCTGTCGATCACATTAGCCGTCGGGAAGAGTCGGGATACTTGTTCCCCTGTATGACACCGGAGAAAATGGAACCAACTACGCAGCACCAGCCCTCCCACCCCCCCCCCTCCGAGCCGCTTGGGATAAAGCCGTATATTGATTTACAAGAACCAAAGGAGCTATCATGGAGGGGCTTCTGAGGCTTTCTTGTCGGGCAGGGTTGCAGTGATGATGTTCATAGCGTCTATAGTGAGTGCAGTGGGGCCGACAAAACTTGTGAAAGCCCCTAAGAAAGCCGCCGTCACAGCTTTTCCACATTGCTTTCCTACGGCTGGAGTTATGACCGGGGCTGCTGAGGTTTGTTAAGGCGGCAATTTGTGGGTGATGCTGTTCTACTATAGGGTTCGCTGCTTTAGCAGCTTCTGTAAGTTTAAGACGGCAGGAAGTAACAAGCAGTGTTTGAATGTTAGTTGGTAGTCATTACGTCCGTCAACCTTTGGAGACCTACCTCCAAGATGGCATAATCCCAGCTGCTGCGTTTCCTTCAGCAATGCAGAAAGCTTCCAGCAGCTTGTGATTGCTGAGCCCGACTTCCTGGTAGCAATTATTTCACTGTCAGTGGAGGTGATACTGTCAGTGCTCACTGCCCTCATATGTTGTCCATAGGCTTCGGCCCTCCACTAGTGACACGGTAATCATAACACTCGGCAGTGTGCGAAAGACAAAGGCGTGAAAGTTTGAGCCGGAGATGTACACTGGAGGAAGACAAGAGCTAGCAGACACTGTTCCCAGGAGGAACAAGTGGCCCAACGAAATTCGATAGTCGCTAGGCTTAACAAGTTTCTTAGTGTTTGTGCGACTTTCATGTCTGTAGCACTACACCTCCGCAGCCCATATGACGCCTGTTATGGTGATTCGGTGAACGCGTAGCATTGCACCAAGCTTTACTGGATTCCTTAAGATCTGAAATCGGTTAAATTTGTAGATACTGTGAAGCCTACTGGGTACGCGCACTTGATCCTAGATTACTTACACCACAAGTGCTATCTGAGGTCTTTTTCCTTCCAGTGGACTCTGCTTGCCTATTAAATATTTCCTGAAGGTTTCCACTAGAGGCTCCATTGTAGACGCATAAAATAGTTCCTCCCCAAAGAGCACGTTAGATTCGGATAAGCTTCAGACCTGTTCCTACGTACGTCCGGTGATTTTCTGATATAGTCCGGGTAACTATCGGTGAATTACCGGCATCGTAATGGAACTCTACGGGGGCCGTACTGGAAAGTCTGTATTCTTCCGGATCATTAGGTACTGACCAGACAATGAGACGGCCTATGGAATGGATAGTTAGCCGAAAGCTTCAACTGTTGTCAAAGACGGCAAAAGTCAGTGGAATAGGTGAAGGAAAGTTTGTATCGAAACAATGGAAATCACTTTCATGTAACGAAGCAACACCGGACACTACGCGAGCTAGTGGAACAAGGGTTCAACTGTCAGCAAGCAGAGCTGTCAAAAGTGTTTTCAACTAGCAAGAACCAGCTGCATATATAGCGGCACAATGGACAGCCCTGTGGAATCGAGCAACATACGCCCTGGTCGGAGCTAAGTGTTGGTTGGGTATATTTATTTACGATAACACTGTTTATGAACTTACACATTCAAAATCAGCCATCCTAAGATCACTACACATCTTGTCTAATGCGTTTGGGGTCTATAGGTCTGAAAATAGATTCACAGATCGGCACAATTGGTCAGAGCACGAGGTCAGTCACAATAAATGACACAGCTCGGGGACTATTGGCTCGAGGCACCACAGCGATCGGTACAGAGGGGAGCGGGAAGTGCTGACATACCGGGGCCCCATGGATTTTTTACCATTTTCAGGGTCGAGGTCAAGGCCACTTTCCAGGGGGAAGGAGGGGGGGGGGGAAAGTGAGGTGCCCCCCGATGATCTGCCCCAATATTGACATGAATGGCCCATAAACAAAGGCGAAAATAGGTTTAAATCCCCAAACCGTTCGATATCTAACTCTAAGTGAGCCCGTGTGTGAACATTGTATGATAATTCCGATTGTGAATACAGATACCTAAGTTCATACGTAAATTTCGTTAAAAAATTATCTGCCAAGGGAAAATACGCAGAGAAATGACCACTAGAAAATAAGTACAAGATAATGGACAAGGCTAAAACTTCAGAAATTGTAATCTACATGAGACACAGTTCAAGTAAACTGGTCCCATATACAATACACATAGCCGTAGTTCGTAGCTTTTCACCCTTCTTAATGACATAACGACCCATATTTTCGCGCGAAGTCACATAGTATCCATTTACCGCCCTCTATGATTAAATCCGATAGACGATCTGCATTACAACGTCATAATTTGTAGTTTATATCATTCTTCATCAGCAACATGATCTTGCGGACAACACCTAGAAATACCAGATGCATAGGTTCACAAGGGAATGCACTTATAATGTCAATAAGTAATTCCTCAGAAGATGAACGCGTCAACAGATGGCGCCCGGAAGCACATGCATGCGGAATGAAGCGTCCGTGTGAAGAGGGCTACACAAATTGGTAAATGTCACACTACCCGCAACCTAAAAGCCTTTGCTAACACATCTGTCACATCAGTGGTACCCAGTGTATCCCTTGATCTGCTTTATAAATGCTCGGGCAAGGGGCATCACACAACACGATTTACAGATTTACATCAGTTTTAGAAGGCCTTCCATGAACAGAAATTCCGTTATCTATAACGGGCTTTAATTCAAAAATCAAGTCCGTTAGGTATTCAACCACGTCCAGCGGTTCGCTGTCTCCATAGAAAACCCCAACAACGAAGGGGCGCGTGACAACAGGTTTCACGACACGGAATTGTATAGGCCACTGATACTTTGTGGAGTCCTTGAACCAACACATGCCATCGAAATGTAGTTGAGTGGGGATACAAGTAGGGATCGAATCCTTATGAACAGCTGCACGGAGCATTGTGCCATGTAAGCCTAAATGCACATAGTAACCACCGGGGATGACATGTGATTGGCATGTGCAAGACGCACCAAGAATCGTTGATGGATCCTAAGGTATTTGGCTAAAATGTGTGTTTAACATTTGTAACCATCGTCGTAAATCCGTTAGTAACGCGCTGCTTTTGCAGTACAAAAGACGGATATCATCCATTGTCTCCAGTGTTTTCATCACTCGCACTCCTGAATTCCGCCGCAGCAATATGACTGCCAAATATAGAAGTATTCGTGTGTTCCGCATTGTCTAATATACAAATGAACAATATGTAGCTAACTAAGTCCCACCAGCCGAACTCAAGCAGACAGCCCTCTCGGCGAAATCCGATGTAGATGCTTCTGCTGTTAGCCTGTCTGATGCTCGAACCAGTTGACGCATCCTTCCTATTTTCACGAACTTCAACGAACCAGGATGGAGAAACGTTCTTCCAGGTATTAGTAAAATAGTTGGATCTGTATAATCTATGAAGAAAAGCTGAAAAGTTGCTACCAATTACGAACTGCCATTTGGTGCCATGACTTTAATTATTAGTATGAAACTGAGTGGGTGGATTGTTGCCCTAGGACAAAGGCTCACGACTCCAATAATCACACTGAAGAAACAGTCCGGAATAAAGTGCATTGTGTTACAATGAACGAATTCAGAGTTTTGCCCTAAACTTGGCGAAAATTATCGTCACCTCAGGACAGTATCACGAACGAGCAATTGTCACGAATCATACCTGGCCGCTCAACAGAATGGACTAGCAGGTACGCGCCAGAATTTCGTAGCACACTAAAACAAATCGAAGTCAACTAATCTTCATAATACTCTAGTTATCAAAATGTCTTTGCAGCATGATGATTTTCTATGCAAAGTAAAGAACTAATTTGGCCGTCTTGAGCAAAAAAGGCACTCTTCGTCGAGAAAAACAGAAGTGGTATTTAGATGGTGAATCCACCACAGAGGAAGTGGTATTTTGTGCTGGCTGAGCACTGGTCATGGTGATTTGGACGTAACCACACGGCCACTAGACATGGACGACGTGTCTTTGTTTTTGTCCGATGACCAGTCCCACTCATGTCGATTCCGGGGAAGAAAGGTATTCAGTCCTGTAGAGGACCGGCAGACTACTGATATTCTTCCAGTAATTCCTTCAACCTATATAGCCAGATATTATCAAGACCCATTCACGTATCAACTCCCATACACAAGTAAGGTTTTCGTCTTGTGATGCTTACTATTTTTTAACGCAGCCAACCTCCCACTAGCTACGGCTGTCGAGTGAACACCTCCGCGACCCTTCTAACCTTGAGTTCATCGAATACTGACGACCTTAAACACACTCAAGAAGCTGGATGTCGTAATCTGTACGTTCTTAGATTTCTTTGTTCATTCCATTCAGCTTCAGCAGGAAATTCCATGGCACAATTTTCCATATGGCCGAGCCTGATTACTGATGAAATGGCAACTTTGAGTGGGCAAATAACATACGCTGGAACTATTCAGATTTTGCTGTTAATCTTCGTGTGAGGAATATACCTCAATACGAGGCTCTGCTGGAAAAACTAGAGGATAAACATATTTACGGAAACATGGTAATTTGGATAACAAAACTATTTTGCCCTCTTCAGTTACAATTCATGATTAACTTTGGAGCTACTTCAGTCAGCCAGAACCCTCGGACAGTTTTGAAGACCTTTTATTCGAAGAGATTCTGACTAATGTCCATTGGCGAGGAGTCAAAGACAAGCACTCCCTTTGTAACAACAAGCTGTATCGCTTAATAATAGGTGAGCTTTGTTTCGATGTATAATCTTTATTTGTAAGACGCCGTATCAAATCATAACTTCAAAGATGCGATGGTTCATACAATCTCTGAAAATGGAAATCTGGGTTCAAAGAAGGAGGTCACAGTCGGCTGAGCCTGCGACTAATAACCGCTAGTATTCGCTGGGAAGTGAAAGTGGGCCCTATCCCAATGTACTTCCTATACATCGTTTAACATGCCAAACTAGATTTATTTATTTGTACCCCTTCTGTTCGGGGTGATAATAGTGAAGACGAAGAGAATATCTTTTCCTCAACCTCGTTATAATTTTTTTAAATTAAATACATTGTTCCATTTCATATTGTCCGCTGTTTTCTGCTATCCGCCGTATACCATTGGGTTTACCACGGGTTCGTAATGAACGTGTGGTTGAGATCAGATATAAGCTATTCGCCGTATACCACTGGGTTTGCCATGGATTAGTTATGTGCGTGCGGTTTACGTCATACAAGAGTTATAACCTTTTCTGAGTAAGTAGGTGGGCAATTACCGTAGACAGGTGTCGATATGGTGCTTTATTGCGGTTTGAGATGGTTCAGAGCTAGAAAATTTAAAAAAGTGTGTGCTTTCCATCCCGGGTTAATGACGCGTTATTCCATAGGCCGAGTTTTGAAGGCGAAATAAAACGTGGTAACTAACACAGGGATTTAAACGGCTAAAAGAAAACCTAATTTTACGCTAAAGCTGACAGTACCCTGAGTGCTCTCTTCTTTGTTTCATTGGCAGTCACTCAATGGTACTGTCAAGGGACCCCCCGGTGACTGTTAAGGGGTCACTCGTGCTGCTTGGGAATCGACTGTCGAAATGTTTTTTCCAGGCCTGAAAAGAACTAAGAAATAAAGCCAATCACATCACAGTAACTCAAATTACGATGAAAAATATTTCCTTGCATGGTATATCTATCGCAATGCCTATAAGGTTTGGAAATGAATAGTTTAATTCTGTATGAATGAAGGCCATTATTAGATCCCATGCACAAGTGATGAATTATGATAAATTGTGGAAATATCGTGGAGCAGCGTGAATATACCTGGCGGTTGGTCGCTATTCAGCTGGATGTTATTTCTGTCCGGGACCGTGGTCACGTTCGTCGGTCCCAATATGACGCGGAGTCCGTCTCCTAACTTCACGATTTAGTTGTCACTTTATTTATGAAATAAGGTCTTACCATTTTGCCGTAGTTTTGCCATGTGACATCTGAAATTTATTTATTTATTTATTTATTTTTTTTTTTGGGGGGGGGTGTCAGTTGAAAACGAACCGAACCTTTCATCAGCGAACCTTTAGAGAGTGGTACCTATTTGAAGATGTATCATGACATAACTCCAATATAAGTTTGCGCACGGAAACCGAAGCAATCACCAGTCCGTCGTAGCCTTTGTTTAGAGACAATGGTTCTCGCCTATGAACCTCAGCTTTGGATGTTAAACTGTGGCCAGTATTATGATTAAAATGGGCGTGTTTACTCACTGGTTGGTTTTGCTGCGGAGGCGATGGGAACACGGCGAGCTTCATGAGTGAAGATTCTAGACAGAAAGTAGCAGTGTGTGGAGGCTCAGCAAGAAAAAAGACAAAAACCGAATGCTGAGAAACTTTAGTATACCAAATTACAGTGCAATGACATATGCACGAAGTGATTTTCCCCAATAAATCAACGTACAGGGAACAGATATCGAACCTTCCGTATACACATTTGACTCGTGGGAGGCCTGCGGGGGCCGATTCCGTCACACTGTGATCAATTTCACATGCACACAGGCGTGTGCCGAGACAGATTTGGATTATCATTCTCCGTTCTTGTTTTGTGAGTCATATATTGTTTTGTATCGGTATGAGTACGAATAACTGAAAACCAACTTGTTCGCCACGTTGTCTATTCTCAAAGTGTTCTTTGGGATTTTCCAGGCAATAAACAAAACCTCCAAATACCAGCTTCATAGCATCGATATCGAACGCAAACAATAACAAAAGCTGAGTTCAATCAAGTTCACGTATACATTCCATTTTTGAACGCCAAAACAGTGAGCCGCGTTATTCACCAGTCACGTGGGCCACTATTACGTAAATCAAATATCTGTCCAAACAACAATACAAAAATACAGCCCTGCACTATTTAGCAAATAATTTTTACACAATCTGATCTATGTAATTCGAACCTAAGCGCCATCAACTGAGGATAAAGTCACAAAATGTAAAGACAACACTTGATCTAAGGCCGCAGTTTATTCATAAACGCACCGGTACCCTATTACTATACTCATAGTCTCTCTCTCTCTCATTGCTCTTTCAGGCCTGAACGTTGTCACCGTTCGTGTTTGTAACAGTTGATATCCCAATTTATTTCCTTTCCTTTTGATTTATAACTGCTTGTCCCTGGGAATCCCCGCGCCCAAGATGACTGCACGCTTTTGCCAAGTACACGCTTCCACACGTGTTGAATTTGTTTGTGGTTGTTGGCCGGACGAATAATGAATGCTGCGTCACAGAACTTCCCTCCATCATTTTCATACACAATCATGCTGACCATCTCACCAACTGTTTTACTGTGTCACACAGTCTGTCATCATCTAACTTTGGCGTCGGCAGTGCGACAGTTGCTTATTGATGCAGCCCCATTTTCCGCTTCGGTTCTTGGATTCTTCGATCAAAGGGATCACTATTGGGGTTGGGTTTTGTATATTTACAAACCGTAGATTGTGCGGTACGGCACCACAAACTATTTGGTGATTCCTAACTCTACGACGGTCTTAAGACATTCGACCAAATACTCGGGTCGGACGAATTCTCGATTGCAATGGTCGTGCTCTCGTGCTGACCGGCGAGAACGATTAGCAGAAAACGACCTCTGGGACTGGAACTCGCGTTACTCAAACTTAGTTCTGCAACCCGGAATCCCCAGCGCGATCTCCGTCTTTTTGGTGTACTTTATTGTGCAGTGATCCGTTTGTTGGACGTCGGCCTAGTATTCGTTTATCAAGTAATAACACCGAGTGTATCTCGGGTTCATTTTGGACCGGTCGTTATCTCGCCTGTTCACCCAGTTCCGTCTTGTCCACTATAAAAACTCCCGGATTACACATGATGATCACTGCCGACATTTACTTCGTTCAAAAGAAAGAAGTTATTTCTATTGCAATTTCCATGCACAAAACTGGGTAGATTTAGCAAATAAATTGTTGAAACGGTATTTTAAGACTGTTTGTTCACTAGTTTTTGATAACTACCAAGTATTTATCTGTTCACCAATTACCGCCGTGTTACCGGAAACTTACAGTAGGATAAGTGTTATAGGTTCAAGGATTTTGCTTCTTGCTGGTACATATCAACATGAGTACCCTTTTTCTAAGGATAGAAAGTCGCTTCTAAAGAAAAGTATTACATAAGATTCAATTTTTTACCAAATAAGTTCTGCTCAAGGAGTACACCCAACGCGTTCCTAATAAGGAGAGCATTGGGACACTTACGGCCAAAGTTGGGCTACGTCATTATAAATTTTGATGCATACTACAAGCGCCTAGTTGATAGAGTGTTATGCCCTTCATAACAAGTGAAAAGGTGCTGGAGATGAGTGCCCAATTTTTTGTAATAAAATCGTTTTTATGCGTTTCGTAGCCTATTGTCCTAGTATCCTTGCTTTCGAAATGAGCCATCAATTTACCAGTTTCTTTTTAAAAAGGAATTTTTTTACATACGTGAACATGTTGTAGAAAATATGCACTGAAAATATGTACAAATTTGATGATGCTATGGCAGCTTTATTTCGATTCGCCGTACGATGCTTTTTATTGACTCGTTTTGTCATCACCGGGTCTGTGATATGAAAACGCACAAAGTTAACTGTGGGATTGGTGTTTTCGAAAATGTTGAACAATAAACAAACTGCACGTGCAGATTTCGTGAACTATTCCATTGTAGACTATATCAGATCAACGGAAAAATATCTGGCAACGAATTTTGTATTAAAAAACAACCGAAATATTGGTAGAAAATAAATATTGGAACGTAAACTCCCCACTAGACAAAGAGGATGCTTATCGCTCGTCAGTGCATGTAAATAGGACTGAGACAAATAACAACGTATAAACTATAAGTGTATCGTGAGAAATGCGTAAAAAGTTGTTTTGTGCTAAATTGTCAATACTGTCAAAATATCTCAAGAGTTACTGATTTCTGTGCCTGAACAAAGCGCGGACAACCAATCAATATACTCCTCTCACGCGTGGACATAAGCTTGCCTGGTGTAGACATCTAGTCGTGATCCGGCTTGGACAGTATTAACTAACCGATCTTTCCACACGTTGACTGATCTCACTTATTTACGCGTGTATGCATAAGTAGCTCCCCTTTTTTACTTGCTTGCTCGTTGCTTACGCGCCGGCTGCAATTTGGTTGCATTCACTTTCTTACGAAAAAATGGAGTGGGGCAGACCCATGCTCTGCTACTACTGATCACGAATACAGTATTGGCTGTCAGATTAAAAAAGCATTTCCAAAAAGAATAACGCGCAAGAGACTTAGCGTAATTACTTACCTGAGTTCTTGTCTTGAAACACCACAATCTCTCAGAGGTGAAAAGACAACCTTTTATGCGTTTCTGTGACACTGGATGGAACAAACAACATCAGTGGCTTTAAGAAAAGAAACGAATCTCATCGACTTATCTTTTATGGCACTATGAATCTGTGGTCGTAGACAGTTATTCATCAGCCTGAGATGACAATACGCAGTCCGGTAGCTTTTTATTGCAAAACCTTGGGGTGTGGGAGTGTCCCAGGATCACGCCGTATGCATGAGAAGTGCTGTCTCAAAGAGTTTAGCTAGCCGTAAAGCCGTTCCATTACTAAAACGAGAGCTTTGAAAGTATCTGACAAATACTGCCAAGGAATTTCCTAGTTGACGTTAGTCTGCTCTGTTCTTCCAAAAAGCACTGACCAGGTTGAATGATCCGTCTAGATGTGCTAACAGTGCGTACACCCCCGCCTAGTAATTCCACTGGCTCCAATTATTATACCATTCACAAATTTCGTTCTGCAGTTTCAACAACTTGGACGCAAACGGTTCCCGCATCCAATAAGCATAAAGCTGAAAAAAATTAGCGGTTTTTTTAATTTTTCTTAGCTTAGCGATAGGTTATAATTCTGGACACGAACACCGGTGCCCCGTGGAGTAGCTTTGGCGCATGTGGTGCTTTTCCACACACCGGGGGCCTTCCTCCGCATCCAGTGCAGGTGAAGGCGAGTCACAAGACTTGTAACTTCGACCAAAAGATTAGTCCAGGTTTTTACAACAGTGAACTTTCAGGTGAATCTCCTTAGACTGCGAAGTCAAGTATTCTGATTTGCGGTGCAGGGTAATTTGTGCTACAGGGGGCTGGTCAGGTTCACTGAGGTGAGAAAATGGCATTCTCACTGGCTCACAATACACGGCATATTATTCTAGCATACTCCAAACTGGAAGAATAACACAAAGCGGTGAACAGTCTCGTCATCAATGATTTCTAATTATTTAGACGAATCAAAATTCTGTGTTATTAATGTCAAATCACAAAATAACGATAGATCGATGACGGTTTTAGAAGGTTCGAAAGAGAAGATGAAGAAGAGATCGAGGAGGAACAGGATTCACGCGGATGATCCAGATATAAATGTAGACCAAGAGTGAGTATATCTGGTGTAATAAGTTTAATCAGCGAATCTTTTGGTTTATTTTGGGGTGAAGGAGAGTAAACCGAAGAAGACTACGTGTGTGCACCAACTGATTAGGAGAGCACAAAAACGGGCCAGAGAGACGAATGCTCTGATACTGGATCTTTAAGAACCACATCAGATTGTAGATGAGATAGCAGTTTACAAAGAATATTTTCATTCGCGTGATTCCAGGAGAAGGATTCAGTGTTCAGAATATCAAGCAGATAACTGGCTTGTTGGGAAAAAAGTTGGAATGAAAGGAGCGTAGTACAGAAGACCTCTAGGAATGGAACGTAAATCATGAGAGATTTGGGTGGGGGTACATCAATGAGCGGGGCTAAGGTCACTGGATCTGGTGAGAAACCACTATCATCACTAATGTATTCAAAGCCGAAAAACTCAAAAGCACTGAAAATACACTTAACTCGGCAAACAGAAATGCAGAATTTCATGAACTGATTCAACAAACAACGAAGATGGTAATAATGTATATCTCGAGAGACTCCATGAACTGCAATGTCTTCTTGTTACGACTCAGCACATTCCAGACCTGATGCAATATGGTTAGAGGCTGTTGAGAAACAGCAGATGACAGATTCAGACCACAAGGCAAAATGATGTATGGGAATAGACCGAAACGAGCATTATTGATTGCTAAACAGCTTGGTTCCTTGCCCGAGGATATTTACAAATACGCATCTTTTAAGCCGATTTTTGAGAATACACAAGACCCTGCAGATCGACAGTACACGTCATCAGGTTCTTTGCTAGAGCGCTCGTTTGGTGTAAATCTACAGACACGTTCCCATCAGTCTTCAGCGAAGTGAAAATCGGTGTAACCCAGTTAGACGACTCCACAGGGGTTACCATCCCCCGCCTACTCGTTGACTGCACCGCTTGAAGGAAAGGCTTTCTTAAACCGAATAGAATTAGTCTGCGGTTTAGAAAAAGGGGTCACAAGATATCTCTGACTTCACTCCAGGAAGCTGCACACCACCAGAAACCATCGCGCATTTCAAAACAAGCCTCTGGAGATCAGATGAATCCGGCGAATACATCGAGGAAGCAGCACAACGGTACAATTTACGATATAATTTGAGATCAAAAACCGGAGGTCCTGAATCAAAAACCAGAAACTCACAGTCGGTGGAATCAGAACTCCGTAGATTATTTGAAACAACGCAAGAACCAACAAGTGGTCAAGAGTGCACAGTAATACTGCGGTGGCTCGACTAAAATAAAAGACAAAATTGGGGTATGTTAACAAAAACTGATGGACTGCTACACGACGCAACAGAAATAGAAAAAGGTGACTCACGGAGTGCCTACAATGTTCAGCAAATTGATATCAAAAGGGGCATACACAATTGCTCCTCAAGTTTAGTTCGACGCAGCGTTCGGTCAGGCGGTTGTATGTCTTTCGAAAGGGGCTTAATAATTCCACGATTGGCTACCGAGTAGCCTTAGGTGAGCTAAAAATGGCGTTTGGGATTGTATGAGTTCGGCCTTTATTACCACAGGTCTCAGGAAGCTCACAAGCAACGCAGAAAGAACAACCCACGGTAACCACTTGCGGGTGCAGTAAAAATATCTGAATAATAATTTGATAAAACAACAAAACGTAATGTACAACGCGGTGAGAAGGAAATGGTAGAACACGCAAAATGAACAAGGTAACATGATACATCGATGAAATAGTTCAGTTGAGCAAATCTTGACATGAGTGAAAAAACTAACAGCTGGCAGTGAAATGATGGATTCTGCACTCTCGGTGTCTACAGTCAAAGTGTGTTAGTGACTTCCCGTAGTATTCAGCGTTTGAGTGACATGAGAAAAAAAGATCACGAACAACGGCTTAAGCTGGCGAATTAAAGTCACCTTTAACTGAAATGGAGGGGGAATTTTAATTAACCCTCATGCGGGAAACATTAGGCTGTCAACCAAAGCTTTGAATATCATCAGCCTAGCTGGAGGAGGTGCAATAAGATTTCCTATGGACGGTGTGGAAACCGAGAATGTAGCCTTCCACTTGAAGCACTTTTTCTCCATTATTTCTGATGAAAAAACGAGCGAACCACTCGGGCAGCCGTGAGAAAAGCACTGGCGCGTAGATACGTAATGTTCTGAATCTTTGTGGAGACTTGGGTTTATGCTTTCTCAAGCAGTCATTCAGAATTAGAAGTCGCTTCAGGTTTACTGGTATATTGATCCCAGAAATCAAGCAGTCTCGTAGGTGAGCATTTAGTAGCGCGCTGTAAAAACATATCGATGCTTGCTTCTTTAGTTTGGGAATGCAATTACGAATGGACCGGTTTTCTGTGCGGACGAGTGAATTTAACTTGGCCTATTCAGCTGCAATAAAATCAGTGTGTTTGAAGTGATGCATAGAACTGCTTTCATTTTTCAGGGAGAATTTACCGCAGGATCTGGGTACTCAGTATTTTCCACCTATGAACATGTATCTTCCCCAATGAGATGTGTGATAAAAACACCTTTTTCCTTTTAATACTGAATCCACATTTAGTTAAACACCAATATTTGGAAACGTTCGAAATTGTTCTCTCATTCTCTGGAGATACATTTACACCCAAATGGTTCCACTCCAGCTAAACGCATGATTGATTATCCTGTCTGTGACGTCGAATTAGGTAAAAGACGGACTGAATACTCTGAACACCGTGTAGAACTACTGAGAATTAAAAAACTGAAAGCCAGCTCGGAATGCAGCGTGTTTTTTCATGTACGTGGAATCACGCAAAGTACGCATGCGTAGCATATAACAAAACATGTAATAGTGCAATGACGAACTAGTCACTTCCATTTATCACAAAACCCACGGCTTCCGCTGTGGAAGGGGCGCATCAATACCCCACTCTTGAGTGCACACTTCGTACTTTGCCATTCTGTCGGAATGATTAGTCTAGGTTCACTGGGGGCTTGGAAGGAAGTAAATATAGAAGCTGCGTTCTAATTAATTTAACTGCCTGAATGTACTTCCCAGCAGGTTGGTGCTCACGGACACTTTCGAGGAAGTGCCTGGTCAATGTATGGTGCGCTCACCTGAAGTGGACATACCCCTGAGAGGTTGTAATTTCTGCTTATGCTACTAAAGATGATGGTAGTAGTTACATTTTGACTCCCGGCGAAAAGATGCTTTGGGCCGTTTTCATGATACAATGCAAACGGTTACCGAGATTTACCAACTGGGCTTATGAAAGTGATCACATAAAGCTACCGGCGTACTCTCACGGCATTACTAGTGAGGTGTCAACCAATACGGACACGCCGGAGGGTAGATCCACTTCCGGCAAACACACCATAAGCCGTCCTGTTGGAACAGGTTGGTACGTATTCACGAAATGAGATCGCCGAACCACGCATTTCATCCTTTTGTTCGAAATTACAAAACAGGCTCGGATGTGAACAACATTTGCAGCTTTACCTCATAAAACTTATTTCCAAGAGCTCCTAATAGTTTGAGGTCTACAGTATCCGCTCGAATGTCCCCTCTAGATGACTACTGGAGGTATAGTGAATTCTTCAGGACATCCATTTTTCTAGTTCTTTGTTCAGTATCTCAAACATTCCTATTAGTGAAGAGTTTGGGATAAGTATACCAAATCTCGGATTGTCTTACTAAAATCTGTTAAGTGCTCGGTCGTAGTTTTAATTTTGGTTTGGTGATAATAAACTTGAGAAGAGAAAAGTGTTCACGGCAATTTAATGCGTTGAGATTAGTGCAGATTTAGAGCGAAAGATGTAAGTTATTCTACTTCCGATAATATAATGAACTAAGGTTAGCCAAGCACGGCACCACATTGTTCGTGAACTAACACGTCAGCAGATAAAATGATATATATATATATATATATATATATATATATATATATATATATATATATATATATATATATAATCGAGGAAGTTAGCTAGTTTTGGTTTCCGGAACCCGCCGAAAATCCCGAGGATTGGCAAACTTTTGATACAAGTTATAAGAATTTATCGCAAATGCTTTTCTAGGACTTACTGAACATTTCGTAAATTTTGCAACCCACTGAAGGCACTCGAATGAAATTAGTTCGAAAATTTTGCGGATTCTTGAACTTACGTACCCTAAACAAAAGTACACGGGGTGTTAAGGCCTATAGGGTTCTTAAAGGCTTGTTTCTCTCCATAGTCTGCGATTTACACATTTTAGCCCATCAAAACTAGCTATGAACATTCTGCCCATGTGCGTCATGACGTATCTGCACTGTGTTCTCGTTCCTTCACATGTTTTGCATTTAGACTAATCCCCCTCGTATAAATATCTTACATGACTCTACTGCGTCCTATTTAGCACGCGTTCTGGTCAACAAGAGACAAATCACCGAGAAGTCTACCCACCGAAGCTCGGGAGACAGAGTGCGTCAAGTTTCCAGGACCATTTGTTAAGGAATAGCCGTGAGAAAGGATCCGATCATACCCTTTCCACTTAAACATGCAGACTTAAAACTACCAGTAAACTGCTAGGATTGGGGCTAAAATAGGCTAATAACCTATCAAATAGACTGATTAGCATCAGGTGAGTAACTTGTGTCTGGCTGGGAGACACATTCCATGACTAGGCATCCCCGTAATCTAAGTGACAATTTGGACTTAGCTGAATTTGGTTGAACGAATTCTTGGAGGGCAGCTATCATTCCGATAGCAGATATGACCAGATACCTTTTTCTAAACTAGGCGTACTCATGCTAGGGGCTAGCTATTGTATTTTGAAATGAATCTGATATTTTGGTGTCAGATGAGATCCACTACAGCGGAACCATTTTCCTTCTGGAGGTTTTTCTGTTTATTTGAAAGACACAGTTTACCGAACAGGCTCGTTTTCGGTGATTCTTAATCATACCAAAACAACACAGCATATATATGCTGTACTGCAATGATTAGGAATCACTGAAAAAAGCTTGTTAGCCAACCTGTCTTCCAAATGCTTTCAGTGAGATTTTCCCGGGAAATCTGCTCATTTCAAGGTGACAGTGATCATTTTCCCTCCTTGGGGTGAAATGCGAGTTTTTGATTTGCTGAAGTCCTCAATACAAGACAACGCATGTGACGATTGATACCCTAATACGGAAGTACCTTAACAAGAAAATTATCGTGCAAATGGAAGACAGTGTTTTTGATAGATAGAAGTTTTGAGAGAATAGAAGAAAGAGAAATACCAGCGATACTATTTAAAATATATTTTCTGTGAACAATTTTGAAGACTTGTTTGTTAAGGCCAGGTTTATACCGTTTGAAATGAAGTTTCTGTCTATTGAATTTCTAAATCTCTCGTGTTATTAGGTAGTGCTATATTAGGAAGATTTGCAGTTTATGGTTCCTAAATATGGACGGGCCCATGGCGATATTTCCATCAAATGATATGAGATTACAGGGTCATCCAGGAAAACAGAAGCTCAGTGTATTTCTCCGCACCCCGCGGACTAAGTTCTCAGATAAGAAGAGATTCACGGCAGATTACTGCAAAGAGGAACCATAGGGAAACATTTTGTGTAAAATGAGGTAGACGTACGGTTGCTTCCCCTAAACGATCCTACTCTTATGCCAATCGACTGGTCCCCTAGTCTCTAACATGCAGTACATTAAAGGCACACAATTTCACGGAGGGTTTCATGGCCAATTTGAGGCTGCCACTTAGAGGAGTGACCGGTAGTGACAACAGGACTCGAACCGGGGACAGAAGGATTGAAAGTCCACTGTGATTACCGTCTGACCACTGCCAGTCCATGAGCGGATAGGAATCGGAAGCCTGGTGCACGATCGTACGCATTTTGAAGAAACTCAGTACCGTGCAGCACGGTGTATAGGATCACATCAAGTAACTCCACCGAGGTCTGTTATTGCTGATTTGAAAAAATGTTCTGGCATTTATTACAGTATGTCATATCAGCATGAACACAGATGGCTCTGTGCTAGTTTATTCGCACCCGGAGTGAGCTATAAGAAACACATGTGACAGAGCCCTGGGAGTATTAGCTGAACTTGTTCGGTGTAGGATACACCACCAACTGAGAACAAAAACCGGTGGAACAATCAATGCGAATGAAGACTCTTGTCTGGTATCAATGTTAAGGCCTATCTCTCTCGAGAGTACAGTGATTATCTCAATACCAAGTGAACTGACCTCTCATTGGAGGATAGAAGTAATTAAAACGCTGCAACTATGATAGCGCTAGTCCGTTCTCACGAAGCCTTAGAGGCTAGATTAATTAGCGGTTGGTTCGTCAAGGGCCCTGCACTGTTTGGTCATATATCCTCACAGAATGTCATAGATTCCATTGTATATGGTCGTATGAACTTTCAGCGAGAGCTAAGTTATGCAAAGAAACACAGCCAGTCCAGAGTGGATTTTCGGATAACACAGCAGCTAACACGTTTATATTCATATATTATAGTGGGTTATTTGGCGCCTCTCAAGCAATAACAAGACAGATGAAGGCAAAGTTA
This sequence comes from Fasciola hepatica, assembly GCA_948099385.1. Lineage (NCBI taxonomy): Eukaryota > Metazoa > Platyhelminthes > Trematoda > Plagiorchiida > Fasciolidae > Fasciola > Fasciola hepatica. Next base: position 2,198,616 of record CANUEZ040000106.1, read on the forward strand.
TGTATCCTGGTGCCGATATAAATATTTGTGCGGTACAGTTGGGGGAATCGTCTTGAGAAAAGTCCAAGCCATCCAATCATTCGAGATATTAGAGCATCCCGTTGGTGACACAAACCTCATGCATAAGTTATGGGTAGTTGATTGATTATATATGTGTCCTGTGACGTTTACATAACTGACCAACCATATGATCAACAAGTAACTGACAACCAATAATTCGTGGTAGACCAGTACGGTGATGGTACCGAGGATTTAAGTTCCTAATGGCACAGCTATATCGAAGTTATTGTATGGAAGGTTTTCGAAATGACAGTGTAGTATGCAAGGATCAGAGCCTTCCGTGGGGGTTTGTTGGTGTTCGATCTGCAAAATCCAAAAACGCAAAAAATTCCACGAGCACAAAGGCTCAGTAGGTGTATCAACAGGGTCCGACAATTACATAAATCGAACACTAATATGGCTGTCAACAGCCTACTCACCACAACATCATGAAACCAGAGAACTGATGGCTAGGATTCCCCCCGCACAGACCCAAATGTTTACTCCACGTGAACAACAGGCTATCTGCCTATTGAGCGTTGACTGGTTGTTAGGTGCAGAAGGTGGGCGAGTTTCATCCAAACATAACTGTGACACTCTTACAAATTCAGTGATTGGTAGGAACGCGATTATTCCCCTGGTGAGAATTTGCTCTTCCGCTTTAATACAGCTGCTGAGGACTCTAGGTTCCCAGAGAACCCCTATCAATACAAATATGGTATTAAGCTGCACATTATGTATTCACTTGTAGTTGCCTTACATTTGAAATCCGGAAAGGACTGCATTCCATCGGGAACACCACACTCCAGTTGTCACCAGAAAGTCTGAATAAATTGTTCGTCAGAAAACAGAAAGAAATATCACGAAGCTGAACTTTTTATGGGTGAGCTAGAGAGGGAGGTGATACGTGATACAAAATTTATGATAAAAAGTAGAGGTTGTTTGTCTATCCATGAGTATCTAGCATACGTCGGGTTTGGTGGGACTGTTATCTAATAATTTCTCTCACTTCAGTCCTCTGGTTTTCCTTTCAGTTCTGCAGTCATCTTACCTCTTACCATCGATCTGTCAGGAATGGCTGTAGAGATGACTGAGGGCTGGCAGTTTTGCGAAATCATTGCTATTTGACCACAAAGGGGCGCATCAAAGAAATTCCGTAGCTGCTTGCATAGAGAAGACTCATTTTGGCAGCCAGAAGTGAAAGATGTTTTGCTAGTATTGCGTTACTAGTTGATCACAAATGCTCATTCGATAAACAGCGACAAAATTTAAACATATACTAGAGAAGAGCACATTTAAAGTAAAAAAAAGAAGATGAATCAGATGAAAGTGGCTAAATTACGTACAATACAATTTCGTTGATTGAGTAATCTTGTTGAAGTCAATCAAATTACAAGTTCATTGTGGTGGATGACGTGTTCAAATATAATTTGGGTCAGCAAACCGAATAAATCTTTCGTGGAATGTTTGCAATCATTCAGCCGTAGCCTCGTAGTTCAGCTGGTACAGTACATGTGGTACTGAAGCGTCTACGCGTGGGTTGGAATCTAGGCCAGGGAAACGACATCTCACATTCGGATCAATTCAACAATATAATTCCAGTGAAACATAAACACACACAAGAAAAAATGTCACGACGTCAAAATACCGCGCCCGGAGTGAACGATGGGGAGAGAGTGTGTATTTCATGACGTCTAGGAGTCGTCCATTTTCTTCAAACTACCTCTATCACCACTAAAATAGTCTTTTCGACTTTGGGAGGCCGCCCCGCATCATTCCTAACATATCGTGAGTAATCCTATGATTCAGTTTTTTGGCTGTGCCCAAAAAGAAAATTGTCCCTGGAAAAATGATCACACTGTTTAACTAACCGGTGGATTAAAGCGTTGAGTCACCACCTTAGACGTCCCAAGTTCAAATCCTCAGCATCACCGGTTTCTTCGGCAGTAGACAGTAATACAACGTCGTCCCGATTGTTACCACGTCTGATCTACTGGGACCGTTTATGGTTCTCTACTCCAAGTCTCACAGATTGGTTGCCAGTTATCCCCAATCGTACAGTGAGCCCTCTTGACTAAGGGGTATGTACCTCTTTCACTGTACTTACGCGCAAACATATGAGGAAAAAATCTATTGCTATCATCTATTTCAATTTACAACAATGATTACTAAAGAACAAAATCGCGTAGGGCAAATAATTGTCAAACTCATTGGCAAGGGGGCTTCCAATAAATTCAGTTTTTGCCCCGGAATGAACTTAAAACGTACGATGCCATCAGTAAAGTAAGTTAAAGTCGGTCCCATGGGATGGACTGGAATATGGCGCAAGCCTCTGGATGATGGGGATGTTAGACACTAGAGGGACGATAGAGAGGTAGAAGCACGGGCAAAGTGTACAATTCATGGTGTTTATCAGTCCCTCTGACATTAACAGATAAATGATTTTAAAAACATCGATTAGCTTGTCAGAAGTAGATCACAAACTGCTTGTTGACTGTGTGGCAAACGCGGTTTTCGAAGAACAGCTACGAAGTGCCCCGAAAGTGCCTACCGTCGACGATTATTCAGCGTTAGAGTTACTCTAAAATGACGAGGCTCAGGACGAGATTTTACTCTAAAATTTCGTTTTGTAAAATGCCTAGGTTTGCGTATGAGTGTACGTGTGTGCGAGGAAGGTGAACGTATGAAGTGGAAAACCAGGTCATCAAGAAGAACAGTGACGTACAAAGTTAAGGAGGGAAGCATATATTCACAAATATCTGTAGATTATAAGAGAACTACTATACATTTATATTTCGACCAGCGATATCAGATTTTATTACCTTGTCTGCAAGTGTGAAAATGAACTATGCTTTGTCGTAAAAACAAATGTACGTCACCAATTTACGACGCGTCTCGTAGTGTGCGGAGATGAAAATGATTTCGAGTGCATTCTAGGCTCGGAGCGCATTCAGTCCATCTTTGCAGTCAGCATTTGGAAGTGGAACAGCTAGTAGATTAGTCGCTTGAGGCTAGTCCATGAAAGACGTGCTAGAAAGACGGTGGAAGTGGACAGTCGAGTAGCGTAAGCATGAAATGCATAATGCCTGTCTATACAGGTTTGCTCAACTAAATCTAATAAGGTTGCTACTCTTATCTCCATAAGCCTTCAGCTAGAAAAGAGATAGAGACCGCCTGCTATTGGTTTAACTTTTGTGACATACGCATTCGGACAATCAAAAACTCTGTCATATAGTGACACTACCCAAAGAGAGCATGGTTGCAAGCAATGTCATTGTGTATCCACTCTTTTAGCACATTCTATTTCTCTCAGTACAACTTCATCGCATTTTAATTATTACCCTTATCCTTTCATTGTTACCAACCAGACACTCTACTTCGCTTCTGGTCAGATAGTATATGGCTCAGCCGGCCACCAGTAAAATGTGTTTTCAAAATGTAACCATCTGCCAATTGCTGTGATGGCGCACATGTTACCAGCCAATCAAAAGAATTCGCGGATCTCAAAAATAAGCCACCTGTTCTCATCAATCTTACACTAGGTTAATCGAAATTTTGTTCACTAAGGTAAATAGAAGTCCAAAGGAATTTCGAAAGGCGGCCCGGTTGAAAAGAGACCAGTAAGCTTCCAGAGAAATTATTTATCCGAGACAGAGAGAGGGAGAGAATAGAAGCTTTTGGTTGATTTGAAATCCCATCAAATATGGTCTTCAGGCTATCATCAACGAATCTTTCAGACCCATCTAAAGTCGCCGAATAACTTTGAAGGACAAGCGCAAGTTGCACTGTCTTGTATAAGACAATATCAGGCACTTCACTCGGCAGCAAATAAAAAAATGTGTAGAAGCTTTTTTCTACGAGGTGGGAGAGCGCGAGTTGTTTTTTCATATCGCTTATTCGATGGCAGTAAATGATAAGCTGATAAACCTTCATCGAAACTACCCCTAACTATATCATACACTCGAGACTACTGTGGGTGTAATCACTTCGAACCTCAGTAAGTGGAATCATTCATTTTTGTGTATAATCCAGACGACCAAGGATTCTCTAGTTTCAAGCTGCAAATATTCGCTTTCGCTTTCGGCTGCTATGACATTATACTAAAAAAAGCAGAATAACGAGGCACGTTTTGCCACAGTATTCAAGCATATTAGGTGTGTGATGCACACCATAGATAAATGCAATCGGATTTTCGCACCAAGTGTTCATACCAGAACACAATTCACCTTGTACTTTCGTCGAATTCACTTTGAACTCAAGTGTAGTGTTCAGTCTGTAGGAAGCCATAATAGGGTTCGATATATGCAAGTGTAGGAACCCCGATGAGACATTTACTGAGTTCTGTGCTCAAGGGAGTTCTGTTTTTTTGTATTTTGCAGATGGAACAAGTGCAACCCCCGCGGCGCAACGCTGGTCCTTACATACTATTTATCGGCGACCCCTCCAGTGGAACCGAGTAAAATCGGGGGCCTTGGTAACTGAGTGGTTCGTGGCGGTGTGGTCGACAGTGACCTTGTGAAATGGCCCACTCTGTGAGGGAACCAGGTGGGATGAGAACTCCTGGTTTGTGATGTTTTAGCATATAGCACTGTGGACAGTTTTCTTTCGTTGGCGAAGAGGGAAAGGGATTAGAGTAATGGTCGAGCTGAAAGCAGCAATATTGGTTTTTCGTTGATGTATGTGTGAGAACACGATGAGGTATGGGTTCTTGAAGGTTTCTGTATTTCTGCATTTTACATCGACCGCCTGCAACGCCAGCGGAGGTATACTACTACTTAAAATCTGCGAGTTTAGGTAAAAATACAGATCGGGCAAGCTTTTGCCTCAAAAGGTTCGAAAAGATAGACTAGAAAACATTAGATTCGTTGGTAGGAATCAAAGCGAGGCCGTTTTCCACAAGTTCGACCTACGATTCCAAACTGGCGCACAGGATCGATATTTGTGGCACTCACACTAGCCAAATACCTGAGCCCTACAGGTTCGTCTTAATACCCCTTGCGGAGAGCACTTTGGTCACAAAATAGCTCCTTTTGTGAAGGTGATCAGTGGCTGATGAGCGCGACAACATTTCACGGTGACTAAAATTACATGTTTAAGAATCAAGCGGTTAACAGGATAGTCACAATTCGGAAAGCTGCATTCAGGTCCCGACTGGGATGAGCTAGAGTTGTAGCAAATAGCTCTTGACCAATGAAATAAAGGAACTGTGCAGCGCTTTCGTGCGTTACCATTATTGAGCTGAGCGCGAATGTTCTCTGATAAACCGTTGTGGAAAGCTTTATTATGTCCTACTAATCATGTTGATGTTGTATTTGATTTGGCTTTTGGAGAAATCCACACAGGCAAATTGAATTTCGAGCGGAGATTACCAGCACTGGAACTGAAATTCCGCCCTCAGATAATTAAGTGTTTAAGGTAGGACCAAATCGATGGAGTGTATGATGGCCTAAAGCTCCACGACTATTCATCTTGTCTCACAGATTTTAATCATTCCTCTAACAAATATTCTTGTTTATAAATTAACCCTAAAGCTTTCTAAAGTGTAACCCCATCACTATTCATTTACTTCTTTACATCGTGTAGCCGTCCATTCCTCCTTATCTCATGGGCTGCAAATACGCCACTAAAATCTTTCGGCGGTACAATACTGGACGTGGAAGTTTAATTATTCCCCCAAAGACTGGGAAAGAACTTCAAAACCAATACTGTTCCTAGTGTCACTTCCACAAGGTCCTCAAATGCGGCAATATAGCTTTGGTTTTTCAGTGTGGCTGGCACGGCCCAACCGGTCTTTATAAACTCGTATACCTATCTACTGATAACCCGTCACAACTTTAAGATCTTTCCGTTCGTCGTCTTGGAAGTGTTTTGATTCGTAGTCTTTCTTGGACTAGTTATATTGAATCGGCTTTCACCACAAATTAAAAAATTTATTTTCCATCTTTCAGATTTAGAAAACGTAGATTACCCTAAAATCGTGTACTTCATTCTGTAACCTGGTGCATTTTCCCTGCTTACTTTTATGATCATACCCGTAATTTTGACTGGTTCAGCATAATACTCGCTCTATGTTAAGGAAGGTACTTTTTACTCACTAACCTAGCATTATCATCTGTCTGTCCACATTTCAATTAACTCCCCTGTTATCTACTTATGGAGTCCTACGTAAATCATGTTCGTGCTAGAAATCAACCCCTAATCGGATGCATAAAGGCGTTCCTTTGCTCTACCTGAATGGAGTGAGTTTCATCGATCATATCATTGTTACGCGTGAAGAAATATGGCATGGGAATTATGCGCAAAAGATCAAGGTGGAAATACCAGTGAGTAATCCAACGGGAGAAAATGCCGATGCTTTTCGGCAGTAACTCTCGTGAGATGAACAAGCAAAAAGTGGGCAGATTCCGGAACACTAAATGATAACATCGAGAAATGGGTCAAAAAAGGAATTTGTTCATGCATGTGTGGGAGTGTGTGTGTGTGTGTGTGTGTGTGTGCATATCGATGATGGAAATACAGTTTGTAAAATATCGTCATGCGATGAGCGAAATAAGGGGAAATTCTTTCCAGGTAAATTGTTTGCACTCAACACTATTTCTAATTGCAAGCCTATCCACCATAACATCTCTCAGTGGGCAATAACTTAACTGTGAGAACTATCCCACGGAACACTTGAGGAATAGCACAAGGTGGCGAGCGAGCTCGTTTTCAGTGATCCTTGTCATTACATAATTTTTTAATGAAACTAACGAACCCACTCACGGTTTACAGATGGATCTGGGTCACTAGTGCTAGGCCTGGTCTTCCCCTATCTTTATTTTCAACCCATCACCCTATACACAGTTTTGCTCTGTTTGCTTAGCATTGCTGCTACGAAAAGCGATACATGATACATCAGAACATTGAGTGAATTTTCACTTCCAATCATTCCGCAAAATTGGCTAGGGACCACAGAATATCAACACGAGTACGCCTTCATACATACTGCCAACCTCACCAAAATGTGGCTGCTGTACCGGAACATCAAGACCAAGGACAGGCTCATTCCCTGTCAAGACAAGAACCCTGTTAAGTGAATCGAATCTACGTGGACGGAAGCGTCTTCGGTACCTTTTACGATCTGACGTCCGCCAAGCTGGATGAATGAGATGGCATGAAACTTACGACCATCCGGATTATAACTAGAAGCTTGCCTGGGAGTCCTGTTTCAGTCACCTGCAATAAAGGTCATTATTTTTGTAACCAGCTGGTTGTTTTTGCAACAGGTCCACAATTAGGTTTATAGTATTTCGCACCCTCTCGGGAACTTTTTTCCGGGATGAACTGAATAATTTATTTCTTGCTTAAAATCCATGTGCATATATAGTATAGTAATGCTTTGACACACTAGCATACCACATTTAGTCACTCTCAGTAGTTTAGATACAAAATAAGCCGGGAAAAACAGAGAATAACAGGGTGGGTTTATTAGCATTTCCTGCACTACACATCTTGTAACAGCAAGAGCTACTGACTAAGTGGGCTTAGTAGACTATTCGCGATGGTACTACGACAACGTCCATGGTCAAGCCCATTGATCACGGTTTACATACCTATTTTTGTTGTCACAGCTTGTCTACCCTTGACCGTCATTCGGCCGCACTGTGCCTCAGAGAACGCTACACGCAGAGTACGTCTACCCGATGCCATGTGTAACATATCTAAACTAGCAAGCCTGATCAGGATTACTCTTCCACATGGTAGGACAAGGGCCGGTCCTCAACCATTTCAAGACTGACATTTGTTGCCTACTGCTTTCAAGGTTTAAAAAGTTTGCTCAAATACACCGTTTTGGCAGGGGAACAATTATCATTGTTTAGTTGAGCTGGGAATAAGTTTCATACAGAAGGAAGTAAACATTGCATGGGGGAAGCTGTATCCCGCAAGATCCTCAGGGCTGATAGGAGCGAAGACAAATGTTTTGTCATCTAAGTGAGTGAGTAAGTTAGATAAATGGAGAAATCACGGAGAGATCTGGGAATTTTCTGAGTCATATTTATCTTTTGGTGAGCAACGTGGGCAAAACATACTCTTCGTTCATCGAGTTTGCTGTGAAATTAACACTTTGACTACAGTATTCTCCGTGTAAAGATACGGCGAGATGATTCAGAATGCGCATCGCCCAATCTTCGTTTCTGACTTCTGTTTTCCAGCACATTTCTCTAACATTGGCGCTAGTTCCATACGGATCACCGTTTGAAGGCAGCATTCGATGTGAAGTCATGTATTAATTAGTGTGATACTCTTTACGGGAATTGAGATATGCTATTGTATCCCAGCAGCGGCAAACGAAATGTGCACGCAAGAAATTTTTTCAGTATAGCAAAAAGCAAAGGCACACTTTCGCACAAAACAGCTATATATATATATATATATATATATATATATATATATATATATATATATATATATATATATATATATATATATATATATATATATATAGCCTTGAAAGAAAGTAGTAAATCAATAAGAGTTCATTTTAATCCACAGAACATTCGCTGAATCGTATGGACATTTGATATGAGGAAGAAAATAGGTCAAATCAGGTCACCATTGATAGTAAAGAAGCAAAATACTCTGTTTGTTAAGTCCATGGTAGGATAGGTAGTAGCTGCAAATCGGATTGGGGATTTTGCGCCTCCAGTGTTGACAGGGAAGACAGCGAAAAAGGACCGAGTAAGGCTCCGTCAGTTCGTCGCCTGTTCTAAACTTGGCCAACTTGATGCTGATTCCTACGAACCTGGTCCACTTTAGCCCCGTTGTACTACAGTGTTTCACACACCCATGTTGCTTACATGTCTTTTCGACCCGTCCGCATATCTTCTTCAACGATACATTCTGACTGATTCCATTTTACGCTATCGACGACATCCGTGAATTGCAGTGAGCACAAATTAACGTATTGGGTTCGAAATGAAAGTATATTCACTTCAAAGCATACTAATTTTGCTCTCTTCTTTTCTCTCTCTTCGCTGAATATTTCTCGGTGTCGGTAGATTCACAGAGATATAGAAATGTCACTGGGTATTGAGTAAAGCACGATCAGTATACCCAAGTTGTTGTTGGTGAAGTAAAAGAGAGGATTACATTTTGTCCTGTTTGCAGTTTGGTGAAAAGAAATGGTATTTAGATTGAGAAACGCACTAAATGTGAAATTTGGCTTCAGAAAAGGCTGTTCATGGTACCCACTAACTCGAATTTGTGATGAAAGGAGTCATGGTTCAAATTCTAATAATTACAAATGTTTTATCAATCGGTCACATGAGTTACCTAGTATATTCAACACCTTTCAGCCCCTAAAACGTTTGCTACCAACTTGTGTCTCGATCAATGCCTAAACATCGTTTATAAGCAATGCCTCTTCTTATCTGTAGCCTGATTTCATCTAGCTGCTTGGCATCAACGGGACTTATAAGTGAGTCTTCAGAGGACGTAGATCGGTTTGTGATGAACGAATTACCAATCACGAACACAAATTGTGCTCCGCAGAACAGCGAATTTGAATAGACACAAGTTATTATCATTAGTTAACGAACAATTTTGGTCTTTAATTCGTCGCATGTCAAAATCCTTCCTATTTGGTACGACTCGGAGCAAAACAGGCATATGCTCGCCAAGGGTTGTCAGCCTACACCTCGGACACAACCATGTTGAACAGCTGAGTTGCAGCACATGAGTTGTACTAGATAATTAAAAAAAATAGTCACCAGTGATTTATTCACCCAACTTTGGGTTGATGGATGGATAGAAACTTAGTATGCCCCGGGGGTAAGGGGGTTAGGGGTGGGAAGGAGATAGTTTGCTGCATCTTTCGTGACCACAACCTAACGGCCCAGTCATTCGTGATGGTAGGAAAACAACCCAGAATTGAAATCGCACCTTTCATCAAAGGTCACAATTCACTAAATTATCAACTGTGCCGAACTGTGTGGATGGGGGAGATGTCATTAATTGTCGAGCCAAGAGAGCGACCGGCACGAACACGGATGGGCGAGGGTTGGGCTGAAACAAACCTATTCCAGGTGTATAGAAATTGAATAGCCACCAAGAAGAAAAAGTGTCCCCACGGACTGTGAGTGTTTTTTGGATCGTGAACTACCACCTCCTGTCATCTCATAACTTACCTCGCCTTAGTAACCACAAGAAAGAGAAAGGAGTGGTGCAGTCGGATATAATAATTTATGGCCATGTGCATTTACGGGGAAGGAATAAGGCAAGTAATGGTTTGGCACATATTTATATATCTAAATATATGTACAGATATTTCTATATTAATATATATATAAAGTATACATCTCCTCGATTTTCCCGAGCGAGACAATAAATAAGTTAAAAGCGAGACACTGAACAAATTCAAATCATACAAGCATATAATTCTTGGGGGCTGGATATTGAGAATTGGTAGAAGTTAAACGGTGTATGACAGTCTGCTTCCATCCATCCCCCAGCCTTGTCGTTCAATTCAGATGACTGAAAATGAGCTGTGATTCGTGTGCTATTTAGCGTAGACCAAAGTGTCTACAGCCGATGCACGGAGATGGGCACCGTGTTGGATAAAACACAGAGGACATGAAAGTTTTGTCTGGTCGGGGATGAAGATGAGATCTTTTGGAGCTTTTGTAAAATATAAGGTTGAAAGCGAGTTAATTCCCATCCCGTTCCCAAATCAAGGTTTGTGGTCTTGAGATACTCCTATTTTCAGCCCTCTTTCGACGTTGTTGCTTGAGGAAGAATACATACGGCTTGGGAATAAGACCAAATGAGCATTCACTGAACCATTGGTAGCACTCCGTCACCTGAAAGTATGGGTTGCAAGTGCTTTGCGTACTAAATGCTATGGTTGTTGGCCTGAAGGTTACTCTCGTTTTGGAAACCATGACCTCGAGAAACACACACATCAAAATAAATTGTTAGTTGTTAGTCGTAAAAAACTGGTTTTAACGGGCTTGATTCGTCAACCCATTTGTGTGGCTATGTACTTGGAACCGCATTGGACAAGATCACTTCAACACAGGAAATCGACAAACAAAACACCAAAACAAGATGCGAGCGGGCGAGAAAAAGAAGGGAGCTTCGCGCCTGTGTATTTGTTCATTAGTTTACAGAGAAGAATGTATGAATAGCCGACAGCTTGAGAGTGTATACGTATGTACTCTTGATAATCGTTCAGGAAACGTAACAGCAAGATGCATTTTAGGGTAACCAACGAACAGCTAGTTTTTTCCTTTGCTTTGCCTCCCCCCGGCCATCTCTAACGCAGTTTGTCGGTAATCATTTTCAGCATAAAAACAAATCGGACTTCTTTATGATTTTTACGTCTGTCTCGTGGATCTGCACATCGAGGTGGACATGTCACAAGGGGACAAAACATTGTTATGGTCATAAACCGTGTGAGGTAGTTCAGGGACCGAGGTTTGAAAACGCAACTGTTTGCTTGGTTTTGGTGACGGGTACATGGTACTGATTTTGTTTGAAGAAGACACGTCGGACAACAGGCGAGGATAGGGTCGGGGAGACACACTGACCGTGGAGGACGACTTGTACTCCTCAACCATGGTATAGTCCGGTGAAGCACGTGAATCTGCCACAGAGGGGGAACTGTTCAGTTGAACGGTAGTGGTCACACTATTATTGTTATTCTCATTGTACTCCGTCTGATCACGAGAAGATAATAAGATAATTTTGTTCGGTGATCCAGCATCAGCTCCCGGGCTACCCACAGATAATTCGTTTTCTACTTTTATTGGTGGACATAGATCTGGACGATTTTGTCGAAGCAATGAACCAACGCCTGGGACTCGAACATTTAGACTATCACGATTTATTGAATGACTGCTGTCTTCAGAATCATTTTCCGCCTCGTATGGATACCGCACCACGGGAATTTTGGTGAAACGTAAGTTGAAAACGTGCTTGGGTTGATAAGATTCGGTCAAGCTACGGGAAAATTTGTCTGAAGAGTTAAACAACGGAGGAGCAACTTTCGGTGGAAGTCTTTGGTCAGCCGAGTTTGGTGGGTTCTGTGGGTGACTTTGTGAACTGCTACGGATCATTGACTGATAAAGTTCGTGATTTCCCACCCCCGGTGTACGATTGGAATGAGCTCGTGGGTTTAGAGGTGAAGCTGTGAGATTTATGGATTTATGTTCTGGAGCTGCCCTAGGTTGAGCATATCCATACTGAGTCCAGTTCTTTGTGGCATCAAACGCTGGACTGACCGCCTTTTGTTCAATTCCCGGGAAATATTTTGTCGGAAATGATGTGTACAATCCTGAATGTTTCGCGGCTTTGGGCGCATCGTCGCCTTTCAGATTGCGTGAACCTGCTTGATGGCACGTGGCTATGTTATTCCCCCCAACAGTAGATGATTTCATGGAACAAACTTGGCATGCCTGGTTGGTGCCTGGTTCCCAGGTGACCTCATTCTGAGTGTTCGACAGGGAATGCGATGTGCTTTTAGCCAAATTGGTTACTTGTACGGAGTTTTGACATGGACAGTCCGTAACTGGTTGACTGACTGTCCCATCCCGAGACAATCGCACCTCGCCAGAAGTCGTACAGGGTGGTTCACAATCTGTTCTAGAGCATTCACAGCAAACGGATTCGTTGAGACTGTTAGAAGCGCGCCTTAACTCGAGCGGAGTCCACAGAAGGCGATCTTTCAGACTCATCAAGAGTCGCGTCCTTTCTGCGAGCGAGTTCAACGTTCCGGTTGACTGAATCGGTACATCCTGATTGGCTGGATCGAGGGTCACTAGTTTATCCGATTGACTGGGAAAGTTCGCACCACACTTGTTAGATTGATATGGCTTTTGAACCCACTGATTTTGTCTTGTAGTTCTTTTGGTGTAGACAACATAAGCTACCAGAATCGATACTAGTAGTAGACAAATAATGGATGGAATCAGTGAGATAAGGAGCACATTAGATCCATCGTGGATTTTTTCTGAACTGGACGGATTTGCTACCGGATTTCTCAGCGCGTTTCTGTCAAATACTGGACCTAGAATATATTAATGAAAGATTTCATAAGCTACGGGAAAGCACTGGTGAGATTCACGAGTATCAGTATAATGGCATTACTACTAACAAACACGGATATTACTCAAAGGGGGTGCAGAATTCAACAGCATTCAATATGATATCGCAGTTGTAGAGAAGAATTGTGAAGCAATGGGGATGAGGAAAATACCGTTTTTATTGATTATTCGGTTTTGTTTTTGGAAAAAGTTCTTGGGTATTTATGTATTTGCATATATATATATATATATATATATATACATGTTAATATATATATATATACATATATATATATATGTGTGCATGTGTGTGTATGTATGTTTGTATGTGTGCTTGTACGTACTTATGTATGTATGTATGCATGTATGTATGTATGTACATGTGCATGTATGTAATTATATTTGTTTATGAGAGTCGCCTATCGGTTTGTTCTTATAGTAAGTTGTTTTTGTGTACACTATGATTTTCCTCTTACTGGGCAAAGAAAATCACTCTAGTAGATGTACAACTCTCAGTGGCTTCGAGACATTCATACTTTTTCTGTCTTCTGGATACTTGGCATCAATAGTTCAAAAACGGTTTGGCGGGAAAATGGATGAGCAAAAATGATTTCAATCCAGAGCTGACGAAAAAGCTCAACGAATCATCATCCCCACTTTGTAATTCAAAAAGTAGACGGATACTGGTCCAATCAAGAAGAGATTACCGATCTCAAACATTGCTCTGGATCATCCGATTCAAGAAAGAAGGATATATTGGGCGAGCTTAAATATGTTCCATTTCTATCCCTTCTACTCCACTTCAGAAAACCTGTCAAGGCCAATTCTCATTTATCAGAATTATAAATATTCGGTACAAACCTAATTTATTGAGACAAACTGACATGTTACAATAATTGTTGAATTCGCTATGCTTTCCCCGTTTTAGATTTCAATCACCCTTGTGTCATTTGTTTTATTGACTAAGGACCTGCCTCTTGCTTAGTAATGGATTAAAAACCCAGCTCTGCCCTCTCTTGTGTATTCGGTTCAACTAGTAAGTGTGATCCACCTAGGAAAGTGTCATGATCTTCTCTGTGCGAGTGTGTGTGCGTATATGTGAACTCTCAGTAAACTGAAACCCATCCATTTACTTTCCGAAGAGATTTATCCGAACAGCCCAACTGTTCCAGGCAACGGAATGTAGAAGACAGTACTGACATGTAGTCCGAATCTCGAATGCTTTTTAAGCTTCAACTGAATCTGAAGGAGGTCTTAAAATTTGGCCTCATGAATGTCAGTGCCGTTTTGGCCACGGTCGATTCACTTCCAAATTTATTATTTATAAACCCTGCTGATTTCGTCCACGACCGCCTTATCGGGTATCAATTTGGAGTGTTTCCAACTTTATATGAATAGACCTACTAATGAGCTCTTTCTCAAAAAGACCATGGTTCATCTCTTCTTTTGCAACCGAAAGCCTAATGAAAGAATTCTTCGTAGAAATCAGTTTATTCTTGCTGAATCTTGGGACCCAGTTATCCACCAACACATGCGTGCACTCACTTGAGATTTCCGACAAAGCCCCTTCAGTGTTCAAACCACGGAGCCACAGACTCAAGTTGGTTCGGTGTAACATGGATGATAATGATGACCATCAACTACTTTTTGTGGCTGCTTCTAACTGTGCCCCGTCATACAAGACCCATTCCATTGCCTTGTGTTCATTAGGGGGCCGACGAAAAATTCCGTTTTCATGTACGTTCACTCGAAACCCACCTCAATTACCAAGAAGGATCTGGATCAAACCTTGAGGCATGTCATCTGTGATTGTGAACCTCTCACTATTTCTACAGCGTGTGAATCGTCTCTGTTTCAGTAGCGTACCCGAAGATACAATTGTTGAAATTAGCACTGATGAACACTTCGAGGCCTTAGGCCAGTTTACTTCCGAAATACTTTCAGACGTACATCACCGTCTGAGCAACAACAATACAAAAGTTGTGCTTACGACAAGTACGTGCTCAAAGTTCAAAATAATGTCTGCATGCACTTCTGTTTTGAGTTGAATTGACTTGATTTCCAACTGTCCATTATAAGTACGACTACTGGTCAGTTCAAGGAAGTCATCCACAATAAGCAGAGGCTCAACTCAAAGAAGCGAGTAGAGTAGAGCTGGACAGACAGTTTGGGATAAAATTCGTAATCTTACCTGCTCTTGATCCAGTTGATATCCAAAAGTTAGCTCCAAAGGAATTTAGATAGAACCAATATATTGATTTTCCAAAGAGAAGCACCTTGAGCCCCTTTGGTTGGAACTAACATAAGATTGCCTTTGTCCCATACGTGCTTATGTGTGAACGTGACGGGTCATTCTCAATAGCCCCCAAGCCCAATCCACTGTCAAGGATGACTCATAAAAGTGACTCTAAAAATCTGTGTGGTAAATCCCATTGAGTTCTATTTTGTCAGGAGTGGAAGGGAGTGAATTGACAACGAACTGCTGTCTATAATCAGAACGTGAAGAAATCATGAAAACAAGTTATCCAAGAGTCTTTGACTGCACTAACCGGCTTTTTGAACCACTGATTCTAATGAAACCAAACTGGACCCCTTTGGATTTTCACTCTCCAAAGCTTCTGTCAGTTGCTGCCGCACGGGTTGCAGACTCTTGTTCAGTCTTCTTTTCTCGTAAACCGCGTTTGTCCTAATGACTGGTCGCAACAGGGCCGTGTGGGCTATACAAATCAAAAACAGAAAAAACTAATCAGATGAAGATATTTGGCAGGAAGATTTTACATACCCTGATGAATCAATTAGGCTATCGTAATACTCCGTAAGGCCCATATTGCTAGCTGTCCTTGCACATTGTATAGTTTGAATGGATAATGAATATGTGATGGTAGATGTCAGTGTAGAATAAATGGACAGTGAAAAACAAGGGAAAAGGTGAAACAAAATTCAGCTTTATGCTGAGTGAATTTAACCAAATGTCCGGTGAATTCTGACTGTCCAAACTAAGGTTCTATTGGGAAGGGTTCTTTCATGTCACGAATTTGAATGATGAGACCAGCAACATTGGTCTGTTGTACGCAACCAGGATCCATTCGATGCTCTTCTAAATATGCATTTCAAAGTCACCCAACTACTTCCGTAGTTGTAAAAAAGGAATTTCAAGTGAAAACAACTCCTGGAGAACAATTTAACCTGGAAGAGCCGTAAAACATTGAGTACATAAATTTATATGGACGTGGTAGAACTTTGGAGCCACCGAAGTGGCTCACATTGGTTGG
This sequence comes from Fasciola hepatica, assembly GCA_948099385.1. Taxonomy (NCBI): domain Eukaryota; kingdom Metazoa; phylum Platyhelminthes; class Trematoda; order Plagiorchiida; family Fasciolidae; genus Fasciola; species Fasciola hepatica. Next base: position 2,214,988 of record CANUEZ040000106.1, read on the forward strand.
TATTCTAACTTCCTAGTCTTCCCCCTCCTTATATACTAATGATACAATATTTTGGGAATAGGGTGGCGACTATTTTGAAACTGTTGTGATTAGCACTTCGTTGTCCAGCACCTTGAATTTAAGGTAAGTAACTTCAGGCGAGTTGCTCTGAATTGCGCAATGTTTGTTCAAGTTCCTTAGGTATTCTTTGTAATTCGTTACTGAACTTTCGCCGCGTTTATTCTAATGTTACCAGGTTGGTGACGATTTTGTTCACCAGCCGTCGAAAATCTTACTGAGCAATGGGGAGCTAAATTAGTTTTTCTCTGACAGAACGGCGCACGAAAAGCCGGTAAAGCCATTTTGTTTTTCTGAGATAACTTCTTGAACTGAACTGCTTACGGTGAACAAACTTGGCAGGCTGATGTGTCAACCTATGACTAAACAAAATATTCACTTGCGTTTTAAACACGGGGTAGACTGGTAGATTTACCTTGGAAAGTGTGCCTTAGAGGGTGCGAAATGCTAATAAACCCATTTGTAGAGGGATGGTAAAAACTACCAGCTAGTTACAAAATAGTGAGCTTTTGTGGACATAACTAAAACAGCGTCCAGGAATGATTCTGATGATGTTCTAAATGGTCACGTGTTCTATGTTGTCCGTTCTTTCAGAAAGGTGGGAGTCAAATCGCTCAGAGAACCGAAGACTAATTCACAGAGACTTGCCTCGCCAACAAACTCCACACATTGTCGGTCGGGTTCAAATCTGGATTGTAAGCAGGATTGTAAACGGTCTTAAAAGTTCCGGTGCAATAGCTGCATACTGTTTTGGATGGCCGTACTTATAGCACCAATGTGATACCAAAATCTCATGATCTTTTCCCACTCTCCAGAATATTTGTGAGTAAAAATTTATTTAACTTTCTGAGCTAATCGTCTGTTTTTCTTCTCAGACTACTAGATAAGTTTTAACTTTTCAAAACTGCGCCCTGGACAGTCAAATAGCCACCACCGGAATCTCGACTACTGAAGTTCATCATGCCTTTGATAAAGATGTCCCAGTAATACATAACTGCCTCAGGAACGTAGAGATTAAACAGATTATTATGGCTGAATATCAAATCACTCCATATAGCATTCTGAATCTTGTGATTTCTGGTTCATTTCTCTCGAGTTTGGAATTGTTGGGCAGAAGGCCATCTCACCCCCCTGTACTGCAGATTCGGTACCGACTGTGGGAGTTGTTTTACACGTCAAAACTTCTTACCCGGTTATACAAACATCTGGAGCTTTGATGCATCCGTAGGTTCGTTTGAACCGCCGTACCAGAGCCTTTTCGGGCGTTACCAGGAGATTTTTCTTGCAGTTGGGCTTTTTCTCATACTTATATAGTGAACAAAATCCTTCATAAAGTTTATAGTTAGTAATATAGATCTGGAAATTTTGTTGGTAATCTGGCATGTACTCAGCACTAATTTTTAAGTGTAAGTGTTCTTCATCAGAGAGCCTTGAACCCCATGTCGTCCCTCTGTTTTTATAAATGAGAGGATTGTACTGCAAGTTAGAATGTATGGCTTGAGGGAAGTTTGTTTTCGAATTATACGTGACATGAATAATGCCCAATAACATCCTTGAGCATCGAAAATGAGACATTACCGACCAAGATCATAGCATTTGTCCACCAGTTCACTACTTTTGCCATTTCTTTGGCGATGAATTTGACCAAATTTTGATCCCTTTCGGATACATTTCCCGGGATAAATCGACTTATCTATTTTGAACTTAAAACCGGTGTGTATATTTGGTATAGTATTGGGCTGACGCATCCGGGTGCCAAATTTGGTCACCATAGGTGGTTTGGTTCAGACGTTATCGTGGATAAAACGTGTGGGATCAATGTCATTTCGTGCGCCGTAAATTTGATATTTGGTCAAAATTAGCCTGGAAAACTGGTGTTGTCGTCAAATCAATTCGATTTTGAAGAAAGTCAAAAGAAGATAAACTTCCATGAAGAAACAGAAATAATGTTACGTGGTGTGAACGAAGAAGACTGTTCTGTGTGGTCATTCTTATAAATAAATATCGTTGTGCAAGAAACACGTCTACCACCACCATTTTCGGAATATGTAATATTGGTCAGATCAGTAGTCACTATATAAATCCGAAATGTTGGTAAACATCCCTCTGATCTCCAAAATATTTCCTAGCGCTACGGATGCAGCAGCGAATGTTGTCAGAAATGAAGACTGTGTGCATGACCAACAATATTCAGACGTTCGTCGTAGTACACTGTGAACTCTGTGGACCTGGTTAACAAATCTCTAAGCGACCAGTCACTTCTCTATTCGACGGTGACCCACTTCCAGAAACATTATACATTTGCTATAAAATAAATGAAACAATTGAAGCAACATTATTTTTCCCGTGAAATCATTCTTCTCAGTGGCAGACCATCTTACCACAAGTATACTCCAGATACAGATTTGATTTGGCGCAGTTTGTTGCAACACCAAGGCTGCCTGTCAGATCCTGTTCATGTCTGCCCATCAGAAGTTCCTCCTGTGAAGAAGAATTGATCCTACCGCTCATGACTGCGTCAGACTGCTTGCGTAACTGGTCAGCGATCATTGCTGGATTGACAGTGCAAACAGCTCGGCGATTACAATTCCTTGCGGTCAGTGCGCTCACATCCACCGGTTTACAGTTGACTGGAATGACATGAATAAACGTACAAAATTGAGAATTATGAGAATACGTATAAGCAACATGAAGTATACGCAACTGGAGGAACTGAAGGACTTTGGCCTACAGAATAAGCTGCCTACCGAATTCGGCGGATTAGAGTCCTACCTGTACCTTTTAGGCAATTTTGTCTAGTCTTGTCATTTTTATCTCACAAAAGTGTGCGCTGATGATCAGAGACTCGTGGTCGCCTTGTCCAGCTTCCCTGACGTAGTGACTGGTCATTGACACTTCACCAAAGAGTTCTTAATAACCAGCCTGTCGTGGGCAAGGACTCATTAGGCTGTGAATGTTCCTGTCTCGTACCACGTGAAGAAGCCACGTGAAAAGTCGATCAATGACTTCTGGTGGAGTTCAGAATCTCACTCAGTGTGCAAATAAGAAATCATCAAATCTCTATTAAGTTTGGTATTGATCATTTCACGTCCAATCTAACTGTATAACAGTTGTGCACGAGATCGCATTCATAACCGGAACACATTTTGGTGGTATGAACCAGCTTGTCCAAATTCATGTTCACTAAGCTACGATTTTCCAGAAAATTTTGAAGGGGTGTTGAACAGGTTTTCTCCCGTAGCCTCATATGCTGCCTAATGCCTTCATATATGCTTATTGTTCTTTGGTTGTTTATGCAGTGACAGATTGGGAATACAAAACATCATGTAGGGGTTTTGAAGATCAACCAAAAGTCAATTTCTCTCATGTTCGTATCCCATTGTTCCCAACCACATCACGCGATGAGGAAATGGCTCTAAAAATACTATTCAAAAACACCCATGGGTGCCACATGCATCTAACTGTTCCATAATCATATAAAAGTTCACTATCGCAATAATGTATGACTTGTTTTCTGGGCATTGTGCTTACCGCAAAAAAGATTGTACGCCTAAATTATTTTCACGAAACAAGAAAGTGTCCCGAAGTAACAAGAAAGAGTAAGGTTTTATCACCCAAACAAGAGATGCGCAAGTTTAGTTCATTGTGTTGATACAGTATAAGTTGCAGTCAATAAATGGCAACCACTCCCGGTAAACAGCCGTAACAAAGCATTCTTCGTTGCGACGATGGCTTAAATAGCAGTGTTTCGGTCAAGTGGACGTTGTTTCATCGGAAGGTGGTGGTCTGTGACCGGTGGCAGGATCTTTTGGTCATCACGTGTTTTACTTGAGCCTGACCGTGTTAAAAATATTTGTTTTTGATAGCAAAATATATTGTATATTTTGTATACCCAGCTTGACGAGAGCCATGAACGTGAATGGCGCAAAACTACAAAATGGTTTCTTATTTTCCAAAATGGCCTCGAGATAGGAAATTTTTGATATTCTTAACTAATTATTTTGACTAAAGTTTGAGATGACTAAATAAGCACGGTTATATGTATCTTTGCTTTACAGAAAATAAATGACTCCTTTGTTTTCAAAGTTCCTTGGTAGCCACTACAAATTTAACCCATAAAACTCTTCAAGTTATTCCCTGAGTGTTTTTCGTCAACCTAGCTGACCTTATCTAATAAATAACCAGGCACTCTTGTGAAAATACTGTACAGTTTTTCTCAAAATCGAAATTTCTGGGAAAAGTCATATTAAGTTAAACTGACTGGAACAAATTGGCTAGGGGTGGTTGATTGGCTGGTTAGTTGACAGGTCATAGATGGTGCTTATCAGAACCTATCAGCAGTCACACAGAGCGTTAATTGGTCCCGAACGTCGCTTAGTCTGCTGTGTTCACTATACTGGTTGACCAAATCGTCGGTATAACGAAAACAGACGCGCATCGGGAAGCGTCTCTTTGTTGGACACAAGGAGAAATCATTTGGTTTCGTGTGCGGGTGACTGTGCTTTAAACTGGTCACCAGAGAAGATGATAACAGCGCAGCAACTTTGACCGAGTATCCTTTTTTAGGGGGAAAAACAAGTAAAATTTAGCAAAACGTCTACAGGCAATCAAAGCTGTTGGATTATTTGATTTTTTCGAAGAAATCCATAGATAGAAAAGAGGATGAATGAAGTGACTGTCTTCTTTACGATACTTACTCAAGACAAGGCAAATATGTCCTTGAACACCGTCAAGAGACAACTGAGATTGATATCATCTGCCATTGGTGAATATTAACGACAACTTTTCAGACAGTTTTCATTAGAATTTTCACAATCACTCGTGAATCATCTGTGCGTCATCCCTTTCCTGTATCATTCAGAATTATCCATGGATTCCATTCGAGATTCTTCTGAGTACCAGAAATGACATCTATTGCACGGGGTTTCTATATTTTTTCTGGACTAGTCTCCATTTTTGAGGCAGAAACCACGGAGTAGCGCTTGTCTTGTGCGTTACGAGTGTATTTCCCCGGGTTTACTATCTTTCTGTTTTATTGCGGCTGTCCTTCTATTTTCATTTTTACCCTCGACGCACACTGTCATCGTGTCCTATTCTTCTCGTACTTTCTGCAACATTTTTACGAACACCTGCTCCCTTAGAGGTGGACCGATCAGTCTGTTAGATGAGAAGGTAACTGAATGTTTTCGGAACACCTTATAAACGGGGCTTTACTCTGACAAGGTTCCCGTTTATTTCAGTAGATTTTACTTCTACTAAGTGACACTCGAAGTTTAGTCGCAAGGATATACCCTTAAAAATCTGTAGTATCGAGGTAACTAACTTCCTGGTTGATGCGATAAACCAAGAAAAATCAGCGATATTCGATTAAAGTAGCAAATTACACATTATACATGGGATCCGCTATAACATGTAGTCAATGGGTAAGGGTTTGGAATTTGGTTTCACTAGGTTGAAAGTCCGAATTATTCCAATTTTATTTTTTGCTGAGCATAATGGTACAGATCTCAGATTAGCCCTCCTACATCTCAAGTGGTGAGAACTTTCTTCAGTGACGCAAAGTTTTGAAAATAAGCAGATTTTTGGGGCTGTCTTCGTCAGTAGAATGAACCTATTTGGGCCTGATGAATGTCCTTTCTCCTCTACTCATGCTTCATTATTTAATCAAATCATCCATCGGTCATAATTCTCAATTTATTTTTATGTTCAGTAATAACCTAGTGGACAAACGTTTCTAAAATATTTGTCCCAATTATGATGTTAGTTTGATCCACATTATACTTGGCTGTCAACTACAGCAGGATTGTCTGAGATTTTACCGAACTTTCACGGTTGCTGTTCACGATAATGAGACGGGCGAGGCTTCCATCCAAGTAGGATTTCAATCCACAATAGAGTACACTTCACAGATGGGGCAGTGAGTTCATTTTGCAATTCCGTCTATACGGTCCGAAGAACCGTCCCGAGCAAATAGACGATAAATTTTTCATAACGCGCTTTCCTCGTGTATTTCCTGTAAACTTCATAGAAAAATTAGGTTAATTAGGGTTTTAACTGATCACAAGTCCGTATCAGTAGTTGTTTATGCGCTGATGATGGAATTAGACGTTTGCTGATCAAGACCTATCGTTATCTCGGTGGAATATAGACTAGATTTTCATCTAATCACTTTCCTTTCCGACTACGAGGTTCCCCCTTTCACTACCCTAAGAAAAGAAAACCACTTGGAATTGCTGTAAGCCTTTTTAACTTACTAAAGAGTGTGACCTAGTCGGTCGTTTTTCTCCCGATACAACCCCAGTATAATTGCACATTTGCCAATCCCGTACCACACGTGACAAGGCGGATGTGCTTGGCTAACCCTAATTACCGGCAGAGATAAAACGGATGTTAACATTCTTCACGAAATTCCAAAGATACACGAGATGACTGTACGGTGGACTGAAAGAATCAAAGACTACACGCAACTCTCCTGGAAGTCAATTTATGTTTCAAAAGTAATCATAACTTGCATCAACATATCTGGCTAAATTTGTCTGTGACTACCAAGTAATTCTGTCTTAATTTTATTTATTGAACCAACGATTTTCACATGAAAATAAATAACAAAGTGGAAGAAACGTGACTTTTCCGATATAAAGGAATCAGGCCTGGTTTAGTAGAGAAATAGGAAATAAAACGACAGTTGTGCGAGTGGACTGCCAGTGGTCTTTATTCGTACTTCGGCGAATACGAAAAATCGGATAGTTACCGAGCTAGTTTATTTTCTGATGGCAAACAGGATGACCTTCATTCTTTGGACTGTCTTCTTGGTAAAGACTGACACGTCACCTCATTTTTGGAAATGATGGACACTGGCACCAGTTAGAATTTCCTACCGGATCAAATAAAATTGTGCAATCGAGCAGCCTGCGCAGGCAAACGCGTAGATACGTGTAAATCACTATAACTACGAAAACAGGAAGCTTCGTTTGTCGAGTTTATGTTTCATTTAACTGGTTCTTTCTTGCAAGCAGTTTGTAGGTGAAGTATGTACACGAAAAGATTGGACAGATGCAGCCAGTTGTATTTTTTCCATTATTTTCGTCTAACAACGTTGTCCGTGAAGCGTCACACGTTCGCGTAAAGGTCAACAATCACACAGTTGGGTTGCATGCAAAGGCATGTAACCGCATCGAGTTTGTGTAGACAAGCGAAACTATCGGAGGGACGAAACGAGTAATCATTACAACATTCACATCATGCGTGTGTGTGTGTGTGTGTGTGTGTGTGTGTGTGTGTGTGTGTGTGCGTCCAACGTCATCGCACAGGAAAAAATGACCGTTGCTGGTCAGCAATACTGTCACATTATGTCCGGCTCGACATGTCCTTCTGACATCTTAGACGACTTTATCCTCCGAATAATCCGATTTCTCGCCAGAATTTAAACCTCGGGTAGACACTGGTGGTGTTTTGGGTGACAAGCCCGAATTCCGGGAGGAAAGGGGGTATAGGGAGGACGTGGAACTGTACAGCTCTGAACGGAAGTAATCGAGACCAATGTTTGCCCTCGGTGACTGCAGGCTTGACGAATCAAGTGGCTTATCACGAAGCAGCTCTGTGGCTACTGCCCTGATTAGAATGTGTTGATCATAAAAAGATACATCATGAACGAATCTAAACAGCTGCATCGTCAAACAGTGCACACTATGGAGTGGTCTTTTGTTTATGAAAAACCCCCAGTAGTCCACCCTCCCCCCACCTCCCCTCCCGAACGGTCATTGTTCACCAGATGAACAAAGGAATCAACCTTGAAATAAACATTCAGTGGATGGTGGATGATTGTGCTGGGCAAGTGGTCTGCAAGGTCAAGTGGAAGAACGTACTGGTTGCATTTAATTGTGAAGCTGCAAACGGTAGGATCAATGTACGACTAAGGTTTGGAAGCACTGAATAATCCTTATCCAGTTGGTTTGTACAGAAAAATGACAAGTACTGCGAGATGTCAAAGTTCATTTCATTTACTCCAGCCGCTTACGTAAGATGACCAGAAATTTGCATAAGCTGATGTTACCCGATGGAGCGAACGGACGTGAAGCGTTACCTTTGTGCAATAAAAAGCCACAGTGACCTCCTTGGTCATCCGATTGACTGTGTTGGTAGCATCCGCTCGCAAAGTGTAGGATTACCTAATGTGACTAGTATGGATTCGCTGAATGCTGGCAGCATTAGTCGCTTCGAAGGACAAAATCGGATCAAATTTGCTCTCAGTATTCTTCATATGTTTCGCTTAAGGTGCCCTGGATTCCTCTTCAGTATTACTACTAGAGGAGTCTTGCGTCGTCGATCTTATCAGTCACTCAAGGACGTTATGAAATCCGTAGTTCTTCACACCTTCCTATGGAAAATTCGTAATGTTTGCTTCAATGATTAGAAAGACAAAATGAATTGTTACCGACTCGCAATATTTGCCTCTTTTTGTTCGAATAATGACTTATCAGAAGGATGAGCTTAGATAGGATCATTTAACTGGTTCAGTCAGTTCAGCCTGATAATGGTCCTTACGCTGATGAGGTGCAGTCTACAACATTGAAATGTTGAATATTTTGATGGCCAAGTGGATGGTTTCCTCGAGCTTCTGAACACTGACCTCGTAGAAGGAGGAAATCAGTAGCATATCTTGACGAAACTTTCAGAACTTCAAAGCTATACTAAGTGATCAGATGCTAAGGAAAAACCGAAATCCATCTTCGATTGTACTGCTATGTAAATGAAATTATTTACTTCTCCTATGAATGATTCTTTTCAAGTTCATTGTGAGACGCTTACTGGTAAGAATCACTGGTAAATCTCGCTTTTCTAACGACAAGAAAAGGATATTCACACACAGCAGCAGGGGACCATAATTGATCACTTAACTCGCCTCTGGAAACTCGTTGTACCAATTCACGGCTGCACTCAACTCACTTTTTCTGAATTGTCAGATACTTATAACGTGTTAACCGAGACTCAACTTGAACTTAAATATGGATTACAGGGTTGTTATTATGGCAGACTCCCAACAGCATGCATGTGTGGGAGCCAAGACCGGACTTGGTATGCTGAATGTTCATTTGAAACTCGTCAAATATCGACTACTCACTGAGCCAATAATCAAAGTGTCTGCATCATATAATGAACGACTAGACAAAGTAGCAACGGATTTCTTTAGGGTCTGCTTGTAGATTAAATATACGAAGATTTTGGCGCTTTATTTGGACCAACCAAACGATACGGTTTCATGAGATCGACAAAACGAAGGTAACACGACTGGGATTAGTTAGTATTACTACCCGAAAAGTTCGCAAAAGCAGCTGGTGGTGGTCACTGTTGCCATGAACAACGTGAGCAACAAATCAAATAAATTGACTTTATTCACGATGATTTGGAAGGTTTTGATTAGGAAGGAATGCCCAGATCACAATTTCCGGAATTCTGCCCTGTACCACAATGTTCACTACATTGCCCACAGCTTTCAAATGATTCAATATTAAATCGGATATAGGTGCTAAAGGAAAGGCCCACGTAAACCATTTATTTAAAAGCTCAGACACTTTAGTCGGATGCCTCTGAAATCATCTAATATTGTTTCTTGTCCGTGACGGATAAACATAGCTTAGGTGGATCTCGATTGAGAAACGCGTAAGCTATTTGTATAAAAGAGTTATATATCGATCAGTCACTGTAACTTTACTTCGACCTCGGACGCCGTCAATCTGATATTGTGATTGTAGTTGATTGCGTAGTATCAGCACTCCATTGACCACTGAAAACCATGGAAACACTATGTGTAGCAGTTTTTTTCTGGCTGGTACAGAATCATCCGCGACGCACTGAAACCAGGCCCCCAGGGAGACTCGAACCACCTGTCCGTGGGAAAGAGGAAATTTCATTTACCATCGACAGATATTTCCCTGTCATAGTAATGAAGAGTCTTCGCTGACAAGGGGACAGCTCGGTTTGTGTGGGTCCCCAGTGGGACTCGAACCCGGGTTGGACGACTGTGGGCCGAATATCTTGCCACCAGATCATTTGGGCTGGCTTTCAGCAGTTTGAACAAACAGTTTTGAACAGTTTTGAACAAAAGTACTACCATCTTTATACTTAAATCTCCCGTATATTTTGGCTCACATTTTTCTAGCATACTCTTCCATCACTTTGGAGAAAGAAAACAGATAAAAAGCGGATTTTCAACAACCTTAAAGATGACCAATAAAGTTGTACACAATTCAAAGTATTGTGAATGGCCACCTTCATTTATTGAGAGGAGAGGATTTATACGATGGAATTTGACTAACGATTAAAACAAAAGTTGAAAGACGGCGGTTGAATAGACGACTGAAAACTATTTTCGGTCTTGTGTTTTGTGTCCTGAAGACCCTGGGTATGGATGTGATAGGGGCGAGCTGCGATATAACTGGTGACTTCCGTGGTACAACGGCAAACTAGTCATGAACTGAGAAATTTCGAACGAGTATGTGAACTCTGTGAGAGTTGTCCGGCTTTATGAGTCCTAAGTCCGGGAATTTACACGTAAACTGAATACTTTCGACCTGATTCTGATAGGGGTAAGTAAGTAATGCAATCGAAGATGTGAGTTGGTGACCTGAATGGGGTTTGCAGAGGCTTCTATATCAGAAATTGAAATTCGACGTCTCAGTGAATCTAAATTTCGATCCAAGTTGATCAATATTGGTTACACACAAAGTATTCGCATCATAACTCAGTTTTAATAGTGAATGGCTTTTAGGTCATCGAGATTCAGGGTCTCAGAAATTACGGGGAGTATTTATGCTAATGAATTCTATCATTGGCTCCTTATCGGGTGGCTTGTGAGCAACATCTGTCTCTCTATAGACGGCACCCTCTGGATGAGCACAATGCATAACGCATCTGCTGCATTGAATGACTTGTACGGTATCATGTTCCTTCTCTGTATAACAAATGTGGTCTAAAATGGTATAACTCCGGATTACCGCTCGTAGCTTTCAGTTTGACCTCACTTTTCGGCTTATGGCGAAAATGAATTTCTTACTGTGCACGTTGTGTAGAACGAGAACAGTCACAAAACTCAAATTTGGACTTTCAAAATCACAGCTTGCATTACAAAATTAGAAGCAATTTTGGCCAAACCACCATTCACGAGAAAAAACATTCTTTCATTTGCAAAAATAGAGGGAAAATGATTGAAAGCACAGTGTGCTCATCAGTTTATGGCAACGAAAATAATGTGCAACATTTTTCCTCCTTTCTTATGGGGAATGATGAATTCGCTGACTGACCAGAAAGCGAATTAGTCCTACCAAAATAATGCGGTTTAGGAGTGATATAAATCACTGTCTAAGGTTCAAAACGACCCGCTGGGAATGACCAATAGGCTGACTGGGTGACATTTAAAAAGATCAAACGGACGTCAGAAATGACCAGACTGGTTGAAATGTTCTTCGTTTAAAAAAGCAATTCTTTTTTGGTTGCATGCTGCTGCTCAGACACGTCTGGTGAGAGGTTTCGTTTTCCAACTGGCTACTGAAACACCTTCACCAAATTGTTTTGAAATAATTCATCTACCTACACCGTATGTGAAAGGTCAAGAGACGAACCGAAGCTTCGGCTATCGAAATTCTCTCCTCAGTCCATCAGAATAATATCTGCTGCACTAGTGATGTATTTCGCTGTTCATTTTCTTATCCTCCTGGGTTACCTCATTTCATAGTGCATCCAACAGAGCTTTTGGCACACAGTTTGCCCCCTTGAAGGGGCTTTACTCAGTCTCTCCTTGGTTTTGATTATTAGTCTTACCAATAGTGCGTACTAATGACTTGTGCAAGCTCCTATTTGCTGGGCTTGGTGTTTCGAGTCTCAAACTGTTCATCACCAGCCACAGTGAGGTAACCCCACTGAATGTGAAGTTCATCATTCACTGATGATTCCAGTCTGAAGTGATTTTACCACCATTACTGCAAGGTGTACATTATCACCTGTTTCAGGTGGCTAAAGTATTCGTTCTAACATCGACTGGTCATTGGTCAAGCTATTCCTCTTTCATAAAAAAGGAACTGGTTGAACTGTTCAGATGACCTGACTATGTTCTCCAGAACCAGTCCTAGGGGTTAATACAGCTTTCTTATCGTCTGCTGGCCAATAATTACTTTGTCTTTGTCCCAGGTATGATCTACCCGGGATGGGTCATACTTGACGGGGATAGATGTCGTCAAGGCTGGGTATAATGATTGTTTTGCCTTCCTCTGCGTGCCGGACGCGTTGATCAGAACTGCAGCCCTCGAAAGCACTGCCCAGCCGGTTGGTAGCCTAAACACGCAGGGTTACACAGGCGGCTCTTTTTCACAGAGGTTTTCACACGGACTTCCGACTATAGAGGTGAAATAAATTAGGATCAGCTACCCTTCGAGCACGCTTGAATCGGCATGCTTGGAGGGCGGTCTTTGTTGCGTATCTGTCACCAATCCACCTCCAACATATGTCTGGCAAAGGTGATGTATTAGTGTGTGTGTGCTTGTGTGTATTCGCATAATGCCAGCTGTACACGCAGGGTTCTTCTTAGCCTCGCTGACTTACTCGGGGTTTCTAAGACTATGCACTCCTAGACCGTCGTGAAAACCACATCTGAATGTGTTTGTACATGCACAAACAATTTGGGAGGTGAAAATGATGATATCATATAAGGCTTTGTGTCAGTGACTGTTGTCAGCCCACAGCAGGGGGCGTTGGTTCAGTCCAGTCACCGTTGGTGGGCTGTGACCATAATTTTATGAATAAGCGAAAAATGAGACAAATGGATCAGATACGAATCGAACCCTTTCGTGTTATGACATCATGCGATTTGCTTAGATTTTGCCATGCAAGGCATCATCGGAGCGGTCTGTCGCTTATCTGCCATCGATTTGTGTGTGTGTGTGTGTGTGTGTGTGTGTGTGTGTGGCAGGCACGAACCGAGCGCATCCCTTTCCGTTGAGGTTTGATTTGAAAGAACTACCACTACAGACGAAAAAGAAACAGTGCTATGGGAAAAACAAGGAAGAATAGGAGGGTTAATCGAGATAGTCCGAATCTGAAGCAATATTGGTAATCAGAGGATTTTCAGTTTAATCCAAATGATAACAAGTACGATGTCAATTTTTTTCGAGTCGTTAACCGTACATGATTTCGTTCTGCAAAAACGTTTTCTTAATTGCATGGGAAGTGTCCAGCGCTGCTATATATCAGCTGAACAGAACAAGGATTTTCGCTTAGTGAAAGCAGTACACCGTACAATCAGAACGGATTTACCTTGTGCTTAACTGCACTGTTTTGCTTTAGCTGAGAAAATAAATCCACAGTTTGGAATTTTACACCTCGTTTGCACCTCCTCCGTGAACTAATACTCAAATACTTGCTTGTATTTATGCTAAATGCGCTGTTGCTTTTGCTTGTCATAGACTGGGGAAACCATAATATACGAAGGGGTCAAGGCTGACCGGAGGCTACCTTGTAAAGAAGTTCGACTGACGGAGGCAAGATTTGAACCGGAGGCTGCACGATTAGAATAATGAAATTCGTCGGTCATACACTCTCTCGTTAATTGGGCTGAAACTTGTGATAGAATTTTGCACACTGCTGTGCGAATCAGTTTTACGAAGAAAAAGCAATCTTCGAAAATAATTGGAAGGGTTTAAGATTTGACTATGATGAATAATTGTATGACCTGTGACCATATTCAAACTCAACAAAGCAGAGCGTATTCCAAGGGCGACAACAGAAGAGTGTTTAATTACTTCTGTACAACTGTTAATTTGGAAGCAATGAATACCTTTCGCATTTCACAACTCGCTCAGGCCAAGGCAAGCTGAAGAAGAGGCTGTTTGGCACAGAAATAGATCCCTATTTTGTCACATCAAATAAAAAAGTCCAGTGACCACGACTGCAAAATATATTGCCGTAGCAGGAAGCATCCGAACACTCCGTGCCGAAGATAGAACAATAACTTAGCAAAACCATCACTCAGTTTACGAGATGTAGAATTTTACTCATAAGAGAATGATAAATTTTGCCGAAGTGAGCATTCAAGCAAAAACAAATGAATATGGATTTTTCGGGGTAAAGGAACTTCATCGACCGTGGTAAAATCGGATGCCGAGTTTCATTTTTCTGACACTCATGAAACTGAAATGAGAGAGTTATCGACTTGTGCGTTGGGTCCCTATTTCGTTAGAAATTCGACTTGAAAAGGCGAGTCAGTTGTCAAGCCACATATCCTTAGAAAATCGAGGTCTTGACTAGCATTGATCCCCTTCAGTCTACCACATTGTTTTTATCTGTGCCGCATAAAGTATCCTAACGCAATTCCTTTTTTAATTAAAGCGCTGTTGTTCCGGTATCAGTTTGGATTGCCGTAAAGACAGACTGACGTTTACCACTCCACATTTTTCAACTACAAGTCAATAAACTGTATGAAAATTATTCGGCCGAAAGATGGAGGGGTGAGACCGACTGATATTGGAAAATAATAGGAAGCTTTCTAAAACGGAATACCCGAAGTGTTGCAGGTAACTGCTTCAAACAGACAACTGAAGTCCGAAATCCAACCCTCTAAACAACCAGACAGACAAACAAACTCGCATTGGATGAGGCTGCTTCATTTTGAAGGATGGGACCCAATCTCTATCCGAAAACAAGTTAGAATCATTTCAGCAGCGCAATACTGCTCACACAGTTATTTGACGAATAACATCACAGTTTATTATCAAGTATCAGCCGTTATACTGTTCAGCAAATCACTTGTAAAAATATAAACTCATAAATATTCTCACATTAAGACCGAGAAAATTAATTGACTAATGACGTAAAAGTGAACTGTTGTCTGTAGGACAATCTGAACATCTTTTTAGGTATTGTTTACCAGCGCGTAACGACCCCCGAGAGTGTCCAACTCACATTACCTTGATCTATTGCATTGGCACAGTGTTTGCTCTTCCCGTTCGAATGTAATTCGGCTTCAGTCGTTGGATTCAAACCCAGCTTGGCTTGTAACAGGAGCAGAGTAGCCTCGGTTCCGACACTTGTACAGGACAGTTCTACGTAAGAGTCTGCACAGACCACTTCTTGTTGAGAATAGGCTGTCCGAGGAACGACAGAAAGAGGCGGAACAACAGCAGTTGGTGGTTACTCGTGGCTGAATACCGTAGTCAGTTTTCACAGATATCAATTTTCTTGGCAAATCTGATCATGGCGCAGCTGAAACGGAACTTTGCCATAAAGACCTTTGTGACTATGACAACGGGCAGTTTTCCACCTGCCTCAATACAATTTGATGTGATTTTTTCCTAACGGTGCTAATCTGTTAGTTGGAACTTATTACAGGGATCCGAAAATTTATCCAGGGTGACAAAAATACTCTGAAAACCATCTTTGTTTATCCGAACTGCAGATGAGAGCCCTGGAAGTGAGCAAATGAAGCTCCTAACTTCCAGAATTGTCCACGGAAAATGCTCATGCTTTGTCGAAAACAGAGCAAAAATATTTTTTCCGTTACTTAACTGCCTACATACGACGTTGCTTGCTAAACCATTTCCCTTCACATCCTACATCGTGCGCAAGATGACCACCACATACAAAAACAAATGAAACGAACTCAAGAAAACCGCGAAACAGCGGTACAAATATGAATGGAATCCAGTTCGTTTGAAATTTATGCCCTAATGTTTGAGACTTTTGTTCTAGTCAACAGCCTTTTATTGGCCGCGACCACTTTCCTGAAATATTATGCTAATAGTAATTAATAAAAAGGAAGTGAACAAAAAATAAATATTAGTAAAATGTCTATTCACCCTAAATTAAAAAAATGATTTCGTTCCGATTTGCGACAAGACCTATGCATAGATGAACGTGTGCATGATGCTTTTCCAAAAGGGGACACAGGAATTTTCTTCTCGATCTCATTATGCTATTGGGCCCAATAAAGAACCCATTTTGCTGGTTGAACTGGAATTTCTGGAAAAAGTCAATCACACTTACATTGTACTGTTTCCATCGGATACTGGTGGTACCCCATGACAGAGAGCTTTTGCCATTGAAAATCTGTCTCCGAAGCATACTTGATGGGAAGTGAATTAATTTCGCATATCAATTTTCCCCCACAAACAGTCTGAATTGTTTGTTGGCATCTTCAGCCCGGTGACAAACTGCAAACCCAACTTACTCTACACGCATGTGGAGCTGCACTTTTGACTTTGAATATTTGAAAAAGCACTTTTATCGTTTCCTTTCAGTGGTTTGCTTGCAATCGTGAGCGAGAACGGAAAGTAAATTAATTTAAATTTTGTCCTTCTCGACACTCAACAACATGTAAATTAACAGGTTTCCAAAAGACGGCATCTGTGCACATTTAGAGAGCTGTTCACTATTGCAAATCAGCGAGGGTTCACTCTTGGAGGTAGAGTAATACCGGAAGAAAAATTTGGGATAGTGGATCAATGACGGAAGTTGATGTCTAGCAACACAGCCAGACAAAAAATCCTACAGGTAGTTTGATCATTTTGAGACGTTTTCGTAACTTACCGGGGAAACATGTGTAGTTCACACGTAAGAAAGTGACATGTTGACATTCCACACCGGTGTCCATACGCGACAGCTTCCGCACAATGTCACACGTGTTCATACCTTGACAGAGTTGTTGTACCAACTTTAAAGTAAAGGAAATAAAGGTTGCGAATGTGAAATCTGTCAATCAATCTACCTTTCCCCGGAGGACCTAGGATCAAGTTTTCTCATCAATAAGATAAATTATCTATAGGCTTGCTGACGGAAATGAACAAGTGTAGCCAATGGCAAAAGATGTGTTTATTACTTTATTCTATTCAGAGGTATGCTTGCATTTTGCAAATGTTTTGTGCCCGTCTATATGCACTTTTGTTGTAATGTTTGATCACATCGGCATTCTACACTAATGAAACACTGCTTACGGTAAGCAAACAGTAACGATCAGCTGATTTGAGCTGAGGTAAATGATTTAGTTAATAGCTCTCCTGAACATGAGCAAATGTAGATATACGACTTTTAATTTGCTGCTATTGGTTTAGTAAAAGCGAGAATAAAAATGCGCATACCGATATATAGTTTATTATTGTTATTAGGAAGTGCAATTGATACGTAAAGTTTTATCATTCATTGCCAATGCTCACCTCATCATGGAAAACTGTGGATACTTCACAATGCTGATTCTCCTGACCTTAAAGGAATCAGTAACGGTCTACATTCACCGAGCCCCGCTGGGACTCCAAACCAAGATGAACGAATTCCAGCCAAATAAAGATGGTTTCCAAGTGTTTGCTTAACACCAACACAGAACTAATACTACAGGGCTCTTCCATCACTGGATTTTCCAAAGTAACAATCATTCGACGGAAGGGATCTATAATAATGTAGTGGTAAAGTTCAGAAAACGGTTGAGACCAATCCTGAGCGGTCCGGCGGTTGATTGTTCGACTGGCCATCGCCAACCCCGGATTTGAGTCACAGTAGATCATTGGTGGGTCTGAATTGCTGATAATTCACAGGAATTCAGATAAAACAGCCCTATAGTGTGCCTCCTTGATTTTTATTGGTATCTGAGCATTGGTTTGATATGGTGGGACATATAATGAATACATATTTGTCAGTAGTTGATACTTGCTTTGATCACACGACTGTCCTCCATTTTATACCTCGGGGTTTATGCCTGAATTGGACCTCTGCTGCATCCTTCTACTTAGTACATGTACGCCATCAAAGTAGGTGAATATCCTAGCCGGGACGTTTTTGAGCAAGGAGAAAAGTTCATGCTTATATAGAAGCACTTGGTTTTACGGGACCAATTATGGAAAATATTTTCCCGCAATACTGTTGAGGAAAACTTATATATATATATATATATATATATATATATTCAAACTAACTCACTGCAACAATTGAGTTTGATGCGCATTTGACTCGTTGAAGTGGATCAATAGCGACAGGTTCACCTTTGTTGTCGCGATAACCAAGATGAGGACAGGGAGAATCCGTGGTGAATGTTTGACCCACGACTGCGTTCATTATGTGTACAAATGCCCCCGTTGGACAATGTAACATTTGTCGTGGCAGCGTAGCTTGTGTCCGTCCGTCCTTGAGTTGGCCGGTAGGTGGCAAGCAGTTGATTATTTCGACAAATCGTAGCTCCTGTTTAATATCTGAAGTGTCAGTGACGAGGGAGATAGGTTTTGGTTGTCACTCATTTAGTTTATTAGTGGATAATTTATTTATTGAGCTTTTTATTTAGGTAGTAACTTAGAGATAGCCCCATTCACTACACCCTAGTATTCCGTTATTTAGAATCAACCACTGAAACTCTCATCACATCTGTTCTTCGTCAGAGAAGAACTGTGAATTCTTTCGAATTAAGGGTAGATCTAACAATGGAGCTCTTTTGAATTACACCAGTAAGTCTTATTCATGCCAATACAACACAATATAAAGGACTAAAGGCAGCTGTATATTTAGGGCTAAAAGAAAATGTGCATGTTTCTTCAGTCTCCTATGGCGTGCTTTCTTTCACTTGTCTCTGTGAAAAAAGTGTATCAGCCTCACGACTAGATGCTTGTCTGAAAGTATCCGTGCGCGTCTCCCAGTTTTGTTGAGAATTGGAACAACTGAGTCAATTACAAGCGCACTCATTTTACACGTATCTGAGGCTAACCACACGGATGAAGTGGATCAAGCTTTCAGCCCCCTCATTCGTTTTCGGTTCAAGGTCGGCCGTCAAGATCGTTCAGGAGTCGCATCTTGGCCACAGCGGAAGCGGTCAGAATTCGTCTCCACAACTTACCATTTTGTGCTCCGAAAAAGTTTGCACAAGCACTCAGTCTACCCTTGGCTCACTTACTACCCTATGTCAAGTCCAAGAAGGTCTGAAAACTTGCACACCGAGGTCATGTTAGTCCGTTCATACCTGGTCTCTGGATAATCCCGTGCCACAATAAATGTGAACAATGATCCCTGAAGGTATTTTGTAGACTGTATATCCTACGGATTTAGTGGTATGTATTGTTTCGTATAGGCATGATCAAGAATCACTGAAGGCGAGGTTGTTCACCAAACATACCAGTAACGTTTACTCTACTTAAGTAATGTTCCCTTGCATCGAACCTCTTTCCGGAATTCAAGTAACTGCTCGGACAGGTTAATAATACAATTTCAGGGTTATGAATTACAGTGAACCTGCTTACACAAACCCTACCACCTGGAAACGAACCCAGTATAAATCTATTAGACTGTTTCATTGTCTTTCACTATACAGATGTCAAGAACCGAATAAAGCACCTCAACTCTCAAGCTAGTACTACGGCTTCCAAAGAGCCAGAATGAATTTCAGCTCTTTTATTGCTTGTCACGTGAAAGCTTGAACCTGCTGACGAGTTCAGATCGCTAAAGCTATTGGACCGTTAGAAAAATTTGAGCTCCGCTGAGATCTCCATCACTTAGGTTATCTAGCACAAAATTCCGGAATAAAAAACCAGAGTAGTATTCTACTGTCTCAGATTCTCCGGTAGCCTTACACCAAACCCCAGTCAGACTTCCATACCCAGAAATAGTTCGCTTTTACTCCTAATAGTGGTAGAAAGATGAATAACGCGAAACGGAGCTAGATGCTACAGAAATATTCTTCGAAGTACATGAAAATGACAGTCTTCCCCTGCAACTCTTGTGAGATATAATTGGTTGGTGGTTTCATAAACTGGACAACGGAACCAGATCGCGATTTCGACGCTACTGTTCTTGTTTTTTTCCTGTATAGCATCTTACCTTTCAGCATTTATTGTCCTTGCATCACGAACACCAGGCAAAGGCATTCAACACAGTACAGTTCAACGATACGTCATAATTCTTACCGTCAGCGAAATAACAGTTGAGGTAAAATCATTAAAGTGAAATTCGTATTTACGCATTTCTTCTAATATGGAAATTCACAATCTGATTTTGATGTGCTTAACACGCATTCAGTGGAACAAAAAGGCAGCAGAATATTTCCTTTTGAGTATTAGATGGAGTAAACACGCGAGAGTTCACCGGGGAAACACTTTCTTGTGCGCATTAGTCTGCTGCTTATCAACGAAATAATATCACTGGACCCGTAGAGGTACAAAATCTTTTCCCTTCGAGCACACAGCTCGGAAGAAAAGTTCATGCTTCCGATAAATTTGGTATGAATCATAGAACAATGAGATTGTACGAGTTTGTAAGAAGAATTATTTGACTGTGCCCCAACAGTTGTCTACTTGAAGGTGACGGTTTTATGCTGTTCTCACTGTATACACAGTATACTCAGAAACCAGTGCAGAGGTTCAGCTTAATCGCAAGGACACGCAAACTGATCAGTTAAAACTTGTTTGGTTTGAATAAGGTTTAGAGTCATGGGATTCATTTATCCAGTGAAATTATGCCGGAGATACGTCATTCCATTTGGACACTCTAAGTTCACTTTTCAAAGGTGGCATGCAATCCCAAATGTAGGTTGGTGTCAGTCAACTTTCAGGTAGCCAAATACCGGTCGCAAGGTTCTATCCCAACTCCCTTTGGTCTATTAAAGTTGGTAATTATCCACGGTATCTGGGCTTATATATATCCCCTAACTACCTGGCCAATTTATGGTAATCCCCCGCGTAGAGCACATTTGAACG
The DNA here is from genome assembly GCA_948099385.1 of Fasciola hepatica. Classification (NCBI taxonomy): domain Eukaryota; kingdom Metazoa; phylum Platyhelminthes; class Trematoda; order Plagiorchiida; family Fasciolidae; genus Fasciola; species Fasciola hepatica. The sequence continues at coordinate 2,235,753 of CANUEZ040000106.1, forward strand.
GAGCAGTTAATCCACCCAATAATTTTTGTTGGTCACAAGAAAATCACCTATTCTTCAGCTATGGTTTTGTTAATTTTTTTGGTAATGCAGATGAACATCATTTTAGAACACTTCATTCAGTCTGATTGTTGATGAACCAAAACATTTGACGTTGGCTGCTTTACGATTGTTCGAGGCCCACAGTTTTTGATTGAATATGTCCTTCATAAAGCTTACCGAGAAGAATGAAAACGTGAACAAGTTGATCCCAGTTCAGCCTGTGTAAGAGTTCTTGCGTAAGTAATAACTGGCTGTCTACTGAAAAATCAATGCAAATTATTCATTCAACTAAACAGTAGTCACGATAGAACACAACGTTTTGTGTTCGTTCTTTACTTTACATTTTGGAATAGTCCCTTCGTGGTAACTGATATCGTTACACATATTTTGTTAGATAACGTCCCTGGGAAGCTACCAAGTGGTCTAAGGATTTCTATTCTTCAGAACCAAGTGAAATTGAATAATAATGCCATATGGCCACCCAGAAAAATTTACCAACTGTTGAATCTGGCCAGGACTGAAGGTGATTCAGTCCAACGGAAACATTTAAATGGGGTACAAAAATGACCATCTACTTAACGATATGCTTGTCAAACAAAAACTGGTTCTAAGTCGTAAATGCCCAGGTGGACAGCCTCGCCCGTCATCATCTTTGCCTGTGATTGGTCCGGACAGCTACGAAGACAGCTTGTCGGAAATCCTCGCCGCTTATCTTTGTGTTTGCACCAGTTTGCCGGCACTTGTCGTTACTCTTCGCTCGACCGAACTAACTGATGATGAAAAACAACCGGCAGTAGTCTTGATCAAAAAGTAGGATGTCTGTTGTCAGGCCTCCGAGACCAACAAATACTTACCTACCCCATCGGCATATTCACGAATATGCACTACGAAAATGTTGGAAAAGTGACAAGCAATATCTGTTATCAGATGCAACATTATTTTCATGGCCCGTAAAGTACCAATACAAACAAACAGTATACCTTTGGTAGACTTTCTGAACCTTTTCGTTCGAGTCATCTTCGGAGTTGTGCAGATGGATCCTCGGATTTAGTATAATGTTACAATCTCCGTGTAATTCTCTTGTTTCGGTACTGCCGAATTAGTTAAAGGTTGCTTAATGTCCAAAAAATGCTCGCCAGGGACAGCGCAGAATCAAAACCATATTGTTCGCAGTCGGAAAGCCGTGGTACCTACAGACCTCCACGGATCTGAACCAACAAGACTGAAACCTTCAGCGAACGCCCTACTTTAAGAACCATCAAACAGTTCACTTTACAACACCTGAATAACTCGAGTTAACAACCTTCTTCTGAGATAGCTTGAACTTACTCAACTACACAGCCCAACATTCTGCGGAAAATCTGTTCTTGAGAATAAAATGAATGCTCTTCCATGGTGTTTTAATGGTAAAAAGGTAGCATTGATGGAGAATATACTTTTTGGGCTAATAATATTGTCCACCGACAACGCCATAATTTTGCCTTTAAGACCCTCTGAAGACCATAGTATACGGCTGATTGATTCCTTCGTACACTCCGAACCTCGTTCCATTCTGGAATTAATGCCTGTTGTGATTCTGAGAAGACCTTAGTGAGGAATCTTGTGTTTCGAATCCCACTGAAGCTCACCTCTCTGCAATCGATTTGTTGTCTTTCGAACCGCAACATGATATCCTCATCACTTTGCATCCTCTGGTCTTTCACTGTCCCTCCCTTATTTTCCGTGTTTTGACATTGACTGTATCGCTCTTCAATATGCACTATACGAGCTAACGCATGGCCCTAGGAATTTTGAGCGCCACATGATATCACTTTTCGAATTTAAAGAATTCCTTCCACTCAACATCGGCTTCCCGATCGCACCGGAATCGCACTGATATAACGGCATGACTTTATGTCATCCACTTGTTGTAAAGGCTTATCAACGAGTCACTCTTTTGTCGAATGAAACCCAGCCTACCGTTAAACCACTCAGTGAACATTACGTAGTACACCCAGACAACTCTAACGTACGGAGGAACGTTTTCCAAATCCCAGCATTATGACTCATTTTACGCGAGTTGCTACTAATACAGCTAGTCGTCATCTGCTTTACAGCTAACACTGAACGAAAATAATTACGGGTGCCATTTCTCAACTCTTCTACCTATTTGTCTAACTGACGCAGTTCTTTAACTTTCCGTACTGCATTCAGATGTGGTAATATATGGTTGTAAAATAAATGGGATCGAGCTTGGATGACAATGTGTTCTGTAAACGCTATCAGTAGAGTCTTTTGAATTGTACATAAAGCTATTTATTGTGTAGTTCTTTGAAGGTTTATTTCTCTAGCCGTAATTAAATATGAAGTGTAAATAAGATCCATTTCGTTACCAATGAATTAACTTTTTGTTCTCTTTTGGTCGATGACTTCGCACTGGTGTTTTTTGGCATTCTTTCTTTCTTGTTCCGCTGTACAGTAATTCTTCTCACCGTCGTGGAAGCCAAGTTAGGATGATTGAATATAGTTCACTGAGTCACGAAAGAAAGCTGTCCCCCGGGGCAAAACAACCGGAAGATTACACGGGAGGAGGGCGTGGACAGTGATGTGGTCTGGCTCGCAATCCGTTCTCTCACACTGGATCCAGTGATTAATATCCATTCGAAGGCAGTACTAATGTACAACTTTCTGCCTCTGTGGGTCACGACTGAGTGTGGGCTCGAATTTGCCATATAAATGGTTCCATTTGGCACCACACTAGGGCAACGTGGGTCAACTAGACTATGGCTCCGCCAGGAGTTATTAGCCTCTTAGGAGAGCGTACCGTGATTCGCTTCCGGTCAGTTGTGGGGAGCAGCCTGGATGGATGTTCCTTTTTAAGGGTTCGATACTTTCAGACTGTCGCCAGACTCGGTTCAGGAATATGCGTTTCACGAATCGGTATCCACCGTACCGAGTGCTGACGTAGCACGGTACTTTGGTTCTCCCCCTTGTACTTGATTCAAGGGATAAATCAAAGTGACTACAGAGATCACACACATACACACACACACACACACATCATATTTCATGTGGTAGCCCAAGATTTTGACCACATCCAAAATTCCTGAAAACTTCTGTGCTCCCGTGGATATGGCGAGAATAAGAATTGTTCTGTTTTTATATATCTTCCCAGTTTTTTGACTTTCGGAAAATCGGGCAGTTAGAACAACGTGATGCTCAGACCAAGTAGTTCAATCACTCACAAGTGGAAAGATAAATCTAAACGTGCTTACTAAATAGCATTGACAGTGCTCACCGCAGGAAATCAGTACCTGATTATAGCCTGAACTATACGTGGTTTGCTTGCTCATTACCCAAAGGTAGAGGTGTAAACTCATAAAGCGATGCTCTGCATGAGAAAGAGAAATGAAATCGATACCGTATATTGGATCAAATTCTATATAACAGGAAGCTCAGATTAGTTTGGCATCATTAGAAGATAAACTGCTTTGATGTACTGATTTGCTTTTTCTTCTAAGAGGTGAATACGTGGGAAACCCGAAATCTTCATTACTCATCTGCCTAGACTCGGGAAGGGGAGGACGTGTCTGTGCTGGTTTGTTTGGTTAGGTGTTTTACGAAGTCATGTATTTGATGGAACTGTTTGATCCAAACTGTCCTCATCGTTAGTGTTTACAATGCGAAGATTTCCTGAAAAGCGTACGAACCTGTTCGGAGAGTAAATTACTAATGGTGCTCGTATTTCACGTCGATGGCTTTCAGGAGCTAGTGAGCTACGTTCTTTGAAACAACTTATAAACCATTTCTCCTGAGGACATGACAGATTGCGTGCGCGACAGTTTTCCAAACGACGAAGCAGGGCGGGAATGGGCAAAACATCTTGTAATGCTGGCATAAGCCCAACTGTTGTCAGTGAATCGTCAGACGGCCGTATAGTCAGCGCGCAGGAATGGCGATCAAATACCGTTGGTTCGAGTCCCCCGGTTGACGCACCGTGGATAGGCACTACTGCTGGTGATTCACAGGTCCGGTGAATTGACAAGTGCACATTGCATAACATATTATTTTGCCCATGAGGTCAGCTTCCACGCTGCACATGGAATCATTTCGTAATAATGATTTGCCAATCTAATTGCATCTCAATACTTCTTTCGTAACTATCTTCAACAATTCTTCGACTAACTGATGCCATTTCATTAGGGAAATTGTATTCAGTGTACACTTTTATATGGTTTTTGTTTGTCATTATGTAATTGCATAGGAGTTCAGGGGAAGAACCATGCCTCTAGCCTCAAAAGCCCACTGCACTATTTGGGATGACGGGCAAGCAGACCCTAAGGCCTAGAGTGATGGAGAACCATATGAGGTCCCAGTCGGTCAGGTGTGGTAACGAGCCAAATGACTCTGGATTACTGTCCACCTTACAAATGACCGGCTCTGACGGGGTTCAGGTTTATGACATCTGAGTTAATGAGTCTTTATACCACTCGACCACTGCAGGTTAAGAATGATGAATGCTTTCTTCGGTTTTTATAACCCTTTCTGTAGCTAATAATTCATCAAGGTTCATCGAGTATACTACAGAACAAAGGGTACCTTTCATCTTGAGAAGCCGGTCTGTCATTCTTCTATCAAATGTAAAACGCCTATTGTTTTCATTTTTCAAGCTAATGCTTATCTCTGTTCAGAGCTCCATAAAAAGCATCCTGACCAAACATTTGTCGTCGGAAAATGATCCAGTTTCTTTTTTATCATCATTTCTTATCCGTATAAAGGTTAACCAAAGTCGATTTTCAGGTCCGCTTAAGAACGGGTTTACTTTTATGCAAAAAACAGTATGGACATACCTATACACTATGAACTGTACCTCAGTGTTGACAAAGGGCTAATATTTCCACATAAACCAGGGCACATAGATGGTAGTCTCAATTGCAACCGTAAAGATTGGTACGTGTCACTAAGGGAATGAATGAGCCTACGACTGATGGCTTCATTCTTTGGTCCAATAAATAACGGGCTGTTTGAACTTTTGATTGATTTACTGATTCGAAGGTTTATTGATTGGTTAATTCTTTAGTCTAATGACTAGGTTCTTTAGCAACGGAGTGATCTAGCCAGTAAGTAAGTGCGTTTGCTTGGTGAGCTAGTGAGCGAGTGAGAAGGTGATTGAGTAAACGAATGAGTGAATGAGTGAATGAGTGCGTGCGTGCCTACCTGCGTGCGCACGTGCGTGCTTGAGTGAGTGGGTGAGTGAGTAAGTGATTGAGTGATTGGATAAAAGAATGCGTCGACATATGAGTTGGATACATCTAACAAGAACTTCGAAGTAAACTGAAGCATTTTGAACATCTGTCTCAAATTTGTTTTAAAGATTACTTCAACCAATGTCCGCAAGAAACCCAAGTAGTCACAGAAATAATTTGATAATAAATATTCTCAGTATCCTCCGAAGGTATGCTGCAAGTGACCTATCTGAAACTGCTGTTTCTATGGTAATGAAGACAGGACCTTACGAAGACAAGAAATCTTGAAGTGGCACAGTTTGAAACATGGTTCACCAGACAAACCCGCGAATTTACTTCATCACATACGTGATCCCCTTCTAAAATTCTGCTTTGTCATTTTAAGTCAAACAAAAGGGAGACTACATTATATTATTAGTAGTATGTTTCAGGAACAATGAGGTAGATCAAACCCAAGCTTCTTTCAAAGTTTTGGATACAATTAGGTCTGTAGGTAACTCAACTCATAGTAGCAGTAAAAGCATTATCTCACCAAAAGATATGTTGTTTATTCTAGCGTCCACTCCACCAGGGGCTGACGAGACGAGTAAGCACGTGTGATTCAGAAAACTGGTTTGAGCTTTATATTCGCCCCGAAGATTTGAACACCCGGTGGTGTAACATGCTTTCTCCCAATTAATCCCAACCCATTATATTATTATTTCTCAAGCAGTGCATATTCAGATGTGTTAACACCTTCCAAATCGATAAGGCCATGCATTATTATCTTCATCAACAGCTGGAAGAATGCGTTATCAGCGCTGTTCGAGTGAAATGAACCAACAAATTTGAAGTTCAAGCTGAGAGTAAGAGTTTATTGTTCGGTAGTACGGCGTTGTTGGAAAAGATGGTAGTCCGACGGCGTTTCATTTACCACAGGTAACCTTTGTCAAGACCAGCTGACACCGATGTCACATTGCGCATCGTTTTCTCGATACACTTCCAACTTCCGACCTCATTTCTGATGCAGTAATTGTAAGTTGAGAGTTTCGACCTACGCATTCGCCCGTGGCGAACAATTCGGCGTCGTCCGGATTATAACCGCGTTCCGTGTGATTGTCCACCCCAAATCTTAAGGTCATAGCTATTTCGCAGACAGCAGTTAGCTTTTGTGTTTGTCGGTATACTCCCTACACAAGCCTATACACCAACACGGAATGAAAAATCTCGTCAGTGTTTTCCTTGAGTTCGGATAAAATAATTCAAAAAGACTCCAAGGCTGTTAACCATTGTATATGCATAGTAACCTGGACGTTTGTCTTCTAGCTGAATCAAGTAATGATCACACGCATTGGTTGTAATTGGCTGGTTCACACAGAACACGCCTTACTATAGTTCACACAATTCAGACGTTGAAATTCCCCACTTTGCTATCATCCTACGCTTTTCCTAATCTGTGGGTGTATCATGATTAGATTTTTATGGAAATACTGGATAATTAAAATGGAAAACCGTGTTCAAAATTATCAGGTGATAGGATGAATGAATGACATTTCGTCACAAGTTGTAAATCGTACTCGATAAGCCTGCAGGACAGGAAATTTTCGGTTTTCCATCTGGCTCATATCACCTTTGAGAACGTCAATAATTATATTGCTACAAAATCGTAATTCACGGTAATTTGAACTATATCTCAGTCAGACCTGAAACATTGTATTTTGTTAAGCATCCATTTTGGTTTTTATTGTCTTTTGTTTACTTATGAGGCTCAATGTGTGCTGAGTTTACCATCGAAATGAAAGTTGGAGAAAAGTTTCACATCCTAGATATAAACCGTGTGAAAGGGTCAGATAGCAGGCTTGTCCTTCCTATACAATGAACATCCGCATGAACAGGCCAACCCACACCTGTTGTCAACTTTGGGTACGATGAGGAGGCAGGCAAAATCTAAATGGGACCCCAGCCACTCGAGCGCTGGGGAGCTGGTCAGAAGAACTGTCAAGCTAGGAGCTGGATTAAAATGGGAAAAATCCCTCTAAACAAGCCTTATCTAGAGGATTATATTCAAAAAAATGTATGAGACTTGCCTGCAAAAATATCAACAATGACCACAAGAAGAAAATGACTGCTTACACAACTCCCTTTCAAGGCAGGAAGTAAGATCAAGCTACACATCTCCGCTTGCTTACTACAGGTCTGCTTCACCAGCTAGTCAGCCAAATCCACGAACTTTGGAGAAACACTGACTATCCTACCCTTTTTTCTATGTTAACTCATCATATTTGCTCACTTTCTCTAAGCTTTAGTGATAAAACTATGTGATATCGATTGCGAAGATTAACGGAGCACAAAATGAGCTAGATGCAAGTGGTGTACAGCGCAGTTGTAGCACACTTTACAGATACGAGACATCAACTAAACGACATATCCTTCAAAGCGACCGATCAAGTGCCCTTGTACACACTGAAGACCGGTCGTCAAAACCTTTAGGCAACAGGGGAAGTAGTAGCAACCAGGTTGTCCAAACCCTTCGCTCTTCATACAATCGATCTGAAGCTCACCATTTCCGGGTTGACTGTCTGCCGAAAAGTCAGTGTTGCATTGTTGAAGTAATCACATTCGATACAATTTTTTTTCACCTGAACTTGGTGCTTACTGTAGAACAATGTCTCCTTAAAGTAGGTTCACGCGGAACATCAGTGTTCAAAAATATTTCAAGGAGCAAAATAGAGAGAGAGATCACTACGGAGTGGACAAGTTGATAAACTGTTACTTCCATTAAAACAGCTAGGGCTTCAATCAGTAGATCGGAATTCTCTAGGAAAATGACTTTATCCGGAACGAAATAACGAACCACACGTTTTCTACCGGTCAAACTTGACGACGTTAGTTGTTAGCTCAAACAACAGCTTGAACCCACCGCGCAGATGATCACTGAATTGTCCCTCGAAAGACAAAGATTTCTTAAGTCCTGGTGAGTCGACATTTGCTTTTCTTCACCAAATCTAATCTGATTTACAAATTTCCGTGTGTGTATATAGTGATTTAAGTGGCTCAAACAGACCAACGGTTGAACAGTCAGCTGCTTCTGTCTAACTTTTCGGGGGCACACTTAGGTGCACGTCTGCCGCACAATGACAATAGTGAGAACCATAGGATCTCATCTTCGGTTGTTCAGTTTCTCACAAAGTAATACTGAGTTGACCAAAACACCACATTTTGAGCCGTCGGCACAACGAAGAATACTATACGACAGAGGCTTGTTGGGACAGTCACCATTCAATAATGACTACTTCCACAGCATAAACAGAAAGATTTGTTTGTTGTTTGTCTATCCCATACTGGTAAGACCGCATTTTTACTTTCCAAAGTATTTTCTTCTCTAAACCTATTCAACCTGTGCATTACTCTGCAGTGGTAGATGAAGGAACATCCTGTCGGATTTAAATCGTGCACTGTTCACCGCATTGGCTCTTCATCTAAGCCTAATTGATTTTCCAGATCACTTCAGCTACTCCGTCTATGTTCCAAAAACCAAGCAAAAGCAACCTCAGTCGTGAATTCCCCGGGGAGTAACAGCATTTAATTCGATCTTTTTCAATCAAGAACGAAATATTCCCTTTATCCTGAGACGAACAGTATGTACAACTCTGATTAATCAATCTTGTTTTGACACGCAGAGTTTATTCCTAAGGATACTTTCATAATTCTATTGGTTAGATAATGATGTAGGCGAAATTCGAACTTGTTCACGGTAGTAGCCATTTAAGCCTAAACTGGCTGTATTCCAGATGACGAATAAAGCCTCAGCTTCTGTTTATGGACACTGATTGGCTTGTTCTTTCCTCAATAATCAGGTAGAAACCACACAGAATGAATTCGCTGTAGAATAGAATTACGAACAATATCCTCTTTCACTCGGTGGCAAGCGGGTCGAGTCCTGGCGAGATTTTTAAAATCGAAAAGTACATCTACTATCATCGGAATAATGATTTTATTCAGTGGTCCCTTAAATTCGTTCAAACAAGCAAGCTGTTCACTGGATGAAATTCCACTTTTCCTTAATATCAACTCACGTGATTTTCGGACCCATTGTTCATTGGATTTGATTGAATGTATCAGTTCCGTGGTGAATAGGGTCAGGATTAGAGTCCATACACTGAACGTGGTTTTTGCTGTCGATATCAGGGTCATGGGTATAAGCACACAATGCGGAAGCCGTTAATCCAGTATAGTAACGTTCGAATAGAACTGCAAGCCTTACTCAGGTCGTGCAACCCTCCAGTGCATGAATCATTTGCACTCGCGGTCATACGCGTGTACCTCCATAGGCACACATATACACATTCTCTCAAGCAGACAATTTCACATGCCAGTTGATCGTCGATCAAAGATAGCCCCTCCCCACCAATCAGCGCGGGAGCAGCTGATGACTGATTGGTGGCGGCGATCTGCCCTACGGACCAATCGAAACTCGGCCTATTCTGCTTCTGCGTCTCGTTAGTTGGTTTTGGGTACCAGGAATTGCGGACAAATCTGTTCGACTGATGAAAACACGAGGGTTCAATGTTCGAGGTATCACTATCTGATTGTGCTTGATAGGTATCTGTCAGTTTTCTGTTTCACCAATCTTGTGCATCATTTCGTGTGTTTTGGGGATTGCGATTAGTTGACACAGTATCTCACCATCAGATCGTCTCGAAAACGACGTAAACATGATGAATCTGCGACGATTCCTCTGTAAGGTTCGTTGCCCCCATCCATCCTTGGATGACAGTTTTGTAGACCACAAAAATAGCAAAACCACTGGCTGTAAAAAACAAGGATGTTGCTATCAGCTTGGTCTTATAACCAGTCTTTGACAGAGAATTTTCTCCTTGTTGTTTTGATATCTTAAATATCAGGACTGGAGTAATTACTAAAAAATGGTGACTTTTTAACTGTCCCAGATGCCGATCTGGTTAGCTTAGTTTTGGTCTGATTTTCTTCCTCAGCAATCTTACAGCTGTTTAGAATAAAATGTTCTGATCATAAGTAAATCAATTTTCAACCGTCATGTTGTTATAATGCATACACTAGATCTTGCACTGTGTGAATACGGAACTGTGATTCAAGCTTCAAATGACGCCGGTTTTTGTACTCCATTCAAATTCGGGATAAGTACTTCTGTCCACATGCTGCATTATTATTTCACATTTGAAGTCGTGATAGATGTTTCATGCAATGTAATAACTAATATATAATTTTTGGATCTCACTTCTCCCTTGTGCAAAAATGAACATTATTTCGAATGTAATCAAATGTGACGCAGGACTCGTGGTAACAGTTGAACGAAGCGAAAACCAGCGGTCTGCTTGATTGTTAACTGCCAGTCAGCCTATTTTGTCATGAAGAATCTAGCATTCCCAAAGAAGCCAGCTTCTCCGAGTTAACAAGAAAAATATAAGGCCCCAAAGTCTGATCATGTTCGGTGTGCGAGTTTTGAAGTAGCAAGAGTTGGATTTTATCGGCCGGATTGTGATGGTGCACAAGATATTCCAAACATGTATTTTTTTGACTGGACCCGCAAGTAGCTTGGTGTAAATTCGCTGACCACTTCGAAATGCCACTCAGGGTGATCGTGGGACGTGAAATAACCTCCCTGACACTACTGCTTCATTCTTGCTATGTGTTTCGTGCACGAAGTCATCCGATGTGGGTTCATTGTCTCAAAAGTTCACTAAGAGGCAAAATACTCATTTCCGTAAGCAGAAATTTACCAGCCCTCGACCTTCTGTAAATCACTTGTTCGGGAAATGTGATTTGTGTGGTACATTACTTTCCTGTTCAACGTGTCGCCTTCGAAGTGGTAAATACCGCAAATGTTGGCAAACCGGGACACATTCAGGCTATGTACAGACAGTGAACTAACCATACTTCCAAAAAAGGCCCGAAAACTGAAGATCTCTTCCAATATTGCTCTTTCAGTGACAGATGCAGTGGGTTGACACGTAACGCGCTCAATCCTTATTGGTGGCAGAGCTTAAACAATGTCTCTGGGGGCATTGATATTGTTAACTATTTCATTTCCATCGATATATTGTGTCGTGTTATCCCTAATGTTCAGCTACAACGGGTTGATCTTGTCGTTAATGAGATTGTGGGTACAGCTTATCTATTTTAGAATCATATAAAGCTCCTCTGGCTGAATTGATCACACTGGACATTCATTTGACTGTAGCTTCGTCATCACTGAAGGTGAACCTTTTACACTCCACTTCCATTGTGGAAATACACTCTGTTGTTTTATCTAACTCTACCGTACTCTTGGAACTCCACCACAATGAGAATACCACTGTAAATTAGGATGCGAGTGACGATCCTGCAATTTTCAAACGTCTCACACTATCCTTTGAATTTCTTGAACCGGTGAAGAAATTACTCGATTTTATGATTACTAAAGAGATTCTCGAATCAGTTCAGTCATCCAAATGGGCACGGTCAATTTTAATCCATTGAAATCTGTTGGAAAACTCTACGGATTTGATGGGATTTTAAAATAAATTCGAATACTTGGCTTAGTCAACTTACGTGGACCACTGTGGAACCAGGGGATCCGCCATCTTGTTTTCTCCACTCCAGGTACTTTTCTCGAATTGACCTGAAGTAAGCTCACCGAACTACCCCAACAAATGAAGATTCCGGCGAGTTCACTGTTAGCAAAATACCATTTGATCCATATTCATAGGAGTTTTCACACGTTGGACTAAGTGCCTTGGCTGCCAATGGTTAATCTGTGATGAATTGTACCACTGCAGGATTTGAAGTTGTAGAATGCTATAACGACGATGCACCTAATCAGGCTGGTCACAAAGATAAGCCAAGAGACCTACTGCGACGTTATTGCCGACTAAAGATTGCGGTCAACTCATCTTATTGTGTTTCTAGAGTCACTTCTCTTGAGTTTCTCGGATACCATATTACTGACACGGACAGCAAGCTTGATCGTAATAGTCTTGCTTCTTTACTTGATGTATTTATTTCTCCGAATTTTGCAAAACTGAATTCCTTGATTATTCATCTGCAGCAGCATTCATGTTTCATTCCAAACTTTGCTATCTTCATCGAACCTGTTCGTGAGGTATTGTCATCAGGAAATTTTTCGTGGGGTCAGCCAAACAAGAGTTTTGCTTGTTTTTTCTTCTATCTTACCATAAAATTGAACCATTTCCACGTTCATATACTTCCAAAGAACACTCACCCTCCTCATATGAGATGCGTCACCCACGGGAACTGATACCGGGCTGGAACGGGATGTAGTCCCTGTTGTCTGTGTTTTACGTCAGCTCACTACTTCCAAAAAGGTTATTCCCAAACTCGATACGAAGCTTTAACCGTCTACGGAGTCTGGTACATGACTTTGCAGACATTTGTTTCCATCCAGGTTTGCCATTATCTCTGACCACGAAACGTTCCGTTTCATTTGTCATTTATCCAAACTGCTACACTAATTCGCTGTAGCAGTGGTTTAGCAATGGCGTATAGCACATTTTACACACCATTACGACACACGACGTGGCAGTGATTAGCAAATTTACCATGTGGATTACCTGTCGAGATACACGCCGTCAGGTGATAAATACGATTCTGATTGTCTACCTGTACAACTAATCCGTGTGAGACGATAAGATTCAGGTACCGATTCACGTCGAAGCCTCGGATTTTTTTATCCACCAGTCAACGTGTATGGACCGACAATGTCCAGCAGAGGGGAGTCTACGATGACACCAGATGAAAACCAGTTTTAAAAAGACCTAAAGTGATTATACCATTGTTTCAGCGATACTGTCTGACTTGTAAACTGGTCATTTAGGAATCGGGAAAGTGAGAGTGCTGGCTCGCCTAACTTGTTTCTGGTCCAGGATTGATTTTGACGTTGTGCAGTTTGCCCATTAAAGTGACCGAAGTGTGCACAAAACATATTCGCTGCCTTTGAAATGGATTCCATAAACCGTGTTAAGTAGGGCTTAAGAAGGAATTCATGATGACCTTTGCAGTCCGCTTCTGAACAAATACTGGGTTCTGGTGATCACGGATTCTTGTTCCCCTTAGCCAAAATTTTACCTCACAAAGTTGTCTGTTGTTGAATTCAATTTGCCTGCCTTAAGAAGACATTCATTTTTGATTGCTGACAATGGAAGTCACTTCACTGCTGAAAAGAACTACCAACTGGCTTACCAAAATAGAATGTCATCATTTATTCACTGCTTCCAGACTTTTTGAGGCATATGAAGTGGCCGAGAACTTGGTGCGAACGTTTAAGGGTGCTGCATAAGCGATCAATTCATCAAATATCCAAGGAGTTGAAAGAGATATGGACAGTTTCCCGCTTCAATACAGAAATGCAACCGGGGGCACCACACCTTTCCTCCCAGAAATATTATGCAGGTTGTGAGTACTCCGTACAAGTTTAAGATGCAGTGAATTAACTGATCTATTCTACCTAATTGAAAATGATTTTGTAACCAGTGTCTAGAATTGCACCGGGTCAAATTAGGAGTCTTCTGATACAAACTTTGAATATGAAACTTGATCCCCAGTTTCTTGAAATCTGTGCAGACACAGATATCATTCCAAGTCCTACATACTCTTTCAGATTTGCAAAGTACTTGGTAAACCTATGTTGAGGCTTTTCAAGCTTCTAGCCACCCAAAAGTCTGTAGACTACAAAACTCACAAACTTCATTCCAGCTGTAGTGGGAGTGATGGGTGTTTATAAACCAGTTTCTCAATACCATGCCCCTATACTATTGCTGTAATGGTCAAGCTGTAGACCGACATTTTTCGTCTAGTGTAAGTGTGGGAACTCCGTGATATAATAACTGAGCTCACGAAATTTTCTGCGTTCTTGTGATTCCAGATGGAGCACGTGCCACTCCAGTGGAAGATCACGGGCCCTGCGTAGTTTCTATTGGTGACCCTAAAAGCTGGACCGAGTAAAATGAGAAGTCTTCTTATTGAGTTGTTTTGGATTTACGTGTGACCTGGTAGCAGCACCGTGAAATGGCCCCAGTGAATTGAGTAATGCCGGTGTGTGTGTGTGTGACATAGGAGCCTTGACCACTGTGGACACAGTTCTTTCGTTGGGCGAGCAGTGTAACTGTCAGGCTGTAGGCTGACAAATTGCTGTTCGAATAACGCAAGAATGAGAACCTAATGTGGCACTTACTGAGCTTTGGGCTCATGAACTTTTCTGCATTTTGTAACTTCAGATAAAACACGAGCTATTTCCCGCACAGGATCAGTGACTGTACATACAACACTACCGTGAATGGTGTGAATACAGAATTTTGATTTGTATTTCAAACGTAATAAGCTAGGACCAGTGTTCCTCCACGGGGGTGACGAGTTTTCGATCTGAAATCCTAAAAGCAGACAAATCCATGAGCTCAAAGCTCAGTAAGTATGTCGTCGGGAACTCCTCCTTAGGAGTGCCTTGGGATAGTTTCGACCCTCGTTCGGATACGCCATTGGCAACTTTGGGCCATACTACAAACAACCAAATGGGATCTTGTTGAGCCCATCCAGCTTGTGAGACAAAAGCTAGTAAAGGGGATTGTATGTTTGCTTTTATAAAGTTGTCACGAGGTTCTTAGCTTATTTACTCATTATCATTCCTTTCAAGCCTAACCAGCATTTGACAGTATGTTTTGAAAAACAACCACAACGTTCTGAAAATAAATAAGCGTCTTAAAAAGTATACTCTAAAACACTTATTAATTTATGATGCTGTTACAGTGTAGCATCTACTAGTTTACAACCAACTACTAAACTCATAAAAAGAAGGGCAGATAGGTCCATTTTAGAAGACTTATAGGGCGAATGACTGACCCTCATTGATCATCCATTCAGGTGCATAACTTACCAACCAAACCTTGACCAGTCTCTTTGATAAGATGACAATTCTGGTTAACTCCAGGTCCTTCAATGACTGTTTGTTTAGGTCAACCTGGTGCCGTCCTGCATCGGCTCGTCACGATTTCTCTCCAAAGAGTTCTGAAAGCTTGGCTCACCTTGGCTCGTCGGCTCCACTCAGTAACTCGCCCTCCCTCCCACATTCTGTCGTTCCAACAGAACAAATACTATAAGTACTAATTCCATTACCATCTGTCCTATATTCTCATTTCAATTGTGGGACGGGAAAAGTATCCACAGAAATGGCTCGTGCTTCCAAAGCAGCTCTATTCCGATTCGTCTGACGGTGTTCTTTGTTTTCGTGTTTTCCGTTCACTTGGTCTGTGGTATAAAAATAAGCTAAGTTAGGAGTGAGATTGTCACTTATGAAAACGTTGAATAACAAATGAACTTTACGTGCAAATTTCGAAAATAGTTCCATTGTGAACTATTCTCAGTGTAACGAAAAATGTCCGGTGATAAACTATGTGTGAAAGAGAACAACAAACGTGAAATTCGAAGCAAAATGAAAATCGGTTCAATGGGCAGAGTGGATGTTTATCTCTCGTCAATTCACCGAAATAGGGCTGAGACAAAAAACTCCATGTGTTTGTGTTGGTTGTAGCTCAGATTTTTGGTTGCCTTGATATTCTGATCACGGAGCGTGGAGTTTAGTTTTCAGACGTTTCATCACCAGTCGGAGTGCTACCGCCAGTGTAAGTGGCAAACTTCATCACGGCAAACTTCGTCTTAACTTCAGTAGTAAAGTGAGGGATACTTAAAAATTTGACTTGTGAAATGTTGTCACTGAAGATCAAAATGCCATAGATGTTGGCAAGAAGACTAAAATTTACCCATCAAAGAAAAACGAGTATAAGATTTACTTAAGGTACGTACTTGGTTTGTCGTTCTGAACCAACGCGAACCCTCCGCGCAGATAAATTGGAGCTTCTTCTTTTAATGCAAAACACCGGTTTTCCAGTGGACAGAGAGATGGAAAGAATAGCACCTGATAATCCTCAAAAAGCAATGAATTTTATTGATTTGCACTTGACGGCAACCTTGGCCATGTATTTCCGAACAACTATTCCCTGACGAACTCCAGGGCAACAGCAGTCTGATACAACTTAGTTCTCCGGGAACACCGTTTGCATGCCTCATACAATTTTAGCAAAATTTTGCCTACACAGGGTTTTAAAGCTACGACCTGAACGTGAACAAGGTGAGTACCTCAACTTACCATGCTACCACAGACCTCTGCTGATTGCAGAATATTGTCGAGGCTTTATAAATCTTCCAGTTCATTGTGTCAAAAATGGGGCATTTCTTCGCACTGAGGATACTGTCCCGTGTCCAATACCGATTCCAGTGGGATTCTTTTGACATAGTTAAGCGAATGTCAGGATTCCTGGAATGTGAAGTGACAGATGTTGAATATCAAACAGTGCGCTTCAGAAAAATGAAATTAAGAACCAACACTGCAAAAAAATACTGAAACGAAAAGTAGCAATGTGAAGCACGTGTTATGTAGAGCTCGAAAAATAAGGATGAATGAAATTGAACGGTAAAAATTGCATGCCGTGTACATCTACAAGTCAGGCCTAAAAGATTACTGCAGGAACAATCTGGCAAATCGATCTACTAATAGAGACAGGAGCAAACCAGTGCGGTACCAATCTTCAAAGACATAAAAAGAAAGAAAACTCAACAAGCCGGAGCTCAGTAATTGTGGGTGTCTGCCTGTATACACTGAGCTCTGGCTGAATGAGCTTTCCTTATTCCTATGTCCTTCCCGAAAGTTGCAGAATGGAAAAGCCTATTCATGAGGCTTTTAAGCAAAACGAAAGGTAAATGTTCTGTAATGCAGATGTACATCAATAAGTGTAGTGAAGGTTACATTATCATATTTACCGTCAAGTCTACCGAGTGGCTGTACAACAGTTTGTTGCAGACTTTGCGACTATTTATCCCAGCACTGTCTTAACTTTCGACCAGCAGCTTTGGGAATTGTACCGCATTCAAGCTGAGGATTTACCAATGTCCTTGGGAGAATGTTTTCTTTTCTTTTCCTTTTGCCTACCCCCTTTTTATTACACAACGATAGAGTAATACTTTGGGAAAATGTTCCCGGTGAGTTAAGGGCTGTCAGCTGGGGGAAGATGGCCGGCGGCTGCCTCAAGGATTCGAACCCGGGACGGAAGACTATGTGGTCCTCCGGGATGACCGTTTGACCACCACTGGTCAATTCGTTAAGTTGGGGCTGAAACTTTAGGGACTGTAAAGTCTGCACAGAAGTGGCCCAGCTACTCACTAAACTTAGAGGTAAATGTAGCCATGTAGTTATAGTTACGTCTGTTGATGCATTTCCACGTTACAAAACTATACGTTTGTCTCGTTGAATACTCTCGTGACCCGGCGGTGCCATACTGGCTTAACTCAGTGTTTTTAGTAGGTTACCTAATGTTCCATCAGGCTGCTTCTGTAGTATTATCTTATTTGTCTCGTGGAGGTTCAACTGGTACGCAAATTCTCACCGTTCATTTTCATTCGACACTATTTTCAACCTGGACATAGAACGTGTGCATCGTATCACTAAGTAGATCTACTTTTTGCGACGATATCTTAGAATGGCATCTCAGTCGTTTTGCCTTGTTATTTCATTTGAAATGCATATTATTCTAAGTGTGAATCACTTTTCAAAATTTGTCACTCATCTTCAAATTCTGGGAATTGGGATGCATACTTCCCTATGCCCAAAGAAATAAATAGGATTAGGTCATAGAGGACTTTTGGCTACCGGGATCGGAAAGTGTCTTCTGTCGCATCCCCAAGCGGATTATGAACGGAGTCCTCTCAATCGAATGAAAAGAGAAGACTTGTGTCCGCAGACAAATATGATTGTATAATCTATGCATATCGTGGCACCGAAATAGTGTCGATACGAGAAATACATAGAAAGCAAACAGAAGTAACGGAGAAGCAAAAAGCTGACCGCTCGAGTTTAATCGGTAAAAACTGAAAGTGTTTTCGTAGAGAAGTCGACAGGAAACTCCACGAAGGTCATTCCTGTAGAAATTACGTGGCCGGAGAGAAACACTGCAATCGGAACCAAACGTTACTAAAGATTGTGGAGAAAATAGATTCAAAGTGATATCCGGAAAGTGTTCATTTTCTCAGACAATAGCGGTTACTACAAGTTACTGGAGACGGGAAAATACCCTCGGTGCATTAAACTGAACCATTTTTCGCGAAGCCACGCTGTGGGGGCACCTGCATTCGTAACGAAAATTACAATTCGTGGTTATACTGAGAAAAAACGAGTGTTACTAAGTGATTGAATTACTGTAATGCCTAACTGATACGGTTGTTTCTGGGGTAAGAACTGTTGAAACATTGTCTCAGGAGTTGCGGCAAACAGAAGAACCCAATTCAATGGATGTTGTAAGAGAGGACTTATCCATTACTAGCAAATCAAGTTTAGTATATTTATAAATTCTAACACGAATTAGTTTAGGCTTTAGGCGAAGAACTTAGAGGAGCCTTGAGTATAAACGATAACGTGGGTTCCTTTCCACATATTTTGTTTGAAATTGTTCTATAGTACATGTCAACAATTGGAAAATTTCGCGAAGTGCTTAAAGCTTCGAACCCTTACTTGTCAGGTGTACCGCGTAACATCAGCATCACATCCCTCGGTTCGGGAGAAAACTGAGCTATCGGACGTTGTGAGCATTCATTCAAGAAGCCGAAAAGGCCCCGATCAGTGCATGAGTAGCATAACAAAGGTCCTGAATTCCGTGAAGTTTCTTCTGAATGCCATAGGCTAAACTTCGCGTTGAGCTTCAAGAATCCAGTCAGATTTTGGAACGCCTACTTCGACCAAAGTCTCCATGCATCACAACCGTACCCAGTTGAAGCATATTTGTAAAGAATGTAGGTCTAACTGAATAATCTCCTTCAATGTGGCACACAGCATGTTGATTCAAACGAGGTATTTCGACTGATGGCAATTATCTGTGGTGCACATGCAAGGGGGTAAATTCCTCAAGTGGAAAATCCTGTTGGATAGTCCGGTTGTGCTAAATTCGTCCAGTGTGGATTAGGTGTTTAGGGGAGAAAGACGTCCAACCAGCGTCAGATATCTACAGCAGATGATCAGTAATTCATCTAAGAACTTTCGCATTCGTCTTCAGTGACCTTGAAAACCTGGTGGTAATGTTAGCTAAACTGGAAAGCTTAAGAGACTCGTTGACTGTAGCGAATGACAGCAGCAATACAACACCGGGGGGGGGGGGGGTGGCACGGATAACTTCGTGGGATGACTTGTAAAACCTTTATAACGTTCTACAATTGACAGAGGCCTGTGACAGTACCATATGTTATGATATCCAAAACGAACTCCTTCATCAGCTTCATCATATGGCGTTATACAAGCCCAGGCCTAGCAAAAACTGCAAGGTTTGCTGACGACCGCCATGACGAAAGAAATAGCTCTAGGCCGATGCTGGTTTGGGGGGTTTTCAACGACGACCATATAGATAAGGAACTTTTGTCAATCTCATGCTGGTTTTTCTATGGAAAATAACATTTCATCTGCTAGCCAACATCATGGAATTTTTCTCGGAATTTTGTGTCTTTCACTTTACTGTTTTAGTCTACGCAAAATTTTCGTCTCGGCCCTATTTCGGTAAATTGACGAGCGATGAATATCAACTTTGCCAAACGGACAGTTTTCCATTTTATTAATTTTGCTTCGAATTTCACGTTTGTGGTTC
Organism: Fasciola hepatica; assembly: GCA_948099385.1. NCBI lineage: Eukaryota > Metazoa > Platyhelminthes > Trematoda > Plagiorchiida > Fasciolidae > Fasciola > Fasciola hepatica. The sequence goes on from CANUEZ040000106.1 coordinate 2,255,704, forward strand.
TCTTTCACACACAATTTATCACCATACATTTTTCGTTACACTGAGAATAGTTCACAGTGGAACTATTTTCAAATCTTTACTTGAAATTGATTTGTAAACTTTTTCAAATTACAAATCCATTGACCGAAAAACAGGACAATGAAAACACCATCAGACGAATCGGAATAGAGCTGTGATAACGCTATAAATTTGTGCACATTTTCAATATATTTCTTGCAGTACTTTTATTTATTTTCATTAGAGAAGCGAATGTTCGTTCAAAAATATTTGTTAATGAGTAGTTGAGTTCGAAATGATGAGTTGTAGGTAAATATGCTCAGAAACGCGTAATAACAGTACGATAACGAAATGAGGAAATCATTTCCACCTTGTGTTTCACAAGCTGTGTGCAACGAAACACAATCCAAATAGGTTGCATGTATTAAAGTCCAATATTACTCACTGGGTAGCCAAATGCTGGTCTAAAGTGGGAGCTAGAGATTTGATGTAAGGCTGTGCCGAGCTTGATCTAGTAATGGGTACACCAGAGCACACAGGATCCTCAAAGACCCCAGTAGTAAAACACCTATCGCTGTTGGGTGGAAGCTGGGCTAACTCTGGGATAGAAATGACTCGTAACATGTGCCTGAAAAAGTTTCACAGATATTCATGAAGTCTTGAAAAGGGCCCCCCGTAGTGACCGAATAGTCGACAATCTGCCAACAATTTCGACTACGCAGTTATTAAACAATAAAATTTTACCATAACATTTCGATACACACGAAACCGATCTCGGTCCTGACACGTGGTTAATAGCATCACAATATTTGTTTATACAAATCTACGTTACAAAAGCAGAATATCGTTGTATTTTGTGAAATCCATAAGATACTGAGTAGAAATCTCTATATAAAGTTTGTCAGCAATCTGCAGGTTCTGGGGATACGAATACATTGTATGCCTAAAGACAGAAAATGGAAGAGGTGCTAGAGGCGCACAAAGGTCCTTACTGCAAAGAAATGCCTCGTTTGTGACCACGTCTGATTATGACAGTACCGGCAATGGTGTCCTAGATTACTGTCAGTGGGTGTGCTAATAATAACGCGCAATAGAAAAGGTTGGTCCTGGTGTCCAAGCTACTGAAGTAGAGCTACAAGAGTTACGGTCAGCAGCATCATTGGCATTTGAATATTTCAAGCGAAGATCTAGCCACTGTCGGCACATTGAATTCAGTCGTCCGTACAGGTTAGCATGTCTGCGAATTATTTTATTTTTTTGAGCCAGTGAAGAGACCGCTTGAGAGGACTGTGAGTGCCGGCATCATCATTCGCAGTCCTTGTCCGGTGTTTTGTTACCTCCATTCTAGCTACGATACAACACCTTGACGTGCAGCACGCTTTGAGTAACTATTTACCAGATATTCCATGCAACCCAAGGACAATATCTCATGTACCGCGGTGGCAGGGGTAGATGCAGCTATCGAATAGCTTTTATACTCACGCTGAACTACGAGATGGTTTAGTTTGGCTTGTTTGTGGCGTGCCAGGTATCGCGGACTCCGTCGATTTCTAGCTCAATTTCGACGGTCTAACGTTACATCGGACTTTGTGAATCCACTCATGGCCGATTTTAGCACACTTTGTTCGACCAGCCTGCCTGCCCAAAATAAAATTCGAAATATACCGTGGTTCAAAAACCCCGTTTCCGGTCTGCTTATATTTACAACGAAAAGTAGACGAATTGATGAATATCCCTCGTTAAGTCATATTGTATGATAATTACACCCTAATAATTCAGATGAAGTCTATTACATATCATTCTTCTGTAAAGACAACCATTCGCCCACTAAAAGTCCTGCAGGATATTTTGGCTGTGATAAACTCATCCAAAGTGGATTGCTTATTGAAGGAAGAATGACGTTCTCCCTCACAGAAGCTAGAGTACGAAAAGGCTCTGATTTGCTTAAGAAGAAGTGCCCACGTCACCACAAAGATGATCGTCCATTTATCAGTCTTTGAAATGACATGCTCAGAACATTTCCCATGGATTACATGCATCTGGTACGTCTGAGAGTAACTCGGAGGCTTTTTAGTGCCTGGAAAAAAGGCAGGCATGTACCACGTTGCCGCTTGAATAGCACAGCTGTGGATGAACTGGGCAACAGCACAGACATTCAGTCCATGTGATTTTTAGCGTTTACACCGTATTACGCTCGATGTAGAATGTTTTCAGACAGCCGAATATGTCCAGTTTACTTTGTACTTAGATCAGGTTTGTTTTTGTGAATACAGCCAAATGACCTGTACTACTATTTTGCGTTTATTTCTATCCTGGCGTATGTTTTCACTTCTCAAACTGTATATATTTGATGTTGATTTTGCACACCAAATTTTGCTGATGTTTGTACAACAGACTTCTCATGTATGCCTTTCAGACAAAGTTGTGTAGTTCATTCATTGCCCAGTGCTTCTGGTGGTTTAAGTGCCGCGCAATGGAACGTTGAACACTTTCTCCAGTTTCTCTCATCATTCGCATCTGGAAAAACTCAAGACGTTCCTCAAGAGACCCTCAAGACCGAAGCAACCTTCATCGAAGAGTTCATGAAGTGGGTAACTTGTGTTCCTGGGAGGAAAGGTTGTGCTACCGCGGATGATATTTCATTTTCCGTTAGTGCCATACGCTATCATCCTGTGTTCTGTGTGTGTTTTATACTCCACTATGCAATGAAACACAACTATGGTCCTTTACAAAATCCCAGCCAAAATTGTAAATTGATCTTTTTATTGTTTTATTGTTCTGAGCAGTTTTTTTCACACAATGTGCCATCTAACTGCCTGTCCGTGGATGGCGCACTATTGGACACACTCTCTACACCCATTCACACTATCATTTGTAAATGTCAATCGCCTTCCAATAACTCCTATGATGCCGTTTCTCAAATTTCGCATACGGGTCACATGATTCGTATTTTTCAACTTAACATTTCTAGATTACGTATTTGTCTCTCGTTGTAAGAGAAGACGGCGTCCACTGGACACAGAGTGGTATTATCCAGGTTCTGATTTAGAAGTGCGTACCGAAAGCCGTTCAAAAACAAAGGCACACGGTTCCCGTCAGGGATAAGTCAACGAAATTCAGGTTTTTCAGAAAACTTCGGAAGACGTTCGTTCCATCCCAAGAATCGCACAGGTATCGGTGTCCGTAGTGGAAAGATAGAGCATCGGTGTATCAAAGCTAGAAATCAAGGCGATGCAGGACAAGAGGGCAGGTACGTGTAATATTACTTTCATCGAAATAAATCTCATGTTGCTTTTTCTTTCGGAGCTGTTCCATTCGTTTGGTGCAGCCAACGCTTTTTTAAGGTGTTCTGAATATTAGTAACAATTTATAATACATCATAACTTCACATGCTCCTCAGATTTAGTTCATAGTTTCGTTGGTATTTTTCTATTTCATTGATTGTAGTTATTCTTGTATGTATATTATCAGATGTTAATCCATTTCGTTGAAAACAATTTTCAATGAAACTGTTTTTGGAATCTATATGCGTGATTATTTTTTGTTCAACGTTTTCTCAGTCACGACTTTCTCATCTTTCTGCATCTTGAGACCTTAGATCCGGTGACTACGCAACACAACAAGGATGAATATCGCCCGAAAATTCTGAGTGAAGCAGTCATTGGCTTGCATACCATTTTTATAATGGATTTATTGATTTTCTTGAGCTAGTTTTTTAATCAGTGATAAATTGGTGGGCTGTACCGGAAGAATGGATAATGGACAATTGGACTAAGAAACCGGCAGTTAAGAGGGGTTAGGAAAAGAAGGAGCACCAATTTCAATAAGTTTTCGCATGTTCAATGTAGCCCAACGCGCTTCCAGTCGGGCGAAAGTAGCGCTGCCCAACGTTTCTAAAGACGTAGCCCAAAGTCAGCCCAGTTTGGCCCAAAGTGCTCCCAAATGGGAGCGAGTTAGGCTAGCTGCTTGGGTAATATTCCGTATTCACCCACTGGACCGCTTGACCAAGTCCTGCAGATGAAGGCTGAATTTGCCGACCTCGAGTCGATTATTGGATGCATTCCACCATGTCCTTTCCTATTTTTTAAATCAACTTTGACGAGCCTCAGGTGGCTCCACCTCCAACAGTGCACCTAAATCCAAGTTCACTCTGAACATCTAACATGTCTACTCATTCTTTGCTAAACACACGGATTCAAAACCAGATCACATCAGCGACCTATAATGGAGTGAAACTGTCACGACTCCAATAACTCAATATCGCCTTGTGGGTGTTCCTTTACGATGCACGAGCTACCAACCCCTCCATTACAGAATACACCAACGTACATGAGGGCCCCACCTCACTACGTGTCGCATGTTTACAAAAGTGGAAATAAAAATAGCAGGCCGTCTCATTATGTCATGACTTATTATTCGACATCTTCTTTGTGTTTCTTCCTTTTCCCCTCCGTATGGATAGTGTAAACCGCCATCCTCATGGCCGTAGCCACAGCCATTTGAGGGAACGGACCACCATTCATGCAAGACAACCGAAATAAATAAAGGAATTCGCGTTGGTGATTGTCAGTATCTATGCACACCAATGAAAGAATTCGTACTCTTGATTGGCCTCGGCCCCTAATAGCCATGTGTAGCCTCACCTGACCTGTGTAGTGAACAGACAACCATACGGGTGATTGATAAGGGTGCGTGTTGGCAGCCGAGGAGCCACCTACCGAGCTTATTTCTCACGGAGATTTTATGTTTTGTGAATCAAAGAAAAACAACCCTGCGGGAAATCACTGGTCTTTGCATAATATAGGTTGGCATCCCTGACAGTGGGGTTGATTGGACTTGTAGAAGTAAAGAATTGCGCAGGTCCAATGCTTTGAGCCCAAAACGATTTGTTTCTTGATGAAGCTATGCTCGGCAGTCGGAGTCACCGGGATCGAACGAAATTACCGGAACGTAGAGGTCAAAGGCCGTCCCTGTGAAACAGAATCTCCATGAAAACAGGCACGGTCTTCCTATGGACAAGGAATTGACGGAGCCGAATGGGTGCAACGTTTGTCAAATAAACGGAATGAAAATGCGTAAAAAACACAAAAACCGGTAGCACGCCTGAACCCTACGTTCCACGGAAATGATTTTCTCAAGTTGGAGAGAAGCAAAACCCAGATTTCAAAGAGTCAGTAAAACTAGCAAGTTCCACGTCCAGCATGTGCATCCAAACAGCAACTATTTGCTGTACCGACGTTCAAATTTAGCCAGTCAATTCATCCCCTTTTAAACACACACACACAAGCGATCAAGTGGAACTGTAGCACGCGAGGGCAAGGCTCTTCCGACGGGTTTGCACGTGTGTGATCTGCAAAACAAAATATTCAGAGAAAATCCATGATCCGAGGCTCGGTAGGTGTTAATAGGCGCTAGTGCTTACAATAAACGAAAGGCAAGATGGCGGACCCCATTCTGGCCGGTAAAGCACGACACTACGAATGTTGAGTAGAACGCACAGCAACGCGGCTTTGCTTTCCTACGCACGCGAGCCTGAAGATCCCGCGTCAGGTTCATCCAAAAAGGAACCCAGTTGTCGTCTCCAGTTCCACGATGGCCAGCAGTCCCATTGTCTTGTGGGTGGTCGGCTTCTTGAACGTACACGGGTGTCAGTGAGGCTACGGATGAAACCAATGTGACAGTTTGAATTCATCTGACAAAAATCACGACAAACTGGAAATAAATGGAGCCTGATGGCGCCGGCGGATTTTGGACCATCATAACGACGCAAACGCGGTATTCGGTGTTTTTGTAGTCACTTGAGGACCGAGAGGAAATGAAATTCTAACCACCGATTGTGATTTTTCGAGCCAGCTGATTGGTTAATCCAAGGGGAATTTCCCGACTTACAGCGGCCAGTAGGCTGTAAAAATTATCACAAAATCAGTGAAATGGACAGGATTTCATAGTCGGCGACCATGGTGGCTACTTCACGTTGCTAGTACGGTTGGAGATCCTGATGGACCAGTTTCCGGGTTCTCACCAGGCAAGATTCTGGGCCCTGCGAACAATAACTCACTCAATGCAGGTAACTGAGCGGCTTGAGCAGGTGTGAGTTGGCCAGAAGATAAGGTGTCGTGTCGCCCGCTGATGTCTATGATAAACTTCTTGGCCCTGCATTTTATCTCACAAAACGGGCCAATGTATGGCGGTTGTAGTGGTGGTCGAACAACATCGACTTGAGGAAATACGTGGGTAGTGGTTCCTGAAGCAGGTGGAACACAACTTGTAGACCCTCGCCCGAGCGGCGGACTGACCTTGAGCAATCGCATGTGCTGCGTAAGACTCCAAGCATAATCGGCGTGGTTGAAAGTCTAAGATGATGGGGGAGCTACCAGCCCTCCAGACTTTTGAAGTGTACAGCACCGAACACCGCGTTTACGTTGTTATGATGGTCCAAAATCCGCCGGCGCCATCAGGCTCCATTTATTTCCAGTTTGTCGTGATTTTTGTCAGATGGATTCAAACTGTCACATTGGTTTCATCCGTAGCCTCACTGACACCCGTGTACGTTCAAGAAGCCGACCACCCACAAGACAATGGGACTGCTGGCCATCGTGGAACTGGAGACGACAACTGGGTTCCTTTTTGGATGAACCTGACGCGGGATCTTCAGGCTCGCGTGCGTAGGAAAGCAAAGCCGCGTTGCTGTGCGTTCTACTCAACATTCGTAGTGTCGTGCTTTACCGGCCAGAATGGGGTCCGCCATCTTGCCTTTCGTTTATTGTAAGCACTAGCGCCTATTAACACCTACCGAGCCTCGGATCATGGATTTTCTCTGAATATTTTGTTTTGCAGATCACACACGTGCAAACCCGTCGGAAGAGCCTTGCCCTCGCGTGCTACAGTTCCACTTGATCGCTTGTGTGTGTGTGTTTAAAAGGGGATGAATTGACTGGCTAAATTTGAACGTCGGTACAGCAAATAGTTGCTGTTTCGTGGCATATGAAGAACGTTGATATTGCGAATATTCTGAATTTTTGGTTTGTGTTCATTTCTGAGGTTCGTCTTTAGTTCTTCAGTGGAATATGTGAATATTGATTATGGGTCATGACCTGTCTCGCCTATTTCGCCTGATGAATGAATTTCGTCGCTGTTTTGAGAAAGATTGAAATCGTGTAGCTGAATCCTGCAAGCCCTGTTTTGCCCATCGATTATCGGATGTGCAGTTCCTCTTCACTCTTCGGCGTGCAAACGTAGGCCTTTAATACAATTTACTATCTGATATTCGTTACCCGTTAGGTAATTGCGTACCCGAGTGTCTAAATGTTTGATGCCATATATGAAGATTGGACGGAGCATACTTTCTTCTCGAGTTGGAGCGAACGACTCCGAGCCCAGTTGCCAACATGGATCAGCGAAACAAGATCGTGGTTCTCGAACAGAATCCAAGGACCATCAGCATTTTTCAGGCACCCCGATGATGCCATCCAAAGTTTCGTGGTGAAATATGGGTGAAAGATACTGTTGAATGAGACCAATACGGGAATCACTCTGCAGTGATGGGGAGAGGGAGGGGTAAAAAAACCCTTTTCAGGAGTATTTGTTGCTCTTCTTTGACGATGAGCGGGAGGATATGGGATAAAAAGGCACTTACCTAAAATGCACTTCCGGTGCATATAATAGAGCCTCCTTCGGATCCTCAAGATCCACTGCCTGCGGTAGCTTGAATAACTTGTGTTGAAACGTGATCCGATGCGGTGCAATCAACCGGCTGCTTCTCTTTGTCTGGTAGGATACTCGGCTGTGAGTCTAATAGAGTATGCGAATTGGTGGCAATTTCAAAGGAAGGGAGGGGGAGTAAAATCGATGAAGCAAAATGGAGTCCTGGTTGATTTAGCAGTTGAAACGGCATTGGTATCCTTGTGGTTAGGTAAATAGAGATTTCCATGCTGTGTGTGGTTTATGTCTGATAGGTGAAGGCTTTTACAGGTCGGATTTGATTATGTGTACGAGAAATTTCCGGTTGGGCAATCCGGATGGACCTGTCTTGGTAAGAAAGAATAGAGCGCTGTTTAGAGTTTCGAAGTCTGGAGAGGCAGGCAAAACGAGGAAGGAATTGGAGGAGACTGCTTTTGTTGTAATTTGGGTAGGGTTGCTGTATTTTCAAGGAGATGGGAGATCGCGTCTGACTGAGGGGTAAGGAAGAGTAAACGATGGTGTTCTAAGAGAAGAGTGGTCGCTTGGGCCCAGACAGAGAATGAGATATGCTTTTAATTGGTCCATTGAGGGAGTAGATGGGAAAATAGAAATACCTTGCGGAGAAGGTGCGGCAGGAGGACGAGACAGATTATGGGGAGCGCTACAGATTCCGCGGTAAGTTAGTGGCAGGAAGGAGGCCTGTTGAACACGGTATTTGGTATTTTAGCAGCTGGAACTGGCCACGTAAGCATATGCTGTATCATGGAACAAATGACAAATGCTGGAGTTGAGCTAGAGATGTGGGCAGAATTTTGACTCCTCTCACAAATGACCTTCCACATACTCTTGGGATTATCTAGATGCCCGGCAAGTCGATGGATTACTCTGGGGGCACGACGGTAGGAGGAATCTCACATGGGCTGGGTTATACTGTGAGCATGTTGGTAACTTATGAATAGCTAAGATAAACTGAAAACTTAGATCCTTATTCTGGTAGTACTTATGGGCCTTGACCCAGCAGGAGTGGGGGCACACTTCTGGGTGAACTGGTGCAGTTGCTGCCAAAATCCACCGGCTGCCCTCATAAAACCTCCAGCACTCACTGCGGACTTCAAGGTAGGGTGAAACTAGGGGTATAGCCTGTTATCACCCCCTTACATAAGAGCCTGTGGGCGAGTCTTGCTTTCATCTCGTCCGTTCTGTCGGTAAAATCCGCGGGGATTCGGGAAGACCTGGAAAAGACAACAGTGATTGTCTGATGGGCGCATGGTCGTGAGGTGGCTGTAGTTTTTCGAAGCTGTTTATACGCAAATTTGTATTTCTTTAATAGCAATGGTTTCCAATCGCCAACAGTTTTTTTTATCACATTCTTCTAACTGTGAATGAACTCAGGCTAGCTATGGCCAATCCTGCCGTGCTCAAAAGGTTTTCTATCAGCTGTCCAGTGGAGATATTGCCATTTATCTCGGATAACCCTCCCTTTTGACTAACCCATCTGGAAGCACCATCACCTCCCAGCAGATTAGTGTAAATCCCATCGCTGAACTTTTTTTAAATATCCCAGAATTTATCGAGGACAGAGTCCCTAATCCACCCAACGAGCAGCCTCATGGCGTGCCGCTCCAGGCAAATCTGGAACTCACGGGCTCCTCTGTATCGTAAAATCATCGTCTACTTCCTAAAGACACTTATCTCGGCTACCAAAATCCCATAAACCTTCTGCAGCACATGCCGGAACTGACCAACAATGTTCACGTTGGTGATTCGGTAACGCGACAATTGTGGACGCCGCAGCTACCTGAAAAAATGCAGTGGACTCAGTTGCTTCCCGTGGGTTAGGTTTCATTCGACAAGCTGGCTTTGTTCGCTGCCCGAATTAGTCAGTGGGTTTATCAGTCCACAGGCACCGCGGACGCCATCTTGACGGATGTACCTGCACAACTCATTGACCTCCGTGATGGCGTGAAAGTTATTCAGTCGTTAAGTTTGGCGCTTGGTAGCCGCCCCCTGAACCGCACTCGCCGTCACATTGCCACTGATAATACTCCTCGTCCGGCGTCTTCCAATACCCTTCAGTGTATGTTGCCAGTATCATCACCAGTATTGCGCAAGCACTTGCTGGTGAGTGCCGCCGCCCACTTTTCACGACCGCCAGAGAAACTTGCCTGCCAATGAGTAAGTACGGTGGTGCTGGATGGCCTCTTACGACCTACCGTATTCCAGTAATCAGAGACCGTATCTCACAGAGTCGTTCTTTGACCGACGCTGGTGCACAGATCAAAGCCTTCTCCCCTGCATCCCCTGAGCTTCAGCACGGTGGAGCTACAACCCTCAGGATATCAAACAGTCTGGTAAGCCTACTTTTGGTAATGAATGTTACAACTTGTGGCTAGGCTTAAGTTGCCTTCTTCACTGAGCTTCTGTCTAGGCTAATGTGCCCTAGTCTACCAAGGGGGTCGATTCCTTGCTTCTTTTGAACCTTACATTACATCCATGTTCTCTAAGGATTACTGACCTGGTGGCCCACTGCGCTGTTGCTGTATCTGTGCGCTCGATCAACGTCGTTCGAGCTTCGCCCGTGAAACCTGACGCTTATGAAGTCCTCGCCAAAATATAGGCCGAGATTCTGTTTCTGACCGGACCTGAAAAGAACATATCGGCGGTGAGCTCGGTGGTCGCGCGTCACTTTAGTAAAACCGGGTCGCCGGTTTTCACTCTTTCACGCCGTTTGTCCTCAGGAGGTCTCAATCGTTCGCAGTGAGATCCAGCACTTGATATGCCGCAGCTTTGCCTAAAACTTGAGCCTTCCGTGGGCACCTCCGTTGCATATATTGCCTGAGGAGCTTTCAAATCACTGGCCTCTGTGAAATGATTACCGCCACCACGGTGAGGTCCAAGACTGATAATGTTCTGCATCCATCATTTTTGTCAACTTTGACCTCGTTCGAGCCCACCACCAAATTTCGGTTTCTAGAGATGTTACCTCAAAGACCGCAGTCAGTAATCCCGTGTTCTCCTCCAGTGTCCTTGTATGCGACTTGGCCTGCTCAACACGGCCCAAACACTCCAGCTATTTGTTGACGGTTCAGTTCAATTTAACTAGCCACTGACCGTGGTCTGGGTACGGTGGTTTTCGTTTCTATCTTCTGGCTGCATCCCCAAAAGAAAATGATGAGGTAAAAAAGAGCATGAAAGCAGTAAGATGAAAACCGGCATTGATGGAATTAGGTTGGTGGAGAAAGTTTGTGAATGCAACAGTGCCACCGATCGCGGCATCTAGCTGAATGTTCCAAGGTATCTAACCGTTGAGCAGGAGGAACTCTTGGATCCCGCCAAGAAAGCTGAAAACGCCCTACGTGGCCAAGTCCACCAGTTGGGCCCTTCAAACCTTTCTTCCATGTCACTAACTGACCCCCCTTATTCATCTTCCAACTGGTAACCGCGTCCGCAAACATCGCACTCCGAGGAATCCTATCAGGTAACATACGTATCACGTGTCCCAATCATCTTAGCCTGGACAGATTAAATGTTTCATCTAATGATTCCATCCTTGAGCCTGCGGCTTTCTACCGAACCTCAGCATTGCTCACTCGGTGTTTCCACCAGATTCGAGCAATACTACGGAGAAATCAGTGTTCAAGTACCTACGGTCTTCATATATCCTCCACCCCCATTGGCCATGCATCCAAACCCTACAGAAGTGTGGGCTTTAAGGCTGCTACATACACGGATGAAATGTCGGCCCAACAGATGACCCAAGTTGGTAAATGCCAAGCAAGCCTTCTGTATACTCACGGACACTTCATCGGATATCCGACCTCCGGGCGAGATGCAGCTCCCCAGATAACAGAAAGTGTTCGCCACGTTTGTAGTCCCTCCAGACAATGAAAGGTTTGGCGTCGGAACAACCCAGCCCTGCAACAGCATTGTGCGCCTTGAAGGTGGAAAACTGATACCAAACATTGCTGCGCAATTCGCCGAACTGTCTAGGAAAATCTTGCAACTAACCTGGATCTTCTCTTAGAAGAACTACGTCGTCCGCTCACTCAAGGTCTGGTACCATTCCACCCAGAGAAACGTTCAATGCCTCAATCCTCACCTGACAGAAGTGCGGTCTCTAGGACAACTTACATCGCAAAGTGAAAGAGAAAGGAGGCGAGGGGCAACTCTGACGTACAACACTTCTCTTAGTGAATTCGGGTGGAAGATCACTGCAAGCCCGAACTCTGCTTCGGCCATAGTTGCAAGGGGATTTTGCGATGGAAATGAGTTTCTTTTGTACGCCTCCCAGCAAAGGGCAGTGCCAGAGAACCGTGCGGTCAACTGAGTCGAAAGCCTCATTAAGTTCAAGGAAAACGGAGATAGCGGGCCTGTGGGAGGTGTGTTCATGTTCTAAAAATTGTCGAAGAGTAAAGATGTGATCAATACAACCGCGACCAGATCTAAACCCAGCTTGGTTCTCTCGTGAGCACTGTTTGCAAACCTCAGATAAGCGGTGAAGAATAATACTAGCGTGCAGTTTGGATTCAGTGCTAACAGGAAGTCTTCCTTTGTGGTTTTCACAGAAGGATCTGAAACCCTTCTTACAAATCGGCACGATCACTGATTCATACTAAATTTTTGGAACTTGTCCCTTCTCCCACATCAGACCGAGGATTTTGTAACTCCAGTAAAAGTACTGGGCCACCGTCTTTGAAGATAGACGGAGGTAACTCATCCGGCCCTGCAGCCTAATATCGTTTAAGATAGCTCAGCTTACGAAAAACCTCCGTTTCTGACGGAGGACTGGTATCCACAACGAGAACTGTACCCATTGCGCCAGTGAATAAACCTGAAGAGGATAAGGGCCGATAATAGTGCTTCTGCAGATGCCCCGCCCAACAAATCAGACGACGTATCCGAGTTTGAACCAGTGAGCCGTTCACCTCTTTGATCATCTTGTTACGCCTGGTTTACGTGGACCGGTTTGTCTAATCAGACGGAAAAGTTTGTGGCTCTTGCAGATCACGGCAGCTTTTTCCGTCCCCTATAGTCAGCAATCCACCACTGCTCACGCTCATTTCTCAAGCTTCGAATCAGTTGCTTTTTAGGCATCTCCGTCCCTCATCGTATCTGGAGTCCAGAGGAATCTATTTGCGCACATCTAACGGCGCAAACTGGGATGCAGCTATCCATCATTTCTGTGTGTGTCTAGTTGTTAGACCCTGTGTAGCATCAGCAGCCGCATGTAGAGCCTTTTTGATCTCTGCCCACCGCCCTGGCTGCATCCGTAACCTGGTGGATAATAATAATAATAATAATGGTTTATTTCGGAGACACCCGAAGCATGCTCGATTGCATGATCATGGTTCTGTTTGGAAAGTAGATCGTTGGTTGTCGTCCAGCAGCAGCTGCGGGGGATAGGTAAGTGAGCTGATCACCGTTATCAGTCCGATCGGCTGAAGCACAACGTTGGCCGCCATTATTCCTCTCCTTCTAGTCCATGCTTCCGACTTGAGCCTTGAAATCATCAGCAACAACCATGTTGTCCGTCGAGCCCATGCCACGGAGCAGTTGGGACCAATCCTGTTAGAATCCGTCTTTAGCCTCGAAGGAGCAAAATTCAGTTGAGGCATGCGCAGAAACAACAAACAGGCATCAACGCTTCATTCTAGTGCTGTTGACATGCACAGAACCACTCAACCCAACTTCATACAGACTGCTTCTGACCGGGATCCAGTTGAGCCTTCACGCTGAGAGTGATGCCAGCACCAGCCTCACACGAGCACTATACACCAAATCACCAGAAACGCGGGGAATGAATCAAAAGCCAAGCTTTTTTCAGGTGAAAGAATTATTACCACTGGAGCTGGTTCTTGTATGCATATTTCAGAGACACAACACATGTCTTTTTTAATGACTTCAGGAGTCCTAGCTAAAGCAGCCTAGAGCCCCGTTTGGCATAGTGTGCGGACTTTGAAAGCAGCTAAGTGAATAGGATTCTTAGATCGGAGAATGGATTCCCTTTCTCCTCTTGTCTTTAGTATGCTATTCTTTCCGTAAGCTACATCTTCAAAGTTACGTCTCTTGTGACTACCAGTAAGCATTTAGAACTGGAACGTGAAGGATGAAGAGTAGACAAGTGGATCGTTTCCCGACTGACCACTGGAAAATTCTAGACACATCAAACTTCGCGGCTGCCAGCATCGCAGAAGGAGTTTTTATTTGGGATCAATAACCGGAGCCTTTGAATCAAAAGTCTCACCCACGAGACATTGGGGCGTTAACCCAACACGGGAACGTGAGCGAAGCACCCGTAAACGAACCTTTCCTTTCCAGTCGCGAAAGATCTGATTGTAGCAAGCTTGTTGTCTTGTCTTCGCTGGTGTTTGTCATCATTTCGATTTTCGGATTTATTCCTTAGCCTCGTGCATCAAATAGAGCAAACGGGACACGTACTGGCAGCACCCTTCTGACTGAAGGCTGCCCAGCTTAGGTGGGCGATAGCTGCCTAATGAAGTGCAATAACCTTTCCCACTGTCAAGAGAGGCCCCAAGTACTCCACCCCTGAGTCCATCTTGCGAAGGTTTTCAGACTGGTAAACTGCCTCTCTCCGTGCTTATTTGCTGTAGCCCCCTCTCCAGGGTCATAATGGTTAGAGCCGGATGTTGTCCAGCAACTTCTTCAGAGGCTAGATTTCGTCTGGCCTCTTCCCGTCGACCTGTCGGGCAGGATCGCACCTCCTGTCTAGGGAAGCCGTCCCACATATCTCTTCGAATCATGGAGGCGTGCAAGCCATTGCACTATGCCAAGGACTAGTCTCATTGTGATGGATTTGTTTACGGTGTTACCGGATGACTGCTCTTCTTCCGTCACCGCACAAACTAATTACTTTTTGCCAGGCCCAGTGCGGCCGAACATCATATTTCTTTTAGGCTGTCCCAATCAGTTGTGTAAAAATCTTATGAAGGCACTATGATATCGCGATACCGTAGAATTACCCACTTACGTACATTACTCGCACGTTTCGTGCAGCTTACATTTATGTGAACTAGCACTTGTTTATTCGCATCCTCTGCGATACTTTGTCATATCTTAGATCTGCGTGACGCACATGTTTGTCCGCCGCAACCCATGAGCTTACCTCTCGTTTCTGAGTCCGTACGATTGCACATTGGAGGTTTGTATGCGCTTTGTGGTGTTGTCCATTTGATGATTCGGTATCGTGGAAGGTAAGGGGCAACCTTGTTCTGGTTTCGGGATTCGTATGGATTCAGTTGAGTATTGCTCGGGGCCTGTTGTACAGACGGCTCTCCCAGCCTTCACTGGTCTTGGTTGCATCATCATTATCGCTGAGATCGGAGTCTGAAAGTCATCACTACTTACGGTCGTTTTCCATCGACAAATTATTCGCAGTTCCGACCAGGCTAAAGTAGGCGCAGGTACCTTCTCTCGGATTCATGGTATCTTGTGACCTGCTGCGTGGGTTTCATTCTAGAGAGCATGTCCCACTCCCAACAGGATCCTGGGATTTGACAGGCAATCCGTGCCACCGGCCTCCGGGAACGGGACTTGCACTTTCTGTGATTGGTTTTCGCCATCCCCTGCGACACAAGTTTGAACCTCCCAAGTCCAACGGTATCCCTTCCACAGCTTCCTTTCCTTTTGATTTTTATGATAGCCTTTTCCGCCCTGGTATCATGAATGCGTGCTGTCCTATCAACACGCTTTTTGTCTGGACGAACATCGACACTAACGATCCTCAATAGGCGCGTAACTGCACTGCTTGTAAGTGAGCCCAAATCCGCCGACATATCGCCAATCCGGCAGGATCATCCGCGACCCAAATGCCAGTTTTCCTCAGGTGCAATTCAACGTAGTGAGATTCCTACCACCACCACCAGGTATAATCTATATTCTCCCTTGCTTTGGCCACATCAGGCGCTGGTCTGAGACCATGCAAACTGGATGTCTCCGGCAAATGTGTCGCTCGCGTTCACGGAACACCAGACTGTCCTGTTAGGTCATTCAATCGGAGTCACCACCGATCGAGGCTTTCATTTTTAATCTGCCTTTTGAAATCCCCCTCCAACAGATCGGCTTTCAACGCCTTCCCACCACAGCTGATCGCTCACAAGCCAATGGATTGGTCGAGCTTTTTCACCGGCTTCTCAGGGCTTCTATTTGAACACACAATAATCCTCCATGAAAGGATGTCTCACCACTGGTATTACTGGGTACTCACAGTAAGCCGAGCACTGTAAAACTGCACACACTTCCGTCAATGACAGGACACCATTGCTCGTCTCCCAGTGAGCCCGCTTCGCACAAGGCGAGCGAAACAGTCTTCAGCCTCGCAGATCACGTTTAGCAACTCACGGTCTAATTGGGTGGGAGGTTGGCATTTCCGTCCCTCCTGCAGTCCAGTCACACGCATAAGAGCGCACACCATTTTTGCACACAAAAGACTCTCCCACTCACTTCAGCGTACTTCAGCCCACACAAAGTAATCCGGCTTTTAGGGAGAACATTGGTCATCGACCGCGGCGACAGTAGGGGTCGCCTGGGGGCCATCAGCCTGGATCTCCTCAAAGTAGTATTTGTCGAATGGGGACCTCAGTACACGGTGGATCTGACCGATGATCAATCCGCGTACCTTGGTCAAACTCCGACCGCTTCCTACTCCAAAGCGCGTGGGCGAAAGTGGGCCCAGCTCCCTCTCTCGCTGGGTCCGGTACGAAGTTCCCCTACCTTGCTGGCTTCGTTGACTTTATTGCTCCGCCTAGATAATCCCGGTTGTATGCTCCATACTTCGGCCAGTTTTTCTGACCCCCCCCCTAGGGTCTGCCAAATTACCCAGGAGGGATGTACCGCAGCAGCTACCGCGGCCAGGCGTCAAACTATGTACATTACCACTTTTCCGTTTCTGCTGATTGCTTGCCCTGAGTATAATTTTTGCGCGTCCCTGTCCTCACGTGGGGTTTTCGAACGGAGAGCTGGAGGAGAATGTGGCCTATATCCGTACATATCCTTCTTCATCATTGTTACATGTCTGCCCTGTTTAGACTATGCCACTTATTTTTGGTCCTCAAACAAATGTTGCACACATCAAACTACTTTTGGACATTCATGTGTGTCTCGCTCACACGTGCCACGACATCTTTTGATTTAACCTCTGACTGCAGTAAAAGTCGTACCTGGCAGTGAGTTTCGCTAAACTCCGGTTCTCGTTGTTAAGAGTTGTGGCCGTACAGTTAGGGTTTGTTTACGATCTGCATGCGCAAAATTTGGTAATTCAGTGCCATCGAGTCTGAGAATCAGTCCTGTTCTGGCTTTGGCACTCAATAATTTGGCTGCGTGACCCTCACATTCGGACTTACTTTACGGTACTAAAATTATAGCCTTCGCAAGAAAATCAACCAAAAAGCCAAGAAAAGGAAAGAAACGAACAGAAGCTGGACAGAAGGTACCGCGAAAGTGTCAGGGGCTTTTTTCGATGATACTGTTTCGTTAGATATAGCTTGGTCTACTAGTCCTGTCAGAGTGACTTCATAAATTTCAGCTAATGATATAAAATTTGAACATAATTACGTTAACTAATTGGGAATAGTAGAATCAGAGCGCCAGCTCAGGCTAGCCAGAGAAATGGTTGATTCAACGGAAAAGCTTTACCTCGAGGTCGGGAACGGGAGGTGATCCTGGAAGCAAGGGTCCGAATAACGAGTAATCGTTTTGGGTCAGCTCGAGATTAAAAATTGCAAGTTACCTTTGGTTACGATTCGATCACAGAGCTGAACCATGGACCGCAGGGGAGGTTAAACATGGATCACTGCACACGCTGGACCCCGTGAAGGTGGAACTTCGCGGCTGCTTAAAATGTGTGGTGCGCTACTTCGTCTGCCACTGTCCACGTTTCCGGAAAGCTTACGTCGATGAACAGAAGAGCGTGGCTAAGAGCTCGTGCGCCTGCTTTGTTTGCCTCGAAGGTTCATATAAAGCGATGGTGGGCCAAATGTTAATCATTTTCAACCAGAATAGTGCCACAAAAAGCTCCATTGTTTGTTGCATGAAGTAGAAGGTGAAATACCGGGGGAACCCTGGAAAAGGGTATGGTTTGCTCATCGTCTCGAGCTAATAATAAGCCCATTCGCTCGGAAATGTTAGTAGTCGGCTGAGGAATTTCAGTTGGGGTGAAAAAAGCTTTGCTCTTCGTAGATGGTGGCTCGGATACCACTTTGATGGGGACGGAACCCGCTGCCAGGTAGGAAATCAGAAGGGGTAGATCTTCATTAGCAGAGAGCAAGGTATTTGATATTCAGGCCACTCAGTCAACCAGTCTGCTCCTACGACCCGTCTTTTTGGCCCACAGTGATGCGGAAGAGAGTCTTGAAGCATTCACCATTAGAGATCTACCAATGAGTGCGCCGACGTCAGTGCAGTCGATCTTAATTCAGTGACCGCGTCTCTATGGGTCTGTGAACGAACAGTAACTGAGTAAATAAATAGATCGGTTGTGGTGCACCAAAGGCACTTTGGACCCTGGAGCAAAGGACAGGAAGCCGCAAAGCACCGCAAGCCGCACATACCATATTTGGTTGAACTTCATATGGTAGCAAAAACCAAAGGGAGGGTGAGCAGGTCCAAACCAACTGCCCTTCGGCGGAAATGGCGAACAATGAACAGGCGTCCCAACATCTTTGTAATGCTGAATTTATTTACAAGGCTTTTGGTAGAGATACCTCCTCGCGAGGAGATAGGTGAGCTCCAAAAATGACAGCCGAGAAAGCCAAGTCTGTAACCGATCCCTTCGACGTAGCCTCGCCGTGGAGGCGAAACCAAAGTCCAGTGTAGAAGTGGACGGAAAATTCCTTCAGAAGAATCATGCTACTTTAAAAATGGGCCAACTCGGGAACCGAAACTGAGGACAGAACGTGTGCGAGTCATATGTCACAACACCGACTTGGATAATGTAGAAGGGGCAAGTGCAGCGGTGACTAACGCAAATGTTTACTCAGTACCTACCCCACCACCCGGTTATAAATCCAAAGAAACTGGGAAAGATCATAATGGGTTTCTGATTCTACTAGCAAATGTCAAGGCATATAACTCAACGACCTAATAGTACAGGGCTTGGACTGGATAACATCTTCTGTCAAATATTTATGCCTTTTTCGGCCGGGAAAGGTGGGCTTCTCTGAGTGCATACGCAAACATTATCTACAAGTTAGGGTCTCCTCTAAGGATAACGAAGCCTTCCGTCTTTTCTGGTGGCCCAAAGACCGTGAAGACCAGACACTCGACGAGTACAAAGTGACATTTCGATCATTTGGAACAGTATCATTGCTGGTCTGCGCCAACTCTGCTCTCCGAGAGACTCTCAAGCATTTTTTTGACACCATCAGTTCATTAAGAAGAGTAGTAGACCCTTCCTATTTAGACAGTGTCCTTAATTCCCTTGACTTCCTGCTTACCGCTACTCAGTAGCAGAGTGAGCTTACTTTTGTCTCAAATGTGAATTAACTCTAGCCTTAAAAGGAGACTTCCAACAGCCTTGACGTGCTAAATGTTACCCGAAAGGCCGAAAAGCCGAACATTTTGGGTAGCATTGAGGCTCCTCTCCACAACTAAAGCACGCATTTGGAGTTCAATGGAATGCCAAGAAGGGTGAGTTCATTTACTATACTGACCTATACAAACGACCAGAGGGGAATTCTCCCAGTCTCAAGTCTCTATGACCCTTTGGGCTTCATTTCATGACGGTTGCTGCTTAGGAGGAGCTTGCTACAATCGCTCTGCCAAAGAGGGATGGGTGTGACGGCTCTCTCCAAGAAGGCGAGGACAGGCCGTGACAGGACTGGTTGGGTAGCATAGATCAAATCGGCATGAACAAGATACCAAGATGCTTGTCAGAAACCAAATGCGCGCGAGACCCCAGCCCACTTTTCAGGTGCATCAGAAGTGGACAATTAGGTCCTGAATTACGGCGCAGGTCAGGTGAAGATGAGGGGTGGCCCCTTCGGAGAGCCTTCGCCGGGGCTGCGCGTAACTGCGCTACACCGGGTCTGTGCCGTTGTACCTCGTGGATATATTGTTCTTCGATGATCCTAATTTCTCGGCTGATTATTAAGTAACCGAATTTCGATTTTCTCTGCGGGCCAGTGTGCATGTTTGGTTTCCAGGAAAAAAGTTGGTCCTCTGGCCAAAGCCCTGACGTGTGATTACTGGGTGTGTGTGAGGGGAGGGTGAATTCACCTAGTGTACAAAAATTGCTCACACTCAAGTGCAATCTCAGTGCGCTGGCACCATCGATTAAGAGCACAGACAAACTTACGTCCGCGCTTCCCGGCACGTGGTTAATCCTCTCTAATGCGTCGCCACCGACACCTTAAAAGTTTCTTCTATTTTGAGACCCTCCGGTAACTATTCAGTATAGAGTAACCACTTTACCGAAAGAGACAATGACAAGTATAGCGCCATGCTAACAGTTTATTAGTCTCATTCACTCACATACTATTATTTTAAACCTATCCCACCGCCCCGGTGCCAAACTGCCTTCTGTTTAAGCAAACGGCGTTGAAGGTTACCGTTTCTAATTCCTCTTATCCTCATGACCTTAAGTTTTTATTAATTTCCGAACTCTGCCTCTCCAACTTGCAAATCATAGATCCTTTGGAATGCATACACAGTTGCCTAACTGGTGTACGCAATTTCGCTAGCCTGTAGAGGTAGGGCTTAATCCACGGCGAGCCTACTTTATCCAGAAAGTAGAATAGGTGCCACCGACTGCTTCAACGAAACTTCATCCATGCCCCTTTCACATAAACCTAACCAGCTCATTATTATCGTCATCATATAATACCAAAACCCACAGCTGGAACCACTCCCAGACTGCAATCCCGTCCATCTCAGGTTCGTGGCCCACGACTACCTCAGTCGCCAAACAAAATAACCAAGACTGGCACTTCGACTCGTACCGACAGAGACCCAGGTGGAACCTTCCACTGCAACTAGGAAAGCAATCAAGTTACCCGACAGGAAATACTCCCCACAGCTTATCAGGTAATCTAGCGTTTTTTACTGCAAAGCCTATCCTGCCGATATCGTCAGTGAAGCCAACACAAATAACGGTCCATTCAAACTTTTCCTGTCATTGTTTTTTCATCTCTAATACTCTCGACTTCATACTTAGAATATGTGAACATTTCATCTTATTGAGTAACGTGTACACCATGATCATGCTTTAACGCGTGCGTCTCGACCATGGCCGAGAAATATACCAATATTATTATTGTTATTATAACACAAATAACGGTTCACGCGCATCTTGCTGATATGCCGGTCAATATCAGTCATCAGATTAATAAGTCACACCTCGCCACACCCGGCTGAATAACCGAAACATCCTTTGCCCCGCCAGACGAACCATACCCGTAGGATGTTGTACATTACCAGTAATGACGCTAAATCGCATGGAGGCCAAATGCGCTAATTTATACATATATATATTTTGTCATTGAAACAACGTAGTGGCACTCAAGTCCATGCAGAGATTCTCCATCTTCGTATCCGTTGCCACAGTTCATTTTTCCTTCCAACCGTAGCCGGCTGGAAATTGACTATCCACTTCTCCAAGACCCTTCAGTTGCGCTTTTGCTTTTTTGAATGGTACAGTTTGCTGATCCTGAAATTAAACTCACCTTTTTATGTATTGCTGTTTCTTCCACACGCACCAATGTTCCCGAGTGCACTTTCACAAAATTGGTTTCATGTCTCCTTGTCTCAAAACTCATCCCGTTTATTAGACCCCTGTAAATCCGACAGTCAGTGTTTGCATCATCGTCATGGATAGATATTGTCTTCTCATGTGTCGACTCTCCCGAGTTTACTTCCATGCAATTTTCTTCTCTTTTTCTTCTCGTTCAGAACTTATTCTGTCCGCAAAACCCAAGTAGCCCTCTGTTTTTCTTGCCTTGCATCATTCTCGTTTATATTGCATCCTCAGCAATATACACTAACAATTTTCTCGGCATCCTCACAGTGCACCTCCGTCCAGTTTGAACTCGAAGCTGGTCCGAAGTTGCCGCTCAAACCATTGTTAGAGTGATCCATTCAAATTATTTCTGGCTATAATTTTCCATTGCTACCGCACTTAACATTTTCATGAACGGTTTGAACATTTCAACTTATTGAGTAACGTGTTACACCACGATCATGAGCTTGCTCGAGCTTCTCGACCATGGCCGAGAAATATGCCATTATTATTATAATTATTATTATTATTATTATTATTATTATTATTATTATTATTGCAAGAGTGGTCGATATTTTCAGCTCTCTATTCCCAAAAGTTATTTGCACAGACTCTACCATAGCTAGCAAAATCTAAACAGCCAAATACGTGGCAGCGGCGAATCAATAACCCGCAGTACCGCGTGCAATGGATTTTAGTTCTCAGGCTGAAGTGGCTTCAGCCCCCATTTAAGACCCATCGACAGCATGGAAGGTGTGTTCTCGAAGTACTCCCGTGGTCTCTCATCATCCCGCAGTAGCCTACGGATCGGGAGACAACAATCACTTTTCGGAGGCTTCCAATGCCGTCTTCAAAGATACCGCCGCCGGAATCCACTGCTCAGTAGAGAACGATGAAACCTCCCTATGAGATGGCGCCGTCAACTGGGACGCTGTGCGTCCAAGCCTCGAATTTGCCGAAATCAACTAAGTCGGTATCACAGCCTCGATTTGAAATTAAATTGATTCTTCTACGAGACACACTCACCAATATATTGTTCATGGAGGGCGAAAACGTGGCAATTAGTCTGGGGGTTACAGCTGTCTTCAGCTCAGGAAAATAAATGATAATGGCGGCTGTGCCGGCCCAAGTTAGTCTTGGGTTCCTGAGAAGAGTTCCATTCCGTGTCACGGCGGTCCTACAGACTTAAACGAGAGAACGTGAAGCTCCTTCGAGATCTTTCCGAGTGCGATGGGGAGTCTCCAACTCTGGTGGTAGCCACTTACTCCTAAAACATCATCATTAGGGAGGCTTTGGCTGTGGAGATGCAATGAGGGCTTGCATCGAGAGGGAAGACCGTCGAGGGCAGGCACTCATCTTTTCGTCCAGCTTCGAGACTCTGTTGGATAATCGAGATGAGCTCGAGGTTTGCTTGGTTCTCCACTGGCTGCCACTGGTCGCTTTGACGGAGAAATGGCCTACCGAGAAAGTGGTGGATTCGGGCGTGCTCGCGCGCGATACACTCTCGGCCGTTTTGACAGAAGCCAGGTGCGGGAAGGTGAGGAGTGGCGATGAATATATAACAGCCGAAGTCCCCTCGCTATAGATGGGTCTCCAGATAGACCCAAAGGGATTTGCAGAGTCTCTTCGATGTTGAGCCAGGCTAACACCAAATGGATTCGAATCGTTCGGAGCCATTCACCGGCGCCCAGAAACAGATCTTCTGGAAGCACCGGCTGGCGTGCGACTTTAGGCTGGTGACTTTCACCCCCTTTTTCGGCGATTTCAACTCTCCGAATGTGGGCTAGAGGACTTTTTGGCGCAGTGCCGGAGTGGATTTATTTTCCCTTGGGATACTCCAGAGGGTGCTGGAGCTTCCTCTGTGCCAATCAGTCAGGATGCCAATCCGAACTCAAGATCTTCAAGTGGTTGTCCCAAACTTGAGGATACCTCCAGGCCACTCCGATGTGGAGCAGATTGAGGAACTTCCTCCATTGGGGAACACAGAATGTGCGGTTTTGACAATCAGCTGGAGGAGAGAAAGCGATGTTCGTTTCTAGACCACAGGGTGGACGCAACTTTTGGTGGGGGCCGTTGCGAGGGCCAGGGGGGCCGCAACCTCAGTGTAACAGCCGGTCGTGGAAAATCCCCCTTTTTCCCTCGCGATTCAGTGTTTTTTCCCAACATCACTCATTTCCATACACTATTGACTTGTCTTTACGAACTGGTTGTTTTTCTGGACCAATTGTTGTTTGTTCGCGCCCAGAGCGCTATTTTGGCACATCCTTGTTCAGGACCTGCGTGACGCACGTGCTGTCTGCTCACACGCTGCTATTCGGTTTCTCGTTGTTGAGACTTTGTGATCGTATTATTGAGGTTTGTATATTGTTTACGTCATTGTTTATTTTAATAATCTAGTATCGTAGAATTATCACGGATAATCGCCTTCTGATTTCGGGATCCGTTGCGAATTTGGCTACGCATTGCTCAAACGTTCGTAACAATACTCAATAGATCTATTTGGAACGAGGAAAATTCACGCAAAATGCCAAGGAAAGGATCAAAGGCAGTCGAACCCGGACAGGAAGTAATACGGCAAGTCTCTGGGGAGGTTTTGGGTACTTATGATTCTTTAGCTAATGCTAGATCGCCTAGTCCTGTCAGTGCTAGCTC
Organism: Fasciola hepatica; assembly: GCA_948099385.1. Classification (NCBI taxonomy): domain Eukaryota; kingdom Metazoa; phylum Platyhelminthes; class Trematoda; order Plagiorchiida; family Fasciolidae; genus Fasciola; species Fasciola hepatica. Next base: position 2,279,762 of record CANUEZ040000106.1, read on the forward strand.
ATGTGTTATTGAAAGCAATATTGATCGTAAGGACGTTGATTTATATAAGCTGAGAATAATAGAACTAGAGCAACAGTTACTTTCGGCTAGACTACAGGCGCATGAAGCAGAGAAGTGTACACAGAAACAGCGAGAGTATAGGACCAGTGACTTCGACACTTCCGATAGGTTAGAGTGCAATAAGGTAGGGAACCCCACGCAGGTCGCCGACTACAAACCACCATCGATCGATCTGCCTAGAGTGGAACTAACGGTTTTCGACGGGCGAGCTGAGCAATATTGCAAGTTTGTCAAACAGTTCGAGACGTTCGTTGAAAACAAGGTAAACGACCCTGGGCAAAGGCTTCTTTACCTTACTCACTACTGCCGAGGCCGAGCGCGAGAAGCTATCGACGGATGCACCATGCTCGATCCAGAACAAGGCTACACAAGGGCAAGAAAGATTCTGAGGGACTTGTTTGGCCAACCTTTCAAAGTAGCCCGTAACCTAATAGAGGGCGTGATGGCAGAGGCAAAGAAAACCAAGGGCGACGTCTACACCGTGGCCGACCTGGTGATCAAGATGCAGAACTGCTCAATAGCCCTCGACCATTTAGGTTACAGAGCTGACCTAGACGCCATGCACACTTTGGAAGGCATAGTCCGTCACCTCTCTCCCGAACTACAGGGTCGGTGGGCGGAAGAAGCTGAACGGATAAGCCGAGGCGACAGAGAAGCCAACTTCGAAGACCTGACTGAATACTTAGACAGGCAAACGAAGATAGCTGACAGCAGATTCGGCCGACTTATCCGGGACAGCAACCGAGCAAACAAGCCCGGTACTAGCCAAGTCCAAACCCCTGTACGGGAACATCCAAAGTACCAGCCTTGGACCAACACACACGTCATTTCACGAGATGCTACGGCGAAACCAAATTGCAGATCCTGTGGTACTAGCCATGGCCTACCAGAATGCCCCAAGTTCGGCAATGCCACAATAGACGAACGGTGGGGAATGGCGAGGATGGCAGGAGCATGTTTCATCTGTCTCAACACCACGCACCGGGCAGCAGCCTGTAGAACAAGGAATCGATGTGGTTACGAGGGCTGCACGGGCAGACACCATCGGCTGCTGCATCAGGCGAGAATAACCATATCCGAGGCGAGTGCCAAGCCCAGCGTGATTTGCTCAACTTCACAATCTGCCAGTAAACCGGTACGTTTAGGCGTAGTGGCCGTGGGAGTAGTGACTCCGACTGGGATAGCCAAGGCGTTGGCTTTCGTTGATAGTGGATCCGACACCACTTTAGTGAAAGAGCGGTTTGCCGACAAACACCAACTGGCTAAAGGTGCGACGTCGTTAGCAGTGAGCACGGTGGGCGGAACACAGGTAATGACTGCCGGTAGATTAAGGCTGCAACTCATCTCTCTAGACACTAACGAGGAAATTGAACCAACGGAGGCATTCACGTTAGCGGATCTCCCCATGCGAGCACCAAGGTCGGTGAACGCAATCTTGACTCGATGGCCCCACCTGCAGGATGTAACCGTTGTAGACTGGGAAGATGATGAGGTGGATCTCCTCATCGGATGCGACGTGCCAGAGGCGCATTGGGTGCTTGACCAAAGAGTGGGCGACCGCCAGGCACCTTATGCCGTACGCACGGCTCTGGGATGGATGTTATACGGTCCAGTAGGGGTACGCGGTTCCGTGAATTACTTATCCGCCGAAACGGACCGCATAGAGTATCATCTGCAACGGCTTTATGAAAAGGAGTTTCATGACATTGGAGACGAAAGACCGACGTTGTCTCAAGAGGATCACTTCGCTCTACAAACGGTGCGGCAAGGCTCTAGAGGCCTCAAAAAACAGTTCGAGGTTCCCCTCCCATGGCGCACACCGGTCGACCCGTGGACTGACAACAGAAATTATGTTCTCCAACGATTACTACGACTAAAAGAACGCTTCATTCGAGACCAGAATCTGTGGGAACGATACGCGGATTTGATGAAGCGAAACGAGGACCTCGGTTACGTTGAAAGGGTGCCTGTTAACACCGACAGCAAAAGGGGTATCTGGTATCTGCCTCACCATCCGGTTATCAACCCCAAGAAACCCAATAAACTGCGCGTGGTTTTCGACTGTGCGGCCAAGTTCCAGGGCAAGTCGGTAAACGATCGCCTACTACAGGGGCCTGACTGGACCACTCCACTGATCGATGTTCTGTGCCGTTTCAGAGTGGGTAAAGTGGCTTTGTCTGCTGACATTAGGGAAATGTTCCATCAGGTGAAGATTCCGGTAGGAGAACGAGATGCTTTGCGTTTCCTGTGGTGGGAAGGGAGCGACCGGGACAATGCAGTGGTGAATTATAGAATGACCGTCCACCCCTTCGGAGCCATATCGTCACCATTTTGTGCCAACTACGCCCTCCGAGAATCAGCGAACAAACATGGCGATCTGGTACATCGGACGGTGGTAGAAAGCGTCAGCAGGAACTTCTACGTCGACGACTACCTTGGGTCATTCGATGATGTGGAATCAGCTCTAGAACAGTTCAGTGGTCTGACGAGATTGCTGGAAGAGGGTGGCTTCCATCTAACTAAATGGATGTCGAACGCTTCGGAAGTGCTGAAGGTCATCCCGTATCACGAAAAGGCCGAAAGTGTAAGAGATTTGGACGGCTCCCCACTTCCTATCGAGCGCACTTTAGGAATACAATGGGACGCGGAAACGGACGATTTTGTTTTCGAACTGAACGTTCCCGAGCTTCCAATAACCCGTCGTGGCATACTATCTGCCGTCTCAAGTTTGTTCGACCCGCTCGGTTTCGTCTCACCATGGCTGCTACCCGGAAAGATCTTGCTGCAGCGGCTGTGCCGTAAGAAAGTTGATTGGGACCAGTCACTGGACCGAGGGGACCGGCTGGACTGGGAGGAATTTTTGAACACCTTGAAGAAATTAGGGGACATAAGAATACCACGATGTTTGACCCCTGGCCATACGACACGGACTGGAGAACTACATGCCTTTTCCGATGCATCCGAAGTCGGTTATGGAGCTGTGGTTTACGGACGATGGTGCGCAGGAGATGGACAATATACCACGAGGATCCTGTTCGCCAAAGCCCGCGTTGCTCCACTGAAGTCGGTCTCAATCCCACGCCTTGAACTCAGCGCAGCCGTGTTGGCAGTCAGGGTGGTGCAAGCTGTGAAGAGATGTTTCGATCTCTACATTTGATCGGTGAGCTTCTGGACGGATTCAACGATAGTACTTTACTACATTAACAACGTACGGAGCCGGTTTAGTACTTTCGTTGCTAACCGGCTCACGATTATCCACGATGAATCGGCCACGCACCAGTGGAGTCATGTCAGGTCTGGCGATAATCCGGCCGACCTGTGCTCCCGAGGTGCGAACAACTTCAGGCAACTGGACACGTGGACGAGAGGGCCGAACTTCCTGCAATTGCCCAAACAGGACTGGCCCGTGTTCGAATTAAAACCCCCTACGGAATTGGAACTGGAGATCAAAGGCGTAGTGATAGCAACCAACGTCGTCGAAGCGTCGCCCATTTTATCGCGACTGGTCAGGTTTTCTTCCTGGATGAAGACGCTTCGTTCGCTAGTTTGGTTAACCAGGTTCAAGATAAGTTTACTAGTCATGAAAGGGCTACGGCCCTCAGGTCGGATACCGGTCGGCCCGATAGGTCCCGATGAGCTACAAGCGGCAGAGTACGATATTTTCAGAATGATACAACGCGAGGCTTTCGCCCAAGAACTCAAGAGGGCGGAAGAAGTGGGGCTGACCAATGAAGACATGCCATCTCCAAGAGGCGAGCTGAAGCGTTTAAACCCCAAAATCATCAACGGACTGCTGCGGGTGGATGGTAGGCTGACCAACGCCCACCTGAACTTCGACACAAAGTATCCTATACTGCTGCCTGCGAGACAACCCGTAGTAGAGCTAATGATTCAACACGTCCACGCCGTGGAGGGACATGCCGGGGAAAGTCACGTGACGAGCGTCATCCGAAAGCGTCTTTGGTTGTTGAGAGGACGAGAGACTGTAAAACGCGTGATCCGACGGTGTGTGCAATGCAGGAGACGCAATGCCATAGCAGGCAAACAACTCATGGCCCCGCTACCAGAATGCAGGGTAACTACGGGCTGGTGGCCGTTCAGTGACACCGGGTTGGACTATTTCGGGCCCTTGTGGGTCAAGTGCGGGAAAAGATTAGAAAAGCGATACGGATGTATCATGACGTGCATGAAATCACGTGCGGTACACCTAGAAGTCGCACATTCGATGACGACCGATTCGTTTCTACGGGCCTTGCAAAGATTTATCAACCGAAGAGGCGTACCGGCCGATATATACTCAGATAATGGATCGAACTTTGTGGGCGCTCAACGGGAATTGCAGCGTTGGCACAAGAACATAAACAGGGACGAACTGCAGAACCGAACCGTGGCCTACGGCATACGCTGGCATTTCAACCCCCCACAGGCCAGTCACCGAGGCGGCATATGGGAACGCATGATCCGGTCCGCCAGACGGATATTGCTGTCAATCATGGAGCAGCAGCCGCCCGACGACGAGACCCTGAACACCGTCATGACTGAGGTGGAGCGAATCCTGAACAACCGCCCCCTGGTTCCAGTATTGAACGGCGACCCCACCCACCTGGCGCTCACCCCAAACGACTTATTGACGCTAAGGTCGAACGAGGGTTTCCAAGGGCCGGTAAACCTTCGTGGGAGCTACCTCCACGGGTGGAAGCAAGCGAATTATCTGGCCAAGGTCTTCTGGAGGCGATGGCTACGGGAGTACCTACCGGCTTTGCAGACTCGACAGAAGTGGATGGCCAAAACAAGACCATTCAAAGTTGGGGACGTGGTTATGATCGCCGACGAACGCGCACATTTCAGCGCTTGGTCTTTGGGAGTAGTTACGGAAACCATCAAAAGCACCGACGAAATGATAAGAACGGTGAAGGTGAAGACAGCTAACGGAGTGCTCATTCGTGACATACGCAGTATTAACCTACTCGAGAGCGAAGACGGAGGAGCTGATAACCCTGTGGCCTAGTAAACCTTTTTCACACCAGTAATCGAGGTGGATAAAGAAACACCATATATACCACACAATCTCCGTCAAACACGTTAAGGTGCTCGCGGTCCCTTCGTTGACATTACAGAAGGTTCTTTCCGATATGTGGTGATGAGTGCGATTCCATTATACATCCCGATACATACACACATGCACGACGCACTCTACATCCCGTAAACCCATCATACATGTGACAGTGTTCTTTGTTCGCCTTTTGTTGACGCTACCGAATGCCCCTTGCACATGTGGAAGTAGTGGAGCTCAGGTCACACATGCATGCTACATTTACTCGTTTTCTTGCCACGCGGTCTTTTGTTGACATTGCAGAAAGTCCTCCTTTGATGTGTAGTCATAACTGTGATTTCATTGTAACCCCGGCACACACACACACACGCACGCACACACACACACACACTCAAGCGCGTACATCCAGGACCGGACGGCCCCGTACGAGGACAACGTCTATGTGACCATTCACGCCCGCCATCGGTCATTTGGTCTTGTGGAAGATGTAGACTAGCCTCACGTCTATGTAGCCAATGGGTTAGGTGTGACCAGTAGTAGAACGTCGACGACGAGCATTAGACGCGCGCACTGACAGCAGGGCCTAGGCAGGTAGGAAGAATCAGTACCTTTATACCGAACCTTTGACTCTGCTAAGGATCCAGGAGGATTTTGGTGGGCGGTGTAACAGCCGGTCGTGGAAAATCCCCCTTTTTCCCTCGCGATTCAGTGTTTTTTCCCAACATCACTCATTTCCATACACTATTGACTTGTCTTTACGAACTGGTTGTTTTTCTGGACCAATTGTTGTTTGTTCGCGCCCAGAGCGCTATTTTGGCACATCCTTGTTCAGGACCTGCGTGACGCACGTGCTGTCTGCTCACACGCTGCTATTCGGTTTCTCGTTGTTGAGACTTTGTGATCGTATTATTGAGGTTTGTATATTGTTTACGTCATTGTTTATTTTAATAATCTAGTATCGTAGAATTATCACGGATAATCGCCTTCTGATTTCGGGATCCGTTGCGAATTTGGCTACGCATTGCTCAAACGTTCGTAACACTCAGTGAAGAGGTGTCCGCAAGCAGCGTGCGTTATGGGCAAGGTTTGGGGAGTAATTCGGGTTGAAATCCTTAGGTCGTGCCAAACGTTTGCTCCACCATCCAGGCTGAGACCGCATGTAAAACGTCCACCTTGGTTTGGACCAAAACTCATACGTCGTCTGAAGAGTCAGAATATTGCGTGGAAATTGTTTTGCAACTAGAGAGGCGTACGAACTCCGCCTCTCCCCCGATCAATGTTTCCAACGGAAGCGAGAAAGTGGTGCATAACTCAGGGGACGCTGATAGCAGACTCAGTTTGTGCACCCAAAAGTCCAGCTGCTCATCTGCGATGTGGCAGAGTGGTACCAACACCATCTCAGCTCTACAGGATGGACACTCATTGGTAATCACAGAAGGACACAAGGCGAGGGTACCGGCGAGGCCGTACTGGCCTCCCTGATCTCCCTAAATGGGGCCTAATCTTCTTACACATATGTGAGTGGGCTACCCGTAAGTCAAGCCAGTAGGCCACTGAGAAAGAAGTGGCGGCTGCGACACGCACCATCAAAGCAAAACAATTCCAGGGACTTGATGGTACGCATCCCTCAGTGTTAAGGGAGCTGGTTGATATGTAAAATCATACAGTCCCACAACTGCTCAAAACATCGGTAACAGCTTGGAAGCTCCCCAGGAATGGGATAAGGCTGCCTTGTGCCATTAAACGAGGGTGAAGCGAAGGCCAAGGCTGTCATCTATCGACCTGTCACTCCAGCGTTGGCGCTGGGAAAGGTTGTGGGACGTCTGCTGGCCGCGCGACTTCAGGAGTATATCGGTGTAAGCGGAACACTATGGCCACTATCATATGGATTTCAGATAAGTATGTCCTACCTGAAAAACTTGTTGATGGCAACAGGAAGCTGGACGGAGTCCAAAGTCAGGAGCACCCTACGGAATTAATTTTCGTGGAGTTCACCAACGCCTTTGACAAAGTTCCGCACGACCATATGTTGATTAAGCTCAAGGCTTTTAGTGTTGTAGATGCTCTGATTCTGTTGATCGAGGGCTTTCCTAAAGAGAGGACCTCTGTCTCACGGATGGTTCAGTCCATGTCAACATGGCGAGCGGCTACCCCTGTTGTCAAACAAGGATCGGTTCTACTCCTGCTCATCTTTCTAGCCTACATCACGACCTATTAGCATTTTTTCAAACACCTTGCCTTATCTATGCAGACTACTTAAGATCTGGCGAACGACCACGTCAAGCGTAGGTGAGCTTGCTCTTGAGAACAGAAAGTCTCTTGAACGATGTTCTGACCAGTGGTCCCTGTGAGTCCACACCGACAGGTGGGCACGTATGAGAGTAGGGGTACCGTCCAGTAATGGGACGTGCTACGTACACAAAGCGCCACCTGGCCGTTTGGCTTGTGAAAAAGGATCTGGGCTCCATTATAGCCTTGTCACTAGAAACGAAAAATGAAACCGACAAAGTTCGTGCTTTTGCGGTGAGTATCCTCCGGCCGATTAATCCATCACTCGGCCCTCTCCCACTCGAGACTTCCAAGGTACTGTCCGCATTTCACGTGCGGCCTACACTGAAATGCGGGGCACCACCTCCTCTCCCTTGTGCGGCAGCAGAAGTGGCTAAGCTTGAGTGAGTGCAGAGACGCCATTTGTCTCTTAGCAGAACCACGCTGTACCACCTACAAAGGTTGTTTGAACATTGCGGGGTTGTTCCCATTGTTGAATCGGAGAGTTTGGATAGGCTTGATCTTCCCCAGGGTGTATTATCCGAGGTGACTGTGGCCCAGAACCAAGTGCAGGTCCCCTTCTTCGCCCACAAGGCCGCATGAGAGGACCCCCGAAAGTTGTAAAGAAGCCGTATTTGGTTCGCCTACTACTGGTGTACCTTCTGTCTCGAAGGGGGACAAATCTATGGAGCTCGCTGCCAGCGGAAGTGGCGTAACAGCCTAGTGGCATCGATGGGGTTGTTACTGGAGGTATTTCTGGAGGTGGTGGTTTATGACTCAATCTAGTGTCCAACTCAACGGGCTGTGGTGGACTGGCTTACACGGGAGAGACATCCTGCCTCTATTATGCAGAATGAAGGATGCAAAATGAATGGAGGCAAGAGTAGCTTCAATGGAGATTGCATCCGCTCCGAGGCTAAAACCGATAGCAGCCGCACTAGCCATGAGAGTTCAACCGGCTTGGTGCCCATCCGTGGGAGCCAGCGTTGATTTCTGTGGTCCGTTATTTGTACTGTCACGCAAGACTACACAGAAGAAGTATTACTACGTGATAATTTGTTTACAGTCCAAGGTGGTTCATCTCGAAATAGCATATATCATGACCACCTTGAAAATCGTTTGTGGAAAATCCGCAAAAGATACTAAAATTTCGTGTTTGCTTGATATTCCTCTTTCACGTGCACTGTTTGCGTGTGTTTCATACAACTTATGTTTTTACAGACCAACCTTTTTTCGAGCCCAGTGCGCTATCCCGTAGTATCCCTTCTCGGACCCGCGTAAAAAACGTGCTTGTCTCTCGCACGCCGTAAACTTGGTTCTCGTTTTCTGGATCTGTGTTATCGCATACTTGAGGTTTGTACATGTTTTATGTTATTGTTCATTTAATAATCCGTTATCAAAAAAATTAAAGGATCAGTCATGCTTTGGTTTGGGGGCTCATTCGAATTCGGCCAAGTAGTGCTTAAAAGTGTGTTGCAACCACTGGTTTACCCTCGAGGGCTTCCCGAATAATCATCGCAAGGTGAGGTACTTCTTACAACATACTCGGGCGATGGTTCAAGTTTGTTTGGAGCACAGAAGGAGTTAGACTTTCAGTGGAACCTGCAGGACCGTGGTAAAATGGCTGAAAGGACAGAGCGTCATGCTTTTCCACCCCGTGTCAGTCACTGCGATGGCGTTTGGGGAGAACTGCTACGATCGGCCAGGACATTACTCACGACCCTCTTCTGAGAGAAAATTCTCGATGACCAGTAGCTGGATACCCCACTAACTGAAGTCGAAGGCATACTGAAAGATAGACCACAAGAGATAATCGGCACATCGGCCGTCCTCCCAAATGGTCTGCTGTTATTGAGGTCACATTTGGGAGCGTTTACTTCGAAAACTTGTCTCAATGCTTTGAGAGTTTATTTGCCCTTCCTCGATCGGGTTATTCTCCTGATCCATCCGCCACTTCCGCGGAGCCACCAGCTAAAGTGGATTCAGTCAAGCATTTGGGGGTCTCTATCGATGCGTAGTTGAAGTGGTCACCCCACACTTTAAACTATGTGAAGAAACTATCCCGGCTATCTTACCATATCAGAATGCTTATCTTTAAACAAAGCGTTATTGCCCCTTGTGTTTATCAACGTTTTTCCCGTTCTACCCCTCTGCTCCCTTTTCATTTTTGCCGGCCTACTTGAGAAAGATTTTGAAATTCTTCTTCGAAGTTTGTCTTTCATCATTCGGGTGCCATTCTTATCTCAAACAGAACTATCTACTGAGCTGTTCGAACCACACTCGACCTCAAGTCAAAAGTTTGCTCAGAAAAACCCTGTAAATAGCACTCATCTTTGACGCTGTGATCTACCCAAGTGTAAATCCCTCACTTTTTCGCGTTCCTCCTTTCGATCCATATCCATTTTTGTTAACGTCTTAGAAAACGTCCGTCCCATATCTTCCCGAATCTCCACAAACCGTAAGCTAATATCGACAGAACTTCTTGGCAGTTTTGATGTGTAATCGTACTTTCCACCCCATCGATTCGGCGAGGTGCCAAGTGTTAGCAATGTTTGACTTGAATGCTGGCGTATTTCTACTCAAAATCCTGATCATATACAAATAGACGCAAAACGAGCCAGAGATGATAAAGTAAATCACAGGTAGTCATTCACATACCAACACTATTTCACTAGGGACTACGCGTGTCAGCAGAAGAGCGGATTGGAAGTATCTGAGACGATTTACCGGAATAGAACATCGAACGTCAAATACACAAATCATTCAATGAATGCGGCTGCCAGATTCGGCGGGCGGCTGTGGGTGGGGTTGTGGACGGACGAAATGAACAACATCGGGAGAGAGTGACAGAGTAATAGCAGAAGAGATAGCTGAGTAGAAGCAGGCGAACCTTGAGCAGGTTGCTTACTTATAGAGAGATGGAATATGATGCCTTATCATGGGGACTGGAACTGGGTGATAGACCAATGCGGGGTCCTCGGGCAAATGTTGCACACATCAAACTACTTTTGGACATTCATGTGTGTCTCGCTCACACGTGCCACGACATCTTTTGATTTAACCTCTGACTGCAGTAAAAGTCGTACCTGGCAGTGAGTTTCGCTAAACTCCGGTTCTCGTTGTTAAGAGTTGTGGCCGTACAGTTGGGATTTGTTTACGATCTGCATGCGCAAAATTTGGTAATTCAGTGCCATCGAGTCTGAGAATCAGTCTTGTTCTGGCTTTGGCATTCAACGATTTGGCTACGCGACACTCGCAAATAGGATACCTTTGAGAAGAGGAAACCGTATCAGTTCAGCGTCTAGTAGCTCTACTGTGGCCAGTTGTCCTTAGGTCACCTCAGTGATGCTTAACACGAACCTTCTCTAACTCGTGCTCTCCAGCGGGTACTGACTCAACTCAAGATGGTTTCTTAGTTCGAATTCCCCTCTGATCTTTCTTTTGCACGGAGACTGACAGCAGCCTTTCCTTAGGATTTCCTCCAAACCTGGAGTCATGCCTTCCACTGGCTATGGACAGTTTTGTTTCCCTACACTTATACTCACTTTGCCATCCATTGAGGTCACATAAAGGAGTTTGTTTTCAGGCATGATTATACTTCCAGTTACCCACCCATATTCAGGACGGACAGACCTGCTCTAGAAGTCCTGCATGACTCTCATCAGCCATAATTCAATGTACGCAACCGGTCAACCTAACGTAGGTCTCCTCGGTAGGTAATAAATTCGGGCTAGTCTAATTTTTTCAGTAGGATAGGTGTCCGAAGCCTGGTTCTTAGGGTGTCACGATGCTTTCCTGCTTTAGCTTATCGCCATTTCTTTGCAAGCTTCTCCGAGAACTTGGATTATTTTGGCTCATCGGCTCTGGTCGCTGGCTCGTCCGGCTCCCCATACTCTGTCGACCCAGCAAGACAGCTTACACAACCATGGATTTCAGCAATGCTTGTTGTTTCCTCCATTTCGGTTTTGAAGGAGAATCATATCCGCTGAAAACTCTCACGGATCTAAAGAGTGACAGACCTGCGAACAAGCAGATCGTCAAGGAGGCCTTAGATCTTGGGTGAAGTGGAAGTATCTCCGCTAGTGAGCTTGGAGCAGGTTCTCTAGACGAACGAAGGGTAAAGGTGTGGTCCACCGGAATCGTATCGTAATCAATATTTTTGTTGAAGAATGACTCTTTGCAGGCTAACGACGCATAGTCCCTGTCGCAATTGTTGCGTGATAAGATTTCACTTTTCCCCCTGATTTTCGGTAAGGGATCAAGGGACCAAACTACCCTACACCGCGACGTGGAACTCGGGTTGACTATCTTTCCCCGAGGTTTACAGATCGTTAGTAGACGAGGCACCTCTTCTCCCACTCTCCTGAATGGTCTTTAGTTTATGTTCATTCCTAGCATATTTTTGGTCACTTTGGATGCAGAATTCTCCATATGGCACTTTCCCTTTTTGAAATACTCCTCGCTCCCACTTTTCCCATCTGAGTTTCTTTTTGGTCTTTTGTCACCTGCTTCCTTTGAAATGGCTTCGTATTAGTCAGTTTAAAGTGGTTTGGCTTCTAAAAGTGCTTTTATGGACAGTGTTTTGACCACAGAGCACCTCGAAAGGCGTTGATATCCATCGGTGAAATCAGGTCTGCATGGAGGCCGTGGATGATGAGACTGTCCGGTGCGGGGCCCTTTCGAGCAAGAGTAGGTAAGTTTTACCAACCAAGAACAGTTTGATTCGCAGCTTTTACCTTATTGGATTATGAGGCAAACCATATGGCACAACCCATACCACCCCCAAATATTTTACCTAGGGGACTGACAAGAGCCGAGTTCGAGGCGTGAGAGAGAAGAGCGCTTTAGCCACACAGGTTCAAGCAGGGTAAGGTAAAACCGAACGCTGAAAGCGAGAAACAAAGGCTGATGGACTACAATATAAGTGGTACGAAGAAAACGTAATGTACGGTATCGAGTATTTTCACGATGCCATGGTTTCATTTTGTTCTTGGAAGATTTTTCCACGACTACCGTTGCGTCTAGTGCAACACTTGCCAGAATTGGTACCGTAAGACCTGCAGCAGGACTGCGAAGAGGGTACTGGACTTACATGTCAAATATATTTACCTCTGTGAGTCACAGAAATCTTAATTCGAGCAATGCTTAGCCTGATCGGAAGAACCCGCCATTCAGAAAGAGAATAATTCTCGACTTATACGGTACCGACTTATGAAAGCAGCACAAGCTCCTTATACAAACCTTTGATGTGGCTCCAAGCTACTGTAATCGATAGTCAAAGTCCAATGCGACAAGCGTGTACTAGCTGTGTCGGGTCTGCCAAAACCGAGTTCAAGTACACCGTTAGGTGCCATATAAACGAGCAACCTTGTATGGTAAGCGTCCGAATTTCATAATGGACAGATTCATGTTGTGGGAAGATGGAGGTTCTGTGCCAAAGGAGGGTTTTAAAATTATCAGTTATAGTCTCCGATGGTCCTGTGCGTAGTGTCAGACCACAACACTCAAGGTAAGGTCTGGAAAGGCAGCCCTAGAATAGAGTGCTCGGGTGGAGCAGAAGGGATTTTGGGCCGCCGCCGCCTTAGCCAGAGCAGACGGGGCTCAAGCCGCTAGAAAGGAGTCACGGACCACTTCAATTCGTAAAATGGTGGAGGTAGACGTCACATTGGATAACGTGATACAGGCCCCTGCGAAGAATCTTGTGGTACTTGACTTACCGGAACCAAGTGGGCAGGCTGTCCAGGCTCTAGGGGGCCTACACTCACAGCCGAACAAACAAAATGCCATAGAAAAAGCCACTGCCACTCTGGGGAAAATTTTATAGAACCGAGCTCGGCATCAGGTCTGCAAGCGTGTTTAACTTTCCCGAGTCTGACCCGATACCATTTGCCAAGGTTGAAACTCGGGACGGTTTGGCCCTCCCATGGTCATACCCAAGGTAGTTATTGCCTGGATGGAGCTCCATAGGTCCTAAACGATCGGCGAAGAGTAGAGGCATTCGATTTTTATGCAACACCGCGGTTCACTGAAGGAGTCTTTGGGGTTTGCTGACCGTAATGAGAACTTGCTGGCTTCATCAAGAACTAACTGATGGTTCTGATGTCCCGGTTTAGCCGGATCTACACAAATCCACCGGGACAGGTTAAAAGCTTACAACATATCCGGGTAAGCTCTTATGTAGGCTCCTGGGGAAGCTGTGTGTGGAGTCCCTGAGACGCTCAGATAAAACCCTAGGGACGAGGATAACCTTGACCCCCGTCACGATATAAAAATAGTTTACTCTTTCAATTCTAATGGTGCTATCCCTACTTTTTGCAACATTTCCGCTGACCTCGCTGAACCTGACCGCTGGTGCCACACCTGGAGTATGAGCTTTTCAACTGATAAGTGCGAGGTCCTAACCTACACGTTCCAATTGCCCCCTGGATCCTTAACTCTTGGTGGGTCCCCAATAGCCAGTCGACCTACCATCCGCGATTTGGGCCCAAACTATTCCTACTCCCTCAACTTTTATGAGCACGCCGCCATCCAAGTGGCCAAGGCTAGAAGAAGTGTGGCCCTTCTCTTCCTCTCCCTTCGTCTCCGGGACAGCATCATCAGCATCTACAAATCCCACTTCAGGCCTTTGCTCGAATACTGCCCAATAATATTTTCTTACATGACGAAATTCGACAGAGTTGCGAGCAAAAGCATACAAAGGCGTTTCACCAAACAACTTCTCGGCTGGTCCACGTCTTTAAGCTATAGAGAACTGTGCCAACATCTGAATCTTGACCGACTCTGGCTCCGCCGCTTAAGACTAAACTCAGTCTTCTTGTATAACCTGCTCCATAACCGGTCTTTTTCCTTTAACCCAGTAGGCTTATCCAGTGAAACTCCCTACTCACTTCGGCACAGGCCTTTTATTGTTCCTTCTAACATAGCTAAGTCGGCCATACGGTCACGTTTTTTCCTTCCTGTCGACTCCAAAGTATGGAACAAGTTGCCCCTCATCCTTCGAGCTTCACAAACCAAGTCCCAATTTCTGTCGGCACTCATCCCCCATCTCAGCGTCACCCGTGCACTATAGTTATCTAGTATGTGCATGGCAGCAGAAATGGCTTACGAGAGGGGCCTCAACTTCTAAGACCAACCCCCTCTCCGACCCTGCTCTCTTTAATTAAGGACACAATCAACGGTAGAGTTTCATCCATCTGACTGAGTTCTCAACGTTAGACTAACTGTGGCCATTTCCTTAATAAACCAAATTGAAATGTCAGTAATTTCAACCACTTTGCTTCCACCTACCCCCGTAGTTTCTGTCATTTTTATGCCTCGTCCTTTACTGGATTTTTTATGCCTTCCGTAACCGTTGATCCACAGCAGGGGCACACCCTGGCTGCTGCTATTTATCTGCTCTCCTATCCCACGTAACTCCTCCTTCCTAGCCCCTTTTTTCAAATCCTGTCATGGTGATTTCCACATTTTTAAGGGTTTTAACTGTTTATTCCATCACTTGTTAACAGCTGATAATGCACTTGGCCTGCCTCGGACGTCTCCGAAATAAACCTTTATTATTCATTATCACGTTATAATAACCCACTGCTGGAACCACTTTCAGACTGCAATCCCCCTTCATTTCAGGTTCGTTGTCTCCCACTATCTCAGTCGCCAAACTGGCTACCCAAAGATTTCAATCTGACTCGTGCAGACAGAGACTCAAGTGGAACCTACCATAGCAATTGGGACCGAAATCAAACCACACAACAGTAAACACTTCTAATTGCTTATCAGATCGTTCAGCAATTCAAACGCAACCAACACGAATTCCAATTCGACCGACACATACTTTGCCCTGCCAGACGAAACTTGCCTACTCGAAGTCGTACTTTACCAGAAATGACGCTGAATAACACTGGAGGCCAATGTGTCAACACATAAATATATTCCGAAATATGCAAATTGTTACATCAGAACACGTTTTTAGAGAAAACAATTGTTTTCAATGATTCATTCTCAAGTCATTAGAGTCTCAAGGAAAACGGTTACCCTGAGCGCTTTATAGAACAAAATCTGAAATAAAGACCCAAATGTGCTCCTAGTTATGACGTCCCCAAGAAGAAACCATTTATCCGTATGCCATTCAAAGGAGACGCCATATCGGTCCATGTCAACAGACGTTAAACGCGTGCGGTGAGTGGGACATTCAACTCAGCTCGTGTTGCCTGTGTATTTGCAAGCTCTCCCATTATCCGAAATTCAAATAAGGATGTGTTGCCAATGCTGGCCAACTCAATGGTAATCCATTTGTTCAGGTGCAAATGTAATGCAACCTACATTGGCCGAACGGCAAGGCAACTACCCCAAAGAATTAAGGAACACTGTCCACGATGGCTACAACATGGAGGAACAGGAACCATAAGGAGTGCCATTCTTGGACATCTGGTAGACTCAGGTCACAAAATAAGCACGGATTCCGCATTTAAAATCGTCTATCGAGTGCCCCAGTCCCCACAAACACATCCGCTTACACAAACTGGCCACCGCAGAGGCGATTAGCATCCGTCTTTTCGCACCTGCTCTGTGTACACAGAAGAAGTTCGTCCAAGCCCTCAAATTACCCTGGCCTCAAGTGGACCACCCCCACCCTAGTCACTCAGCTCCGAACCATGTGACCGTCACGACCTAGTCGTGCAGATCGACACGTCGATCTAACCCCAACCCGTCTCCCCCACAAACTACGTCCAATCCGAATGACCCTTGACCATTTCAGCACAACTATCTCCTATATGATTTGTAAAGACTTGAGAATGAATCATTGAAAACAATTGTGTGTCCCCGAAAACGTGTTCTGACTTACATATCTATTTGTCAGTGAAACAGCACAATAACTCTGAAGTCCTTGCGGAGATTTCCCACTTCATTATCCGTTACCACCGTTTATCTTCCCCTGAATCGTAGCCGGCTGGAAATTGACTCTCCGCTTCTCGAGGACCCTCCAGTTGAGCTTTCTTGTTTCAGAATGGTACATGTTACTGATCCTGAATCTAAACTTGCCTTTTTATGGTCTGCTGTTTCTCCCACATCCACCAGTGTTCACTTTCACGAAATTGGTCTCGGCACCGTTTCGAAACCCATTCCGTTTATTGAACTCCGGTAAATCCGTCATTCGGGGTTTGCATTGTCTTCATGGATCGCTATTCTCTTCGCATGCCTTGATTTTCCCGAATATACTTCTTTACATTTTCCCCCCTTTTTCCTCTTGCTCAAAATTTACTCCAACTGCAGAACCTTAGTGGGCCTCCGGTTTCCTTGGCTTGCATCATTCTCGCTCATAATGCGTCCTTGGCACTGCATCAACGATTTATCGATAACTCCACCGCGCACCAGTGCCCAGCCCGGATTCGAAACCGGTTCAAAACTGCCGCGCGAACCATTATCAGAATGATCCATTCAAACTGTTGCTGGCTTTGTTTTTCCATCTCTGATACTCTCGACTTTCATATTTAGAATTTGTGAATATTTCATCCCATTGAGTAACGTGTTACACCATGATCATGCGCTACAGCGTGCACCTCGACCATGGCCGAGAAATATACCAGTATTATTATTATTATTAATAGTGTCGAAATTGGCCATCGACGGATTGGTGGCTTGCGATACGAACAGGTTACGGCGGCCTGCATACTTACAGAATATCCCCCGGGCTCACCTCCCTTAAAATCATCTATCTTTCGGGAACCCTGGCACAAGCCACAACCGAGGAAAGGTTTGACGCCAGAAATAGCTTCTCTCCAGGCCGACTTTTGCACCCATGCAGGCCGAAAATCGAACGTCAGCTATAAAAGCCAGCTGAAGGGTCGATATCAAACCAGCCAACAATTTCTTAACTAAGCCCTCCAGAAATCGCAGCAGAATGCAGTGACCAGCTACCAAGTCCGAAAACTCGACCGTGCAAGCTGAAGTAAAACCGGCAGCCTAACCACCTTTGAACGGGCGGACTTCCCTCCAGACATCTCCTTGAGCGGGGCACCAGCTTGTCTCCATCTGGGCAACCCCTGGTATTCCTGCAGCAACCGCAGAAGGAACTTCACTTCCACCGAGCGATATGATGATAAATGAATAGTATTGCATAAAAACAAACAGCCGAAGCCTGCACGACAATCTTTCCGAACTCCGCCCCATGTGCACCAAGTGCAGCAAGCTGATAGTTGGGGTAAAGGAAGCACTATTGCATGCCGAAGTTTCCAAGTCGGAGCTGGAGGCCCAGGGTATGGACATAATCGGGAGTGATCGGAGAAGGAACTTGGGCAGGCGATGTGCTCCGTACGTTAGCCGGAGGCTGCAAGCAGCCGTGCCTTCAGACTGGACCCTGAATTGAGTGCCGGATGGAGTATGGGTTACCTTTAGACCAAAGGCAAAAAGAATGTTCTGTTGGTTTGAACTGTAGGTCTCCAAAATGCGTTGAACATAACGACTTTCTCGTACAGGGAGTGCTGCACCACTTGGGGTCACCACGTGCTTTCGTTAGGTCACTTCAATCTGCCTGAGGTCTGCCTCGTCACCATCTCCGGCCACGCCGGTAACGGGTCCACGCCCTCAGCACTCTTTGTGGCAATAAACAGCCTAGGTTGCTTGAGTGGGTTCGGCAACCCAAGCGAAGAAGAGGGACCTCTACTCCATCCCTACTGGACCAAGTGCGATTGACCAACCAGTGGTTTACCTACCACTGAGGCCTGGACAATGTGGACTTACCGGGTCCAAGCTGACGTACATCACTGACAAACTGAAAGCCGAAGATGCCACGAAATGGATTCCGTCGCGGGAAAATTTTCCGGCCATGAAGGAACGCCTAACCCTGACCCTGTGGTCACAGGACCAGTCTTGCTCTGAGGCTTTTTGGCACAACGCGAGGGGAATTCTACTGAAGCTATGCGGAGAATTGTGTCACCGGCACGAGTTTGAACCCTGGGACTCGGACCGATAATACTCTGCCGCGTGATGAAAACATTAAGGAGAAAAAGAATTTCACGTGGTAGGTATAGAGCTCGCAGGACTTCACCGCGTACACCCACATCCGAAACCTCCGTACTCCGCAGGTCAGAGACGCTCCCCGCACAGGGGCCAAAGGATCATAGAGACTTCTGTAGCAGCAAGTCTGCTTTGTCACAAGCTAGACCTGTAATACCGGATGCGCAACAAGTAGACAAAACATTGACCAAAAGCAACAGAGGGGCCGCAGAGTCTTGGCTCACTACTGCTCCTCAGTTGTCGCATCAGAACAGCCGAACCGCGCGAGTAACAATGACTCAGCAGCGGCGACACAAAGTGGGTCATCAGATATGGTATCGATGGCCCTATCAAAAGAACAAGTTGAACGTGAGCTCAGTGGCTTACTGTCCTGAAAACCGTCAGAGCTGGGTGAAGTCCCACTTCTGATACTCTGACAGTGCCCGAAGCTATTGGCTGTTCCATTCCTAAGCCGTTTCAACCATTCTTTGAGAATTGGGAAGGTACGTGACGAATGGAAGGCCTACATGGTACCTCCAATCTTTATGACAGGTAACTACAGTACCGCAAATTACCGCCTCATAATACTACTCTCTACAGTCTCTAAGTTCATGAAGGGCCTGATGGATGAAGTCATCTGCCAGTTCATCTATGGTGACAGCATAATGGAAGGTCGTCAGCAAGGCTTTCGAGGCCATAGATTTTGCAAAACCAAACTACTAGAAAGGGTGGAGTGGCACGCCGAAGCACCAGACAGGGGAGTCTAAACGAACGTCATAATTTGCCCAGTAGAGTAAACCCAGTTAGCCCTCACGAACACAGAATCACAATACCAACGACTCCTCATTTCGCTTAGACCATTGTGCCTCATTTCCAGCCTCCGTACTCTCATCTGTTGTTTTGCTCACGCTAACCCTCAGCTAGGAAATCTCCCAGACTGCGATCCTCCCTTTTTTCAATTTCAGAACCACCCGGCCATCACGCTGCCTGGCTGTATTATATCGCGCAGACAGCTTATCTTTTTTCTCTGCCCGTCCACAACCCCACTAAATGCCGTCTATCCCGAATACGATCTAGCTACCGGGTTTTGCCCACAAGAAGTCCTGGTATTGCTGCATATGCATCCCTGAGGCTTACTGAGGAATTCTCGCCATAAGGCCCTCCCGATGTCAAAGCCACCGTGCAAGGACTCCTGAAGAAATAGCGATCGGTCCAGAGTCGGCGATGCCCGCCTCCTTCCATGATTAAACAGCAAACAAAAACCGCAGCCAACCCTTGCCCAAAAAGCCCAACACAAGCACAAAAACGCCATAGGAAACTCAACAGAATGATGTATCCGCCAATTTACCAGCATACCATGGTCTGTTGCAGAGGTTTTCACCCTCGACTTGCCTATTTTGTTCCTCGTGGACACGGCATTCCGATTACTGACTATTCCTTCCTGGAATTTCATCCATTTTCCACTGCCGACACCAGATGACACACAGTACTTCTCATGGTAATTGTCTCACATTTTCGGGGGGTACTATTCCTTTTCATATCCACAAATCTATGAAAACTAGCATTCCTCTAAGAACCTTCATGAAATTCTTCCCCGCCTCCTTTGTATCAATGACAATTACCTTTTTAAGTGAACATTAATATGCATTACTGACCATTTTCTTGCTTCATTCTTGTGAATATTGTATTTCCTGCGTCCTAAGCCAATGTCCGTGTGAAAACTCGTAAATCCGGCCGATTCATTACTATTGCCGTAGGTGACTCGAAATCAATTCGTATTCACCGTGTATTCTTTGGTCATTTTGATTCATTTAAACTCTCCTCAGCCTTACTCTATTGTGGCTGTGATGTCCGAATCTCTCTTTTGAAATTTGTGAATTTTCCATCTTATTCAGTAATATTGTAAACTCTGATCATGCTAACATGCGTGCCTCTGGACCACGGTCCAGAAATATATCGTTATTATTATTATAGATTTCCTTAAGGCCTCTGATCGTTTGTCACTAGTTCCAACTCAGATTACTGCCAACATTCGGCTACCCACAGTTTCTAGTCATTTGGGTATCAGACTGCTTAACCGAGTGAATGCTGAGAGTATGAGTGACGGGGCACTATCCGGTAGCCATGGAGCATTGAGCGGCGCACCTCAGAGGTCCTTACTTGGATCCGCGATGTTCGTTGTCTTTCAAACGATCTCCCTTCTCGAGTACTGTTAAATGTCCTTCTATAAGCAGAAGAAGTGAATGTCCTCAAGAGTTCTGGACGTTAATGGGTGGAGAAGCTTTGCAAGCTGGTCTTGACAGTCTCTTCCGAAAGTCAGTTTGCAACGGCTCCATTTAATTCGTTCAAGTGCAAGGCTATGTATGAAGGGGGAATCGGGAGGGAGAGTTCCCTAAATGGGTAGCTTACCGCCGCGGAATCCACGGGAACCGATCTTCGTGCCGTCGTAGAAAATGATCTCTCTCAGACCACAAAATGCTAGCCCTGTCTCGCAGAGCCATGTTCAGACCTAAAGAAACCAGCAGGCTCCCAGGCAGATTAATAATAATAATTACGGTATATTTCTCAGCCGCGGCCAAGAAGCACGCATGACAGCCTGGTGAATGAGTCTTTCCTAAAACTCTTGCCACTCTAAGCAGATTGCACTTGGAACCAAACATTCTGGCATGTCTATCATTACCCCGGCGAGACGTCGACACCATGGAGAGGGTTGAGCAGAAGGCCCTGAAGAGCTCGCAGGGGCTAAGTGGAGTGGCATATAGACAGAATGCGGTGTCTAAATATATAATGCATGGAAAACTGAAGGAATGGAGAGGACGTGATTCCTCTGAGGGATATCCCATTATGAGAGGGGTACCTCAGCTGGCACCTACTCACATCAGCCTCCGTTTTATCGCTGCGTGGTCAGTCCCCCAAACTGCAGCGGGAACCTCCGGGACTGAGGGCTAATGAACACAGTTTCTCGGTGCGTGTCCGTGGCCAGTGGGATTGGCCACTAGGGCCCGCCTTTAAAGCAAGTTGCACGCATTTGTTCAAAAGGCTTCTCGGTGAGAGTGCAACTCAGCAGCACCCAGGGGCCCCATTCAAAACTTCCACTGCAGCATCCAGAATGATATCATCCTTACAGCACGGCGACGATGACTAGATGGTGTTTGAAGTGGTATGAAACTGGTATGAGTGACCTATGTTTGCTGCTTTTTTGAGAATCGGGTGTTTTACAATTGTGGGAAATGTTGGGGTGGAGTTGCCAAGTATTTTTTGCTCCCTACCTTTCACTCTCCGACCGATAACTTGCAACTGTATATTGCACATTCCATGGAAGATCAGACAGGAGGTAAACCAGGGCTCACCCTCATTCGGTTCTATGCGCGTGCGGGTGAGGCAGCTGAACATCATCTTGTCTTCAGTACAACTCACTTGACCCAGCAAAAAGCAGGTAATGAAAAAGGGTTCAGTGCTGTAAGATTCGATCAACTGGAAGCCATACGAAAGCAAGGAAAACATAGGCGAACGGAGGACTGGGAGGTGAAATGAAACCAAATCGAGTAGAAAAAAGCAAAGAATGAAATGATGAAGAAAACACAAAAGTTACAGGTGCTGGAAACCAGTGAAAGGATACGGCGAAACAAAAAAGGGCAAATGGAGAAGCGGGAAAAAAGGGAAAAGTTTTTACGAAGAGTAAGAAATAGAAAGGAGAGAAAAAGTAATCCATTGAATGGGATAGGAGAAATAAACAAGAAAAAGGACTTAAATCCGAGCCGCACAAGCCAAAGGCAAAGATGAACACCCAACAAGTGGGAAAAGCCAAGAATAGTCAGTTACGCCTCTATTGGACCCGTTCCTACAAAAACATCATGAGTCGCGTGGCACGGGTATTCTGCCCCCCGGAATCATTTGATGAGCTCTGGTACGTACACACCGCCTCGCACATCAACGACATACAGCACCTTTAAGTGTCTTCGGTTCCCAGCTTCATGGTTTTAGGCCAGTCGAGCAGTAGAAGACGAGTTGTGTAACGCGGTACAGGTGAAACTCCCCATTACTTCCCCTCTTCGAATGGTATCCACAGGTGGACTGTATGCACTGTGTGTCTGAGTTGTTTATGTAGATTGGAGGGCACTTTGACCTTGTGCTGGGTGACATCTTGCCAAATAAGCTGTCCATGTACTAGCCGACCCCACCTCTCTCCGCCTACCCCCCCCCCCGGGCTACTTACACCACCTTCGGCCAGTTCGTTGGTGTCAAATCCCGCTGTCCAAGCGGGCTTTCTTACTTTTACCTGCTTGTTGTTCATCATGTTAATAAGCTTTCTTATTGATAGATGAACCGGTTATCCCCATCACCATTTGCACTCAAGAATTATTTGAAAACCTAATCTTTTTAAGTCAACCCTGGATGCTCACTCGTAAGTGGCTCACAGCCCAAAAGCATATGCGACCTAACCAGGTTTCCAAGGTCTAGGGGGACCTCGTCTATTTCTCCATCGCCATGAATTTATGCATCCGTAACTCTTAAGCCCACCTAAAATTTATCCCACTTCGTAACTAAACCCACCACACAAGGCGCTCCGCTACACCATGTGTGGCACGTCATCACAACCCACCCACAAATCATAAACATCTCTGAGTGCGTGTGCCTGGTGCTTATCCGGTGTCGGCGAACTTATCAACTTATGCCGCATATACTATGTGACCTATGGTTTACCCCGTCAATACAATCCCTCTAGGATTTTGTTGGTAAAATTTGCTACTTTAAAGACCTATTTATGGTATAATGCACGTTCCGTCGAACGCTGAAATAAAGCCCTATCCTTGTAGTGTTTCCAAGAATGCACGCTTTGCATTATTTTTTGCCCTCACTTGTTATCATATCACGGCTGTAGCCACTTCCAGACTCCGGACCTTTCCGTCTATTCCAAGCCTTGATGGCTCCATCGTCACCAATTGGACAGCT
Source organism: Fasciola hepatica (assembly GCA_948099385.1). Taxonomy (NCBI): domain Eukaryota; kingdom Metazoa; phylum Platyhelminthes; class Trematoda; order Plagiorchiida; family Fasciolidae; genus Fasciola; species Fasciola hepatica. The sequence goes on from CANUEZ040000106.1 coordinate 2,303,085, forward strand.
TGGCTAAATCCCACCATGGAAGCTTCTGATTTACCGACCTTGGATTCACCCTTCGACGCGCCATACCCTGCTGGCTCTCACCTTTCAAAGCCAACTACGACGGACCTTGGTTGGAGCCACCTCCCGCAGTGCCCCTCAGTTCGTTTCCATACCAAACGCCTCAAGCCTACTAATCTCCCGTTGAACGGACGGAAAACCGTTCCAGTTCAGTTCAGCTCATTTTCCACGGCTTGACGGCTGTCTGCCAGATCGTTCACTTTCTTGCACTAGAGAGTTCGACTTTAAGAAGAGTCCTTTCTTCTTTGTGAGCGAGTATGAGAGCAGTGGGTCGGGAAATTTTGGACTGGACCTGCCATGGCGCTTCATCCCGGTTTTGACTCCAGAACGAAGCTGTTGGTCATCAACTCTGCTTGATTATTCTCCTCGTGGGGAGAAAATTTAAGACAGAGAAAGCAGGGGACAGAAGAGTGACAGAAGGTTCTAATCGCTACCCTAACCAAGCGACAACCCCCCAGGCTTTATTCAGTCGACGCGTAAAAGTGTCCACTGAAGTTACTTCAGTGGCCTCCTCCTTTGGTTCATTCCACTGTAGACAGACCTCACTGCGAGCGACTGGCTTCCAATCCCTGTTCTAACACATTCTTTCGCGCGCTGGAGTCTGTCCCTTGCGGCCTTTCATCTTCTGAGGTTTGAAGAAATACTTCCCAGGTCCGGCTGATCTGTTCATTCCATTAACATTTTTGAACTCTTCTAATAAGTTCCCTTTTAGTTTCCTTTTTTCCCGATGAGAAGAGGTTTACCTGATCTAACCTTCGTTCGTAGCCTAATCCTGGGCTACTTCGCACTTCATTTGGTAAAGTGCGCCTAGGGCTTTATTCGCGACACTCTCAAGTTGCCTACCCGGCCAAAAGTCCGCTGTTATTGCCACCCTCAGATCCCTAGCCTCCACCGTTTGAGCGAGAGCCCTCCGGTTGCCCAGTGGCCCATAAAGAGATGGAGTTTCAGTTCCCTTTTATCATTTAGGTGCTGGCGTTTGCTTGCGTTGTCAGGGAGATCTCACGAAACCGACCAGGCATACACTCTATCCATATTTCTCTACGCAGAGCCATCAGCAGCCGTTCCAAGCGGATAGGCATCACCCGTAAGTTCGTAGTAGCCACCCTCCAGTTTGACTGTCAGGTCATTAATGAGCAGGACAAACAGCAGGGGGCTCAAGACAGATCCCTGCCGCTAACCGCCGGGCAATGTTTTATTGCTGGAAATGACTCCCCTCACCCTCGCCTGAAACCGCTCTCTAGTGATTCCACTCAACGGACTCAAAACCTGATCACATCTGCGATCTGTGATGCAATACCACACGCAATAAAGCCATGAACTTACCACCACTCTGAAGGGGTTTCTTCACTGACAGTATCGACAACCCCTCCCTCTCTGTGGGTACTAACACGCACGATGGTCCTGCCTCACTACGTGTTGTATGCACACAAGTTAGCTAGAAATGTCGAGCTCTCTGACTAGGTCACGAAATTTTTGTTAGACACATCTCCTCATGTTTTTTCTCCTCTTCCCGTATAAATACTGAAAAATGCCTTTTTCATGGCTGCGTCCCCATAAGTAGCTGTTCAGCTGAAATTCACGTGAACTCCGATATCCCTCACATCAACGGTCACATAATTTAAATTATCTACAGTGAGCCTTGTGATGACCCATATTTTCTTCTTCAATTTGTGATAGTTTGTGTGGCAGTTGCGGAGTCAATTTTATGACTTTGCCGACTACCTCCATAACTATCGCGAGAAATCATTCACCGAAAGTTGTTTGCATCATTCGTGTATGTACCAACTAGTCTGTTTTCTACAGTAAAGTTTTTATCAACATATCTGCTTGCTCCTGTGTCCTGAATGCCGCTTGCTTATGAAATCGGAACCGATTTGTATCCACGGCACAAACCTGTATCACTTTGCTTCGTTTGAACACCTTCCGGTTTAACGACACGTAAACGAGATTTTGCAACCCCATTTTGGCACCTGTGTGGATATTTTGTTCTGTTTGTCAACGTCGTACAGTCCGCCTATGCGAGCAAACGTGCATCTGGATAACAAGCGAGAAACAGACTTAGTTAAACTATGCCGCGAGCACTGGTGAGAGACCTATTGACGGTCCGGAGAACTGACAAGAGTCACTTCATGCTCATCAGGGTATAATCCTTACCCATGGATGGAGCCGAAGTCCGGTATAATCCCAGAAAAAGAAAGTTTGTGGCATTGAGTAATAGAAGGCATAATTCACACCGCGGTCCTTAACCCCTTCTCATCTACAGACTTATACGAGCACTGTGGCAGACACAGAGGCCAACCAAACCCAGGTATTAGACCGTATCACCACGAATATCGGAAACCAATCAAACTTTCCCTAAAACCAAGAAGGAGAGGTGACATCATAGCGGCTTCTATAGTACTGGAAGGGTTTACGGAGGCTCAGGACTACAGAGGGGCTTTGTGTAAGCCGAAAGGGAGTGACCGCCTAATATGGAATGCACCGACAATCAAAAAAAGGCAAGCTATGATTTGGATCAGAAGTCAGTGTTTTGCAGCTAGGGGAGGTAAAGGCTGGAATAAGCTGCCAGGATGTGTGTTAATTGCGTGCACAGAGGCTAGGTTCAAAAAGAGACTGGGTAAGTCGCGGATGGCTGAATTTGGAGAAACATGACCAGGGGCTTGTTATTTGGATTTTGTTAGACCGTTAACCCCCTCTTTCCACTTCGATTCCTAGTGACAGTCTTATCTAGTTCCAACTGCTTCTTACTATGTTACCCTAATTATCTACGAGACTGACCTTGGATATTTGTGGCTAACGGCTATGACCCAAGAGCTTTTGAAGAGGAAGGGGATGGTGGGTCTGACAGGTACCTTCATTGATTATAGCCAAGTATTGGAGAGACCTCGTCTCTACCAATTATCGAAGCACCGGCGAATCCCAGATACTCACCAGTGCAAGAATCTGGACAGTCAGGAATCACGCCTCCAAGTCCTGGAACCAAACCTAACTTTTCGCATCGTGACGGCGAGCGCGTGACCTTCGGGTCGCGTACTCTGTTCAGGCGTCATTTTAAATGCAGAATCGTTTTGACTAGAAACCCCAAACGAAATCCTGGCGCAGAACGTGCTCAAAAATCCCTATCAGAGTGTCTGAGGGACAAATATTGAAAATCCTTCGAAATTTTCTACTTGCTTTGTAAATGTGACCGTATATGACAATACATTGATGAGCCCCCCCCCCATATATCACACTCTTGCACGTTTACTCATTTTTGTGAGACAATTGGATCTGGCCTTGAACCGCTTCTGAGTGTCGTGCTTGAGCCACGGGGCTCTGAGCCTTTGGGTTTACTATTGACTTCATTTGGCCGCATACCTGAGGTTCGTATATGCTTATGCTTTTTGTGAGTTTTAATGCAGTATCGAATAACCATGAATCCACCTTGTTCTGGTTTCGGGACCCATCGAAATCAGGTTGTCTCGCATTTTTATTTCCACCTCTACCGTCTAGACGTGGCATTGTATTCAATGTGGTAACTATTATCTCTTTACTGAATACATTGACCTAATAGTGTGAATAAGTGCTCCGAACCACAGCAGGTTTGTTATTTATTGTCGCAAATTATTGTTATGCCTCGCTATGGTAGTTCTCAGTCCCAAGTGCACTAGCATCTGCCACTAACTGCTGACTATACCCAACATTTTAAGTTTCTCTTCCAGTTCCCACTCAGCTAGCGGCCATAATCCCCTTATGGTTTATACCCCGCCTATCGCGGCTGCCTCTGTTTTAGACAAAGAAAATGTTCAAGTTCGTATTCGAACGTTATTGTCCGCCTGATCCAAAACGAACCTCTCGGGCCTCCAGGGTGAAAAGACACGAAAGCTGACATGTTGGCTCCGTATCTTTTGTTGATACATACACCGGCCCCAAAAATAAATTTGGTGAATTCGAACGTAGGATAAATGACTTGTAAAATAAATGGCATTGGATTAAGCGAGCTTTCTCAGAGATTTTCCTTTTGACAATAAATGCTGAGTTAGCAGACGGAGCTGACCCCGGAATCTTATCCAAAGGCGGTGGTGACATTGATGCAATCGACTGGGAAACTTACAGAAGAATAAGGAACGCTATCAATGCTACAGAGCTGAACTTCCCGGGCGGACCACCAACACGGTCTGTTAAGGCTGCTATAATGAACTAGTGCAACGTGGCTCGTCACGTGCCATTGTACTAATCCAGGGAAATTGTCACCACGATACCACTTCCATCTGCTCTACCAGTTTTGCAACCAATTACCAGCCTTTGAGTTCATCAGTAACTGTGGAAGGATTTCCGGAGCTACTCTGTTTAAAAACATGGAACCCGTGGATGCATCGCTGCATACCAGTATGAAAAGTACCTCAGCCAGGACACCTACTTCCCCAATAGCCCCTTCGGCGTTAGTAGATCTTCTTCAGTCTGGCCTCCGGGATCCCACGCAAATTTCGTGCAATCTATCCCAGGTTGTGGCACAGTCTTCTCCCGACAACCCGGAGAGGCCCTCACAAAAGATCCCGTAAAACCAATTGGCACAGGTTGGCAGTGGCGAAAACCCAGAACGTTAAATGTGTAGTGAAAATGCATCGTCAATACTGTTGGCGTATATGACGCCAACAGCGACGATAGACTTGGACATGTCGAGGTATGTGTCACCGACTGAACCACCAGAAAATGTTCGGTACCTCTCGTTCCCAAGTACCACGTCTGCTAGAATAAATACAAAAAAACAACTTCACCAAACTAGTGAGCCTGCATTTCAAGGGTCTCCCACCAATTCACCCAGCAATCACCACTCCCCGTCTAGCGAGAAGACAACTGACATACCGGTGGCGTCATTTCTGCAGCCTTGTACTTCTCCCTGGAGGACCAGTGACACGACTGCGACAATAAATCCGCTGCGTTTAACCGGAACTATGGCTGCCAAACCCGGTCAGCACCGCTCAACGAGCATGCAACTAGATCACCACCCTAGCCGCTGTTAACAGCTACTGCCTCTCCCTCAGGCCAGCTACCAAGCCACCACACCACCTCATAAACCTCCCTAGCCGGATGCCAGTCGTGGAGTCAGGGTGAGTATCGAGTCCCACGGACAAAACACAGGCCCCTCGCGTGGGCTTCATCTGACTAACAAGCCTGTTCTCCTGGTAAGCCTAAGAAGTTCTTTCACGTTAGAGGCCCTATCGAATCCGCTAACGCCAAAACAACTCCAGACAACGTACGACATGCCTTACCATTTCTTAGACCCCCTCTCCCACGGACCAACCCTCAAAAACCCTATGATAATAGAGCGCGAAATATTTGCCATTGTTCCACTAGGCACATTCCACCGTCGCTTGTGCTCCAGCTTTGACAACTCCGCACGTCAGTATTGCCGGTTACCTTTCCTTGCCCCTGTCTCTGTCAGGAAATCTGCAGCCGAACCCGGGGCTGTTGAAGGACTACAGTTGAATGGAATCCCGCACCTAAGACCCAACCTGGACTAGTAGAAATGTCATTAACCCAGACATTCCAACTATTTCTCACATCTCAAAGTTTTCATCTACATCGCACTTCAGCACATCCCGACAGCATAGCGTCGTCTGTCTTTCAGTCTCCCATGGCGCCACAAAGAAACAGTTTACAGATCAAAACCCCCCCCAATTCTTGGTGCCGATTTGCTACCTTCGTACAGATCATCTTGTCAGACCGCGAATCTAGACTATTTCGCACTACACAATCTAACTGACCAACAGAATCCCCCAAAACTAAATACTTATAGCAGTACCTAGCCGATCAATCATAAACCAAGTTCGGCGTTTGCGATATCTGGCCGCTAGTTCTAATCATGATATAATATTGATTACTGAAACGTGGTTAACCGATTACACTCCAACGGACCAAACTTCTTTTGCAGGCTACAATGTCTTCGGAGTAGATCGGAAAACCCAGCGCGGCAGAGGTAGTTTGCCATTTGTCAAGCAGACATTTAATACAACAAGAATTCAGCTCTCTCTATTTGACTCCATTCCTGACTCATTTTGGCTTACTGTCCGCGTTCCCAGATTTCGGCTCCATATTAGATCCGTCTACCACCCACCGAGGGGAAACTTCTCTGGACTCCTTCAACTTATTTATGCTTCGGACCTCCTTTCCTCACTGCTTTCAAGTGTGGTGACTTTAACCTACCCGCGATAGCTTGACCGTCCCTATGTGCACCACTAACATTTTGCTGTTTGTAGGAAGTATTAGCGTACGATGGTGGGTACAGCATATCGACTCTCCTACAGGAGAACGACATTTTAGATCCCATTTTCACTCATGGCATCCCTCACGTAGTTGTCTCAACCTCCTAAAATTCTTTCGGGGCTATCACGATGCGGTTAAAATCCGCTGGCCTCTCACCCACAACCCACCCTGAAATCACACTGCCTCCATCCCTCTCCTCTTGCTGACTGGAAGCTTCTCCATACGACCAGCTGACAAGTCGATTGGGATGAGCTATTTCTTTCCGGTGATCCACAGCACGCTACCGATATTTTCTAAGCACAGTTCTTCGGATGTCTTGAGAAGATTACCTGCCTCCTCCAGCAGCGGAATGACAGGAAACCCCATATCACCACCCCCCGCAAAAAAGTGTGCAAAACTTCAAAAATCTATAAAACTCAACACGAATTTGCAACTCTTGTTCAACTTATTCACTTCACATCGTCTATTGAAAGGCTTGAGGAAACTGCATTGCTTAACCGGGAACTGAAGGCTTTTCTACCGTCATTACCGCACAAGACCAGGACCTCTAATGCTCATAGAGATATCTGCCGCGTAGCCTCCACGGACAATGTATCGGTCTCTACTCCCCCAACTACTGCCAAGGCCTTTAACATATTTTTGCCCCAACTATGAGCCCCATTACCAACGACGGCCCTTCCCCTCCTCTTCCAGTTGCCGCTTAAATCCCGTTCATGTTAAACTTGGCGATCCAATATTCTCCCAAATACTAACCACCCCCAAACCACCATCTTGCGCAGGACCAGGGGGTTTACCACCCACCGCGGTAGTTGGGTGCTGGCCTGACTAACCTTACCTACTACCCAATCTATTTGCCCTATCAATAAACTCCGGTTTGGCGCCGACTAACTGGAAATACTCAGTCATAACCACGTGTCACAAGGAAGGCCCATTGCGTTTGGTACCAAACAACCTTCCCATTACCCTAGATCTAACCTCTCTCGGTTATTGGAAAAAAGTAAACGAACAGATTTTGAAGCTCCTCTTTAAAGGCGACGTTAGTGATCCTCGACCAAACTGCCCTCTTTGGTCAGGATCGTGCGCAACCTGCCAACCGGATTTTTTGAATCTCATCACTGAGAAGGCAGACAGTAGAATAGCTCTTATAGTACTTTACTTGGATTTGTCAGAGGCATTTGACTGAATGCTACATCCTTATCTTCCGGCCAAAATCCGATTCTTTGGCATCACTGACCCCATACTATCCTTGATCACTTCCTACCTGTCTAACCGCTCTTAGGTTGCCGGAATTAATGGACACTGTTCTAGGCCTAAAACAGTTACGAGCTGTGCTGTACAGCGTAGAATCCCCGGCCCTCTGCTGTTTCCCATGTATATAAAAGACTTATTTTTTTTCAGTGAGTCATGACACCTCATTCCTTTTGCCGACGACTTTAAAAATGTGCGCCCACCCAAGCCTGATTGTCTCACCTCGGCTATCTTGAACATCTCCGAAGGCATACACGTGCTTTGTAGATGGAGCCCAGCTTGTCAGATGAATTTTTCTGCTGACAAATAGGAGGTTCTCATATATAAATGCCATTCGTAACTCATCCATTGCTAGCATGCAAGTGGTTTGGGACCTCGGCCTAGGTTATGCCAGCAGAATAAATTCCTCTGAAAATTTTGTCCCTCCAATTAGCAAAGGCCAGAAGGTGCTTAGGCCTGATATTTAGCTCCTTCTGACTACGCGGCTGCATTTCCTCCCTCCATAAATCTCACGCCAAACCTCTATTATAATACTTCCCGTTGATCTTTTCTAGTAAGCGCAAGTCCGGTAGAATCGGTACCGAATCAGACCAAAGTAGCTTTACTAAGCGACTGGTTGGATGCAGCTCAGCCCCCACCCATAAAGAAGGCCGCTTATTTTTTAACCTGGACCGTATATGGCTTCGCCGTATGTAGTTGAACCTCATCTTTCTGTATAACATCCTCCACAGCAGGTTAGTTACCTCAAATCCATTGCACCTGGAGTCCGTTTCTAGCTATCAGCAGCGTTCTAGGACTCAATCCCTGCAGTCCCTAATATCAGCATTACCTTACGTTCACACTTCTTCACCGTATACTCTGATTTATGGAATAAAATGTCTTTAGACGTACGCCGTTTTGCTTCCATCCGTCGGTTCAAAAAGCGCATTGGATAAATTCCCCAATGTTGTTCAAACCTTACTGCTCCTCAGCGTAAACATACTCGACGACCAAGCCTACGAGAAGGGTCTAGAGTTTTGGATAGTGCAAACACTGGCAGTCTATGACAGATGAAACTAGGTACAAATTCTTAGTCCGTTCGCCTTCCACCATGAAAAAAATTAGTTCCACAGGGTCGCCGTCTAATAATGCCTCTTTTTAAATCCATCCTCCTTTACTCTCAGCTGGGACCACCTCAGGCTGCTTAACTCCACGTTTTCCTCATTTCCAGACCTTCACTCGTACTTACCTTTCCCTCTAATACTTTTAATGCTTTAAAGACCGCATGGCGGCTAATCTGGCCTATACGTCCACCTGTCCATCAGTTATTCGCGCGCTACCCAGTTTATGCTACCTTGATTAAGCTCCTGAATCCTCTGATGTCTGGTGACCTGGTCGTAAACTACCTGGTATTTACGGCAGTTTGGACTCAAAAAACTCATAAGGATCTCATCGGTGCGGAGCGTGGTCATATCCACCGCTTTGGCATACCCACACCGGGCGCGCAGGTCGTGCGCAACGATATGTAGGCGCCACTAGGTTGACGGATCGCACCTCCTCTCACCAGAAGTGGTTTTCAGTTTGGGTGTCAAGCGCAAGGCCGGCCCAACCGACTAACACCAGTTGCGGACTAAAAAACGACCTCCCCTGGATCGAACTGCTGCCACATGTTGCCTCCTTCAACGTTCCCGAACAAGATCTACCATACATCGGCTGACGTTTCAAATCGATTTGTGCACACATTTTTGCTCGGTTCAAAAGTGTAGTCTACTAATTGCTACCACCTACGTTTGTCCCCACCGAAGCGCTTCCGTTCTATTTCAATCGATCTCATTTTTACCTTCACTCTGCCTCGCTCAGGTCCTAATCCTCCACTTCAAAACATGAAAAGGTTTTGTTTTCAGATATCTTTAATATAAACATCACAGTTCCTGATAAACCCCTGAAAACATCATTCATCTACTGGGCATTTTGTATGTCACTACCACATTTATCCGAAACAAACCATCATTTAGGTATCGCCTATCACACCGCCCAAAAGCATCACAAAGCTCGGGGTGGTTCTCCTTCCAGCGCTTCACCTGCGTGGCATTGGCTCTCTGCTCCATTGTATCCTTCTTCTGCGTCACCAGTCATTAGGTCATCAGCATTTCTTGGCAGTGACGTTGGTAATGGATTTATAGAAGACGTTCGAGAGCGGCTGGCGAACGTGTCTCCTATCGGGTCTAGCAGCGAATACCAACGATATCCCCTCTATCGGACGAATAGAGACGACGTAAGTCGGTTTACAGATGCGAGGTGTATTCTATATATCGTGGCACCGAAACAGTACCGATACGAGAGATACACCGAACGGAAAAACGGAACGAAACGCGACGGCTGTGCAGAGAGCGAACCGCGAGCGAACGACCGAAAGTGAAAGTGATTTAAAACGAGGTCGACAGAAACCTCGGAAAAGTCAGTCCATTAAAACGTAGGCAACCGGAGAACACTGAGGTCAATGTCAAACGTCAGAAAAGATCGTGGAGAAAATGGATCCAAAATGGTGTCCAGAAAATAGCCATTTTCTCAAAACGATCGAGGTCAGTACATCAGCCCCCCCCCCGCTAGAAAGCACGGAAAGCTTTCGAAAAATGTCAAGGAAAATAAGGCATACAAATGATATTCGTGCGCATAAACGCGTGCAAAATGCGTGAATGTAGCTGTGCTGCAGGATGCTGACGGGCAAAATCCGTGGTATGCAGGAACCGTAGGATGATGGTCGAGCGTTAAGCAGATTCGTTGCCAATGACATCGGTTGCGTGAATCGTCATCCAGGTGTGCCACACCAATAACGTCCAGCGTCGGGTAACCGTTAACCAACATGATATCCGGAAGCCAAATCGATAGGTTCGTAAATGGCCAGGAACGAGACTGACAAGGCCGATCCAGAATGCAAACGTTGGTGCCAAAATTCTCCAGATTTCCTGGGACCAGCGAAGCATACCATATGGCGAGGTTTCATGAAACGAGAAGAAACGAAAAACTGGTGTAGCAACCTTCAAGGCCGCGCGCGGCGCGCGGACCGAAAGCCTCGCTGTTTGATGTCCGACAGATTTCCCACGCTTGAATCTTCCGTGTCACTCAAGTTGAACGAACTTCAGCAAAGCTGAAATTCTCCCACAGTCCAAAGGTCCATCTTCCAGATCCCCGGCAGTTCGAGACGCAAGATGCAGTCAAGACTCGTGTCCTTAACCCTCTCGCATTGTCCAGCGGTCTATCTTCCAGTTTGCCGGCAATAACAGATGCAAGATACTGTCAAGATTTGTATTTTGAACCCTTTCCGTTTTACCACTTCCCCACTATCTAGTGAACTATCTTACAGCTCACTGGTGACATTCAGATGACAAGATAATCACAAGATCCGGGAACATTTGGGCTGTAGCCTCGTACCCGTGTATTACTTCAAGACTTCAAGACAACCGCAACGGACTTGACTAGAATACAGTAATAACTAATAAGGTATATTAAATCGTGTCGAAACGATAAACACGGAAGTTATTACTGCGAAGTGCAATGGTTAAAATCGTGTTTGACCTAGTCGCGAAAACGTGCTGGGCAAACGATCTTCCGACCGGAACGTGAGACGGGAGCCTCATTCACGGACGGGTGCGTAGGCGTGCTCTGCTGACTTGAGCGTGAGACAGTATTCTCATTCGAGGACGTAGCAGGGCCAGCTGGCTGCTGACTTGAACATAAGACGATTGCCTCATTCGAATTCGAAGCAGGCAACGCCAACTGCAGACCTTGACGTGACACGGAAGTGTCGTCAACAGGCAGTGCAGGGTTAACATCGAATCTCATGTCAGCGGGCGACACGCTATCATCAACGTACGCGGCTTTGAGACGATCGATGCTAACAGTATCGACGCGACCGTGTCGATCAAACTTAAAGGTCTTATCGTGACGAGAAATCACGCGAAATGGACCTTCGTGAGGCTGTTGTAATGGTTTCCGTACCGAATCAACACGAATGAATACATGCCAACAAGTTTCCAGTTCGGTCGGAACAAAAACCTGTCGTCGCTGCATTCGAGTCTGCGCCGGAGCGAGATTTTGCGTGTACGTAGACAAACGGTGAACGTAAGTCTGTACGGCAAGTGAATCTGTACTCTGTGGCGTAAAGAATTCCCCGGGCAGTCGTAATGTCGTGCCGTAGACAAGTTGTGCGGCGGAACATTGGATATCAGCCTTTATGCAGGTCCTGATACCAAGCAGAACTGGCGGTAACGTTTCGCACCAGTCGGGGCTCTCGTGTGCTTTAAGAGCCGCTTTGAGTTGGCGATGAAAAAGTTCGACTAAACCATTCGATGCCGGATGGTACGCGGTCGTGTGAATGCGTTCCGTACCCAGCATATGAGTTAATGAAGAGAATAGATCGGACTCAAATTGTTGCCCTCGATCGGTAGTGATTGTGGAAGGACAACCATATGAAGCTATCCGTCGTTCTATCAGATGTCGAGCCACTGATTCGGCCGTGACGATAGAGATGGGAATAGCCTCGGGCCACCTCGTAAATCTATCAATGCACGTTAATAAATAGGTATACCCGTGTGATGGGGTCAATGGGCCCACAATGTCCACGTGAATATGATCGAAGCGAGCATCAGGCGTAGCAAAAGTACCGATAGGTGAAGCTACGTGCCTATGCACTTTAGATCGTTGACATTGTAGACACTGCTTTGCCCACATACGAACATCTTTATTCATGGACGGCCAGACGTATCGTGCAGCTACTAATCGGAGACTGGCTGCGATGCCTGGATGTGAGAACCCATGGAGGGTATCCAACACGAGACGTCGATATGCAGAGGGTACGACTGGTCGAGGTATGCCAGTAGACATGTCGCAGAGTATAGTCCCAGCACTGGTGGCCAGAGGTACGGACTGACACTGTAGCGACGATGATTGAGCTGCTTCCATACATGAAGAATCCTGTGCCTGTGCGGCAGCCATGGCAGGGATGTCTCAAACCGGAGATTTAATGGCATCAAGCGGAATACGCGACAAAGCATCTGCAACGCAATTCGACTCACATTTAACGTGTCGTAGGTCGGTCGTGAACTGGGAAATATAGTTTAAATGTCTGACTTCTCGTGGGGAGTAACGATCAGACTTAGTATGCAATGCATACGTCAGAGGCTTATGGTCTGTAAAAAGGATGAAATATCGACCCTCGACTGCATAGCGAAAGTGCTTAACGGCATTATATGCAGCCAGGGCTGATTGCATAACGGTCACCGAAACCTGGATAAAAGTGGAGAGCGAAATTGGTGTCCTCTTCCCTTCTGGCTAATGTGTTCATCGAGCTGGTAGGGAGGAAGGTAGGGACCATGGGGGTGCTACGATAATAATCTCAGAAACAATAAAGCAGATAGCCGGGAAATGTACCACATCACCAAGTCTGCCTTCTGTGACCTGAAGCTACACCAAGTTGAGGTACGTGGTACGTGTGTCTGCAAAGGCCCCTCTGCCACCCCACCAGAGGATCTGGCCTTGCTGCACTACCTCCACCGGGCCGTAGCCGGAGCTAAACGAACTAATAATCCTTGGGGACCTCAAAGCCCTCGAGATAGATTAAGAGAATCTGTGGGCAACGGGCGACGATTTACCTGTCGGACTGCTAGACATTTTGCTGGAGGAGGGGCTTGTCCAGCATGTCCTGCAGCCAACCGGATGGAGGGCAATAAGACTACCGGGCTACAGCACCTGACTAACGCTGAACGCACCGGTGACATTAAGGGCCCACAGGTATGGGCACGCTTGGGAAGAAGTGACCGTGAAGTGGTCTACTGTTACTACCTGACCACGAAGGACAGGGTAACCCATAAACCTAAAATGTACTTTAAAGATCTCGATGTGCAGAGCCTGGTCACTTCAGCGCAAGCACTGACACGGGAAAGCATTATGAAAGTGCAGAAGAGGAATGGACGGTATTGAGGAACAACTTTTTTTGCCCATGGGGCCTTTTGCGCCAGCTCACAGAACCCGCTGTAAAGGGAGGGCACCATGGCGAACCAGCAGGACAACTAGGACTCAAAGTCCGTAACACCGGGCTTGGCTTGCTGGTGTCAATACCAGCAGACAGGGGGCCACAGGAAATACCTCTTATTCAAAATGTTCCGAGAAGTAGCCATCAGGGTCCAAAAGCAGTGTAGGTCATCTTATCTTAGCTAGAAATTCTAAGCTGTGCTTTTAGGCCTACAGCAACTATGTCCAGTCAAAATCAGCCACGCGGGTAGCTGTGGGCTCTGTTAAGGACGGAAATGGCAACCACGCGCTCGACAGTAGCCTCAAGGCCGAGGTACGGCGGCAGCACTTCGAGAAAGTGCACCAGCGAGACAACGGACTGAACCCAGCGTACGAACACCCCACTAGACCGCAGATCACGCAGCAAGTCCTTGTTTCCGCGGACGAAGTGGAAGAAGCTCTGGGGGGTCTCAAGGTACATAATGCAGCCGGTACCTGTGCCGCGGTTTGTCGCCCCCTTGCAGAAGTGACCGCAACCCTTCTTGCTCGGCTTCACACCAGGGTTGTTGGACAGAGTGTGAAGGAAGGTTGTGGAAAATCCCCCGTAGCCACTACAATTTGATGCTATCTTCACATTACTCGCTTGTATTAACTATTTGCGTGTTTTTATGCACTGCTTGCTTTCATGAACCGACCTCTAACGTCTAGCGCGCTACTCTATCATATCCCATTTTGAACCGGCCCGATACACTTGCACCTTAATCGTATGCCGCAATTTGGTTCTCCTTTTCTGCCCCCCTGTGATCGCATAATTCAGGTTTGTATTTGTTTTATGTCCTAGTTCATTTATTAATCTAATATCGTAGAATTGCACAGAAAAACGCTTTCTGATTTCGGGATCCATTTCAAATTTGGCTACGTTACCCGAGGACTGGATGACAGTCAAAGTTGTTCCAATACACAAGGGAGGGTTGGGGGAAGAGGCACGGAACTATCGACCGATTAGTCTGCTACTTGTGCCCCTCAGAATGTTTGAGGGACCGACTGGAAACCGCACGGCCAGTCACCTGACTGAAAATAGGATAACTTTCAACAGACAACACGGGTTTGTCAAAATCCGATCGTGCTTGTCTAACTTGCTGCCCTTATCGGTCGGGCTAACGGTCAGATTAGTCAGGGGTGAACGAGTCACGATCTGCTACTTTGGCTTCTAAAGGGCTCTTGATTGTGCGAATTACCGACTTCTACCGCGCAAAATGGAAGCGCTGGGTATAGCGCCCCAGGTGCTGCAATGCACCCGTGAGTAGCCCGCAAACCGAAAGTACCGCTTTAGGGTTGAAGGCAGCAAGTCTACTAAAGTCACGGCTACTGGTGGCGTCCCTCAGGGGTCAGTCATGAGTCCTCTTCTGTTTCTGATGTACATCGACTACCCTTTGGAGGGTATACAAAACACAGGCTACTTGTTTGCGGTCGATCTAAGGCTGGAGTGTGAACTGGGAACGGCGCCACTGCAAGAGGGCTTGAATAAGGTTTACGACTGGACCGCTCCGTGACAGCTTCCGCTCAACAAATGTTAATGTAGGCATCTCACCCAAGACATCGGAGGGGCAATAATATACTCAGGCTTACTCGATCCACAGAAAATCACGAAGGTTACAATCATCACTGACCTTGGAGCCCTGATGAACGATTGCTACCAGCAATCTTCGCAGCGGCCGGCTGCAACGGCTAGGGCCAAGCAGGCACTCCACCAACTGTTGTGCTCCGTAGCCTCCAGACAAGCTTCTGTGTTGTTGCCATTCAAAGTAACACTGGTGGGGCCACACCTGGAATATCGTGTCTAAGCTTGGGCCCCGACTCTCATGCTGGACGTAGCTGTCCTTGAGAATGTTCAACGATACTTCACAAGACCCCCACTGGGTCTCATGAAAAGTAGAGGACTCTGGGGGACTTATCAGAAGCCTTTAGGCAAATTCGAGGACTATCCATCTCATCGGAGCCGCTGTTCTTGCTGACACGGGACTCCACACTTAGGGGACACGAGTCTAAACTCGTCAAACCGAGAGTATTACAAAACACGAGGAGAAATGCCTTTGCGTGCCGCATTGTCAACGCATGGAACGCACTTCCGGCCGAGGTGGCGTCCGCCACATCGGTGGCAAGCTTCAAGGCAAGGTTGGACCTACATCATTCAGTGGCAGTACTGGACGTAGCTCCCTTCTCCCTTCTGTCACCACTTCCCACCAGTAGTATACCAACGTTTGACTCTCTCCATCACCCCTTCTTTGCTACGCCCCCAGCTTATTCTCCTTATTCCCCAAAGTACTGCTATTACCAGTTTATACAAGCACTGCCTGTATTTGTGACGCTGTTAGAATGAGTCAGACTTGGAAAAGGACCCACAACCCAACCTTGGGATGACTACACACTCCCAACAGCGAATTGAGTGTGAACCCTGTTTCATCTACAGAGTAAAAAACTGACGCACACAGCAAACGCCGAAGTTGCAGCCCAGTGGGATTCATCTGGACGCTTGCTGGTGTAAGAATCTGAACTACTTTATTGCCTCGAGCTTCAAATCCTGTGACCTGACCTGACCTGACCAGTCTGTCCAGCCTCTTCTCTCCGTGGTCACAGAATAAAGGCTTTGAAACCGAGACTGGGCACTCCTCTACGGTTGAATGTTATTAGCCACGGCTTTATTACTCCGCGGAAAGCTCTTCCGGAAGATATTTATCCCTCGCGGAACAAAACTGCCTTCGAAAAAAATTTAGACCTCTACTTTTGTCTCCCCCAGTAATTCCTTGTCCATAAAAAACGAAAACGAAATAGATGTTTTTAATAAATATCCATTCCGCTATATGTTTATGAATGTTGCACTCCCATTCCTCCCGAGGCACTGTCCTTACTGAGACACTGCATAATGCTACGTATCTTTTGTTTTGGTTTTCGCCCCGCCCCCTCCTCTGTTTACTCTCGTTTCAGCTCGGTGGATCCGACAGACGATCGAGGATTTCCTCGAGAACCGAGAAAATCGGGCTCAAAGTCTCGAACTCGTGTAGTGCATCAAGACTTCAAGACTTCAATTGCATTGAATTGACCTTCAACTGGGAGGTGCACGGAGCTGTTGTTCGTCTAACCCTTCGGCTCCTGATGGGTGATTTCGATCTACGGGATCTGCGGGCAGCTTTAGACGATAATGCTACCGAGTGTATCCTGAAGTCCGTTGATTTGAAAGGTATATCCGATGCCATTAAATCGGGTCGTGTGAAGAAAGTTATTACAATGGTTGGGGCTGGAATTTCCACAGGTAATTTCCTTGTGCCCACGGATCCGTGCGAGGCTTCGCAGTCTTTCTTGTTTTTTATGACGAATGTATGAACAGGAATCATTGCGTCATAGCGTGGTATTATCATCATTGCGAATTTGTGTTTCTTTGTTAATGACCATAATTTACGTAGATTTGACGTGAAGTGAATCTATACATGCCACACTAGTATGTTATATTTACAGTACACATACATACGTATGTATATTTATATACACGGTAAATGTTACTTCTTCGGCGTGGTGAACCGACCGTATCACCGGTTGATCCCCAATTCAGGGACGGTCAGGGACGGAATCGAAAAACGCCCGGACCGTGCCCTAGTTGCATATCCGCCTAATAGTTGATTTTACAATTTTTATGCGACTATGCAACTAGTCCTTGCAGCAAAGCCATTTCAAAACCAACTGGTTTTAGCTGGTCTTCGAACAGTTTTGCGCTGTTGCTCTGATCGGTTTTCGAGCGGTTTCTGAACGGTTTCCAAGCGGTTTATGCCAGTCATGTGAGATACGTGATATGCTTCGTGGACATCTTTTACCTTTTCAAATTGTTTTCATTTTCTCACCTCTGTCCCACGATTTATGGGTGCTTGATAAACACCTAAATTTTACCCACCTTACGACTCATGAAATATAATGGTCTGTGACCTAGTTATAAAGGGCATCTCAATGTATTCAAGTCAGTATATTAAAAAAAGATGCCCTTTAAAAAAACTGCACAGCGCTTTATTGGTCCGTTTTCTTCGTATCAATTCATCTTTAATCTGTAGAAGAATGGCTACTAAGCAAACGGTTCAGAAACCGATGTTACGCACGGGCTGTGTGCTTCCGGGTAGGGCACAGTCCAAGCGCGCTTTCCGAGTTCATCGCTGACCGTTCTCTGAATGTGCTCTTTTAATTTTGTATTGGAGTTCACCAGATGGTACGGTCAGGGGATTTAGGTAACTCACGGAGGACACTCGAGTGTCCTAATTAAGACGCTCACGAACGATAGCCGCGTTTTTTTACCTCGCACTCTACTAGATGAGCTACAATACCACACTAGGGTATTCAGACAAATTTTGACACTTGGATCTGTCCAAAATAAATCGAACCTACCAACTCTACCTGGTAATTGTTAGTGATTTCATTTACCCAGAATCAGTTTTAAGCGTTGTGGTACTCGAGTGTCACTCATTACAAAGATTTGTGTGCTTCATTTGAACGTCAGCGAGATCCATTACAACAATATTTAGACAGTTTATTGCGTTCGAAAGCAATATTGTTTCTCTCTGGATTTCTTGTGTTGTATTCAACGAAATTTATATATCTGTGCCATTTCCGTATTTTTAAATTCCCGATAAGTCTGTAGTTCATTACCCCTTATTTGTCGATAACTTTCAGAGAACGTCCGCGTAACTTTTCTTTTGTTTGCCAAGGAAAATTTGGCAATCAAAATAAAGCCAAACTGTACAGTACGAACTGATGTTTCACCTTCTGTAGTTTTTATGCTACACGTTAAGTTAGTTACGGTATAAGGAATAAACCCCATAACCAAAAAATGCCGGAAAAATGGGTTGTGGGTAAACAACTACATGTGAATCTGCTTTCAAAGGGAGAGGTTATAAGTGGTTGGGAAGATAGACAGACAGACAGACAGACAGGCTGAGAGAGAGAGAGGGCGAGAGAGAGAAAGTAAGTGTGTTCCACAACCTAATGGTCCAGGGGAAAAGATTGGAAGATACAAGTACGACATCTGGTGAGTAACTACTTGCTTGGGTACCTGATGATTGGGGAAAAGTAATGGAACGAGGACTGTCGAAGCAAGCTCAGAAGAAAATCCAAGATAGTGCCAGTAGGAGAGGGACAACGAACCAATCGCCCGACGATGGGCTAGTGACACAGGTTGGAGGTCAAAAAGAGGTCGTCACTCAGCAGGATGGCGTTTCGTTGAACTCGGTCAAGAAGAGAAAGGGAGGTTTACGAGGCTACATTCTACACGTGACTGCAGTACACACGTGTGGGCGGATTCGAGCTTTGTACAGCAGATGAGCTGATTAGAAGTGTTTGGTGCGAAGCAGAAAACCAGCCTGTCGCGCAGCACAAGAGGTAAGCTTAGATAAAGACGGAGCAGCATAGAAAAGTCATGGATAAGCCAAGAAGAAAGGTAAAATCTGTTAGGTGCAGCACAGTTGAATTAAAGGACAAGTTGCCGGAGAATGAATGGAATTTCAAAGAAGCCAAAAGAAGAGAGGTTTCGGAAACATTAAATTGAACATGGTTGTGGGATCGCCAGGAAGAGATGTACTTGAGGTCGGAGTCTAAAGATACACCGATTGCACTGCTGTCACAATCGACGTTGATGTTACCATGACGGGGAGTGCGGTAAGAAATGAATAAAGAAAGAGTGGCTTTATCGGTAAAGAAGAGGATTGAGTTAGAAGTAGTTAGCAGAAGATCACTGATAAATTAAGGAAAGGGGACGGGCGCAAGTACCGAGCCTTGGGGAATGCCAGTATTCACAGGAAATGGCTGGGACAGAACCCCATCAATTCGTTTACTGAGTAAACTTGATGTCCGCAATACAGTAGCGGGAGAGAACCCGAACGTGGACAGTTTCACCAGAAGACGTTGCTAAACACGGTCAAAGCTTTTAGAGATGTCGAGCGAGGCCACGCGTGTTTCCTTGTGGCTGTCGGGTGCAGCCGACCGGGAGTGTAAGACAGAAGCCAGCAGATCACCGGTGAATGGCGAGGTGGGAATCCGTATTGAAGATTGCTCGGTAGTCCTTCGCATTCGAGAAACGTACGAAATGTCGGAGCTGACAGTCTTGAATGCTTTCAAAACAGTAGATGTGAAGGAAATTGAACGGTAGTTGTTCGGGTCAGAAGAATCACCGCGTTTGTATTAGGAAGTCAAGGGAAAAACTTCTCAAGCAAGCCAATAATCAGGTCGAGCATGCCAGGCCGCATTGAATAATCAGTAATTTACCGGATCACACAAGGCGCAGCCCATTTTTCTGGCCGAGCAGTCATATACAGTCCGACACAAATTGGGTCGACGGGTCAATAATCAACCCAGCAAACGTTTTTGTCAACCTAATCGGCCCACTAAGGCTTGAACCTAACTGATCGCGCGAGTTCAAGAATGTTCGATTTTCGCTTTAAATACCACTTAGTGGTTTCTATAAGTACACAGTCGTTTTGGCGAGCTGACTTGTCGTCTTCTGATTTGCCCCGGCGGGCCGGTGCGATTGGAGTGCACAGGTTTCCCATCCAGATGGCAAGAGAGAACCCACGGGTCATAACAGTTTGGGAATAGGAAAAATCACGGCGTTCTTCCAAGGGATCAGATTAGTGAAAAATTGGAGAGAAAAGCCAATTCAGGGGCACACACACACTGACGGTACACCGTCCAGACCGCACCGTTTTCATGCGTCTGGAGAACGCAGCGCTTGGTGGATTTTCCTAGTGCTAATATGCGGTGGAATATGGAGGACAGGGGAGAGAAGGAACCGGAGGAGTGGGATAAGAGAGTAAAGTGGAGTTGGGGACAAACCGGAAGGCAAAATCCTCAGCTTTCTTGCGTGGTTCACACCAGAATATCACAGATGGGAGGTAAATTGGAAGGGCAAAAGTTGTGGAAACTGCTTTGCCAAGGTACCAGGATGTCCGGCTCCCGGTGACAGGTGAGAGCGAGCGTTCGGATTTACAGCTGAAAAATCATTTTTTGGCTCTATAGTTGCCGAGCATCTGTTTGTAGCTTACACAAAGTGGTGGTGGGGGTCGGGAGTGAACGACCGGCGCCAGCGGCGAAGTGCTGGGCGTTTCAAGCGAGCAGCGCGATCACATGCACTGTTAAACCACCCGTTGGATTCGGGTTTGCCGGGTTAGTATAAGCGTGGAATAAGTTGCATACCTTAAAGAGCAATGTCGGTAAGGTTAGAAGCGGGAGCAAAAACGGCCGAAGTGAAGCATAAATCATTCAAAGGATAGGAAGCTGGAACATCGCGAAAGCTGTCACAGTTGGCTGAACAGTGGCGCCAAGATGTGTGTATCGAAGCAGGTGGGGGATCGGGACAAGTAAAATTGATGAAACAGGAAATAATATCGGTAGTTAATACATCGTATTTGCTAGCTTCGTTCCCAAAACAAATCCATTCAAAAAATACTGCATTATTTCTAGGAAGGGATCAATTTCGCATACCCTGATGAAGTGCTGTCTCCATACGCCTATGAAGTACTAAAGGTAGATAGCCGGAGGCTTCGATAAATACCAGCAACCAAAACGGGGAGATTTTGGCGTATTAAGAGAGACGGAATATTATTCCCATGGTAATTTAGTTACTCTTGCGGGGGTAATTCTGTTGCAAAATTTCTCTATCTAGAAAGAGAGCATGTGATTAGAAGTTGCAATCATTCTTTAAAGCTTAGCATCACACCTTTTAGTGTTTTTCGCGGTTCAAGTGGACACCGAAGTTCAAGTTGATGAAGTTGGAGTGTGAGCAATCACTTTGGTTACCGGCCTCCCACAGTCGCTGTCTCCTGGTTTCGCCTCTGTTTTTTGGGAAAACCCTTGGCCGAAGCCATCAGAAGGAGACTGCACCTTGGCGTGGTGTGATAGCTTGCGTGCCTCCATGACACAAAGAGCTATGCAGGACGGCTTCCTTTAGCCGGAGATGCAATCATGCCTGGTAGAGGCCAGACGAAGTGCAGGCTCTGAACCAGTTGATGGGCAACATCTGGTTCTAACCACTATGCCCCTGGAGAGGACACTCCAGCGAATAAACACAGGAAAACAGTTCGTCGGTCTAAAAACCTCCACTAGGTGGACGTAGGGTGGAGTATCTGGGGTTTCTCTCGACGGTGGGAAAAGTCATCGCATTTCATTGGGCGGCTATCGCCCGCCTAAGCTGGGCAGCCCCCAGCCCAAAAGATGCTGTCTTGTCCGCGTTCCACTTGCTCCATTGGGTTCATTGGGCTACGGACTAATTCCGAAAAGCGGATCGATAACAAAGCTCCAGCGAATACAAGACAAAACGCATTCAGTGATCAGGTCTCATGTGACAGATCCGAAGTCCCCTCACGGGTGCTTCGGTCACCTTCCCTTATTGGGTTAACACCCCACTGCCTTGTGGGTGAGACTTTTAATTCAAAGGCTCCGGCTAGAGTTCGCAAAGGAAAACCCCTTCTGCGGCGTGGGCAACCGCGAAGTATGATTTGCCCAGCAACCTCCAGCATCTCTCTTGTGAGGGGCGTTGCAATCTTCTCCTCCCTTAATTCAAGATCAAAACAAAACGCCACGGGTTATTGCGACTCTAAAGAATGCAGCAATTCAGGAGTTGGTTATAAATCGAATGCACTCCGGAAGTCTAAGTGTTCACTTCACTTGGCTGCTTTTAACGTCCGCACACTATCAGATAGGGAAACAGGCTGCCCTTGCTAGGACTCTTCAGACATTCCAAATAGATGCATACTGTGTCTCCGAAACGCGCATACAAGACCTCCACTTCTGCCATCAATTTTCTCACCCCGGACACAATCTCAGTCTTTCATTTTACTCTTCGTGTGTCGGGTGATCCGGTTTCTAGTGCTCGAGGTCAGACCAGCGTTAAGATTGCTTTGAGTGCGAGAGCTGAGGATGCACTACTGGACTGGATTCCAGTCAGCAGTCGTTTGTGTGCAGTTCGGTTGGACAGTTCTGTGCATGTCAACAGCACTAGACTGAAGCATCGATGCTTGTTCGTTGTGTCTGTGTATGCGCTCACTGACTGCAGTTCCTTCGAAACCAGGGATGAATTCTATCAGGATTTGTCTCAGCTGCTTCAAAACATGCGTTTAACAGACGTGGTGGTCATTGCTGGGGATTTCAAGGCCCAAGTTAGCCGTTTGGGAGATTCTGAAAAGCACATTGGAGGCCCCTTTGCTATCCCGACCGATCGTACCGATAACGGCGATCGTTTCGTTCAGCTGTGCTCTGACCACAGGTTGTTTCTGGCAAGTGCAAACTTCTGCCATAAGAAGCGGCATGGACTGACATAACGTCCTGCTACATCTTGATAACGTTGGACTCAGATTAACCATATTGTGATTGGTCACCGCTGGCCTGCATCAATTGAAGACTGTCGTTCATTTTGGTTTACGTCCGTGGACTCAGATCACGCCTTGGTACGTGCTTGCTTCTGTTTCCGCCTCGTCCGTGGTCGCACCAACGAAAATGCCACCTGTCCTGTGCAGTTGCTTCTAGACGATAACCGACGATCTGCTTTTCAGGCAGAGCTATCTACACGGTTATCTATGCAGCCGGATGTCTAGAACCCAAATGAACGTTGACAGCAGAATAAGGAAACCTTGTGTGCCGCTTCAAATGCCACACGGGACGGATATCTTCGACATCAGTTGCTCTGTTGGGTGCTCGCAAATCCGTTCCTCCGGATGCCACATTCAATGAAGTGTGTAAATATCTGAGACGCCAACCGACATGGAGTCTGAGAAATGACCGTGAACAGTGGTGGATTGCGAAATGTAGGGAAATAGAAAGGGTTTCGTCTGTTGGCAGTACTCGCAACCTTTACTGTTTGTTTAGAGGCACTGGTCCACGGAAGCCCGGGGCAAATGAGTTGATCCAGGAATCCGACGGCTCACTGATTCACAATCAGGGACGTCGTCTGGACCGTTGGGTGGAGCACTTCAAGGAACAATTTACTTGGCCTACTCCTACACTGGACCTTCCAAATATACCTGCCTGAGAAACAATAAAGGTAGATATTACCCCTCCATCAGAAATTGAAGTTATACGGAAGATAATCTACTTGAAAAGGTACAAAGCTGCTGAACCGGATGAGTTGTCTCCATCTTTTTCAGGGATGAAGGCGAAGCTTTGGTTTTGGAATTAGCAAAACACCGGTTAATCTGGGATAGTGAGCAGATTCCCAGGGAACGGTTTGAATCAGTGATTGTGCCGATTTACAAAAAAGGCGACAGGTCATCTTGTGAGAACCACAAAAGAATTAGCTTGGCAAATATCGCATCCAAACTACTCACTGGGCTTATTCCTAACCGATAATCCAGTGCCCGCAAAATGTGTGCGCGTGAGAATCAAAC
Source organism: Fasciola hepatica (assembly GCA_948099385.1). Lineage (NCBI taxonomy): Eukaryota > Metazoa > Platyhelminthes > Trematoda > Plagiorchiida > Fasciolidae > Fasciola > Fasciola hepatica. The sequence goes on from CANUEZ040000106.1 coordinate 2,327,033, forward strand.
CGGTTTCAGACCCAGTTGTGGTTGTACCGGCCGCATTTTTACTCTTCGGCAAACCTTACAGCACATACACGTTCTTTAGGCCTACAATCTGTCTTGATGTGGAAGCGGCGTTTGATTCAGTCGACCGCACAGTACTCTGGCACTGCCTCTCATTGAAGTGTATGCCGGAGAAGTTTATTTCTCACTTCCAATACTTATATGCAAACAGCCGAAACCGAGTTCGTGCTTAGGGCGATCTTTCATCCGAGTTCACCACAGAAAGCGTTGTTCTTCAGGGTTGCTCACTTTCATCCTTCCTCTCCATTTTTGTAATTAAATTAGTTATTGAGATAGCTTTATCCTCGTATGAGAATAGTGGCATCGATCTTTGCTTAGGCGGTAAACTGTCTAACTTGGAATACGCTGACCATATTGTTCTTCCGAGTGAAGATCCAAATAAGTTGCAAGCTCTCTAAGATAGCCTAAGCAACAGTGTAGCAATGTTTGGTATTTGTTTTGCACCTTCAAAGTGTAAAATGCTGTTGCAGGACTGGATCGGCTCAACACTAAACCTCTTCTTGGCAGGGGAAGCTCTAGCTGAAGTAGATGAATTTCGTTACCTGATTAGTTACATCTCACCAGGTGGACAGATGTCAGATGAAGTGTCATCGCGTATACAGAGGGCGCGTTTGGCTTTTGCCAACCTCAGCCATTTGTGGTGTCGGCGTGACATCCGGTTGTCTGACAAGAGTCGAGTGTACAGTGCGGCAGTTAGACCCGTTCTTTTATACGGTTCAGAAACGTGGCCGTTAAGGGTGGGACATAGATGAAGACTGTCGTTGTTCGAGCATCGATTTCTCCGGAGCATTGCCCGAGTATGGCGGGAACACCATATCGACAATGCTGAGGTCAGTGACTCTGGATCAAGTACTGAATCCGAACAGATTAAGGTGGCTGGGACATATGTTATGCATGCCCACTGATAGACTTCCTTGGTGTACGCTGTTCTCCGAGGCAGGTAATGGTTGGAAGGCAGGTCGGGGTGGTCAATCCATGACATGGCAAAAAGGTATGAAAACCTTGACCAGTGGACTTAGCTAAGTAGGACGTGTTAGACTTTTAGGTTGAGGTCCATGTGATCCGCCTACCAAATGGTTGGAAACATTAAGTAACCTGGATCTTGACTAGCAAATGCTCGGAGGCTAAGCTTCGCTGGTTTTCGGCGCGCGATAAGCGTCTGTTTCATTTTTGCGGATTACTGTTTACTACCATTAAATATGAATTTCAGGTGTTGCTTCAAGCGCACATTCACGCAGCCTCCGCCTTCTACCCAGTTTTGAGCACCGGTAGATCACAGTCTTGAGCTACTTCTGACATCTCAGTTACCACCTGTAGATCGTATTGGAACACTTGACTGAACTCAGACCATACCCTTTTTGCTGAGCCCTTGGTGCATTTTAACACCGAAGCAAAAATCTGTTTTCAACAGATAGATGAACTCTCATTTGAGGGAAGTATGAGGATGAACTGCCTTCTCAACCAGACAGCTGCCTACACGTTGGCGTGTCAGACCCGTGGCAACACATTTATGACATGCTGGATTTCTCGGTGGTCTCTCGTGTTCATCATAGTACAGCCTTAAACAGCAGAATGAGCCCCACTGACCACTGCCCTTCTCACCATGCTGCACGTAGAAATAGAAAGAATGAATTTGCAAGGTGAACAGGTAGAGTGGGTGGGAAAAGAAAAGAACACCCTAGTAGCCAACCCACGGAATACACAGTCTAGCTGTACAAACACTGATCGATCATTCTGATTCGACAGAAAGTGACAACACGATCGCCACTGTTCACGATTCTATGCCACATTGTTTACACTACTACGAACAACGCTAACAAGAAGCTTACGTAGAGACAGCAGGGACTGGTGGTTTTAATGCTCAGCCTAGATAAAATTAGCTGCTATGAACGGCATTGTCGGGAACCTTTTCCAATTCGTCTGATTCACGGGCAGCTAAAAGCCTGCTGTGAGCGAAGTAATATGCCAAGAAAATGGCCAACCAGTTCATTAGCTTTCATATCGTATTGTGCTGAGCGGAGTTTTTCGAGCAACAATTTAACTGATTGTTTGAATTGGTGGCCCCACACTAGCTCCTTTAAGTCGGCTCGTACTTTGAGGATGAATTTCCAATACAACACTTACCAGCGTGAAGTTATCTCTACTGAAGGCCCGAGTAGGGGTGCGGTATGATCGATAAATGTTTGTTCATGAAAATCATGCTGTGCTGTTAAGGAAGGCCGAAATTTCTGATTATGAAATTTGGAGTGGTAAGTCACAATATACTACGTATTCGAGCGTGACGGTTCTTCCGATGGTCTTGCATTCTCTAATGGAATGTGAATTTAAACTCGAAGGACTCCTTCAAAATTGTTCTGCTTCACATCCATTCGCTCGCATCAAGTAATTCGAATGCCAGTCACAAGTTGATTATTTCACTTTCTGAGTAAACTTAAGTATCAGCTCCACTGACCCGAATATAATGCGTTTTATGGTGTGCAATCTGTGGGAAAGTTTTTGTACACTAACAACTTCATCACTCCTTATCATGTAAAGAAATGCTACTTAGTTTTTACCTTCTTTGGTGGTCCTGAATCAGTAGATGCATTCTGATTCTTACTTTGTAGCCGCCGGTATTCCAGACTTTCGTAGCCCTAAAAGTGGCCTTTACGACAACTTGGAAAAATACAACCTACCTTATCCCACCGCTGTTTTTTCGATCGACTTTTTCAGAGTACTTTTTCTAATTTCCTAGTGTGTTATCCTACTAATACCGGTTTATAGGAAAATCCCGATCCGTTCTTTGAAGTGGCACGGCGCATCTATCGACCATACGCAAAGGTAGTCAGTGTTCACTGATCTCTTGAAGCTTGAAGCCAACACTATCTCACCATTTCTGTCGATTATTGCATGAAAAGAAGCTTTTATTAAGACATTTCACTCAAGTAAGTCCCACTTGGAGGCTGTTTTCGAAGGCTCCAGAATGTAGACAGTCTGGATAGACTAGCTGGCTTACCTGAAGATAAAATTATCGAGGCTCATGGAAGCTTCAACACAGGGCATTGCCTGACCTGTGCAAAATCTTTCGATTTTGAATTTATGCGGAGTGAGTGTTACTTATGGTTCATCATAGTTTCTTGTTTTTCTAGTTCGAATTATGAATAAAGAAGTTCCTAAATGCAATGCTCCGGACTGTGATGGAGTTGTAAAGCCGGGTATGAAAAGTACACTTTTCTCGTAATTGTCTGAAATATGTGCAGATATAATTTTCTTCGGCGAAGGTTTACCTGAAAAATTTCACACCAGTGTTTCTGAAGTAAGTTTTTCTCGCCCTTTCGGTTTCCAGTTGTAACTTTGTGGATTAGTTTGATTGTTCAATGCGCTTGTAAAATAAATAAAACTGAATGACATTGGTTTTAAGACAATACCTGCTCTCGAAGAAATCTCTTCATGTTCTGTGGTGATAAAGAACTTCACTACCGTCGAGTTCTCAACGGCTATCAATGTCCTCTTATGATGCGGCGAGCTTTCTATTCGAGGGTGCTTTTCTGACAGTAACACTATCAAATGAAACGTATAAGTTAACATAATTCCACGGGGACGAGTGACAAGGGATAATCAGGTGGCAGTTCACGTACTTTGGTATTCGATGAAAGCATCATCTTAATGGGAGTCAGATCTATACTTGTGTTCTAATGATACTGCCTCAGTAGATTCAAGGGTCTCTGCTACCTGGTTTTTGCCCATTACGGTTCAGTTTTCTGGTTATGACTGTTGCTTTAAGCCATAGATGAGAGCTGGATGCCCGGTAAAAGTGCCATGCCCTCAACCGCTAGTCCAGTCCTGCCAGTTGTTCGACGCACTCTTTGGCCTAATGAAGCCTATGTATTTTTCCCTGGAAGTCTCAAGGTTAGATTGACGGTTCGCAACCATCGGGTTTATCAATTCCACTAACATTTTTGTCATGAAATTGTCTGTCAATCTATCTCTCATCAGTGTATAACTTTCGTTATACTTTAACAAATACCTCAAACTGGTGTTTTAAATTTTTTCACTCGAACTTGTGGATCAGTTGTATTTAAACACATCGGTTACAATGCGCAGGATCTCTTACGTCATGACGAGACTGCATCCTGAAGTGGTACGGTGGATTGAGTGCTTCCACGACCCAAAGAGCTGCGCAGGATGGCTTCGGGAAATCAGTGATGCAATCATATCTGATAGGTTGGTAGCTCGAGACCAGACAAAGTTGTCTCACCAAACTACTCGACGGAGGTCAGTCACTTTAATCTTGAAAGAGGATAATCCGGCGAATAAACACGAAGAGAAGCATTTTAATGGTGAAGAAATTTCCGTTGGGTAGATGTAAGAATGGAGTGCCTGGGGGCAGCAGTCACACTTCATTGGTCAGCAACCGTCCACACAAGCTGGGAAGCCACCGCTAAAAAGATGCCGATATTTGTTTCCTCTCTGCACTTCTGTTCGTTTTACTGGCGAGTCAGGGGAGCTAGAAACCAGAACTAAACGCTAAAACTCCTTGACTGAAGCCGCATTCCATGAAATGGCCGAAACATGAACTACCCCAAGAGAAGTTTTATTTTCGGAAGCTGTAGAAACTTGATGAAAAATAGGCGACTAATACTCCTATTTGCTCTGCGCATATACGGTTTCTCCGAAAATTGCGGTAAAGTGTATTCTGAGGGGACGTCGTATTTTTCTGAGATGAAAATCAGCACTCATTCATGTACGAAATTCCACGTTTATTCAAGTACGGTCGTTATTTTCTTTTGGAATGTGTTCATAAATTTCCAAATCCTGATTTCGGACCTGAAATTCTTACGACCCCATCTCATGTAGAACCATTGGCCCCAGTCGTTCGTGTCCAGCAATAAAGCTTCACTTAAGTGAGCCTTCGTTATTCATGTAGCCTGCTCGTAGTGCATTGGCAACGCAGCTGTCAGTAATTTTATCCCATGGATTCTTCATCCAACTCATGACATCCTGTCCACCTTGTATATTCATTTTTACTTCTACGTGCAACATGGTGAGAAATGCAGCGATCAATGGGGCTCGCCCTGCTGTTTGACGCTGTACGACAATGATGATGATGATCATGACCTGCCAACTAGGCTTCACAGAGTTTCTGTACTGATTTATCCCCATTCTATTTCCAATTTAGTCTTTGATTTTTATGCGCAAATAGTCCTTGAAAAGTTCGTTTACTGCAATGCTAAGAGTTTGCAGATATAAAGGCATTTGTGCGGTAATCATTATTTGGTCTGCTGTTCTTTCTGCAACATAGTTCTTCATGCCTTAAACCCTGGTGCGTACTTGCTGAATCCCAGACTGGAAGACATCGTTGATCACCTCAAAAACCATAAGCAGCATGCGTTGTTTTGACCGTTGTAACCTCACAATTCTCGTCTGTGTGCTTCCGATTTATCGAATCACGGTAGCTAGCGATCTTAGCCAGGGCTTACTTTTGGAGTCGGGCTTATATTGAAAGCATCTTGAAAATTTTTCCTAGTGCCTGCTTCCTGGGTATGTCTTACTACCGAGGAAATACGACATATGAGGCATTCGAGATTGAGCGATGTTTGTAGAAAACGGATATCCAAATCTAAGGCATATCATCTGCTTTGGTACCGTGTTTCTTCCTTAACGCTTGTGTCGTCCTGGATGTGAATACGTTGACTAGTTGGTTCTGTCCTGTTAAAAAAGGCGTTTGTGGTTTCTTGGTCACTGTGGGAGTGTTGATCAGACTTACGTCAACCACACGAGTCCCAACCACTTAAATGAAAGGCAGTTAGTGCGCTCTAAGCACTGGAAAGCCCTCTGGTTTTAGTGGTTATTTTGCATCGACTTATTAGAAGTAAAACGAGTCGAATGATAGCAAGCAAACAAGGGAGAAAGTTATACATAGAAATGATGACGACAAAAATGAGTGGTCCCCAATCCGAAAGTCTAACACTGATTAGGATTTCCGTATCTTTTGTCATGTCATTGACTGGCCATCTCGATTTATCCAACCAGAAACCGGCCCAGGAGAGTAATCTACACCGAGGAGGTCTATCTGTGGTCATTCGTAGCACCTTCCCCAACCATCCTAGCCTGTTTATTTGAGCATGTGCCTTTTGATTGGCGAAACCCCACGCCCAACCTTAGCATTACTCATATGAAGTTCTCACCATTGTAGAGCAATGCTGTGAAGAAATCGACGCTCGAATTGCGGTTGTTTTCGTGTACCTTTCTTCTGTAACAGCCATGTTTCTGAGCAGTAGGACGAGCTTAACTTCCGCGGTATACACTGGACACGGTGGATGATCGGATGTTACGCCAGTGCTACAGGGGGTTTAAATCGGCAAAAGCCAAATGTGCTTGTTCTATGCGTGACGACATTTCATCCGATATCCGACTGCCTTGTACCTGCCTAGGTATTAAAACTTATCCACCACAGCTAAGGTTGCTGCCAGGACAAAGCTGCGTATGGGACCAACTCAGTCCTGGAGCAGCATTCCGCACTTCGAAAGTGCAAAACGCTTACCGAAAATTGTTGCACTGTTGTTATTGCGATCTAGAAAACTTATAGTTTATCTGGATCTTCAATCAGACGAACAGTATCGTCCACAATGTATAATTCAGACAATTCACTGTCTGAACGAAGATCGACGCTGCTATTCTCGCACGACGATATTGCTATCCCCGGAGCCGTATATTAAAAAGTTGGAAAGGGGGGAGTGATAAATAGTAACTCTGATGCACACCACTTCTTTGGAGGAACTCAGGTGAAAAATCCTTGCACGCACGAACTCGGCTTCGGCTTTCTGCCGAAGAGAGAAAGAAAAATAAATTTCCCTGGCACTTTTTTCAAAAAAGCTGCGCTGGAGAACAGTGCAATCCGTGCCAAATCATGGCTTGTAAATCGACACAAAAGCCAATTCACAAAATTTCTTGGGAATTTTTTCGTTGTTATTTTACTTATTTATCCTTTTATATAATGTTGGTACAAAACTCCAGGAAGAGGGTCGCGATCAATGAGAGGCTGCCTATTGGGGGAAGTGACCTGCGTCGGTGGCGGGATTCAAGCCCAGAAGGGTTCTAAGTCCATTAGGATGTCCGTTTTACCACTTCCAATCCCTGTTTATTTTCAAAGGTTATCCCCCTTAGTTTTGTTATCTCCGTACCAAAGCTTTGCCCCCCCCTGAAAATGGACGATGACAACCCATCTGATTCAGCAGCTGTTTACCATTTTATATAGCCTACCTCTCAGATAACCTCCATTTCTGATGGAGGACATATCTATCTGCATCGTTTCTCTAGTAGGTATTATCGGAAGATCCGCAGTAGAGTTGGGCTAAATGAACTGCTCCTTAAATAGCTCCAGACGACTTTCCTTAGAGTGAATTAATAAGCCGTCGAATTCCTTGATTACTTCACTTGCACCTAGTTTTCGTGGACGGATATTTCTGATCGGACGTCGCAGCCTTCTCCATTTTCCCATTGTTCGTGGTCCTTTATAAAACTACTGGTCAATTGATGCCTGAAAGATTCGCTCATCTCATTGAATGTGGCATCCGGAGGGACGTATCTGGGAGAATCCAACAGCAAATGAGTTCTTGGATATTCATCGTTTTTGTGGCCTATATAAACCGACGTCGTGTGAGGCATTGAAAACCGCGTACGTGGCTTCTCTGATCTGTCGCCAATGTTCACTTGGATCCTGGTCATCTGGTTGCACCGATAACCGCGTAGAAGCTTCTGCCTGGCAAAGAGATAGTCGGTTATCATCTAGAAATAACTGTGTGGAATTGGTTAGTGGTTCCGTTCCTCCTCAGGAGTGGGAAAAGCCATGTAGAGGTCAACGGATGAAGTGGCTTCGGGAAATGACAAAGTACATGAAACAACATGGAAATCGAATGCCTCGCATGTTCATGGTTGGGGTCCAAAGGCTCCCTCAACCGGTTGGCTGGAGACACTGAAGTATACGACTGCGAACCGTGAACGATGGCGATCATGTTGTCACTTTGTGTCGAATCAGAATGATTAATCAAAGTGTGTTTGTACAGCTAGACTGTGTATTCCGTGGGTTGGCTACTAGGGTGTTCTTTTCTTTTCCCACCCACTCTCCCTGTTCACCTTGTAAATTCATTTTTTCTATTTCTACGTGCAACATGGTGAGAAGGGCAGTGGTCAGTGGAGCTCGCCCTGTTGTTTAACACTGTTCAAGGGTGATGATGATGGTTGGTGGTTTTGGTGTTGGTGTGACCGGAGTTGAGACATAAATAGAAGCGAAAACGACCAGGGTGTGATATGGATCCACTGGTGTGCACCAAAGTGAACCGGAATCTTCGGTTGATCTGTGGCGCTGGTGACCATTGACAATGTGGTCACTCTGAGTCCAACGCTAGAAAGTCGTACGAGGACTCCAGATGAGTCTATGGAATTTTACGTGGCAGAAGTTCGTACACCCCAGAATAAAACTAGGTAATATGATCGCCGTTGCCAGGTCCATCAGCTGGGCCTCCAACATGTCTCCCGGACTCCCCGAAACGGCTAATTTGGGCGATAAAATCGCAGGCAACTACCACAATGTCCGTTGAACGCACGCTTCGAAGCAAAAAATTTGCCCTAGGCCCCAGTGGACGCATACGATCACGATGAATAATCATAGACACTCGAGTCTATTGCTGTAGACACGTACAGTGTTCCTAACCATCCCATTAATTCTGTACCACCTTCTGCATTCTTTTGGGATCGGGTCAAATTTACTCAGAACTGGGTCAGATAAAACGAGATAGTTTGCAAGCCGAACGAAACTCCCACTGCAGCATTTTCCGTACTGTTTAAGTGTCTAACGACCACATACATTCACATGTGAAACCGTTACGTTTTCAGCTCTCGGGGACCATTTCGTCAGACCTGTTGTAAGGTTGGGGATTTCTTCATGAACCAGAACTGTTATGATTTTAATAAAACAGGAAGAACATTGTAGACGGATTGCTTAATTGGTTTTATATCCTCTCAGTCAGTTGTGAACGCCCATAAAATGCAATTAGATAAAGTTAACACAATATGATGGAGTTGTGATCTAGGTGGCTTAGCATAGAGACGATGTAGGAATCTCGATCTAACAAGCTTCACTCCACTATTTTTGAACAGGGCTGAGGAAACATATCGAAGCTCGGTCGTTTGTGATATCTCAGAACTTGATTTCCATTGTGCACCTCTGCCTCAGTAGATGGATCTATCAGAGCAGATCATGGAAGGAATGCCGTGTGGAGCTGATACTGTAGGCCAGCTAAACTGTTTTGCGGTGCTCTGCCCAGCCTTTGAGACAACGCTGCTGATTGTGAATTGGCGGGTATTTGGCTTCAAAGATCGTTTCACTCACACCTAATGGTTCCCCACCGGAAACTCGCACAAGATAGAATAGCTTTGCGGGAATCTCCCATAGCGACAGCACGGTCTATGTCTGATGCACGTTGCGGCCATCATATTTCGCAATCTCTGTGTAGACTTGCTTTTAGGGCTTCCTTATGCTTCCTTCTAACAAAGATTGATTGGTTTATCCTCCACTTCCCGCGGCCTGCGTTCATACCGGCACACGCAGAGACAAACCACATTTAAATATTTGGCAATTCAGTACGATTCAAAAGACCTCGGGTTTTAATTACTCTATCACTTCATTTCACATCACACTCACTCACCATTTGAATATGTTGTGACCCTTTTCGTTGGTTGTTACGTCACAGAAAATGTAACGATATCATCACGAATTTTCGACAACAGCTGTTCACTTAAACTTACTTTCTTAAGTGTCTGTGGACATTTTCTACCGATTGTATTCTTTTATTCCATATGTTGGATTTATTTCGGCCTGTAACCTTGTACTTACAACGCTGTTGTGTCGGTGCGCAAACCTCTGGATTATCCACGTTCATTAATTCCCCGATCGTCCAACCCCAACGGAAAAGTAACCACGAACAAGTGCAAAAACTGTATTCAATTGTAACCGAAAATAAACACTTTATATAGGATGAGGAAAGGGGGGCATGGACACATAAGGCGTCGTTATTGACTATCCACCGTGGTGCGCAGATGTGATTGGGTTAGTCGAATCACAGTATGTCAGAAGCCTGATTGGTTGGCAGGTTAGTCTAAAAGGTAGGCATTAGGTTGTCCGTCGGTGATCGCTGTGAACAATGACGTGTGATAAACTGATTGGTTCATGGGCACACGCGCCACGGCTACACTGCTATGTCGGATATGCGGTACTTGTCATTGGTTAGTGCTCAAAAACCATCCTGTCCGTGGATTGGAAGAATGCGGACTACAGCCTTTCAGATGACGTGTTTTCAGGGAGATTTCTGACTCCCTGACACTTTTAGTTTCTCTCTCGTTGTAACGGCATTCACCGAGACATCCTTGATCCCTTTTGCCCTCGCAAGCATAAAAATCTCGCGGACTTGGAACAGAATTTAGTCATGATCGGAATTATATTCTTCTGTAACAATCCCGATAACATCCTATAGTTGTTTCATTCTACAAGCATGAAGACGGATTTTGGAGCCTACTCGGAACTTATAGTAATCGAAATAAGTTCACAGTAAATCGGTTTCACTAAGGGCTCTCATGTAGTATTGCTTTGTGTGACTGGCGAAGCTTGAACACAGAGAGTCACTTAACTTAATAATGGCGTCTCGCAATTTTCTCCGGAAAGGATATTCGCCGGTCGGTCTTCGTTACTGTGATATTTGGAGGTCCTTGCAACATTGCCGTGTATCCAAGTCACACATTGCTCTTTGTTTTCGACTTCAAAACACTCCACATGTTTTCTATGGGGTTCAACATAGGAGAATGCGAACTTAATCGAAGCAGTTCAGCACGTGGATGAATCTGTTCTACGAAAACAGATTCCAATTTCGAGTGGCAAGGGGCGTTATCACATATGATTGCAACTCCACTCGTTTCTCTCAGTTTATCCAAGATTTTTCACAGTCATCGGTTGCACTTTCCACTTTTGATTTCAATATCCAGTACACTCCGTTCACTCATTGCTCATTACACGTAAATACAGCACCCTCATAACAGCATATTCACCCAGGCACGATCTCCCACAAAAGACTGAAATTCGTTTCGTCGATCCAGACCAGGAAACGGTTTTCGGTCTCGAAATTTAGTATTTTCTCTAAGTAAGATTTCCGCGCCTTCTTGTCGATAGCAGTATTGATACCACCAGGCACCGGATGCACTGATTTACTGGTCTCAAACCTCCCATCGAGGTATCCACTGATAATGGAAACACCGACAGATTTATCATATATCGCATACATCCGGATTCTTATTTCATCCAGAATGATCGTTGAATCTTCAGATATCCACCCCAAAATCTCATCTACCTCAATTTCGGAAATCATTCTGCTTCGTCCCGTTTTTTTTCAGAATCAACTGATCATTCGAGGATCTTACCCGAGCAAGGGCTGTTTTATATTTGACCCCACAACACCTAGCAATGTTTTGCCGGTCTTCACCCTCGTATGCATCAACGACTCGCGTACGTATTTCAGGTGCATATCGTACGTACGAACCTGGCTATTTCGAATTCACAGTTTCACAGTTCATGTAAAATAAAATGAACAATATACTTTATTCCCAACTGTTTGCTGATCTTTTCAGTTGGAAGGAATTTGCCGATTAAACAGATTCTTCACTGATGCTCAGCTTTCTGGATGAACCACTGTTCTGGATAGGGCTATCCGTCAGGGATTGCTGCGGTTGCGATAGAAAAACAAGTTCGGACGGAACTCCAAATGATGATGTATGCCAATTTATCGGATCTACAGATGGATTTTATTTCTGTGACCATTGATACACAGCAGAAAAATCCACTACCCATATGCACTCTGGCGAACATCCAATGTACACAAAAGCACGCTTGAATCAGTTCGTCAAGCCCCAGTTCACATACCGATCTGAATCGACCAGAAAACGCCGCTGTTACGAAGCCGGTAGCTTAGGCTTTTGTGGATGTTGGTAACACAAAATACAGAAAAACACGTTCATAAATCTTGCACCTGCGAGTTTACACATTTTGACATCGGAAATGTTGCCTAGCTGCTACTCAAAGACGGAGCCTAACCGCAGTCTATCATTCGTATGCCCCGATGATTTTTTATCACTACGCGGCAACGGTGAAGACGGATTGAAATTCGGATACATCTGCACCATTGTAATCGCGCCGCAGCTCTCGCGTTCCGTTGTTCACCTCGGAGTCAGTATGTGACCACAGTATGACTTCATCCGTTTTATTCACTTCGCCCACTTGGAACGCGTAAAGCCGACTGAAAGGCTTGCCTCTGTCTACTGGTCTTGTTAATGATCATCCCTCGACCAACTTATTTGGTCACATGATAGTTACGGAGCTTCTTAGTTTTGGTCACGGCAAGGCCGAGTCCACGTGCGTGATTGTGGACGCGCATTATGGTGCGATGCAGAGACGACGAGCACACGGTGTGGCCACCTACGCGAAGTTCATAAGGGTGATTGATATGCCGGTCTTAAGACCATTCAGGAGGAAATCTCTAACAGCCAATCGCGTGGCACCTCCGAATAATTTTGAACTGATTGCGAAACAGTACGGAAAATGCTGCAGTGGGAGTTCCGTTCGGCTCACGAACTATCTCATCTTGTTTGTGAAAAACGAAGGGATTATGGGTTGTCAGTCTATGTGCTCACTCGTTGCGCACAACGCATTGGTCCGACTGGTTTTGGGGGTCTACGCCTTGAGGCCTAAATAACGCTGACAGGATATTTCTCTCATCTCTCTATCCACACCATCGATCATCTGTCCTGTTACTTGAAATTCCGTTGTCTCGCCTTGGGCTTGATACCGCACCGGTGCTGACCTGCAACGTGACTTGGCTGTCCACCAACGCTGAGTTAACACTTTTTCCCACATACAACACTGTGCAAGTGAGCTGCATGCAGTCGATTCTTAACTGGAGTCCAGTCTGAAAGTGCACTCTCAGCTCTCGTGCTCAAGTTGATACCCATCCGAGCCCGAACAGTTGCACTAGACACCGTATCACCAAACACGCGAAGAGCAAAGTGAGAGCGAGGTTGCCGCTGTGGGTGTGAAGTGGGTTTTTGTATGCACGTTTTGGAGACATCACATCCATTCCCAGGGTTTCACGAGTTCTAGCCAGGATGGCCTGTTGCTTTATCTGACGAATGTTGAGGTAAGCCATGTGAAGTGAACATTTGGGTTCGGAGAACGTCTGGGGAGCGCAAGAACTTATGCGAAGCCAAGCTATTAATCGAATAAACGGGCCAAGCCTGGTTAGCCAATCAAAACACTTCCTCTTACACGTGGTTGAACTGACCGTGCAGGTATTGAAAAAGCCGATCCGGCCCAACTAGACAGAAAATCAGTCATCCAGGCTTCCCGAGGCAACTGTCTTACTGGAGGGACTCATTCGAGGCTATCATTTCCACCTTAAATAGCCTGTCTTTCTTTCGTTCCAATACATTGTCATCTGACGTGCTGGGCTTTGCCCTCTGACACACTAACGGGCTGGTGCGGCAGTAGTTGCAACGGCGATCGATTGCTCTGGCTGTTTCCAGAAAAATCGCAGCATAGGAATGCGAGGGACCACAACAGAAAGTGTGCTTTAGTCTTGTCCCACTGCTATTATCATCAGACGTGTTGTGAGCTGCAGTAACCCGTTACATCTTGCAACGATCTGGAATCCCAGGATGGTTATTCAGTAAAACATTCTACAGGGACGACGGTGGAAGCTTGTGGGCAAATAAATTCGCGGTTGCCCACACCGCAGAAGTGGGTTTTCTTTAGGGACTATAACGGAAACCGTCCGCTTGGTTTGATCCACAAAGCAGTGGGGCGTTGACCCAGCAGGTGAAGAACACGGAACTTCTGGTGATCTGTCACGACGCTTGATTCACGTCTATCCATTGAACGTGGACTTTCGCTTTGGTGGGAAAAAGCGCCTTGAGCTCAACACACAAGGACATGGTCGGGGTGTATGTGCTCCAATGAGACCTATAGGACTTAACTGAACTGCAACAGTGGTGGTTTATGGCTTTGCAATCCATCTGTATTCAAGACTGGTTAGCAAAAGACGGACACCAAGTCATGTTGCGTCGAGTGCTACAGCGAGATTCCTACTTATCCTTAATAAGCGATGATCTGCACAGAGATGTATTGAATGACTACCGTTATTCATGCGCCGAGAGCCAGGCTTGCTTCAGCCTTCAAGGATTCACTCGTCAGGACCTAGGCAACTAATTTGTGCGTTTTTACTTCTCCAGCTAATAAGACTGCCTCTATGTGATGCTTTTCTCAGTAGGTCGTGTAGTTGTTTGTAGAATATCTTGAACTATCCGAACTACAATCAATGGACCGCAACAGCATTTGGATACCGGCTGCTGCTACGCCCCCCCCCATTTGCCTTGAACGCACTTTCCAAATGGATCGTACACAGGCTGTTGTTCGTCGGAATTTAGCTTAACAAAGCCCACTCTTGCTCTAACACTCAAAGCAACTCCCACAACCCGGTGACCGGATGCAGAAGCCTTGTTATTTCTACACAGACGCAGACTAAAGGCATGTCCTGAAGGGAAATTAAGTCGAATAATGCGGGTGAGGTGTTGGATACGAGTCTCAAATAGGCAACACAATCTGGATAGGACGAACTAGAGCCGCTTGATGGCCTACTTGCTCCAATGTGAGTACGTGAAATCCCGTATATCTTAATGAAATACGCGATCTCGGTAGTTGATTTGGTGAACCACTTGTTTGCGCTTCGATGACCATCGTCCTCGTCAGCGTACAAAGCACTTAAAATATATTGTCAACAGTTGTGCATAAATGGGGATTCGTGGAAAGATAAGGTGTGGTAAGGGAGAACAAGTCATTCCCATCACCAGCACTATGGTTATATCTTGGATAGGGTGAGTGAGAGCAAATATGTTTGTGTGTGTGTGTTTGATGTCCGAGTGAAACATACGAGCTGGACAATACCTGGTTGCCCAAACCAATATAGGGAGTTCTCTCGATAGGCTCCGTTTCTAAAGCCTCTAATCAAGGGTCTTTACGTAAAGTATCGGAGTGTAGTTTCGATGCGCAATGTGTTTTTTTTTGTAAAAGTTGTAATGGTAATAACAGCGTTGTTGGTAGATGTAATACGCCAACGTTTCGGTTACCGTGGGCAACCTTTCTCAAGGCAGTTTTACAATAAAAAATTGCCTCGAAAAGGGTTACCCTCGGTAATCAAAACGTTGGCGTATTACATCTGCCAACAACGCTGCGTTATTAACATTTATAACTTTCACAATATCGGAGTGAAACCCTGAGATTGCATTCGTTGGAAGCCGGTGGCCTTTCGCCTACTTTATACGCCTCTTCTGGGAAACGTTGTCGCTTACGTGAAACACGACAAAGGGCAATACCTGAATATGAACAGGTTTAGATGGTTGGGAAAGGTGCTGTGGATGCCCACAGATAAACTTCTTCAGTGTAAATTGTTCCCCTATACAGGTTTGTGTTTGGAGGATAGATCGAGATGGCTAGTCGGTGACATGACAAAAGGTGTCAAAGTCTTAATCAATGGATTTGACCGAGTAGTGTTGGGATTTTGGATTGGGATCCGTAAGAACCGCCTAGAAAGTGGTTGGATACATTTAGCGACTTGCCTAGATGCTACGATCAGTGGTATAATTGCATGTTTTACCCCTACGCTTGAGAAGAGTAAAATAATTTTTTTATCCTGCAGTCAGTTTCTTCTATTTGCATTCATCCATGAAACCAGTGGAGCAGAGTTCCGTAAGTAACTAACTTATCAATCTGAAGCGTATCAGCAACGTCAGTCTGTTTGGAGGGAGGGGTGTGCGTCTCACCGCACGTTTCCTTAATTATTATTCGCACTGCAATGGTGTATGTTTAGTGCTGGAGATATGCAGATCCACCCATTGGAGAATGACACAGAAAGGACATTGACCGCAACACGTAATACGCAGTCTAACCATGCGCGTGCGTATTCTTTTTTGAGTAGTTTGTTTCGATAGAAGATGACGGAAAATTAGCGTTAATATCAGTTATTTACGGTATCTTTCGTCGGTTACTGTGTCCTGTGGTATTCGGATGATAAAGGTCGAAGGTAAAAGGTTCGAATCTTACAACCGCCGGCCACTTCGGTGATAGACAGTAATTCTGGTTTGTTGCCACGTCCGAACTTAACCCTTCCCCCGACGAGTGGGAATTATACACACAGAGCTCCACTATTATTGCTTAAATCTCGGTTTGCCTTTCAATTATCTTTATCATGCTCGATCTCACCCTCCGTGTAGTTAGGATGAACACCTTGGGGGATGCAGTTTTGAAAGTATGCGGAAGTGACTCATTTTGGGGTGGTTAAACTTTCTACAGGCCCTGGCAGCTGCGTATGACACACCCGTGTATAATTTAATAAAAAGGAAAATGATAAACTGGCTTTGGAGTATCTTATATGGGAGCGATATCAGCTGTCCTTGCCCCCTTTTAAAAAGTGGAAGTTGAAGTGGTTTGGGTATCTGCGTGAAGTGTTTGCAAAGATTTTAGAACACTGATGATGTTCTGTCCCATAATAACTTGATGCGTCGGAATGGAACGCCTCTGTGCTTGTGGGAGGATGAGACAATGTGCAATGTCGATGCATTGAACAAATATGCACCGGCCTCTGAAACTAATCAGTTGCTCATCAACCGTGATATTCTCCCCAGGAACAATAACTTGCCAAACTACTTAAGGATACTTCCCAAAAATCTTATCGGAGTGAATTTATCACGAGCCCGACGGATTGACCTAGTATCTTTGTCGTCAAAGCGTTATCGGTGGTGGTCGAGTGGTTTAGAGCGTTTGATTACCGCCACCGGTTACTTTGGTGGTAGACAGTATTCCACTGTTGTCCGGGTCGTTACCGCACATGACCTTTTGGGACCTTATGTGCTTCTCCACTCCAAGTATCAGGGTCAGGTTGCCGGTTATCTCTAATAATGCAGTGGGCCTTCGTGGCTATGGGGTATAATACGCCTTCCACTGCAATCACGCGCAAGCATGCAATAAAAAAAGAATATGATTGAGAAGATTACTAAATCTCTTCATTGAAAATGCTGCCCTCAAGAGAGGACTTCCATCTACAGGACTGAATAAAGATTCAGTTGAGATGCTGTTCTGGTGAAGAGTGCCAGTGTGGTCTAGGCAGCCATTAAGGGCTTCCATTTCTATCGCACCAGTCCTTTCCGATTTGTCTCCTTTGACTTTGCCACCTTCCCTGTTCACATAGTCAACTAAAGTTTGCATCATTTTTTCATTGATGTAAAGAAAGAATACTTCAGTGATCTGTGAAGGGAGTTTGGTTCCCTGACAGTTTGAGTATGTTCTTCCTGAGAGTTCAATTCTCTGTCAGTGGTCTACGATACCATTTCGTTTTGTTTTCTTTGGCAAGAGAAGTTTTTTCTCAACCCATTTTCCACATCATCTACTTTATTGCTCTGTCCCTTATTGCTGCTGTTCAAGGTTTGTATCGAGTCGATAGCTACAATATGTGCTACATTGACCTCATCATCAGAACTAGTGCTTTCTGGTAATGATGGCTCCCAATCCTCGTCTTGTTCGCCCGATATTTAGGGTTCATCACTTGTTTGCCCAATATCATCATCATCATCATCATCAGTTGGAACACCAAGACTAACAAAGAAGCTTCTCTCCATTTTGCACCTGGAAGATGTAAAAATGTGTGCATATTTAGCTATTTTTCCAATGTCAAGAATATTGTTTTTTTAAACAGGGTTATCATGACCTGTAGTTCTTTAATGAAACAATACTATATATTTACCGGTAAAATTCCAAGATGCAATTAAATCACTTTTTCTATACATAAAAAGTGGACGGATGTGCTACACCTATTCATCGGGCATAGGGTATGAAGTGTTTCCGGGGAAAAGATTGAGTAGTTCTCCACTAAGTCTCAGGTTCGATGAAGCGGTCCCTCGAGTAAATGGGCTTTTTCCATCTCTTTAGACTTACGTGCGAATATGTAGAAAGATCCGCTGAATTATTCAAGTTTTTAAAGACAAGCAGACGGACTGTGAATGATTTTAGGTGAACCTGCGTGAGTGATCTATTATCTGTCTACCATCCCAGAATCTGTGCATTTGAATTAGCTTCCGATCACCAGAGTGCGTTTTATGATCTTCCTCCGTTTTTCACAACAGGACTTTCCCATTTGCGATTTGCTGATTATCATGGGAACATCTCTCAGTGTGGCTCCATTTTGTCTGCTCGTTCATCGTGTCCGTTCGAATGTACCACGCCTCTACCTGAATCGCGAAGCGTCTGTTTTCTCATTTGTAAGTTTCTCAGTTGTTTTCGTTCTTTTCTTAATTTGGTCCATTTCATTTCTGCCGGACTGATTTGTATTAGTTTATATACATTAAGTCGCAATGGCAATGCCGATGTCAAAGTAAGCTAACATCATGCACCATCAAATCACACTAACTAAGCATAATTGCTCGGGGCACGCACTAAGTCTTTACTTCTACTCGACTATCTCCTGGCTGAGGATAAGTCGGCTTCATGGATATCACAGACCATTGCTGACCACGTGGAGCAGTTGGAGGTGAGCTCGGTACAGTTCGTGATCCATTTATTTCTCCATCACCGGACTCCATACAACGACCGAAAATCTGGAAGCTGTACATCTTATTCTGTTGTACTGGTCCACGTTTTGAGCTGCCCACCAAAGGCTAAAACGCCGACCAGGGCAAAGAACAGGACAAAGTGTTTGTTTATTTACTTCTGACTCGGGTCGTTGAAGCGTATGGCTGAACCACTGCAGTCGTCAACGTTGGAGGAAGATGGTTAGTGCATCGACGTTGAAATATCGTCTCCTTGCCTTTTCGTTGGACACCCTGTCGTACCAATTGACCTTGAGGATTTATCGCATGCAGCGGTGGTCAAAAATCTCTATCCTTTTTGTATCCTCAGGTCGTAGTGGCCAGGTTTCGCAGCCATTAGATGAGTACGGGGTGGATGGCAGCACGGTAAACACGAACTTGAGCCCTTAAGCTAATTTCGCTGCGAGCCCAGAGTGTTCGCCTTAGCTGAAAGGAGGCTTTCCTGGCTCTTTACTGTTGCACTTATCCCCCTACTGTACCATGTACATGTAGTGACACGTTTTACGTCCGCAGTTGACAAGAGTAAACGAAATGCTTGCATCTCGCGACTTATGTCTTCTCTCTGTTCTCATGAATTGGATAAAGGGGGCCCAATGTTTCAAAAGTCTCCTGGCTCTGTCGATCCCTGATACCGCTTCATCTTTAACCTGGCCGCTAGGATGCGGAGTTGAGCCTAGGTGTTTGAATGAGGGGACGTATTCGACTGGTTAGTCATTGATGAAAAGTTGTTGAATGGTCGGGCCTAGATGGATTGCGAGTGCTTTTGTTTCAGTTGAATTCACTTCTAGCCCGATGAACTTCGCGAAAGAATTGATTCTGTTGAGGATTAGTTGGAGCGTAGGGGGTGAGTCTCCTAGGACGACAATATCATCCGCGAACTCCAGGTCCGAGACGTATATTTCCTGGCTAAGCTGAACTCCAGGGCAGTCACTGGCTTAGTTAAACGGCACCAGTGGGGGGAGAATCCCTGTCTCCGGTAGTGAGGACGACCTCAACAGACTCTTCGCCGTATATATGAACCCTAGCACCAGTTGTCGATTAGTACTTCTCAACAGCGTTGGAAGCTTATCGGGCATGTCATCGGATTGAATTATGGTCCGACGGGATTCGCGGTTAACCGAATCGAAGGCGGCCCGGAAGTCGATGAAACGATTTAATAACAACGCACCAAAAAATTTTGTAGCCATATCGATCAAGCCGATTTATCATCTTTCTTCGGAATGGGCAGCAGAACGGACATACTCCAGACTGGTGGAAATGCTTCCTTTCCCCAAATGAAGCTAAAAAGTGTACAGCACCTGTTAATCAAAGACAATGAACACATTTTATATACTTCTGGAGGGATGCTATCTTCCTCAGAGGCCTTTCTGTTCTTCAGTTTGTTAATTATTGCTGTGATTTCGACGGTACTGTGCGGGTTGCAGTTACTTTCGTACTGGAGTGGAGGAGTTGACATTGGTTAATCCGTCGGATAGCTTGTAGTCCGGTTGAGCAGTTGACTAAAGTGTTCTACCTATCGGTCCATTTTCTTACTCCGTTCGGGCATTGAGTTTCCTACCGCTTCACGAAGAAGCACTTATTGAAGGCTTTGCGAATGCGGCAGAACAGTTTACGAAGGTCACCAATTCCTGACGCGGTTTCTATTTTTTATGCTATTTCTATTCAGTATCTTTTGCGATCAGCCTTGGCGGAGCGTGTGACCTCTGGTTGTAGTCAGCGGCGTTGATCACTACCTGCGAGCCGAGCTTTATGTGCCTTGGTTGACAACTGAAGCGTGCTCCCGAAGATCCAATCTTTTGCTTGCGAGTTTGTTTTCCCGATTACCGTCCATGTGGCTTCTTTGATTTTCGTATTTATTTGAGTCCACTGCGGTTCCACTGAAACCTCGTCTTGTGCGTTGGTTGCGGCGATCAGTGGAGTTGTGATTGCGCGTGACAGCGGCTGTCGCTTTTCTGGATTTTATAGGGCAACAACGTTTATCGGGGAGGGTGCAAAGACCCTAGCACGTGTAGATAGATGGATTTTGAAGCACACATGTGAGATGACATGGTCAGTGCCGTTTGCAATGCCCGTTTTGGTACCTCGGTGGATTCTTCAATCCTCTACAGATGAGGCCCAACGGGATCTCGCCAGGATGTAGTCGAGTTGGTTCGCAGTGTAACCGTCATTGGAGTACCATGTCATTAGGTGCTTTTCGGGGTGTTGAAATCGAGTGCTGGAGACAACCATTCTGTTAACGTCGGCCAAACCAATCAGCCTGGCCACCGCTCTCGCAGCGCTGATCGAGACCGAATTTCCCGAGAATATGATGAATGGATTCCTCGGCCGTATCTGTGCGAAGGTCCCAGCCTCCTGCGATGAAGAGCACGTCGCGCCTCGAAACCCGGTTGATTACCTCCTGTAAGTTAGTGTAGAATTCGTTTTTGGTTTCGTCATCAGCCGAATTGGCTGGACCATAGACCGCAATCACCCTCAGATCGTGCAGGGAGTCTTTAAAGGCCAAGGCGAGTCTGGTTCCCAAGAAATCATTTCGTCATAAGCTGCTTTGTCCAGAGCAAACGCGACATCGTAGAGACTGGAGTTATCTCTCGGGTCACTGTGATAGAGCCAATAAGATGTATCCACTCCAGGGACCTTTATTTGTCGGCTACCTGAATTAGGTAGGCGGACTCCCGAGAGGCAAGCAGTATCTACGTGATGATCGTAGAGTCCGGATTGTGACACATTGGCTACCGACGTCTAGAAACGTCCTGACATTACAACAGGCTGTGTTTTTTCCTGCAGAGAATCTTCCCAGCTTGCTGTCTTATCATCTCGACCGCTGGGACACGAGGCGCGTCGCTTACCGGGTACGCCGTAGCATGAGGTTCTGTGAAGAGCCATAGAGTCTCGGGAGTATGGTTCGAAGCGGTGTCCCCAACACCGTTCGGCTTTTTGTTCGAGGTTCCTTCTCTGTCTTTCGCACACCCAAGTGCAGACCGCAAGGGGGCAGGGTGTTTCCAGAGGAGCCGGTGGCCTGTTATACGGTTCATTCGTCTCTTCCGGAATATCGAGTCAATGTTTGTCTTACGAATCACACCAAGTCAGAAAATATTCACTAAGAAATCAGCAAACTTAAGAATTGCCCCCAAAGTTGATTGTTGTGCTACGAGAGATGTTGGAAAGACATATCGATGTTTTCACCTGTAGCGCACGCAGTTGGGACAAACAAACTCTTGG
Organism: Fasciola hepatica; assembly: GCA_948099385.1. Lineage (NCBI taxonomy): Eukaryota > Metazoa > Platyhelminthes > Trematoda > Plagiorchiida > Fasciolidae > Fasciola > Fasciola hepatica. The sequence continues at coordinate 2,349,020 of CANUEZ040000106.1, forward strand.
AATAGTCAATAGATTTGGGTGACGTGGAGTCAGTCCAAATCTTTCTGAGACACATTCCAGCACTAGATGTCAGTAATCAGTCAGACACTCAAGCCTTGAAGTAAGCATTTATTTACTAGTCCACCACGAAATACGAAAATACGATTGAATGCAACGTGGATTTTCTATTACTTCCTTGGGTTCAACGCGGCACGGTGTAGCAAATGCCACTAAACATGTTTGCCGAGGCAGATAGTGGATGGAAGGTAGGTTGAAGTCGTCAGTCTGTGATAAGGCAAAAACCTATGAAAACTGACCAATGGACTTGGCCAAGTGGCTAGTGTGAGATTTCCGGGTTGGTGTCCACGCGACCCGCCCACCAGACGGTTGGAGACTGGGTGATATGACTAGGTGTCGCGGCCAGTGGCTCAGTTTTACTCGAGTTCTTTCTCTGTCTTCATAATTTCCGCTTATTACTTTATTTTCGGTCGTTTTTCACTTTATTCATCCTGCCCTCAATCCAACGATGCTGCGAGGTATCAACTAAAAGCAGTGCACAGAAGTACGAGGTTAATGGTTGAAGAAGTGAAGTTAACATATGTGTCTTCTTTGAGTTTATCAGTTACTTATCAAAGTAACGACTAAACACAGTCAAAGATTTCGCTTCAAATTCCAGATTCTTTTTCTGTTCCGTTCCACTTTAATGAGAAGGCTCTTCTAGCTCAGAACCATCTCGGTTTGTTGATAAAAAACAGATCGTTTGTATAAGGTGTGTTCTGATCACAACCAAAACCTTGCCTAAAGCTTATTGGTCCACTGATATTCCTAAACGGTCCACCTGGCTGGTTTGTTTGGTTGCTTTCGGATCGATTGATTCAGCTCTGGTCGGTTCACATAAATGTTAGCCGCTGACTGATCGATTGATCGGCTTGGCTGGCTGCACTGTTGTCTTCTGTTTTGCACGGCTGATCACGTGCTGTCTGTTTCGCTGTTTCCGACCTTGCCGTTGATTCTGAGAAGCCTGTGGCGTACTGTCTGTCTGACACTGAATCAGGCCGTCTACTGGCAATGTGTCAGCCCATATCCTAATATTAAGCATTCGTCACACAGCTGTCATGTCCTTTACAATCGAAAGTCAGTGACGGTTCATTTCGTGATTGTTTCGCAATCATTTCTGTGATCTTAGGACGTGGCCCTAGGATTAACAGCGAGGTGTCTGTTAGACTGGTTGTCTTATTCACTGTGCACGGTGAGCCTTGAGACCTGTAACGCATTAGACAAATTCAAAGGCTTAAAGCTAAACAATTTTAGATCTTTCCTAGGCGATCCATCTCCAAATGAATGCACACTCATTTCGTAAATGCTTAATCTGGGACAGAGAAGTTTGGAACATAGTGTAATTAACCGTTCAGTTGGCACACGGGGACACAGCAGGCTGGCATCACAGTTTCGCATTTCGTCGTGGTCATCTGTTAGCCGGATTCGCCCTTTTTCGATTTGCCTAGCTCGTATAATTTCGAAAGAATATGCTTCGTTTACAGGGAGATCAACCATTTATTCTGCTCCATGAGGTCAACTAATCTGAAGCAGTTAATCTCTGCTTTACTCAACCTTGTTCTCGACAGAGGTTTTCTCACAATCCAACCGAAAGGAGATCTCACAGCAAATGGTTGCCTTTCTGTACCTCACTCTCTTCAACCGACGTTACTAACAGATCGGTGATAACGTAAGCCTTGTCAATGTTTGCATTGAAGTCAATCTTTAGAGACTCAGTTGATACGTGAATCCCTTTGCACGGCCTCGCCTTTACTCCATGCAGAGTTTGAACGGAGATTTTACTGTCACAACCAGTTAAACCAGTGGAATCTGCTCCATCCTCACGGATGTGAGTTGCATCAGACCCATTATCTAGAAAGGCGTAAATTTGTTTCAGTTGTCTGAAAAATCCCACAGAACACATTGAGAATAAACAATGTGGCGAACAAGCTCGTTTTCAGTTATTCGTACTCATACCAATACATAACAATCTTCACCTGTGTGCTCAGAAATAATTTGTGCAAGCGCTTAAGCTTCCGTGGCCCACATCTTGGTGCCGAACACTTGTGCAACCACTTGAACACTCCACACTGATCAGTTTCACATACACACACGCATGTGCAGAGACAGATTTGGATTATCATTCCCCTTTCTTATTTTGTGAGTCATAAATATTGTTATGTATTGGTATGAGTACGAATAACTGAAAACGAGCTTGTTCGCCACGTTGTTTATTCTCAAAGGCGCAGGTGTCTACTAATCCTACGCTACCTCACAGGGACATAGCCGAGGCGAACACTCTTAACATTTGATAACACAGGGCCACAATCGGTCCAACCTGATCCGATCTGAAGACGACCGCACTCTTATGCAGTAGACCGTTGTAGCGGCTCCTATATTCGTGCTTAAGACAGCGGATTCTTGATCGACAAGCCATAGCTAAATAATTGACCTTCATACAAAGAGACCAGTTTGTGTACCCTAATTAAAACACCCATTCGGGAAAAGCCTTCGCAACCGTTCAAGCCGTGATCATTGGAACGTATTAGACATTGCGTGTTATCCCCGGTCCAATCAACCTTTACCGCATTGAGTTTGGTCCTAGGGTGTCTTTGAACATGGCTTTCGCTTTGGAAGCCATCCTGTTTTTGACTATTTTCGCGTACTAGTTGGCCGTAACAGTTGCTTGCTACTGAGACTCTTTTCTATACATAGGAGAAAACCATTGAATAGGGACTCTCTTCCTGCTTCGATTATGCGATTTGCGGTCCTTTTCGGTCTCCCTTACATTCTTATTGGTAATCTGCCCACTATTCTCAAGGTTGTTTGCACAGACGATCTCAGCTAGATTACATAACTGTGTTACGGTTGCTGCACGGGCTTTCATCTTTCTGGCTAAACCGCTACGGCCTCCTATATCCCAAGAGCCGATCTTTGCACAAGTGTGTAAGTCCTTGCTGACAGCTTGAATCGTATCATGCGGACGACCAGATTTTCGTCTGAGAATATTCATTACTTCCATAAACCCCTGTTTGGACATTTGAGGGCAGTGCTCTATTGCTTCCCCGACATGTCCCTTCCAATAATATAAAAAGATAGGACAACGTTTTGCTATTGTGGGTCAGTCTATCAGCCAAACGACCCTCAAAACTCCGACTGAATTTATGGTAGCTTTGTGAGGACCTATCAAAGTAGTCGACTTCTGTATTGGATAGGGTTGCTTCCGTGATCAAGATACCTAATGACTACTCTGATCCACGTATTATTACCATTATTACACTGGCTGGAGCACGTTTCTACGGTGCTTTCCAGCCACAGAGCAGAAATGAATATAAGTTCTACACACCAAAACGCGTTAATAGTTCAGATAAAACTTCGTCCTTCGGTGAAACACCAGCAAGGTACGGAACTACGAAAGTTCTATACAGCGACACTTCTGACGGAAGTAGTCTAAACTTGGATCGGATCAAAGAGTAGGATTGACTAAGAAGAAGGTCGCAGTGCAGTGGGTGTGAACATTCATTTATGATCTTTTACGGCGAACGCAATGGATGCCATTGTACGCTTATCACATAAGTCTGATATGAGGTCTCTTAAAACTATGCCAGAAACGACCAATAATGCTCTGACCTTTACGAAGAATGCTGTATTCCTTTTCCATCAGACCACGAAAAATTACGGTAGGACGGTAAAGAAAAATGGGAAATATACACAGGTGTACAGAGGGAGAAGTAACAGGCCGCGGATCCCTGAACTGTCTTAATTCACAAATTTGAAATGACAATGGACGCAATTTTCCAACAGTAATTTCCATAGTTAAAGACTAATGAAGTTCAGTTCATGTAGGCACTAACCTCGCACTTCGGTGCTCTGGTTTTGATCGCTACCTGGAAGTATTGCCGAGTCAAGGACAAAAGGAATGAAAGCATACAGTGGAAAGTAGCCAAAAGCAAAGTAAGAAGCGGAAATCACGAAGATAAAGAAACAGTCCAAATGCAACTACGCCATTGACTGCGGCACCCAGCCATATAGTTTACTGTCTCCAGCCATCTGGTAAGCGCATCTCGTGGACTCCAATCTGGGAGTCTAACAAGTCCTACTTATCCAAATCCACTAGTCAGGGTTTCCACACCTTTCCGCAATGTCATGTACTGACCACCTCGACCTACCTTCCAACCATTACCTGACTCGGAGAACAGCGTACGCCGATGAAGCCTATTGATGAACATGCGTAACACATGTCCCTATTACCTCAACTTGATTAGATTTAGTACTTGATCCAGAGACAGCTATGGTTCCCAACACCCAACGTCTAATCTCAGCATTGCTGATACGGTGTTCCCACCATACTCGGGTAATGCTACGGCGTCATTTGTCCCTAAAAACTGACAGTCTTCGCCTATATTTTACTCCTAACGGCTATGTTCCTGAGCTTTATGAAAGGACGAACGTAATCACCGCAGTGTACAGTGTTCTGTTGTAACGTTACACGGGGACATTCCACGTGGGTCACACGTGCAAGGGGAGTAGAGTTAGTTGTGGCAGTGTCTTCTATGAAACGTGATCATGCAGTAGGAAAACGCACTCTTGACACTTGACATTATTTAACAGAACACCAGACTGCTCAAAGAAGTTCTGGACGTGTGCGAGATTTTTATTAAACTCTTCTAATTCAGACTGCTGGTAGGCAGAGCGAGCCAAAACAACGTCATCGGCATACTTCAATGGACAAGCTGAATAGGTTACAGATAGGTCACTAATGCAAGTAGAGAACAAATACGAGGAAAGAACAGCTTGACGAAAACCGGGCCTGCTAAGGAGATGTCTGGAAACCTTTCTTTCAACTTTGATACATCGTGTTCTTCCCGAGAAGTAGTTTTTCAACCAGGTAAGTAGATAGGTAGGGCAGCTAAAGATTTCAATTTTCTGAGAATCAAGGTTCGTGGCACTATCAAACGCTGTAATGTAATTGAGGAAAACACGTAACTTATCTACATGAATCGTTGGAGATTTTGCAACGAAGTGGACTACGCACGCTACTGCATGAAACGCCGAGGTTTATACGCAAATGGTTATTCGTCAGTAGAACTTCTGACTGTGTTTGGAGGACGTTTTGCCACACTTTCAACTAATTTCGCCACCGACTGGGAAAGTACAATTGGTCGAAAATTCTTTGTTCCTCTTTGGCTATTCGATCCTTTAGGTATGGGAATAATGGTGACGACATCAACAGTCAGAAATGGAGAACGATTCAAATGAGTGTTTGATAACAGAAGTCATTACTTCACAGAGAGGTTCAGCCCCGTGCTTGAATACTGGCGAGGGTAAGCCGTCTGGTCCAGGAGATTTAGTTAGCTTGGCGGATTTGAGGAGCTTGAACAATTCCTCGCTTGAAAATTATTTAACTTTCTTGATTACCAGCCTGTTGGAAAACGGGGAGTGTCTTTAGAGTAATGAATAAACTGAAAACTCAGCCATATCATCGGAGGGAAGACTTTTCTTCTGACCACAGCGTAGGTTGATCCCTTACCATCTATGTTTAATGTTCCGTGAGTGCAGGAAATGTCCAGGGAGGATGTAGTGCAGATGTTTGATTTCCTTTTTGACCAAGTTTGTTAGTGTACGGACCTCAGGGGTGTTGCGCGTTCTGTAGGCCAACTCCTTGCGTAACCGCTCTATGAAGGGCAAGACCACACTTCGTAGATGGAGGTAAACCGTTTTCATGTTGAAAATGTGGTTTATAATTTCGGTTGTAAAATATGCCGAAAGGGAATGGTTGAAGCTGCGTGGCCAGCAGGAGATGGCAAGAAACAAGGAATGGATAAACAGAAAGATTTTTTCTTAGATAGTTTCCGACAAAAAACGGATTTGTTTAGTCTGGGTGTAAGATGGGTGATCATATTTCTCGTATATTTTATGTCGGTTTAAGGTACTATAAAGAAAAACTGGTTTCTTCAGTCTTGGTTTTGGAATACTTGGGTGGTTTGGTATCACGAGACATATGTGATCGCGTTAATCTCCTTTCAAACTCCATCCGTTTCTTGCGCAATCGGAACTTCTCCTTTTCTAGTAATAACTCTTTTTCACTCTGTTCAACCTTTTATTTCACACAATCTTATCCTTAGGATCCAGCTTAAAACAATCATTAGAATCATTTGTTCCACGCACATGAAAGGGAACCACACTTGCATGGGGACCACCAACCATTCCCGCTCGCGTACCGTCAGACAACCGAGCAACAACAGAATGCAAGTGTCCAATAGTAAAATTTTATTGTTCAACAACAGCCCATTCGAAATCGTTGGTAGGTTGTCGATATTTCGGTCATCGTGGGTAACTTTTTTTCAAAACTGGTTTTACAGACAAATGAAAGTGCTTAGTATTGGTAGAATCACAATGTTAGAAACAGAATGAGTGTTAAGAGACTAATCTCTATCGTTTTTGCTGGTGAGTTGTTTACTGGTGGATGAAATCCGTGTACTTTCATTGGTGACAATTGCGTTCAGGAGCATTCCTCCTCAGACGCTGGATTCGATTGCTAGGGCGTTTTCCGTGGCGTCGCCGATTCTATTTCCCAAATTTCCGATGAGAATATTGAGTATTATTGATTCTGGACCACATAACCAAGTATGGGTTACTGGTGGCCGATTCCACCTGTTCGGCTTTACTGCCCAGCACGACAGTCGTCCGACCTTAGTATTTAGCCAAACTTCAAAGGATTGTCGTGAGTTTTGGAATATGCAAATAGTGTGCAGCACGGTACTATACAATTTACAGAAAATTGAATCGCGCACAGACCTCAACAGTGATTCTCTTCGGCCAAAACAGTCCGAGAACCAAACGGAATATGAGGCAACGTCAATAGCAGGCAGTCGCACTCCAATCGCCAAAATTAAATGGTATTTCACATGTTACGGTAATAAAAAATGTCTGGGATGGTCAGTAACAATGTTTGGCAAAGTGATGAAGACAAACTGTTTGACACCTCACTCGTTTTTTTTGGTTAACATTCACAAACACATTCAACAGAGATATTGCTCAAAATATAGGTCATTGGGGCGAATGCTGTACTGTCTGTTTATTGGACTCCCGTTCGCCGTTAACGCACAACACAACACAACACAAAACAAACAACAACAACAAAAAACACGCGTACAGTGGAGAAAATGCGTTCGTGTTTCTTTTTATTAACCACCGTATCCAATCCTGTTGTACGTTATCCCTTCTCTTCCGTTACTGTTCTGTAATGGTTAACTGTTTTGCGTTTGTACTGGGCTTAATCTGAAGACGGTGGGTGTACATATATGAAGAAGCTTGTAACACGAAGAAATTTTTTTTCGACATCACTTCAAGCATTTACATATGTAGTACTGAGTAAATTAGAGTATATGCAGAGCTATAGATAGCAGTGAGTGAGTAAGTGTGCAACAAATCTGGCAACTTGACAGCATGCTCAACCCAACGAACCTTGTCCAATGTGTGAATGATAGCAAGCGTGAAATGTGTAACCACATGGCGTGAAAATACTGCTGTGAAAAAGAGGGCTGGGGAGAATTTACACATGAGAACCATAGGAGAATCACTTGTTATGGTCACGGCAACAACGACTGTTGCACGAGGTTGCGTTGCTTGCACAACCCCGGCTTCAATAATGTGATTGCTATGGCTTCTGACAACGTCAGCAACCGCCCGAATAATCCTTCCGCGTGAGCTTTGGAAGTTGTCAGGACTGATTCGAAAGCTGTTACTGTACCAATTTGACGTCCACCATCCAGATGTTGTAGGATTGCGCTATTGATATTCCAAACTGTTCTTTTGTGTGGAAAATCCAGGACGTGTTCTGATGTCTGAGATAAGCGTCTCCCCGTATGTCCAATATACTGTGCACTACAATAGTATGTAAACTGATATAGGGTAGAAGATTGTGACTGATGAGACAACCTGTCCCTGCATTTTCGAACAATGAACGGCCTAGGATTTGTTAAGATTCGGACATGTATAGCGGGAAAGAAATTCCCGGGGGCATCAAATAAACGTAGCTTCAGCATCTGTAAGGTTTTGTTGCCGTTGAACGGGATAGCTAGGAAGACATACTTCCTCTTAGCCTTTTGCACTCTGATTTCGTTTCTCCTCTCCCCCATATGTTGACGAAAAAACGGTTCTGGACAGCCGTTTTTATTAGTGTGTCACGTATCTGTTCAATTTCTTGAACAATCGTATCTGTAGATCAGACAGTTCACTAGGTTTCTCTTCTGTCACCGAGAGACAAAACTTAAGAAATGTGTGTATTGCCTCGCCGATGCGCATTTCCGAAACATCCTCTTTTCTATATGTCCGTCCTCGGGTCTACGTGAACCCCCATCGAGAAAAGCAAGAAAATTATCCTATCTCCACTGTAAATATGGTTATTGCATGGGCATTATTGAATGTCCGCAGTAGTTCGAGAATATTTCTTGCTGAGTTGCAAGCTATGAGTGTCGTCCATGTATCTGACATACAAATAAAGATTGTCGATGCTGCTGCGTAGTGCTCCACTTCCGAGTTTGGCTAACAATAAATCCGCCAGAAGGGGTCCAAGCGGTGATCTCGTTGTTACCCCGTCCTTTTGCCTGTAATATTTTCCACTGTACGGAAATTGTACGTTCCGCGTACATTTAACAATTATTCCTTTTAGCTTGACCACGGGAATGTCGAATTTGATGTTGTTATCGACCAAGCATTCAAATGAAATCTACCGTCTCGGTCAGCGGAACGTTTGTGATCAGGGATTCCACACCTAGAGAAAGCATAGTCCGTTCAGACATATTCTGTTGTTTTATCATCGTCACATGACAGAAGGAATCTTTCACACCATACTTTGTTAGTGACTTGTGCACACGTTCGAAATTTCTGCAATCCATGGAGCTGTGGCTTGATTGGCTGAGCTGCCCATGTCGATCATCGATGTTTTGGTGTATGTTCGACTTGCGCACTTCTGGTAATTTGTAAAGTCCACGTGGTTACCAGCCGCAAGCTACAAACTTGTCGTAGAGCGTTTTAGAATAACGTTCTCTGAATTAACTTGTTATGAGATTTCTGTCAACTTAGCCTCCGCCTCTTGCTTTTTGTCTTTCTCGCCCGCATGGTAAGTGGACTTGCTCTAATGAGATAAAATAGTCACCACTTTCCTGTCATAACCGCCTCGGTTTGGTGCAACCTATCCCGCACCTCTGTCCAGTTTTGATAGTAGTAAACCTTGATTACTCAATGATTCTTGGATCGCTTCTCGATTTTTCTTACTCAATATTCCGTTCAAGATCTAGTAGCGTGATACTCTTGGCACTCATAAACAAGCGGTGCTTTCAGGCCGTCAATTGAGTCGGGTGATGCTGGTACCAGGTCATACTATTGTTTCATTGAACCCACGAACCGAGTTTCAATTTCCACCTGATAACAACATGGTTGCGTTGCACGAAACTTAGGTCCGAGAAATAAAGCCTCATTATAATTCACTGGGCGTCACAGAACAATGATTGTGGACATACTTTTCCGGATCTTCCGGTAACCTGGATGGTGGTGGTCTTGTTTCCAGGCTTGAAGTGCCGGAAATGGTTTATCGAAGAGAAATTTCTTCGTGTTTCAAGCTGTTTCATCAGCCGATGGGCATATTCTATGATTATATATATATATATATATATATATATATATATATATATATATATATATATATATATATATATATATTCACTAGAATCCAATTTGAATCGTCTGGAGTGTGAATGGATACTCTTCATTGAAGAGCCCACAAATGAATCACAACTGTGGTTCCTCATAGTTATTCGTGCCTGGGTCACTGCTAACCCAGCGAACAACGAGGCTGCATGTGCAAGCGCCCATATTGATAGTAAGTAGTATGTAAACATGTGGACAAAATTTCCCAGGAGCACACGACCGGTTTTGCGGTTGTTGCCGTTCATCAGGCATGCGTACCCGCTACTCGTCTTCATACTTGTACACTCCGATGTTATATTTTCACTAGGATATGTATATGGCGGGCTTTTAACCTGAGCTCCGCCTAGACACGGTGAGCTAGGTCTGGCAATCATGACCATGGTGTGTTTATGACCACACTTTCAACGCAGTTGTGCACAAGATAAGGTATCAGTTGCGCACCATAACCAACTTCCTTCCTGGTCACAGGTCAACTAATCAATGACTGACGAACGATAAATTGGTTGAGCGCGGTCAAATGATAAAGTTTGACACATTTTTACCCCACTCCTATTGGCTGAGCTACTACCCTACCACTCTGCAATAGCTTGTTGTAGTATCAAAACCGACTGTTTTGCTTGCTAAATATTAGGTACTTGGGAGTGTATTTTTATGGTGGAGACCATGAGATCTTGAGTCCTGCATCGACGTATTGACCGACTGTTTTTGACTGGTCAATTCGATGTCCCCATTGTTCGTGTTTGTCCTGTGCGTGCGTTTTGTTACCTCGGTTGCAACGGCAGCAGAACGTGGAAGAAAATCACTAGGAAGAGCTGACACTGCCTGAAAGTTTTTTTTTCACTGGTCTGCGGCGATGGACTTGTGTGATTCTTGTGGTGTTCGGTGGAATGAGATCGTTAGCATTTTATATCTTGCAATAAAGTGATTTGAATCGATTAGGAAGTTAGGTTGTGGATGAAATGTTGGATGATGTTCCGTGATACAGAATTTCATCGCTGTCACTATCTGGCGGTACTCTCGCATAGTACTGAGGTCATTTTACGCTTCGGTTTCTCTTTTTCCTTCGCGTGCTTTATTGCACCATATTCCTTTTTGTTGTTCTTCATTCCATTGAACATTGATGCTTGTATGCATGTTTGCTGCTGTACTTGTAGCCGGAAACTGCTCACTTGGTCTTTCCGGAACTTGCATAAATTTGGATTTTCTTTTACGTCACACCTGTGCCATTGGCTATCTCAACTCAGTCCCCATACAGGCGCACTCGACCCAATTTACTTGTTATCCGATTGCAGGATAACAGTACCTACTTAATTACGTTATCATAGTTGTTACTGAGGCTGAACGGTAGCATAAAGTTTACGTCGTCGCCTCAGGCGTTTTCTACACCTATCTCTTTGATATTTTTTCACGATGAGTTTGCGTCATTTTCTACGTATTTGGGGTTCAGAAATACAGAAACGCACGCTCAAAATCGACTCACCGCTTTTCGCTCATACGTGAACCGTACTTTTGTTTACTTTCATGGATATGTTTTGATAATCATACCAAATCCTACATTGTACAAACGGTATTATTCTCTTTCGGCTTCTGAACATTCTAATTCGTCTAAAGCTTAAAAAACAACCTAATCAGTTGTGTCAGCCATTGAACGGAATTCTGTCGGTTACATCTAAATTCACCTGACCCTATGTTTGTAATCTTGCATCATTTTAATGAGAACGAGAGGATTCCACGTGCATTACTGCCAACGAGAATCGGTTGGTCACATGTTTCAAACGTGCTTGTTTGCAGTCTTTATAACATCGATAATCTGGTTTTCGGTCCCCGGTTATTGCGGTGCAATAGTTTTGCAATATTCCAACGCCGCCGTATCAGCTGCACAAGACCGAACTTGAAATCAGATCGCTATCCACCCAGGTTGCATCCAGCGCCACTGTCTCCACGGAATATCATTAAGCACCACATATCGTCATTCGCCCCTTAAATACGTTAAATGATTGACGGTATTTTAATTTCACAATCTGTTTTTTTTTGTGCGTTGTTCAGATGTAATCTGTTATGTGAAACTTTTTGAACCCTGCTTAATCGAGAAGAAAGCTTTTCTGCTTTTATTTTTGATTAGGATCTCATTGTCAGTAGTTTGTGTACCATGAACCTAGCTGATCGTCGTGCGCAAAAAGAAGCCGGGAATATATTTCAGTTAATCTGTTGAACTAAAATATACTCCTGGCTATCAATGACTGTAAGTTTTGGATTTTAACAATGCTTCAGTTTTTGATCACTGGTCGGAATCGATGTATTGCATCAAACATTCAATAAGACTGCATGATTTCTGTCCAAATGTTGCACACCTATGACAGGCTAAAAGTAGTGTGCTGATGGTAACGTTCAGAGTGGTTGGGTCCCAATTCTCGGGCATGAATGGGATTCCTACACATTTCACAATAAATCATCTAGAAACTATCCACTCTTCTAAATTTTAGTACAGAAAATCGCTCAGCAACCGCATCTGTCATTCGCAGTGCGGACCACCATCGCACCTTTTTCTCCAGTTCTACGCAGGTTTTCTTATGTACAGTAAATGTTTGGAGCAATTTCGCTTTTATCTGAACTTTAAGTTCGAAACAGTTGCAATATGCAAGCATTCCATTCACTTTTCTCGATCACTAAAGTGAAACATGGGTTTATATATAATAATGCTAGTATGCATACGACCACAGCTGCAAGTAAACTGACAGATAGAATATGAGGCATTTCGGCAAGAAATCTGGCATCCGTTATTGCGAATAATCAGCAGGTGGGATTGCGCAGCCAGAATGCTAAGCTGGTCACGGTTAATAAAAACATTCTGATCAAGTTGCAGCCGATTTGTCCTCCTAACAATGACCATAAAAACCCACTGCAATATTGAATTACTGATAACAAGCGTATTTTCACTGTTTTTGACATGTACTATATCATATATTGGCAGAAACTTTATATACGTTTGCGACCTAGGAAAACAAATGAAGTGCTTACAAATCGCAGTCGTTGTCTTCTTACCGTCCTTAACAACAATTTGAAACTTTCATTTTACTAACAGTATGCGTTTAGTGATATTGGACAACTCCATTTTTTGGGCCTTTTCAGGATGGAGTTCCTTGGGATTCTCCGGAAAATAAGTGTGACGTGTTTGTTCCCGGTGATGTAGACGACTCGATCCTGCAGCTGGCAAATCTTTTGGATTGGAAGGTAAAGGCATCATACCTTTTAATTCATTCTTCCAGTTTGCCACTTTTGTAATTTGTTGCTTTATTTGTTTTCTAAGATTTGGTTTTCGGCTTTAGATCCCGATCAGCATACCAGACTAACAAGACGAACAACATACCAGCAAGTTATGATAGATCTGAATGTCACAGCCACGGAGACCAGCAGAGCACACGATGTTTGAAGGGACTCAGAAGCATGCCATGTTGTCGGCCGACCAATAAACAGATTGGCTGGGGGTTGTAAAGCTGACATTGTAGCTGATGATTGCCATAAATGAATGTAATGCTTCTACGCCAGCCAGTAGTCGTAGTTACTTGTGTTGTTTTGGCATTCTTCATACAATTTGACGCCATTATGCAACAGAAATAATCACGTTGTTTGTGCACTCGTTAGTGAATCTTTTGTCTTCTGCTGTATTTTTGTAGGAAGAATTGATTCAGATGAAACAAAAGAAGGACGCTGAACTGGATGAGATGTTTGCCAAGCAAGACAATGATTCGCCTGTCAAGAAAGAGCTGCATCCCAAGTCGCAAGAGTAAATACGGCGGAAGATATTTTAAGAAAGCTTTTGACCCTGAGGATTACTTTTTACCCGATATTGACTTTCTGTGTTCATTGAGTTATTTCCAATACTTCCTGAATTCGCACAATTGCTCGAGAGTTCTTTTGCACAATCCTGACGGTTAGGTTGGTCAGCCCTGTAGATAGCGAAAACGGAGATTTAATTGAGTTATTCGTCTTGGGGCAAATCTACGCTTAACAACATAGAAAAATACTCGGCGAAATCGCAACCTTAGGTTTTGCCATTATGCTTAGTGGAATTTCAATGTTCCTAATGCTGTAAGATTCTAACCAAATCCTAGCGAGTGCAGTTACAAGACAAACGGTTTTCGAACCGTTTCACTAGTTACTAAAATGGATATAAACAGGTTTAGTGCGAGAACACCATAACTCAGTCATCAAGGATTGCTGGTCTTCAACCGTTCACGAGTAAATCAGTGGGTAATATTTAAATTAAAATTTGCCTCCGCCTTACTGGTGAAAAAGGTTTTTGAATCCTGGCCAAGAGTGCAGAGAAAATTCGAGGTTTCACCGCGCACTTTGTACCTTTTCTGTTTATTGACTGTTGCTCTCCACGTCGTTCCTATTCCGTTCGAGGTACTATGAGCGACGCATTATACCGTGCTGGTAAATAGGCCTCGTGTACCACACAGTGAAACCTTGTACGATCGAACGGTAACCCAAAAAACTGGCGTTTCACTTCTCTGGTAATAGGTCAACCGTTCCGCCTCGATTTTAGAGAAAACGGTGACTATGTGCGTTAAAATGGTCGATATTTTCGTACTCGGATTCCGAATCACATCCATAAGGCCAAACGGATTACATTTCAGTGCATTTCTCATGGTTTTACAGTTTATATGCAGCATCCAATCGGAGTTGTTCCGCTGAAATAAAGAGACCTGATCAACAGACCATGAATACCAGAGGCGGTTGCGGCGGGTGGAAGCTCAGATAGCAGTTGTACAACACAAAAATTTATGCTGAAAAGCCTGCATCAGTGCATACAGTAAAGCAGCATACTGAACACGTAACAGCTAGGCGGTTAGGAAACTAGAAAATCTTTAACTTTGTTACTTAGATTTTAGGCACGGAGCCAAATAGCGCGGTTCGAATGGAGTGGACTAGAAAAGGAAGAAAACATTCGTCTGCCGCTTTTCAAAAGCTCTATGTCTCGGTATTTACGACCTCCCTATAGAGGAGAGCTCCTAGGCACCCGGCTAACGAGACGAATGGCGTACGGACACGGTTGGTCATTACAGTCACGAGTCGAACAATGCTTCGTTGGTTATCACAAACCAAAGTCGCGAACACAGAGTCTATGCAAACCTTCAGAGCGAGGAACCATCAGCGATCAGGATGAACCCATAAGAGCGTGTGTCATTGGCGGTCGAACCAGGAACAGCTTAGTTCGGAGTGGTACAATAAAGTTTATACACGGGGGGGGGACAGAACGATGATGACTTATAGAAATGAACGTGGTGTCGCTGCACAATTTCCTCTCTAGTAGGCCGAGGGGGACGTCTTTGAAATGTCAGTTTCTCGTGAAGAAAGTGTCATGGTTGGAAAAACGACGAGAAAAGATGACACGAACAACGAAGGATGTGAGCAACCACTAGTTTACCGTATGTTGGAGATGTGTCAGTTGAGGTCACGGGACTTGCTGCTTCAGCCAAATGGGTGGTCCACGCTCTTGCAACATTGGGCTTCTAATTGAATCCCATTTGCTCCGACGTCAGGTACTTCGGTCTGTGGTGCAGAATGATTTATGGCAGCGATCTGCGGAAAAGTAGGGGTGCCGATCAGTTTCGTTGTCGGTAGAAAGTGACAGTCTTGGGTTCATAGTCCACTATCTACCTAGTCCGCCACTCAAGTGGGAGAGTAAGCACGATCAGGAAAAAGAAAGCGATGGGAGAAGATGCTCAGGTTCGAAAATAAGGATGGGATAGCAATGTGAAGTAACAAACCTGGAGTGGAGGACAGAAAGCCATGGAGAGTATAGCAGCGATAGTTATAGGGATAGATCAGGGACATTCTGGAAACCGAACTGCTCATTCCGTGTCAAGGTGTGCTCTGACGCCTTTGACAGTGCCTGGTGCACCTGCGTCTCCCGGACGGTGGTTCCATGGGTGTACCGCTCGACACGTGGAGTTGGCTCCGATGTTGTCATAAGTGCGAGCTTTCGGAAGCATGTGCTCGTACCCACGGAGAATACCGTTTTGGCTGTAGGCGAAAAGTTGTTCCCTTGGTATCGGCGGACCTCTTGCTCGCTTGAATACCTCAACCAGGTCGCCCTTCTTTTGTCTCCTCTCAACAAAAAATAGGGGCAGGAGCAAAAGACTTTTATCGCACGGAAGACCCTGACCCACGTTACCGGCTTCATGAACTTCCTCTGGATCGACTCCAGTACCTTTCTTCTAGTACAAGCGCCGGTGCCCAGGCCTGGATGCGTACTCCATGAGTGATCTGACCAACACATCAACCTCTGTGGATCGGACGGTACGAGCCATGTGGCGTAATGCTCCAGAAGCTTGGGTAGCGACCGCAAGACATCGTATGGGCGGCTTCCAGGAGTCATGTGTCCGCACCCAGAAGTTTATGAATTCCACTACGTTTTCGGCAGCACCAGTAGGGCTTAGCCAGATAGCCTGGTGGAACGCTGATCCCATCTAACTTTGCTTACATTTCCTTGGATTTATTGGCAAGGGTCGCATTTCCGTCCAATTTTGTAAATCAGTGAGATCAGTCTGTTTTTCCGATGCAGAAGGATCTCCCACTAGCTTAAGATCATAGTCGAAACAGGGACTGGGACAACTTAGTTACTGTTCCAGGTCATTCACGTACACAATGAATAACATGGGCCCCAGGACCGACCTCTGGGGGACACCATTTAAGACCCTTACCTTGCTTGAACGTAGAAAATCGGTATCCTCAGATAAGCTGCAGTCCACGTCACAACCATTTAGGAGACTGTCGGTGCTTCTAACTTTACCAGCAAGAGGTTTAGGATTCTCCTAAGTTTAGTCAGGAACCTGCTCCCGTATAGAGTCTATAGCCCTTAATCCTGGGTTTGTAACACGATAACGGTTATACTCGGCGGTGCACAGGGGAGAAGAACTCGAAACGCTGGGGCAGGATAACGTGCGTATTGGTGCGCGCGGACAATGTACGCAAGCGGAGCAAGTGGCGTCATCAAGTTCGATAGTCATTTACGCAAACAAGTTTGTCAGTGTGTGTATGTGTTTGTCGCACCGCTAGCGCCACAGAGGTCTCCCCCTAGAGGGCCGACGCAGTTGTCTTTGACCTATCATTGGTAAGTCGACTTGGTGACGGGAGACGTTTCCCATTCATCCCGCTGCGATCGAGTACAACAACGAAACCAGCACAAGCCGTTCTCCATGTTACACTGTGCGTTGATCGCAAAATTTGGTCCCCAATAGTGAATCCAATGTGAATAAATCCTGCTTGCGATTTTGTAGAGTGATAATTTTTCTTGGATTCCTTGTTGTCGGCATAACCCAAAGTTCAGTTTGCCCGTTGTGGTTATTGCCTTGGTGAACAAGCCAGCGTCCTGCGTCAAATAAATCTAGCCACGATCCAACGGGCTTTGCGTTCGAATCATGCGAGCTCCTGGAAGTCCATGTGGTTCTGTCCGACGGGACGAACTGAAAGGCAGGAAACGCAAGAAAGCTGCGCCTCAAAGCTCTCACAGATATTCGACAGAGGGGGACGTACCAGCCTAATGCAGGTTGCCGCTATTCCTGTCGTGATAAACTACGTGGTCCTACAGTCAAGTACAATGTATCCCATGTGGGACACTCAGAAGGTCACCGCTCGCAATCGGCGAACAAGTCAGGTAAAGTGCATGAGGCTGCGTGTTCCGCTGCGATTGTTATCGGAGTTCTATCCGCCCGTGGTCTGAAGGTCTGACGGTCACAAGGACCACGAAAACAGACATGTCTTGGTTGAAAATTGATTGATCGATTGAGTGCATCCGTGTGCCTGCGCATGCGTGCATTATCTAGCATCAGTAGCGAGGAGCAGTGTGGTTGATTATTGATTGCAGACGAATGAACAAAGCCTAAGAAACAAGATTGGCTGAACACTAAATAAAATGCGGCCGACCGTAAACGGATACAAGCAAAAGTGAGTCACAAGAAGCTTTAGAAAGTATTCGTAACCACTCCCAGCAAAGCATCCGAGCACTGACAAGAATAAGCGGGATGATTTTTGATCGACAATAAGTTAAAACTTCATTTGCTCTTCACAATAGGCTAGGTAAAATAACCTGAAACGCATAAAATTGGTGTTTGGGCCTGTAAAGAACGGAAGTTAAGCGGATTCATTTCATAGCATCTATAACGTTATCCGGTCTTTCCATGTTTCAAACGGCTGTCTGAGGGGGTTGCGACAAGCATAGATTCAGCTTGTGTTTACCATCTAGGTGTCAGTCTCTGGCTGATGTGACGGTGTATAGGCAGGAACACTAATCTGTATATCTGACACTGTCTTAACTCCCGATAAGCGTCTTTGTTACCAAATGTATTCCTTATATTTCAATATCCGGTACTGTTACCGATATAGTCAAATTTGAAAGAAAACGATATGACGTCATTCAGTAGTCCAAGCAACTACGTGGCTCACTGGAACAACTTGCTTTTGACAAAAGACGACTGCAGCTTTTCTCACTTTTGTCGAGTTAAGTCAAACTGTAGTCTTTTGCAAGGTTTTGCCATGTGAACCAAAGTGCTTCTCCGTTAGAAAACCGATTAGAATAAGAAGAGACACACCACTGATATAACTAATAAATCTCCTCAAAATGACAAAATCTTTCACTATGAAGCCGGTAAAAAGACGGGGGACAGCAAAGTCAAATAGAATTTGCTGGCTTGTCCATAATTATTCAAAGTCACCTGATATGCTCCTTTCATTATCATATCTGAGAAAATGTCGACGGCTTCATCTATTGAACACTGGGTAACAGTTTTGTGCGCTCTGTGCTACTGACATGATCAAGTGAGTTTAGTCCCAGACTTGCTCATCGACAGAAGACGAAAAAGAATTTTTTTTTTAATGTATTACGAAGTTGATTCTCAAAGTGCTGCCCGAATCTTATTCCACACAATGTCATCTGTTTCAGGCAGGATGTCTTCACGTTCTCCCACACTCTCAGTTATTCTCATGCATTGCGAAATGATACACGCTTTCAAGTCCTTCAAGGTTTTTGGTCTATCACGATATACTGTTCTTTTCAAGTAGGAACACAGAAAGGAGTCTAACGACTTTAGATCCGGAGATCTAGTGGGTCATTCAATTGATCCACCCATTCCTTCCTATCCAACGTCCTTGAAAAAGGCTGTCGATGCACTGCCGAACACATTGCGTGATGAGCAAGTCATCCATCTTGTTGAAATCATACAGAAGATCGTGCGACTGGTGTCACTGCCTCCGCAACGGGGGCCAGAAAATTTTGAAGCATCTCTGTGTGAGAATCAGTAAAATAAAATCTGTTTATAACTGTGACTTTTCCGTCGAAAAAATAAGGAACGATAGTTCTTCCTCCTGGGATTCCTGTCCAAACTATCAACTTGGTATTATACTGACGTAGGTCAGCGACAAACTGTATGGGATTCTCTAGTGACCATTAAAATCGGTTGGGTTTCATTCCCCTTACGTAAAATATGGCTTCATCGCTAAACAAGGTGCACCGCACAATGTCGCGACCGAGATACCAGGTGCAGAACTGAAGGCGACGATCTGCATCTCCAAAGCATAACCGTTGCAAAAAAGCTCTTTAAAAGGCTTCAAGTCGTTTTCTCGTATAATCCGGTCCACGGACGACCGCGACTGATGACAATGGCTTGCCAGTGCTCGGTTGTTTTGTTTCGAGTGGTCTCGAATACTTTTGCCTGTGGCCGCCTTCTGTCAACCGCACTTTATTTGTCCTCAACTGATCCCGCTTCTTCGAATTTGTCCATTAGCATGCGTGCAGTTGATGCAGCTATCGGCTGTCTCTCCGGGTATTGCCGATTAAAAATCTTTAGACCACGGGCGGATAGAACTCCGATAACGATCGCAGCGGAACACGCAGCCCCATGAAGTTTGCCTGACTAGTTCGTCGACTGCGAGCGGGTTACATATGAGGCACACTGTGTTACTAAACAACATACGGCGTTCTTTTGGGTCGTGAAAAAATTTTGGAAATTTGTCCCAGCCTATCTGAACTGCACTCTGCATCGGACTACTTTGGTGCTTCTCAGTAGGCAAATTATCGAAAAATCATCTTGGGCTCAGAGAGAGCGACCTGATTGCCTAGACCGTATAATTTGCACGCTGGAAAAAATTCTCGCCCGTGATACCGAGATTATCGACGGGCAAATAACAGCGTGTTGTCGACTCTTCGGCGCCCTTCAAGGAGTTGGTTTAGTTTAAATTTTATCAAGCTAGTGGTTCAGATTGCTTTCCGACAGTCGCATTGGATGCCGTAACAATTCAATGCTATCGGTACCAGTTCCGTCTGAATATATGGGACAATTAAAAACTGGAATCTGTACAGCTTGTAAAAGAATGAAAAATACGATCCATATGACACACGTAAAATAACTTGAAGGCATGTAAATCGTGTTTCAAAAGATCCCTGATGTGAACCACTGGGAGCATTGCCACTCAAACAGTGAATTAGATGTTGTAGCCCTTCTAACGCCATAGTTTCTTTTCTATCACTCATCGGGAACCGCAAGTAAGTCGTGATGTGTTGAATAATAAACTAATAAATTCAGTTATGTCGGCAAGAAAACTTGCTACATAGTTCAGCGACAAGCCGTATCTCACTCCCAGTCAGAGATCAGTTAACCTACTGCAGTACAGCACGAGGTGCAGTCCAAACTACCGCTTATAGTACGGCGTACTTGAATACGCGTTCCTTCCCACATACACGATTTTGTTCGACTGCCGATTACGGGACACAACTGGTGTTCCGCTTAGATCGCTCTTTTATTAATTAGCCAAATCAACACCACCAATCCGACTATGGGCTAAATGAGTATATTGTGCTTGACTGCAATAGTTTAATTCTAAAGGCCTCATCAAGTTGTCAAATAGGAATGGATGATAATCACGCGGTTGTTTTCCCTTCCGACCTCCCCATATCGATTTTGATATACTTGGTGTTGCTTCCTAATTAGCACGAGACCGCCGAAAGAGTCCAAGAAGATACTGACCGGTTGTAAAAATTGAATAACTTGGTTTTCGTAGCAGTTCGTTAAAATTACTTGACTTTTCCTGGTGATAAATTCTTCACCATTCCCCAAAATTTCGCTGAAATCTGGTGATCGGTTCATACTTCAGGAGGATCTCTAATCTCTTTCCAGGGCAAAAAAACGTGTTCAGGGCCACCCCATTACGTAAGCGACCTCTCGTATAGACTCTCAGAAACTGGAACGTGGTATGCTAACGTCGCAAGTATTTCCCCTGCTGTATCAACCAAAGAGGAAATAATAACCTACCTGATAATCTTCAAAACGTTGTGAGTTGTCATGAATAAAGTGATCTTTCACGTAACCTTTCGTAGGGTTCTGAGTGTATCTCCACCCCATCTCACTCAGCCTTCGCGAATGATGAGTATACCCCGCGCTCCATTCAGTTACACAGAGTTCAGTCTCCGATGAGCCTTGGAGTGACCTTAAGCGCTGATATTCTCATGTTGTCAATCGATTCATTTACTTCAATCTTTCCGTGTTTCAGACGAATAACTGAGGGGGTTATGCCAAACTCATAGATGCACGTTCTGTAGCTCCATGTTTGTAAATATGTACTGATGAACTATCTAGTCATTTCAATTGGGACTGTAATAAAGTGGATGATCAAAATTGATAACAATTTGTGGACCACTTGTCTCGCACCTGATCTACGGTTTTGAGTCCGAATCATTTCACTTTTGAAGCAGTTTTCTGACTGATTTAGAGGTGCATTACCAGGGATATCAGTCTTTAGTACGTCTTTATTGAGATGAATGGAAAGGGGTGCGGGTAGTATCTTGTTCGACAGTGTCTTCCAACTTCCGATCTAAATCACTACCAAAAGTATTCCTTGCATTTATATAAACTGTACTGTTACTGATATAGTCGAATAAAAGAACGAACTAACGTTATTCAGGAATCTAGGTGACTACGTGGTTCACTAGAATTGCTTGCTTTTAAAACAAACCGATTGCAACTTCTTCAAGTTTTGTTGAGTTAAGTCATATTCTCTGAATAATCTCATTTCATCATATATAGAAAACACGAATAGCGAACAAGCTTGTTTTCGGTAACATCATCCTCGTGGCTAATACAGTTACAATGTATTGATGGTTGGCAGATTTTGATAATGTTTTGAGGTGATCCGCCGAGGCCAAAGACTTTTCACATTTGGATCACCTCAAAACATTATCAAAATCTGCCAACCATCAATACATTGTAAACATGCCCAATGCACTTAACTGGTGGGGTCCGGTTAGTACAAAGGGAAATCCTGCTGTTGGCAGTCAAATTACAAGCTAGTTCAATGTTGGTGGATGCCATATTCTACTGTAATTTGGGCGGGTATACTGTGATCCAAATGCAGAAAGTCAAAGGTTCTCCGGCGCGGCCTCGTAGCTCATCTGGTAGAGCACTCGCGGTATTAAAGCGAGGGTGGTAACCATGCGTGGGTTCGAATTCCGCCGAGGCCAGAGGCTTTTCACATTTGGATCAAAACATAATACGGTTACATTTATAGGTTAGAAATGCATAAATTATGAACAACTTTTGTGTTCTAAAGTGTGATTGGATGGTCATCAAGATAGGTGTTGTATAGTTAGGAAAGATAGGAGGGGAAATGTTGTTGTTTCGTGGTTAGAAAAGGGACCAGTGAAACAATGAACATGGGTTTCGGGGATTATCCATTGCCGGTTTCAACCTAAGGGTCAACGTATGAGTCTCAATGAGCTCCAGGGTTGGTCTCGGATCGCGGCCAGGGTAGTATGAGTACCCTAACGAAACTTTTCTGAGAACAAAGCGATGGACTGAATAATCTGATCGCTACAGCCTCTGCCGTTGCTAGATGTTGTTTTCGAGCGGCTTTCGGTGCCTTCGTAGGGACTCTGTAGACTATTTTGAACGCGTCGTCGTTTATGTGATGTCCACTATCCGCAAGGTGTGCCACATTAGCACTGGTGACGGATTTTCTGTTTCCCGTCGACAGCCATGTTCATTGTTTCACTGGTCCCTTTCCTAACCACGAAACAACAACATTTCCCCTCCTATCTTTCCTAACTACACAACACCTATCTTGATGACCATCCAATCACACTTTAGAACACAGAAGTTGTTCATAATTTAAGCATTTCTAACCTATAAATGTAACTGTATTAGCCACGAGGATGATGTTACCGAAAACGAGCTTGTTCGCTATTAAGTCAAATTGCTGTTTTGCTGCACGGTTTGTCGCACGGGGCGAAGTTACGAAACTGATTAATTTGAGGGAAAAGATAACACTGAATCGTAATATTACTTCAAGGGACCCTTCCAAAGTGACAAAATCTTTCGCTAGACGACCGGTAAAAATGATAAGGGGACAAAGAACTCGAATAAAAATTCCCGACACGTCCAAGATTCCCCCATTTCCCTGATATGCTACTTTACCATAACAAGCGAAAAGCTGTCACACACTGGAAAGACGAAGGAAAAAACCTCGACAGACGTACGGTCTATTTGCTTCATAAAGCCAGAAAAACTGCCCAATACAATCTAATCGGACCGAATTCGAAAGTCAATAATGAGATCTCTTCAAGTGTACCAGAGTTATTAGAGGAATGGAATACACCTATGAAACACGAATTCAGGGAAAGTTTGAGGAAACGCGTGAAAATTGTCCTCAGGAAAAGTCACGAAACTTCAACAAATTGCTATGAAAATCAAGTTGTTCAATTTTTACTACGAGTCAGTGTCCCCTTAGACTCTTCTGGCTTTCTAGTGTCAATAAAGAGGTAACGCGAATTATGCTAAATGCTATACTGTACGCGCAAATAATGGTGTACACAATAATTGCAGCTACTTTGTACTCCACCAGAAAGAACAAAGTAATCATCACCCATTTCTCTTTGACAACCTAATAAAACTGAATCAATCCGCCTGGCATTGGAAACGTCATGACACTACACGGTTCCCGATGAGTAAAAGAAAAAAAATTACGGCGTAAGAGTGGGTACAGCATGTGATCTGCTGCGTGAGTGGTAATACTCATTATGGTTCACATCAGGGATCCTTTGAAATAAGGCTTAACTTGCCTTCAATTAATTTTACGTGCACCATGCGGATCGTAATTTTCATTCTGTCACTAGTGCGACAGATCTAGCTTTTTAATTATCCGATATATTCAGAAATGAACTGGTATTAATAACATTAATTTATTACCGCGTATAATAAGACTGTCGGAAAGCAATCTAGACCACCAGCTTCATAACTTTGTGGGCTTTAAACGAGCTGATTACATATTGGTATCTGTCCGTCGATAATCTCGGTTTCATTGCAACTTTTACTGGCGAGAATTTTGTTAAAATGCAAATATACGGCCTAGGCAATCAGGCGGACTCTCACATCCTAAGTGGATTTTTTGGCAATTTGCCCACTGGCAAGCACGGAAGTAGTCCGGTACAGAAAGTGATTTAAATGAGCGTAGGTAAGTCTGAAATTTATTTCACGACTTAAAAAACACAACAAGTGGAATATAAAAGCCGGACTTCAATACATACAACCGTTGCAAATTTCGAAAGCCCCGTTGGCTGTCTCAGCTCACGGCCGCTTCGACTTCTCCTGTTGACGGGTGCAGCTGTATCTTCCGTGGAGTTTACTGTTGCAACCGGTAATGGGTAGTCGTTGGTGAGAGTAACAAGTACCGACTCAGCACGACTAGTCGAAGGTTGTGAGCAGGTGGGAGCATTGTGTGGGGTATCCAGGGTGAGTTCTGCCTCGACGAAGGCTGCTTTGAGGCGGTCTATACTGATGGTCACTTTCCTGCCCTCGAAGTCTACCGAGTATTTTCCTTTTCGCTGGACAACGCGGAATGGGGCCACATTAAGCCGGTTATAGTGGTGTTCGCACCCCATCTACTCGAACAAATGTATAGCTAGCGGTCGCTACAGTGGTAGGCATGCAGCTGCTAAGAGTTCGCTTCCATGGCGGAGTGGGCTTTACCAACCCCTTTTGGTGTGACAAAAGTTTTGCGTAATCCCCGTAATTAAAACTAACAAGGGGTAATAGAGGAACCAACCCACATGAAAGTCGTAATGTGCAACAACAAACCGGCGTCAGCCGGCCTAACTCTCCTGCAGTCTTAACAGAGCCATCGGTAAAGTTCCACTTTACAAAGGGTTATCACGAGCATGAAGGCCAGCTTCCAGCTGGTGATGGAATCGCTCCATCATGCCATTGGCCTGAGGATCATAAGCCGTAGTCTCGTTGTGTCTGTAACCGAATGCTTTCAGTAGCCCGTGGGAGGCACCGTCAAAGTGAGAACCACGGTCAGTGATCACGATAGCAGGGCAACCGAAATGACTTACCCAACCAATTAGAAGTGCTTGTGCAGCTTCCTCTGAGGTAGGATGGGGAATAGGTGTGGCCTGTAACACACGTGGGGTTGTAGACGCAGCCGTTGGATGGTGGGAGGGGCCCTACGAGATCCACATGCACGTGATAAAACGTGCGTCTGGTTCAGAGAATGTGCCTGATGCAGATCTAGTGTGACGGTGTATCTTAACGCCTTGGTATTGTAAACAAAGGCGGGCTTAAAGACGTACCTCTTGTTTGAGGCAAGGCCAAACGAATCTCTCGATGATAAATTGCATTGAGCCTGTCATATTAGGTGGCGATAAGTTGTGGAGACTGGTAGTAACTTGTCCGTGAAAATCGGCCGTAACCAGTGGTCGGGGTCGATCCTGTGACACATCGCAAATGATAGTTACGTCCAAGTTGGGAGGGTCACTGGCACTAGATGCAGGGATCTGTTGTTCTGAGATGCTCAACCTCAGAATCCGTTGCTTGGGCTGAGGCAGCTACTTCTAGATCTATGCCTATTGGTAATTGGTCGTCCTCATTGTGGGTGCGTCAGAGTGCGTCTAATATGGGATTGTGGCCCCCAGAGATCTGTCGAATGTCCGTAGTGATCTGCAAAATAGTCTAAGTGGAGAATGTCGATCAGAAGCTGACTGGTGGTTTACGATCCGTGAACACTGTGAACTTTCATCTTCCGACTGTGGGCCGGAAATGTAGGATTCCCAAATAAATTGCCAGTAGTTCTCTGCTGAACCTATTATCCCAGGATTCCGCTGGTTGGAGACGCTGAGAGAAGAAAGCTATTGGTTGCCATGAGTTATTGAAGAATCGTTGCAACACTACTCTAAATGCCGTGTCTGAGGCTTCTGTCTCTAATGCCAGAGGATTGGAAGAGTCGGGATGTTCATGTAGCGCTACTTTGGCGATAGCTTCCTTGACCGAAGCAAATGCTGCCTGTGCCGTGTCAGGAAATATGAATTTCTGCTTATCTTCACCTAGAAGGTCTGTGACGATGCACTATCAGATTAAATGAGTAGGCAGAACCTCGAATAGAACTACTGAGGAATAAGAACCCCAAAAAGGTGTAGAACGTGGCATGATATTTCTTATGCGCAGAATTATGTAGTTTACAATTATGTAGCATAACTGAGATAATAGAGTTAGGGATAATAGAAAGAGTCGATCTTGAATATCCCATCCACCGAATGCTGAATTGAAGAGAGGGTGTTTGTAATCTCTTCGTGGTAATGAACGAATTCTTTCAGATCTTCGGATATTTGGTTGTTCCTTGGGATTCTCGGACTCAAACGTATCTAGATCATAATTATCAGCAGGTGAAATGACATCTGCTTGACCCTCTCCATTGTACTGCACCTGGTCAACATGACCTCTATGACTGGATAGATCATCCAGATCCAGTATAGTGACCATTCGGTTCCCATTGAGCGAAATGACAATTCCTTTTGCCGGTTGCAAATTATCCCCTCTGAAATAATTGACATTGACTTTCAACATACACTCAAAAATGGTTCTCAAACTACGGCATTTAAATAAGTGAGATGGACTTTTACCAGTAGCAGTACTGGCATCTTTACTATATTGCATAAGAAAATTGTCAATGGCACAATCGAGTTCAAAAAATGCACGGGGATTCACAGAGTGAATTGCACTATTACGCGTGCGTACAAAGTTCTCCGCAAGGCCATTAGACTGGGTGACGTGGAGTAGTGTATACACGTTTGCAACCAGGACCTTTTAACCACTCATCCGAGATTTTAGCAGTGAAATATATGCCACTGTCAACAACTAGCACAGGCGGAATTCCTTCTCTGGTGAATAATGTTTTGGAAGCTGTTTGTGTGAAGTCAGTCGTGGGTGAAGTTAGTAAATATATCTCTGGCCAGCGGTAAAAAGCATCAGTGGTCACAAGAGCGTAGCACTTACCCAAGACGTGTCAAGCCCCACAGGACACAGGCCAAGGAAGTCACTTTGAAGGTTTTGATGGAATCCTGTGTAAACACTTACTGCAGATTTAGCGAGACGTACTATGTAGGCATCCAGTTCCGACCACCAGGAAATAATTCGCGCCACTGACTTCATTCTATCGACACCCAAATACCCGAATGGAGATCTGCCAGTATTACGGTAAGAGATGCTGGAGGAATGATCATAGGGTTGTTAAGGCACAAAAATCCATCTGAAGTGATCGACGAATTGTCAAAACGAGAGTAGAAACCAGGGAATCGCCGCTTTTTGTTCGACATCCAACCACTATATAAAGCTGAAATCACCGAAGCGAAATACGTTTTCGTATCCTTTACGTGATCTTCACGCAACACTGGTAGCAGCTGTATCAACAAATTATATATATATATATATATATATATATATATATATATATATATATATATATATATATATATATATATATATATATATATCACCAATAACTCGGTACAATGTACGGAGGTGTGGTGCCACACAAAAACAACGGGACAGAAGGATAACAATGAAGAATCAATGAGGAAGTTTGTCAGGAGTTCGAACACAAACTGTCACAATATAATCACCACTGAGCACGACGTTGAGCCACATACGACATGGTTTCCAGCCAGCTGTGAAGTGGATCTCAAGGTCTTCAACCATGCAAGCTTGAGGAACCGACAGAAGCAAGTCTTGACGTCAACATTTTGGCAAACGGGTGCCATGTCATGACTTGGTCTCCTCATTGTCGTTTCCAGCCAACCTTAGGCTCAGTGAATAGAGCGCGACGGGGAGGTCGATGAGGTGGCATATGTAGCACGTGACCCAGCCAACGAATCCGATGGAGTGATATGGTAGCAATAACAGGGTACGTGGCACGCCCGGTTACGTAGATGCGCGTTCGAACTGCGAAATTGCCTATTCGCTGCGGCCACCAAACTCGCGAGATACTCCTAAGGCATCGGTGATCAAAAGCGGACAACCGGTTGACCGCTCAAATAGGCCAGGTCTCACAGGCGTACGGGAGAACACCACACACAGCTACGTTGTGCACCCTACCTTTCAATCGGAAAGAGATGTCATGCAGTCTCCACCGGTGAAGTAAATTTCAGAAGGCCGCCTGAGTCCTCGCTATTCAATTGTTCAAGTCATCTCCAATCCGTCCATCGAAAGCTATTCAGCTTTCCAAGTAGACAAACTTTTCAACAATTTCTAACTGATCATTACCGAGGGTAAGTGTGGGAACGAACTCCTGCCAATCTTGTAGAAGTACTTTGCACTTGGAGGATGGAAAGCACATTCCGTATCGTAATACAGACGACTCGAGGCTGTCTAGAACGCACGGTGCCACAGTAATATCGTCACAAACCAATGCGATATCATCTGCATAGTCTAAGTCTAAAAGCCTGGTACCAGGTAGAAGCTCAATGCCCTCGTTCGTTTCCTTGGGCCCCTCTTAGGATGTGGTCGACCGCGAAATTGAACAGGAAGGGTGAGAGTGGGGAACCTTGACGCACGCCACTTCCAACTAGAAAGCAAGGTGACTATAAGCCATATGTCTGTACTCGGTCTGAAGTCTGATGGTATAGAGCTTGGACGATTTCCACACACTTATCAGGCACTCTGTGTCCGATGAGACAATCCTAGAGGGAATCAAAAGCTGTTTGGACTTCCAAGAATATGATTAAAGTCGGTCTGCGGTATATGTGTCAGAGCTCAAGTATCTGACGGGTGGTGAAAATTTGGTCGATGAACCCGCGGTTGGGACGAAAACCGGACTGTTCTTCACGGACTTGTTGTTCGCGCACTGGGGACAATCTTTGGAGGACTACCGACGCTAACAACTTGGATGCGACTGAGACCAAGCTTATCTTTCGATGATTGGAACAGACGTTTCTAGCTCCTTTATTATATATAGGGATGATGAGTGCGCAATTCCAACTTTCTGAGATGCCTTCGTTGAGCCAAATCTTGGTAAAGAGGCCTGTGAGCGCTTTGGCGAGGTGTATACCACCATCTGTGAAGAGGGCCGGAGGGAGCTATATTGCGTTTCAAGAGGTGAAGCGCACCATCGACTTCTTCTTCTGTGGGTGGGGTAGTGCAGATAGTCCATGGAGCATCAACTGGTTCCAAAAAACTACTGAGTAAGGAAGCTGGCGCTGAAGGCCAGTTAAATTGCTGTTCAAAGTTTTCTGCCCATTGGAACATGTTCCGTAAAAGCTGGTGGACTAGTTGTCTGTTTGCCTCGCAGATCAGTTCATTCACTCTAGGCTTCCTGGTGCCACTAGATTGGATGAATTGGAAAAATCTCCAAGCATTGCCGGTGGCAGCAGCTTGTTCCATTTCGGCCGCGCGTTCGGATCACCAATTCTCTCGGTCTCTGTTCAAGCTTCTAATCCATTTTTTCGTATTTGGGCATGGGCTTTGTGGTTTTCACTGCCGGCAGGGATATTCCTATGGCTGTCTAGCTATTCCAGAGAACCCAATGAGATCCAGAGCGTGACTACATGCCACGTGACTTATACACAAGATTTGGTACTCTACTTTTGTGGCCTCTTGGATGTGTTGCCAGCGGTCTGGCAAATCATCGTGTATGTGACTACTTAGGTGGGAGCGAGCTGATTCTGATATCTTTCCCTGACCGACATCTGGCAAAGTAAGTCTGCGTCTATCCGTCGACGGCGGACTTTTGACCTGGTGGAAAACCGTACTATGAACTCAGTAAACACCAGGGCGTGATCAGAATCCAGATGTGTGCTCATTAACGACCTACAAGACTTGACTCAGCCACACCAATGATAGCTTACGAATATGTGGTCTATTTGTGTTCACGACTGGTTAGCAGATGGTGGTCTCTATTATAGTGATCAGCCGATCACACCCCGTCTATCACTTGTGAGACTGTACGTTTTGCGCGCTGCAACCACCAACGTGCGATCTCTGTACTCATTTCCCGTGAGAACACACGTGGCTGGCACTCCACGGTCTTTTCTCGTTTACTTCCTCTACGAATGCGATCGTAGGAGCTGAGGGAGTGTGTCCTCCAATACCATGTGACTGTGCGACGAAAAATGCGCCGGAAGTTCCTCGTCGACAATGATAAGCGACCATCTGCGCACAGGTGGAGCAGTCGATTACCGTTATCCGTGCGCTGATGGTTGGAGCCGATCTGACTTCCAAGCATTCGCTCGAGTGGACCTAGGTGGCCCATCTGAGCGCTCAGATCTCCAGCCAGTACTATTATATCTATATGAGATGCCTTTCCAAGAATTTCATGAAGTCGCCGGGAGAATATATCTTTGGCTGTATCAGAACTGCAGTCAGTGGGGGCGTAGGCAGCGACAACAAACAGACAACAATTTCTGTCTTGGACTTCGACAGCTTTGTACGAAGCCTCTAAGCAAACCGCACATAATCTCCTGTTGAGTGAGATCCAGTCGCATATCGCATACTCGGCTTTAGTACTCAAGACGATTCCTACTCCTGCGTGATCAGATGCAGAAGCCGAAGCATCTCCGGATAAGCGCAGAGTAAAACATGCCCCAAAGGTGAATTGAGACGAACTACGATGGCGGGGTCCTGGATACGGGTATCGGATAAGCAGCAGACTTCAATAGCCAGTGTCTCAAGTGTGCGCGCTAAAGCTGCTTGTTGCCTTTTTTGCATCAGAGTGCGTAAATTGAAGGCTGCAAGCTTCAGTGACACACGTGGTCTCAGTAGCGGTTTTGATGAACTGCACAAAACTGAAGGTGGAAACTCATTTGCATACCCAGCGTCCTAATGGATGTCAACCTGAGAACTACACGGAATGGTATTCATATTGTTGTGTGTAAAAGAATGGGTGAAAATGAAAGGTGTGGTAATAGGTAGTTGGTGCTGTCTGACCTCCAGCTCCTCGGTCATAACTTATGTAGTTTGAGTGGGTGAATGAAGTCGAGCGCGAGAACGAGTGACCATATATGTGTAGATTTCATGTAAGCATGTGGGCTGAACACTACCCGGATGCCCAGACCGCAGTAGAGGGTTGACTTAGGGGGCCCCACCGCGGGTCTTCGACCAGAACGCCTGACCTACAAGGCAGTAGGCCCCCTCTGGGGGCCGGTGACTGGTTGCTCAGTTCATACGCCCTTCGAATGAGGCTAAACATTCTGGATACCCAGTACATCCCCCCGCCACAGATGCCGGTGAGCATACTGACTATCAGTCAGTTAACCCGGTAAAGAGCGCCATGCTTCCCGTTTCGTCTTCTCACTTTAGTGAGTACAACTCCTTCAGAAGACAGTGAGTAGGGCTTCCTCGTCAGAGGCTGTAGAGGGGCCTTCAGGACGAGTAGCCATCTCGGAGCCTGAAACACCTGCTCTCGATCACACTGAGGCATTTGGAGGCCAGACCAAAACGACTGACTGGTGGTCGGGATGAATATGGCATTCTGGATAGAAGATTAGCGTGT
This sequence comes from Fasciola hepatica, assembly GCA_948099385.1. Lineage (NCBI taxonomy): Eukaryota > Metazoa > Platyhelminthes > Trematoda > Plagiorchiida > Fasciolidae > Fasciola > Fasciola hepatica. The sequence continues at coordinate 2,380,556 of CANUEZ040000106.1, forward strand.
GGTATGTATTTAGCACTACAGTGCAGAATATCGTAATCATATGAGCTGAGTGGAATACTTCATCGGTGAACCATCGCAGCTGATGATTTGGACAACGAATAATGCGGATGGTAGATGAACCGCAAAGCCTCGTGATCAGTTACCACAATGAACCTTTGACCAAATGAATATTTATGTAAACACCTGAGGGCCTAGTAAACTTCAAAGGCTTTCTCTCTGTTTGTGAGTATCCTTGTTCACCTCCACTAAGCCTTCTTGAAATACGAATGACTGGCTGCTCGCATTTTTTAAGAACATCACCTTTATCAGTAGCAGAAGCATCAGTAACAACGGTTGAACTATCTTTCGGGGAAAAAGGCTCAAGAACAAGGCCGGATTGTAGGTAAGATGGCAGATTACGAAGGGCCTTTTCATGAGTCTTATTCCAAAGGAAGGAATTGATGGACAGAATATCGAACAGACATCCGTATTATTGGGAAAAATTTGAAATCAAACGAACTTGGTACTGAAGACCTCCAAGAATAGAGAGTAGTTCATGAATTTTTGTGAAAGGAAATACTACAGTGGCCGGGGGTAAACTTGCTGGATCAGGAGAGAAATCCCTAGCACCAGCAATGTAACCAAGAAAGGAAAACTCAGGGACACCGGAAATACACTTGTCTGGGTTAAACGGAACGTTAAACCTGATGAACTTCTTTAACAAACAATAAAGGCTGTAATCATGTATAGGTCGAGTGGAACCGTGGACAAAAACGTCACCTTGGCTTGACTCAAAACCCCTAAAACCTTGCACAATATGGGTAAGAGACTGTTGAAAAATGACAGGCGAGAAGTTCAGACCAAAAGGCAAAAGGTCGTATGGAAATAAGCCGAAAGGAGTTTTGATGGTCTTTAAAGCTCTGGAGTATTTGCAAGTATGCATCTTTTCAACCAATTTTTGTGAATACACTAGACCCCACAGGTCAGTAGAGCAAGTCTTCGGGTTCTTCAATTGTGCCTGTACGCTACGGTAAGCACTTATTCGATGTCAATCGATAGTTACCGCAAATCCGTGGTGCCTTTCATCAACCTTTAACGAGGTGACAGTCGGTGTTGCCCAGTTAGACGACTCCACTTTGCTAATAATTTTACGCCTAAACATCGACTGTAGTGCCTGACAAGCAAGTTCTCTCAAACCAAAATGAGTTTTTCTGAGCTTTAGAAAAATGGAATGGTTAGATATCTGCATCCTCACTCCAGAAATGTTCATTCCGTTAGAAACCTTCGAACATTTTAAAAATCTGTCATATATCCGATGAATCAAGTGAAGGCGTTAAGAAAGTTGCATCAGTGTGCAATTTAAAAAGCTCCATCAAATCACGAATAGAAGGTCCTGAATCAGAAACCAAAAAATCCTATTCAATAGGAACAGAGTCGCGTAACTGAACTGGAGCCCCTTGCAGCCCACAGCCTTTCGTCGCATCGGTTTTTGGTCGGTTTGCTTGATAGTAGTTTTACCAAAAAAGCAATTATATATTTTGAAGGAAAATTTCGAAATCACCATGGAAATATAAAAGTTATGTGTAAATGTGATTGTAAATTGCGTTGCATTTTTGTAAAGCGTTTGTTTGAAAGGATCAGTGTCAGCCGTATCGTAGTCATCGCTGGAAGCCAGTCGCAACCGTTGTTTCGCTTCGCATTACGTGATTTTCTTGATTTAGAGATTGTGCCTCATCACTGGTAACGTTTTCCAGGTGCCACTGGACTCAAAGGTTACGTTGTGTCATGCGATAACTTGTTTTTCAATTGTACAGGCCCAGGAAGCACGAGTGTCCCTGTGACCGTCCTTTGACCGTACCACTGAGTAATCCCCAATGAAACAAAAAAGAACGGTCTGCAGAATGACTAATTTAGGTATTCCATGTAAAATATTCTGCTAACTTGCAGTATTTTTCTGTTTTTTCCATTATTACTCGCTAATATTCTGACACAAACCCAACAAATAACCACAATTAAAATTCTATATTTTTTTCGTACATCAAGTCAATTTGCCTAAAGTCTATTGTAAAGTAGAATTCGGGCTAACTAACTTGAGCAGCTATATGAGCAAAACGTATTGCACAGATATGTGGCTCATCTACTCCTTCTTAGTTCGAACGACTTAGTTATAACTAGATCCCGGAATTAGAAACCTCGTTTTATCGATAGTCCTCATCAGTAGCCGACTCCGAGCTCATGATGAAGACTTACGGAACTATAGTGCATTGTCCATATTATACGTGATTCCGCCGGGGTAACGACCCACTCATTCTAATTCACACGTTAGTTTAAAGAGTACAGAACTCAAACCGACGATGCACTTTGAAATTTATTAGGAGGAAAATTTACAAACCGGAGGCTTCGGGTGTGTTTCATCGATCCTCCACTTCATCATCCGCAGGAAAGAGAAGAAAACATGGAAGGTGAATTTTATTTGGACGACGACATGAAATAACATTGCACTGTTACAGATAATATTCACTTGTATACTGAGTGACCAACAATGAGTCATAATATCCTTACCTTCCATATCATCCAAATACCACCGGTTGTTGGTTCTTCCTTGAAAGTTTTTGGTCTATGTCCTTGGGTTCACCTTCATATCTTCATGGGAATGATTTAAACGGTGGCATCTTTCAAGTTTGGCATGGTAACGGTCTCTGAAGAGTAAGTTCATAAATTAATTATTAAACAAACAAACAAAATATACAGTGTGGACAAAATATGCACACGCTGAGGAGGTCGAATTTCGCAACTCACTACTTAAAACTTTGGTAGTAGGTAAAGTGATGCAGATTCAACGAAGTAAGTAACGAAGTCAGTTACAAAAGAGTACGCGACAACCGGACTATAGAGAAGCAAATTAGCGGACTTGATCAGTATCTAATGTCAACCAATGGCTCTAGGCTCCACAGTACCCTTACACGAACAGTTCATAGGTAGTGAATTCCCTCTAAGTATATGAAGTAAATGAAGGTGAAGAGTGATAAGGTCGGTGGTCCAGACGGGTTTTCGCCATACCATCCACAGTGTTAATTTTTATACAGTAACTTTTGTCCCGTGAAAATAACCTGGATTATGCCAGAGTGACGTCCATTATGCCAGTTCGTTTTCACTATCTGGTAGATATATCGTGCAGTGAAATGTTCTGGACTTGTGTGTACAAAGAATTCTACTGCATCGAAAGTCCTCTGAGATAAGTAAAACTGCTCCGGTAAGCTTGACCATAATCAACTGACTGTCCCATTTAGCGTCAGTATGTCGTGCACTACTTTGTTTTTCATTCTATAGGACGTGTAACGTTGCTAGTCTTCGTAGTCGGGACTGTAGTGATGTATTCAAATGAGTAACGCCTTCTACCTGTGGTCATTTATCGGACTCCTTGTCAGTCCCGGATAGCTAACACGTGGTCGTGGTCACAACGTCTTAACTATTTCCAAAGACAGATTTTCTTCAGGATATCATTCCATCACTCTGGTTCTATCCCACATATACCACTCTTTTGAAAGAATATTTTTGGATTTCAGTGAGTAAATTATTACCGATCTATTTTCGTCCATCATTTATTTGTAATCCGCCTTCTAGAACTTACATGTTCGACTTATTTGCACTTTGTGTGTGCGCGAACACAATGGCTTTACCAAAATAACTAAAAATGTAAACTAACCAATAAACAACCGGCAAAGATTATTTTTACAAGGACTTTTTGCCATTTTTGCCAGGCCCGTTTAAAAGAACCAGCCGTTCGCCCACACAAACTGTTCGCAGAATAATTCTGGTACACTGGGAATACTTATTTGTGTTCTGTACCAGTTTTAGCCTTCTCTATTGTGGAGCATAAATTTTCACAATCTGTGGAGACTGCAGAGTTGTTTATTGCTATAAATTGAAATGGCCTCTTTTGTCACGAAGGAGACAAGGAAAGATAATGATGGTCAAATAGAAAGTCAGGCATCATGCGGAAACAAGACGTGTGAGGGGATGTAGGCGACGAAGGAATACTTCGTGATGCCTGCAAATAGGGGTACCATAGGACACGCGGTAAAACCGCTAAGAGAGCACGAGATTTATTTGAAACATGAGTATCTGAAGCGGTTCTGCGTGGATTGCCAATCCACAATAACTAAAATTGATTCAGGGGTAGTAAGAGTGGTCGAAAGCATGTAAGCTGGTAACCAAGTCTCGCAAACGCAACCCAAAAACGCGTGCTGAGGTGCGCAGCAATAGATCTCAAAGGAAGTCTATCGCGTGGAAAGTAAAGCCGAGGACGGACTGGATAAAGGGGATTAAACAAATCGGTGAAACTAAACTGAGCTGGGACAAACATCGGTCCATGGTGCGCGGCACTTGGGCCATTAAACCTGCAAGCAATGAGGAGATGTTTCTAGAAGTCACCACGAAATTAGAAGATCAACGTATATTATCAGAGGGCCTACTGAAGGACGGGAATACTTTCCATAAACAGACGTGAAACCTAAAAAAATGGTGAAGCAGCTAGGGGAAGGTAGAGAAATGTGGTGATTCACGAAATTCCGGAAACGCGTATGAAGGAGAACAGGCTGAGGATCCGGGCAATGAGATATCATATTGCAAACAGGATAAGATGCACTGGTCTATCTGACCAGGCCACGATAAGAAGAAGCCTGCGGCTAGGAAGAATGAGAAGGGATATATCGGAAAGCGATAGAAGGCCAAGACCCACCTTGGTGGAGTCCAGAAACCCAAGGCATAGAGACAGGGTGTTGGCTGCCTCGGAAGAAAATAGAGGGGCTCTGAAGCGGTTAGGTTTTCGCCAAGCCCGACGATGTGACCGGTGGGTATATTACAGTGAAAACGTCAGGGAGGACATGGAGTCTGCTACCCTGAAATCTTCGAGGCTGGCAACAAAACGGGGCATGCCACCCGCTGATGGAAAGACTAGGGAGGACTGCAGGTGCTCTAACCTAGAAGATGATAAAAGTCGTGCTAAAAGAAGGATACGGGGAAGGCACAAAACCTCCTCTCCTAAAGCTTTTAAACAGCTTTGAGGAAAAGGAGGCTGGTTAAATGGGAAAAAGGAGGCAACTCTCTGGTTCGGAGCTCGGGAGCCTGAAAAATCCCTGTAAGTGCTGGCTTCCGGGTGTTTGCCGATTAGGTGCACGAATGTGTGCAGCTTTCGCAACAAGTAGGATGATAAAGCAGCCACGTTAGACGATCCATGGATCATTGCTCTCACCGAGGAGTAGCTAACACCGCAGAGTGTCGTCCCTCACGGTCACGTGGGGGCTTTCTGCGGTACAGGAAGGGTAGTGACGGGGGAAGGTTAGGAGTTGGAATGCTGTTGCCGGCTGCCAAGCACATGAGCCGGCAAACAGCTACTGAAATCGGGCTTCGAAATGTACAGTGTATCAGCTATATGATAAAATCTCAAAGAGGCCAAATGGCTCCCCCTCGCGTCTACCGAAGCCCGTTCTCTGCCAGATTGGGAAATACCCATTTGCTGGCGGCTATTTACATAGTCAGTAAAGATGAAGCAGAGCTCATCGTGGGGGGACTTCAACCCCGCGGAAATAGATTCGGAATTGGCGGATGCACCACCGGGTCATTCGGAGATGCAATTTTTCAAGTGCTTCAAGGAGAACAGCTCGTCCAACAGGTGCAGCAGGAAAAGCTTTGGGGGGATACACCAGAACTCCTCGGCACCTGGTTTAGTAATGACGAAGTGTGAGGGGGACTCGGGTCCAACGGCCGTCGCAGCACCACTACGAAAGAGCGATAAAGGAGTGATAAGCATCCAGCTGGATGAGCGCAGAAGCGCACCACCGGACAAATGCCTCAGTGAGCTGCTCAGGCTGGAGATCCCGAGGCTAGCGAAGGAGTTGACGGAACTGAATTGGGAGATCATTCATGGCAGCTTGGAATAGAAGTGAGATCATCAGGGGTAACCTGGAGGCACATCTGAATGCTTTTGCGTCTTAAGTGAGGAGTAAACGAAAAGGCTTACCAGCATGGCAGAGGTCCTGGGTTCGAAAGGCACAGGTTATGAAACGCAAGGCCTGATGTAGGTTTACTAGGAAGGGGAGCCAAAAGAATCTGCGAGAATGTATGACGGCTCGTAAAAAGACTTTGAGAACCCAGCTGGAGTGCAGAAGCCAGTACAACGAAGAGGCTAGCCTGAGGAGCGAAAAGTAACCTAAAAACATTTTAACCATTTCCAGTCATAGTCAGTCCTAAAGGGTTACAGATGGTAATGTTAAGGACTCAAGGGGCAAAACAGTGAAACGAGCGGAGGCAGGGCCAATGTATTGCTGCACTACTTTGAGGGAGTGCATAGCCACGATCTTGGTAGAAACACGCCTAGCCTCTCTCTATTCAGCGGGATAGGAATCCTTCCTGTCCAAATTGGGGAGGACGACAATAAATGGGAGCTAGCAGGACTAGAACTACATGGGAAAGTAGGCTCAGATGTAATATATCCAGCCGTGTTGAAGCCGTTAGCCAACTTACTGGCCGAACCTTCTTTACTGCTATTCAAACAGTCTCAAAGGGACCGTCAGCTGCCAAAACTGGAAGCTGGCGCGAATAGAGCCAACCCAAAAGGGTGGGAGTAGTAAAGAAGCTTCCAACTGCAGACCAGCAAGCCTAACGTCTGTGGTGTTGAAGGTCCTGGGAAGGATTCTGATAAACTAAGTGGTTGCCTTCCTAACCGGGGTTGGGCTGACAAGTGTTCACCAATGTGGCTTTATGAGAAAAGGTCGCGCAAGACGAATTTCCCGTGCTTACTGAAGGTACCAGAAGACATGACGTCGGGAAAAGGGTGGAGGTCTGTTACTTGGACCTCAGGAAAGCCTCCGACTCAGTTAATCACAGGCTGCTAGTGCGCGAGCTTCGAACCCGTGGAACCGACACATCTTTAGGTGACTGGATAGCTGAGTTTCTTGGAGAAAGGAGATTCTACTGCGGCAAGGCCGTGAGCGGCGCGCGGTCCAGATACCTCCCTGCTTGGTATGACAGATTTCTTGTGACGGAATCCTTCGTGTCACTCAGTCTGAAATGAATGCCGAGAAGACCACGTAAAGGTGGGGTGTCACACGTCTAGTATAGGGTTGCCGGCGGTGACCCACAGGGGTCGGTGATTGGGCCACTGCTGCGTCCGTTATATATAAACTACTTGACTTATGAACTGGATTGCCCACACTTAATGTTTGCCGACGACTTCGAGATAGTGGGAGATCCTAGAGAAAGTTTCCTTCAGGGCGGTCTCGATAAGGTGTAGCGGTGACGCACAGTCAAATCCGCTAAATCTTGAAGTCCTGAAGTCTCGAAGTACTACACGGGTTCGAGGCTTTAAGCCCAAATGTCCATGTTCTCGAGGCAATCTTAAATCTTCTGTCGGATTTACCAAACTGAAAAGAGAGTAAGAAAAAGGGGGGGGCGGGGGCGGCAACAAAAGCAATAACACAACAGTAAGCAGGAGTCTCGTTGCGGACAGTGCCTTAAGCAGGAATGGGGTTGCGACATTCACGAGCATATAGCAGGATGGACGAAACATTACTGGGATAGACCCAAATAGGGGTCTAACGTTTTCTCGGAGATGGTTTTGTTCTGCGAGAGAACAATGTCTTCCGGAATTGCGTTCCACAGTAATAACCCTACAGCTAAAAACCTTAATCCTTAGTTAAGTGCTTGGCCTCGGTTTGAAAACCTTTCTGCTGTTACCACGGAGAGAAGAGGCCGGGCAGAAGGAGAAGAAGCAACCCCTATGACTTGATTCAAAAAGGTGGAACATCAAAAACAGATCACCTCTTACTCGTCTTGAGTCCAGGGGATAAAGATTGAGGAGTTAGAGGCGGGTAGGATAAGGTAGACTGGGCAGATCCCATACTGTTTTGGTGGAGGCCCTCCGATCTCTTTCTAGGGTCTCAAGGATTCGGACAAGACCGGCGTGCACTGTCTGACTACGGTACTCCAGCCGAGGTCGGATAAACTTGCCAGAAATTATGGGGAAATAACCCCGGATGCACGGGAAAGATATCTGAATCATATTCAGGACTCAAAAGACAGACTTGCTTGTAAGTTGGTGATGTTGAAAGGAGAACAAGTTTCAATCCAACCAGAAACCGAACTCTCTGTGTCGGCCAACCCTGGGCAGTGGGGATTGCTCCGTTTACGGAAAATGTGTGGCCAGTCTCTCTGCCGTAAGATATGCGCGAGCATTTGCCATAAATAACTGGGAGATCCAAATCCTTTGACCAACTTTTGCTTCGTCAACTGCAGCTTGCAGGTTTTCAACGCTCATACTTCAGAGTGTTTCATTGTCTACATACACGGCAATGTTCCCAGAAAGGGCTGTCGGAAGATCAATTATGTGGATCAAGAAAAGGAGAGGACGTAAGACCGAACCTTGGGGGACCCCAGTTTTTATTGGGCGCGTTTAGACATGACATTCCCCACCTTAACCACAAAGGTGCGGTCGGTGTAAGGACAGGTCGTAGAACACCCCCTAAAAACCACTGCAATCCCATCTTTCCTTGACATCACCCACTTATTTACACCATTGACTTTTTTACGCACTGCCTGTTTTTACGGACCAACGCTTGTTTGTTCGCGCTCAGCGCGCTGCCCCATCGTATCCTTGTTCTGGACCTGTGTGACGCACGCGCTTCCTTCTCGCACGCCGCAATTCGGTTCTCGTTTTTGTGTGTCCTTTTGATTGCGTAATTGAGGTTTGTATCTGTTCCGTGTTACTATTCATTTGCTAATCTAGTATCGTAGGATTTCACGGATATCGCCTTCTGATATCGGGATCTGTTACGAATTTGGTTACGCATTGTTCAAGCGTGTCTTACAGTGGGTATGGAAGCTGCGAAAGATGGCCAACCTGGAGCCTGTGATCCCGTATGTTTGCAGCTTATAAAGAAGGGGGCATGGGGCACCTTGTCGAAGGCCTTAGCAAAATCGATGAATGCAGCTTGCGAGAGCTGGCCATCATCATAGGCTTTCGTCAGACTATCCATGACAGTAAGCGTATTGGTGACGTATGATCTGCTGGGAAGAAACCCATATTGGGGCAGGAAGAAGATGCTATTTCCATGCAGATGGGAAAGAACCGCACTTTCAAAAATTCGCTCGAAAGGTTTGCCACTGGTGCTAGTTAGACTTATGGGTCTGTACCTAGGAAGAAGATGTCTACTACCCTTGTTATAGATGGGTGCCATGACTACTTTTTTCCAGCCACACCGGAAAACCCCATCACAAACATAGCTGAAAAAGCGAGGCATAAGGAGCAGCTAATACTCCCGCGGTTTTCTTCAGAGCTCTGGGGTGGACCGAGTCACCACCTATGGAGCAGTATTGGTTGAGCCTTCTGAATCCTTGTGCGGCTGCACAAGTGGGAATAGTGACGTGGTTAAGTGTATTGACCAGAGATATCGGGTGCATGGTAGGGTGGGATTATATAGGTGGGGAGCTAAAAGCGGCACGAAAGTAGGAGCTGAAAACCTCGGCTACTTGGCTGAGGGAAGTGATTGAGGATCCAGCACTATCTTCGAGAGCTAGTGGCGTCGGATCTGTGCCTCTTAGAAGGCACATGAACTAAAAGGAAAAGGCCTTATTGGTCCGTGCTCAAGCAAGTACAGAACCATGGACTGCATTCTGACATGGCCTAATGTCGTCTTCCGATATGTTGTGGATAATCCAGAAATCTTCTGTATCGCAGGCAAGACCTGTGGCTCTGTATCTGGCAAGGAGGCGTGCGCTTTCGTCTGGAACGCGCCTAATGGGACGGAGGAGGGGCCGCTTTCCGGTCTACGGAGGACGAGCTCTGGAGACAAATAGCCTATCGGCCAAGGAGGCCACGTATCAGTAATTCTCTGCCATTTCATCGGTAGAGTTACCTAGGTTAGCTGAACTTAGCCGGGAGCGAACAAATGCAGGTACTTGGTCAAAATTGGTCCTTTTGAAGAATCTCAAAATTTTGATTTCTGAAGGAAGAGGAGGCCATTCCACAATAAAATCGAACCCGATGAGAATAAAATCATTTCTGCCGAGAGGCGGCAAGTAGTGCACCAAATCTATTTGGAACCATTCGTTGATGATGACCGAATCCAGTAGGAACGAGGCACGCCCTGTACGATATATGGTCTGATCTTTCACTTTCTGCACCCATGAGTTCTTGAGCATGAGATCTAGGAGGGGCTTACCAACGGTGATATCAGAGGCATCAGCTCTTTGCCAGTAGCTACTAGGTGAGTTATTGTCACCAGTGACTAACAGATGGGTCAGGTCTTTGTAGCTTCTCAGGAAGCCTTATAAGTATATGAGACCTAGGCTATCGGTTGAATTACAAGCGGGCGGACGACAGATTACACCAAGCAGTAGGGTGCCAGTCCTAGGGCGGGTAAACACAACACACAAACAATCAATACACGGAAAGGTAGGGGTTGGCAGTATGGTGGGAGGAGGATCAGAATTGTCGCAGTATTTGATAACCCCGCCGGCAAGTCCTCTGCTGGGGCCCTGCCATACTGTAAAGTATCCCGGAATGGATATTTCGGCCTCAGGTATATCAAGGGTGGGCCAGGTTTCTGTGAAGGCTACTACATGAGGCTCCTTATCCACTGCAAGCTGCTTAAGCTCCGGGATCTTACGCGGCACACTCAGGCAATTGCCGTAAAAACACTTGAGCACATGCTCAGGAAATGTTGCAGAAGCGTCAGAGACAACTGTTTTCGGGTTTGAGGAAAGATGGAGAGCTGGGATTGAAAAGGAGGTCCTGAGGGAGTTAGGAGCGGAAGATATTAGAGAACTAGAGAGTAAACAGACTGTTGGGGGGACCGGTACGTTTTGACTTCTGGTAACCCGGGAGGTACCACGCTAGGCGGACTGTCTACATCCTTAAGTCTCCGAAAAGGGCGGGCTTTTTGTGCTTTGCCTTTCTGCGCACTGCTTGATGCCCTGTTCTGAGTTTTTTGTTGGTGATCCTGTTTTGCATGACCGCTCCAGATATCTTATCTTTTGCGTTAACCTCCTCACTGCAGCTGTCACCAGATACAGGTTGCGGGTTTGTGTCTGGGCTCAAGGATGGGCGAGTCTAGTCTGTTAATACAGTCTTATTGGGAACGTTGGGGTCTGGGATACTTTTCGTAAGCGTCAGGTGTTTAGTAGCACTAGGTCACTACTGGGGGTACATTCCGCGACGGCAGATGGTGTGAGTAGGGGAGCAGCGGAGAGTGGGCGTGGAGCTCGATTCTCAAGGCGAATTACCTGCACAACAGGCAGCACTCTGAGCTTGGGATCAGTTTTTCGTGGGGTTGCTGGCTTAGCCTTCTCACTGCGAAGCCCTAGGTGAAGTGGCTTGTTAGTGGATATTCTCTTGAGCTCTTTTATTTCCTCCTTGAGGTTTGCGGCTGAGGAAACAATTCCTTTGGTCGCCTCTGTGGAGCTCATTTCAATTAGAATGCCGTGAACCCGGTTGGTGCATTTGGTTACCCGCCAAGTGGACCAACTTTTGAGTGGTAAAGGGAGCTTAAGGCGGTTTGACACCTGGGCGCAGGTGTCATGAGGGTGATCGGAGTCAAGGAAGCGGCCCCAAAGGATGACTGGCTTGGAGCATCTCTCGATGTTTTGCAAAATCTTGATGACATCAATACTTTGCTGCTCAGATACCCTACACAAGTGATGGGCTGCCTGAGTCGCTGGAAGGGATTTGATGACCAAACTCCCCAGGCTGGACAACGGCCTTCATCTCGACTATCTCTGCAGCCTGAATTTGGACTGCACATTTTAGTGCGTCTGTTGCCGGCTCGTCATGAAGGACCGTCTCGTCCGGGCTGAGGAATGAGGCATTGGCCACAGAGGGGGAATCGCATTGTCCCATGGTGAAAGTAGCCTCGTCCGAGAAAGTGGTTGTATAAATGATGCTGGAAGTTGGCGTTATTTAGGACCAAATCAGTACGGATGAAGATCGACTTAAATAGAGGGGGACGAATTGTGTGTTCTAAAATTTTCAAAAAACGGCTGCATTTACCGAGGGCGACAACAGCACGGCTGGTGTACAGCAGTTCAGTTAAGACAACTCACCGAGGACAGCCCTTGGGTCAGCCCGAGGGTACTTGGAGACGGAGCTACTAGGACGGATCTGGAAAGGACTGAAACTGTCAAAGATCTGGGGGCGTTTATGATCACTGATTTCAAAACCCGGACGCAATGTTTGGAAGCAGCCTGCAGAGGTGATAATACCCTCACACGGAGGCCGTGGTTTTCGTAACATTCTAACCAACCCATGTAACACCACTTCTGCAGCTTGCTGTACAAGCATGGCGCCCCAGTTCTATACCGGGCAGGCGACTGCTTGAACATTTGTAGAGGAGATTAACTCGAACGTTTACTGAACTCCAGACCGAGCCCATGAAGAAAGGCCTATGTGGGGAATTTTATTGAAGCGTTCAGGATTATGAGGGCTTCGCGGACGTGGGAGGACTACAGATGCTCCCAAGAAACAGATGAAAAGCCCAGGGGACACAAGCGGAGGCTTGTGAGACGGCTTTGCAGTTTGGAAGTCGGGTTGGCTGAGGCTCAGATGGTCTCTTATTTTAGAGGGAAGTTAGGTGCCCACTGGGACAGCTGGTTCGGAGATCTAGTGCAGAACAGCAAACTACCTCAGGACCCCCGGAGTAACAGGATACGTAGTGCTTGAGAGTACGGCAACGAAAGGTTTCACAAGGAAATAAGAGATCTGGGCCATACAGTGAAGCTCGCCTGTGAATGGTGCAGAAATCCGACTACTCTCGCTCACTTATGGGGATAAAATGAAACCAACTTTACTGGACTGGCCAAGCAAAATCGAATATACCTATGGCCACACCTGTTTTCTTCACTTTTGCACGACGCCACTACGGACTAGAACGCATATGGCCGAGCACATGGCTTGATCGCTGGGACGTGTGAGACACAACCGTAGGGGAAGAGACTGATATCATTCGAAACGCAAGGCTGCCAAACTACCCCCTTTCCCCTATCCCAGAAATGTAACTATAATGAAGCATTGATCCTCGGCCTGGCGGAAGGTTTCTGTGTAACCAGAAAAATAAAGGCTGATGTGTTGTGCTCTCCATTTGGCTCTATCTTAGCAAATGGTGGACAGAATTATATATATAAAATGAACCACCGACCCCCTGTCACGGATGCCGTCCAAAAAAGTGTGGTACAATGCTGGACTGCGAAAAATTTATATTTTCAAAAGAGGTCCGGGGGGCAAGGAGGGAGCTTAAATGCCTGAAAATAGGTCACATAAAGAGAAGAAAGTTAGTTGAGCTCCTGGGCAGAATGTGCGGGGATCTGCCTCCCTGCCATCACAAAACACGCCGCAACATATAATCCCCACTCATCGTATGCACAACTGGTGCCCAATCTGTTTTGGAATCAGACTGAATGTGTAGCAGAGATTGGCTTGTGTCGAGTTGCAAAGGAGTCCGAGTACGGTGAAGAGCCCTTTATCTGATATCTTAAGTTGGCACATTTTTATCCTCATGGAAGCTAGCGTCTTCGCTATTTGTAACCAATTCCCAAGTCGCTGGACTTCTGTTTCTCATATTCATCTATTTCCCCGTGTTACTATTTTATTCTTCACTATCATTAACAATTCTCCGCCTGTTTTTTTCTTTCCCCTTTTTTCTGGTCTTCCAAGTTCACTACCACACTCCTAGTGGTATTTGTAGAGGCAGTAGAGCGATAACAAACCTTCAGATTCGTCCACGCAAACACTACCACGACAGTCTAGAGAGAAAACCGAAGAATATCAGTGTCAAGTCTCACCTTCGACGAAGACTGCTTGTCGTGCGACCAAGTCTCATAGTTCAGTGGGGTCCAAGGTCGTTTGTAATTCTACCGGGGTTCTCTTGTTCTTGGGGGGAGGAAAGGGGTAGTCAGACAACTAAGAACCTGCCTCATGGTCGTGACCACTGGAACGAATGCTGTTTTCATTTTCCTGCTACAGGATCTATAAGGCCTAGAATTCAAGAAACTAGATGAGAATCTGGCTCAAGCTTCCATATCCTGTGATATGATCCGATTTGATAATGACCTGACGTGTTTTAGTACTTCACTGGCATAGATCCCGAAAAAAGCGTGTTTTCAAATCAGTTGCTAGGTCGGTTGCGCCTGTCCACGGTAATTCTTTTTCACGAAAACTGGTTTATCCGTAGTTTTTCGATGAATGGAGCACATTAGAATTATTCAGAAAAATAGACTGCATTAACATGTGTATCATCGCATCTGAGTTAGGAAAAGGGTTCTGAGAAACAAGGGGTTTTTTAAACCCGGGTTTTATATAAAATAAGCTTGGCAATATTTATGTTCAGACTAGAAATAGTTTCGTTCTCTCAAACGTCATGGTTTCAGAGGTATACACAATTTATTGTTGCTCTGTCTTTTGTAATTTCCAAGTCATTATTGTGGTATTGAGAGCCCATATTCTAAAATCATCACCACAAAGGCGAACCTTCCATTTTTGTGACCTTTTTAGTATATTCTCCCATGTTTCCGGGGATCAGTTGATGTCGATTCGGGGACTATTTACTAACTATTTATTGACTACGGTACCGTACAGCAAGTGCTGGCTCGGATGTTGAGGGTTATATATATACATATATATATATATATATATATATATATATATATATATATATGTATATATATATATATGATATGCTGTCAGAGAATATTCAAAGGAATAAAGTAAATCTCAGGATAACATCCATCCTATCAAGCCCGTTTACGGAGTATGATCAACTGAGCCCTAAGTAGCGAACCCGGCCGGGTTTCAAACGGTTTTGGGCTAAGCTCTGAGCAGGCGGAAGGGCTGGAAGCGGGCTTCGGCTGGGTTGGGAAGGGGTCCCGGCTGGGTTTCATTATAGCTTCGTCAGCCATGCTACCTCTGCCCGCTATATTAAGCCAAACAAATTCCCATCCAACGATTTCACTTTGCTTCCAGTTCTATACCGCACTTACGTCCCATTCCATCGTATACAAAGTTAAAAAAAACGTGAAAAATGTTGTCCACTTTAAGTACGAAAAATGCAAGATACACTGGTGGTTTGATATTGACAGTTTACTTGTTCGTATTTATGTCAATTTTCACAGTTCCCTATTCAAGTTTTAAAAGAGGATAAAAGTAAATTAGCTGTATCATATAACTATAGTTATACGATACAGTAGTCGATAGCTGATTGAGAGCGGTATAAGGTTGTGTTATTAGACACTTCAGATTGAAGAACAGTATGGATAACGAACTGTGATTTGTAAGGGAAATGAAATTGGTTAGTGTCATACCAACTCTTTGTTTTTCAGAAATGTGTAGGCTGTGAAATAGTACAATTGCAAACTCAAATATACACCGAATCATTTGTTATGTGACCGTCAGAAATGGACAAAGTAATCAAGAGGAAATATGTGCGTGTACGAAATATGTAATTATTGCAGATTTCGGGTGCGAAAACCTACCTTCTATGCTTCCCCAATTCTCCGCGATCCCTTGCGTTTGCAAATCAATGCGCAATGTGCTTGTCTGTTCCGCACAGTGGTTGGTTCACGAGCCTCTGGGAGGAAGTGATTGCACCTACTGTGTAATAAATATATAACTGGACTAACCTCTTATAGCTGACATAAATCTTCCTCCGCATTCTGTGATGCACCTTCATCGTTAATATTAAATACATTTCGCTTGGTAAATTACGACTAAAATTGGATTCACCCAGGGCTGAACATCCGTTACGATGATCTCAGAGAGTGGCATCCAAACGATCAGGACATTTTATACCCAGAAATATTTTACTTTTCATGCGATATCGCTCCTAACGAGAAGTCGATGAAAATGACATGCTTTAGTTGTCAATATTGACATATATGATACATATATATCATAATTTACTGCACGAAACCATGGTGTTACATAATATGTATTGTCACTATTCTTTACATTAAATATATATGAAAAGTATAGAGTGATGCAGTAGAATAGTACATAGGTATGCGGATTGAACCCAGTAAGAAACCCGGCTCAGTCGCAGCCGGGACACCCATTCGAAACCCGGTCCTAATTCAACTCGAGCCCGCTCCAAACCCAGCCCATGCCGGCTCCGAACCCAGCCCAAGCCGGCTCCAAACCCGGCCGGTCAACCAATATCGTACCAAACTACTGCAAAGACTCACACATCATCCAAAACAACATAATGTATAACGCAACTGGTTCATCTTTTGGAAAGTGTTACTCACCCTAAACGATTAGTTGGATATTTTTGGAACAATGCAGGCTGTTGCGGTGGACGTGATCAAAGAGAAAAGCTACCCAGTAGAAGCCCGATCTTAGATTTAAACAAAGCCCTCCGATATTGTACCGCGATCTCCGGCAGCCAAACTAGAAAATATTTATATTTTTCAGTTCTTTGTAAAAAACTACGACGATCTCTGTAAAACACCGCCAATGAGATTGCTGATTAACGAACCCTTTTTGAAACCGTTCTGAGCTCAGAACATCGAACGGGCTGTGCGCTACATGGGGTGTGCTTTTTGAAAAGAGGACACAAGTGACACCCAGGGGACGGGTAGATGACCATTAAAGGGCGGTCAGGTGACGCACTAGTGACAGTCGGCGAAAGTGATCAAAAAAGACCCGTGCTACTACCATCAGTTTTCATTTGGGGCACCAAAATGTAGGCATCTTCCCTAATCGATATACCACTGTTTATTGAGTTACTAAAATTCTGCCGTCTGCGTATGATTATGAAAAATATGAAGTTGACGTAATCATAATTAGGCATACAATATTTGGCGGAATAATCCCGGAGTTCAAAGGAAATTCAGATTTTACAAAACGCTGTTTTATTTTGCAGAATATTAGTATATTCGTTCAGAACAATTTGGTCTAAGTGCTTACGATGTACAGAACCGCTGATCAAATCAAGAATCTTGTACAACATTTTTATCCTTTTGATTAAAAACAATACCATGGGGAAATCTCAGTTCATTCCCTTGATGATAAATAGCCTCGTCCAATTACACACAGCATGCTTGTTTGCAATGCCCTGTCTTCAATCAGCTTGAATGGACTCCCTCCAGTTGTCGAGTGGCCGGAGTTACGATACTACATTGGAAGATTGCCAACACTCCTTTCAGGATAGTCGAACGTGCTGACATAAAAAGATGCAATGACACTCTTCAAGATACGGACGAAGTTTTCAGCTGCACCATTGAATTTCGAATGTCGAGGTAGAGTCAGCACATGGTGACAACCCAACAATTTCAGCCATTCTCCGCCGAGAAATGGTTTCTGTTGTCGGTAGCCGGCACACACGGAACATTTTCTCGACTAAATGTTTTACGTAGGGCAGTTATCGTGAATTGAGCATTAGGAAAAGTAGCAAAACATACCTCCAGCCAAGGGGGGTGAAAACCAATAATAACCAGAGCATAGTACCTGCCTAGAATTGCACCACAATAATAAGCATGAAAAAATTACCAAGGATGTGAGGAAATAAGTCGCGGCATCCACTTTGATGGTTGCGCGCGAAGTTTATGTAAACAGTCACAACAGATTTTAGTAACACGGCACACATCGTCGTTCCGTTCCGGCCACCAACAAATGAGATGGCCAGAAGATTTTGTTTTCGCAATACCTAAAGGTCCGAAGTGCGAATCTTGTAGAACCGCAGTTCGCAATATAAAAAGTGCAGAGATTCTGTCGTTTCAACACGAGGTATCATCAAAAGTTATGGAAATGTCTTCGCGTCGTTTATGAAATTCATGAAATTGGATCCAGACATCTGCATGCCATCTATATCAAACAAAGAATATGATGACGCGATAGTACGTCTTCGTTTCACGAACTAAATATGGCTGACTAACAGGCAATGGCTGTGTAAGCAAGCAGTCAGCAGTAGAAGGTTCCTCAGAAAAGAACGTACGGGGACAGGTAGCCAGCATGTGAAAACGATAGTGTTTCGAAATGTTGCATGTTATAAGAGTATGCCGAGAAAGCAACTTTCTAGCGCTGAACCATGGCTGTAGGTGATTTAGCCAAGGATCGATGTAGACAATAGAAAACCTTCAGTGCTCCGTGGTCAGTAGCAACGGTAAACTGAGTGTCAAACACATACTTGTGCAGACGAGTAACAGCCCAATAAACAGCCAATGTCTCATGTTGCGTTTGTGAACATCCGCGTTCAGTGGGACTAAGTCGGCGATAAACGCACAAAACTGGATGACCCTCTCGTCCTAGCACGGCACCAATACCGTTAGGAGACGCGTCCGTAATAACAATCGAAGATGCATGTGGGAAAAACGTACGTAGTACAGCATTTTTCGATGAAAACGGTAATAAACCATGTAAACAATGTCCGCGCACTGAAGGCCATCGGAACGTCGGTTGGGAGAGAAAATCGAGTAAGGGTGTAGTTTTAGTGGCAAAATTGGGAATAAATCTAGTGTAATACTGAAAAGAATCCAGTGGATACAGTAATTCAACAAGTGATTTTGGAGAGGGCCCATTGGATAACGAAGCAAAACGGTTGGGGTCAGAGCGAACATCAAACATCAAACAAATAATCCAAACAGATGAACTTAGAAGTGGGGAAAACACATTTATTGGGGTTGATGGCTACATTGTTTCAGAAATTTGTCCAGCAACAAAAGCAAGCTGTCATCATGCTCATTTTTGGTGTCCAGCATATACAACAATGTTGGAAAACATGAATACCTTTTAGGTCAGAAATCAGTGAGGTACTAACGTCTTGCAAAACAAACAGGGGAAAACTAAGACCCAAGGGTAGAAAATTGTACTGGTACAAACCAAGCGGAGTATTATTTGTGGTTAGTTTACGGGGTTTTTTGTCAAGGACAATTTGTAAAAAAGCATCTATCAGATCATTTTAGGAAAAATATTTAGGACTGAGAAAGTGATGAAGAACATCCTCAGGTTCGAGAGTTTCACAAATGGACTGTTTCAGAAACTTGTCCAAGGCAATATGGTAATCACCACGGTTGCTAGGAGTTATGACATAACATTTTAACGGAGCCGAAATCGGCATTGCCCATTCTAGGGAACCCAACGGCGTCAAGACTCCATTGCGGACCAAACCTTTTATTACCTTCTTCACGGGCACACGAAGTCCGAGAGAAATAATGCGGCGTTTCCTAAACAAAGGAGAACTGGTAACATCTAGACGCACAGAATCCATTTTGATGCCACCAGAAACTTTAGGGCAATGAAGAATTAAATGTCGATTATAGGATTGCTGAGAATCAAGCGAAAAATTCAGTGAGACAGGCACACGATTCTTTCAGTTTAAACTAAAGATTGTAACTTCCAGATCAGTTACAAGAAGAGCGCATTTACATGCATTGGATTGCCCATCAGTAGGAAATGATTCACATGAATCAAGCACATGTAACGG